>OX122889.2:4077808-5327808 GCA_944738655.2 Andrena hattorfiana
GTGACTGTAACTAGAGGTAGCAATATCACGGAAATGACACGTCAGTCGAGGAGTCGCCATCATACCGACGATAGCAGTCTTGGCAGCTTTAAATTTGAGGTACATCCGATTGAGACGCCTCAGGCACACCAGCAGCGAACAATCGCCGCAGACAGTAATATACAATCAAGCATAGAAACACGCAAAACACGCCTAATAACGGGAACAATCGATGCACCAACTCGCCTCCCAACGTATTATCGCTTCTCTCGATTATTTCTGTTTGCCGCTTCACACCGTTTTGCCCGCCAGCTGTTGCGTACTCTAACCCGTTCGACTTCGAGACACTTTAGACTCACGCTTCGTTCAATAACAATAGTTTGTAAACGAAATGGCAGGTTCGGCTTGTGGTTCGGCGTTTGAGATAAGCTTCCGTTGCATGTAGGACCACGAGAGTACGGAGCACGACGGCGACGTCGAGGACTATTCCGAAGGGGAGAATGGCACCACTGGATCTGAGAAGAGTCACAGGTTGATGTACTACCCTGCTCCCGAGGACACGGTGTCGAATCAGTTCACTGTGAATGCCATGGACGTGGAGGAACTTCGAAGGTTCGTTATGGAATTTTATAGTAGCTTCGACAGATATTAAATAAATGTTAGATATTGTTAGCGACAAAGGTGTAGATGGAAGCTTGTTAATTAACATATTAGTGTAATTCTGGGAAATCGGTTAAGGGCATGCGCCGGTCAAAAAATGGAAAAAATTTTGTTTGCATATTTTCATTCAACAACATCTGAAAAATATTCAGTTAGAATTTTGGATCGAAAATCCTAATGGTACAGATTTTATAGTTAGTTCAGGGGGATCACCAGTGTGACGGTTTTAAGGTAGTTCCTGAATAATCTAAGGTAAATGTACCAGTGCCCGGTCATGTCCCAGTACCTGAACAGTAACGCGAATTTTATTTATTTTTAAGCTTAATTTTTAATGTAATTAAAAACAAAAAATAGTACCATAATGCACAAGTATTTAGCAATATTAATTAAAATCATTATTGTAGAAAATTAAAAATCGTTAGATAGAAATAATTATTTTGTAACACACTTCGTACGCATAGCAGATTTCGAGAAATTTCTTAAGCTTCTGTCAAGACACTTCTAACATTTACTAAGAAAATATTGACAGCATTTCTTATTTATATATTATAATAATACATTATTATAATAGTAAATAGATTTAAATTTAGTTTAAGATAGTTAAATTTGCAAGAAAATGAATGTTTTTTAAAACAAGTCTAAGTTTATTTACTGATACAAAATTTCGCGAATGTAAGTAATTTAGACATGCATTTTTAGGTTGTCCGCTTACTGGGACGATACAATTCAGGTATTGAGACATGCAGTTTTAGGTTGTCCGGTTACTGGGACATTTGCATGTTTTTGTATTTTTATTAATAAATACGTCTATTATAATACATAAACTTTTTTTTTTTCAATTTCCGATAGTATAATATGATGTTATCTTCCACATTTCAACAACATTTTTTTATTTCATGATGGTTTTACAAATTAAATTAGGAGGCAAACTTTGCCGCTATTCCTTAAGCCCCGTAAGCGTCCGGGTATTGGTACATTTACCTTACTACATTCAAGAATTCTTTCAAATTTCGTGCAAAACTAATTTGGAATCCAAGAAACCCTTGTACAAAGTTTAAACTCGATTTACCACATAGTTATCGAGAAATTGTTAATTAAAGTTGATGCATTTTAACACAGTGGCATATGGCGAAGTAAAAAAAGGGGGTTAGAGTTTCAGTTTTTCTTCTGAAACAGGAAAACCGTATTTAAGAAATGTAGCAAAATTCGCACAAAAGTACATCGAAATGTGAGGAAATGAATTTATTGATTTCTGTAAAACTGACCACATAGTTTCTTCGTGAATGCCCATAAAAAAATAGGTTTACGTGCCAATTTTTGAGAAACTACGTAGAGCAGTGAACGTGGCAACGTCGCACAATCGATATGTTTAGACATTTAAATAGCGAACGAAGATTCAGATTCGTATGAACATTTTTTCTGACATTTTGGTTATAAAAGACGCTCAGAATGAATGCGACGTTGTCAGATCTGCTGCTACAATTCACTACGCTAACCAATTTAATATTCCATTTCCGTATTACAATTATTTATATTAACATTGAACTTTTTAAAATATATATATATATATATACATGACGTTAAAAATTATTTTTATTATTTCCATAGTATCATACTACTTTATATTTATCGTTTATTATCCAACTCTAATTTGATTAGCATAGTTGGTTAGGAACTACCTTAAATAGGTGTTTTTGAAGATGGATTGTGAAGCAGGTATAATAGACAGAAATGTGATTTTTCTTTTAATTAATAATACATTTATTGATCTAAAAAAAGAATCCATTTTTTTTAATCGAATAAACGCATGGAAAATAGGGCGCTCACGGGCAAGTCCCAGTTACTATAGACGAACGCGCTCGGCGTCAAACTTTAAGTACGTCTTTTTTTTCGAAACAATTTTTCACGCACTGTCTCCACAATAAAAAATGCAGTTCTTGACCGAATCTAAAAATTCAAACGGGATTCTACTCGTAATTACACTGGCTTCCGCGCTACCCTCTATTGCGAATTTTCATACACTCAATTTTTTTTTACGAAACATTTTTGTGCAAAAAAAAACATGTTCCGAGGAACCTATTGTTTAAACATTTGGCAATCATCGCCCAGTTGTTTCTTAACACTGCTTGAGGGTAGCGCGATAACGACACATGTATAATTAAGGAATATCTCTTTGGTTTTTTTATTTTGGATGATCCTGTCTAAAGTTATCGTGGCGCCAGTGCAGGTCAGTTTTTTTTACAACGATGCAGCAAAAAATGCATATCAGAGGCAGGGGTGGGCAAAAATTATATAAAAAATTGTTTTATACTCTACATTTGTAGCAGAATAAAGTGCAAAAAGTTTTAGACGCATACATTGTATACTTTTTTCTAGAAAAAATCATAAAAGTCACCTATGTTTTCGCGCGATTTCACCGGCGGATGCCCTTAATCAAGAATTCTATCGTCTTCAGAGTGGGAAGATATATAGTGAAATATTTTTAATACAAAAAGTGCTCACGTTGGACAACTTAGTCCTAAAGAAAACACATAATTTGGAGAGCTATAGATATGTAGAAATAAAAGATCTGTGTGCTTCAATAACTTTGTGATTCGCTGTATTTCATAGATCGCAGAGGCGACAGAAGAAGCCCAGGAACGGAGAAAGCGGTCGAACCAGCGAATTGACTGCATCTGGAAGCCAAGACGATTCGGACTCCGAAGGAGGAGCCTCTACGCCAAGCGCCGAACGGAATCCTCTGTCCATGTTGTCCGAGGCTAGTTCCGAAGGGTTCGACCAGCTGGCCAAACAAAGTCATCGCGAGAAGTATCTGAAGAACGCCTTCGAGTCGCTCAGCGGTGCTGAAGAGCCCACCAACAGGAGTCCAAAGACTACCAGTATCAGCTCCCAGTTCCATGGAAGGTGATTGCCTTCTTCCTTTGGAACGAACAGAGTCTTCCTAGAGTATATTCGATTAATGAAGTGTAATGTTTGTTAACAGACTTAGCGGAGGCGATGCGGGCAACAACAAAGTGCGCAATGCGGCTGTGGTGAACGCAACGAAGCAGGCTAGAGGCGATGCCGACGTTGTGAAGAAGCGAGAGGAATTGCAGAGGAGAATAGAGGAAACTAGGAGGAAATTACAAAGTGTACGCATCGAGATCCCTTCTTATCGCGAAATATATCAGCTGATCTAACAGAGTGTTTCATGAAAAAGTTCTTTGCACAACAGAATTACTGGTCCTCGTAAAGTTTCCTTCACTCGTCACGAAACACTCTGCGCATTAACTCTCAGCAGATGCCGCAAACTCTCTGACTCTTTCGGTACTATTTAAATAAGTTAGGGTCCGAGGAGCACCGTGGCAATTGCCGAGGGTTAACCGAAGCACGCTCAAGCAGAGCTCAAGTTCCTTTTTACCCACAGGTTGGCTACAAATCGTCGCTAAGGACCAGCCAAAGCATATCGGACTTGAGCAGCCACATACCGGAGAAGCATCACCGATCGAGCCGGCTGAGCACAGGTAACACGAAACCCGGTCAACAGACACACTACACGAAACCGATTAACCCTTGCAAACCCATACCGAACCCAAAGCCCCCGTTAAAGCCCCAGCAACTCATTAACAAAGTGTCGGGTGTGGGGAATGCGCTACCTAAGCTAGACACCGCTCCAACCGGCGAGAACTGCTTGTCGAAAAGCCCGACCACGTCGTGCGTAAGCGATAGGGCGAGGCCCTCTCTGGCCCGCCCGTTAACGTTGACCTTAAAGAAAACTGAAAAGTATAAGCTGTCGCTGAATAAGGCGAACCAGTCGTTGCCGGAGTCGCCGGTCTGCGAGGAGCTGAAGCTCCTCAAGGAACAGTGCAAGAAGAACGTGAGCCGTTTCGCGAGGTTCGCCCAGAAGAGGAGGTCCTGCAGCTACTTCATCGGCCTGAACGACAACGAGGAGGCGATGGAGAGCATCGCCAAGTCGTTCGAGAGCCTGCCAGCGATGAACGAGCGGAACATGGAGGCGCTGAACGACGCCATCGACGACGGGGACGACGGGAACGGGAACTTCAGCGACGACTCGCTGGAGGGGGACTTCAAGAACCCGCCGCGCCGCTGCGTCAGCGACTACCAGATCAACGTGCACGTGGACAGCCAGCAGGACGCGCACAGGAACTACGGAAACTACCCGGGATTCCCCAAGCGAATCCTGACTGGATCTCAGGAGAGTATACTGTCGGACGCTTCGGTGGAGTCATTCTCGAAAGGGAGCGCGGAGATCCTGGATTACAGCCACTACGACAACGACCGCCACTCGAGCGCGAGCTTCTTCCTGTCCAGGCGGAAGATGCAGGCTGGCAGAAGCCAGGAGAGCATCTTGACGGACGAGTCCGACTATCAGATGTTCCCTCTGCAGGAGAACGTCGACCACAGAAGCACGGAAAGCGTTCTAACCGACGACTCCGACTCCTTAGTGAAGTCCGCGCCCCTGGAGATGCTGTTCGACTCCCATTACAAGCGGAAGAGGCAGAACTCGGAGACGTACAGCGGGAATCCTAACAACGCCGTAGAACAGTCTAACGATGCCCAGGATCCGGCGGACGAGTCGACCGCTTGTCGAGCAGTGTTCAGGTCCAAGTCCCTCCAGGACACTAGGATAACCAAGGTGAACAGCGAGAGCAGTTATCCCGAGGATACTAGCCGGCCAGCCACCTGCATCTACTACGAGTTCAATTTCAACGATCAGAATGACACGAACGTGGAGATGAGGATAGGAACCAAGTCCGACGCTATTTCGAGAAGCAACAGCTTGAAGGTGCCTAAGGAACCGCAGTCGATGCTGATACTCAACGATTTCGTAGCCCACAAGCCGCCCAAGCCGAAGAGGAACTCTGTTCGGACCCAGAGCATGAGGAACAGAGCTCGCCCAGCCTGGAACAAGTACAGCGTGGACGCCTCGGCGACTCAGGCTCCTCGCGTCAAGTCCACGGAAGCCGAGGATTACGCTGGCAAGCCTCGAGCGGAGGTTCGCGTAGCCAGAAGCGACACCGATACGAAACCAGAGTCAGCCGAGGCTCTGCACAGTTCCAAGAGGATTGAACAGCTTCTGCAGTCGTCCAGCTACTCCCTGCCACCTGCTGATGACCCGGACCCAAAGACCAAGTTCTACAGCCTACAGAACAGACGCTCCGATAAGAGCCCTGGCTACGACGCTGGCGGGCCCATGGACAACTATGGCTTCGACCCGAACGACGCCTCCCATCGGGGCTGCGATATGAGCGAAGACCAGAGGGAAGCTTCCCACGTCTGCTGCTTCGAGAATGAGATCCCCACGAAGGACACGCAAGAGACGTACGACTCTCTAGAGCCTACTGGAGTCCCATGCGACCTCCAGGCGTCCGGGCTGCAGAGCGTGTCGAATCTGCGCTCCACGAACGAGAGGATCGACAATCTGGACGCCAGCGTCGATCTGAGGATCACCAGGGCCATCGAAGGGACGGTGAAGCTGTTGTCCAAGGAGTTCGAGAACCTAGTCAGGCGGGAACAGTACTTCATGAAGGAAAAGTGTTCGAGGCTGACCCATTGCCAGGAGGCCAGTGAGAATTTCGCCAAGCTGGAGGCTGAGAGAGATGGTAGATTCGCGATCAGAAGGGATATAAGGTTCCATTCTGGGGGAGAGGATAGCGACTGCGCCGACACGTCCACCATGGACAAGTCGATGATGGAGAGTGGATCGTCCACGTCGGCGTCCAGCTGCACGAACTCGCCGAAGAGAATGTGGCCGCCCGCGTCGCGTTGCCAGAGCCACATGAAATGGACTAAAACGTTGCCCACCATTAATCAGGCTATCCTCCCATCCAAGCATCTTTACGCAGGTACTTGAGAGTGGGGAGGAGATTGTTCTCTGCTCGTTCTGTCGCAGGCCTGGGCAAGCTTCCTTTGCAACGAAGGCGCGGGCTGACGTTTTGAAATAATACTTCAGACGGATAATGAGATTTGGATTAATGGAACGCGAGGTTGATATATTGGGAGGTGACATCTAGTGATCCCCTAGGGAGTGATCGGTATAACCGCAGCCATTTTGGAGCAAAACCGGAAATAACATAACCTAAACATTTATTAAATCGTCTGCTTTCCAAGCTGATTGTTTATCTATCTCTTTCTATCCGTATTTCTGCCTCTTTCTTTCTTACAATTTTTTCTCTGTCTGCTTCCACTTTTGCTCCAAATCGCAGAAACAGAATCAACGACGGTACACGTTGTTCCGATCACTCTCTAGAGGATCACTAGTGACATCCGTCAACGTGACATCTGGTGGCGAAAGTAGAAGCGCTCGTTGGATACATATATCAATCTCCCGATGTTCTCGACGTTCACCTTCTATAAAATTCCGCTGGGCAGGATTTGAACCTGCCCAATCAAATATTCTTTGCATAGAAAGGAATATTTTCGCAAATAACTACAATACCGCATATATCTTGTAGCCATATCGGCGCCATCTTGGCTAGGCCCCGCCCCCATGTCACTTCCCATTTCGAAAGAGGAAAAGTTTCAAATATCGAGGAAGGAAGAACGCTCGCGGCAGTTATTTATCATCATTTCACCATCCGCGAAGCGTGAACTGCAGGAAATGTATGCAATTAGCGGAGACTGCATACATTTGGCACACTTTAATGAAAGTTTATCGGTTTCATTAGACTTGCATGTAAATTCATAAAAGCAGCTCTGCTTTCTATCTTCCTTTTCAATCTGCCTACAGTTCAGCTGCAGTTTAAAACTCACAAATAATTCGAATTTCAATATATTTCAATAATTCAACTATAACTTGTAGGAATTTACATCATCGTCTAATTCATATCGTCTGAAATAACATTTCAAATAACGTCGCCTCTACACTGCCCAGGTCCGACTCGTTGTGTAGTTCAGTCGCAGCTCGTTGTTCAAGTCGAAGTTTCACGATGCTTTCGTTCGCAACGAAGTGCATAACGAGTTACGCACAGAAATATCGTAACAAACATTCTCAAACAGTCGACGAACTCTTAAGGTGCAATTTCATGCTGGCGCTCGACGCTCGTTTTGAGCGTCAACACCAATCACGTGACCAATGCTCGGCCAACGAACGAGCGAGTCGAAGAGAATGAGCGTCAAGCTAACTCACGGAAAAGCTAAACCGAGTTTAGGGGCGATTTCTTACCCCCTCCCTCCCGCAATATAAAAATTCGTAAGATTTGATATTGCAAACCCCCTTCTTAAGTAATATTTTTTATTAATTTTTGCAATTATTAAAATTCTCTTAAAGGTTTATATCACTCATTTAACTCGGTTTCGGGAAATTTAACCTAAAACAACTTTTCTGGAACATCAATGATAGAATTTGTATTTATTGAAAATTAGGTTAAAAAATATTACGTGAGATGCTACGTGACCACCCCCTTGTAAGAAAACGTAATTTCAATCCCTTCAATCCCTTCTCCCTTCTCCCTTCTCGCTGAAAGTCACATGGATCGATCACGTGACTGGTTTTGACGCTCAAGACGAGCGTCGAGCGTCACATAAAACTGCACCTTTACAGAACATACTCGAACTCATCGCCGGAGCGTCGCTTTTCAAATTTGGCGCGCTTCGAAGATGTAGGTTATGTGCGTTGCTGAACTTTCCAGAATAAAATTATGAATGTAACGTGGAACGACTGCCTGAGCCTATAGCTACCGTACATATTGTTTATATACACGTTGTGCGACACTTTTAGCAGCACGATTCACGAAGTTAGATATTCGTGTATGTTTCTTTCTGTATCTCCAATGTGGACGTTTGCCATCTGTACAGTTACCTTTATGGCATCGTTATTATCGCCCGACTGTTACGTTAGTTGGCCATTTCTTTTATTTACAGCAGCAGCAACCATATACTTTTCAGTTTGAACGCTTTTTTTCTATTCATAAAGACACGCGAGCAAGCGCAGAAAGCAATGAATATCGTTTTTTCATTTGGCATGCGCGATCGACAGCATGTTTCGTCCTTACGATGTAGTTCTATCCCGCTTCCTCCTTCCATCACTTCGAATGTCTTTATATAACGTTTTGTTCATGAACTTTTCTAGTGAAGTCGATCCTATTCGTTTTAGTTTCTTTTCGAATAAAAGCGAAATTGTGTGACGACGTTTAGTGGGGAAATATGATCGACTTCAACTCGAATTTACACTTACAAGATTTACGCATTTAATGTAATTTTAAATTCTTATAATAATAGTTAGCAATGACGAGTTATCTTGATGGATTGAGAAATTTTATGTAAATACATGGAGACTCGAATTCCCATCGCTAATTATGCTTCGGAAATTAATCATGGCCGATCGTTGAATTTCTTATTTTTAGAGGAAAAGATTTAGTATGCAATAATTCATTAGTTTGTGTATACAGGGTGTCTCAAAAGTGTGTTTTTTATACTTAAAAGCAGTCGAAAAGTCTTTCAGGGTTTTTCAATTTGATAAAGAATTGAAGTTTTAAGGTTAGATTTCTTAGCGCGCGAAATTCAAACAGTAGTTCCCGATTTCTTTTTCCACACGCTCGATACTTTTAAGACACCCTGTACACCGCCTTCTCGACACGCACGGAAGAGAAAATAGCTCGTTAGTTTGTCGGTAAAACCATGTCGATGATTCTAAAATCTTAAAATCCTTAAAGATTAACGGAAGCAATTACTTTCTAAATTTTTTTACAACAGATTACTAAAACTCCGTATAGGAAAAAACTTGTGTACTTTCAATTATCATCTAATTTATTCTAACGCATTAAACATCAATTCAAGAAACACTGACTTGCTCAGTTTTACCAACAAGCTCGACCGAAAACGGCAATTGCACCGACACAGTCATGACCGACGTCTTTGATATTAAAAACACAATTTTGAAAATAGGTCTAGCCATTGTAATTAAATTAAAAGAAAGCTGCAGAGGTAAGTTGAAAGAGTCTCCAGAAAGAGAGTAGCCGGCGAAACACTAAACTTATATCCCCCCAGCCCCGAACAAGCGAAGAAGACAGTAGCTTAGTGCATGTGTGTGCGTGTTGTTGTCGACAGTTGGCAGTAGTGGGGGGCGAATCTCGTCAAAAGTTTTTGACAGCGAAGAGGAGGGGGGTGGCATGCGACGTGCCTGCTCGCTGAGTGATCTTTCCGTCAGCCCGCCAAATAGGTTACTGCATGGCCCGATACAAGGTACCCTTTCATTGTGTGCCACGTCTTTGAGGGTCTTTCCAACACGGACACGCGAAGACATTCCATAAAACAATGTCACTTCGTTAACGAAACAAATACTCGGCGGTACGAACAGCCCTCTACTAAATGTCACAGTCGCGACAAGCCTCTGTATTTAAGTTTTGGAACGACCCCCGACTAGCGTAGTGCCTTCTTTACCGACATCGATCATTCCTTCGATATTTTCACCACGTAACCGTTAATCGATAACACTGTCGATGCATTCGAAATTTAAATACGAATTTGAATTTAGTTCTGATGTGCCATTTATGAATTTTAAACACTTTATGTGTTGAAAATATCGAACAGTTATTTTTATTATTTTTTATATCGCCATTAATAGCCATGTTTAATTGTTATTGTGCATCGAGTACGTACGGAATGAAAGTCTTAATTCCTCGCGTAGAAATCGATTCGTAAATCTAGATGAGATTCTGGGTGAATCGGAGTTTTCGTTAACGGTCGGTAACAGTTTCAGGAAAAGTAGGTAATAAGAACGCGAACGCCTCGGCGAGAAGTGGACTAGGAAGCGCGACTAGCGGAAACCAGTCGCGGCACGCTTCCACGAAGAATCATTCTTCGCACATGACGAGAAGCAGCAGCGTCGGCGTTTTGAATCAGGTACAGTTTACTTGTTCGTTTTTATTTTGTGGAATTTTAATCGAAGCTTTTCAGAGAGGCATTGCTCATTTCATTGGTGGCTATGTTGCAGAGCGACTCGGAATCGGACGTGGGTGCCGGAAACGGAAGGGGATGGAACAACCAGGCAGGAAGTAATCGAATCAGCGGATTGATGAGACCCACGATCAGCTCGCAGAACAAAATCAATCATCAGATTAAGTCGAACTCCTCCTCTGGCAGCAATTTGCCCTCGGTTCTTAGAAGGAGAGGCATGCAGGGAGCATATTCTAGTGGTAATTAATAGTGAAAACTGTGGTGCTGATAAATCTGCTTCTGATTTAAGGGGAGGTTCCGGTCTAGAGCCCATAAAAATAGGTGACCTTTAGGAATTAATTAAAGGAAAATTGGTACATATAATTTAATGGGACTTTTTGTATTGTATTAAGGATATCTTAAATTATGGAAATGTATTTTTTGTTTTATAATTAATCATTGCAGGCGGCGCTGGGGAGTCGTTAAAGTCGAGGCGTCAAAAAATTCATCCAAATCGGTGGGACCTGTATCTCCGAAAGTTATTATCCGATTCGACTGAAACTTTTTTATTTTGAAGAATATACTTCTGGCTAGGGGGCAAACCAGAAAAAATTACAAAAAAATGAAAATTTATAATTTTCGTAGACGTTGAAAGGAGAAAAGATATAGGGAAAACTGATTTCAAACTTCAAGTGTCGTTATGTTCTAAAAAAATGTAATTTTTGTCATTTTTTCTGGTTTGCCCCCTAGCCAGAAGTATATTCTTCAAAATAAAAAAAGTTTCAGTCGAATCGGATAATAACTTTTGAAGATACAGGTCCCATCGATTTTGAGAACACTGTTTCGAGAAAAACGCGTTTAAAGTTTTACATGAGTGCCGAGTGTCCGGGAAAAAAATGCCTATAATTCGAGAATTATACGAATTTCAAAAAATCTTTTTAAACACATATTGCTAAAAGGTTGAAAATTCGACAAATCAAATAAAAAAAAAATCGATTTTTAGACCGGAACCTCCCCTTAAGTAGTTCTCTTTGTGACTTCTGGTCATTTAGGCAAATTTGATTTTTGCCGCCCTTTATATTTAACTAGCTTTACTACTTGGCTTCGCCCGAATTTAAATCCTGATTTTTAAAAAAAAAATTTTTTTTAGTTTTTTTTGTGAAAATAGTCACACGTATCTGGATTAGCCATTCATAATAAGCTGAGGCACATTTCGGGATCCAAGAGTTTACCATTCGAAAATTTTTAGGCTACAGGCAAACTCAAATATAAACTCTCTACTTCTTACATTCAGATTATAAATAATTATTTTAAAATATAATTTTTGACAGTGAGTGAAATTTTTTGTAGGTATTTGTTGAATAACAAAAGCTTTTTGTAAAGATTTTTAATATACGCACGCACCTTTCGATAATATAATAATAATTATATGGGTAGTTTAAAAACAATTTATAAGTTTGACACTAAATTTAAACATGTATTACCTACTTTTTTATCGCTTTTTCTCAAGAAGCCGAATTTTTTTATTGGATTTTATTGATTTTAATTTTCTCGTTCCACCAATTTTGCCGCTCTGGGCAGTTGCCCTGCTTACGCTTTGCCTTCAATTTTATATATTTTTTCCAGTAAATCTAAGTCAAGTGGGTAACCAAGAAGACTCGAGCTCGGAGGACACCTCGTCGAACGGAAACGGTGGAAAGCCAGCGCTGCCTCCGAGGCCTCGAAGCATCAGTATCGACCACTCTGCAAAGTACGTTGTAATATTTCAATAGTTTCGTCCAGTCCTCCGCAACCTTTTCTCACCCTCGGGAGCCCTTTCCAGAATCCCCTGGTACACCACAAGCAGAAATACACAAAGCACATAAAAATTACAAAGTGCATACACCGAAATTACATTCATTTATGAACACTTGGTTCAAAAAACTTGTGTGCATTTTCTCCTCTTGAAGAGTTAACTTATCATCGCCTCGTGCAGTGGTGCACTCAGGATTTAACTTTGTGGGAGCCGAGTTGAAGGCATAAAAATGTTTCTAATGCAGAATTCAATAAAATTCATTAGGTGATTAGAAAAATTTATTTAAAGGATAAAATTCAGTTTTCTTTTATTTTTACAAAGCTCTTGAATTATTACAGTCGTGGTTATATTAATCTCCTTTTTCTTCGGGGGTGCCAGAGCCCCTCGCACTCCCCCCTCTGGGGAATTATTATTCCCCGCCACTGGTCTCGTGGCACACCGGTTGCGGAGCACTGGTATAGTCTACACAGTTCTATGTATTAAATTCTTAGAGATTAATATGCTTCATTTTAATTTATATTACGTCTCGCAGCTTAAGTCTACCTGGCACAACGGTGAGGAGGTCAGGCTCGTCGACGGTGATCGCGAACGGTCGCGCCGGAAGTAGCGTGATAGGGCAGAGCGCGAGTAGAATATCGGCGACCAATAGGAATCAGCTGGATCCCAGCCCTCAGGAGCTGCCAGTCAAAGACACTGATCGTGCCATCGATGTAGCCAGTGCTGAGTGTAAGAAAACCCTTACCACTTCTTCTGCTTTCTTTATTCTCATTCTGTTTGCCACTGTTCACGACCATCTCGTCACTTATCAAAGTGTAAGCATGCAAGATTGCTAGAAAAGGGACTTGAAGATGCAACCCTTATTTCTGTATCATTTGATCGATGGTCGAAACCGATTACTCTATCTAATTGACGATTTTACTCTTGCAGTAGGCACGGATAAGAAATTAGGTAAACTAAAGACACCTATTGAGAATGCTGTCCTGTGAAAATAATAAGTCTTTGAGTGTGTTAAAAATTTGTAAGTGATCATGCTATGACCAAAAAAAATCCACATTCAGACAGAATCTCTTTATCGGAGTTTAGTGTACAGACTAGAGTTCAGTCTGTAGACCGCTGTACATAAAATACGCTACGCCGTCACTGTCAGAATGCTCGAGGGAATTGTGTGATAGTGTCGCCAACATTGAACATACGTGTTGAAGTCGTCCCTGCTTTGTTACCACCAGTTCCGAACGAAATTGCTCGTCCCAGATTCTACCGTCGACTGCTTTGCAATCCATTTATTGATATTGTAAATAATGTACATAAGTGTCTCGTGAGGATTCGAAGCTACAATGTCCTGAGAACCATGAAGAGACCACGCAAGAAGGCAGTCACGAAACCTTACTGTTATTACTCTTAGATCATCGCATAGACCTCGAGAAACTAGCTCCCTCATCGTTAGGATATATAATACCTGAGTTTCTAGATCTCGATCACAATAGCATGGTCTCATTACGGATTTTAGAGTCGATGTAACCTGCACGCTGCACGATCTCGTTCACATCCTATTCATACCATCGAAGCGGATGCTACATGTTCGTGGACCATGTAACGTCCACTCGCGCGAGTAACTCGTTGTAAAGTATGCAGATGTTCTGTCCCAGTTTAATCGAAACGAGGATCTTCATCTGGGAGATCTCTATAAACAGAACACTTGCATCAGCCACAACGCGTTCCCCAGGGGCGGATTTGTGTATGGGCGAAGGAGGCTGTACCTTGGGGGTGGAAAAATTTGGGGAGCAGATCAATTTTGGGGATCGGTCAAACTTTGGGAAGTGGCAAAATGTAGGGGGCAACAAATTTTGGGGAGTAATAAATTTTGGGGAGCGATAAATTTTGGAGAGTAATCAATTTCGGGGAGCGATAAATTTTAGGAAGTGGCAAAATTTGGGGAGCGATAAATTTTAGACCGCGATAAATTTTAAGAAGTGGCAAAATTTGGGGAGCGATAAATTTTAGGGCGCGATAAATTTTAAGAAGTGGCAAAATTTGGAGAGCGATAAATTTTAGGGAACTGGCAAAATTTGGGGAGCGATAAATTTTAGGGAAGTGGAAAAATTTGGGGGGGGGGGGGTCAAATTTTTGGGAGCGATATATTTTTGGGAGTGACAAAATCTGAGGAGCAACAAATTTTGGGGAATAATAAATTTTGGGGAGCGATAAATTTTGGAGAGTAATCAATTTCGGGGAGCGATAAATTTTGTGGCAAATTTTGGGGCGCGATCAATTTTAGGAAGTGGCAAAATTTGGGGAGCGATCAATTTTAGGGAAGTGGCAATATTTGGGGGAGCTACAAATTTTTGGGAGCGATATATTTTTGGGAGTGACGAAATCTGAGGAGCAACAAATTTTGGGGAATAATAAATTTTGGGCAGCGACAAATTTTTGGAAGTCATAAATTTTGGGGAGTTACAAAATTTGGGGCGCGATATATTTTTGGGAGTGGCAAAATCTGGGGAGCAACAAATTTTGAGGAGCGACAAATTTTTGGGAACGATATATTTTGGGGAGCGACAAATTTTGGGAAGTAATAAATTTCGGGGAGCGATAAATTTTGGAGAGTAACAAAATTTGGGGCGCGACAAATTTTGGGAAGCGGTAAATTTTAGAGAAGTGGCAAAATTTAGGAGAGCCACAAATTTTTGGGAGCGATATATATTTTTGGGAGTGGCAAAATTTGGGGATCAACAAATTTTGGGGAATAATAAATTTTGGGGAGTGACAAATTTTTGAAAGTCATTAATCATCGGGGACCGATAAATTTTGGGGAATAACAAAATTTGGGGCGCGACAAATTTTTGGGGACGATATATTTTTGGGAGTGGCAAAATCTGGGGAGTAACAGATTTTGAGGAGCGACAAATTTTTGGGAACGATAAATTTTGGGGAGCGACAAATTTTGGGAAGTAATAAATTTCGGGGAGTAACAAAATTTGGGGCGCGACAAATTTGGGGGAGCCACAAATTTTTGGGAGCGATATATATTTTTGGGAGTGGCAAAATCTGGGGACCGATAAATTGTGGGGAATAACAAAATTTGGGGCGCGACAAATTTTTGGGGGCGATATATTTTTGGGAGTAACAGATTTTGAGGAGCGACAAATTTTTGGGAACGATAAATTTTGGGGAGCGACAAATTTTGGGAAGTAATAAATTTCGGGGAGTAACAAAATTTGGGGCGCGACAAATTTGGGGGAGCCACAAATTTTTGGGAGTGGCAAAATCTGGGGACCGATAAATTGTGGGGAATAACAAAATTTGGGGCGTGACAAATTTTTGGGGGCGATATATTTTTGGGAGTGGCAAAGTCTGGGGAGCAACAAATTTTTGGGAACGATATATTTTGGGGAGCGACAAATTTTGGGAAGTAATAAATTTCGGGGAGCGATAAATTGTGGGGAATAACAAAATTTGGGGCGCGACAAATGTTGGGAAGCGGTAAATTTTAGAGAAGTGGCAAAATTTGGGGGAGCCAATAATTTTTGGGAGCAATATATTTTTGGAAGTGGCAAAACTTGAGAAGCGATCAATTTTAGGGAATTGGCAAATTTTGGGGCAGCCACACATTTTTGGGAGCGATATATTTTTGGGAGTGGCAAAATCTGGAGAGCAACAAATTTTGGGGAGCGACAAATTCTGAGCGAAAGAAAGTGGGAAAGGTTTAAACAAAGAAGCTTGAGACGACTTTAAAAACAATTCCCTCTTTTTTTCACATAAGAATTAGCCATAACTCATACACAAGTTGCTACATTGAATTAATTTTAAAATCATCTCGCCTCTTTTAAATGAAAATATTTTACGATATTCCTTGAAAAAGGTAGCAGTCACTTATCAGCCTAGGCACGCCAAATCTCCAAATCCGCCCGTGGCATGCCCGGCCTACCTTTCATCCTGCCCCGGTGAATTCTGATAATCCTTTCACCTCCGCAGTGTCGACGCAGCTGTGCAACACGATCGCGGACGACCTGACGCGCACAGCGGACAACGTGGTGCAGCTGTACAAGCGTCTGACGATAGACAAGGAGGACGAGGGTGCCTGCATCGACAGGGACACGATGCTGCGCGGCCTCCAGTCGTCCGTGAACGAGACGATGCGCACTTTACGATTAGTGATCGCCGGTGGCGAGAGCCTCAACGCCGGATCGTCGGCGACCGGCGAAAACGTGGCCGTGAGCGAGGCGACCGCCACGTTCCAAGAGCTGCTGGCTGGCCAGGATCAGGGTAAGGTGGTCAACATGATGCAGCAGTACTCGGAGCTGCTGTTGACCATGATGCAGCAGAGGATGGGGGGGACGCAGTCGAGCCACACGTAAAATCCGTCCATCTCTGCGAGCCGCGGGAAACGAAAGGATCGGGACATCCAAGAAGAAGCTGCGCGCCTCTATCTTTCTGCGTCGTTGGTGGAGGAAACATAGCGAGGTGGAAGCAGCAACAGCTGAAAGCACGCTTGAGTGATTAAATACACAGGGTGTCCAGGTTGCCGCGAGCACCTTCCACGTCTTCGTTCCTTCCGAGTCCATGAGAAAATGTCCGAGAGGCGAGTTGCGCTCGATGATCTCAATTCAAAGTCACTACAAGGTCGTCGATATCTTCCTAAACGGAACCGCATGCTTTTTGTTCGCGCGAACCATGCTTGAGCGAGAGCAGAGGTAATCCAGCGGGACAAGTACGGTACAAAGTATTTATTTTAGCAAATGAAAACTTTGGCAACATTCCTCGTAGACATGTTTCCCCGTGCTTAAGGTGTTCGCGATAAACGGGACACCTCGTGCTTCTGCCCGTCGCCGTACGCTCTCTCTCTATCCTGCTTCTTCACTCTCCACTGTCATTGTCCGTCTCTCGAACCTCTCGCGATCCTTCACCGGCACGCAACTCGGAGAAAGCGCGAAGCGGCAGGATAAGTTTAGGAGAATTTCGAAATCAGTCCGTTGCGGCCGAGAGGCGCGTCGATTTTTAGAAAATTAACGATCGAGAAGAGGAACCGCTCGACGACCTAGACACTGATATCCGAGGCTTGAATCTACCCGCGCCTCGAGCTCGTTGATCCAAGAAATCTGCGATCGAGCTTTCCTTCTCTTCCCCGACGAGGAGCGCCGAGAATGTTTTAATGTCGCACGTCACGTGTACCGAAGGGTGTCTGTAGCCAAAGTCAAGTAGAATATTTATGCAGCAGCGGTCCGCGAGACCGAGAAAAAAAGAAGAGAAAAATAAGAAAAAAAAATAATGAAAACGGTTTGAAAGAATCTTGACGCCTGAAAGCATGCCAATTTCGAAATCTATCCCCCCCCACACACACACTGGATGAAAAGTAAGATCAGCTGCGCGATGCTTGCATGTATCTTGAGGCCATACGCCGTGAAAATGCCAATTAACTAAAGACTCTTAGACTAGTTTCCAAACGAATATATATTATATATATATTTATCGACTACCGCGCGATACTGTGTCGTAATATTAGTTTTCTCTCGTTGTGTAACCAAAGGTTGTCTGTACCTACGGTCTAAAAAGGAGCCTCCCTTCCTTCCCCCCGTTCGCAGACGTTTCGAAAAGGCTTCGGCGGAATTGTAATCGTGCGATTTCAGCAGCAAGAGGGTAAAAGAGAGGAACGAAAGAAATTCGCGTGTGCGAGGCGACGCGAACTTGCCAGTACGAGAGACGAACGCCTCTAGATCTTAGCCGACGCATTTAGGTGGGAGCAGAAAGAAAGGCGAACGGGCTTCTCGCAGACCCATCCGCGGATGGGAGCCACGGAGTGTGTATGTGATTTTATATTTCCAAATCGATACGATAGCCTCCTACTAATTTTACTTGGTGAAGAATTCCTTGAGCGTGTCGCGTAAAGGGGCGGGAATTTGCCGCGAGCGGACGGGCACGAGGGAGATTAATTTCGTTTCGGCCGAGTCCTACCGCCGGCCGACTGCGTATTTTCTCATAGGGATCGCGAAATATTTTTACACGCCTGTTACGTCGATAGAGACGGAAACGTTCAATGTTCCGAAGCGTCGTGTCCTCTGATTTTCGGTTGGGATCCCGTGCCCCCGAGCCGAGGAACGCTCGGCAGATCCGCCCGGGCTAGAATGAATACGCGCCGGAGGATGCGAAAGTATTAACGTGGAAGCACGCGTGTGTGTGTTGTATCGCCGTTGCGTAACGATCCTCGGAGTCGCCCCCCCCCCCCCGCGCGATTCGTTTCTCTGCGTTCCAGAAAATTTTCCGTTAAGTTTACTTCCCTCGTCGTGCGAGGTTCGTTCAGCAATCGTACGTGTAATATTGTATAAAGATAACGTGCCATTTAGGTTTAACAGACCCAGCCATCGTTTACCAACCGAGAACGTACCGGCGAGGCACGCGTTTCGATCGTAATCTTCGTTGATAAACGGTGTAACATATCTTCGATCTAGACTCAAAGCTGTTTCGTTTCGTTACACTGATTTGGCGGGCTTAGCGTTCAAGGGAACGGCCTTGCGGCGGGAGAATAATTTCTGTGACTTCAGTATTGCTTTCGCTGGGAATCATTTTCGTTCGGTCTTCCCTGCCGGACGGTTTCTCCGACGCGGCAGGGCGATTCTTCTTTTTTTCTTTTTACGGAGGTGACTTTATTCCTGAACGACCACGGATCAATGCGTTCACTCGGTAGCTGGGTTCCTTTCGCGGGTACTGCGTCGTTCGATAAGATCAATTAGCTCGGATCGGAAGGTATCGGTTATCGCGCTAGAGGCTTTACGCTGTGCCGCCGCTGATACCGCCTAATCCTTATCATTGCGGAAGCTGATCCATGGAATCGGGGCGGACACTTGGCGCCGACGGTGGAGGTGTTGATCGCGTTCGAAATACGGGAGGACTCGTGACTGATGGCACGAACGGGGGGCGCATGATTCTGCGTGGAGAAATGATTCGAAAACGTGGAATGGAATTTTTATGCTCCGGGGAATAATCTGGTTTCTTGATAGAAATGTGTTCGCAAGTTTAAGTACGTGCATTTTTTCGGAATCAATGATCGGGCGTTTGGAACCCAATCAGTTGGTACAAAGATTTCAATTTTAAATGATTTAGGAATATTTGCTTGATAAGATTGCGGAGTTCGCGTAGAATGTTTGTAAGCCAGGTGCACGTGTGCTTGGCAAACATGGAAAGTGAAATCCTCGAATAAGGAGATTTCATTCCACATTTTCGACCTATTTTTTTCACACAGAATCCTCGACCTCCCGCTGTGTAAGCAATGTTACGGGCCACTCTGTGTATCGTCGCGTATTCTAAAGACTAGAATATTTTGTATTCGGTGTTGAGCGTTTTTGTAACACATCGTGATCGTTGTAAGCGTATGTATAAACCGTGGACGGGCGCGAAAGGTGGAAAATATCGAATCTCGTCTCCATACATCCCCCTCCCCCTTGTATTTTGCCTAGCTGTTCGCGTTGGTAACGAACCATTCCAAAATTCCCACTCTATCTCTCTCCCTCTTTCTCTCTCTCTGTGTAATAATAATCATCGAAGACATTATATGAAATACTTTTAACCGGTCGCAGAGATAATCGGTGGCTTCTTTCTCTTTTTCTTTGTATATTGTTGTACTTGTTGCGTTAAGGCGTACATTGTTATGTAATATTATGTTATGCTCGTTCCAGTAATCGTGTACATATTTATTTCGAATCGAGTCGCAGGGAACGCAAAGAGACAGTTCGGTAATCGTTCGAGACGCCAAATGTAATGATTTCGCCGCTAAGATGAAGTATTTGGTAACTTTTTAGCACTTTGTTTCTTTTTGTATATTACGTTAACGATTAATAATATAATAATTCTTACAAACTGAACTCGAGACTCGTGGTTTATTCTCAGCCGAGGCTCGAAACCCGACCGCGGTGCACATCATCGCCTCCTCTTTCTCCCTTTCAGAAAGCCAGAAGACCGATTACCAGTGGCGGATTCAACGGGCGGCCGACGAGTAATTGCTCCATTTTCAGAAAAGAAATCACGATTTTATCCAAACACTACATTCTTTTGAACTACTAAATTTTGTCCGTTTTAGTCAACTACCACCTCTTCATTTTCCCGGGAAAAAAAAGGGCTCCTCGGAGCCTTCGCCACCCGAGCCTTTTTCCTCAAATCCGCCACTGCTAATTACAACAGAGCATGTATATTGGAAGAAGCTTTTATTTTCAGAGGGGAAACGCGCGGTCCCGAGAGCAACTAATCGATCGCCCCCAGGACGATCCAGCGGCTAAGGAAGTTTCACGAAAGCCGCGGTACCCGCGCGCTGGTCTCGTAAAAATACAACCGTCTTCTGTACAAATAGGAACACATTCCACTCACTACATATACGTATATGCATAACATGAAATATAGTTTTTAAAATTATAACAATATTATAGTCGATACATGGAACATTACGGCGCGAGTCTCGATCCGCGGAAGAATTGTTCTTCGTGATTTCGTGTGTGTGTGGCGTAATGTAAATACTGCTACTGCGTACAGGCTGTCTCAGAACTGTAGTTAGCAAGTGAACTGGTCAATAGAGCACGAAGGAAGGAACTTAAAATTGGCATTAAGCTAATCATTCTTAACATACTCAGTTCTTTAATAAATAGTTCTCCTTTTAAAGCTTTCCTGTATAATTGAGCTGCCTCCTTGCGTCAGCGTTTGTACATTCACGTGTCAGTCTCAAATACTCTTGAACTTTCGATGTATCAGTCACCCTGCAGTGATAGACATCTCTAATGGGTATTCTGAATACTCCAAGAACGACTACTTTGCCTACGTTTACTGGGACTTTTAGTTAATTCAGTATCGCTGCTTCTTTTTGAGAGTTTGCTTGCGAGTCTGCAGTTCGGAAACACTCTGTATGTACTTGACGTGTCTGAGCTTTGCGTGAACGCACGGTGCGAAAGTGTAACAGGGGGCTAATGTGACGAGCAAGTTGAGATAATGAGTAATGGGGTGATGAACCTGCGGTTATCTCTTCATGGAGGATTGTGGACCATATGAGTCGAATCTTTTGGCACTACTTATCGCAACGTCTCCACGTATTCATCTAGTGTACATAGCATACTTCCAGCCTTTTATCTGCCGCCCGTTTGGCGCAGTTCCTGCAACTACAACGAGAGAGAGAATTTTTTTAATTAATTCTGAAGGAAAATCGATTCCGAGAAGAATTTACGCGGGATTCTTCTCCCAGACTAATTTCCTTCGCTGATAATTTGGATGCATAGATTGGAGCGTTATTTATCGAAAGTAGTGATGGGATCGAACGACTCGCGAGTATTTTTGTTTGAGCAAGTGCCGAGAATATTTCGACGCGCGTTACGAAAAGTAGCACGTTTCAATTTTCTTACGGAAAGTAACACGTTTCAATTTTCTTACGAAAAGTAGCACGTTTGCCTTTGTTCTCACGAAAACTATCACTTCTTTTCGGTTTTTGCTGCGAAAACTAGCACTTCTGAGCGGTTTGCCACGAAAAATAGCATGTTTCGATTTTCGCTGCGAAAACTAGCACGTGTGAGCGGTTTGCCATGTGATTAAAATTTTTATATGTGTTGTTTTTTGGAGATTAGATGGAATTTTTATTTATTAAACAATATTTTGCAACAGTTGAATTCTTTTAAACTAACCACGTGCTGAAACGTGATAGTTGTTTCTGCAGTCTGCAGAATAATCCAAAACGTGCTATTCTTCGTGGCCAAACCGGATAATATGTTAATTTTCGCCGCAAATTCCCAAATGTGCTATTCTTCATGGCGAAACAGTATAACGTGTTATTTTTCGCCGCAGTAGTACGAAAAATGTGCTATTCTTCGTGGCGAAGCAGTCAAATGTGTTAGTCTTCGCGGTGGAAGACCAAACGTGCTAATATTCGTCAGAAACGATCGAACGTGGTTCTTTTTCGTGGCAAACCGAAACGTGCTACTTTTCGTAAGAAAATTGAAACGTGCTACTTTTCGTAAGAAAATTGAAACGTGCTACTTTTCGTAAGAAAATTGAAACGTGCTATTTCTCGTAAGAAAATTGAAACGTGCTACTTTTCGTAAGAAAATTGAAACGTGCTACTTTTCGTAAGAAAATTGAAACGTGCTACTTTTCGTAAGAAAATTGAAACGTGCTACTTTTCGTAAGAAAATTGAAACGTGCTACTTTTCGTAAGAAAATTGAAACGTGCTACTTTTCGTAAGAAAATTGAAACGTGCTACTTTTCGTAAGAAAATTGAAACGGCTACTTTTTGTAAAAAAATTGAAACGTGCTACTTTTCGTAAGAAAATTGAAACGTGCTACTTTTCGTAAGAAAATTGAAACGTGCTGCTTTTCGTAAGAAAATTGAAACGTGCTGCTTTTCGTAAGAAAATTGAAACGTGCTACTTTTCGTAAGAAAATTGAAACGTGCTACTTTTCGTAAGAAAATTGAAACGCGCTACTTTTCGTAAGAAAATTGAAACGTGCTATTTCTCGTAAGAAAATTGAAACGTGCTACTTTTCGTAAGAAAATTGAAACGTGCTACTTTTCTTAAGAAAATTGAAACGTGCTACTTTTCGTAAGAAAATTGAAACGTGCAACTTTTCCTAAGAAAATTGAAACGTGCTACTTTTCGTAAGAAAATTGAAACGTGCTATTTCTCGTAAGAAAATTGAAACGTGCTACTTTTCGTAAGAAAATTGAAACGTGCTACTTTTCGTAAGAAAATTGAAACGTGCTACTTTTCGTAAGAAAATTGAAACGTGCTATTTCTCGTAAGAAAATTGAAACGTGCTATTGCTCGTAAGAAAATTGAAACGCGCTACTTTTTGTAAGAAAATTGAAACGGCTACTTTTTGTAAGAAAATTGAAACGTGCTACTTTTCGTAAGAAAATTGAAACGTGCTACTTTTCGTAAGAAAATTGAAACGTGCTACTTTTCGTAAGAAAATTGAAACGTGCTATTTCTCGTAAGAAAATTGAAACGTGCTATTTCTCGTAAGAAAATTGAAACGTGCTACTTTTCGTAAGAAAATTGAAACGTGCTACTTTTCGTAAGAAAATTGAAACGCGCTACTTTTCGTAACAAAATTGAAACGGCTACTTTTTGTAAGAAAATTGAAACGTGCTACTTTTCGTAAGAAAATTGAAACATGCTATTTCTCGTAAGAAAATTGAACCGTGCTACTTTTCGTAAGAAAATTGAAACGTGCTGCTTTTTGTAAGAAAATTGAAACGTGCTACTTTTCGTAAGAAAATTGAAACGTGCTACTTTTCGTAAGAAAATTGAAACGTGCTGCTTTTCGTAAGAAAATTGAAACGTGCTACTTTTCGTAAGAAAATTGAAACGTGCTACTTTTCGTAAGAAAATTGAAACGTGCTACTTTTCGTAAGAAAATTGAAACGCGCTACTTTTCGTAAGAAAATTGAAACGCGCTACTTTTCGTAAGAAAATTGAAACGCGCTACTTTTCGTAAGAAAATTGAAACGTGCTACTTTTCGTAAGAAAATTGAAACGTGCTACTTTTCGTAAGAAAATTGAAACGGCTACTTTTCGTAAGAAAATTGAAACGTGCTACTTTTCGTAAGAAAATTGAAACGTGCTGCTTTTCGTAAGAAAATTGAAACGTGCTACTTTTCGTAAGAAAATTGAAACGTGCTACTTTTCGTAAGAAAATTGAAACGTGCTACTTTTCGTAAGAAAATTGAAACGCGCTACTTTTCGTAAGAAAATTGAAACGCGCTACTTTTCGTAAGAAAATTGAAACGTGCTACTTTTCGTAAGAAAATTGAAACGTGCTACTTTTCGTAAGAAAATTGAAACGGCTACTTTTCGTAAGAAAATTGAAACGTGTTACTTTTCGTAAGAAAATTGAAACGTGCTACTTTTCATACCGCACGTCGATTTCTAACGCTTCACTCGATGTACCCAAGGCAGTAAATCTTCGATACCCCAAGATCGATTCTCCCAAGTTCCCAAATAAATCACGCAAATACTACAGACCTCCTTCTCGTCGTCAACTTCGTCCTCGTCCTCGTCTTCGTCGTCGGAGCCGTGAACCGAGGCAGCAGGCGTGGTGTGCCTCGAAGAGGAAGGCGACGGCGGTTCGCTGATAGGTCTCGGATAGCTGAAGCGACCCACGCCACCCTCGGCGTATTCCGAAGCCAATTCCGGGTAGACTTTGACCAGCGCCTTCATTCTGGCTTGGCGGTAATACTGCAACAACGACCGCGATGGCAATCAATTTGAGTAAATTTCAATAAGCGAACTTGGAAGGTCGCAGTTCAGCGCGTGCACTCACGATGCCAAGATTTCTCCAATCAAGAAGATCGCTGAGGCGTTCGGTACGGTTTCTTTGAATGATACGTTGCCGGCGACTGAGGCGCGCGAAGTCGAACATGAACTGGGCCAGCTGCTGGACGCTGTTCTCTAAGCCGATGAACCGTCTGTCCACGATGTAAATACCGTAGCTCATTGGGTCAGCTATGTGCTCCTGCATGAAGCAACCGAAACCGGACAGATTCGTGGTGATGCTGGGGATACCCATGACCGTGCACTCGGCGGGAGTGTAGCCCCATGGCTCGTAATAGGATGGGAAGACTCCTAAGTGGCACCCTCTGACGAACTCCTCGTAGTCCAAGCCGAATAGCGGGTTCGTCGATGAGAGGAACTCTGGGTGGAATACTATCTGCAATTCGAAGCAAGTATCGTTAACTCTAGATCGATTAAGGGGGCTAGGCAGTCGAGAAATCGATTTTTTTATTGTATTTCCGAAAGTACTATCTTTTCTGAATAAAATGCCACTTGGTTTATAGTAAAATTCGCAAAATTGTAGATTTGGCAGCTGAAAACGTTAAGTGGCAACCTGTAGCGTCGCCTTTGCCCAGAAACTTTAAACGCGTTTTTCTCGAATATTTTTTTCTCTTCGTTTTTTCCTGATTGCGAACGAATGGAGGTTCAGATCGGCTTGGAAAAAATTACAGGATGTGTAAGACATGTGCCATTTCGGCCGAAACCTCTGATATGGTCCGTGAAAATTCGAGATTTTTATAAAAAATATTAAGAAGTCAGCGGATTTTAGTAGCGCACAAACAATGATGGTGTGCTACCAAAATCCTTGCTCGTATAACTATTGCTTGTTATATTAAAACTTGGAAGTCCAGAATATATAAATCCTCTAATGCGGGGGAATTTAAATGGGGAGTGATGAATGTATTACCTTGACTCGCTCGTTAACAGTATTGAAGAGGTTGCATCTCCTGATGGAATTTAACACCGGGTCGTTCCAGTCGTCTACGACATTGTGCGTGGTAACGGGTGGCAACCCATTCCTCTGCAGAGCGTATAAACACCTAAAATAGTTAATACAAATAATTATCGATATGTACCTTTGGCTTTCACAGGGCTAACACGAGGCGGGTTCGGCGCTTTAAAAGACTCTACGGTTCATGAAAAGCTCTTCGTAAATTTAGCGCAGCCCTACGCATAGATATTTATTATAAATTTTTTCAGAAGACTCCGTGGTCCCCGAAAAGCTCTTCGTAAATTTAGCGGAGCCCTAAGCATAGATATTTATTATAAATTTTTTTAGAAGACTCCGTGGTCCGCGAAAAGCTCTTCGTAAATTTTGCGGAGCCCTACGCATAGATATTTATTATAAAAAATTTTTAAAAGGCCCCGTGGTCCACGAAAAGCTCTTCGTAAATTATGCGATGTTCTATGCATAGATATTTATTATATATTTTTTTAGAAGACTCCGTGGTCCCCGAAAAGTTCTTCGTAAATTTTGCGGAGCGCTATGCATAGATATTTATTATAAATTTTTTCAGAAGACTCCGTGGTCCCCGAAAAGCTCTTCGTAAATTTAGCGGAGCCCTACGCATAGATATTTATTATAAAAAATTTTTAAAAGGCCCCGTGGTTCACGAAAAGCTCTTCTTAAATTATGCGGAGTCCTATGCATAGATATTTATTACACTTTTTCTTTTAAAAGGCCCCGCGGTTCATGAAAAGCTCTTCGTAAGTTTTGCGGAGCCCTACGCACAGATATTTACATATTATACATTTTTTGTAGAAGACTCCGTGGTCCACGAAAAGCTTTTCGTAAATTATGCGTGACTCTATGTATAGATATTTATTATTATAAAATTTAGAAGTGTATACATAAATGCGTTTTTTTTAACCCCGCACAATTTTGAAACCCGACCCCGCGAAAGTTCGCGCGAACCCTGAGCTTTCACATTAATCTAACGTAGGTTCAAGTACTACCGTTTAATTTTGATAGTATCTTCCTTCTGCAGAAGATCTTGAGCATCAGGCATGCGACCCGACAGGCACAATTCGTACATACGTTTCCCTATTTTCTGTTGAATATCATTGATCGTGTCTCTCAACGATTTAGTGACCTTTAACGAGAAAATCCCTTATAAAGAATCCTCTTATTACTCTCTTACTTTCAGGATGAAAATCGACTTACAGCGTGACCTCGCAACGACTCTACATTGAAATTATTGGTCCTAGCTGGAAAGATGAGGAATGCAACTACTGTCATATCAGGCCTGGACGATTTCAAGTAATGATTCAATCTGGCCAGCGCCTCGATGAATATATCAGCGCCCTTGTTCCCGAACTCGTAGCGCCCGGCGATGAAGAAGTACAAAGTCTTATCCAGATCAAAATCATAGTGCCTAAAAATACGCAGGATTTACATTAGAAACGTCGGAGAAGCAGGGAGATTAGATTGTGTTCTAATTCCAGATACCGTACCCATAAAAGTGACCTCTAACGAACTCGTGTATCTTCTCCTTACTAACAGCGTGCAAATTCTGGAATTCGTGCAGAGCCGCGAACTTCTTCACGTTCAACCCGTTCGGCGTGATCACGTCCGGCTTTCTCTTCAACAGATGCTCGGCCTCGAATCCAGTTATGTCCGAAACCGTAGTGAACACGTGCGCCAAGTGCGAGGCGGCACGTTCCATGCAGTATCTGTGGTAGATCTGTCGCTTCCCTGCCTCCTCGTCGACGCTGAACTGTAATAAACCCGTTGAACTCGCTCGGATGAAATTCCTCGGCGATAGTTTCGGATAACGCTCGAAGTGGAAAAGTCTGTGGTCCGATAATTAGACCTTGACCTCCGTACACGATACCTTATCTAAATTATTGTAAAAGTCAGTCTTCCCTGCGCAGAGATATCTGCCAAGGAGGGTGGCGTGCGTGGTGAAAACCGTGGCCACGTCCACGTGCCTGGTTCGCAGAGCGATCAACCCGACCCCGGCCTGCCATTCGTGGCAGTGCACGACCACGCGAGGCGGAACGTCGGAGTATCCTTCGGCAGCTTTCCTAAAGTTCAAGGATTCATTTCGAGTTAACGGAGAGTGCCTCGTGCATTACGAAACTTACCTGAACTCGGAGATGAATTGACAGACAAGGTAGCCGAGGATAACTGCATCGTTGGCCTCTATATCGAGATGAGGGATACCAAGGTTGCAGGTGTTCCATAACTCCTGCTTGTACTCGTCGAGCTTCCAAGCTGCGCTCCCGATATCGAAGAGTATTATCTGGGGGTTTCCGTCCACTAGCCACGTACCTGTTACCACCTCAATAACAGCTGTTATTTTAATACGAAATAGAACTGACGCGCGTCATTAATCTACAGAAACTTCAAGACTAGAGCGAGGCTCGTGCCTATCGCCCTTGAATTAATTTTGGCCTTGCACTTGGACTTTATCCAACTCGCTATTCTCGTAGCACGATAAACAATCAACGATGCTTTTCGGTGGAAATTTAGAGCTCTTCGCAACGTCGTCTACACTTACTTTGAAGCCCTGATCGCGTAGAACTTGGACAGCTATGTTCAACGGACTATTGCGAGGGAAATCTGCCTCCTCGACTTCCGTGCGAGCCGAAGTCTCTTTATAGGGACCGATCAGGCAATACTGATCCCCCATTTCCTCCGTCGAGACGAAGGCTTTGGAACGTATTACGGTGTAGATACCACCGACTGGAAACGCCGAACAGGAAATTATTAATCGCTTATTAATTATTAATACTCCGCAGTTGTTCCGACTCCTTTTAAACTCCCAGTACCTTTGTTCGCAGCCTCCCACGCGACTTCGAAATTCCATCGGTTCTCGTGCTGCGCCGTATACCCACGGTCCATAAATTCCAGCAAATCGTTACTGCTGTCTATGCGGTAAAACCTTCTCGACGCTCGTTCCCTTGACATTTTGCTGGCTCCTCTTCGATCTCTATTTCTATAACACGAATTCAACGCCGTGAATATTAAGCTAACGCCGCTAACGTTCCTCGGACATACGCACGGAAAGAAATGTAGATTATAAATTCACAGTCGATGGAAAGGAAGCACTTTCGAAGCTCGATTCGCCTCGCTGGTTACATTGAAACGAGAGAACTGCCGAGTGCAGTGGTCGCGCGCGATTACGCGAGTAACCAGGCGCGGATAGCGATCGGCGGGTGCAAATTACAATAAACAAGCGTACGTTACGTTTCACCTTTGAATTGCACAGCGATAACCGGGATCACGCCGTGGTCGCCAAGATCAAGATCAAGATCGATAGGACACCGTGTGCGCGCTGCCTTCCCGGCCACGAGCTCGAGCTCAAGTTCGCCGAGGGGATATCATCGCGGGCGGGAAGCAGCGCGTTGCGTGTCGCGGACGGGTTTATCGGGGAGGTCAATGACAGCGCGAGGTATTGCCGGTTTTATTAGGGTGCCACCGGGTCCGTTGAACTACGCGATGACGAAAGAACAAAGGCGGCGGGAAAAAGGCGGCGAGAAAAAGCGTTGGAAAAAAAAAGAGAGGCTTGGCGAGAAAAATTACTATTTTCGGGCGGACGTGGTCGGCGAGCGGAAGAAGGTTCGCCGGAGGCGTTTAGCGGACTTACGGTTCCCTCGAAATAACGAGCGACGACGGTGGTAAGAGCGCAGCGGCGAAGGAGCAAGTGGGTGGGCGCTGAGGCGGGCCGTTCCACGGCCAAGCTCCCGTGAAGGTCACCACAAACTACAAAGGTCACAAGGGCTCGGCGGAGACGGCGTCACGGGCCACTTTGAACCCGACCAGAATCTTCGAGTCTTCGCCCGCCCGCTGATTACGCATTACTCAGGTCTCTTTCGCAACGGCACTGATGCCGCGAGATATATAATATCTCGCCTCTGCGGGGCAGATTATTCGTTGGCTCGTGATCAGACCCTCGGCCATTTCTCACGCGCAGCACACGCGGGTGGGCTTGTTGTTGTGGAAAGGAAGGTTTTGGTATTTGGTTGTGGGATTGCTGGGTATCGTAGGCGGAGAGATTGTTGCCGGGAATCGTTCGGGAGAAAAACTACCCCTTTCGTTCTTGGTGTTTGCGGTCTCCGGGAGGGAGTTGGGTTTGGAGAATGTGGATCGAAGGATTGTTTGGGGGATTGGTTTTAGGTTTGGCTTGGTTTCGCAGTAGTTGGAGTTTTCGATGGAATGTGAGGGGATTTGAATTGGAGTGATGGTATTTGAAGTTTAATGGAATTGATGATCACGTAATTGAGATATGTTATTTAGGAAAATGTTAAGTGATTAGTATTTCGTATTGGGGAGTGGCATGGTGGGATGGTAAAAGTATTGTCTATTTTATTGTTATACTTGAGTTTTTTTAATGTTTTTAATAGCAGATTCGGCAACCTGCACTAGTGCGCACTGAGTGCGAGTTTTCTCGCTACAAATTGACTAAAAGTCGCACTCAGTGCGCACCAGTGCTACCGTCCGAATTCGCTATAAGAGTGTGATTTTCGATTGTGAAGATGTGATTTAGAATGTGGAATGTGCTTTGTTCTCTGGTGTGTTATTGAATAATTGGAATTATTGCTTTGTTCGGTTAATTGCGTTCTTGGGGTTTAGGGTTGTTGCGGAGGCATTGTTAGTTAGTTTGCAAAGATATTGATTTTGTTAAGCTACTACTTTTAGGTGTATTAAAAATTTGTTCAAATCATATGATACGAGACGCTGTCACCACCTAGCGGTGATATCTGGGAATTAAAAGTTCCATTCAAAGTATGCAGGAGCAGAGTAATTTAATTAATACGCTCAACTCATTATGCAATGATTTTAAGGAATATTATTCTCAAATTGTATTACGAAATATCTAGTATGCTGTAGGAAGCAATAAATTGACAATATTGTTGCTGGGGATCGTTTGAAATGAGTTGTAATGTTCTACTTTAGCGATCTATATTTATAGATTCTAAAAATGCAAATGGCTGCATAAATTAATTGTTTTACCTCAGCATCCTCAGCACGGTGCTTTAATTCACTGGTTCGCCGCTAGGTGGCGATAGTTTCTTAATCCACTGTGGAGTTTAGTGTGAGTGCCGCATGAGTGCGCACGTATGGATAGTTTGCGCGCGAGTTTATAATTTATGGAATGAAGGAAGTAGGTTGTTAATGTTTTATGATTAGTTATTCTTTTATCGTAAATATTTATTGGTTCCCAAGATTTTATTATTAAAGATTGTAACGCAATTATTTATTAAAATATAAATTGTCCTCAAGTAAAGCAGACGTGTTTTTTTTTTAATGAATATTTAATCGTAGCACCGTTTTCACGCGCCAAGCTCGTAAACGTTACGCGTTAAAAGAGCAATGACTCAACCGTTCATTTCAGTCATGCTCGATAACATCGACAAATCGAGCTAAAAGAAAGGGCGGGTTACGTAAATTTTTCTCTACATTTACTTTCAATTATAACTTATAGTTTGTCTCAAATTTCTTTCCGAATAAGAGGCTAGTTTGACTAAAATATTGTGTGGGGGGTATCCATTTAGAAATAATTGTTATTTTACTTTTAGAGTGTAAGAGAAGAACACGTACGTCTTAACTGTTTGAGGACAAATTATATTATATGTAAAATAACTGTTTTACAAATATTAAACAAAACAACAAAACCTTACAAATGAATAAATATTTACAATAAAAGAATAACTAAATATAAAACATTAATAAGCCCACTTCATTCATTCCATAAATTACAAATCCGCGCGCAAAGCAATCACACAGGCATACAACATTCAAACACAAAATCCCACAATTGAAACTTCACTCGGTGACATCTGTTAACAAACTAGATATAACCACAATTCTAATCTGCAGTTATATAAATATCTTTGGAATTTAAAATTATACTTAATAATACAATTTAGTGCTTCAATTATAAAAGTACCTTACATGCTAGGAAACTAGATAGTAGGAAATGCACATGGGCGTAGCTATGGTTTCATTCAGGAGCGTGGAGGGGGGGACAATAAATAGTGAAACAATTTTATTATTACAATTTATGTACGTAGGTAGGAACCAATATAACCGGGGTCGTGTAATGCGGAATTACTTCATAATATAATTTATTTTTATTTTGTAATATGCTAATTTAATTTTGGGCGAACGATTAATTTATTTTTTCTTGTGTCGGTTGGGGGGAGACAAGCGCCCCTCTGCCCCCCTTCATTACGCCCATGGAAATGCGCTAAAAAATCGCCCGCAACGCCCCGTGGTTTTCGTTCCTCTAGTTCCACATAACGATCGCGGTGATGGCGTTGCAGACGTCACGAATGACATTATTGACGCGACCGCATCGTCCAAGCTGGCCCAAGCGATGCCCAAGATCTGAAGTGATCTGAAGTAATCTGATTGGCCCGGACTATGTTTGCGGCTTACTTATCCTCTTTATTATTTAAAACTTGTAATATTTATGAACATAAATAAAAGTAAACAATACTTTACTAGTCACGCATTATTGAAAGTGATCCTAGACCAGGGCTCTCCAACGTCGCTCCCGCGGGAGCTAAAGGTTCTCCCATCCTCGTCCGCGTTGTCAGGGATACCGTGTGACGCTAGCCCGACTAGCCCGTCATGGCAGCCTTCGTAGCGTCGTGCGTTCTCCTTGACAACGGTGAGAGGCCCCTGCGCTGGAGAGCCCTAGACGATTAAAAATCGGTCGCTATGTAGAAAGAAAAGTACGGGCTTTGCCGATTCCGTTCCACTATACTTTTCGCCCGCGACGCTCATAACAGCTCATAAGCAAGTGGAACGGGAAATTCCCTGTCGTCGTGGGCGCGGTCGACTTGGGCGTAAGTGGAACGCGCCCAAATTCCCTAAAGGTGCGATTTCATACTGACGCTCGACGCCCGTTTTGAGCGTTAAAACCAATCACGTGACCGACACTCAACCAACGAACAAGCGTGTCAGAATGAATGAGCGTCAAGCGGAAAAGTACGAAAAAGCTAAACTGAGTTTAGTTTTTCCGCTTAACGCTGAAAGTCACTTGGACCGATCACATGACTATTTTTGACGCTCAAAACGAGCGTCGAGCCAAAGAAGAAATATAGGCTGTGTTTCAATTCACGCCTACTGCGCATGAAGAAATTGGTGGCATCGTATTGGTGGCATCGTACAATTCCCTAGAATTTCTCTCATTTGCCACCAATACGATACCACTTCCAGAGACCGCTTCTCCTCTGATTCTCTGCGATTACTGCACGCTCACTGCACCGGAAGTGGCAGAGAGAAATTTTAGGGAATTGTACGATGCCACCAATACGATGCCACCAATTTCATGCGCAGTATGCGTGAATTGAAACACACCCGTAATAAGAGGCATTACTCCGGGCGGAACCTTTGAAGTCCTTACTTGACCTTGGCATTTAAATTGATTCTCTATTCGAGCGGGATATTCAAATCAACTAAATGTACCTTACCGCAGTTGGCTGATTATTGCCGAAGTTTACCGATCATTGCCGAATGGGCATTTAAATTGGTTGTCAAGTGCCCAGATAGCACACGACATCTATAAGCCGTCTTTAAGACGTCCTCAGACGTCTTGAAAGTCTGAAAGACGTCTTAAAGACGGCTTATAGACGTCGTGTGCTATCTGGGTGATTTCCCTAGTTTATTTCTGTCCTTGTCGAGTCCCAGATAGCACACCTCGTCTTAGAGACGTCTAGTTTATGTCCATTTTAGGTCTGAACGTCTTGATTTGTAACAAGACGTCTTTAAGGCCGGTATTCATAGTCGCTACTTATTCTTAAGCAAATCCTCTACTAACCTAGTAGCTAGTAAAGGATGCCGAATGCTTAAGCATTTGCTTAAGAATAAGTAGCGACTATGAATACCGGCCTAAGACGTGTTTAAGACGCCTTTTGGACGTCTTTAAGACTTTACCAGACGTTGTGCTATCTGGGGTGACGCCTCTTCCCAGCCCAGATAGCACAACGTCTGGTAAAGTCTTAAAGACGTCGAAAAGGTGTCTTAAACACGTCTTGTTACAAATCAAGACGTTCAGACCTAAAATGGACATAAACTAGACGTCTCTAAGACGAGGTGTGCTATCTGGGAGATAGCACAACGTCTGGTAATGTCTTAAAGACGTCCAAAAGGCGTCTTAAACACGTCTTAAAGACGTCTTGTTACAAATCAAGACGTTCAGACCTAAAATGGACATAAACTAGACGTCTCTAAGACAAGGTGTGCTATCTAGGTTATTACATCTCCTCTTTGGTCGAGCGTCAGCATGAAATCGCACCTTAACTCAGAAAGTTAATTCAAACAATGCTCGCCAGATAGCGTAAGTATCTACGTCCTAAACACGAGTTTCCTTTATACGTCACAAATATTCACGGCGATTTAAATGCGTTTCTTGCAGACGTTCAAAACGCTCGACAACAGTTGTGGCTAGCTTAATATCGCGAGATTAAGCACGTGGAGAATTTGCAAACATGGCGGTACGTATTGTCCATAAAAATTGAAATTAGTAACTATTTTCAAATTCTAATATTACAATCAATAATCCCATCAATACTACGATATCACAGTTGCCACTCAGCTTTCTGTGCACCGGCTAACCTATACACACTTAAACTACATATTAAGCAGCAAAATCCGTGATGGTAGGTTTCATCTGTACACATTATATTCCTCGATTAAAAACAGGACCAACATGTTCGATACTTTCCTCATCTCCTTCTCCGTCGCAGACAAGACCAGTTACCATGGCAACCGTTTGTTTGATCCATATCGCCCTCCGCGTGCTACAGCGCAGTAGCGTACGCCGCAAGCATGTACTATCGCTTTACGTTAACTTCGCTACGTTCTTGTTTCAGGCTGTCGCAGCTGCAAAGGTTCAGGAAGTGCGCGAGATCACTAGAATAGAGAGGATCGGTGCTCACTCTCACATCAGAGGCTTAGGCTTGGACGATAGCTTGGAACCTCGCCATGTAATACATTTATTTATTACATATTATCGTTCAAGGCACTCGTGTATTAGTTATATTCGTCCACTGTCTCAATTAAATCCAGGTGTCGCAGGGCATGGTCGGCCAGCTCATGGCACGCCGCGCCGCCGGCGTTGTCCTAGAAATGATCAAAGACGGCAAGATAGCAGGCCGCGCTATACTGTTAGCGGGTCAGCCTGGCACCGGGAAAACCGCCATCGCCATGGGCATTGCGCAAGCCTTAGGCTTGGACACCCCGTTCACCTCAATGGCGGGCTCGGAAATATACTCCTTGGAGATGGGCAAAACAGAAGCGTTGACCCAAGCGATCAGGAAGTCCATTGGTGTCAGGATCAAGGAGGAAACAGAGATCATAGAGGGCGAGGTTGTCGAAATCCAGGTGGACAGACCTGCTACGGGTGTCGGAGCGAAGGTTGGCAAGCTGACGCTGAAGACGACGGAGATGGAGACGATTTATGACTTGGGAAATAAGATGATCGACAGCTTAATGAAGGAGAAAGTTAGTTGAAGCTCGTTGGTAGCTGTTTGGTATTCGTAATTGGTGGTGGATTTAACGGGCGGCCGATGAGAGGTTGCTGCTTGGGCCCTTGTACGGAAGAAACTTGAAAAAACAAGGGACAATGTTCAGTTGTAGAGGGGATTATTGACCTACGAGCCTACAGCGAATGCTATGGCGTTGGAATGCTTTCATTGTTGGAAAGATCTCGCTAAGATGAATCGATTGATACCATTTTTAACTTTGAAATCAGATGGGATCACCTCGAAAAATGGCCTCGAAGTTCGAGGGTTTGCGGTTTTGAACAAAAGAAACTGGTAGTAAAATCTTAACCAGCTCGACGGACCTCGGGTAGGCATCTGAGGAAAAACCGAGTAAGCGGTAAATGTGCCTCATGACCTTCATTTCAGGGCCGTGTTGGGTCTGCGTTTGCCCTATGAGCCCTTTTCCTAATGCCCAGTATGAAATCGTCAATGGATTAGTGACCCACAGCTCTGAAATGAAGGTCATGAGGCACATTTGCCGCTCTAGCCTGCTAGAATATCGTTTACATCTCTTCGTTTTTCCTCGGGTGCCTACCCGAAGGTCCGTCAGGGCGATTGGGATTTTACTTTTGGTTTCTTTTGTTCAAAACCGCAAACTCTCGAACTTCGAGGCCATTTTTCGAGGTGATCCCATCTAATTTCGAAGTTACAAACCCGACTGCTTAAAAAAACATTAAAAAAAAGCGAACAAAAATGACAAAAACGAGACTTAATTTTTTATTTATACATAGTATATTATTTATCATAAATAGGATAATAATAAGATGACAATTTAAATTAACTCATTTGCCCATTTTTAATGTTTGTTTAAGCAGTCGGGTTTCTTAATTTTTTAAATTTTTTCATTTTTGTCATTTTTGTTCACTTTTTTAAATGTTTGTTTAAGCAGTCGGGTTTCTTAATTTTTAAAATTTTTTTTATTTTGTCATTCTTGTTCGCTTCTTTTTTAACCCTCGGTTGTCACATTGGGTCAAATTGACCCTGCGTCTTCTTAAGCAGAAAACCTTTTTGTCGAAACTCTTATTGCTTCAAACTTTTTTTTAAGCATGATGACACTTTAAATGTCAACTTTCAACGAACAGCATATATTCTACAATGTTCAAACATTATCTCAGAATTTTTGAGACTTAATTTAACAAATAGTTTTTAAATAACAACTGATTGAAAATTGACAGGGTCAAATTGACCCAGTTTGACAACGACGTTCGAAAAAGTAGGTGTGACAACCGAGGGTTAAAGTTTTTTTGCATTAGCGCTCGTCCGTTCGGTAGCGTGTGCCCTCACGATTGTGCCCGTTCGGTTAAGCACACCTCGGCAGGGATAGCACAGAAGAGTTTGCAGTAGGGGAGGGGAACCACCTATGGCAGCGGCAGTACACGTGTGCGTGATGACTCCGTGACGTCGAACCAACCGACGCCACCGCTAAGCCAAGTCGAGTCACGCGATATATACCGCCACTACCGTGGGTATTCCCCCTCCACTACGGCAGACTCTTCTATGGCTCTCTACCCAGTGAATCAGTTTGAAGGTTTAAGCCCAGTGATGCCAGAATCGTGGGACGCGGCAGTGATACCAGATCGGGGACGGGTTTCCTCGAGAATTTCCCCCACCTCGCATGCACACTATGCAGGAGTCGCGTATGTGATCTACACGCACGTGATTGGTGCATAGTGTGCATGCGAGGTGGGGGAAACTCTCGAGGGAACCCGTCCCCGATCTGGCATCACTGGGACGCGGGACCAAACGCTTACCCCCACTATGACGTACCGTCGTCCCCCACTATGGCCTACCGTCGTCCCCCACTATGACCTACCGTCGTCCCCCACTTTCTTCCCATCGCACTGCACACAAGCATATCCCTACCCCTGTCCGTGTGCTCGACAGCCCATCAGGCAGCTCACACGGACAGGAGTAAAAATATGCTTGTGTGCAGTGCGATGGGAAGAAAGTGGGGGACGACGGTAGGCCATAGTGGGAGACGACGGTATGTCATAGTGGGGGTAAGCGTTTGGTCCCGCGTCCCACGATTCTGGCATCACTGTTTAAGCCCCGTTACGCACTTGGCGACAAATCGCTGGCGACCAGGTCGCCGACGACCACAAACCATTGTTATTCGCCGCGACCAAGTGCGTACGAACTCATATATCCCCGTGCACCTCAAGGTCGTCGGCGACCTGGTCGCCGGCGATTTGTCGCCAAGTGCGTAACGGGGCTAACAGACGATGTTACATATTAAGAGGATCTTCTCATCAAAGTAGCGATCGATTTGATGAAAACTCGCGTGGTAAACAATGTACAACATATGTCAAGGTCAACGTCATTGGGGCTGGGTCCCCTTTTATCAATATTCACCGTTCCCTTTTTTTATCTCACAATTTTGAAAATGATATATCCTATATCATTCGGAACATCAAGACAATTCGAAAGACACCTGATTTGTCCAAATCGGTGTATCCGTACAGGCTCTAGAGCGTAACATGGGATACAACATACAAACATAGCCTGATAAATACAATACCACCCTCCTTTGCGTGCCGCAGTCGGGTAAAAATGATATCAATCGATTCATCTCCGCGAGATCTTTCCAACGGTGTGTAGCATTCGCTATAGGCTCGTAGGTCAGTAATCCCCTCTGCGACTTAACATTGTCCTTATGATTTTATCCAAACACTCTATTTCTTCTCTGTACTTTTCTGCACACTCAGCCCGTTTTTAATAAACCACCTCTTCATTTCCCGAAAAAAAAAAACGGAGCCTCCAGAACATTTGCCACCTGGGCCTTTTTGCTTATATCCGCCACTGTTCGTATTACTGTCTTTGGAGGACGCTTAACCCACTTGCTCATTCAAGGTGCAAGCCGGCGACGTGATAACGATCGACAAAGCCACGGGTAAGATCAACAGGCTGGGAAGATCGTTCACCAGGGCCCGCGACTACGACGCGACTGGCTCGCAAACACGTTTCGTGCAATGCCCCGAGGGTGAATTACAAAAGCGCAAGGAAGTAGTGCATACAGTGACCTTGCACGAAATCGACGTGATAAACAGCAGGACCCATGGATTCCTGGCGTTATTCTCTGGCGACACGGGGGAGATCAAGGCAGAGGTTCGGGACCAGATAAACGCGAAGGTTGCCGAGTGGCGCGAAGAGGGAAAGGCAGAAATCGTGCCGGGTGTATTATTCATCGACGAGGTCCACATGCTGGACATCGAGTGCTTCTCGTTCCTCAATCGAGCGCTCGAGAATGAAATGGCGCCTGTTGTAATTATGGCTACGAACAGAGGTACGCGTGCAGCACCTTGGCGGCGCCTAAACCAGCTTCTACACATAGTATTTCAATTAATACGAGGGTCTTCCACTTTCTAGGTATTACTAGGATTAGAGGGACGAACTACAAAAGCCCGCATGGCATTCCTATCGATCTGTTGGACCGTATGATCATCGTGCCGACGACTCCTTACCAGGAGAAAGACCTGAAGGAAATTTTGAAGATCAGGTGCGAGGAGGAGGACTGCGAAATGGCTGACGATGCTTTGACAGTGCTCACTAGAATCGCGCTGGAGACGTCACTGAGATACGCCATTCAGCTGATCACAACTGCCTCCCTTGTGAGTCGACGAAGGAAGAGCACCGAAGTAAATAGAATACTGTAAACGTGGATGTACAGTCAACCCTCGCTATAGGCTCGCTGGGAACTGGCAGCGAACGCTTAACGCATGGTTGAGATGAGCACATAGCGAGAGTTAGTACTGTAATATTTCTTTAATTTAGAATTCGATGGAATTCATTCGCACGTACTTTTAGGTCCACATCGAGGACGTGAAGCGTGTCTACTCCCTGTTCCTCGACGAAAATAGGTCCGCGCAGTTCCTCAAAGAATATCAGGACGATTTCATGTTCAACGAGATGCGTAAGTTCTTCAACGATCCTTCCAGGATTCTTAACAGCGTTCCTCTTCTTACCGCAATCTCCCTGTCTGTTTCAGCCGAGGAAGCGATGGAGATATCGTAGCGATAGATAGGTAGATAAGTAATTTGCGTTAATTTCCGACATTGTTAAATAAAAGCCCATAATTTTTTTACACCACGATCCCTTGAGAGTTCCATGGAGTCTGGTAGGTTCGAGTATGTGAACGAGTATCAGAAACGATGCTTTATATATTTCGGAATTAAATACAAAAACTTAACAGACTTCGTCTTCATCCTGACTAAAATTTGGCTTCGTGACGTTTGATTACGCTCGGCGGGGAACGATCGACTAACTTGAACCGAGGAGCGAGTCAATTTTTTCGCGCGAAGCCTCTGCAGCTATGTAGACCGCGACTTTCTCAGCGGACTCGCGGAGATCCAAAGTCAGCTTACAGCCCAGAGGAATGATCTGTCACGTCGCAACACGACACTGAACTAATTTGCGCTGCTACGTCGATGATCGATCTTCGCGCGGAAACTTGGCAGAAGCATCTATCGTCTCCCTTGCAGATGGAATCACAATTGGAGGATGTTCTACTCGCTGGCTAACTTACGTCTTCTTCTCCTGGCTCTTCTTGACTGCGGAAAGACAACATTCGCGCGTGTTTTAATCGATCGAGAGACTTAATTAGCGAGGTTCTACTTACTCGTTATCAGCTTCACTCCTCCCTCTGGCTTGAACGAAGACTGGGTCTTCTTGTCCTTGGATATGAACCCTAAATTATACTCCATTTTGTACACTGGAAGGGGGATCACTGTGGAGGACACTGGCACCATCACTGAAACACAGGAATGAGGAAATTACTCGTATAATTGTACTTAAATTTATTTTCTTAGTATATTCGGGAATTACTCAGCTTTAACTTAGAAGTTACTACACATCAAGCACCCATTAATATAAAATTTTGTAGCTATAGAGGCACGAAGATGTACTCATAACATTTTAGAGAGAAAGAAGAATATTTGGCAAATATTTACGAAAAATCGTGGATCTTTTGAAAGTAGTACCTACGCATTCTTTTATTCGGGTTTCTATATTCGACGAAATTTCTCAGCGATTTGGGAAACCGAGGCGTATATGAACACAGTGCACGACGCTCGAAAATGTAAACGTAGAAACGACTCTGAGGGGCAGAAGAACGATATCGCGATCTGTCAAGCGTTCACCCGCGCCAGATATAATGGGGTGTATTTGCTTATCACTCTTAATCGAATATCGATTCGTTAAACAGACGTCTGCCGGCGACGTCGACGTCGGTTGTTTAATTATTGGCTCTCGATGGGCTGCTGGCGTGAAAATCGAATGAAAATCGGTGCCTAGCGGCGGTTTCTGCTTGGACTCGCTGTTGCGTCGAACACCACTCGACATCTCTATTAAATCTGCGATCGTTGCTCGTCGAGGCCCTGCAAATAGCGACTCAGCGATTCCATTACTGTATTATTGCTTTGATACGCTTTATCAGCGAAACACCTGCTCGCTCTGAATAAATGATCAGATATTGTGAAGATCAATGGAAATATTATTGCTCGCAAATTAGTGGAGACTTGAAACTTGCAAATTGCGAAGTTGAAGTTAAAAAACATAGAGACTTGTAACTTTTCAGAGTAATAATTCTATCAACTTTCTATTTCTTTTAATAACTCCAGTCAATTTGCATATGTACACAGAGGTTGTATTTATACTTCGAGTTTCAACATTATGCAGATTTCAACACGGCGATAAGAAACTGTGAAAAGGGGAACCAGTATCTAAATAATGAATTAATTATTCCACGGTAAGTGGAGGTAACCAGGAGTATGCGAAATTGAAAGGTCAGGTCTCGCGGTGAACGTATCGAAACGTTTTCGCGCAACTATTCCCCTCAGCTGGAATGTCACTCTCGATCGCGGATCGAGCTGGTATTTACCCGGATTAATTATCATACCGGCGGGCAAATCGGAGAACCGACACACCGTGGAATGCGCGTTCCAGCACGGTCGATTTCATTTGCCCGTGGAACGAATTCTTGCACACCTGTGCCACTTGCTACCTTTTACCTAGTTGCGGGCTACTGAGGAGGGGCAAGGAGCAAATACTTCCATCGTAATTATAGCGCTTATGAAAGTATATTCTGTTGAGAGGCACGTTGCACTAAATAACCTCTAAACTAGTTTTACGTTTGCATCAAACAACCTCGAAACTAGTTAATTTCTTCGCACGAGAGGATGGATGCTCCACGTAGCGTAAATTTTATCGTATATCGGAAAGTTCGTAGAGAAATTTGGGGAAAGTTAAAAGGCAATGCTTTTGTATAAAATTAGCAGTTTATTTAATAATAACGGTTTGTCAGAGCTTTTAGCAATTCCAGCAGATACAGAGTAGAACATTCATTTGCAATAACTCAATATTTCTATTTAGATGTGAGTTGAAAGTGATAGTTCCCACAGTCGTAAAGATTGAGGGGGTATTTCTCTTTTTGAGTGTTCAGTATTCCCCCATCACCTTGCAGCATGAGCAAATGCTTTTGAATTGCTAGCTCGCGTGACGATCGTGCTTTGTGCAGCAGCACACACTTTGTTGCGATCGTCCACCCTTTCTACTTCTTCGTCGCTCCTCCCACTTCTTCAGCTTCACAACGACAGCCAAGGTCAGTCCGCAAAGATTCTACTATCGTCTTGGATCAGTTTTACGTGGGCGTTCGCAGGATTTACGGATCCGTTTTTCCGGATCCTGAACATCGCGCCAGATAAGAGATTACGGAGGAAGATATATCGTCGCCGGGGCGGTGGATGAAGCAGCTATAGTCTGGGCGAAGAAAGAATGGAACTGGTGGTGGGAGAAGTTTTTGGAATGATCTTTTCTTTTGTTTTATTCGATTATGTGAATAAGATACGAGATTTTGCACTGATTTCCGAATATATGCAGAAGAGAAAAAAGAAACTAATGAAAGTGAATTTGAAAATTATTCTCATTTTGAATGATAAAAAGTTCGGCGCGAATGAAATAAGTTTGTGTTTCTATGATTGATGGTTACGATGTTATCTATTTTTTTAAATTTGAGTGATTATAGTAAATTTATGATATTGTCTTTTATGATATTTTCTCAATTTTTATTATTTTCAATAATAAAATTCGTTCGTATTTTTAGTAAAAATTCTGGAAAGAGACAGCATTGTAACTAACAGTCACAGAAATGCAGTTATTTCATTCGCGTCAAATTTATTCAAAATGAAGAATGGCGTTAATAAACATAAATAATAAGCCCCATAAATAGCAAGAACAGTCAATTGAACATTCTAAGCTTCATTCCATTGGAAACAAACAAAAATGTTCGCGATTTGTTCGAACCCATCACTACTTCCGCCGAAAAGTCAACTGTGGGCGTCCAAGGCATTAGACATTGAATTCAACGGGGGAATAAGAGAGGAAATCAGTTTCCCTACTTCGATAAGTAGTGGGAGGTCACCCAAATCGATTCTATCTTCGATTCGACTGTAGAAACGAGTTTATCAATCTTCGCCCACTCCTCGAAATTAAGATGATGCACAGTAACTCCAAATAGTTGCAAATAGTTGCAAATTTAAATGGATCGAAGCACCGAATCACTCGATCGATTGTACACTACTACACGAATATTTCAATTTTCCATTGAAACGTTATTTTCACGTTAACTCTATACTACCGATCGTCGAACCTCTCAATGTTATTAAGAAGCCGATAACTCGATATCACTAGTGACCCAATAACTACTATGACGTTACTAATGACCCGATAAACCAATTTTCTCAGCAGCCTAATAACTCGATCGCATTAACGTTGATGATGGGGCCCTTCGAACGTAAGGTGTATCGCCACTTTTTAATGTACCCTGCAGATATTTCATTAGCTTTGAAGCTGCCTTCAGACACTCTACCACTACTAATGTCCGTGCTATACATTCTGCTATCCATATCATTATCGATGTCTCCAAGGTTCAAGCCACTTAGGCTGGAATATCAACGATACAAGTAAGGACTCTGAACGCTGACACTATCAAGCTCATTCGATCTCCATTAAGTTCCCAATGTAGATCAATTTAGACTCTATCAAATGGGAATCACAGAACTGGGGTTGGGAATATTCTATAATTGCAAATATTCTTTATTGCAAATATTCTATAACTGCAAATATTATATAGTTGCAAATATTCTATAATTTTAAAATTCTACAATTTCATGTATTCATTCTATATTTCCAAATATTATATAAATCCAAATATTCTATAATTTCACAATTCTATACTTATTGCAAATATTCTTTAATTGCAAATATCTTATAATTTCAAAATTCTATAATTGCAAATATTCTATATTGCAAATATTCTATAATTTCAGAATTCAACAATTTCAAGTATTCATTCTATATTTCCAAATATTATAAAATTTCACAATTCTATACTTATTGCAAATATTAGGTATATATTGCAAATACACTATAATTGCAAATATCTTATAATTTCAAAATTCTATAATTGCAAATATTATATATTGCAAATATTCTATAATTGCAAATACAATATCTTACAATTTCAAAATTCTATAATTGCAAATATTATATATTGCAAATATTCTATAATTGCAAATATCTTATAATTTCAAAATTCTATAATTGCAAATATTATATAGTTGCAAATATTCTATAATTTTAAAATTCTACAATTTCAAGTATTCATTCTATATTTCCAAATATTATATAAATCCAAATATTCTATAATTTCACAATTCTATACTTATTGCAAATATTCTTTAATTGCAAATATCTTATAATTTCAAAATTCTATAATTGCAAATATTCTATATTGCAAATATTCTATAATTTCAGAATTCAACAATTTCAAGTATTCATTCTATATTTCCAAATATTATAAAATTTCACAATTCTATACTTATTGCAAATATTAGGTATATATTGCAAATACACTATAATTGCAAATATCTTATAATTTCAAAATTCTATAATTGCAAATATTATATATTGCAAATATTCTATAATTGCAAATACAATATCTTACAATTTCAAAATTCTATAATTGCAAATATTATATATTGCAAATATTCTATAATTGCAAATATCTTATAATTTCAAAATTATATAGTTGCAAATATTCTATAATTTTAAAATTCTACAATTTCAAGTATTCATTCTATATTTCCAAATATTATATAAATCCAAATATTCTATAATTTCACAATTCTATACTTATTGCAAATATTCTTTAATTGCAAATATCTTATAATTTCAAAATTCTATAATTGCAAATATTCTATATTGCAAATATTCTATAATTTCAGAATTCAACAATTTCAAGTATTCATTCTATATTTCCAAATATTATAAAATTTCACAATTCTATACTTATTGCAAATATTAGGTATATATTGCAAATACACTATAATTGCAAATATCTTATAATTTCAAAATTCTATAATTGCAAATATTATATATTGCAAATATTCTATAATTGCAAATACAATATCTTACAATTTCAAAATTCTATAATTGCAAATATTATATATTGCAAATATTCTATAATTGCAAATATCTTATAATTTCAAAATTCTATAATTGCAAATATTCTATATTGCAAATATTCTATAATTGCAAATATCTTATAATTTCAAAATTCTATAATTGCAAATATTCTATATTGCAAATATTCTATAATTTCGGAATTCAACAATTTCAAGTATTCATTCTATATTTCCAAATATTATATAATTTCACAATTCTATACTTATTGCAAATATTAGGTATATATTGCAAATACACTATAATTGCAATATCTTATAATTTCAAAATTCTATAATTGCAAATATCTTATAATTTTAAAATTCCAATAATTGCAAATATTATACATATATTGTAAATATTCTATAACTGCAAATATCTTATAATTTCAAAATTCTTTAATTGCAAATATTCTATAACTGCAAATATTATATATTTTAAAATACTATTCACTTCTAATCTAAAAACCTTACAAGCACACCCCGAAGGGGTGGTTTCTTTCTTCATCAAACCTCCAATACTCTCGCCACTAAGTAAATAACACTACTAGGTCAACTATAGCACAGAGCCTCTAACTGCCTTCCAGCTTGCCCTGGATACCTGGTGACCATTTTTTACCGAGAGTACACACGCACGGCGCGTCTAGGAGTTGCATCGGGAGCATGATCTACTCGCGATCGCGGCCTCGCTATAATCGAAGCCCACGCGTTGAGCAAATCAGCAAACTGACGTCACCCTCCCGTTATTCCCACCTGTCAAACATCGCCTCAAGGAAATTCGGTTCTCAGAAGATCGCCCTTTATTTGGTCAACTGTGGCTGCTGTCCTCCGTCGCTCACACTTCTCAGTTTCCTCCCCTTTGTCACCTTTCATCTCTGTCGCCCTTAGAATTAACGCCATGACAGGCTACGCTAGCTTACAGTGAACATTCCTGTTTCAATTAACGAGGCACCACTATCAATAATCCATTTTGATCCATGTCAATTTAGTTGCATGTAGCGAAACAACGGTAACTATGGAAGGAATAGAGTGGATTGGAGTTATTCTCGAGGTATGACTATTCTGTCGTCAGCGCACGGAAATATTGTCTATTCGTCAACTTTGTAAACCGTTCTTAGCCTCTTCGTCTTGACTAATAAGGCAAACTGGCTTCAAGAACCACTCGGTGAACGAGTTAGTCATGGCGACTTATGTCATAGGCTATGTTTGTTTACCCATCTTCCGAGGTAGACTTATAATTTTCTGTGGAAAGCTATAATGATTGAAGAATTTAAGAGTTTAATAAATTGCAGATGTTTAATCAGAATTATAAATTAATCACGCCTTTTTGTCTTTATAACACTTTGTTACTCTGCCAACTCAACTCCTTTATTATTTTCTTCTTGCGCATTTGAAATAATATTTAGTGAATTATAATATTAATTTATTATTAAATTTATAATATTTATTATTTATTATTAATTTGACACTTCGAGTGTAACAAAATTTTCTAAAACTCCTCTTCGAGTTGGTCAGAATTTTTAGAACGATTGCTACTGCTGACTTAATTTTGTAAAAAGCGTAGAAAGTGAACTCCTTGCTAATTTTCAAATTAAACACTCGAGGAGCATAGAGCAACACTTTCGAAGCTTTTCAGAAGACTTAAACGCGCAAGCGCGCCAGAAACCTAGCGCTTGCGCAGTGTGCAATTGCCTCGGCGTGAAAACACGCCGACGCCAGTCGAAGTATCTTAAACTATTTAAGTTTAAATAATTCCCGTATCTTCACAGTTTCTCCACTATCTTTGAATTCGAATAAATGTCGAGGTACCTGCTTTGCAAACCTGCAAACAAAATAGTGTCCCTGCGATACACGCTCCAAAAATTCAGTGGCTTTTACCGTGGAAATGAATAAATAAAAATATCACACAGATCCCAGGCAACGAATCAGGGGACGAAGAACTTGTCTCCTCACACAATTCACAGCGGTAACAATTACGGTGAAAGTTTTTCCGCGGAGATTCACGCGCGACCAAGACCTCGATCTCCGCTGTGAATGGAGAAACCGAAACTTTCGATTTTTACAGAAGCCTCTCGACCAGATCGTTACCCGAGGCTTCCTTTGCCGGGAGATTCATCTGCGGGACACCGTCGAGTGCTCTCGAGAAACGGAAGCCTCGCGAAAGGGAAAGAAATCGGTTGTAGCTGCGCCAAGGAGTGACGTCGTTTGGGACGAGAGTGAAGTGGCGAGTTCTGCTTGCAACTTTTTGGAACAATGCTGCTTTGAAATACAAAGGAAGAATATACAAAGGGAAGCTGCACTCGAGAATACAAATTCACATTTTTGTGAGGTAACAGAAAGTGTAAAATCGTTTGGAGGGTGAAATGTGAAACTCCTAGGTGAAGTAAGACTTCATTCCTTTTTCTTAAATATTATTCCAGAGTTGATGATTTCAGATTATAAGAACTTTTTGTTATCTAACTGTACACTATTGTAAATATTTTGTATAGTGCTGAACTACGCCTCGTCGATAAATAATAATAATAAGAATAATAAGTATTTATTGTATTTTTATGAACAGAGAGAAAATGGTGGAATGCAATTTTTTTGCAGAGAGTTTGATAAAAAAAGAGGAAGGTAGCACCCAATTAGCAGGGAAAAGAAATAAAGGGAAGCTAGATCAGACGTGAATCCTGAGGCATTGTGGCTGAGAGCTACTAAAATTCTTAATAATAATCTCGAGCTATATTAATTTTATACCGACAGCACACCTTATATATATGTATCTTGAACCACATCGCACACTCTACTAGAAATTGTTGCGCTCAATCCTAGGCGTAAGTAACTTTGAGGACCTTTTCTGTGACACACTGAGTGAATATAAAAAAATAGTCGTGAAAAGTTTGTAAGCTCCTGGTAATGTGAAGTATTCCATACTATCGCGTTAATCGTCCCTTACCGTGTGTATATTTTTGTATCTTTGCTGAATCTTTGCTTTATTACGCGTTAATAAAACAATAGAAATAATAATAATAGCACTCTTGTACACTTAAATGATAGACACGTGTGATTTTAAATTTGAGACTAGAGACTATTTAAACATTGAAGATTCCACTGAACTGGACTCACCTGGCTCGAACACATTGTCGTGGTTCCTCTTGTATATCGTCGGTTTGGCATTTACCATTGCAATTGTTGCAACGACGAAGAGAAGAAAGAGGATCCCCGAAATTCGCGACATGGTAGCGCGCACAGTCGAATCTTTTTCTCTCGGGTGTGTAACGGGGCTGATCGCAGGGAGCAAAGTCGCGAGGTTGCCTGGCTTGGCGATGTTTGGACCGGCACTACGCGGAGCAAAGACTAAAGAGGTGAAAACACTTGCCACGAGTGGGGAAAGCCGCGGATAAACAACAGAATTGCCGCTCTCCAGCGGCGCGAAGCTTCGATTTCCAGTGTAGTGCCGCCGGATGGGGGAGTCGGACGCGAAGGGGAAGGAGAATTTTACCTGCTTTCGCGAATATATTCGAGAACTCTAGAAATCTGAGATCTATGGGGCTACTTGGATATGTAGGAACTGTGGGAAGGGGAAGACCGCTGGGGTTTGGGGGAACTCGGGGAATTAAGGGGAACTCTGAGGAGTGTAAGATATTTAAGAACTGGGAGAATTCTGGGGATAGGGGCACTTGGAAAACTCGAAAGAGTTTAGGAACTCAGAGGTGTTCGGGAACTCTAGGAGTCCTAGGAATTCGAAGACCTTGAAGATTTCTAGGAGTTCGACCGCTAGGAACTCGATAAATTCCAAGAACTCTAGGAACTTGAGAGATGGGAATTCGAGAGCTGAGAACTCGAGCGCTAGCAACTCGAGAGCTGAGAACTCGAGCGCTAGGAACTCGAGAGTTGGGAATTCGAGAGCTGAGAACGCGAAAGCTGAGAACTCGAGAGCTGAGAACTCGAGCGCTAGGAACTCGAGAGCTGGGAATTCGAGAGCTGATAACTCGAGCGCTAGGAACTCGAGAGCTGAGAACTCGTGAGCTGAGAACTCGAGAGCTGAGAACTGGAGCGCTAGGAACTCGGAAGCTGGGAATTCGAGAACTGAGAACTCGAAAGCTGAGAACTCGAGAGCTGAGAACTCGAGCGCTAGGAACTCGAGAGCTGGGAATTCGAGAGCTGATAACTCGAGTGCTAGGAACTCGAGAGCTGAGAACTCGTGAGCTGAGAACTCGAGAGCTGAGAACTGGAGCGCTAGGAACTCGGGAGTTGGGAATTCGAGAGCTGAGAACTCGAGAGTTAAGAACTCGAGAGCAGAGAACTCGAGAGCTGAGAACTCGAGAGCTGAGAACTCGAGAGCTGAGAACTCGAGAGCTGAGAACTCGAGAGCTGAGAACTCGAGAGCTGAGAACTCGAAAGCTGAGAACTCGAGCGCTAGGAACTCGAGAGCTGGGAATTCGAGAGCTGAGAACTTGAGAACTAGGAACTCGAGAGCAGAGAATTCGAAAGCTGAGAACTCGAGAGCTGAGAACTCGAGCGCTAGGGGCGCAAGAACTGAGACCTCGAGTGCTGGGAATTCGAGAGCTGAGAGCTCAAGAGCTGAGAACTCGAAGACCTCAAAGAACTCTACCGAATAGTATAGAATATTCCAGAACTCTGAAAAACACTCCAGAACATTCGAGAACTTCACAGAACTCTGCAGAAGTGTACGGAACGCTGCGGAACTCTACAGAAAGGTATCTCTCCGAGGCCACTAAAACGTCACTAGACAAATGGCCAAGGAAACTAGCTTGATAAACAAAAACTGAAAACCACTTGTCAGTTCTATTTCGATCCGACCCGTACCAGAATTTTATCTGCATATCATTACTGTGCGACCAATGATCTTTCTGAATGTCACACGTGGCCCGAAACGTGAGAGTGTTCCCCTCGTCGTGACTGGAAAGATCGAGATCTGTAACTACTCGAATTACGTAACACCCCTGTTACGTGGAATCATTACAAACGAAACGTGCGTATTGTTGACAAATTTATTTCCTCCCTACGGACAATTAACAATACTCCTTAACTGCATCGACGTATCTTCGACCAACCAAGGAATACAATCCCATTTTCCTCGTCGTCGTTCCGATATCCTTTTCAGGTCCGCACAATTGCAAAAGTTTCATAATAGAACTGCCTACTCCATAAAATGGATCATGTTTCGTAAGTACCATTTCTTACACAAGCTTCTAGCTTTTTATGAAAAAAGAAGCAGAGAGAGAACAGAGAATTGTAAGGTGAATCATGTGAACCAACACAAAGGCACGCCCACGACACACGTACGAAAGGACGGAGACAGGTAGCCCCGTCCGTCCGTGGAACGAAGGCGTGCTCGAGGGATCGCGAAGGAGCGTCAAGGATTTATATTAATCATTCCTCGCGTTCGTCAGCCCGCGATCCGGCTCGCGGATTCTTGGCTAACGATCGTCGAGCTACGACCAAAAGGAACATCGTGGCCTACTCGTGTCGCGAGCGGAAAAATCACCTCGCGCCAGCAGTTTCGCGCGCTCGGTGCGCTCGACCGTGCCCTCTCTGCCTTTTCCTCTTGCATTTACTTGTAATCGCGTAATCGAGTCCCATTTATGCAACGCCGTATCGCTGTAGGGAAAACTGGCCACTGTGAGGCTGGCGAGCGATTCTGTCGAGTCTTACAATTGCTCGTGACAATAAGTGTGATGTGTAATGTATGTGAGAAGTGGGAAGTGGGAAATGGGGAGTGGGAAGTGGGGAGTCGGAAGTGGGGAGTGGGAAGTGGGGAGTGGGAAGTAGGAACTGGGAAGTGGGAACTGGGAAGTGGGGAGTGGGAAGTGGGGAGTCGGAAGTGGGGAGCCCGAAGTGGGGAGTGGGAAGTGGGGAGTGGGAAGTAGGAACTGGGAAGTAGGAACTGGGAACTGGGAAGTGGGGAGTCGGAAGTGGGGAGTGGGATGTGGGGAGTGGGATGTGGGGAGTGGGAAGTGGGGAGTGGGGAGTGGGAAGTGGGGAGTGGGAAGTGGGGAGTGGGAAGTGGGGAGTAGGAACTGGGAAGTGGGAAGTGGGGAGTGGGAAGTGGGAAATGGGAAGCGTAATATATGAAATGTGTTTCCATTTGCGACTTTGTTGAGTCTTTACGATAAGCTAAATATCTCTAATTAATAAATAATAAGAAGAATCGACATAAAAAAAATATTTTCTGCAAGTTTAAAGATGCCTCCTTATATCCCAATAGAGCTTAATGCAATATTGACAACAGTTTTTTAAAAAAAAATTCATAAATTTTTTAGGACTGTTACACGAGAATCCCTCCTTAAAGCAGCGCACGAGCAGTGTGTTATGAAATAATGAGATATAGCTATCAAGTGCGAAATGTGAAGTGTAAACTGCGACTTATGAAGCGTAAAGTATCAATTTGAATCTGTGCTGTGGACCAAGGGCATTGCATAAATGACACAGAAATGAATTAAAACCTATCGATATAATCTACCAATACCTATAACCAGTAACAATAACGCACCAACGCTATGTAACTATCATACCACCATACGGGGAACTCTTCAGTCATCAATTATACCAACAACTCTGGTTCATCACGGCAACGATGTGGCATATGCACAAAAATACCGTTCATTTGGTATAATGCCAGTGACTCCTCCCCGAAAATAAAAAAAAAACACCACCGCTTCAACCTCAAAGTGACACCTCGCCGTGAATGTCGCTAAGTGTCAGCGCGAGACGTGTCGCAAAAGCGTCGCCCGCGAGGGAAACCGCGGGAAAGAAAGCAAGCGAGGGACGGAGGGGCCTGGAGAGAGGCAGGAACTCGGCGATATAGCGTTAATTACGACGCTCGGTTCGGTAGTCGGCGGGTGTGACAGGAACGACCTGGCTGTCTGCCTGACAATGGAAACTGGGTTAAAAAGTGAAAGGGTCCAGAGATTGGAGGAGGAACGACCGTGGCTTCTATTCGGCTCTCTATTCACTATTCACGCGGCGACAGCGTCGCGGAAACCCGGGGCCATGCGCGCCACTTCCTGTTTCTCCCGTCTCGTTCCTCCTTTCTTTTTCGCCTTCCCGTCCCAGCCTCCCGGGTGATCAGGCAGAAATTTCGAGCTCGGAACAATGGGAGAGCGGATTGCTCCCCGAACCCGATGCATCCGCCGACCGGACCGTGATTCCCAATTTTCCGTTCCCCATTTTTCCAGTCGTGCCCGGGCGATTGTGTTGTTATCGTCTGTTCGCCTCGGAAAATTCGCAGACAGATCGACGCTGATGATGCTTTATTACGTCGCTCGCGCGAGGATCACACGGGTTGATTGGGCATTGTTGGTCGGATTATTCGGTCACTGTACGTTCTTACGTTGCTCGCCGCTATTTTCGGATGATTCTTTAGTGGGAGGCTTAAGGAATAACGGGTAGAGACGTTAGTCGCGAAAACTTTATTGATTATAGTTTCTTGTATATAAACGAAGAGGTAAATGTGTTTCAAGCCTTCATTCCCCTCCAACCGCTTCTATTATCCTCTAGTCCCCCCTATTTGTTTCGACGATCCCCTCTACTAATCCCTTTTATCCCCACCAATGGTCCTCAGTCCCCATTCTATTCCCCTCTCCACTCTATGCCCACTTCACTCCCCCCATAAGCTTCGCGCATTCTCCTCCACTCCCCCACTTTCTCGCCCACGAAGAACCACGCCGTAGAACTCAATCCATCCCCCATTCCCCCCTTCCGCTACCTCCCTCTCGCACTAATTACCCGTTACCCTTTCATTCTCACCCAGGTCTCCTCGTTCCCCGACGCAACGGCGCATCGACGTCACGACGCTCGTTCCGTCGCCTCAGACGCGTGCACACGCTGCTCGCGCTTCAGATCCCCACTCCTCAATCTCGAACGATTAACTTTGCTCACGATCGCGCGGCACACGCACCCCTCGCCTCCAGCCCCGCTCGGCAAACGCGCATAGGTGCCTTCCTTCGAACGCCTGAACGTAGACCACCCGCTTTCTCAGCTGAAAGGCGCGTGGGCAAGGCGCGGGGGTACCCCAGTTACCTTGGTAGCAAGTGAAACTGAAACTACCATTGAAAGTCGCTCAGATCTGACTTCTTTCAGTGGTTGCGAAAAGGCAACGCCTGGTTTCATTCGTTTACGCGATGTCTCTTTTAAACCATTCGGTAGGAAAAGAGGTAATTGCTGTCGTTGAAGAATTAGCAGTCAAGTTCTGGAGGAATATGTACCTCTGCTCACTGTGTTCTGTTGAGCGTGAATCGTCCACGTACATTTATCATTTGTATGGAGTGGAACGTTTCGTGCATTTCTTACAATATTTACGTGCATTTCTGTCAACAGGTTGAAGAAATTTAGAAATTTGGAAATTTGGAAATTTAGAAATTTAGAACTTTGGAAATTTGGAAATTTGAAAATTTGGAAATTTGAAAATTTGGAAATTTGAAAATTTAGAAATTTGAAAATTTGGAAATTTGGAAATTTGGAAATTTAGAAATTTGGAAATTTGGAAATTTAGAAATTTAGAAATTTGGAAATTTAGAACTTTGGAAATTTGGAAATTTAGAAATTTAGAAATTTGGAAATTTGGAAATTTGAAAATTTAGAAATTTGAAAATTTGGAAATTTGGAAATTTGGAAATTTAGAAATTTGGAAATTTGGAAATTTGGAAATTTAGAAATTTGGAAATTTGGAAATTTGAAAATTTGGAAATTTAGAAATTTGAAAATTTGGAAATTTGGAAATTTAGAAATTTGGAAATTTTAAATTTGGAAATTTAGAAATTTGGAAATTTAGAAATTTGGAAATTTAAAAATTTGGAAATTTAGAAATTTGGAAATTTGGATATTTAGAAATTTGGAAATTTGGAAATTTAGAAATTTAGAAATTTAGATATTTAAAAATTTAGAAAATTGGAAATTTAGAAATGTGGAAATTTGGAAGTTTGGAAATTTAGAAATTTGGGAATTTGGGAATTTGAAAATTTGGAAATTTAGAAATTTAGAAATTTAGAAATGTGGAAATTAGGAAATTTAGAAATTTAGAAATTTAGAAATTTTTGTAATTTTGAAATTTGTACCAGGTGCCTAAACCCAGAAGAATTATGTATACAAATATCTGTTTTCCCTCCAAGTTTCTCCTCTCCTTTTCCTCTACATAACAGGTTAAAGGCACCCCGAGGAAAAGCAGCTGCGTAGCAACTTGTACCTCGTAAAAACTCGATGGAATTCACGTAGAATTCCCCAAACGACCGAGTAGATGCAGACGGATGCACTACATATGTGGGAAGCTCCGAAACGTTTATCATCGGGCGTTTTTCTCGCCGTCGTCTCTGCTCGGCGCGCATTATTTGCCACTTCGCGGGTACTTTGTGCGAAAGGCGGAAGGAAAATTGCACGGAACAATACGCGCGTAGAACAATGCCGTCGGCCTGAGACGAGTATTCCGTATTCTCCGCGCTCGCAAACTTCCCAGCAACTTGGTCATGCAAGCGTTCGAATTGCTTGGAGTATTGTGCGCCTCCGCGGGGCTTTGAAAATTCTGAGGGCTCTCGAAATTTCTCAAGAATGCCAGCTATCGTTCCAGAAATTACCTTACAGGTGTACTCTGCTCTCGGGTCTCAAGAATTTTTAGAAACTCAGTTCGCAATCAACCGAGAGCTTTGAAGGAACATCACTGAAGTGTCACACGCCGATTTGTATGAGACGCTACAGATTTGCAGAGTAGTCTAAAATATTCGCCGCGTATATTTTTTTATCGGCCATCGTCCACATCTAAGGGGTGAAAATAGCCCTCAAAGTCGAGGGTTGAAACCATGGGCACTGGGCAGTATACTCTGCTCCTCGAACTTCCACGTAATAAAATCCAGGGAGGTTTGCTGTTGTATTACCCTTCTCTCCTTCTTCTTTTCTTTTGTGTATGAAGCTGGTTACGTGTGTTCGCATTTTTCCAGCGAGGAACCTCTCGAGTATTTTCAGGCAGTTTTAATGTCTTCATTTTTCTTTATTCATACACTTTTGTATTTTCTTTTGTATATACTGGGCTCTGTGACGTTAAATAAAAATAACAATACTAATAATATCCTCAAAGTTCCTCGAGAACACCAATTCCATTCTAGCTTCAAAATAATAGTTTCATAATTCAAAAATTCTAAAGCGACTTCTAAAACCATCTTCCAAGCCTCCTCTGTCGCTCAATTTAAACACTTCCCAGCAATCTTGTAATTATTGCAGGCACGAGCACCGACGCGAGCCGAAAATCCCGACGACGATGCCTCGACTTCGTCCACGGCTATGCAGCGCGCGGAAACAACTAGGATGGCATGCATAGTGACAGATCCGGGCCCTGGCGCGTATAATCCAGCCGTGTCGCCGTGCCAGCCCCGTTCTTGTATCGGTCGAAGATACACGAGTGGAAATTATTCCGTCCGCCTACGCCCCCGCCTGCCGCGGGTTGCCAGCGACGGATCGGAAGAGTGTACGTGACAGGGACGTCTGGGACGGCCAGGGAAATGGTCTGTGACACGGTGACGTCAGGCGTCCCTGTCAACGGGGAGGCTAACCGAAAATAAAGGAAAAGGGGGACGATACGCTTCATGGCCGATTCCACGTGCGACATATGCGTATCGTCCAGCTGGGGAGTAGCTGGGACGTTGGTTCGATGGTAATAAGCACGGTTCGATCGACTTTTGTGTGAAATGGATTCTGGAGGGGTTTTGTAATTTTAGTGGACGGTGTGGAAAGTAATTTGAGGGATTAGAGGGGATTTTGTAAAAGGGGTGGGTTATTGAGGAGGAATTAGTTTGAGCGCGGTTAGTGGTAATCAGGGACCTGGAACGAAATGTTTTTTCGTTTCGTTTCGGTTCAGCTCCGATAATAATAATTTCGTTTTGGTTGATATCGTTTCTGCTGAAAAATATTTCGTTTCCATCAGAACGAAAAACAAATTTTGTTCCGAACCGGTTATTTCATTTATAAAAAAACTCGTATAAACTTATTTTAACAATTTTACTGCCTTTGGTACTTATATTATAAAATATTAGACGTTATAGTTATGTATTATAGAATATTATATATTATGTCTTAAGAAAAAAATTTAGAGTTTTGATGCTTTCGGTTGCAAGCCGAAAATAAGGGGCTTGCTCAATTTAAATTTTTTAACCTGAAGTGTACAGAACGTTATTAGTCGGAATTTTTATTTCGGTTATATCGTTTTCACTCCTGCAACAGTATTAAGAATTTCGTTTCGTTTCTGTTTCTGTTCCGGAAAAATATTTCGTTCTTTTCGTTTATCGTTTTCGTTTCTGCTCCGTTCCGGGTCCCTGGTGGTAATATTAATGGAATGTTAGTGTTGGAATTGATATTAGTGTTGGATTCCGTAGCAGGGGAATCGAGTGTAACTTTAGGGTAAATCCGGGAGACGCGGTCGGGCCGGAGAGTTGGTCGAGTCGCTATATTTCAGGCTCTATGCGTAAAAACGCGTTAAAGTGCGGGCCAATTACTTCTCTAGAAGCCAAACAATTGAATGAATAGCGTCACTTCGGTTCCTTCTGTGTTTTTCTAGATTTACAGGCTATAAAAGGTAAACTGAGGTTACATTTAACCTCTTTTGTCAAACAACGGTGTACAGAATCGTATTAAAAACATGGTTCTAAGTTTATTTTCATCTAATGTTTGAGAATATTAATATAGTAGAGATATTGCGGGACAATGCAGCTAAAGTATTTAGGTATATTAACTCTTCCTCTGAAAACTAACGAGAAGACCATCTCTCGCTGCAGAAAGGAGAGATGGTCGAGTTATGATTCTTTTATTATTTTTATTTATATTTTTATTTCTTATCATTATTTTATTATTATTATTGTTTATTTTATTCATTCAGTTTTGTATTCGTTTGCCTTGCTAATCGCCGGTAACTAACCATGTGTAGCCTTGAAGATCATAGTATACCATATGGTTGAACTTGTCTTGAAAGTCGCTTTCATATTGGGTAATCAAATATATAGCATTCCATTTAAAAAACTGAGGGTCACCTTCGTATCAAGGAAAATATTGCGATCACCAAAAATTGAATTACCCTATTATGTTGTGTATAAAAAACAGTAAAAGTTTTCCTTCTTCAGTTTTTTACAAATACTTACCATATTCGAGAACACTGTATAAGAATCTCAGATATAGCCGCTTGGCCGCTGCGGGTACCGCGCGGCTCAGCCAGTCGAGCCGGTGTGATTTGACGCAGCGTCAACTTTCGGCAATTTTTACAGGGCCAATTTTAAAATGTCAATATTTTTAAAAATTTGTCCATCAAGGGGAAGGATAGAACTACATTCTTCTTTTTTTCCAGATTTTTAAAATCGCGCCCGATGTTAAAAACCTGCATTTGTTTAAAATAATTGCACAAAAATGGTTCAAATTTTATTTTTTTTAAACCGAAATAATTTTTTCTTAAAACTTCAATGTCTTCTCTATAAGCACCGTAAACCTCATCTCTATCCGTTTACTACTTCCATAGCTATAATGTATTGAAAAAAAGTTAGCACTTAGCTTCAAACAGCTGTAAAATCGACATTTTTCAAAATTTTGAAAAATCCTTCGAGGTACGTTTAAATATCACTAAAGACTACAACATATTGTAGATTTCGCATGGAATCTCCCAATTATAAGGCGTAACCACAGAGGATCAATATTAATAATAGTATTACTAAGCTCTCTTCTTACGACTACTGGTCCATGTAATACAGCTTCTCTTCTGTTTCCATAAATCATACAAGAAAAGAAGAATAATATCATCCCAGAAGAATAATATTCCCCCTGACATCAATGTTTCCATTTCAAATCGAATACACATTGCTAAAGTATAACCGAGCGCATATACAGTGTGCACAAAAGAACGCGTGCAAGTTCGAAATCTACGATGCAGACCGTTTCCCAGATAAGAGGGCACGGAGCGCAATTTCTCTTCCTTTATTTACGATAGAATGTAGGTCTCGCTGTTGCTATGTAACTTCCCTCTGGTAAACAAGCATGCTATCGAATTTTTAACAGCCGCGCGTCTGCAACTTGCTCCCGGAGAGCCATTACGGAAGTATTTCGTTCCCTCCGTTACCACGTGCCGCGAGCCTCGTGCACGGAGGGTGGAGGGCGGGAGGGATCGATCGTAGTAGACGAGTGATTCATTAAGTACATCAACGTACGAATGATGCGCCCGCGTCCCGTGGATGCACACCAGAAAATCATCGTGCCGGGGGGGCCCTTTTGTGTCCCGGCGAGGAGAACACGTTCAGCCTGAATTCTATTTACGAGCGGGGCACACACGAACGACCTGGCGCCTCTGAAAGAGCCAACATTATCGTCAGGATCACCATTCCCCAGCGGGAACCAGAAATTACGTACCCACTCGGGGGTTCAACGTACTCTCTGTGTTTTAGCTGAGAATTACCTACTCCGACTTGTTTTACTGTTGCGTTCGTTCATTATGTGGTTTAACTTCAAAATTTTCTCTCTCTCTCTCTCTCTCTCTCTCTCCCTCTCTCTCTCTCTTTTTCTCTCTCTCTCTCTGATGTTTTATTTTATTGTGTTTTTAGTTGGGGTATTCCTTGTTTTATTTTGGAATTCTTCTATTCGTTTTAACTCTTCTGTTAAATATTTAATTATTCTAGCATGATGTTACTGTAAAGTGGCTTTTTTCTGAGGGTTTCCGGGAACAGATTTTTTTTAGAGACCGTCTTTTTCTTTTGGAAGACTCGGTTACGCTGTTGCCAAATTAGTTGAATTTTAATAGCAAACTTGTGGCTTCGGTTTCATATTGATTATTTTGTAACTTCAAAGAAGAAATGGAGAATTGGGTAACTATTACCGAAAATCGTGGACAAATGGTTACTTTAAATTGAGAATTGGGGAGGAAATCGGGGGCAAAAATTACCGGGGATGCAGATCGTTTTCCGGGGAGCATTCGTCAATTTGGAAATAGGGATCACTTTATGTTAGTGTCAATTTTGTGTAGTTCGTATTTTCTGTCATATTTTGAATATTCTTTGGGTATGCCGCTTCAAAATTCACCCCTCGATACCTTATGCTTCTGTTAACTTTGTTTGTTACACATTTTAGGAAATAATTATTTTATTCTGCCTATATTTCAGTGTAAAATTTGTTCTTTACTACCATATATTACTGCGTACTTTGTCTGCTTCGTATTTTAATAAAAAAATATCCCATTCCTTCCATATTTCACTGTAAATTCGTCCTTTACTGTTACTATGTTACTACCAACTTTGTTTATTCATCATTTTACTAAAAAGTGTTCCTATTCCTTTCCTACATCATTGTGAAATTCATCCTTAGGGGAGACCAGGGTAAAGTGGGCCTACAAAACTTTAAAGTAGAATAAAAAATTTTCTTTTCAATAAAAGTGTGTCCGAATAAATTTATAATACAATTTAATCATTACTATTAACAAATTACGAGAAGCAATGTTTCAGATTAACTTAGAATATATTAAAATTCAACTTGAAAAGAAAAAGCGGAAACGACCGAAATAAAATTACGATGAAATAAAATATGAGTTTTAATGAAGGATATAATTATCAAATTAACTTTATTAGAACTTTTAAACTGTTTAACTATTTGTTAAAAAATATATTTCATTAATACAAGTTTAACGTCAACAATTTGTACTTTGTACTTTGGTAAACACATTTTCTTCTGAAAATGAGTTTTTAAATGAGCTTTGTTTACATGAACAGTCTCGCATATTATTACTAAAACAAATACATACATAATTATTAATAAAATATATACTTATTTTATTTAAATAAATTTCTTAACAAAACAATTTATATTTTCTTATCACAATTTTTTTTCAAAACAATTATTTGCGAAAATGCTGCAACGTAGTTAACGCCGCGTAGTTTCCTAGCCAACAGACAGATTAGAATATTGCGCACATCACTCGCGCATCTTTTCTTTGCAGCTCACTTTACCCCGGTCACTTTACCCCAAATACGTACTCAGTGGAAAATTAGTTATTTAATATTGTTGGGATTAATGTTTCCTCAAACGCGTGTACATGTATGTTGATAAACTTGCTTTAAACATGCAAAAAAAAATTTAAATTGAAATAATATATTTATGACTCATTTATCCAAAAGGCTAAATTGAAAAGGAAACCATTTGGAAGTCCCTAAAAATTAATTCTCAAGTTTTTAAATGAATTTACATTTTTCGATATCCGAATGCGTATAATTATCATTGCTATATTATATACATTTATTACATCGCCAAAATTTGTAAATATATTCTATTTTTACCCGACTGCGGCACACAAATCGGGTGTCTTTCGAATTGTCTTGACGTTCCGAATGTTATAGGATATATAATTTTCAAAAAAGTAAAAAATAAAAAAATTAAAAAAATATTAAAAAAACCCGACTGCTTAAACAGCGAATTAAAATAACAAAAATATTAATAAGATGACAATTTAAATTAACTGAATTGCCTGCAGTCGGAGGCCTTAAATCTTTCGATGCAAATGATTCGACGTAATTACATTCGAACATTTATTTCGAAATAGAAAATTACATATTGTCTTAATAAATATTGTGTATCGCTGTCCGCCCGAATTAGATTTGATGGGCTATTAACAACACTAACAGTATTTCCCACACGGACAAAGAGAGAAACATATAAGTTAAAAAATACTCTGAAGTTGAAATATCACTATATAAGCTTGAATTTGCATCGATGTTGTCCACCTCTTTTTGTTACCAGCTTGAAGCACTTTCTTTAGTCATTGCGATACATGCTTCGGATAGAAGAGCATCAAAAGATTTAAGGCCTCCGACTGCAGGCAATTGAGTTAATTTAAATTGTCATCTTATTATTATTTTTGTCATTTTAGTTCGCTTCTTAAGCAGCCGGGTTTTTAAAATTTTCTAAATTTTTTTTAAAGAACAAATTAAGAATGCTCAGCTTAATCAAAGCCTCCCTTTACCCCTGTCTCTCCTACTACTTTACATTACTGTCAAGTTTGCCTGCTCCTTATTTTACTAAAAAATTTTCCCATTCCTCCTCTCATTTATTCCAAAATTCAGTATTCACCCCGCACTGCCTTATATTACTGCCAACTTTGACACTTCCTCAATTTCCTAAAAACCCACCCCCTCTCCGCCTTACGTTACTGTCAACTTCTCCTATTCCCCACTTCATTCAAAACTTCTCCCATTCCCCCTACTTCTCTGTCAAACTCGTCTTCTACTGCCTTACATTACTGTCAATTCCCCCTCTGCCTTATCTCACTCCAAGATTCTCTCATTTCGCTCTAACCACCACCCTCCCTTACTCCATTCCCAAACCCGCCCAGTTTACTCGAAAATCCCCCTCACACTATCCACCACAACCCCAAGCACTCCGTCACCCACACCCTCCGAATACACATCCCACAACGCACCGCTATCCTACAACATCTTCCCCACAAAACAATCGATTGAGTCAGAGAAATGTCCACGAGATGAAGCACGATTCATTACCCCCGCGATTAAAGAGGTGACCGAGTCACTCCTCGCTGGTTCCACCTCCCCGTACCTGTACACGCGACTGGGCGCAGTAGCCCGAGAACGGAAGCGGAAACAACGCTGACACGAGGGCCGATAAGCGGGTATCGAGCCAATCAATAAAAAAAAAAAAAAATAGTAAATAATAGATTCATTATAAAAGATACAGACGACAAAATAAATGTTATAAGGAAATATCTTAAATAAAATACACACCAAAGTTTAGATAATAACGAACAAACAAATAAAGGGTTAGAAGAATTAGTTAATAAAAAAACAGAAGAAACATTAAAGATAAAAGTAAATATAGGTACCAATGATAAAACTACAAAGGAAGGTTTCGTTACATTAAAAATTCTAAATAAAAAAGTCTACCAGCTTCGATGAAACCCTTAACTTTTTCATAAAAATTGTCAAACAACGCATTATAAAGGGGAATCTAATTCTTTGGGCTAAAAGCAGCAAAATTTGGTATTTTTTTTTTAAGAATCCAGCGACTCGATTCATCTGAAATTTGGATTATGTTTTAATGCATCTTTGAAGAAGCTGCAAGTTTTTTTTTATTAATTTTTAACCGTAAATGTAGTAGTTATGCATGACCGACCATCGCACCGGGCAAAATTCGTCGTCCGTTGGTGTGCATGATATTTATGTACCAGGTAATCTGAAACAGAAAAATGAGACGGTGTTTTATTTTATACATATGTAGCTTGAAATTGATGAACCAGCAAAAAACAAAAAAAATATTGAGCGGTGTGGAGAGTTTTCAAATTGAAAGGTCGGAACCTTTAATTTTTGCCATCCAATTTTACGTAAATTTTGTTATGTAACAAAAAAGTATAGAACTTAGAGGTATTCTGGTTCATCAAATTGAAGCTACATATGTACAAAGTAAAGCACCGTTTCATTTTTCTGTTTCAGGGTACCTGGAAGGTAAATATCATGCACATCAGCGGACGACGAGTTTTGCTCGGCGCATAACTCCTATATTTATTTTTAAAAATCAATAAAAAAAACTGCAACTTCTTCAAGGATGCATAAAAACATGGTCCAAATTTCAGATGAATCGAAATGCTAGTTTCTGAGAAAAAAATCCTAAATTCTGTTATGTTTTTAGTCCATAAAAATTTTTAGTCCATTTTTTTACTACTCGTGCCCAAACTGGCAACATCCAAAAATTAAGTAAATCACAAAAAAATTGGTATACGGGGTATATGGGTGACCCCAAAAACCCCTATATACAATTTTTCTAAATCCCAATAATATTGTAATATTTGGCAGCCATTTTGGGTCAGCCATTTTGAGTCTGCCATATTGAATTTTACAATTCCAATGCCAAATTCAGATTCAGCGGCCCCAAAAACCATTACATACCATGTTTCATTCAAATCGTTTGAAAATCAAAAGAGTTATTCCATTTGATCATATATGATACATAAGCAGAATTGGCAAGATTTTTTTTTTAATCATATATGATACATTGCCAGTTAACCGGTTAACTATAATACTCAATAATTGCCTAAATAACTTACGTATATTTCTTTCACAAGTAGAAAGTGGCTAAAGTATATTGCATATTTGAGTGCATTAAATTAAAAATATATACTAATTAGTGATTACTTCTAGAAATTCTATAAAAAAAAAATAAAAAATTCTACGGTTGATTTCAGAATTTCATTAAAAATATTTATGTACATTGCAGCATATTGCATTACTCAGAATAGTTGAAGACTCCGCGAAAATCTATATTTTGTGCTATAGACATTAGCACATATTACCAACAATAGAAAAATAAAACTTGTACACGTGACTAGATGCAATAAGCCGAGGACGGAAGCGGAAACAGCGTCGATACGATTGACCCGCAGCGTGTCGAGGGTCACTGCTTTCGTTTTTATCGACGCCGATCCTGCGCCCCTCGAAACAGTATACATACAGGCTCAACGTTTTATCCTACAACCGGCGCTCGCGCGAACAGGTAAAATGGCAACAGCGCCTCACGGACGCATTCCACCACAACCATGCACCGGCCCAGCGGTGAGTTGCCAGCGACCGCTGGGCAGCAGTGGTGCTAGAGCTTCGAAAATTTCAGGATGGTCTCTTTTTGAAATTAACGTCGCAAAGAGCTAGGTATTGGGAATTTCCCGGCCCAGGTAATCGAGCTGCGCGCTCCATTGTTATGATCGGTTTACCACTCGCACCCCAGAGTACTGTAATGAGGTTCGAAAATAATGTCGACTGATCTCGTACCCGTCTCAATTTCAACAATTCTAGCTACGACAGGATTGACCGCGGCGTTATACCCTTGTACGAAGAGATTTTTCGCCACCTGCGTGTAAAAGCCACAATAACGACGCATCGTTCCAAAAAATGACATTAACGGAAGCCGGTATAGGCGTGGCGTTGAGTAGCTAAAAGGTTAAACATTCAAACACAAAAATTCTAGAAAAAAGATTCAAACACCGCTACAATCAAAGACACGTCCCATTAGTTACTCCTTACGTCCGATCTATGCATGCACTGCATATAAGGATAAAATTATAAAAAAGGAAACCAGAACAATAGATTCTGAGGTCTGCAGTACTAGCACATAATTGAATAAAAATTTAATTTCTCAATTTATGAAAGCAATGATACAGAAACAACTAGTCTATTGTTTATCAACACCACGAATTTTAAAAACAGAATTAAATTCCAGTATGAAATAAACAGTTTGCAAAAGTTTTTCCAACAATTATGGTTAAAAAATTGATAGAAAGAAATTAAGCAAACGTAAAATATGTTAAATTATCCAACATTAAAAGGGAATAATTTTTCCTCATTTTTCGGAGCAAATTGCATTCCGATATCTTTTATAGTTCAAAAGTTATTCGAAGAAGGCCCGAAATTTTGCAACCTGGGCCGGGAAATTCTGAATAGCTCTTTGCAACGTTAATTTGAAAAAGACCATCCCAAGATTCTCGAAGCTCGGGCATCACTGCTGTCCAGCGGTCGCTGGCAGCTCTCCGAACGCCGTGCCGGTGCATGGTTGTAGTGGAATGCGTCCGCGAGGCGCTGTTGCCATTTTACCTGTTCGCGCGAGCGCGGGTTGCAGGTTAAAACGTTGACCCTGTATATGCCACGACCGCCATTTCCCTCCAGAACCACCACTACACTCGCGTGCCGAGGAACCGTCGAAGAGGAACGAGGTATCCAGAGGTGGTTGGACAAGCCTGTTCACTACTTTCCACCTCCCTTTCTCTGCTCTGATCCTTTCCACCAGCACTCGTGCCTCTTTCCAGTGAAAAATCGCTGGAGGAAACGACAGAGGCACCAACGTCGCCCTGCAATCGGTATCTCAGAGGCCATCGACAAATTGTGGCGGGGGGGACAATGATAACGGGGCGATAAAGAGGTCAGCGCGTTCGAGCGTGTCAAGCAATGTTGGCGGTACAGTGGCCCCTGACAGGGGACTGAAATGATATTGTTACGACACGAGAGAACAATCAATATTCGCACTTTTTACGGTCTCAATACTTGGTTGGAGGGAGGAGGCAACGCGAGAGGGCTGACAGAAGGGTCTGTGGCAGTTAAGTTTGTTTTCCTCGCAACGTGTTTCGTTATAAGGCTTTCCTTTTCTCGATTAACAGAGTTTGTACGGAGAATTGTGGAGGTACAGATTTGGATGGGTATAAGGTGACGTTGGAGTCCTTTTTCGAGACAAATTTTGAGCGAGAGACACTACGAATGAGTGAGAGACTTGGTGCCCCTGGGATATTTCACTCTGAAGCTTGATAGAACACTGAGAACTGGTTGAAGATGGAATGGAAGTAAGATGCATGCACCGCACGTGCGGGAAACTCCTATAGGCGTTCGATCATACGGGTAATGAATACGTCTAAAGGATTTCCGCACGTGGTGTACGTGCAATGATTGCATGCCCAAATCAAAGGTGTTAAAAGTTCATTTTTAAGTAAAAATGGATAATACTTATTTCTTTTAGATAAATATTATATAATTGGAAAGTAGAATGCTCATGAAATACTATTGTATGCCCTCGAAGTCCAAGCTACATTAAACAGCAGAAGCTTGATGGGCAAGGGGGATTTGTTTTAGGGTCGATTTTACTGGTCAAAGGGATGAAAGAGGCTGAAATGAAGTACAGGGAGAAGAATAATAGGTCTATGGGATCAGTCTGACCAGAATTCAAGCGCACACCCTTTCGAGCAATCGAGCCATCCAGGTCGACCACGAATTCCTCTCCCTTGAGCCTAATATTCCAAATGGCCGTCGTCCATAAACGCTGAAGACGCTGACGCTGATTTCTGCGTCGACGTCTTCTCGCTGGTTCAATTTTATGAAACTGCCCGGCCACAGACTCGCGACGATCGTGATTCATGGAGCACTTGGTGAATTAGTTGGATCGTCCTTATAGGAGGATGCACAGAATGCAAAACGGGTTGAGGGTTGCCTACTTCAGGGGTGGGATATTTTCATCGTGGACCTTGTTACTACAATTATTTTCTTTTGTTCTTCGGTAATGGTCAATTTTGATGAAAGATTTAAGCGGGTGAAAATATAGGTAACCCTAACTATAGGTATAGTAGGAACATGGGGCAACTTGTGATTGATCTTCAATCGAAGAAATGAACGCCAGATGTCGCGACATTAGTCTTCCAGTCAATGAAATGAGAATACCTAATTCAGATGTAACCCAAATATCTGAAGATTAGGATTAACCTTTTCGCTGCGTATTTAAATTTTCGGACGATTCTTGAAAAGTCTGAATTTGACATCAATAAAAAAAGTTTTTAATTTTCAACTTTTTTAGAATATAAAAAAGTTTTTAATTTTCAACTTTTTTTAGAATATAAAAAAGTTTTTAATTTTATATAAAATATAAAAAAGTTTTTAATTTTCAACTTTTTTTAGAATATAAAAAGTTTTTAATTTTCAACTTTTTTTAGAATATAAAAAAGTTTTTAATTTTCAACTTTATTTAGAATATAAAAAAGTTTTTAATTTTCAACTTTTTTTAGAATATAAAAAGTTTTTGATTTTCAACTTTTTTTAGAATATAAAAAAGTTTTTAATTTTCAACTTTTTTTAGAATATAAAAAAGTTTTTAATTTTCAACTTTTTTTAGAATATAAAAAAGTTTTTAATTTTCAACTTTTTTTAGAATATAAAAAAGTTTTTAATTTGCAACCTTTTTTAGAATATGAAAAAGTTTTTTTCAAGAGAATACATTTTTTAATGCGTGGCCTATAATCGAAATCCGCAGCGAAAGGATTAAGCGATAAAATAAGTTCATATGCTCCATTTGGATTCCTTGTCAAGTGTCAGCCATTTCCTTTTCGCACCTCAAAATGGCCGCCACGCACCTCCACGCGAGCATCCAACAATCTTATAATCGATCCTTTTCAATATCCTGGGACGAAATATTAATTTGTAAAGCACCCTCCATTCAAATTCCCAAGAACCAAAAACGATTATAAATTTTAATTCAAATTAAAGTCCTCCGTATTCATAGAAACTTAATTCAAAATCCTCAAGTGGCGGTGCCCGGCCTTGCTCCCCACATATTGCCCAAAGATATTCATTCACAATACATCCTCAAGTTTCTCTGTCCCCTCAGCTGAATTTTTCATTATCGCTAGTTTCCAGCCGGAATTTATTCTAGGAAAGAGAGAAGCTAATTAACTCCAGGCAATCGGACCAATCGCCTGACAGCCGTCAAACACGAATCGACGTCTCTTTGGTCGGGAAAAGGGAATCGGTAGACGACGCTTCACGGAAGGAGGGCTCCGATCGCGATAGAACCCACCGACTCGAGCATCCGCGACGAATGTTAATTGCAAGAAATCCGTTCGATAGCCGCGGGACCGTGGGACGGTCCTCTCGCGTGGAACTAACGAGGCTGAATCAGACGAGGAACACGGAACGCTGCGGTTTCATCGATCGCCAGGTTGCCTGGCGATTATTTTCTGAATTAATTATTGGCAGGAGATAACGCGAGCGACTCGTCACAAACGCGCTGGTCGATTTTTCTTGAATTTTTTAAAATGTTAATAAAGGAACGTAGGTTTTAATGTTACCCATCATTTTTGCTGACTTTACCATTTTGTTGTAAAAAATGATGCTTGAAATTTATTCCAATTTTCGGTGCGTTTCTTTAAACACGTGCTATTTGCCGAATGTTTATCTGATTAATTTGATTTTTATAAGTTATGTTTAGTATTATATGACCTTGCCAGCTGCAGAAAAACTTTTTTGCAATATCAGCAATTTGTCTCAATTTTTTATGTTAAATGTTTATCATCTTTGACTTGAATTTTACAAAAAGTACCAAAAAGTACCTCCGTGATCTTTTGTATATTAATTGAGGGAACGTTAAACTTTATATTAACGCCAATTTCAATTGCCCGAATTTGCCCGAAACGGAAAAAATAGCCGAAATCATTGAGATTTTCACTGCTCAGGCGCGTGCTACGCCCGGCGGACATAATAAAACTACTTGCGAATAAAATTATTGCGAATTGTCAGATACGAACCCAGACACATGTTCCGAGTCCGATTCTGATTTAATATGACAAACAAATTTTTTCATTTTATTATTATTTACATTGTTATTTAATTTTTTTTTATTAATGTTTTCATTTTGATGTTATTTCTTATGTTTTACGTACTACGTAATGAAAATTACAAACCAAATACAAGAAAAATTTTGAATGCGTACCCATGTTATGATGTATGTCTCCCAAATCCATATACGTGAAACGACCGCAATGGTTTTCAGGTATTTCTGCGAAACTGATGAAAAAGAATTTCCAACAAAAGTGAGTCAGTATTCAGTTGACAACAAATTGCAAAAATAAAAATTAATAAGAAACTTTTTATTCAATAAAAAATCAAGATCACCTCAATTTTTTTAATGGAACTGCATATTTTTTATACACTTATCGATGCATCTTTATATTCTCTTTAAAAAAGTATTAGGGTACTTAGGTTTAATTGAGGTTGAAAACTGTTTAGTTATACGCGAAACACTGTGCTCTGATAGGAATGGAATCACTAGAAACGATAGAGACCGTTCTGGAAGAGACAGAAGTTGTGTAGGGATATCGATGGCATAGAGAAATCTTAATCTGGATATTGCAATTTTTGTTGGAGTTTCAATTAAATAAATGGGGGTCTGTTGTTGGGCTTGTTGGGGTGCTTGAAATAGTTTAACAATTGTAATTGGTGGTAAGAAGAGTGACGTTTAAGATTCTCTGGGAAGTGGATAGGTATAAATAATATTGGACTCTGAAAAGGGAACATATTATCGAAGTGACAATTATCGATTTTAATGCGATTGTGGTAGAAAGTACTTCTTACAAAAATATTTGACACGTATCTTTTTTTATCAGCTGACATTCATGTCGAAGGGGTGAAAACCGCCCTCAAATTTTAGGGTGAGAAACATTTTTGGTCGAATATTTTAGAAACTACTAGCGCTAGGAAAATAGTCTAAATGGCAAAATTGTGTATTTTCTAATAAGGGACGCAGCTGTGTACAAAAGTAACAAAAAAATGCTATTCTTCAACGTATTATTTAAACAAGCAGATTTTTTGGAATAGCCTCGTGAGAAGACAAGCCTCCCCCACAGTACCGTTACAAGAACACCTGAACCTAGATCCACAAAATTGAATTCTACGAAACAACCAGAATCTCCCAGTGCAATCACGAAAAGGAGTGGTTAGCTTCCCAAGAAGTAACTCTAGAATTCAGTGAACAGATTGCGTTCACCCTGCATCCCCCTCCTCCTTTAATTCTAATTCAACCTCGCCTCTGAATAAATAAATATTCAACGCAAAGTCCCTTCATCGAACCTCAAGATCCTCAATCACTGAACATCTCGATCAACCTGGAAGCCACCGAAGTAACCCACCACCTTGATTCTGTCGACAAGGACTCGGTCAAGGGGTTAGCGAAGTGACGACGGCGATCGTTATGCGCGGGGTTCACGGTTCCACGAAGCGTCATCCCCTGCATGCTACAATCGAAAGGAAATCCAGCGATCACGATGTCACGCCAGATATCCAGACATCCGACACGGCCGTTCCTCGCGGATTTTACACGAATGTGCACTCAGCGGAGCACAATGGTCACCCCCGGTGACTAAGCCGCATTTCCGGGACACGGCAGGAATCTTCTATCCTCCCCTCTGCGTTCACGCGCCACTTTCGCCCCGCTCTTCCAGCCACGGGCGCGTTATTAATGAAACGGCGCATCGCTAGGCATCCTGGGGCCTTATGGGTTGGGGGTGTCCTTAACCGATTGAAAGGGACGATGACGAGTTTGCAGTGCCTTGGTACAAACGTTGCGTTGTACCAGGGAACTTTAAGGGGCTGTTTTGGTCTAGAGCCCATTAAAATAGGCGATCTTTAGGAATTAATTAAAGGAAAACTACTGTATATAATTTAATGGGACTTTTTGCATTGTATTAAGGATGTCTTAGATTATAGAAATATATTTTTTGTTTTATAATTAATCATTGCAGACGGCACTGGGGAGTCGTTAAAGTCGAGGCGTCAAAAAATTCATCCAAATCGGTGGAACCTGTAGCGCGTAAACAATTGGTCTGATTAAAAAACAATGCCAGATTATTCACGGGTATGAAACTCGCTCGTGGACTGATCGGAAAGAACTACAAAAAATTACATTCTTTTTGAGAGAGAAAATAACGAGATTTGAAATTTGAAATCACTTGTACCGTATACTTTTCGTTCTTTCAACGCCTTTAAAAATTACAAATTTTCCATTTCTTTAAATTTTACTGGTCTGTCCACGAACCAGACGTATATTCTTCCAAATAAAAGAAGTTTTAGTCGAATCGGATAATAACTTTTGGAGATACAGGTTCCACCGATTTTGAGAGCACTGTTTGGAGAATATCCACGCATTTGCCGCTGCTTAAATGCCTATAAGTTCGGGAATTTTACGAATTTCAAAAAATCTTTTCAAACACGTATTCCTAAAAGGCTAAAGATTCGACAAATGAAATAAAAAAATCGATTTTTATACCGGAACCTCCCCGGAACTTGATAGCTAATTCGTGTTTGAAATGTTCGAATAGAAGATCCACGAAGACGAATTCACCAAGTTCCAGCTATCATGTTTCTATAACGAGTAGTAAATAATACATTTTCCTGGCCACCCTTGGTACTCCACGGAATAAATTAACATTCCATCTGAAACGCCCCTAAATTCGCCTTAAGAGCTTAAAATTAGGCCTGATTTTTGGAAATTTATTTCAAAGACCTTATTTATTCTAACCTGTGAAGCTTTCGGGATTACTTAGTAGGTACATATTTAAAACAGTAAAAAAATTTGCATAATAAAAAATAGTCAATACATGTATGTCGATTCAAGGAAGCAGTTCCCAGCGGCCAACGGCGTTGAAGGTATAGGGTAGACCAGGGCGAATCGGATCACTTTGAGTTTGACGGTAAAAAGATAATAGTTAAACATTAAAAAACTAATTTTTTACTATATAGTTGCGCCCAGTACACCTTTGGCTTGAACATGAATATATAAAAATTAAAACTATATATAAAAATCTTTCATTTATAAACAAAGAACGAAAAAGTGAGAAATATCCGATTCGCCCCGAAACTTGGGGCGAATCGGACCACCCAGGAATTTCTGAAAAAACTGAAATTTTCATAACAAAATCTTTAGAAACAACTTAAACAAATCTAAATGACAGTGAAGTCAAGAGACACTATTAAGCACACAGATCGGAAGGATATTGCCGTTTTTGCCGTCTCTATCAGCACAATTCTCGTGGCACCACTCTTCTCAGACAATCTTCTGAAAATGGGCGAATTAATTTTTTACCGGAGTAAATACAATACCATCTTCTTAAAACCATTAATTTATTTATTATTTTCGTCATTTTTTTAGATTCAATTTTTATCACAGCTTCCTTTATTTTTTTTGGACATCATGATCCCTGATTGCTCTTTTTTATATACCTACGAACCATCCGTATATAAACAATTATCATATTTTTAATCATAAGTAATAAGTAACGTGATCCGATTAGCCCCTTATATAAGTATTTCAAAGATTATAGATTACATAAACATATTATGATATAATACTCTAAAATACATCAAATACTAAACTTAGACACCGTGCAAACTAATAACAATAATCACATTTGAATTTTCAAGGTTTCTTTTTATTTTAAATACGAAATTGCAGATTACATAGGTTAGATTCGGACCAAAATTGTAACGTTCGCACGCAACCATCCGACTGAAAACGTACGCCAGCTCTAAATAATGACTTAAAACAATTGACGAGCTATTGCAGTAGGTTCGGGGGAGAGGGACGAGGTACTACGAACGATCGGAATGGTCATTTCTATCGCGATGTAAGAAATATTCACTAAATTCTTATTTTAATCCGATTCGCCCTGGTCTACCCTACATAAATTGGCGCGAAACACATCGCGAGAAACATCCTGAAAGTTTCAACAAGTTAGAAGAAATAAGTTCTTTAAAAAAAATGTCCAAAAATCAGGCTTTATTTTAGTAATCTCTACGAAGTTCCACCCCCAAGCAAGCACTCTCAATTTCCACACCCCCTCGAGCACAAAACACCCTCCGTGCGTAGAACGCCCATGGGCGTTCAGCCACAGGCTGAGCTCATACGCCCAAAGGATTCCCGCACGCGGCATGCGTGACCCGCTTCAATCGTCAGCACCAGATTCAAACCTCTTTATCCTTCTTCCTCGATAACTCCATCCCCTTTCGACCCCTCCCCGAAAGCTACGAAACAACGCGCCAGACGAAGATCCTCCCCCACGAGTGGCGGATCGTTCGAGATCTGTCCTCGAACCAGCTGGAGCTCGGGAAACGCTGGCATTCTACGAAAGAGATCGACTACCTCAAACCGCGGAGCGAGGGGCTCGCCTTTTGATTCGAATCTTGGCCCGTTCGTACCCAAACGAGGGTGTGAAGCCTGACGAAGGGGGCGAGGGGTGGGGCGGGGTGGGGGGTGGCAGGAAAGGGGGGGGTATGATTTTCGAGAGGCCGAATCGGGTGGAGCAGCGTCGCGCCGAGCCGTCGACGAGTCACTGAAGAAACAGCCACGCGGGGAGAAGGGTTGGAAGAGAAGGGAAGGAGGGGGTGGCTAAGGGAAAGAGGGGGTTCTCGCGCGATATCCCTAACGCGAACGCACGAGGCCTCGGGGAAATCCTAATATTTTAACCACCGTCGAGGAATGAAAGGAGCCGGGTGAGCATGAAAAGGGAAAAACGGGGGGGGAGGAGGGACAGCGCGAGGGGGGAGTCGTCCCCGCGTACCCTTAAACCCTACTGGATGACGGGGGTGGAAGCGTGCAAGGTGGGTGGAACTGTATACTCGTTGCGGTACCCCGAGGGAAGTACTTGCAATTAACGCGGTAAGACTCGGCCCTTTGCAAAGCGGGGTGGCGCACCCCTTCCTGCCCTGTCCCTCCGAGCTTCTCGTCGGATCCCTCTGTCGACGTCTCTGTATACCTTTCTCCTCTTGCCCCTCTGTCTCTCTCGCTCTGTCTCGCTGGATTGCTCTGTATCGCCCTCTCCTTGTTTCTCTATCGCTCTGTGCCCCCTTCTCTAGCAACGCTCTCCCCCGGCGTTGGTCTGTGCCGAAGCATCCCCCGAGCGGTCGAAGGGCTCGCAGGGGACGCCAGAATGGCTGTGTTCGGTTATTTGTCAGGGATACGCGTAATCGCGCGCACGCGCGCCCATTGGCGTGCTGTTACCGCTCGCACGATGTGGCACGAACGCGTTGCCGCTTCCAGGGGCAAAGATTTCAGTGGATTACTGGACTACTAGTGCCGCGGAAAGCGGAACTATGGTGGTTTGGGCTTGGAGAAGGACGTTGGAGCGGGTTTAATTATTTTGGGGGTGGGAGGGTGGAAGTACTTATTTTGGGAGCTGGGAAGGTGATAATTTGGAATGCGTAGGAATCGAGTTTTAAAAGATGCTGTAGGGTAAAGGTACTGTTTGTCAATGTACAACTAGGGAACTTGTGAAATATTCATTTAACTCTCTATAGGGTAAATCCGGGAGACGCGGTCGGGCCGGAGAGTTGGTCGAGTCGCTATATTTCATACTCTATACGTAGAAACGCGCTAAAGTGCAGACCAATTAGTTCTCTAGAAGCCAAACAATTGAATGAATAGCGTCACTTCGGTTCCTTCTGTGTTTTTTTAGATTTACAGGCTATAAAAGTTAAACTGAGGTTACATTTAACCTCTTTTGTCAAACAACGATGTACAGAATCGTATTTAAAATATACTTCTAAGTTTATTTTCGTTTAATGTTTGGGAATAATAAGTAGAGATATTGGGAGACAATGCAGCCAAAGTATTTAGCCATATTAATTCTTTCTCTCAAAACTAACGAGAAGACCATCTCTCGCTGCAGAAAGGAGAGATGGTCGTGTTATGATTTTTTTATTATTTTTATTTATATTTTTATTTTTTATCATTATTTTATTATTATTATTGTTTATTTATTTTATTTATTCACTTTTGTATTCATTTGCCTTGCTAATCGCCGGTAGGTAGTTCGTTTTATCTTTGATGTGTTCTGTACTTGTTTAGCGTAAACAAATTAAATATCAATAAATCTGTAGTTGTATTCACTCATAAATAATTTTGCTTTCTTCTTCGTTATTTTTCCATGAATAATTATGTAAGTGGTCTCTGCCAACGACGAAAACCATTTCTCCCGGCACACCGGGGAGAGGCGGTCAGATATCATGACTTCAGTTTTCAACCCGATTTACAGTAAATATTGTCTTAAAGCAAATATCGACTAGTTTTTCTGAATCAGCATAAAATTCTGAACATATTAGGTTTTTTCTGATAAGATAAGTAATATCTATATTAGTTTTAATAAACATTTTATATTAGGTCGACCGCGTCTCCCGGATTTACCCTAACCGAAATTTTTAGGACATTGGTAGACATTGAAGATTGTATATGAGGCATTGAGAGCAACAACGAACAAATCCACATTGAAAAAAATATTTTTTTGTATTTTATATGATTAATAGAGCCTAGTGGAATACATTATTGCTACTAACTCAATTACCCCAAAAATGTGGGTTAGTTCGTTGTTGCTCTCAACAGTTGAATATAGAACTCTTGTGAATTAGCCATTGCAATATAAAACACATATAATATGATACTGTAGCGGTACCTGCGTACTCGCCACAAGGTGGCGTTTCGACCGAGCCCGCTTTCTCGCAAGTGGTCGCTCGACTACCGCTTCTTATATATACCTGTTACGTTTTACCTTCTAACATCACCGCGTCTATCAGGATCTGCGGTTTTTTGCAACTTTTCCGCAATTCATACTCACACGAACAAACCACTTACATCCAGTTGGTAACACCAGTCTACAGATTTGGCCGGTAACTGAGCTTCTTGCCCAGAGGGACGGCCCAAAGGGGGTATCAGGGTGGACATCCCCCCCCGTACTGAGGAAACAAATTTAAAAAAAAACCTTCTAACATCCCCGCGTCTAAGGCAGGGTCTGCTAATGAAGCCTTACTGACGAGTTTTTAGTTCACTACCAGGCCCAGGACGAAACGCCGCACACTACTTTCCTTTCCTCCTTTTCTATCGAACCTTCACTTACAATAAACACCCCCTACCTTTGCCACCCCAATTCAATATCTTACCTCAAAGTTACATGGGGTTAGTGAGGCTTACAAGTTAAATTGAAGCCACACCCAAACTTTGTGGAAACTTGTGAAAACTTCTGTAAACTTCTGCACGACAGTATTACAGTACCGCAAAGCAATATAAGTACAATAAATCACTCTCCCAGTAAGAAATTGAGAATCCTTCCTTTCAATTGTAATTTTAATGACCTCACAGGACACGTTCCTCGCAATGCGAGCGCATAGCGTTAAAAAACAGCCCCGATGGCAGACCCCCGTCCCTTTCCCGTGCACATTGCTCTCCCTCCGCAAGACGCGAGCGAGCAAAACGGACGGGATAAGGGCGAGAAAGAAGAAGGGGGGGTAGGCAGATGCGAGATACCGGAATGTAGAACGTACTAAATTACTTTCATCTCGAGTGCTCGCGTTTCTCTTCCGTGCGTTCGCGGCTTGTCACGCTCGCACGCCTCTAATTATCAAGTTATTACAAAACGAGCGTAATTGCTGTGGGCGAGACGGTTCGGTCCAGTCAATCTTCGTCGCTGGGAGAAGGAAATTAAGTACGGCGTTACCAGGGCGCCGTTCCTTCCTCGCAGCGAAGAACGCAAGATTCTTGGCGCTTCGCTTGTTCCTTGGCAAAGAAACTCATGGGGGCGGCGGAGGTTCGAAAAATTTATCTGGCTCCTTACTTTGTAACTTAACCAGCCGGCGGGGGGATTAAACGTTGCCGAGTTTCTCTCTAATCCCTTTGACCAGGCCCCCGTAAAATAAACTGCGAAATTTATCTGGAAAAATTCCCTCTCGGCGACTGATGAGATAAAGGAATCGCAGAGCTTGTGTGTGTACATGGTGCCCAGGAAAATGGACGAAAACGAGTTTCCCACGTAATTAGAAAGAAAGTTTGCACGGAGTCTGATTTTTCTGTTATTTTCTGCGATATTTCCAGCGACGATGTCTATTTATTTCTCTTTCGAACGACACAAGTATTTTCATAATGAAAATTACGGGAATATAGTGTTCCTGGATTTTTTACATTTCAAGTGGACAGAGCCGATGAGAAATAAGTGCAGGTATTAGGCTTATTAATTATTATTAATCGTCTTTATTACTCTGCACTATATACAGATTATACAGAGGTTGCTCAAATAATTGAAGCCACAGTACGATAAATAATTACATAAAATAATTAGAATTTCGACCGTAAAGAATTTTTGAAACTTAAAAGTAAATGCTGTCGGCGCACAGGTTCGGTCTATTTATTAAATAGATATTAAATATATTAAATATATTATATATATTAAATATATATTAATAGATATTAAATATATTTAATAAATAGACCGAATCTGTGCGCCGACAGCATTTACTTTTAAGTTTCAAAAATTCTTTACGGTCGAAATTCTAATTATTTTATTTAAAATGGATGGCGGAACACTCACACCTGCTCATTTAACAAAGGAAAGTTTCTACACGTCGATATTAAGACAATTTGGACAAGAAACCTTAAAGAATCTCAAGGATCTTTCGAACAACAGATTCAACCTTGTTAAGAAAAAAAAAATAAAAAATAAATAGACCGAACCTGTGCGCCGACAGCATTTACTTTTAAGTTCCATAAATAATTACGTTCTTTGTGATTGCGTGGAAATGAAATTATTATTTTGTAATTATTAGTATTTATATTATCTTTCTATTATTATTGTATTTTATTATTAGTCTGTGGATTAGATTTAAGAGCAGCAAATTGCTGAATTTCGTCCATTATTACTTCTCTTCGTGTTTTTAGGGAATGTAATAAAGACGTATTATTATTATTTATTTATTTATTTATTTACCAATAAACGGGTAATTATTAAGTTATTATTATACTACTACTATTAAGTTATTATCACAGTAGTACTATTAACTTATTATTATTTTTATTATGATCCATGTGACAGATAATGTTGCCTACACCATTGCCAAGAATGCCTAATTGAATATTTGCAATTTCCATACATCAATGCTTGTTAATAGAATAATAAGAATTCAGAGTGCCTAGGCTTTCATTTAAAAATTAATTGTTTTAATTGTAAAATCGTTAATTTACGCAGGTAGCCCTAATAAATAATTTGGTCACATACAATATATCATAGGGGTCGTCCTTATATTACGTAAGGCTTTTTTGGGGGGGGGGGGACAGATAAAAAAAATGCTATTACTAGCATTTTGCGTAATATTTTTAACCTAATTTTCAATAAATACAAATTCTATCATTAATGTTCCAGAAAAATAGTTTTGCTTTAAATTTCCCGAAATCGAATTAAATAAATTATATGAACCTTTAAAAGAATTTTAATAATTGAAAAAATTCAATGTAAAAAATATGAGATACGTAAGGAGGTGGTTGGAATATCAAAACTTGCGAATTCTTATACTGGGGGAGCGAGGGGGTAAGAAATCGCCGAAATTACCCTTACGTAATTTAAGGACGGCCCTATATGCAGATAATTGTTAAAGTCTACGTAGAAGTCGAGGTGAAGCCAATAGGCTTTTATTATACCTGCCCTTAACCGTTTAAAAAAACGAAGTAAATCTAGTGCTTGGCAAAAGAGTTTCCGATGGCTCGTCCTGAATTAATCCATCTGCTTGTTATTCTATTGTTCGTTCGGCACTGGCAACTTTGCTAACGCCTACAGAGCAGCGCGAGTAATTTTGATAATTGCATAACGGCGGGTGTACGGCGTGTCAGTTAGCCGGCGATTCCGTGACGCCTTTCCCTCCATTATTCTAAGTGGAATCACGGTGGTAATTTATTAATAAACTCGTCGCGACGGTACGGCCGTGTCGAACTTCGTACTTAAAGGAGGCGGGGACCAGCTTGTATTGTGTCCCATGGGGGGACAGGCCAGCAGACCCTCGTGATTTACCACGCTCCGGGGTCCGCGTAGCGGATACACATTTAATAGAGATCGCATTTACAGCTGAATAAATCAAACTAAGGCGAAGCTGTGCGCGAGGCGCGCCGCGCTTCGGTGGACTGGGTTGAATGGTAGCGTTGCTGTCGATGGGTTACGAAGTGTCGATTGGACGGGCTCGATTGCGATCCCCTCACGCGACTTTTCGACCGATTTGGTGGTTTTGAAGCCTGAATTGATCGCGAAGGATGCTTGGCGCTGAGCACATTCTGCGTGGGTTGTGGAAAGTCTGGGAGGCTTTGATGGGAATGCTGAGTGTACGAGGTAGAATTCAAGTAGTCTCGAAGTGGATTTGAAATGGGGTGAAGTAGACGTGAAGTGAGTGTCGGGGAAAGTTGAGGTTGGCTGAGTGGAACGAGTATAATGTGTAGACTGAGTAGAATGAGTAGACTGAGTGGAACATGTAGAATGAGTAAAATTAGTAGAACAAGTAGAACGAGTAGAATTAGTAGAACAAGTTGAAAAAGTAGAGCAAATAAAGCTAGTAGAACAAGAGGGGGAAGTAGAGCAAGTAGGAGCAGTCTAAGTAGACTGAGTAGTCTGAATACACTGAGTAGACTGAGTAGACTGAGTAGACTGAGTAGACTGAGTAGACTGAGTAGACTGAGTAGACTGAGTAGACTGAGTAGACTGAGTAGACTGAGTAGACTGAGTAGACTGAGTAGACTGAGTAGACTGAGTAGACTGAGTAGACTGAGTAGACTGAGTAGACTGAGTAGACTGAGTAGACTGAGTAGACTGAGTAGACTGAGTAGACTGAGTAGACTGAGTAGACTGAGTAGACTGAGTAGACTGAGTAGACTGAGTAGACTGAGTAGACTGAGTAGACTGAGTAGACTGAGTAGACTGAGTAGACTGAGTAGACTGAGTAGACTGAGTAGACTGAGTAGACTGAGTAGACTGAGTAGACTGAGTAGACTGAGTAGACTGAGTAGACTGAGTAGACTGAGTAGACTGAGTAGACTGAGTAGACTGAGTAGACTGAGTAGACTGAGTAGACTGAGTAGACTGAGTAGACTGAGTTGAATGTGTAGATTGAGTAGAATGAGTAGAACAAGCAGAGTGAACGGAATAAGTAAAAGAAGCAGAGTAAGCGGAAGGAGTAGATGAAGCAGAGTGAGAATGAATAAACTGAGTGAATGGACCAAATGAGTTGATTAAGTGCATTAATCGAGGAGATCTAGTGACTAATCCAAATATGTAGATCAAGCTGACTGACAATGAGTAGACTAAGTAGATCGCTCGAGTGTACTGACTAGATATAACCAATAACTTAAGTAGCCCCACTGAGTAGACCCAGTACACCGCAGACACTGAAAGCAATTGTCTGATTGAAACATCTCACAATGCCAGAAGAATACACAGCCAATCACCCCCTCCTCAAGCACTAACGTTGCATAATCAACCAAATCGACATCCCCCCATATCCTTCATTCCCCACCCCCCTCTGAAGCTTCAAAGTCGAAAAATTACCGTGCCCCCGGCCCTTCGATCCTCGCAGAAGGGAAAAAATCGCCCAGGACGGTCGACCTTTGAGAAAAAACGAAAAAGGAGCGTCGTTTGCACGCGAGGAAGAAGTATTAGGGAGAATGCAAAGTAACGGCAGTTTGAGGAGCGCAGAAGCCGAGGGAGGACAGGATGGGCAAGCAGAAGCCCGATGAGAACGCGGCATCAAAGCGTTCGGTGGAAACGAAGGAAGAGGAACAAAGGGAGAAGAGGGGAGGGGAGGAAAAGAAGGCTCGCCGAAGAGGATAGGAAGAGGGGTCCCGTCAAGTGTCTGCTGCTGTTCTGGCCTGTGTTAACACTTCACGCCTCCCTTTTACGTATTACCACCCCCCTCATCCTCCCGGCCCACTTAAAAACTTTCGCATGAACTTGGACGGTCTGAGTCATAAAATAGCAGCCGCGACTAGGACTCTGTACGCAGCGCGGCTGAGCATCGCTCAAATGAAAAAAGTTCCGAACCACACCCATGTGAAAATCACTCGCGGTTCCTTGGCTGCGTATCAAATTGCCCTCTCGTGAAGACATCTTGTTGTATAGTGACTCGACGATCGCTGCTGGAATGAAGCTTGCAGCGAAACACTTAGAAGAGATGAAGTTACAGCAATGGTGAAATTAAGTTTAGGATTTTGGGGAAATTCGAGGCTTTTGTTGAACACATTGACTGCTGAGAAACTTGTTTTCTTATTGCGAGTGGGGGACACTGGAGTTTAATGAGAGAATTGTGCTATTTTTTTTTAAATAGGTAGCTAGAGCAGTGGTGGGCAGAGTTGAGCATTAACTAATTAAAACATTATTTAAATAACGGATAAAATAAAAGTTACATTAACTTTAGAGTATTTGATGAATAAAATTGATTTTTTATTCGATTAGAATTTATTCGACGAAGAAAGTTAATTTTCTTTTTCGTCAAGCATTTCAACTTCAGCGTCGAATAAAATTTTCAACTTGAACTTGAATTTGAACTTGAATTTGAACTTGAATTTGAACTTGAATTTGAACTTGAATTTGAACTTGCATTTGAACTTGAACTTGAACTTGAAGTTCGACTTGAACTTAACTTGAACTTTATCTGTATTCGACATCAAATAATTTTTTGCGCGCGTTCAAGTCACCGAGTTAAAGTGAAAGTTAAAGTTAAAGTTAAAGTTAAAGAAGTTAAAGTTAAAGAAGTTAAAGTTAAAGAAGTTAAAGTTAAAGAAGTTAAAGTTAAAGTTAAAGTTATAGTTGAAGGTAAAGTTAAGCTAACGCTGAAGCTAAAGCTAAAGCTGAAGTTAAAGTCAAATTTAAAGCAAAAACTACAGTTAAGGCTAAAGTTAAAAAATTTATTCGACGCTGAAGTTGAAACGTTCGCGAAATAAAAAAAATAACTTTATTCGTCGAATAAAGTTGACCCGGGTCAACTTAATTCAACACATGACAAATACTTTTTTAAAACTTTGATTCGTTATTCGAAATTTTATTTAAATAAAAAGTTTGCCTATCTCTGGTGATAGGAAGGAAGTTTGATCTGTGAATGGTAAGAGGGAGAGTTCCACTGGGAAAAATTGCATGTTAAAATATACATCCCTTAGATTGGATGGTTGTTCATAATAGAATAGTGATAGCAAGATGATACGTAAAGCCTGGGGGTAAGTTTATTATGCAGACATGGAACAATGTGAGTTTTGAAATTTTCTTTTTAATTATCATTATTCATTCCGCGTCAAAATTAAAGGAACACTATAATTTCCCGAAAATTTTGGTCATTTTCAGATGGCTGAATCTCTGTGAAAAATGGTCGAAAAAAATATTTAAAATCAGCATTTTAACGCTTGAAGTTTCTAGTTTTTGAATCAAGGACTTAATTTTTTTATCCATTATGATACTGTTTTAACAAGATGAAATGTAGGAAACAAAGTTTCAGAAATTTATGGCTAGTTTGAACGTATGCACGGGCCAAAACAATTTTATCCCGTAAATCCAACCAAGAGCTCTTGTAGAGCAAACATTTCCCTTTAATTTCCGTTTTTTGGTTTTGTTGTATGATTTTTATTGACCGAGTTATTAGCGATCAAAGCAAAAAAGGTACTTTTCACTTTGAACACCTATAACTTGCGGACTCATGATCGTACACAAATTTTCATAATTGTTTTGGAAAGCTAAGAAAGTTTCCTTTCAGAACCTTTAGTTGCCAATTTAATGAGATTTTTTTAATCATATTAAATCTATTTTAAAATGACCCCAAAAATGGCATATTTACCATTTCTTAGAAAATATGATGCCACTTCAAGGAAAATCAAGGGATCATTCAGGTGTCCACGTTGTTTGAGCTCTTATCAAGAGCTCTTCATTAGATTTGCGGGAAAAGTTTTTTTTCGCCCGTGCATACGTTCAAACTATGTAAAAAAATTGAGTGCTTGATTCAAAAACCAGAAACTTCAAGCATTAAAATACGTTTTTTAAATATTTTCTGCGACCATTTTTCGCAAAGATATAGCCATTTGAAAATGACGAAAATTTTCGGGAAAATTTAGTGCTCCTTTAATTTTGACACGGAGTGTATATCGATGTTGGATTTCCAAAACTATGGTCTTCTGATTTCTTTTTTTCAGATAAATAGCTTCAAGCGATACTGCTAAGTAGTACCACAACATTGGAGCTTCTGGCAAAGAAATGATTCTACCGGAAAACGGACCAGGTGCGTCAGAAAGTTTGGAAGGTAGTTAAGACACGTTCCTACCCGAAGAGTTTCCCGGCAAGAGGCGAAACAAGTTCCCCGAGTTTGATCGCGGCGCCGGAAAGTTATTCAGCAGCCATCGCGAAGTGAAATTTGATCGTACCCTAGGGTGAATCAATCTGCTGGAAGAAATTCAGGGAATCTTCGCCGCGATGATTCGCCTTTACACAGCCTGATCGAAGTGTCAGCGCTATCCACCAAGGATGACGCTTTGATGGATCATCTGCAAAGTTTGGAGAGATCTCCCTCTTCCAGGAGAATCACATTTCCAATGCAAATATCGTCCACCTACGCGGCACCCACTTCATCGATGGGATTTCAAGAAACGACGAAGGAAAGTTTCCCCTCTTTTATTCTTTGGCTGCTGCTCAATTCGGCACAGAAGTCCATTTCCCAATAAAGGTCTCTGCAAACATATCAGCTCTGTGCGTCACGCCGAGTAAATTACCCGATTCCAAAGTTGAAACTGGCCGGTCCCGAGGCAAATCCAATTCTCGAGACAGTGCTCCTAGACACTATGCTCCCCTCAACAATGTTCCAGCATATTCACGAGGATAACAGCATGGCGAGGGGCGGAGTACTAAGAACGCGTTGAACCATCGAATCCGAGTGACTTCCATCGTTAACCCGATCGATCGCGTCAAGCCCGCGCGCAGACGGGGGACCAAGCGTTTCCGCGTGGCCGAACAATGAGGATTCCGTGGCCTGGCGATCCCGCAGGATGCTTCAGACTGCGCCCGGTTTCCGGCCGCGGGGAGTTCCGCGCGGGCATGAATAGGGACGGGGCGAAACGTGAACCTCCAACTTTGTTTGCGCGTCCCACCGCGCGTCCAGCGTCGAGCCCTCGATCTGCCACGAGTGGAGCAGGCCTCTTCTCCCTTCCTGGTGCAACACATTGCGTCTACTCACCCGGGAACAACCACTAGGATCCCCCGCTGGGGGGGGGATAACTGGACGACAACGACCATTTTTACCCGGCGTACGAACGCTTTCGAAACTCGTATACTCGCTTCCATAGATATGGTGATTGCGGAGGGGTTTCTGAGGGCTCGGAGGGGGCGAGGGAGAATCAAGAGTGCGGGGATGTAGTTAGTACAGCTTTTGGATATATTAGTGGTATAGTATCATAGGGTTGTTATCAAACTGTAGCAATTCTGAATTAATGTTCGAATTCGAGTTAAAGGGGTGGGAAGTTTGAATGTGTTGATTTTTGCGGGGCAAATTGGAATATTTCAATAATAATTTAGTTTTGAAATGAGTGGTTAAAGGGCAGACCACTGTAGAAAATTCGGAAAAATCGATTTTATTTTATATATTTTTGGAAAGATATACGTTTCAAGAATGCTTTCTGCAATTTTTTTGCAGTAATTCGTCAAATTGGTGGAGGTATAGTATTTTCTGTGAAGCGGTGTCAAGAGCGCGACTGAAACTTTGAACGCATTTTTCACAGAATAACATTTTTGTAAACTGGACATCCAATTGAAATGAGTGAGGCCATTTATTGTGCGAACAACCCGTCTCTATTACGTGACGATCAGGTTTTTTTAATTAACGGACTTCTTCTATTTTTTTATCAACATTTTCCCCGACTTTCTTCCCTTTCAAAAAATGATTTTTTTCAGTGGTCCGTCATTTTGTTATTTTATTTTGTCATTTATTTTTGTCACGTAATAGATGTAGGCTTCTAGTTTCTAAATATTTTTGTCTTTTTGAATTCAGATTAACTATATGGAGGGTACTGTCAGCGCCACAGGTACGATTTTGCCGCAGCGCACATGTTGACGAAAATCATACCGGAAACAGATTTATGAATTTGATTGAAATTTTTCTTCTTACTCTTCAATATGTACATATTAACTATACTAAGCAATACATTGATTTACTTGCGTTGTTTGGTTGAAAGAAATTCACGAAAACACGCTTACTTTTCACACCATTACAGTGTCTGACTCTTTCAGGGATCATTCTACTTCTATTGGCCGAAAAATTAAGCTGACTTTAAAGATATTTTTCTCAATAAATACAATATATAATGAAATAAATCTTTTTGGAATTTATTAAGCTACTCTTATATTAAACAAAAAATTTAAATAGAATTTTTTAATTTGTTTTAAATGCTTTTTATAGTGCCAAAATGGCACCTCAATAAAAAATTCGGGAAGATTCTTAATCTGTATGAGTATCGCTATCACCTGCACCACAATTAACAATTTTTGTCGAAAAATAACTGAGAAAAAGGGTGTTTTGTGATATTTTTTCAAACCAGCGCCATTTTGTTATTTTTCAACAAAAATTCAGAGACTCATAGAGATTAAGAATCTTCTCAAATTTTTTGTTTCCGATAAGCCTGACGGTGAAAATCAGAGACACCTCTTTTTTCAGATGCCAATTTGGCAGTATAAAAAAATATTTAAAACAAATTAAAAAATTTTTTAAAATTTTTTTGTACAATATTAGAGTAGCTTAATAAATACCAAAATGATTTATTTCTTTATATGTTCTGTTCACTTAGAAAAAAATCTTTAAAAATAGCCGACCATTTTACAGCCGATCAAAGTAGAATGACTCCTTAAAAATATGTTTGGAGACTTGTACCCTCGAGAATATCTACTGCTTTATGTGCTAGTTAAGTGGGAATAGGTTGTTCGGGAGGATTTTATACCCCGCACAGGGTGAATCTGACAAACTGTCGTTTCAGAAAAGAACACAGATAATTTGAAGAAGTTTTAAGAAAGTTTATGACCATATCGGTCATCGCTGCCCCTAAATCGAGGCAGGAACGATCGCAACGTTTTAATGGTCCGTTATCCGCCCTCCCACGGAGTCGATTAATTTCTCTTCGCTAAACAAACTGTCGCGAAAAGGCGGTCGCGGGTCTGTTCGCATTTCAAAATCCGTTCAGCGTTCTTTCGATCCGGCGATTGAGGCGATTAATTACCGTTCGCGAAACTGAATAGGAAATCCGTGGACGCCCGCGAGAGTTCGGTTAATCGTACGTAAATTAGCGGCCCTCGCCTTTGATCTCTCATGCGAATCCCTCGAGGGAGGGAGCGGCGATTGTAGTTTCCCTTATCGACTGCATTCTACCTCCCTTCTTACTCGTGCTGCCCTTTTCGGAACGGAGAGGACGCAGGAGAGTTTCGAATAAATTATGCTTCGGAGGAAACAGTACTTGTGCTGGTCTGATAAAGGAATTTGAATAATGACGGCGATAGCTTCTGAGATTTTAAGATAATTGTAAGAGGGGCTCGAAAATATCCTGGAGGATGAAAAACATAATTCTGAGCTCGTTGGATGAGAGAAATCTAACTATATAGGTATATGTATTGTTAAAGTTAATTATTTTGCAAATGCTAAGGGTATGTTAGTGTGAACTCTGGAAATATTATTTTTCTGTTTTTATAGAAATAGTGATAGCTTTAAAAGACGATTTAATATTGAAATTCTTAATATTAAGCAAGTGAGCAATGAACACAACATTTAATACTTCTTTATTTCTAAATTCTCTATTTCTCTATTTCTCTATTTTTCTATTTTTTATTTTCCTATTTCTCTATTTCTCTATTTCTCCATTTCTCCATTTCTCCATTTCTCAATTTCTCTATTTCCCTATTTCCCTATTTCTCTATTTCCCTATTTCTCTATTTCTCTATTTCTTAATTCCTCAATTTCTGTATTTCTATATTTCTCAATTTCTGTATTTCTCAATTTCTCAATTTCTCAATTTCTCAATTGGTCTATTTCTCTATTTCCCAATTTCCCAATTTCCCAATTTCTCTATTTCCCAATTTCTCTATTTCTCAATTTCTCTATTTCCCAATTTCCCTATTTCCCTATTTCTCTATTTCCCTATTTCTCTATTTCTCTATTTCTTAATTCCTCAATTTCTGTATTTCTATATTTCTCAATTTCTGTATTTCTCAATTTCTCAATTTCTCAATTTCTCAATTTGTCTATTTCTCTATTTCCCAATTTCCCAATTTCCCAATTTCTCTATTTCCCAATTTCTCTATTTCTCAATTTCTCTATTTCTCTATTTTTCTATTTCTCTATTTCTCTATTTCTCTATTTCCCTATTTCTCTATTTCTCAATTTCTCAATTTCTGTATTTCTCAATTTCTAAATGACTCAATTTCTAAATTTCTCAATTTGTCTATTTCTCTATTTCCCAATTTCCCAATTTCCCAATTTCTCTATTTCCCAATTTCTCTATTTCTCTATTTCTCTATTTCTCTATTTCTCTATTTCCCTATTTCTCTATTTCTTTATTTCTTTCCATATTACTCTGTACTTATAATAACTGATTACTGATAGGAGTACAGTAATGCCTCGTTATAGTCCCGTTTTTAGCATACGTAGTACGCCCGGTGACCATCCCCACCATTTCTTGGAATCCTTCGGTCGAGAGTGAAAGAACGGAAGAGTCGACGGCAACTTCGTGTCAACTGTTTCGTCCCCTCTTTCTCGGCTCTTGGGTTTTCTCACTCGCAGCATTGGCCGCACGGAATAATCTTAGAGCATATACTACTCTAAGGGAATAGTGTCCGCATCACGTCGTTAGCCCGCCGCCAGCCCCGTACGTCGGGTTTATTACGAGAAATTACTGTATTAAGCAATAGTAAAGTCAATAAGATTAAAAACTTGTATTTGTTAAAAGAAACACCACAGAATTCACACAGTGCCGTGGTGGGGGGCCAGCCCCACCCACTTGCCCTCCTACTTGCGCATGCGCAATGGAGACCTCACTGCTGCTCGGTATACCTAAAGTTTCCTATTGTTGACACGATATCGTCGAGCTAAATCCGCTACTAAATCATTGGTCCGCGAAGTGTTAAGGGTAGCAGGCACCGAGATCCTGTGGGTGGCGTGGGATTCGAAGGTAACTAATAGGAGACTACCCTTCGAGTTCCAACGGTTCAGCCGCGAGCGATTAATTGGCTCTCTGCGGTCTGCGCGCTGTCTCGTGCAGCATGAGCCCCCTAATTGCCATAAATACCGAAAAGTCGAGGCTAATAAATCGACGAGCCGCGAACGCGCGCGCTAAGAACACCGAGAATAAAAATAAATCCTGGATCCTGGATCTGATATATCGCATCCAAGTTCCCGAGGCTTCCATCGCGCAACCGTGAAACATTTGTATAAGGAAACTTCTTTGCATCCGCAGTAGTTTCCCAGATACCGCCAGAGGGGTGAAACTACCCTCCGGAGTTTCACCCCTTAAACTTGATTTATCGCGGCTGAAAAAGATACGTGTTCCTTGCTTTCGACTGCTCAACAAACTCTGCCTTCCTCCAAGATTCTTCTGCTACTATTTCCATGCCAACACAAAATGGCCACTACAACCCCTTGTATCGCCCTTTTCGCGTATTTAACACCCTTTTCGTCCCTTCTCGCTGTTGAACGGAACTCTTTTAAACCAAGTACGCGTTTCATATCGCTGGCACTGTAAGGACACAGTTTACGATCGCGTAAACGAGAAATCGGTTCGATTCAATGCCGGTGGATGTCGACTTCGGCCTCGAATCGATAAAAGTGAGGGTGAAGGAGCCCGATGTGGGGGAGACGGAGATTTAACGCGCTCCTCGGTGCTGTGCGTTTTGAAGCAACTTTATTTAATAGTCTGCACAGTTCTTATTGGGGGTGGAGGAAAGTGTAGGGAAGGGTGGGGGTGAGAAAGAAGATTCTAAGTATTCAAAATTTTAGGGGTTGTAACAGCTTTAAAGTAGCTTCAAAATTTTTAGCAACCTCGATTCCTTCACATCATTAAAAGGTATATGAGCTTACCTACCCCCCACTACAAACTTCCCAAATTTTTCTCAACAATTCTCAAATTTTTAAAAACCTTATAGTATTCCGTGCAACTCATTACTGAACAACAACAGAATTCAGCAAAAAAGAAAGATCAAGAACTCTACCACCCACCACAATAAAAAACCAAATGTTCCAAGTCCACTCCAAAATTTACCACCTCTTAAATTTTAATTAGAGGCTCAAATAAATAAGTTGGAAAAACGTCCTTCACTATTTTCTTCGCTAAAACGACAAAACGCATCGCCTACTTAGTAAATTACTCCTTCTAGCTTCTAAAAAAAATTCAAATCGTTTTGACCAATTTTAAAAAAGTTATTCTATTTTAAAGGGTGCCCCAATATTTTTCTCCCCCACTGCAAAGTTATTTACACCAAAGAATATAAACCACCCCACGCAAACACCTCTCGATTAGTATCGCAGAAATTAAAAATAACGAGTGGAAGATTATATAATATAAAAAGTGGTGGTGGAAAGAAGGGAGGTTGTCAGTCGGTCAGGCACAGCTCGTAAGAAGCCATCCCCCAGGAGCTTTCCGGTGTCAGACGCTTCCTGTGTTCCTATCTGCCTCTATATACCTATCGATCCTCTCTCTGCACCCTCCCCTTTGTGCCATCCGACTGTCGTCCCTCTCTCCCCCGGCCCTCCCCGATCCCTTCAGGGCCCGATCTATATTGCATTCGTACCCCCGTAGGTGTCCTCGCCGCTGGCTCGCGCTATAACGCTCGGGGTAATTTTCCTTGCATATTTATACGCACGTCTCATCGAGAAAAGTGCCCTCCGTTAAATGCTCCCTCCCCTCCGCGCTGCACGCCCCTCTTCCTCCGTCCCTCTCGAGCCGCTCGGGGTTAACTGGGTTTAATAGATTCCCGTTTGCTGGAATTTCGACGCTTAACAGCTGAGCGTCTCGCTTCTTCGCGACCGAAGAAACGATTCCCAACGAAAGCCTCGCGATCCGTCGCTGCAACCCCATTCAAGCACCTCGTGATATCATTTTTTTTTAGGAAGAAAGGGTTTTATAGCTTGGAGAGGGGAATCGAGGGAGAAGCGGAAGGTTTTTCAGTGACGTTTCAATTCTTCAGGGTAGGTATAGGTACTGGGTTTCCTCTTTGGGTATTTGAAGGGAGAGGTCGTCATTGACTCGAGGCGAATAAAGAGTATTCATCTAATCCCTTGCCGAGGGAGCCAGGGAGCTGGGGCTGGAGTAATAATTCTCTATTGCACCAGGAGACATTGCGAATAATGAGATGATAAAAAAGAAACATTAGTGCTTATAAGAAAATAGTAGAGACTGAGATTAGGTAACATAGGGTAAGTCCGGGACAGTTGGCTCACCTGACATAAAATGCCTATTATAGGGGAGACCGGGGATGGTTGTCACAACCGCTATAACAAAAAAACTATAAACAATAGGAATGTACTAATAATCTATGACGATGCGTAAACCTATCACTGCCTCTCCCCGCATCACACAAGTCGTTGTGGGGTCGCATGGAGCCACAATGTCTCATTGTTTGTTTTCGTGCGCTCGAAGTAAACTACGCCGTATTTTCTATCAAGTATGTATAGGTTGTTTCTTAGTATTGACTATAACATTGTTGCATTATTCTTGTAGTTGATAGTTTTTTTCTAACTTACTGCAATGATTTATTACATTCTTTAAACTTTTTAATACATGAATAGAGGGGTGAAATTGTTTAACGGTTTGGGGCAACTTGTCATAGACCATTTGCGGTTAGGTTTTTTCCGCATGTGACAATTAATCCCGCTGTAACTTGCTGTACCTATCATGTGATATTATATTTTTTTGATTGTTTGGCAACAGTTCTCAATAACAATAAGCGAACTTTTAATAAGAAGATGTTCAGAGGTAAGGTGCCCCCGGAATTAATGTTACGTACTGCAAGAGAGGTTAAAAGGGTAATTACACAATCAGAGGGATTGCAAAAGATTGTAATATAAATTACCGCACTCTAGCGCGATATTGTCAGAACTACAATAAAAAATGATATTACCTTCTTAATTGAATCGACTTTTTATTCATAAACTTAGCTATCCAAATGTGTGACAATCAACACCAGATGCTGTGACAATTAAGGATTGCAAATTTACCGACTTTTTCAATTACCGGTAATTCGGTAAAATTTTCATTCAAAACCGGTTTATCGGTAATTTACCGGTAATTTTTTAAGGTATTGAAAATATAAAAGTAAACATTACAAAAAAAATTTTTTGATCTCTAATCGAGCATTATAAAAAATATATGCAAATAAAACTGTTCTAAACATAAAATATAAAATGATATAACACAAAATAGATATATTTGTATAACTATTGACATTACTTATTAATATGGATCTTCACCGCGAAAACAATGAAAAGAATCTTAACTTATATACATAATTAAATATTTTTTATTTAACAATTCTTTTTAATAAATAATTTTCTACTTGAAAATACGTCTATTCTTTGGTGGCTTCAGATTTTTAGTTTTCTTTTGGTTTAAAGTTGGTTCTTCCTGAGATACTTAGGTTTTCGTCTCTATTATTAATTGAAGCTTTTTTCACTGATACCGGAGTAGATATCGACGGAATTAATGAATGCATATATGTGCTACATTGCTATACATAATTTATCGAATTACCGGTAAATATTTGGCGAATTACCGGTAAAAATTTGGGGGTATTTCTCGCGATTTACCGATTGACCGGTTTACCGGTATTGCAACCCCTAGTGACAATCAACCCGACCTTGGGTTATGTTGTCACAAAATAGTTCCTGTAAATAATGTGAATTAGCTCCTAATCTGGTTGACAGAATCCATAGTTCCAATTTTTTTTTCATAAAGTCGGATGTACTTAGTTTATATTAATTTAAGTTTCAATGAACTTCCCTGCAGCTATAACTTGTAAAAAAATCAAAATAAGAAAATGAGACAACCATCCCCGGTCTCCCCTACCTTACACTTATTCATTTATTTACATTTATACTTACATTATTTATTTTATCAGAATAAACCTAATATGTTTAAAATCTTCTGTTGATTCAGAAAAAAATGGTCAATATTACTTTTAAGATAACATTTGCTGAAAATCGGGATGAAAACTGAAGTCATGACGTCATTAGCTTAATTAACTTACAATTAGAAGTATATTTTAAATAATATTCTGTATACACTACTGCTTTATAGCTGAGGTCAAATATAGCCTCCAGTTTCCTTTTTCAGCATATATATTCATATAAACTAAGAAAAAACGAAATAAGGTTACACACTCCAAATTAGCCAAACAATGTAATCGCGAGTGGGGAAAAAAAAGAAATCGATAGTGTCGTAGAAGAATATTGGAAAGGAATTTCATCATTAAGAGGGTACAGGACTATTGAAATCCTGAAAAGTCGATTTTTTTATTAGTATTCATTCTGAAAGTGTGATCCTTTGTGAACATTTATAACAAAGTTTCATGAGGAAATTCGAATAATTACGGAAATTATAGCCCTGAACGTAACAGAGTGCACCGCCAAGTAATAGCCTCGCAGAGCGGTATATCGGCGTAGGGAACTTAACTTTGAAGCCTTTTATCTCGAAACTACATTTTTAAATACCGTACATTAACGTGTACGTCATAACTTTTGAACGAATGAATATTTTCACTTGAAATTTTAACCGCATGTGTAGAATTCCTTTCTCTATAACATGGAATTTCCGCATCAACAATTGGATGATTGTAAAAAATTTTATAAACAATTAAAGACGATTTTCTTCCATAAAAGTGTGGGGAAAAAATTGATTCGTGTGTAACTTTCACAATTTTTGTTTAAATTCGCCTGTCAAACTGCATGTTGTAGATTTTGGTGTAGAAATTACTCACCCCAAAGCATTTTACTTTCAGATAATTGGTTCACCTGATATTACGTACACCGCCTACATCTGCGCAGGACCATCTTCAGCGCTTAATAATGTCAACCAATTTGAACACTCCGACAATTTTTTTTTTAGTAATTACTCGGAAACGCGTACACAATAAACTATGAAAATTAAGGGTATAATGATTACTTGGTACCTAAGCAATCCAACACAAAAGAAACCATCAATTTTACGTGCCCAATAGTCCTGTTAACGCTAGAACTACCGATAATTAATGTTTTTCATACCTATTTCTACCAGACCAGTCAAAATCACTGGTTATTTATAGAATTCGTCATGCAAGGAAAATACTAAACCTTTATTCATATTCTTTTAACTTTTAGATTATTAAAAAATATATACATAATATTATACTACATATTTATACTACTCAGAAATACACTGTTTATAGTAAATACTAGTATATATGTATCTTTGAAAAGGGTAGGGGAAAGGGGAAGACAAATTAATAAATACAATTCTTTAGATATCACAATAAAAATCATGAAAAATTTCTGAACTGCAAAGTCATAAATTCAGGTATTTTTTAAATGAAAATATAAAACCAGTCATTTCGACTGGTTCAGTAATTCCACTGTTATACTGCAAATTGTACCACACCTAATAAAGTAAACAAACGAATTAGCCCCCATCTTTCACTTCGAGGGGGATGAACCCACCCCTGACTCGCCCATGCAGCAAGAATTTCGCGCGAGGGCACGCACCTGTCTGGAAATTTGAGCGAAGCTAGCAACGCTGCCACATTCTCGTTCGTCAATAATTAACTCCCCCACCTAAATGATTAATCAGGCTGGCCAAGCTGCCTGACTTGACCTGTCTGATTCCATCTTGAATAATTCATCGCGCACGGCGTAACATCGGAGGCAGCTTCGATCACGACGCGCTCCAGCTACTGCGGCTCGAATTCACGCGTTAAAATTAGGGGGTTCGTTTGTTATGAGGGAGCTCGAGACAAACGGCGGATCGATTCGCGTGGCACGCACGGAAAAATAATTCATTCCCGGTTTGGAGAGGCAAAGTGATTTTCAAATTTCTGGCGGCGAAAAGATGACAATTTATCCGTACCGCCAATGGAGATCAATTTCAACGGGAGCACGCCCCTACGAGGAACTTCACCCTGCTGTGGATACTTTTACGAGGGCGTAAACAGTTTTCTCTGGAAAGCGGTGGTCTATTAAACGCAGTGTTGAAAGTATAATGGTCTCGAAAATAGGTATCGTTTTAGTAGCTACGATCTACATAATCGGTTATTAGGTATTCGTAATGGGCTAGGTGGATTATTGGAGGCACTATTTGAACGGTGAATGAATGTTAATTAGATTTAGTGAGAATCGGAGGGGGTAGATTGTGGTTTGTATTGTTTGTGGTGGTTTGGAGTTTGCTGAGAGATAATATAGTGTGAAATGTGAAGACACTGTAAATTGTAGGATTTGCAAAAATTAATTTAGGTTTAAAGAAAAATTTTAGAATCTGTTGGTAAATCGATGGCAGATAGTATAATGTATAGATTGTAGGATTTGCAAAAATTGATCTAGGTTTGATGGAGAATTTTTGAGTTTGTTCATAAATCAGTAGTGGATAGTATAGTGGCAAGGCACTGTAAATTTTAGGATGTCGAAAAATTTATTTAGGTTTGAAGGAGAATCTTGGAATTTGTTGGTAAATCAATGGAGGGTTAGTACAGTGTGTAGATTGTAGGATTTCCAAAACTTTCTGTACCTTTAAAGGGAAATTTGTGGATTCTTTAAGAGTGTACAAAGGTTAGCAATTATTTTTTAGGAGAAGATTAGAATAATTCTAGGATACAATGGAATCTCCATTTACGTGCAAAAATGATTGTTCTGTGGTTCCACCCCTTCAAATCCTTTTAGTCGCTGTAATGGAATTTCAACGACGATCATTTTTTTAAGTGTCCATGACACGTGTCCATTATTTCCCCTGTCAGTCGGTGAAATTGTTTGAGGATCGTTGGGAGATTTGTAGGTTCTAGTGGACAGGGGTAGGTCAAGTTGCTGCAAGTGGGAGGGTTGCGAGATTCTGCTTGCGCGTGCGCATGAGAGACCTCACTACTCCTCGGCACATTTGCATATACACCTACAAATACTATTTCCTACTGAAAATCCGAAATATAATTGATCGATTATTACGAACGATGCTTTCCACTCGATTTTTGTAGACCTTCGTTTCCTTAACCACCCGCCTGAGGGCCTCGTCTGAAACGAGTCTTGAAGATTCACTACCCAAGAAGATCGGCGATCGATCCTGAAATCTCACTCGCGCTCCTTTTTTTTCACCCTAGACACGAACCGCGAACGACTACCCTGGTACCGACGAGAACACACCGAGCCAACCCCTACCGCCTCCGACAAACCGAGGGAGCCGCGTCTCCCCTAGCTAGCATCCGCAGTGATGGGTTTGACCCCTCGATCGCTGCATCGCACGATTTACTGCAGAACAAAGTAGGGTTAAACACTGAGTACGTTCCTTGAGAATCATTAAAGAAATTTGAAAAATAATCAGCATCTATTTTAACACTTATTATACAGTACCTATAATTCTCAATTTACACGCCTGTTTCTATTATAAAAATTTTAAGTTTTTGGGGAATGATAAGTAGTTACGAAAGTCTGAACTGTTTCCAATGTGAATTGGAGCTTGGAAGCTCGCAAAGTCCCCTGATTTTTAATTACTCACGTAGCAACTTTTACTAAATAGAAAATAAATAAGAATTTTTTAGTAATTGAGAATCACTGAGAAAGAACCTAGAACATAGTGAAATCTCCAAATTTACCAGTGACAGTGACCATAAGGCCATCGACAGTATTGAAAACTTCATTTGTTCGTGGACTCGAACCGACTCGAGCCCCTCACTACGCGCCACGGTTTCAGCCTCCACCGAGTCGGCTAGGTCGGGGGAGGCGTCCGCAGGGGTGGCGGCGGATGTGAAGATGCGCGCGCTGCCTACCCCCTCTGTGTTCCGTCGTGTAACACGTAATCGAACTGGGAGCGCCGCGGTTCGTCGTCAGCTCCGTCATCCGCGAACGACGAGGGCTGAAATCCTTGGCGAAACGAACGAACGGGGCGAGGGTTTGAAACGAAAACCCTCGCAGAAAAAGGGAAACCTCGCCACTCCGGCTGCCGGCGAGCCGTCCATCGAGCCAACGAGACCCGGGCAACGTCCAGCGGTGCTCTACCGGATACAGTGACATGTCGGTGGTGGTGCACGAGTGCGCGTAGGGTGGAGGTGCTCGGGAAGGGTCTCGCTTCATTCCTCCTCGCCTATCCTCGCACCGTCGCGGGGACACGGGAGAGACGCGAGCAGTGCCAGCGAATAACAGTGTTCCACGAAGTTCCACGAAGCCCACCGCCGCGAGCAGGAAGCCAGTGGTGCGGGCCTCTAGTGTCCCGGAGGCTGGGGGAGCGCGGAGCGTACTGAGCAGCCAGCAGACCCCGTTCCGCGGAACGTCGATCCTCGCGAAGGCGGTGCAGGTGACTCGCAGGGGCCGCGGAGTGCCCGTGCAGCTCGCAATGGCGTCGAGCTGGCCTCCGCGGAGGAGCAGCTCTATTTCCGCCGGTCGGGCAACGTGAGCTGTGCCCCCCACCCCACCGTCCAATGCCACTCGAACCTCGTGTATCGAACCCGAGCCGTCCCCGTCTGATCCGACAGGCACCGGGCACCTGGTCTCTCCGCCGCTCTTAGACACCGGGGCATACACCGCGGAGCCCTACCCATCCCGCCCCCCCTCCCCCCGCCTGCCGTCGCTGCCGCGGCGGCCACCATGACAAGGATCCGCGGGAGGCAGCCGCGGAGGACGAGGGACAGGTCGCGCGAGTGACACGGGCGGTGTGCATGTGCGACGTGGGCGCGCCGAAGGGAAGCTGGCACGGGTTCTGGACGGCGGCGGTGCTCGTCGGGTGTCGTCGGATGGGGACGCGGGGCCCGGAGCTGCCTTCGACGGTGATCGCCCCACCAACGGGCAGCGGGCCCGGCGGCGCAGGGGCCAGGTAGGCGGGGACCGGGAGTCACGGACCGCCGTTGCGACGCGCCGCAGTGGGACTGAGAGTGGACGCGGTAAGGAGCCTGGTGGGGGAGAGAGGGAGAGAGCGAAAGGGGACAGCAGCGGGTGGGTCTTTCCGGGGCCGTGGACGGAAGGAAGGTGGCCCGGGGTTACCGGCTAGCCTGTCCCTGTAGGGCAATCCCAGCAACCTGGCGGACCAGGAGGAAGGTGGCTCGGCGATGCAGGGCAAGGAGAGCCCCGTCGGGTCCAACACCCAGGAAACCCACCAGTATGTCGGGCCCTATCGGCTGGAGAAGACCTTGGGAAAGGGGCAGACCGGTGCGTGCAGACGTTTTTAATCAATCCTGGATTACGCCGGAGGTATTGGCAACGGTGCATATGAAATTGCCGATCGCGGATGCCGTCCGAGTTACGTACTTTGTTTGTGGTGGGGGTGGAGTCGGGCTTGCTGGCGATGGACTGTGGCTAGAGAAATGTCACAGCGATAGAAAATTCTTAGCGCATAAATGTTGTATGGCCACTTTTAGCGGCTCCGAGAAGAACTGCTTTAACCCCTCGTGGTCACGCGGGGTGTATGGCACTCCAGGTAATTTTCGAGTTCAATTGTCGCGGCTTTATGAATTCAAAATGAATTTAGACGTTGATATTAGAATTTATAAAGTGGCCGAATTTTAACAAATGTAGTTGCTTTTTTGCACAACTATTTTTGCAATTACAAATTTTACCACATCAGGATTTATGTTTATAGAAAAATACTATTAGGGGATGATTGTGTGAGTATTAATTGTCACTCAAAAGTTAAAAGATTCAAAAATACGAAAATGGTAACTCGAAAATAACGCTGGGGTGCAGTGAACCTCGTGTGACCAATTTGTGATTATTAGAAGGTGCGACCACGGATGGTTAAACTCGGAATGGCACTTTTGTAATATTATTTTTGACAAATTTATGAAGTTTTTATATACCAAATTTTTATATAGCATACAGAAATAGTCAAGAACTATTTGTTGCATATGAAAACTCAAATTTCACATAAAAGTGGAAATACAATATTTGCGCACTAAGTCATTGAAATATAAAATCCAAATATCACTGACTGTTTGACTGACTGACTGACTCACTTAACTAACTCATCACGATATCCCTGGGATCACAGATCATATGACCCTGAAATTTGGTAGGCAGGTTCCTCATAGCCCCTATGCGCTGGCTAAGAAATCTTTTTAAAAACTCCCTCCCCTTCACCGAAAGAAGATACATAACCCTGGCAACGCCGGTTACTTTAAGCTAGTATGAAAAAAATTAGGGTGTTGGGAAGCAAGAAATATTCACATTCAAAGTTCCCTAGACGAAACGGCAACTTCATATGCGCCAAGCTAATATTGACTTTGCTCGCTACTCGCTGAGGAGTTTACTGTGAAATTTGCCCAGTATAATCGATGGAGATAGTAAATTCGATAGCGAGTAATTACGGCGAGCTGGAGTCGAGGACCCCGCTACTTTACTCGCCACTCGCTGGCGAGGTCACTCGCGGCTATCAAAACTCTGGAGGGGTGAAATCAGCCCTTAATGTTATCGCGTGCGATGTTAACGGAGCGAAATAGAAAAAAACTTTCAATATAAAAATTGACCAGTTTTTTATGCTCTATCACTCTACAAAAAAAAACAATCAATTTACATTTAAAAAAACGCCACAACTTTAGGGCTTGATTTCACCCCTGCAAAGTGAGTTTCTGCAAGAAAGTTGCTCCTTGCATACTCCAATATACTCTATATTCACATAAAGTTTCATTAAAGAAAGAATTTTCGAATTGGGGACGTTTCCTTATAAGTGTAATCGAAGAATGTAGCAAGCTCGTGAAGGCAATGAGGATGGAATTTATATTTTGGGATGGTAGCACTTAAGTTCTGGGACGTGGGACGTTCATTTCCTAGTGTTGTTTGGACTGCAACATGTATGGGATATTGTTTAGGTTGTAGAACAATTGGGGTGGGTAGTGAATGTCTCTCGATACTGTTAAACTTTCATGGGCAGGAGAGTGAAAGTTGGATGAGCACGTAGGTTGCATTGTTGATGAGATAGAGGGGGCTGGAGAAAGGGTTTGAAATGGTCAGTGGCTTGACGCCACTGAAGGGTTTAGTGATTTGAAAGCTAAGGTGGTCAGGATTGGGGTTAGTTAATCTAAATTTTGGTCTGATATTCTACAATCTTTGGTGTTGATTTACTCCATTCGATTGCCACTTAAACACCTCGCTACATTTCCATCCTTGACTATGACACAAACTACAGAAATGTACTCTTCTGTATATAAATCAATCTTACACTCAACTGAAATTTAACTTACAATCAGCTGCACTTGTAATCATAGAAGCAATGGTAGCTCATCCATGAGAGCCCAGAAAGTATTAAATTCCAACTCAAAGTGTCTAGCAGAGTAAGCATAGGGACAATGGCCCCAGCACCAATTTTAGTATTTATATATATATAAATACTAAAATTGGTGCTAGGGTGCTACCAAATAATACTCTTTACCTAAAAACTACAGAGAGAAATTTGAGATTTCTACCCTCTCTCGTTAGGGTAATATAGGGTTAACAACCCTAAATTTTACCATTTTTTTCTCAACAGCTACTTAAGATATTTGAATATTTCAAAAATCAGATAAAAGGTCCTTCTTAACTCTACTACCAATTTGAATTCTCCACCATCTTCTTTAAAGTCACAAAATGAAATTACGAAGCATAAGTCAGCTTCTAATAATATTTTCATTTTATCCAGCATTCAAATCCCCTTGATACCAGTTTCTTATCATCGTGACATGCTCTTCGGTAAAAAATTACAAGATCCTGTCCCTGAAAATAGGTAAATCGAGCTGCAATCTTACGCAACACTCTTTGGAAACACGATGACAAACGTCTCCCATTTATGTACACCCTATTCAACGAGGATTCCCTCAGGGCCCATTGAAAATCGAAAAGCCTCGTGCCTCATTGTCGTCCGTCGAATTGCTTCTTACCTTCAACGTCCAAAGATCCGAGCACAATGCGGCCCAATCGAGGCTGGTGACACTGAATTACGTGCTGTCGTTTGGAAAACGTAAGGATCGATATGCAAACGCATCGTATCCACGCTAACGATTTCGTTGAAAATTATTGGTGGGCGAGTTTTGTGACTGTACCGCGGAGTGGGCTTGCTTTAACACTTTGGTCGACTTGATTCGATTTTTTATTGCATCGTTTCCAGTGTAATCGATAGATTAAAGTATAAAGTTGGAAGAATCATATAATTTTTTTATTTTCTGTTTCTGCTTGGAAGTGGAATGGTGTTACTTAGGGGATAATTATGATAATTATGACTTTCAATAAGGAAGTGAGACGATCGTACGTGATACTTTTAACTCACAGATTGGCTATTTTATACCGAACGTAATTAAGTAGGGTAGTTTTTTTTAAATTCGTTACCTTTTTTAAAGTGGCATAAGTGTGCGAAGGTGTAGATTTATGAAAATATGCAAAAACCTGAGGAAATGAAGGTCTGCAATTAAAGCGCGCAATTAAGGAAGTTTAAAGCACAGTCTGGCAGTTTCTTTTGCACCCTTAACTCGACAATAGATTGCACGCTTAATTTAACGTGTAATTGGCTAATTTAATGCTTCTGAACACGAATTTTAATTGTTAAGAGTACAACTAAGTACGACGTCCCAGAAAGTCTGTACTTGCAACGAGGTAATAATTAATTATTCTCTTTAATTGTAAATATACTTTCATCTGTTCCACTGCACAATTGACAAAGGAAAGCAACAATTTTCACGGAACCCTGTTATGTGTCGCTTCATCGACAATATTCATAAAAACAATCATCGATTGCTAAGTCCTCGAGTGTATCAATTCAATTGCATTCGAGTACATCTACAGGGTGTGAAAAAAGTAGTGAACCTAACCCAATCCATCTGTATCAATGTCCACATATACAAAGAACCTTATTTTCTCCTTAAAAAAGAACATAAAGCAAACAAACCGTCTCCACGTACCAAATCGTCGAAGCTTTCCTCAATAAACAAGCTCCTTCGCGTCTACCTCTCCCCTCCACGCGCCTCATCAGGATTCGGAGTGGGAGCAGCGCTCCGCCCCAGAGGCAACCCAGCGCGCTCTAATTGGCAGAAACTTTAACCACCTTTTGCAAGAAAACTGTGCCTCTACCACATGTACTTCTTTAACAACTTCTTATCCCCTCGTCAAGCGCAATATACAGAAATAAAGAAAAAAATTCAATCTCCAATTTCAAGGTTTAGACTCTAAACCAGTGATTCCCAACTTCTGGGTCACGAAGTGATTTCTGGGGGGTCGCCACGGTTTTTGCGATTTTTTAATATTATTAAGTTAGAATTATATTCTGAAATAACTGTTTTTAATGTGTTTTTTTTTAAATATTATTAAGTTAGAATTATATTCTGAAATACCTATTTTTAATGTGATTTATTTACCTTATTAAATTTGTTTTATGGGAGGGGAGGGGGCCGCAGGTTATTTGAATATTATAAAAGGAGATCGCGACTCAAAGAAGGGTGGGAAACACTGTTCTAGTCAAACTTCACGATGGACACTTCATACATCCACCTGTAAACCCACTGACAACCTTAAATTTCCCCACCCTTCTCGTAGAAAGCAGCCGCAAAGTAGTCGCAAAGTGTTATCGCGCGGTTGAAAGGTGGTCCAAGGCCTGCCCAGAGAAGAGTGTCATGGAACCGAGTCAACCCCTCCGTCTTCTGTTTTCCTTTTCCACGAGGGACAGAAACGCGAAGAAGCAGTCCAACGAAGAATGGTCCATTCATCCGCGCGTACACGGTTTTCCGCGCTTCAGGACCGCGGGTGTTCCCGTGAGCGCGGACAAAGCGCGGCGGGACAATCGCCGAGGTCTGCGCGCGACACAGTAACGAGGTGCGACGATTAAACGAGCACCGCGACAGGCTGGACGACGTTCCTTTTCTTCCGCGTTTCCCGCCGACAGGGGAATAGTCTTTTGGGGCTGATAGTTGTTTCCCCTCTAAATACACGGACGTATAACAAGGGAATTCGATTTTAGTATGCGAGCGGGTTCTTCTCGAGGAAAACCCGACAAGTTTAAACTCGAACCGATTGTGAATCCTCCTTGCTCTCGTCAGACGAGGTTGTATGGAACAACAGTTTTCGTTCTCGAGCCTAGGGGAGTTGCGCGCGGAATTCTGTTGCTATCCTGCTGCTTCATGGGAACTCGTTGTTCCACGCCGCGTCGTCCATTAATCTCTCCTGGAGAGACCCTGTTTCACGGCCGGAATTGCGCGGAACACTGCGGGCAGATAATGAAATCGCGAGTCCCACTGCGACGCGCAAGTACGAATGGCTGCATGCACGTACTCGTTGCGAAGGAAATAGACATTCTGCTATATAGAAAAGGCTTGGTGGAAAATTCATTTTGACATTTGAATTGCTCCCTTCAGTTGTATGTATACTGTAGGAATAGGTTTTGTAATTCCTGGGTTCCATAGCTGCGGAAAAAATGGAACCTCGGGCAATGGGACTCGAACCCGCGATCTTGCGAATCCTCCGTTTACTAGTCAGTCGCCTAACCAACTCCACCAAAGTCTTATTCCGAACTCCCTTTTATGGGGGTTTGTGATCCCACAGTACTGTTCTCAATTAGCAGATGAAATTTTTAAAAGGGACTATGTTCCTCAAAGGACCGTTTTGTAATAAAAAATGGTTAAAGTCAAAGCTGAATTAAAACTTTTTGGGCCTGGGGCTATCAAACCTTCAAGGGTCCCCTTGGTTGAAAATCGAGGAGGGTTAAAATAATTTGTAATAAAGTAAGTAAATCTTCAAAAATTGAAATTTATTCTAAATAAAATTAAATAATATTTAATCATACCGAAAAATAATGATCTACAAATAAATAATATTAAAAGACAAACATCGAAAAGATATTTTAAAGTAAATTTTTAGTGCTATTTCTAATTATTTCAAAAGAAAAGCAGTTAACAAAATCTCATTCAATTATTCTTTTTAGATAAATTAACCCCCCCCCCCTTGATCCAGCTTCGGTTAAAGTTTCAGCCAATTGCTTCGCGCAGAGATGCTATTGTGGGCGTGGCGTTTCCCCAGCTCCGCCCCCTCTTCCTGCGCGTGGAGGGGGAAGCAAATTGCAAAAGGGCCTCAATCCGAATTTAAATTTTCTTATAAATCGGAAGTTTAGTTATATTTTATGAGAAAAGGATTCATTTGCAATATATAATTTTCTATGAACTCTCCATCCTTTTATTATTAAGTAGATTACATAAAAATTTTAATTTCACTTTCATCAATTCTGTGTGCCAGTGAACTTCCACTGATAGACAAGTAGATTGATTGAGAAGCGTGGCTGTTACTTTTTGCACACCCTGTAGGTGGGACCCACGCGAAATCGATGAACGTTCGCGAAGGAAAAGTTCGCCGACTACGGCTGGCGCGTAAGAAGTGTTCAATTCTGGACACACGCGCTCGAAGATGCAAGAATTGGCTCGCAGGGCGTGACGCGACGAATCGATACGATCGAACGCTATGCGGCGATATTGCCCCGAGCGCATCGCAAATGCTGTTTCGCTCCAATCGAACTTCAGAAGGCGCACAGTTTTCACACTTTTCACGCTTCTCGTTTAATCGAATCTACTTCCACGTTTACACAATTTTTTTAACCAATTGAATTAACTTTATTCCAATTTAAACTCCAAAAACTCTTCAAACGCTTTCGCCTCACAAATTCATCAATTTGCACAATTAGTTTTCAAACATCCACTCTAGTGTTCCAACAAATGAAATTTGAATGCAAAAAAAATAAAATGGCGAATAATAAACACAGATAAATTCGCAATTTATTTTTCCAACTCGTTACCCAAATTTCGTTTTTACTTAAAATTGTATAATTCCAAAAGCAAAATAACTACATTTTGAAAATGTTAAACAGAAGCAAGTTCTCTTCAAATTCCCAAAAATTATCATTTTTGGCACGCGGAAAATATTTTCCAGAAACTACGCGGTGTGATTTCGTCGCCGCAGCATATTCGATGCAGAAATTGAAAGAACAGCGTTTCCAAGGCGCTACAAAGGCACGCCAGCCACCCAATTTCGAGGGTCGAGGGTAAAAATCGAATTCACCCCGGCCGAGGTAGGAAATAAGGGCTTCCGGGGGTTGAATATTTGATGCATTCGATCCCCGATTGAAAGGAACACCGCGTAAACAAACGCTCGCCTCGTTCCAATATTAATCCCGCCGCTCTCCTCAGATGGAGCTCGAGCCTCCCTGAAGCATTCCGGCTATAATAATCAGGAATCTCGATTTAAACGGGGGCTAAATACGGCCTCGTGAAAATACAACGAGACGGTTGGTTAAAGTTTCATCGAATCCCAGCAGACACTTGTTGCCAGCGCGAGGTCTTCGATTCGAAAATAGGCTTCTTGCGCGAATTATTCATCGAATTGGATACTAGCTTCCACTCCATTGAACATCCTGATTGATAACGCTTTTATAGAGACTGTAACTCGCAGGCGCTGTATCTTAAAAGTGGAGAGCAAATTTATTGGAACTTTTCTGAGATACTCTTCTGGAAATACTTATACAGGGTGGGCCAAATAAATTGCTACAAACTTTTTTCTTTGAAACCACTGCAGATATCAACTTCAATTTTTTTTACGTTAAATAGGATGGTGGGGCTTTACTAATCATTTAGTGTGCAGTCAATTTTTCTGGGGAATTTCTATGAGTCAAAGGACACACTCTCCTCATTTTTTTTATAATGGAACGTTATCTTAATTTTTTTAGTTGCATAGCTCTTATTGAACTTAATAACGATTACTTTAAATTTTCTGTTTGTTACTGTATTATAAGGAAATATACTCTGTTAGGGTAAATCCGGGAGACGCGGTCGGGCCGGAGAGTTGGTCGAGTCGCTGTATTTCAGACTCTATACGTAAAAATGCGTTAAAATGCAGATCAATTACTTCTCTAGAAGCCAAACAGTTGAATGAATAGCGTCATTTCGCTTCCTTCTGTGTTTTTCTGCATTTAGGGGAGAGTCGTGCAGTACCGACCGCTCTAAGTTTTTCTGTTATATCTTGGGGTAGAGTCGATAAAAATTAGAAATTCGGAAACGTCTTTGTAGTATAGATGGAACTTAGTAAGATGAGGGAAATTATTTTTGTGAAATTTAATAATAAGAATTGATAATTCGCAAAAGTAAAAAGGTTGTAATTTCTAGGAAACGGAAAATTGTCGTCCAGTACCAACTATTAAATTAGTAGATTTTTAGGTCTAAATGATTAACAATGTTAATAAAAAGACATTTAATTAGTCCAATACAAGATTTTTTCAAATTTTATTTTTACAAATTCGCAAGTAAAATAATTAATATTCTCCGGATCTGTGCATTAGACGTGTGCCCAACCGTCACATTCGGTACACTGCACGCAATCTTTGTCAAATGATTCCTTGCAAAACAGAGATAGGCAAAATTTGTATTTAAATAAAATTTCGAATAACGAATAAAAAAATTAACTTTATACGTCGAATAAAAAAATTAATTTTGTTCGTCGAATAAATTCTCATCGAATAAAAAGGTTAACATTATTGGTCGAATAATCTAAAGTTAAAGTAACTTTTATTTGATCCTTATTTACATAATTTTTTATTTAGTTAATGCCCAACTCTGCTTGCAAATAACACACTGGATAACTTCTTCATTAAATCCTAGCTTCCTGTTTGTTAGGTTATCATACCTATCCTTATTTACTTTATTTTTCTGCGCGAAAAGGTAGAAGGGAGGCTAAATGAACATCTTATAAAGTAATCTGAGTTGCTAACAGGTTGAACTTACAGATAAGAAAAATTTGGTCTCTACTGGCTGACAGAGTCTGTTGGTCGATACTGCACGACAGTTAGATGGTCGGTACTGTACGACAAACACGAGGAAACATTTTAGATCATGGTATATTTATGTACAAAAGTAAATTGCAAAACTAGGGCGTTTTATTAAACTTAATAGACTAGAGATAGTACACATAATAGAACAAAATCATTTACTTACACGAGAAACAAAAGATCAGCTTTAAAAAATAACTTTTAACCCACTGAATATCAACGTATACGTTTAATGCCTCAGAACATCAAGAGTAATGGAGTAAATAATATGACCCCGAAATAGGTTATAGAGAATTGTGATTTTCATTCGTTAATTCAAATAAAGTGCTAATATCTGGTCGAAGAAGCGAGAACTAGTTTTGGTCGGTACTGTACGCTGGTCGGTACTGCACGACTCTTCCCTATACGCTTTAAAAGGAAAATTATAGTTACATTTAACCTCTTTTGTCAAACAGCGATATACTTCTAAGTTTATTTTCGTTTAATTTTTGGGATAATAAGATAGTAGAGATATTAAGGAACAAAGTATTTAGCCATATTAACTCTTCCTCTCAAAACTAACGAGAATACCATCTCTCGCTGCAGAAAGGAGAGGCAGTCGAGTTATAATTTTTTTATTATTTTTGTTTATTTTTTATGTTATTATTTTCTTATTATTTTTGTTTATTTAGTTTATTTATTCACTTTTGTATTCATTTGCCTTGCTAATCGCCAGTAGGTAGTTCACTTTTTCTTTGATGTGTTCTTTACTTATTTAGCGTAAACAAATTAAATATCAATGAATCTGTAGTTATATTCACTCATAAATAATTTTGCTTTATCCTTTGTTAATTTTCCATGAATAATTATGTAAGTGGTCTCCGCCAACGATGAAAACCATTTCTCCCGGCACCTCGGGAGAGGTGGTCAGATGTCATGACTTCAGTTTTCAACCCGATTTACAGTAAATATTATCTTAAAGCAAATATCGACCAGTTTTTCTGAATCAACATAAAATTCTTAACATATTAGGTTTGTTCTGATAAAATAAGTAATATCTGTATTAGTTTTAATAGCCATTTTATATTAGGTTGACCACGTCTCCCGGATTTACCCTACAGTAAATATTGTCTTAAAGCAAATATCGACCAGTTTTTTTGAATCAGCATAAAATTCTTAACATATAGGTTTGTTCTGATAAAATAAGTAATTTCTGTATTAGTTTTAATAGCCATTTTATATTAGGTCAACCGCGTCTCCCGGATTTACTCTATACTCTACTATACATATTATAGGTACTCTAGTGTTAGTATACACTATTACAAAATTCCAAAATAGAATTTTGCTCCTCTGCTCTTCAGTTACTTTTAGCTCCCCGATATACATACAAGGTATTAGAAGGAATATGGAGCACATTTTCAAAATTAGTAGAGAATCTCGAGATGCTTTTGGACAAGTGAATTTAGTGGTGAATGGGAAGAAGTTTGAAAACGAATCACGGAAAAAAGTACACCTATTCATTAAATGAAGGGTTCTCCAAAGCATCCTAGTTGAACTAACCCAATACCTAACATCCAGTGCTAATAACAGTTATCCACATGCACCCATAAAATTGCAATAAAATTGTAATTCCCAAGCATCCCTTTTACCACCACAATCCACGAATCTTTCACCGCCACCGCTGAATCTCCTATCACTGCACGCGAATCTTAATTCACTGTGTCGTAAAACCGGAGCTCATAAAACGCCCCACATTTCTATTACTACCCTGTGCATATGTAGAGCAGGGAAGCCACACTCCGACGACGATCCCACATCTGTCAAGGTGCTCCTCGATACTAATTCGATGAATCCATGTCGAACCACCAAAGCCACTCCACTTGTCGCGACGAGACTGAATTTTCGGCCGGCTCTGGACGAAGAGCGGCGAATGAAAGTGGAGGTGGGTTCGCGCGACGATTATCGGGGATCGAAGAGTGGAGCGAGGAGAGCACGAGCGACGCTTCAATTAGTTTAATTAGCGGGGCCTGCGAGCGATGTTGCCTCGTGGCGGGAAAAATTAATCAAAAAAAAAAGTTGCGCTCGATTTCTTTTGCACTTTTTTCAACCCTCGGCCCTCGCCGGCGGAATTGGATTCGTTTTATTCGATTTGCTCGCGATACGAACGGGATTGATCCAGTGCCACGTTCTGATTTTAAGTTACATAATATTTGCAGCTGCACACGTAATGTTCGGTGACTGAATGGTGGTGGGAATGTGGGTGGAGATTTAGGCTGATTGGATGTTTAATTGGAGGGAACGGTGAAGTCACAGCAGCGATTGTAATTGGGAAAAGTTGTATTGAATTGGATGGAGGAAAGGTTCGAGGAGGAAAGTTCACTATTTACACCAAAGTAGGGGAGACCGGGGCTAGTTGACTAATCTTTTACATTTCAAATTTTTATAAATAGACCATTAGTATTTTGTTGACTTGCTGCATACCAAAAGTTGACAAATCTCATTAGGTAGGGGAGACCGGGGCAAGTTGATACGTTTTTCAGTTTTCAATGTTTTTCATTTTTGTTTGAATTAATTACATAATAACAAATATGCCAAAATATACTTTGGTCCTTCCTCTTTAATATATAGTAAGCGAAAACTTGAGAAAATACATAGAAAATGAATGAAAAAATGTTATTTGGACGAAGGCAATGTGTATCAATTTACCCCACTGCGGGGAAAGTTGATACTGCTCTGGGGCATGTTGATACATCTGTAAAATATCCGTTTAATGAGTACGTACCTAGTAAATTTGAAAAATAAAATTTTAATCAAGATACCTTTCCAACAATGTAGAATAAAATTGAACAAAGATGTAAACTAAAAACCAAACCGATTTTGTTAACAAACATAGAAAATCATTTTTATTTAAATTTAATTGATATATAATCTAGTATAATAATATAATTGACATTTAATTGATATAAAATTAATCACTTTCGTCTGAGTAACAATGTGTTGGGAATTAGAATATCATTGGCAACACCTAATTCATATGCCAGACTTCGTATATTCTTAGGAGTTAACCCATAATAAATTTTGGAAGAATGCAGAATGTATTCCTGTAGCTTATCTTCTAAACTGTCTGTTAAAATTTGCAGATGTCTGGAATATCCCATTTTAACATGAGGCGCCGTTTTCTTTTTGTTAATATATCTTAATAAACTCATTTTGTCAATATTGTATATTTTCGCGCTTTTCCTTAATGATATTGAGTCTGTTTCTATTGCGAGACGCGGTTTTTCAAAAATCTCTAGAGATATTTCGCCACGATTTGTCTTTTTGGTATAATTTCGAACCATTTTTCCTCAACATGCCCCAGAGAAAACGTATCAACGTACCCCACAGGAAGTCATTATGTACAAACGTCTCCATAAAAAAATGTAGAGCATATAAACAAAATAACAAAACGTATTACCTTACCTTCAAAGGACTCAATGTGATGCCCAATTAATTTGAGTGATAAAATTCTCTGTACCGTCTCACGACGGATTGGGAAGTGAACACAACTATTTACTTTTTCTCTATAGAAACGAAAACAGTTAAAAATGGATTGTTAACGTCAAGGAACACAGACGTACCCTGGATCGTAGTAAAGAATTGAACAACTAGCTTCACATATCTCGCGCACAAGGTGCTACATATATACAGTGTCGAGATAATTCGTCTGTATCAACATGCCTCTGTATCAACTAGCCCCGGTCTCCCCTATATAGGCTTAATTTTGAAAATCCCCGGCTGCGGGGTTAGTTGACAAATATGATGGGGTTAGTTGACTTGACATTTACTTTTCAGTTTTATACCTTTGCCTGCGAAAGGCGTACATATATGCACTCACAGTTCCATCAATATATATGAAAAGCGTATACAGGGTCATCCGTTAAAACTGCAACCTACGCGCGCGCGGACAGACGAAAATGGCAACACCGCCTCACGGACGCATTCCACTACAACCATGCATCGGCCTGGCGTTCGGAGGGTTGCCAGCGACCGCTGGACAGCGGTGATACCCGAGCTTTGAAAATTTTAGGATGGTCTCTTTCAAATTAACGTCACAAGGAGCTATTTGAAATTCCCCAACCGGGGTTGAAGAATTTGGGGCCTTTTTCGTATAACTTTTGAACTATAAAAGATATCGGAATGCAATTTGCGCCGAAAAGTAAGAAAAAATTATTCCGTCTTAATGATGGATAATTCAAAATATTTTACGTTTACTTAATTTCTCTTTTATTAATACTTTAACCATAATTGTTGTGAAAAGCTTTTGTATTTAATGCTCTTTTTAAAATTTATGATGTTGATAAACAATACGCTAGTTGTTTCTGTGCCATTACTTTCATAAATTGAGAAATTAAATTTTTATTCAATTATGTGTTAGTTCTGCAGACCTCAGAATCTATTGTTCTGGTTTTCCTTTTTTATAATTTTATCCTTATATGCAGTGCATGCATAGATCGGACGTAAGGAGTAACTAATGGGACGTGTCTTTGATTGTAGCGGTGTTTGAATCTTTTTTCTAGAATTCTTGTGTTTGAATGTTTAACCTTTTAGCTACTCAACGCCACGCATATACCGGCTCCCGTTAATGTCATTTTTTGGAACGATGCGTCGTTATTGTGGCTTTTACACGCAGGTGGCGAAAAATCTCTCCGTACAAGGGTATAGCGCCGCGGTCAACCCTGTCGTAGCTAAAATTTTTTAAATTAAGACGGGTACGAGACCAGTCGACATTGTTTTCAGACCTCATTACAGTAATCCGGGGTGCGAGTGGTAAACCGATCATAAAAGCGGAGCGCGCGGCTCGCTTACCTGCGCCGGAAAATTCCGCACAGCTCTTTGCGGCGTTAATTTGAAAGAGACCATCCTAAAGTTTTCGAAGCTCGGGCATCACTGCTGCCCAGCGGTCGCTGGTAACCCTCCGAACGCTGGGCCGGTGCATGGTTGTAGTGGAACGCGTCCGTGAGGCGGTGTTGCCATTTTCGTCTGTTAGCGCGCGCGTAGGTTGCAGTTTTAACGGATGACCCTGTATATACGCTGCCAATTCCACCAATATAGTATACGAAACGCGTACATATGTATACTACGACCAATAAATTTTTTTTTCACTCCTTCGCCGTGTTACTCTTTTACTAATTATTTGGTGTTAGATACTGTAATTATTTTGTACTTGTTTGTTATGGTCTATTTGGAAGGCCTGAGAGTTTGAAGGGAGGATAGGGTGTGAAACTAGTAGGGGTGAGTTTGGAAGGATTTGTGGTGGGGGAAGTGGACTTGAGCAGCTAAACTCTTTGCCCCGACTGCATTTTGAGGATAAATAATGCAATTATTAGTGGTATTCCTATGCTTAGTCAAGTAACCCCGTCCGATATTGTTAACATGTTAAGGGCCGCACGTACAAAACCTCCGCGCACCGGATAAAATAAAATTCCATAAATTATAGTCAATACTCTTCCACAAAATATTCATGAAAAAACATCAAGCAGTACTTAGTGGATAAAAATTCATAAGTAGTCTAAACAAAAATATTTACTTCCCGCCGACCTTTTTAGATTTTTCATTCTCACTGACAGAACACGCAAGTTTTTGTCACGGCGACACATTAAATGGCAAGCTGGTCATTCATACACTCCGCGACAAAAAAATAGCACACTTTGTAATTTTCTTAATCTTCACATAAGAAATTGTATACTAACAGTTCTCGTATTACGTATCAGTTTCACTCAGCAATAGATTGCAGATGTTCAGGGTAAACACTTGCGTGTTGCCTACTGGCTTAAGGTACAGCTGAAAACGTAAACATTAGTGGCGACAGCTGCGTCAAAATAATAGCACACCTTCAAAGCTTCCCTCCTCCAGTTACTGGTAAGTCGTCGAACTGTTCATACAGGCAAATATTTAATACCCTGCATTTTTTGAGTGTCGAAATTTAGTGAAATTAACAACAATGGGTGGTGGTAAAAGATTGAGTGAGTGTGAAATAGTAACAATTCAAAATTTACATAAAGAAAATTATTCCATCGCTAAGATTGCGAAATTGTTAAGTCGTAGTCGTAAAATTATATACAATATTATAAGAAATGTAGAGAAATATGGAAAAAAGAAAAGCACAGGACGTTCAAAAGTGACAACTGTTGCTACTGCAAGAGAAATTACAGCAGAAGCTGGAGTAATCACTAATGTACGTAATGTACAGCGTATTATAAAACAATGTAAATACATAAAACGCAAAAAACTGATGAGTAAACCACCGCTAACGAAGCGGCATAAAGAAGCTCGATTACAATTTGCTGAAAAATATATTCATTGGAGGAAAAAATGGCGGAGAGTTACTTTTAGTGACGAAAAGAGATTTACGTTAGATGGACCGGATGGATATCGTTGTTATTTCCATGATTTGCGTAAAGAAACACACATTATAAGTCGTTGACAAGCAGGTGGTGGAGGAGCAATTGTGTGGGCTGGAATTGGGTACTATGGGAACACTGAAATTAAGTTTATAAGTGGAACAATGAAGAGTCCAAATTATATTACTTTAATAGACGAACAGTTGAAGAAACATGCAGTAGAGAGTGGGGTCCCTAACTATATTTTCCAACAGGGCAATGCAAGTGTTCATACAGCAAAGGCTGTCAAAGAATACTTTCGACAGCAAAATATCCAAATTTTAGAATGGCCAGCCAGGTCGCCGGACTTGAACATTATTGAGAATTGTTGGGCACAATTATCGAGATCAGTATATGCCAAGGGAACACAATTTCAGACCGTTGAGGAATTGAAAAATTGCATCGAACGCAATTGGGTATTATTAAGCCGAAAATTTGTTAAAAAATTATTTAAATCTGTACCAAAGCGTTTAATATCAGTTATACAGGCAAAAGGTGGAACTACAAAATATTGAAATAATATTTTTCTGTACGTATTAAGTATTTTAAGAGAAATGTGCTATCTTTTTGACGCGCCGATTTTTCGTTATTTTCCAATAAGTTGTAAAATAAAATTATTCTTTCGTAATAAATGTATTCAACAACATTGAAATAATTTGTTATTCTTATTAAACACTATAAACGTCAAAAGCAATGCCATATATTGTTCCAAAAGTTAAAAGAAACTTATATTTACATAGTGTGCTATCTTTTTGTCACGGAGTGTATGCTTCAATATCACGAATCGCGGCATAATTTGTTCCATAATACAACAATTAAATGGAATTAGTCAACTAACCTCGCTAGTCAACTAGCCCCGGTCTCCCCTACCTTTGAAGAAACTTTCTATCTTCCAAGTGGCGATTATATTCAGTTCAAATTATTAATTTCGAAAATAGAAACATCGTATCTACCAGGTCAAGGAGTACGAAAGTATTACTTATTGTTAGATTTGGTAAAAAAATTGGAGGGAATAGAGTTACCAAAAATCTCCATCTCCAAAGTCAAAGTACCTAATCTTCATACCTACAGTAGCGGACAAAAAAGTTACCACTTTTTCGAACCACCCTACTTCTATGACTTCTCAATATCAACTCAAAACTGGTATGTGTCTAATATACATATTCTGGAAGAGAATTAAAAACCATATAAAACCCAGTTACAGTTGAATTTATTTAACTAACAAACAAAAACCCTGCCTAACATTAAGCAAGACAACACACTTTTAAAGCCAACAAAAAATTACCGATTTTGAACATTAATAAAAAAAATCTAATATTTTGTGGGGAGCAACTTTTGATTTTAGCACAATCTAAAAAGTTACTGAACGTGGTAACTTCTTTGTCGGCCCCAAAAATGTGTTACCCCGTTCAATATCATATAACACTTTTGTTTGTTAGTTAAATAAATTCAACTTTCACTGGTTTTCATACACCTTTAAATTCTCCATTAGAATATGCATATTGAACATGCCACAGTCCCAAATATTTATGCTAAAAAATAAGAAAAATAGAACAAATCGAAAAAGTTGCAACTTTTTTGTCCGCTACTGTATTCACAAGATTACATACGAGTAGAATAAAGACCCAAGAATTAGAAATTCCCATTTCTAATTTTCCCCATTCTCATCATTACATACTTATGTTCCGTCACAGCTATGTAATAAAGGGTTTTGACCCATTGATATATACATAAATAGATAATAATAATAATAACCTCCCATTTCCCCATTTTCTCAATTTCCCCCATTTCCCATTTTCCCCCTTTTCCCTACTAGTTATAATTAATAAAAAAAAACTGCTCAGAATAGCTTGGAATAATGACCCGTTGATATATACATAAATAGATAATAATAATAATAATCTCCCATTTCCCCATTTTCTCAATTTCCCCCATTTCCCATTTTCCTCCTTTTCCCTACTAGTTATAAATTTATAATTAATAAAACAAACTGCTCAGAATAGCTTGGAATAATGACCCGTTGATATATACATAAATAGATAATAATAATAATAATCTCCCATTTCCCCATTTTCTCAATTTCCCCCATTTCCCATTTTCCTCCTTTTCCCTACTAGTTATAAATTTATAATTAATAAAACAAACTGCTCAGAATAGCTTGGAATAATGACCCGTTGATATATACATAAATAGATAATATTAGGTCGAGTCATAAGTAACTTCCGATGCAGCTAACGTAAGTAGAATCTCGTGTTCGTATCTACCCGCCATGAGTTATCATGACAACAAGTTTTTGTTTTCACTATATAGACGAGGCTTCAGTTAGTCGTTTGTCAACTGTTTTGTGTGATACACGTTACGTTAAACTGTTGCTTTTAATCTCTGAAATGGGGGGTCAAAGAGTACATATTCGTCATGTAATGCTTTGGGAATTTAAACAAGGCAAGAGTGCTAAGGCGAGAGCTGAAAAAATATGCAGTGTATATGGTGAAGGACTAATAATTGATCGGGCAGTTAGAAATTGGTTTATAAAATTCCGTTCTGGAAATACGACCTTAAAAGACGAACCAAGGGCGGGACGTCCTTCCGACTTTGACGACAACCTTTTAAAGGCAATAGTGGAGCAAATCCACGTCAATCAACAAGAGCTATAGCAGACAGGTTGAATACATCACAATCAACTGTTAACCGCCACCTGGAGAAATTAGGGAAAGTCAGCAAGTTGGGACTATGGGTACCTCGCAATCTCAGTGAACGGAATAAAGAAGATCGCATGTCAATCGCCACAAGTCTGCTCTCACGGGTAAAAATTGAGCCTGTTTTAAACAGGATTGTAACAGGCGATGAAAAATGGGTTACCTATGACAATATAGTCCGCAAAAGACAGTGGCTTGATAAGGATCGACCACCCCTACCAGATCCGAAAGCAAACATCCATGGCAAAAAGATTTTATTCTGTGTATGGTGGGATTGTCAAGGAATAATTCACCACGAGTTGTTGAAGTCAAATTTAACGATTACTGCGGATAGATACGTTCAGCAGTTGCAAAGAGTGCAAGAGAAACTCCATGAAAAGCGTCCTGCACTCGTCAATCGCAAACACGTCATTCTTTTACACGACAATGCGCGACCACATACAGCAAGGGTGACTCAAGAAAAAATTCTTGAGCTTGGATGGTCTGCTTTACCCCATCCACCTTACTCCCCGGATCTTGCCCCGACAGACTACCACCTTTTCTGTTTCTTACAAAACTTTTTGAATGGAAAAACCTTCAATTCTGAAGAGCCAGTTAGGCAGGCTGTCGAAACCTTCTTCCAGTCCAAACCAACCACATTTTACAAGGAAGGAATTGATACACTGCTAGGAAGATGGGCGAAGGTTATAGATACAGTCAGGGACAAAAAGATAGGACATCCATTAATATGTCAATTGTTATTTAATATGTAACATAAATTATGTTTACATTTGTAACGTAAATAAGTATACATCGTTTTACATTGTGTATGTTCATATGGCCCAATTGGTTAAACTAAAATGTTGATATTCAATATAAAATTATCTGGAAAGCTGTAAACATTCAAGAAAGTTAGTGGGACAAAATGATAGGACATGTGTTTAAAAAATGGAATATACAAAAAGAATTACCACCTTTGCTTAATATTCAGTACTTGGTAGAGCCTCCTTTATTTTTTATTACGAAAATCATCCGTTTTGGTAGAGATTTATATAACTTTTTAATCGCTTTTCTTCTTAATTGGTGCCATTCATATTCAATGCATTGTTTTAACTCGTCTATAGTTAAAAATTGTCGGCCGTTGGCATATACCGCTCGCGCAAGGTCCGCCCAAATATTTTCGATAATGTTGAGATCGGGCGACTTTGCTGGCCAGTCTAAAATTTTAATTGTTTCATTTGCGAAAAATGTTTCGACTATTTTTGCTGTGTGAACGGAGGCATTGTCATGCTGAAAAATGAACTTATTTCCTGCAATTCTTGTAGCATGTTTGTTTATTTGTTCCTTAATCAGATTCAAATATTTTTCGCTATTCGTGTTGCCACTAATAAATTTGATATCTGTTTTTCCATGGTAACCTATGCCGGCCCAAATCATAACTCCACCACCACCCATTTGACGACGGCTTAATAATTGTGGTTCTTTTCTCAAATCATGGTAGTAGTAAGCAAAACCGTCAGGTCCATCCAAATTAAATTTCTTTTCATCGGTAAATATTATTTTGCGCCACTGTTTTTTTAGCTGGATCTGTTTTTCTGCAAATAGCAAACGAACACTTTTATGTTGCTCTGATAACACAGGCTTTCTCTGCAGTTTTTTGCGTTTTAAGTGTTTACACTGTCGTAAAACTCGTCGCACATTTTTGACGTGTGTTATAACACCAGCTTTTTCCGCAATTTGTCCAGCGGTCATCTTCGAATTCGATGCTACCCTTAAAATTGCACGCTTCGCACGCGGCGTTAGAGCAGGAGGGCGACCAGAACTTTTTTTTTTACCGTAAATATCTGGGTTTTTGACTAATTTACTTATTACGTTTCTACTTCTCTTTAATAATTTAGCAATTTTTGCTATAGAATACTTTTCTTTAAACAATTTTAAAGCTGTATGCACTTCACATGCACTCAATTTTTTCCCGCGACCCATTCTTTATTGCTGTGTTGCAACTGCACAAATTAAATTGTTTATATTAAATAATTTTTAGTGTAGACTTTACACGGCACTCGATGTTGACGCTTCTTGCGCACGTTTACAACTGAGAAGTGAAAATACCTCGCATGTCCTATCATTTTGTCCTACGTGAGGACAACAATGTTTACGTTTTCCTCCATACTATTTCTTAGAAACGGATGCTACGTATAATCTTCGGTATATTTACAATTATCGGTATGTAGAATATAGCTGATTTATTAAAATGTACATTTTCTTCAGCATTATATCAGAACATAGAGAAACATAAGGTGTCCTATCTTTTTGTCCCTGACTGTAATAGTGGTGACTACATAATAAATTAATATAATTTTGTTATTTAATGAGAGCAGAATAAATGTCTGATAAAAAAACGGAAGTTACTTATGACTCGACCTAATAATAATAATAATCTTCCATTTCCCCATTTTCTCAATTTCCCCCATTTCCCATTTTCCCCTTCTTCCCTACTAGTTATAATTAATAAAAAAAACTGTTCAGAATAGCTTGGAATAACGAACAAAACCTCAATTTAGATAGAAACCCTCCACATGTACCTCGCCCAAAATTCTTTCTCAAATTTGCCAACTTCGCCATACCATCATCCCATTGAAAGCTCCCTAAATGAACGAGGCTCCCCCACTCCGTGTACACTACTCCCCCTAGGAATTATGCAACAGATTTCCACGCGACGTCGCAGTGATAATGACGGGGCAATTCTCTTGAAATTCCGCATCCAGCGCCGCCATTCGGTCGATGACCCGACACGACGGTATGCAAATGCGTTTACGGGAACCAGGTTTTTTTTCGTATTGGACGAGGTCGACGGCAAAATCGAATTATATCTCGATATTTCGCGGGTCCCGCGCTTCATCGAATTCCCTCGAATTCGACGGACGCTGGGGCACGTCCGTACTGTCAGGACTTTATCGAGGAATTATTTCCAACTGGGATTTAAATTCAAAGGACACCTTCGTTAGTCCCTCGCCCTCGAGCGCCGTGACGCAACTGGCTGCGGGGCTGGAATTCTCTCTGGGAACGAAACGAATCGAGGAAATCACGTGTTCCGTGCCCTGTGTTTTTTTTTTCAGGAACGATCAGAATAGTTTAAATTTTAAATGATTGTGGGGTTCAGTCTATTTAAGTTCTTTATGGTGGAGCTTCGTGGTTTATTTAATATCTTCTGTTGTTGTGAGTTTTAAAATGAGGAAGTGTTGTGGTTTGGAAATGCATGGTTGGAGAGGGATATAGTTGAGATGGAGTAATTTGGCTGGTGAGGGTCAGAGGAAGAGGCTACATCCATTCTGTCTTTCTGATAAATAGTAGTATTAATAAATAATAATAAAATAAATTAAAAAATAATATTAAATATAATAGTATTAAAAAAAAGAATAATAGTATTTCTCAGTGATGTGTATTTCAAAACATTTCTTTCTCTTTCGCTATACCTAATTGTGTAATTACCATAAACTGGGGTGACTTTGCCCGCCGGGGTGACATTGCCCACTTTTTTACTCTGACTGAAAAATTACCATATGATTGAATTCGCTATTTTTTTTCGTTTGACCTTGGAGAAATTATTGCTATTAATTACAAAACATCATATGCTCTAATTACTTCACAATAAAATAAAATAAAGTCTTTCTGAAAAGTGGACATAGTCACCCTGGACGGGCAAAGTCAGCCCAGTTTACGGTAGCATGCTACTTCAGTTCCCCAAGACCCAAATGAATTTTCTTTTTTAATCGTTGAGGGATTTCGGTGTCTTCAAAACAAAGAGTACCTACTTCCAGCAAAAATGAAGAAGCACAGGAAGGTCTGTTCCTCTGATTTAAAGTATTAATGAAAAATTCTGGTCTCGAAGTTTCTGTGTCACATTGTTATAAAAACCTGCCATCCTTCGAGCATGTTTGCCAGCCAAAGTAGGTTGAATAGTTGTCTACAGGGAGAAGTTGGCTCGGTGGCAAGTTTCGTAAAATCCCAAGAACTTTGCAGTCGTTCTACCAGACAATCTCCCCACATACATACACAATGGCTTGCTTTTATAAATGGTAAACTCCGAGAGAAGTGTCGTTGATGAAAATTCTAGCAGGATTCCCAAAATGTCTGGACGTGAGCAAACATACTGACGTTTACTTGCTTTTCTCTGCCCTCAATCTTGGCAAAAGTGATCCCGAGTACACAAATATTTTCATTTTCCTAAAGCATTCGAAAAATACTCTGGTCTATATTCTCCCTGCTGACCTGTCGAGCTTAGAAAGCTAAATATAAATATACACTTATCGAAGTTTATATAAAAATTCGTAGAAGACAGAAGTGATCGATAATTTAATTGGAACTTGACAACACTTGTATTTATATCGATACTGCAAAAAACATCAGTGAGTTATTGGTTGCAGTGCATCGTTAGAGCCAATCGCGTTGCAAACACGTGGGATGTAAACTCGCGAGAGATTGATTTCCATGGGAAATAGGGGGAGGAAGGAAATGTCTAGCATCGATGTCGGTAAATCGTGCGTGATGCAAGTCGTTAGGGAAAGTGCACTTTAACGTCCTATATTGACGCTAATGCAATTCCCGTCCGTCGATTTGTCGAGAAGTGCGGCCAGTCGACACCCTTCATGGAATTTTCGTTCCATCGAGCCATGTCGAAATTTTGCGCGTGGATCGGCCCCATCTAAATATGCTCTCCCGTCATGCACGATGACTTCCAAAGCATCAGTTTTATAACGCCTAGTTATTAGTTGCAAGGAAGTTAGTTAAAGTTAGATGACGTTTGTATTATATTTCTGTTGATGTAGTTACATTTCTGGTACTGATATCTGTATTTGGTTAGTAACAGTCGTGATCATTGCTTTCTAAGTGCCGATTTCAATTCTTTTGATTTCAATTCCACCAGTTCCCGTGTGTCTGATTTCCAAGCTACCGATTCCCATGCGATCCAGGTCAATTTCACCGATTTTCAAGCTACCGATTTTCAAGCTACCGATGTTCATGCTAACGATTCGCATGCGTTGCAGGTCAATTCCACCGATTCCCAAGCTCCCGATTTTCAAGCTACCGATTTCCACGCTAACGATTCTCATGCGTTCCAGGTCAATTCCACCGATTTCTAAGCTACTGATTTTCAAGCTACCGATTTTCAAGCTACCGATTTCCAAGCTAACGGTTCTCATGCATTCCAGGTCAATTTCACCGATTTCCAAGCTCCCGATTTCCATGCTAACGATTCTCATGCGTTCCAGGTCAATTCCACCGATTTTCAAGCTACCGATTTCCACGCTAAGGATTCTCATGCGTTCCAGGTCAATTCCACCGATTTTCAAGCTACCGATTTCCACGCTAAGGATTCTCATGCGTTCCAGGTCAATTCCACCGATTCCCAAGCTACCGATTTCCACGCTAATGATTCTCATGTATTCCAGGTCAATTCCACCGATTTCCAAGCTCCCGATTTTCAAGCTACCGATTTCCACGCTAACGATTCACATGCGTTCCAGGTCAATTCCACCGATTTCCAAGCTCCCGATTTCCACGCTACCGATTCCCATGCGTTCCAGGTCAATTCCACCGGTTTCCAAGCTACTGATTTTCAAGCTACCGATTTTCAAGCTACCGATTTCCACGCTAACGATTCTCATGCGTTCCAGGTCAATTCCACCGATTCCCAAGCTACCGATTTCCACGCTAATGATTCTCATGTATTCCAGGTCAATTCCACCGATTTCCAAGCTCCCGATTTTCAAGCTACCGATTTCCACGCTAACGATTCTCATGCGTTCCAGGTCAATTCCACCGATTTCCAAGCTCCCGATTTCCACGCTACCGATTCCCATGTGTTCCAGGTCAATTCCACCGGTTTCCAAGCTACTGATTTTCAAGCTACCGATTTTCAAGCTACCGATTTCCACGCTAACGATTCTCATGCATTCCAGGTCAATTTCACCGATTTCCAAGCTCCCGATTTTCAAGCTACCGATTTCCATGCTAACGATTCTCATGCGTTCCAGGTCAATTCCACCGATTTCCAAGCACCCGATATTCAAGCTACCGATTTCCACGCTAAGGATTCTCATGCGTTCCAGGTCAATTCCACCGATTTCCAAGCGCCCGATTTCCACGCTACCGATTCCCATGCGTTCCAGGTCAATTCCACCGATTCCCAAGCTACCGATTTCCACGCTACTGATTTCCAAGCTACTGATTTTCCAGCTACCGATTCCCAAGCTACCTATTTCCAAGCTACCGATTTCCACGCTACCGATTCCCACGCCACCGATTTCCATAATACTAATTTCTACGTCACCGATCTCCACACTACCGATTTCCACGCTACTGATATTTACGCTACCGATTTCCACGCTACTGATTACAATGCCACCGATTCCCAAGCTATCAATTCTCACATTCCCGTCACCATAGTACCATTTCCCCTTTCCCCTTCTCGCAACTCCTCCACCCACTTCCCCTTGCCCTCTATCCGCAAAATTCTCCCTCATCCAATACACTCCCATCCACTGACCTACCACAACCACCCACCCATGTACAATGTACAGGCTCCCAAGCGCAACTTAATTTCCTCCCCCGATCAATTCAATTGTTCCTCCTGCCTGTCTCCGCCTCCGCTAACAAGCCATCTCCCCTTAACTTCAACCTCATCGTTCACGAGTCGATTTCCGATTCAGAAAAATGTCCGACGCCAAACACGGTTACCAGCCCGTCCAATATAACCCTCGGCGGTACGCGCTCAAGTGTCCCGGCCGTCCGTTCAAAGGCTAATCCATCGCTAATTTCCATCCCGCTCGATCGCTGAATCGCGACTCCGCGCGGCGTTTCGATATCATTGTGTGTAACGAACGCGGCGCGGCGCGGCGGCGTGTTTATCGCCGGACAAAGGAGAGCCGTCTGGAGCGTTATGAAATGCTCAGCAAATTGGAAGAGGAATAGTAATCACCGGGAAAATCGTGAAAGCCGACTCGCGGAAAGGGGCATTCGATTAATTAATCGACGAAGGGCCCTCTCGATTCTTCTGCGCCATCGCCTGGCGCAACCGGGCTCTCCCATTCTTTTATCATATTTTTTTCCCCAACCCTCCCCCCCTCCTCTTTCCCCCCGTGGTTCTCTCTCCCTCCCGCTCTGCTCGCTTATCTACTTAGAGAACAAAGAGGGGCGGGGAGGCGGCGGCGGGGGAGGAAGAGTCTGCGACGACCGCTTTTAAATGGATAAAGACATCGCGTCGCTGTGGTCTTCGGAGGCGGTTTAAGCCAATTTAGCCTCTCCTATAAATTCTGCTTTCCTCGGCTGCTCCGCGCCGTCTATACCGTCATCTTTCCTCCTTTCGTTCGTCGCTTTAGAGCAGCCCCGACGCGGCCATAACTCGCGAGGCTTTCGGCAACGGATCGAATCCATTCGTTTTTACCTCCCAATAACTTATCGGACTGCGCTGCCTGCGTACCGATAATTCTTTGGTACCTTATCTCGGGTCCAGTAGCCTGTTACCTTGCAAGCTAGCAGGGTGCAAAATGGAGGGGTTTAATTTAATGGTTCTGGAGGTTTTGAAGATTTTTTTTTGTTTTATATTTGAGGCCGGAGGGTTGTTCGAGCGTCGATAGGTGGAGTTTAGAGGTTGACGACTTTTGAGGAATTCAGAGAACGAATTGCTAATTATTTTTTCCCCTCTGCGTTCGGGAGGGGAGGGGGCGTAATCGTGCAACACTCGCGGGACATTTTCCTACTGGAAAGCAAAAATTAAGCACGCGAACGTGCGCGAGACGCGAGCACCAGCCGCTCCAATGCCGTTGCGAGTACAGAGCGTACTAAGAGTCGCTGTGTAATTTGGTGGTGGAGGGTGAATTTCAGGCGAGTGGCTTTGATGGCGGGGTCGCGTTGCGAGAAACTTCATTTACGTTCTGCGGATTTGCTTTTACTCGAATCGAATCGTGCGCATTGTTTTAGAAAGCGTTACTTGCGCAAAGCTGTGTTGGAAGGGTGGAAATCGCCTAGGGCCTCTTGAATCTGCTTCAATTCGTGTTACTTTTTTTTATTATGCTTCTACTCATGCTTGTTCTTTTTGATATGCTTCAACTCGTGCTAGATTTCCACGCTTTAAATCACGAAGAAATAAACTTACACCTGAAATTACATAGGGGAGAGTCGTGCAGTACCGACCGCTCTAAGTTTTTTTGTTATATCTTGGGGTAGAGTCGATAAAAATCAGAAATTCAAAAACGTGTTTGTAGTATAGATGGAACTTAGTAAGAGGAGGGAAATTATTTTTGTGAAATTTAATAATAAGAATTGATAATTTGCAAAAGTAAAAAAGTTGTAATTTCTAGGAAACGAAAAATTGTCGTCCTGTACCGACCAACTATTAAATTAGTAGATTTTTAGGTCTAAATGATTAAAAATGTTAATAAAGACATTTAATTAGTACGATACAAGATTTTTTCAAATTTTGTTTGTACAAACTCGCAAGTAAAATAATTAATATTCTCCTGATCTGTGCATTCGACATGTGCTCAACCGTCACATGTGGTACACTGCACCTATTCTTTGTCAAATGATTCCTTGCAAACAAAGATGGGAAAATTTTTTATTTAAATAAAATTTCGAATAACGGATAAAAAATTAACTTTATTCGTGGAATAAAAAAATTATCTTTGTTTGTCGAATAAATTCTGATTGAATAAAAGAATTAACTTTATTCGTCGAATAATCTAAAGTTAAAGTAACTTTCATCCTTATTTACATAATTTTTTATTTAGTTAATGCCCAACTCTGCTTGCCAATAACACACTGGATGACTTCATCGTTAAATCCTAGCTTCCTGTTTGTTGGGTTATCATACCTATCCTTATTTACTTTATTTTTCTGCGGGAAAAGGTAGAAGGAAGGTTAAATGAACATCTTATAAATTAATCTGAGTTGCTAACAGATTGAACTCACAGATAAGAAAAATTAGGTCTCTACTGGTTGACAGAGTCTGTTGGTCGGTACTGCACGACAGTTGGGTGGTCGGTACTGTACGACAAACACGGGGATACATTTTAGATCATGGTATATTATGCACAAAAAATATTGCAAAACTAGGACGTTTTATTAAACTTAATAGACTAGAGATAGTATACATAATAGAACAAAATCAGTTACTTACACGAGAAACAAAAGATCAGCTTTAAAAAATAACTTCTAACCCACTGAATGTCAACGTATACGTTTAATTCCTCAGAACATCGAGAGCAATTGAGTAAACAATATGGCCCCGAAATAGGTTATAGAGAATTGTGATTTTCATTAGTTATTTCAAATAAAGTGGTAATATCTGGTCGAAGAAGCGAGAACTAGCTTTGGTCGGTACTGTACGCTGGTCGGTACTGCACGACTCTCCCCTACTTATGCACTTACGTACACTTAATTACTTTAATTGACTGGTAATGAGACGGCGGAAATAATTCTATATAAATAGAGTCACGTCACAGAGCATCCCGCTTCGATTTCCTCTAGCTAGGGGAAAGGTAGGCAGTGACTTTTGGCGCGCCCTGTATTAGCCATCGGCGTATTCGTGGCTGGAAAGTAATTTCACGAACGAGAGCGCGCTCGCGGATTAATTATGCGCCCTGTAAAACAGTCGAGGCAGTCGTTTGACATCTCGAGTAGGTAAACACGCGGAGAAACGGCCGTAATCAAGGGGCCAGAGAACTCGAAACGCTTCCGAACCTGTCCCGCCGAGTTTTCGCCTCACTTGCAACGTAACTCCTATCAAAGCCCGTTCTCCAAACCGTTTTCCTTTCCACTGGACCCACCCTCCGCGACTGCGTCGAGTCGCTGACACGATTCGGCGAGGGAGGCTGAGGAAACAAGGAAGCGGGAATTACCAAAATTCTGGCCAACCGTGGAATCGTAGTATATTTAAAAAAAAAGGTTACAATAAATTGATTATTAAATTGTTGAAATTCTGAGGAATGAAATAAAGTAACTGTGTATATTATTGCAGTACGAAACGTTCCTGTTTTTAGAAGTGCATGTTTCAATACATGGGTGAAATTAACAAGTGGGTTAATTGTGTGCCAATTAAGATGATAATTTTAGAATAACAATGATGAGTAGCGCTAGGTTTTCGTTCATTTGAAACTCAGCGTAGGTAATAGTGTTTATTTAGCGTGTTTAAAAGGGGACGCGGTAGGGCATAAGTTATTTAATCTTTCAATTCTTTAATTTATTATTGAGGTGGGATGAAAGGGACATTTTTGTTTAGGACCAGATAGTAAAAAAACTAAATAACCATTCGAGTTCTAATTGGTAACATTAGAAAGGCCAGTTGTCTGGCTATAACAATACATGGGCCCATTTAAGCTTCTCTCTATATTTACATGTCATATTTTTCGTTTTCTAGAAAAGTGTGTTTTGTGCCTTTCATAAATTGGCTGTATTGAAAGGGACATGCTGCCCTCATTAGTTAAAACGTCCTATCTGACATTTCGTAACATCTGAGAAAACTGAAGTTTAATAATTTCCTTTGTGCCGTCCTTGTTGTTCGTCATTTAATTTTAAAAATGTAGTCATTATTTCGTAGCAGCCTAATATAATTTTTTGTCATAGGTGTACCGGCATATAATGTATTATTAACGTGGCAATTAATTAAATGTTTCAGATAGGATATTTTAACTTAGTAAAGAAAGTAAGATGGGATACTTTAATATAGCAAACACTTGAAATCGTATTTAATTCATACTTTTAAATGTACAACTTAAAAAGAAAAGTAACTTTGACATAAACTAGGTAGTTAGAAATAAACATACCAACATAAACATATACATATAACTTAAACATACGAGCAAATTAAACATAGAGATGAACATAACGGTTTCAAGTTAATAATCATCATCGTCATTATTATTCGACACTTTTAATGATTCCCAAAAGGCAAGCCCATTGGCTGGCACGATTGGCTTCAATTTTGTAATTAAATTTTCTTTTCTCTCTGCTGAAATTCCTTTACATTGAACTCTGGCTTTTGGTTTTGATAATTTAGTTTTCATTGCTTTTGCATTAAGAAAATTTAACGCCTGAAATTCGGCAGAAAAATCATTTTTATATTTTATGATTTTTTCCCCTCTGGTGAATTGACCATGTACAAAATCATGAAGATATGGTCTAGGAGATATTTTTTTTTAATTTGTGCTGAGAAGTGAAGTAGATAATACATAGGACATTATAAAATAGTAAAACGATCTGAAAAGCAGTTAGGGTGAAAAAATTAGACCGTTTTCTAACTTTACCTAAAAGGTAAAAGACATGTGGAACTTCAAATATTTCAACATATCTTGGAAAATGAAAAAATGTTAGATAGGACGTTTTAACTAAGGAGGGCAGCATGGGTGTTTATGAATGGGACAGTGTAATAAAACCAGGTAATATTAATATCATTTTTTTAATTATTATTTATCCAGATACCGAAATCACAGTAGCTATTTTAATTCGTAATAGGAACTAAAAACTCAATAGTTAAGCTTATGTAACTAAATGATCTTAATAGCTATAAATAATGAATTGTCTAATGGCATCCTAACCCGAATTTTAGGTGGCATATTTTCACTGAAACAAGTGAAGAATAGTAAGGTTTTGAAGGGGACAGGTATGAAAATGACGTCCCTTTATATACGTCCCATAAATAAGGCACCAAAGTTGAAAATCTAATTCCTCCAATTACAATATGAAACAAAAAGGATCGGACATTATACGATATCGTTCTTAAATAAATACCTGTTTAGATGTAGTAATAGAGAAATCAGTCGCTGGTAACAGCACTTCACGAAACAGTTCAAGGGAATAGGAAAATTTTACTTTGAACCTCAAAAAAATTCAATCGTGTATTTCTGTCGTCGTAGATACGATAGCGGCTTGAAATTTGGCTTGATTATACATGAATGAATGTGGTTACAAAATAAAAATACTTTTAGCCTGGGCAGATCCTTTATCTTTGAGATAATCTTTATCTTTAATTTATCTTCTTCTTATATTGCGGCACGTTACTATAACTCTCTTCCTGCTACTATTCGACAGTTAGACTCTTACCAGTCTTTCAAACACGCAGTGCGGCAACACATTTTCCAGCACTTTTAAATCATTTTGCTTACTATACTCCTTGTGCTATTCTCATGTTAGCTCTAACAAGGAGAGTATTTTAGGTGTCCGCCTCCGATCATTTTGATTTTTGGATATGTTATAGAGGACCGAAAAATAAGAAATACGTGTTTTTTTATTTCTCCCCGTTTTCATATTTGGGGGGGTGAAAACTGCGTTCAAAGTTAGGGTTGAAAAATCATTTTTGTGGAATATCTCGAGAACTCTTAGAGATAGGGGAAAATCTGGTGAGTCGGTCATATTTCGCATTCAAAGACACAAAATTCGTCCATTGACACTATTCCCCTATCTCTAATAGTTCTCGAGATATTCCACAAAAATGATTTTTCAACCCTAATTTTGAACGCAGTTTTCACCCCCCAAATATGAAAACGGGGAAAAATAAAAAAAACACGTATTTCTTATTTTTCGGTCCTCTATAACATATCCAAAAATCAAAATGATCGGAGGCGGACACCTAAAATACTCTCCTTGTAAGTCTTAAGCTAACTTAGTCTAGTTTATTTTTAACGTTTGTTACGTTTCTCTGTTTTTGTCTCTACTTTAGTTTCGTTTAGTTTATTGTACGCGGTTAGGCTTCCCAACAGTGTTATCACTGCAGCCTCGCCTTTACTCTTATCGTCTATGTCATTTGTAATATTCAGGTTTCTTCATTCTCTTTGAGTCATAAAGACGTTTAATAATAATAATAATAATAATAATAATAATAATAATGACCATGTCCCCTCCAATACGTGTCCCTTTCATCCCCCCTCTCCCCTATACTACTTAGGTAGTCGGATTTTACGGATTTCTACCTTAGCAATTCCGACGCTTACAAGTTCTATAGTATCAATTTCAATTCTAGCGATTCGCATACTACCTGGTTTCCAAGTTACTGATTTCCAAGTTATCAACTTTCAAGCTACCGAATCCCATGCGTTCGATTTCCAAGCTACAGATTCCCAAGCTACCGATTTCCAAGCTACCGATTTCCAAGCTACCGACTCCCAAGCTACCAATTTCCAAGCTACCGACTCCCAAGCTACCAATTCCCAAGCTACTGATTTCTACGCTACCGATTTCTACGCTACCGATTTCTACACCACAGATTCCCACACCACAGATTTTCAATCTATCTACCGTCAACCTACCGATTCCCAGCTACAGCTTTCAATTCTACCAATCCCCGGTTCCTGATAGGAAACAGCATGTACTGCCTTTTACAGCGTCGCGATAAATCATGTAACCGTGGCAATCCTAAAGCGAGAATCGACATTTGAATGCAGGTATCGCGCTAGTAGCCCCTAGTCACGTATTTCATGATGAAAACATTTGCGACACGACACGACACGGCACGATACACCATGTTGCATACCACAACCTGGTCCTATGTTATGCGAGGAACGGGAATATTTCAGGATCCACGCTGAATGCACTGAATCGATTAAGTCTCTGTGCCCACTCCGTGGAATGTACGTGCTCCACTTTAGATTTATCACATCAAATAACACATCAAAGAGTGACCCAAGAAAAAGCCTCTTTTTGGTCCCACGATTTTGGAACTGAATTTTATGCGAAACGATACCTTATGATGAGATATCAATCACACGAAATTTTCAAGTTGAGGTGACAATTATCATAGTTTCCGAGATGTGGGAGGTGAAAAAAATGAAAATTCGTTAACGCGTCAGCCTATACGCTTCGATGTACGGACATTTATGTCGGTCTGATAATTTAAACAATTATTTTCAGGGGTTTTGCTCGCTGCTAACAACGAATTTGAACTTAGATTTTCAAAATTCACAATGGCTGATTTAAAATGGTGGTCGATATATTTAAAAAAAAAAACACCCACTACACAGATATTCATATTTCTTGATTTTGATTTTTTTTCGTGAATTTTGAAAATCTAATTTCAAATTCGTGGTTAGCAGTCAGCAAAACCCCTGGAAATAATTATTTTAATTATTGGACTGACATAAAAGTCCATACATCGAAGCGTACGGGCTGACACGTTAACGAATTTTCACTTCTTTGACCACCCATATCTCAGAAACTAATTGTCACCTCAACTTGAAAACTTTGTGTGATTGATGTCTCATCATAAGGTATCGTTTCGCATAAAATTCCTTCCAAAATCGTGGGACCAAAAAGAGGTTAAAAAAGGTCTTATTTTTGGGTCACTCTTTCACACCTGACCTTAGAGTCTTATCAATTTTCAATATTCTTATGAATATTACGGTTTCTTATTAACTTTGAAAATTATTATTAGGTACTTGTAGAGCCTGAAGATTGTTCATTAAATTTCATCTAGTTATATTACAATTCCAATCTTTCCATCGACTCACCAAGAATCCTTCCCTTCAAGAAAAGAGCTGCCGGGGAATTAGCGGGCCCTGGTTCCACTCGTTGTACATAATGTCGTACATAATACCAGGGAGACCTTGCACGGAGGGTTTCCGTGATTCGCCGAGTGGAAGCAACTCGAAACAGCTCGAGTGAAACCGTTGTGTTTGCCTGTCGAGTTCGCACCGTGTGTACACACCGCGATGTCCCTGAAGAGAGTGACTCAGGGCCTCAAGAAGGACCTCAAACATGTCCCACAACTCGAGATTCTCATGTTTCCAATACTGGGGAAAGCAGCCCCTTTCCCCTGAAAATAAAAGTAAAATTAAAAACGAAGGTACCTATGTACTTCCCTAAAGAAAAACATATTGAATTTTATTTCCACGATGGAACCCTACTCAATAAGAATGGGTAGACACGTTGCTAAAGTGGGCAAACTAACTGCACTTAGCAGAACAAATACATCCCACGACCCTTTTCCACGTTATTCGCCTAAGATTGGTCAATGGGGGGTGAATCGATTTTGAAATAGATAGGGGAGAGTCGTGCAGTACCGACCAGCGTACAGTACCGACCAAAGCTAGTTCTCACTTCTTCGACCAGATATTACCACCTAATTTGAAATAACCAATGAAAATCACAATTCTCTATAACCTATTTCGGGGCCATATTGTTTACTCCATTGCTCTCGATGTTCTGAGGAATTAAACGTATACGTTGACATTCAGTGGGTTAGAAGTTATTTTTTAAAGCTGATCTTTTGTTTCTCGTGTAAGTAACTGATTTTGTTCTATTATGTATACTATCTCTAGTCTATTAAGTTTAATAAAACGTCCTACTTTTGCAATATTTTTTGTGCGTAATATACCATGATCTAAAATGTTTCCCCGTGTTTGTCGTACAGTAACGACCACCCAAATGTCGTGCAGTACCGACCAACAGACTCTGTCAACCAGTAGAGACGAAATTTTTCTTATCTGTGAGTTCAATCTGTTAGCAACTCAGATTAATTTATTAGATGTTCATTTAACCTTCCTTCTACCTTTTCCCGCAGAGAAATAAAGTAAATAAGGATAGGTATGATAACCCAACAAACAGGAAGCTAGGATTTAACGATGAAGTCATCCAGTGTGTTAATTGCAAGCAGAGTTGGGCATTAACTAAATAAAAAATTATGTAAATAAGGATGAAAGTTACTTTAACTTTAGATTATTCGACGAATAAAGTTAATTCTTTTATTCAATCAGAGTTTATTCGACAAACAAAGATAATTTTTTTATTCCACGAATAAAGTTAATTTTTAATCCGTTATTCGAAATTTTATTTAAATAAAAAAATTTCCCATCTTTGTTTGCAAGGAATCATTTGACAAAGAATAGGTGCAGTGTACCAAATGTGACGGTTGGGCACACGTCGAAGGCACAGATCAGGAGAATATTAATTATTTTACTTGCGAGTTTGTACAAACAAAATTTGAAAAAATCTTGTATCGTACTAATTAAATGTCTTTATTAACATTTTTAATCATTTAGACCTAAAAATCTACTAATTTAATAGTTGGTCGGTACAGGACGACAATTTTTCGTTTCCTAGAAATTACAACTTTTTTACTTTTGCAAATTATCAATTCTTATTATTAAATTTCACAAAAATAATTTCCCTCCTCTTACTAAGTTCCATCTATACTACAAACACGTTTTTGAATTTCTGATTTTTATCGACTCTACCCCAAGATATAACAAAAAAACTTAGAGCGGTCGGTACTGCACGACTCTCCCCTACGGAGAGAAGAAAAGTGCGTTTTATTGTCTCTGCAAGATGAATTTTACATGTAACACACTTTTTGGATGAGGATTACAAATTTCTTGTAGAGGTGCTGTCTGAGTAATAACGATTATACTACTTGGCGCAGGTTACTTCGCAGTAGTGCGATGCCTCGAAGCTGAGACATTTGTTGAAAAGGATATAAATACATACAGTGAGTAACGAAAATATTCGGACACTTTTTGAAACCGCATAACTTTTTTAAAATGAATCCAACGAGTTGAGTTTTTTTAGAAGCTAGAAGGAATAGCAATTGGTCGGAATAGCAAAAAAATAGTAAAGGGCGTTTTCTTGTTTCAATTTTTTTCTGAGCCTGTAACGAAAATTTAACATTGACTTGAGCTATAAACGCTTAAAGATAGCAGAACAAGGTCGAAAATCGCGAAATTCCCGAAATCAGCGATTTTCGACCTTATTCTGGAATCTTTAAGCGTTTATAGCTCAGAACAACGTTAACCGATTTTGATGAAATTTTAGTCATGTATAAAACTTACTTAAATTCACAAACGGGTTTTTTGAATTATCATTACAGCCTCAGAAAAAAAATGAAAAAAAACACGTTTACTATTTTTTGTTATTCCAACCAATTGCATTTTTTTCAAAACGGCGATTCACGTCCCTTAGCAAACTATTCCTTCTAGCTTCTAAAAAAAAACCCAAATCGTTTGGATTAATTTTAAAAAAGTTATGCGATTTTAAAAAGTGTCCGAATATTTTCGTTACTCACTGTATTTTGTGAGCTGAGGTGACAATGCTGTATTGATATATAAAGGGAATCAATTAATTCAATGCGATAATAAACAAACTACTTCCACATTATTCATAAAATATTTCCCCACTTTGTACCCCCCGAGTTCCAAAACTAGAAAGAAATCAAATTCCCAGTATAACTTCCTTCAGAATTTCTTCTTTAAATATATCTCCACTATTTTCAAAATTAAAAAAACTCTAACTCCCAGTTTGCCTGCTTCAGGTCTGGTCAAGCTCGGGGTCCACTGCGTGTTGGGCAAGAAGGTGGCGATCAAGATCATCAACAGGGAGAAGCTGTCCGAGTCGGTGTTGATGAAGGTGGAGCGGGAGATAGCGATCATGAAGCTGATCGACCATCCCCACGTGCTCGGCCTCTCGGACGTGTACGAGAACAAGAAATACCTGTGAGTACGCGCAGCAACCCCCTCTGCCGCCCCCGCGCCGCCAGACGCGGAAAAGGAAAGCCTCGAGTCTCCTCGAGCTCGAGAAGTCGTTGAACTTTAATTCGAGGCGCCGCTGAACCTTAATTTCGCCCCCGTTCGGAGCGTACACGGTATTCGCCGAGCTGTCCCAAAAAGAGGAGACGGAACGAAGAATTAAAAAGCATCCGCGCGGCAGACAGGAGGCGTTTCGCTCACGGGGTGTTCCGCCATTAATCGCGACGGCGGACAGGGAAATGCACGGTCGGGGAGGCACGAATCGCGCCGCCGCTGGATATTCCAGATGCCTCTCTCCCTCTGTTCCAGGTACCTTGTTCTGGAGCACGTGTCGGGCGGAGAGCTGTTCGACTATTTAGTGAAAAAGGGTAGACTGACGCCGAAGGAAGCGAGGAGGTTTTTTCGACAAATCATTTCCGCGTTAGATTTCTGTCATAGCCATAGTATATGGTGAGTAGCCAGCAATTTTTCGTCGCGATCCTTCAGAAATGGAATAGTGCCTGCACGAAGTCTGAGCGATTAAAGGCCTGGGGTTTCCGCGTGGCTCTTATAAGGATGTATCTGGTGACTCTTGCCCGGTAGACAAACTTTTGTTTTGACAAAATAAGCTGAGTTTATTATAATCTAAAATCTGTATCTTTTATTTTTTAATTTTAATTTTAATTAAAATAGACGGGTTAGACAACCCTTTGGTAAAATTAATTACTAAATGAGGTAGAAAAACGGACGCACATTAAGGAAGAAAGACAGAGAGAAAAAGAAAAGGAGAAAAGAAAAGCACGAGTATAAAATATGAGACATTCAAACCCAACAGATGTAAAATAACAGAAGAAAAAGTCAAGTTGGTCGTGATTAGAATTTATACTCGAGATGGGTCAAAAAGGACCCAGCATTCACCTTGCGAGGGATAATTATATGTATAGGGTGTCGCAGAAACAGGGTGGTAAAGTTTTTGGAGCTCATATTGCTCATCCATAGAAGTTAGAATGTGTGAAGTGATATGTGTTCTTAAAAGAATTTTTAAAAAATTGTGACTTTTTTTAAACTTTGCAAGGTTATGAGGAACTTTATTGGAAGTATCAGGCAATTTTTTCCTGCTACTTTTATGTTCTTCCACTTCATAAACTGTGCAATGAAATCGTTTAACCGTTTGTGGTGGGACACGTTTCTTTATACTAAACAATTTCGTTGCACAGTTTTATGGAGCATAGAAAATCATTAAATTCTAATTTTAACAATTTTTTTATAACTCTATTCTAGTTTCCACGGTATACAGGAAAATATAAAAGCACACGTTAACCTTCACCCTGAAGGACCAAAAAATTGCCTGACACTTCTATTGTGGTAAAAAAAAAATTGTTTACCGAAGTTTCCTTGTTAGTGAGGTATCTATATCTGATTATCAAGATAGAACAATTGTTCTGTGCAAGGGTGTCCGCAAATTTTTTTTCGTAGTAGTAGAGGGGGGCAGCTTTGAGTAAAAATTGAAAAATATTCACTTTTTGAGTATAAACTTAATAAAGATTAGTTTTGAAAAATTAGCTATATTTTCTCAAGCCAAAAGGATTTTTCCTCTTGCCCCCCCCCCCCCCTGGGAACGCCCATGGTTCTGTGATACTAAAAGCAGGGACCTGGAACGAAATGTTTTTTCGTTTCGTTTCGGTTCAGCTCCGATAATAATAATTTCGTTTTGGTTGATATCGTTCCTGCTGAAAAATATTTCGTTTCCGTCAGAACGAAAAACAAATTTTGTTCCGAACCGGTTATTTCATTTATAAAAAAAACTCGTATAAACTTATTTTAACAATTTTACTGCCTTTGGTACTTATATTATAAAATATTATACGTTATAGTTATGTATTATAGAATATTATATATTATGTCTTAAGAAAAAAATTTAGAGTTTTGATGCTTTCGGTTGCAAGCCGAAAATAAGGGGCTTGCTCAATTTAAATTTTTTAACCTGAAGTGTACAGAACGTTATTAGTCGGAATTTTTATTTCGGTTATATCGTTTTCACTCCTGCAACAGTATTAAGAATTTCGTTTCGTTTCTGTTTCTGTTCCGGAAAAATATTTCGTTCTTTTCGTTTATCGTTTTCGTTTCTGCTCCGTTCCGGGTCCCTGACTAAAGGTATGTTTTCTTTCCTAGTCAAACGAATACTATTTATATTTGCAATTATATATAAAATAGACCAAAAATCGCCTTTCAAATTCCAAAGAGTCACACGACAAACTACCCCTATTTTCGAGCACCCAGTGTACATAATCGAAAATGGAAGCCTCTCTCCCCACCACCCATTAAATCTACCGTTGAGCTTAATCCAATGGAAGAATCGAGTTTATCCGCCGAAGGAGCGATCGGTGCAGGATGCCAAATTTCTTCCACTTAATTTCGCGACGGGTGTAACGACTGAATAACAGGAGACGAGAGAAAAACGAGGCGAATAGCAAACGAGGGATTCCTCCCCGAGGGCCTAGTTGCCCTTCCGCGGGAACCTACCCCAATCGAATAAATACCGAAACGGACCTAATTTCACAGCGGGGACACACCGTTGAAACATTCGCCCCCGATCGATCGGCCATTCAAATTAGCCCACCCCTAATGAGCCACGCGGAATCCCCCCGGGGCGAATTGGGGCCGCTGTTCCGGTAACCGATGGCCCGCCTTTTTCTTTCCAGTCATAGAGACTTGAAGCCTGAGAATTTGTTGTTGGACGAGAAGAATAACATTAAGATCGCCGATTTCGGGATGGCGTCGCTGCAGCCGGCTGGCTCTATGTTAGAGACTAGCTGCGGCTCTCCTCATTACGCTTGCCCTGAAGTCATCCGAGTAAGATTGCAACTTTTTAATCCCTGGCTTTCTCCTTCGGAGCCTTTACGCTCGCTGTGGCTGCTCAGGTACGGTAGTGGTGAAAAGAAAGTTCGAACTGTCAGTGGTAATGGGAAATAGATAGGTGCATTGGGAAGAATTGTATCTTGGAGTTTATACAGTGAGTAAAAAAAGTATTGGCACACTATTTAAAATCGCATAACTTTTCTAGAATTGATCCAAACGACATGAGTTTTTTTTAGAAGGTAGAAGGATTAGTTTTCTAAGTGACGTATTTCGTAGTTTTGAAAAAAAATTCAATTTGTCGGAATAGCAAAAAGAATAGTAAAGGCCGTTTTTTTCAACTTTTTTTTCTGAGCCTGTAACGAAAATTCAAAAAACCCGTTTGTAGATTTAAGTAAGCTGTATACATGCTGAAAATTTCATCAAAATCGGTTAACGGTGCTCTGAGTTACAAACGTTTAATGATCGCACAATAAGGTCGAAAATCGCGAAATACCCGAAATCAAGCGATTTTCGACCTTATTGTGCGATCATTAAACGTTTGTAACTCAGAGCACCGTTAACCGATTTTGATGAAATTTTCAGCATGTATACAGCTTACTTAAATCTACAAACGGGTTTTTTGAATTTTCGTTACAGGCTCAGAAAAAAAAGTTGAAAAAAACGGCCTTTACTATTCTTTTTGCTATTCCGACAAATTGAATTTTTTTTCAAAACTCAGAAATACGTCACATAGCAAACTAAACCTTCTACCTTCTAAAAAAAACTCATGTCGTTTGGACCAATTCTAAAAAAGTTATGCGATTTTAAAAAGTGTGCCAATACTTTTTTTACTCACTGTATCTCATAGATGGGGTAGAGTAGAACAGTGATACGAAGGTAATGCGTTAAGCCTCGAGTTAAACTTTCTTTTGAGTAACACTGTGTCTGGGGAAAGTTGAAAGAAGTTGGGGTGTGGTCGTGGGAGATACAGAGTAGGGGAAAGGTGGGATAGTTGATCATCGGGGATACACGATCACATCAGTTTTTTAATTAATATATTGGCAATTTGTGCCTGCTGTCACGTTATCGTGGTAATGTTTGCGTTATCGCAACACTGCATCTTACAGATTTCTTTCGGGAGTATAGAATAATGTAGTTAGAAGCTTCGATCTTATTTGCAGCCAAGAAGTAAATATTTCCGACACCTTGTTCTTCCTCCTTTTCGAGTGAATGTTGCATTTTCAACGATTTAAAATATATTAAGTAAAAATAGCAATTTCTGGGCTATTAATGCTATTTATTGATTGATCTAAATATTTAAGGTAAGTTTAGCTTTTCACCTTTTTCAAATCGAGTGCATTGAGGGATAATTGATCAGTATGTGAGATGGGATACTTGAACAGGTGAAAAAGACCCAGAAAAAAAAACATAGAACGGCTAATGAAACAGAAAAATACGGCAAAGAAAGTGAGAAGGAAAATCTTTTCTTCATCACCATCTGAATTAAATGATGTTTAACAAGGGAAGATCCCGAACCCGGAAATTCAAAAAATTCTGAAACTTTGTGGATATGTAGGGGATTTCCTTCTGATTACAACGCAATTTTTTTTGCTGTCCAAAATCACTCTAAGGGGGTGAAATTAACCCCTGAAGATTCGGCTATTTTCAGATTTTATTTTCTCACTCGCAAACTGCAAGAGATGGAAAAAATCTCAAGACGAAAGTTACTTCTTTTAATTAGATCTATCAAATGGTAAAAGTTTAATCAATTGTTTAAACAATTAGAAAAAAGTTATAAACAAAAATATCAATAATGTTTTCTAAAATTCGTTTTTTCGCGTGAAATCTCAGCTGGATGATTAAATAATTATGAAACATCATTATCCATATTTTTTCCATACAATTTCGCTGATATGTGTTCCTCGACAATTTTCCGACCTTGTATTATTGTTTAATTACGATGTGCGGCTAAATTGCAGTTTCACGACAAAAGTTACTTCTATTAATTAGATCTATCATTTGGTAAAAAAATTTTTTTACAGTTCACGAATTAGAAAATAAAATCGGAAAATAGCCGAATTTTCAGGAGTTAATTTCACCCCCTTAGAGTAATTTTGGGCAGCAAAAATATTGCGTTGTAATCAGGAGGAAATCCCCTACATATCCACAAAGTTTCAAAATTTTTTGAATTTTACGGGTTGGGGATTTTCCCTTGTAAGTGAAATGTCTTTTAAGAATGCATTTATGCTGTTTTATGTCATAGAGTTTAATTCTCTGGTTTTATTTTTTCAGTAATTCTTTCAAGTTAGTTACAGTTTACTTTCCATTTATGATATTCCCTTTATTTCATTTTATTGACTAAGATAATAAATATTTTTTAGAAAATTAATGTGTTATTTACTCTTACAGTTCACTGATCAAGTCTCCCCTTTAGTGGGGGATACTTTGTGCATAACGTCACTGCCGGAAAATGTTTAAATTCAGTCATTAAAATTAGTTTTCAACTCTCAAATTTGTACAAGTATATTGAGAATACTCTGATAATCACAACTTAAGTAATTAAATACAAACAAAGCAAACCATTATTATTACTTTAATAAAAAAGCAAAACTGTGATCAACTATCCCACCTTTCCTCTATTTAGGACATGGGTGGGGGGAGATGAAGTTTTGTGGGGGATGTGGAGGACTTGATTTGGGGGATTGGAATTTCGGGAAGGACGAGGCTGTGTTTGAGTCTGCTGAGGATATACAGTAGAGGAAAAAAATTACTACTTTTTAGATTTGTTTTATTTTTGTTATTTTTAACATCAACTTGGATCTGTGGTATGTATTTAGTATGCATATTCTGGTGGAGGATTTAAAGATGTATAAAACCCAGATAAAGTTGAATTTATTTAACTAACAAGCTAAAGTTTTATAAGGCATTCAACGGAAGAACACATTCTTGGGGTCGACAAATGCGTTACCACTTTTGGTAACTTTTTAGGTCATCCTAAAAGCAAATGGTGTTCCCACAAAATATTAGATTTTTTATTAGTTTTTAAAAATGATAACTTATTGTCGGCTTTAAAAGGGTGGTGTCTTGTTTAAAGTTATGTTGAGTTTCTCTTTGTTAATTAAATAAATTCAGCTTTAACTCGATTTTATACAGCATTTAATTCTCTACCAGAATGTATAGATTAGGCACATGCTGCAGGTTTGAGTTGATGTTAAAAAGTAATAGAAATAGAGTGGCTCGAAGAAAAAGGTAACTTTTTGTCCGCTACTGTATTTTGAATTCTAATGGGAGGCTAGGCAAAGACTGATCTAATATCCGAGTTCAGTTTTATGAATTCTGATGGAGATTTAATCGAGGTCTGAGCGAAGTCTGATGGAAGTTTAATGGAGATCTGATCAACCTCTGATCTCAATCTGATAAGAATGTGATCCAAGTCTGATCTCAATCTGATCCAAGCATGATCGAAGCCTAACACTAATCCGATCCACCTCTAACCTCCCTCTTCCCTCGACAAAACACAAGGAACAAATCGTTCAACAAACCTACAGTTCCATCCACTTCAATCCCACGCAACATTCCTTCCATAAACTCACACTTTAATTCTACGCCCCACAGCAGCGTAAAGGGTTAATAATAAAAAGCACTCGCGTTTTCACAAAATCTCACCTTTCTTTCACAAATTTGGTATTCCCCTCGAGCCCCCCAGTAATTAACCCCAGCGAGAGCCGTTATTACAAACGAGCCACCACCAGTCGGTGATTTAATTAAACGGGGTGGAAAAACGTGGAATAATCGCGCTATTCCAGGGTGAGAAATACGACGGCAGGAAAGCGGACGTTTGGTCGTGCGGGGTGATACTTTACGCGCTTCTGGTGGGCGCGTTGCCCTTCGACGACGACAATTTGAGAAAGCTGCTGGAGAAGGTGAAGCGTGGCGCGTTTTACATCCCCCACTTCGTGCCGCCCGAGTGCCAGAATCTGCTCAAGGGGATGATCGAGGTCGATCCTGATAAGAGGTTAACGGTAAGACGTTCGTTGATGAAATATAATAATAATAATATCTTGACAAAAAAGCGCCCATTCTTGGGTGGAGGGGAAGAATCAACTTGAACATGTTTTGTTAATAATATTCATGATTTCGATTATTCTTGGGATCAGCGTTATTGTCTAGTAGTGCTGCCTTCATTTGCGTGTTTATGATTATTGTTCAAATTCTGAGAGGGACTCGTGGTACGTTCGAACCCATCACTACGATTCCACGCCCAAGGTGTTAGCTAATTATAAGTTCAGTATGAAAAAACTTTCCTTCCACAAAGGGATTGCAAGGTGTTTCGCGTTGATTCTTTGTCTAACCTGAGAATAACAGAAGTGAAGAAAGTATATCTGGTGGTGGAGATATAGTCAAGAGTAAATATACAGTGAAGAAAGTATATCTGGTGGTAGAGATATAGTGAAGAGTAAATATACAGTGAAGAGTAGAGGTATAGTGAAAAATAGAGATAAGTAACGTATAAAAAAATAGTTAAGAGTAGAGGTATAGTGAATAATAGAGATATAGTGAAAAGTAGAGGTATAGTGACGAGTAGAGATAAGTGCAAGTAGAGATATAGTGAAAAGAAGAGATAAGTAACGTATAAAAATATAGTGAAGAGTAGAGGTATAGTGAAGAATAGAGATATAGTGAAGAGTAGAGATAAGTGAAAGTAGAGATATAGTGAAAAGTAGAGATAAGTAACGTATAAAAATATAGTGAAGAGTAGAGGTATAGTGAAAAGTAGAGATAAGTAACGTATAAAAATATAGTGAAGAATAGAGGTATAGTGAAGAATAGAGATGTAGTGAAGAGTAGAGATAAGTGCAAGTAGAGATATAGTGAAAAGTAGAGATAAATTACGTGTAAAAATATAGTGATAAATAGAGGTATAATAAAGAGTAGAGATATAGTGAAGACTAGAGATATAGTGAAGGTATAGTCAAGGTATAGTGAAGAGTAGTGATATAGTAAAGAGTAGATATATATCACTAAAGTGAAGAGTAGAGGTATAGTGAAGAGTAGAGATATAGTGAAGAATAGAGATATAGTGAAGAGTAGAGATATAGTGACGAGTATAGATAAGTGCAAGTAGAGATATTGTGAAAAGAAGAGATAAGTAACGTATAAAAGTATAGTAAAGAGTAGAGGTATAGTGAAGGTATAGTGAAGAGTAGTGATATAGTAAAGAGTAGATATATATCACTATAGTGAAGAGTAGAGGTATAGTAAAGAGTAGTAATATAGTGAAGAGTAGAGATATAGTGAAGAATAGAGGTACAGTCTGTCGAAAGATATATAAAAACGTGACCACCATCTTAAGTATCTCAACTCTCAGTTTTCATGAATTCCAATACAGGACCCACAGAACTCTGAAATTCAGTACCGCACCCCATTAATTAACAAATTTACAATTTTACCCCTAGCATCACATATAACAATCACACTCTTAAAGGAGACAATTATTGCTTCCCCTTTAAACTGATCAATCTCAAATACATGTTCCAACGGAACGTTCCCAAAACCGCCCGAACGCTGACGAGCTGCGACCAGGTAACAATAAATCCCCCCCAATGATCGATTTCCTCCAGCTGGCGGAAATAAATAGGCACGTGTGGGTGACGGCAGCCGGAAAGGGCGAGCTGGAGCTGGAGCTGTCCATGATGGACGTGGTGCAGACGCACGTTATTCCGTCCGTGGAGGCCATCGATCCAGACGTGTTGCAGGCGATCGCGAGCCTAGGATGCTTCAAGGAGCGCGACAAACTCATCCAGGAGCTGCTCAGCCCCAAGTAAGAGGGTTCGACCACGCGAACCGGGTGGGGGGAAGTCGCGCGACTCGACTTGTAAGCGAGCTTCCGAGTGTCAGGCTAACAAGTTTCGTGATATGGACAGAAGGGAAAGAAACCATAAATCGAGCAACCTTAGGAAGCATTCGTTGGGTTCGATGAAACTTCGTGGGTAGACAGGGAATCGAGAAATATTCCACATATTTTAGAATATTTTTACAGATAATCAATTATTTATGGGGTATTTAATGGTGAAAATAGTGTCTTGCTCCCTGATGAATTGATTTTAAAAGTGAAATGGAAAATCAGTGGTTACAGTCAATACTTGGTCATCCAGAATTTCGGACTCTAATCTGATTATTCTATAGCAGATATTTGATAATATGTTTATTATTCACGATATTTCGTGCGTTATTATTGACAAGTAAATTTGACTTTAAGCTTCTTCCAAGTGAAACAAAAATCTAGTGATTAAAGTCAATGCTTGGTCCTCCAGAATTTCAGACTCTAATCTGATTATTCTATAGCAGATATTTGATAATAAACATCCTACGATATTATCGACAAGTAAATTCGACTTTAAGCTTCTTCCAAGTGAAACAAAAATCTAGTGATTAAAGTCAATGCTTGGTCCTCCAGAATTTCAGACTCTAATCTGATTATTCTATAGCAGATATTTGATAATAAACATCCTACGATATTATCAACAAGTAAATTCGACTTTAAGCTTCTTCCAAGTGAAACAAAAATCTAGTGATTAAAGTCAATGCTTGGTCATCCAGAATTTCAGACTCTAATCTGATTATTCTATAGCAGATGCTTGATAATAAACATCCTACGATATTATCGACAAGTAAATTCGACTTTAAGCTTCTTCCAAGTGAAACAAAAATCTAGTGATTAAAGTCAATGCTTGGTCATCCAGAATGTCAGACTCTAATCTGATTATTCTATAGCAGATATTTGATAATAAACATCCTACGATATTATCGACAAGTAAATTCGACTTTAAGCTTCTTCCAAGTGAAACAAAAATCTAGTGATTAAAGTCAATGCTTGGTCATCCAGAATTTCAGACTCTAATCTGATTATTCTATAGCAGATATTTGATAATAAACATCTTACGATATTATCGACAAGTAAATTCGACTTTAAGCTTCTTCCAAGTGAAACAAAAATCTAGTGATTAAAGTCAATGCTTGGTCATCCAGAATTTCAGACTCTAATCTGATTATTCTATAGCAGATATTTGATAATAAACATCCTACGATATTATCGACAAGTAAATTCGACTTTAAGCTTCTTCCAAGTGAAACAAAAATCTAGTGATTAAAGTCAATGCTTGGTCATCCAGAATTTCGGACTCTAATCTGATTATTCTATAGCAGATATTTGATAATAAACATCCTACGATATTATCGACAAGTAAATTCGACTTTAAGCTTCTTCCAAGTGAAAAAAAAATCTAGTGATTAAAGTCAATGCTTGGTCATCCAGAATTTCAGACTCTAATCTGATTATTCTATAGCAGATATTTGATAATAAAGATCCTACGATATTATCGATAAGTAACTTTGACTTTAAGCTTCTTCCAAGTGAAACAAAAATCTAGTGGTTAGAGTCAATGCTTGGTCATCCAGAATTTCAGACTTTAATCTGATTATTCTATAGCAGATATTTGATAATAAACATCCTACGATATTATCGATAAGTAACATTGACTTTAAGCTTCTTCCAAGTGAAACAAAAATCTAGTGGTTAGAGTCAATGCTTGGTCATCCAGAATTTCAGACTCTAATCTGATTATTCTATAGCAGATATTTGATAATAAAGATCCTACGATATTATCGACAAGTAAATTCGACTTTAAGCTTCTTCCAAGTGAAACAAAAATCTAGTGATTAAAGTCAATGCTTGGTCATCCAGAATTTCAGACTCTAATCTGATTATTCTATAGCAGATATTTGATAATAAAGATCCTACGATATTATCGATAAGTAACTTTGACTTTAAGCTTCTTCCAAGTGAAACAAAAATCTAGTGGTTAGAGTCAATGCTTGGTCATCCAGAATTTCAGACTTTAATCTGATTATTCTATAGCAGATATTTGATAATAAACATCCTACGATATTATCGATAAGTAACATTGACTTTAAGCTTCTTCCAAGTGAAACAAAAATCTAGTGGTTAGAGTCAATGCTTGGTCATCCAACATTTCGGACTCTAATCTGATTATTCTATAGCAGATATTTGATAATAAAGATCGTGAGTTATTATTGACAAGTAAATTCGACTTTAAGCTCCTTCCAAATGAAACGCGAACCCAGTAGTTACAGTCAATAATTCATCCCCCACCGGTCCAGATTCTACCCCAATTACTGTACAATGCCTCGCAGAGGTAGCGACGTCACCGAAACAAGCTCAAGTCTTATATCCAGCGACATCCTCGAGGCTACACCGAATGAGTTCTCCCCCTCTAATTACACCACTAATGCCCAAAAACTTCTCCGAAGACGACCCTGAGCTCTTGACTCCAGAAGTCTTCAACCTCCGCTACGTCCCTTGCAAGCCATAACACTGTTCCAATTCTCTCAGCAAAGGGTGTTTCGTAATTACATTCAGAACTAACGAGCGTCCGCCAATTATATTTCAATTCTCCATCCGGCCACGAAGTTCCATTAAAATCGCCACCACTCGCTTCATCCCCTTTATCAGCGACCATGAGCAGCCAATCGATTCTGCTCCGGCTATAGCTGAAAGAGGGCCGCTGCGGCGATCACTGGGAAACCTTGACCCGAGATAAATCTGCGTTCTTTTCAATAACCTCCGCAGCCATAACACGGAGAAGGTGATATACTTCCTGCTGCTCGAGAGGAAACGGAGGAGACCGGCTTGCGAGGACGAGCTGGAGGTGATGAGGGGCGGGATGCGGGGCTCCGCTGGCCAGTTGGAGGCAGACCCGCCGAGGAAGAGAGTGGACACGTGTCGAGTCAACGGCAGCACCGCCCTCAACCTCGGGGAGATCAGCCATGGATCTCCTCTCACGCCTAGAAGACAGTCCAGGTAAGCTCAGAAGGCGAATCTCTGGATTAGGGGACAGATGGCCCAGCGAGATTTGTAGCAGTTTCCCACGTTTTGTAGCAGTGCAGATAGCTTCGGCGATATCTCTTCACTCACTGATACTGGGAGTCTGTGTGTACTAAAGTATTCGTTGAAGATATCTTTTCTAGCTAGTCACAAATGTAGCTTTATTTAGTTAGTAGCGTTATTTAGTTAAATGTTAACTTTCTGAACAGACTGGGCTGTGTCATGATTTTTATAGTTCTCATGTATTTCCTAGGGAACTGTCCCTTTATTCATCACCTGGATATTTTTTCAAATAGAATTGCATACATCTCAAACTCCACCCCATGCGGCTCAAGTCTGATTCTCACATCCCATGCACCTTCTTCTACGCACCCAAAGATAAGACGCAGAATATGAGTCTCCATATAATACTAAGCATATTATTTATTTATTTTATTTATTTATTTATTACGGGTAACAACCCTTTGGCACATTATAATGACATGAAACGTCATAGATAGAGAACGGACAAATAAGGTAAAATTAAAATAACAAATAGCAAAGAAAAGAACAGAAAGAGATGAAATAAGATGAACAGATATTACAAATACAAATATCAATATTGCAACTTACAAGAGAAGAACCCGGAAATTCAAAAAATTTTGGAACTTTGTGAATATGCAAGGGAGTCCCTCTTGATTACAACGCAATTTTTGTTTGCTGCCCAAATTCACTCGAAGGGGGTAAAATTAACCCCTGAAAATTCGGCTGTTTTCCGATTTTGTGTTATAACTCGCGAATTGTAAGAGATAGAAAAAAAGTTTCAAGACAAAACTTACTTCTTTTAATTAGATCTATCATTTGGTAAAAAAAATATTTTAAAGTTCAGGAATTATGACACAAAATCGGAAAATAACTGAATTTTCAGGCATCAATTCCACTCCCTTAGAGTGAATTTGGACAAAAGACAAAAATTGCGTTGTAATCAGGAGGAAGTCCCCTACATATTCACAAAGTCTCAGAATATTTTGAATTTCTGGGTTCAGGATCTTCCCTTGTTAATCATCCAGTATATGCAGAACTGAATTTCCGAGAGTAGATAAGGAATATAATAATAATATAAGGAATATACTACGAAGATTTACAGTTTAGAACACTGTTCACCCCATTACTCGCTTCTTGCATCCCCAAATTCGTGAAAGCTCCTGTTCCACTTGCATTATCTATTCCCATTTAATACCCCGTCGATGGGTCTACCAATGAAGGGAAGATATTGCCTCACTGTGCCAACCGTTGCTCGTCTAAGCGAAACGCAGGATTGCACCTCGAAGCTCGCGATCGCGTGACAACGTCGCTCTCTCTGTCTCTCTGGCGTCGCGTGCGCGATGCCACACGTGCTGCCGAGCTTTTCCCCCGCCGCGACCCTGTTCCTCGACACGCGCGAGGCCTACGCGGACGATTGGTTCTCGATCTCATGCGGCCTGGTGACGGACGTTTGTCTAACCCTGTTAATCGATCGGCGCCAGCCCATGCCCGCGGAACGCGCTGCGATCTGATTTCAGCCGAGTGACCAACGCTCGATCTGATCCCTTGTTGCGATCGGGGCTATGGTGGTAGTATACTGCTCGCTGCTTATTGTTAGTAGCGTTTACTGTTGATACAGATCATTGGTGATGCTGTTTATTAGTGGGGCAGTAGGGTACTGGCACCATTTAGCACTGCAAAGTGTTTAGAATTGGCGGTGTTGTGTTAAAGAGTGCTATGCAAATATAGGTGTTGCAGTGTAATTAACTTAGGGCCGACCAAAGGGGGGAAGTGAGTGCAGCGGGTGCAAGGCACCTGGGCCCCGGAAAAAGGAAAAATGAAGAATAGAGAAAATAAAAAAATTAGAACGAAAATTTTTTATTTGATTAAAATTAATTTAATTTTATAAACCGACTTGAATTTCACGCTCTAAATACAGAAGTGGTAATACTACGGACACACCACAGTGGTTGAGTAACTATACCAGGGTATGCGAGGATTGTCAAGAAAGAAATTAGAATATAATTTCTATATATTCATATATTTAAGTATATTAATGTTTATTTCTTTTTTCGTGAAAAGATGTTATGCTTTTTTACCGTTGAGAAATTGTTTCGTGCTCTAAAATATTTTTGCACCCGGGCCCCATTAGAGAGAAGATCGGCCCTGAATTAATTATCCAAGGACCAGAATTTCTTAGATATCATGCACCTATTGCTAATCTACAAATTTAGGAATCTCGAAATAAATTGAATTAAGTTGTCGAGGTGTAACAAGGAAGATCAAAAGTAGATCGGTAAACACTTTTTCTATCCCACGCGTAGTCCCTTCATAATAGTACAACATTGATAAAGAATTGATTATATCTAATGTTCTTCTTTGTTATTAGTAAAGTTTCACTATCTTTCTTTTTTGCAGCACACGACACCATGCCCGCCGTTCGCCGAGCACAGGGTGCCACACGCATGCGTCACATTCGCACGCGTCGACGCCCGGCAGCTCGCCGTTGCACGCCGCGAACGCAGTCGCGGGACTCCTCAGCCCTCACAGGGCACCGCCGACCTCGCATGTGGGCCAGACGGCAAGTCCCCACAGGCTGTTGGCGATCACGACCATCGCGGGCAATGGGAACACCAGCAATCCAGCCGTCGCTCCTCCGACACCGGCTCTACCCAGCGTGGGGATAGAGATAAACGACGTTCAACAGGGTAAGTTTTAACTGAGAACTCGTGTGTTGTGATGGAGTGAGATAATGGATGTTTGATAGGACGAGTTTTGATTAGAAACTCGCGTGTTGTGATAGAGTGAAATAATAGATGTTGAATAGAGTGAGTTTTGCTTGAGAAATTTTGTGTTATGATGGAGCGGAAAGGTAAATGTTTAACAGAGGTGAGTTTTACTTGGAAAGAAGTATTTTGTGATGGAGTGAAATAGTAGATATTTAATAGGGGTGAGTTTTACTTGGGAACTCAGTTATTGTGATAGAGTGTAATAGTGGATGTTCGATAGAGTGAGTTTTGCTCGAGAACTCACGTGTTGTGATGGAGTGGAATAGGGGATGTTTAATAGGGTGAGTTTTGCTTGAGGAATTTTGTGTTATGATGGAGCGGAAAGGTAGATGTTTAATAGAGGTGAGTTTTACTTGGAAAGAAGTATTTTGTGATGGAGTGAAATAGTAGATATTTAATAGGGGTGAGTTTTACTTGGGAACTCAGTTATTGTGATAGAGTGTAATAGTGGATGTTCGATAGAGTGAGTTTTGCTCGACAACTCATGTGTTGTGATAGAGGGAAATAATAGATGTTTAATAGAGTGAGTTTTACTTGAGAAATTTTGTGTTGTGATGAAGAGGAAGGGTAGATGTTTAATTGATGCGAGTTTTACTTGGAAATCAGTGTTTTGTGATGGAGTGAAATAGTAGATGTTTAATAGAGGCGAGTTTTACTTGGGAACTCAGGAATTGTGATAGAGTGGAATAGGAGATATTTTATTGCACGAGTTTTGCTTGGGTACTCATGTGTTGTGATGGAGTGGAATAGGGGATGTTTAATAGGGTGAATTTTCCTCGTGAAATTTTGTGTTATGATGGAGCGGAAAGGTAGATGTTTAATAGAGGTGAATTTTACTTGAAAAGAAGTGTTTTGTGATGGAGTGAAATAGTAGATATTTAATAGGGGTGAGTTTTACTTGGGAACTCAGTTATTGTGATAGAGTGTAATAGTGGATGTTCGATAGAGTGAGTTTTGATTGGTAAATAGTATCTTGTGATAGAGTGAAATAGTAGATGTTTAATAAGGTGAGTTTTGTTTGGAAATTCATGTATTGTGATAGAGTGGAATAGTGGATGTTCGATAGAGTGAGTTTTGCTCGACAACTCATGTGTTGTGATAGAGGGAAATAATAGATGTTTAATAGAGTGCGTTTTACTTGAGAAATTTTGTGTTGCGATGAAGAGAAAGGGTAGATGTTTAATTGATGCGAGTTTTACTTGGAAATCAGTGTTTTGTGATGGAGTGAAATAGTGGATGTTCGATAGAGTGAGTTTTGCTCGACAACTCATGTGTTGTGATAGAGTGAAATAATAGATGTTTAATAGAGTGCGTTTTACTTGAGAAATTTTGTGTTGTGATGAAGAGGAAGGGTAGATGTTTAATTGATGCGAGTTTTACTTGGAAAGTAGTGTTTTGTGATGGAGTGTAATAGTGGATGTTCGATAGAGTGAGTTTTGATTGGTAAATAGTGTTTTATGATAGAGTGAAATAGTAGATGCTTAATTTAGTGAGTTTTGTTTGGAAACTCATGTATTGTGATAGAATGAAATAGTGAATGTTCGATAGAGTGAGTTTTGCTCGAGAACTCACGTGTTGTGATAGAGAGGAATAATAGATGTTAAATAGGGTGAGTTTTGCTTTGAAACTCATATGTTGTGATAGAGGGAAATAGTAGATGTTAAATAGGGTGAGTGTTTCTTAAGAACTCATGTGTTGTCATGGAGTAGAATAGTCAATATCCAATAGGTTGAGTTTTGCTTGGGAACTTATGGTCGACTGAAATAGTAAATGTCCAACAGAATGAGTTCTATTTAAGAACTCAAACCTCACAAACCAGTGAAGTAATAACATAGAAACCGTAACACCGGCACACAGACACTCTTATTCCTCCCTGATCGATAATTACTTCCCGACTAAACTTCATCTAAAAATGGAAGATCTGCAGAGAACAGAAGTACTTCCCTCCCCCTCGAAATAAAAGCCACCTCTGATTACTTCCCAATGAATTCCCTTATCACCCCTAACTGAACTCTCCAATCGCATCCGAATAGATTCTTCATTCGTCACAAAATCAATACTCCAAAGGAACCTGAATCCTCCCCTCCTATCTCCAAAGCTAACCATTTCCTCCAAACAACGCCAAACATAAATCTCCCCCAATCCTCCATTCCCTTCCCAGCAACACACTAAAATAAAAAAGAGCCACATCTTCGTCTAACCCAATATCCACACATTCAACATTTTTTTCTCGCAAATTACGTAAGAGACACGGATATAGAGGGTCTTGTGCTCCCGCGTCAGCGGATGCGAAGCTTCGCGTGGAAAAATAGGAAGCCAGAGGCATCGAGTCGGACGGTCGCTTCCGCGATAATGGAATTTGCCGCGACACAAGACAATAGCTCCGACCAAAATACGAAGTCGATATTGAACTTCCAGCGGGCCGATAATACGATAATTCAATAGTGCCCGGGTTACATCCCCCAACCGGTGTCTTTTATTCCCGACGAGAAGCCCACTCCTAAAAGCGTCTGCTATCGCTAAATGGAGCGCGTTCCAACGATCGAGGGACCGAGTCGAACAAAGGAACGCAAAAACGTCATAATACCGAATTGTCACTCTGGATAATTGCTTCGAACAAGTCGGTAAATTACATCCTACGCTTCCAGGTAAATGAAAATTCGTAAAATCGAGGGTGGGCGTCGGAACAAAGACTTTGAAACCTTGACGACTAATCAGGCATTGTTTAAGGAGGTATTGAGGATTCTATTGAGAATTTTATTGGGGATTCCTCAGCTGGAAACAATTTCACGTTTCTTCGCTCAATCGACACACAAGTCCTCTTAAGCCTAGAGTGCACACGTGGAGCCTGACAGCGGCAAGCAAACAGTTATCATGATATTGAAAAAGATTCAGATAACGATGACTCGTAGTGTTAAAAAGATGTTTGTGCAGTATTTCATTTTGTTATTAAATCTTTCTGTCATAAATAAATAATTAGCGGTGAAATGCTATACGATTTTATTGATAGCTAGTTTCTTTCAAATGAATTTAATTCATACATTTAATTAATTAAAGAAATTATTTTTTATTTTTATTAAATATACAAAAATTTATGGGATAATCTATGGACTTATATTATTATTAATTGATGTTATTTAAGAATTGTAATTTTAAAATTTAATTTCATTAGAGATAATTTAATAATTTATTTAATTAATGAAAAATTTAAAAATAAATTATATATAAATGAATTATGTGTAGGTATAATGATAAAATTAGTAACTACTTTAGTGAATATATTTTTAAAAAAATATTTTAGACTGCACGTTATCTATTGCATTCAATCTTTAATAACTAAATTAAACTTTCATTTATTTTTAAATTTGATTTCTTCATAATAAATATTACCTCTATTTAAATTTAATGTCTATTCAAATAATTATTGTTTAACACTTATATTTATAAATCAATTACTTTACTGGAATTAAATTATTAAATATATTTTATTAAAGTTCAAAGGTATAATAATAATAATTAAAAAAATTTTAAAAACCCGCCTGCTTAAAAAGCTAACTAAAATGACAAAAATAATAATAACATGACAATTGAAATTAACTCAATTGCCTGCAGTCGGAGGCCTTAAAAACACAATATAACCTCCTGATAAACACAATACCCTCCTTTGCGTGCCACAGTCGGGTAAAAAGCACAGCTGCTGCTAGAGTTTAAATTCAGTTTTCAGATTTCTAAGTTTCTCTCTGTTACCACTTACTGTCACACTCAGCTCCGTTGCTCTAAACTCAAAATGTATATGTTACTTTGATAAATAATCGCCTAAATATCTATAGTATCACGATTTTATAAGAACCGCCCGTTTAAATCCTCAATCGACCGTCCCACGTGACGAAGAACAATATTGCAGCGGTTCGCGATCCTGAAACGTGCCTAATCGTCCCCCGGCGGGAAAGCTGCGCGAAGACGGCGCTGCAGGTGTCCAGAGTGTTTATACAGCCGGAACAAAGGCTGGGGGCATCGGTGGGAGCCCTCCTCGATGTCTGAGCGCGCGTTTTATCTCGAGAAAGGAGCACTAGCTGGGGCGGTCTTAAAAAATGCAAGTGATCCACGGCCTCGTAACGAGCACACACCGCTCACGGATGATTGTTAAAGGGACACGACTGGATGCACACGCACCCGGTCGACGAAAGTCTCGCTCCCCGGCCCCCTCGTTTTCGTCTTGGTCTTCTCTGCCCTTCGGTCGGGAAGCTTGGGGGAACGTCCCTTTGTCGAGGCAGCGCGACATCTTCGGCCGTAACGGCGATTAACCGAAGGCAATCGATCGTGCTCGAACACGAAACGGTACCTTTACAAACGCAAGGAACTAAGACACTTACATTTTAAAATCCAGACGCTCGAAGGAAAGTGCGGGTACGAAAATACATTCTTCAAGGTGATCACTCCCTTCGATTAGAACTGCGACACTGTGTCAGCGTGTAAATTTTTGCGTGCGCGAGATTACGGTCGTCTCGTGCAACGCATGGGCGTTTCATGGTCGATAATTAAAAGTAGATAGGGTGTGCCTTTTTTTCATCGTTTCTAATCGAGCCCTCGCCTGTTCCCAGTTGTTACAAATAATTGACACTGCTATCTAATCTTTCCTGTGTACATGGAAATGGGGTCGGGGAAAAGGGACTCAGAACTTAGGATTCCTTGTGCAGTACTTTCTGTGTGATCGAGTGTGGAATAAAGGACTATAGCGATAAGAAGCAGGAATCGAAAAAGTTCTGGAACTTTTCAATAGGTTCCATTTAAAACAATGACCACGGAACTTTTTTAAAAATGTTCTCACAATATAAGTTCTCAGAAGAACCGATAAAATAAAAGTTCTAGTTGGAATATAAAATTAAAATATAAGAATAAAAATTTCTCTATAACAGGAACAGATATTTTGTTCACCGATATTAAAAAAGTCCTCAATCGTTGTAACAAATACTAAATTCTATTCAATAGATAGTACTACAAGAATATTAAATAATTCATACAGTTAAATTGATATTCTGAATGTGTTATTTATATGTAATACTTACCTATGTAGATGTTTTAGAATCGTTATAATAAAAGTTCCATGAAAACAAGTTATATTAGAACGTTTATTAATAAAGTTTTCATAAGATAAAGAAAAGTACTAAATATTAGGTACGAGTTTTATTTAACAATATAATATCATATTCTTCAAATGTTTATTTAATAAAAGGTATAAAAGTCATAATATAATTAATGGTTTCATAACAAGTATTGAACAGAAAAGAGAACTTTTTCCAAGTACTCCTGATTATTTATTTGTACACTTTTAGGCATCTCGTTTCAAATATGGGATTTATTAAACCTATTATTGACGTTCCAATACGATGGAATTCTACGACTGCAATATTTTTAGATCCACGGATTTCAAAGTGTTTAAATACTATTATGACTATCATACTATCACGCTGAATTGCAAAACATAAATAGTATAATAATACGTAGATGTATATTCATATATTCTATTACTGAAATATAAATATTATATATTATATTAGAGATTTTCTATGTATTTCGGTTCATGTAAGTTATAAAAAAAATGTTATTTAGGTATTATTCTTGACAAGTTCTCTTTTCCGTTCGATACTTCTTATGAAACCATTAATTACTTATGTTATGATTTTCATACCCTTTATTAAATAAACACATGAAGAATATTATAGTATATTGTTAAATAAAACTAGTACCTAATATTTTAGTACTTTTCTTTATCTTTTGAAAACTTTTTTAATAAATGTTCTAATGTAACTTGTTTCCATGGAACTTTTATTATATAGGTTCTAAAATATCTGTTCCATGAGAACACTTTTTAAAGAAGTTCCTGAAGGTAGCATTTGTTTCAATAAAAATTCCACAGGAACAGATATTTTCTTAATCGAAACAAATAAGTTCTAACAGAATTTTTTAAAAACGAGGGTTCGAGAACTTTTTCGATCCCTGATAAGAAGCTTCGCAGCGCGGAGGATGCAGTGGTACGACTAAACGATTGTTACTTTCGCAGTAGTCGCGGTCGGCGTGACACCGCCTGGCTCGCCGCACACTGGGGCAGGCTCCGGCGCCCATCACTGGAGATCGAGGCTGACCACCATCAAGAACTCGTTCCTGGGTAGCCCGCGATTCCATCGACGCAAGCTGCTCCCGAGCGCCGAGGAGGCACGTATTTATAAACTACCACGATGTTTCATTCGTCGCTAGTACGTGCTCTCATAAATTCCAGCTGTACAATTCAATTTCAAGTATCGAAGAAAGTTGCTTCTCGTCGCGTGACTTTGAGTCGATACTTATCGTACTTCCAAGATTGAATCTTTTAGAAATTAGAGAGCACATTTACGAGTGAAACGTGGAATAAAAGTTGGGTTAGATTAAATTACGCTTTTGCACACAATAATATCAGGCAATTTCTACTGTTTATACAGTAAAAACAGAAAATTCATTTGATGATGTATTAAGGGGGGAGACCACTGTAAAAAATCGGAAAAATCGATTTTTCACATTTTCTGAAAGAGGTACGTTTCAAGAATGCTGTATCCAAATTTTATGAAGAAATTTGCAAAATTGACGGAGATATAGTATTTTCCGTGAAGTGCTGTCAAGCGCGCGACTGACAAGGAGAGTATTTTAGGTGTCCGCCTCCGAACATTTTGATTTTTGGATATGTTATAGAGGACCGAAAAATAAGAAATACGTGTTTTTTTATTTTTCCCCGTTTTCATATTTGGGGGGTGAAAACTGCGTTCAAAGTTAGGGTTGAAAAATCATTTTTGTGGAATATCTCGAGAACTATTAGAGATAGGGGAAAATCTGGTGAGTCAGTCATATTTCGCATTCAAAGACACAAAATTCGTCCATTGACACTATTCCCCTATCTCTAATAGTTCTCGAGATATTCCACAAAAATGATTTTTCAACCCTAACTTTGAACGCAGTTTTCACCCCCCAAATATGAAAACGGGGAAAAATAAAAAAACACGTATTTCTTATTTTTCGGTCCTCTATAACATATCCAAAAATCAAAATGATCGGAGGCGGACACCTAAAATACTCTCCTTGTGAGCCGCGCGGAACATAGGACGCGTTTTCCTCAGAATGACATTTTTCAACCGCGTTGACTGTCTACAGAGAAAACTATACGTCCAATTGACACGAGCAAGGGCATTTATTGTACAAAAAAAAACCGTCTCTATTACCTGTCGATCAGTTTTTTTCCATTAACGACCTGCTTCTATTTTTTTTATCAACATTTCCCAACAATTTTGTACCCCGAAAACATGAGTATTTTTCAGTGGTCCGCCATTTTGTAATTCCTTGCGATTTTGACTTTTTTTGATCGTCACGTAATAGAAGTAGACTTCTAGTTTCTAAATATATTTGTCTTTTTGAATTCCGATTAACCATGTGGCCTAGGCACTGTCAACGCGACAAGCACGATTTTGCCGCAGTGCAAATTTTGACGAAGAGTATATAGGAAATGGATTTATGAATTTAATTGAAAAAAGATTTTTCTTACCCCTCGATATGTACATATTAACTATACGAAGCAATTCATTAATTTACTCGTGTTGTTTGGTTGAAATAAATTCCCGAAGACACCCTTACTCTTCGGACCATTACAGTGGTCTCCCCTTTAATTACAAAAAGATTCTGCAGCTGTCTAAACAACTAACGTTCTGTAAATCACAGGTACACCTCACCCCGGACTCCTCCCCGGAGCTGACGAAGAAATCGTGGTTCGGCAGCCTGATGACCACGGAGAAGGACGAGACGTTCACCGTGCTCGTGAAGGGGAAGGTGTTGGCCAGCGTAAAGGCCGACTTGATTCACGCTTTTTTATCGGTAAACGTCGACTGAATCTCCTCCCCTTCGTTCACGCGTGTCCGGGGGAGCTCGCGCGAGGGAAGTGACTCGAGTGAGAAAAGCATAAATTTCGGTCGACAGATAGCGGAGCTGTCCCACAGCGTGAGCTCGCCAATGTCCTTCCGAGTGGAATACAAAAGAGGTAGCACGGCGCCGGCCATGTTCCAGAGGCAGGTCCGTTTCCAAGTGGACATCAGTGCCATTTCGAAGCAGCCGAACGAACCTCTGTTCGCCATTACTTTCACCCTGCTGAGTGGTAAGCGAACCTCGCCTCTATCCCCCTCTGTCCACACCCTCTTTGTCGCTCGAATCCTCGACGACCTCGAAGGTTTCAAAAAACTTTTTAATCCAGAAATCCCCAATTCGAGATTCTTTCCACACCACTATTATTTTTTCCTTCTGCTGGAATTAAATTTGTACGATAGCACAGAAGCTATTTCGCGAATATTCCTTTCCTCAGAAAGCCTTACTCCAAGTTTCGTGAAAATCGGAGGGCAACAATTTCCCACGATCCCCCCGCGAGGGTTGAATTCTGTGGTTTGTAATTTGAAGCTAGTCGTGGGATAGCGTTGTGCGCGCGACGCGCCTGGAATTTCGAGATAAAGAGTGGAGGACGCAAAGCAGCCGCGAAAGCAAAGCATGGACAATGGTAGATCGCAAGGTGGCTGCGTTCGCTGTCTGGCAGCCGTCCAACCGCAACTAGATCGATGTTACCTTGGCACGTGGAGCCCTACGCCTCGCCCGCGCGTACAATTTCTACAGTTGTCGTGTTTTGCTTTCGCCCCGCTGCCGCTCGTAGGAGCGAACCACCCTCGGTTTGCGTTGCCAAGGGGGGAAGGTACACAGAGTGTCTCGTAACGTGAAGTGGAATATCGAATGGAGGCGATTATTTGATGAAATAATAAATCGAAGGGTTTCGCAAGGGGAGGGGGACTCCATTTTAAAAATGACAGAAAGATTTTGTGCTTGAAGAGTAAATTATATATTAGATTACTGGGAGTGAATAAAAATGAGGTGGTCAACTCTGTGGCTTCAGAAATACTTATTACCCCCATTGAAGCGTCAAAAATTCTATCCCCTTCAGAAATAAAATCGAGGACGCTGAGAACCCTCCAAAATGCGATAAGTTGGAGGGATTGAAGATTGAGCAAAGTTCTCTCGAGCTAATTACAGTTCTAGCGTGCAAAACTGAAGATATTAATAATAATTATAATAATATAAATATATTAATAATATTGTTATTATTATCTTCAGTTTTGCACACTAACACTGCAATTATTAATAATAATAATAATAATGACATTGAAAAAGAAAAGAAAATTTCTAACCTGTTCAATTTTACCACGAAAACTCGAGAGAATTAATTTTCAAGTTCTTCACCTAGTTTCGTCCAGAACAGGAAACCAAACTCATAGATCCCTACAGTAGGGCTGTTCGAATACTCGAATATTCGAGTAGCTTGAAATTCAGACCGAGCCGAGCCGAGTACTCGAAAAAAGCGAGCGGCTCGAATAGAACCGAGTAGCTTGAAATTCAGACCGAGCCGAGCCGAGTACTCGAAAAAAGCGAGCGGCTCGAGTAGAACCGAGTAGCTTGAATAGAACCGAGTTGCTTGAATTGAACCGAGCAACTCGAATAGAACCGAGAACTCGAATTGTTTCGAGCGGCTCGAAGTGAACCGAGTGGATCGAAAGTACCGAACAATCCGGTGTGTCGAGTAGTTTGAAGCTTGAATGTTTCGAATATTTTAGAATATGTTTATATACTGGATAATGGTTTGTAATTATTATTATTATTATTTCGACTTTATTACTCGTTAAACAGAAAATATAGTACATAAGGAGAAAGTAAGATACGAGTAAAGACGAGACCGCAGTAATAATGTGAGCAATTAAAATGTAAACCGCAAATGAAAATATTCTCTAACTATTAAAAATAATTTTTCGCCTTTACTCGTATCTTACTTTCTCCTTATGTACTATGTTTTCTGTTTAACGAGTAATAAAGTCGAAATAATAATAATAATAATAATTACGAACCATTATCCAGTATATAAAAATATTCTAAAATATTCGAAACATTCAAGCTTCAAACTACTCGACACACCGGATTGTTCGCTACTTTCGGCCCACTCGGTACTTTCGACCCGCTCGGTTTACTTCGAGCCGCTCGAAAAAATTCGAGTTCTCGGTTCAATTCGAGTTGCTCGGTTCTCTTCGAGCCGCTCGGTTCCATTCGAGTAGCTCGGTTCTATCCGAGCTACTCGGTTCTTTCGAGCCGCTCGCTGTTTTCGAGTACTCGGCTCGGTTCGGTTCTTCGAGCCGAGTCAGGCTCGGCTCGCATTTTCCGAGTACTCGAGCAGCTCTACCCCACAGCCTGGATACCTCCCAGAATATAGTACCTAACCCAAAAAGAAGAATTTTTAACGTTAAAGGATAACGATGTCCCACCGAAGATGATCATATAAAGTATCCGATTAAATTTTTCAGGTAACATTCGACGCTTCAGGAGAGTCTGCGAGCACATCCAGTCGCAGGTGTGCTCCAGGAACGTGGCGATGAACTTAGGGAGCCAGAGCAGGGCGGCCCCGCCGAGTCCCCGCGCCGCCAGGAAGTACGCCACGGAGATGAGCGAGAGCTCGAGCTGCGGCAGCGACACCAGCGAGCGACTGTTCCTCAACCCTCACCCAGCTACCAGACAGGTAGTCTGTTTCAACAAGGTAGTGCATCATCTTCCTTCACGTAGACGCCGTCTTATTCACGATAATTATTTTGTTCTTGTTCGAATCGACGATCCACGCTGAAACTGTTTATTGAAGGTGAAGCTGGCACGTTAATACCCCTCAAGTCGTGATTTCTGAGTTCTCGATCGCTTTCCCTTCATTCATAAAGATCCTACTAGTAGTTCGTGGTACTAGTTACTGTACAGCGCATTCAGAAGGCAAGTTAGGCTATTCACGCTATGCATTCAGAGTTAGATCGAAATAAGCAATGCGGAGGGTGTTTAAAAAGCCGCTGTGCAAGTGTTCAGAGGGTAGGGAGGTATCGAAGAATTCCTGATTGATATTGTATAACCCTCGGAAGACGAATGGTGGATATAATCGCGTGAGACGAATGCAGGGTCAGTTTGACCCATAGCAACATTTCTATGGTAAACGGGTTTTATGAAAAAATTTAATATAAAATCAATTAATCCCACATGAATAGGTAGGGTAAACCAACCAGTGAATGACCGAATTGTTGAATTCATGAACTTTTGAGATTACAGTAGTTCCTCGTAATAAACCCGACGGGGCTGGCGTCGGGCGAACGACGTGATGCGGACACTATTCCCTTAGAGTAGTATACGCTCTAAGACTATTCCGCGCGGCCAATGCCGCGAGTGAGGAAACCCAAGAGCCGAGAAAGAGGGGACGAAACAGTTGACACGAAGTTGCCGTCGACTCTTTCGTTCTTTCACTCTCGACCAAAGTGTTCCAAGAAATGGTGGGGATAGTCACCGGGCGTACTACGCATGCTAAAAACGGGACTATAACGAGGCATAACTGTAATAAGGTAAATGGCCCAGTGGTGAAACAGTTAAGGAAGCAGTTGAGATAATTGCAATTTCTTTTATATTTAAGTAGTATAAAATTATAACTAAATATAATTATTCGAAAGCGTAAAATTTCTAGTTTCAGATAACGTAACAAGAATCTACATTTGTTAAAGGAAAAGTTTTAAATTAATTAAAACATGAAACTGTTCATATGGCCCAGTAATTAAATGAAATTCATAGCGTGTCCCAGTCATTAATTATCAGTGTCCCAATTATTGAATATATATTTAATTTAACTATTTCTATCAGTTAATGAAAAGAAATTAATATGGTAATATTTCGGGGTAATAAAAACATTTTATTTATAATACATTTGTGTTGAATCTTTGGTATGACTTTATGTCTGAAAATGATTGAAAGTATATTATAAAATTTTCGGTTATGCTAATATTATGACGAGTTTAAGATTAATTATCCTAATAATTCTTAAACAGTATTATATTTTTGTCTAGTTATTATTAACGTAAATATATAGGATACAAAACAATACTTCGGTACAATAAATGTTAATAATTTTAAAACTTCACTGAATACTGACGTCTGTACCAGTGTTTATATAACCATTAAACACGCGTTTAATAACTGGTCCGTGACATGTTATCGTGGACTATTGGATAAACGCAACAATTTCAATATTAAAAACAAAAAATTATTATGAGATCCAATTAATTTTCAATTCTTCAATATATAATAAATCCACAACAACTATACTATTTCAAAAATTATAAAATAATAATTAATTACAACCTTAACAAAAATATTCTCTCGCTTGCTTGAGCCCATTAGGTGAGAAGCGAGATTGAAACTGTTGAAGCTTTACTGTACAATAATATTTTTGCATGATATAACTATTCAGTTATGAAAGCTTATAATTGTATATATATATATAAAGCTAATACATTTTGCAATTATATTTCGAATAGTTTAAACGTTGCAAATTAGTAAAACTGTTATTATTAATAAAATTTCTTCTCGATTTTTAATTATTGGGCCATGTTTAAGTACTGGGACATTTACCTTAGATACTTGAATATATTTATGTATAACAACAAAACAACTGTTGAAATTGCATTTAAAATTATTTTTCTTGAAATTTCTATAAAAATAATTACTTATTCTTATCGTAATTTACAAAAATAGACGATTATAAAATGCAAAACGTGTAGAAGCCCAGTAAATGACCGCATACTTTTAATAAGAATTGTACTTATTAATGTTTGCTTAATACGCGTAACTAACAATATGGGATATTAACCGGTTAACTGGCAATGTATCATATATGATCAAAAAAAATCTGGCCATTCTGCTTATGTATCATATATTATCAAATGAAATAACTTTTTTGATTTTCAAACGATTTGAATGAAACTTGGTATGTAAAGGTTTTTGTGGTCGCTGAATCTGAATTTGGCATTGGAATTGTAAAATTTAATATGGCAGATTCAAAATAGTCGACCCAACGAAAATGGCTGCCAAATATTAAAATATTATCGGGATTTAGAAAAATTGTATATAGGGGTTTTCGGGGTCGCCCATACCCCTGTATACCAAATTTTGTGTGATTCACTTAATTTTTCGATGTTGCCAGTTTGGGCACGAATAGTAAAAAAAGCCGTGCCAGTTAACCGGTTAAAAGTGCAACTACAATCCATTTATAAACATATAATATTTTTAAATTTATAATTGACATTTCTTTGCCTAATGGCCATTCACTGGTATGCGGTCAATTACTGTTTGGTTTACCCTAATAAAAAAATTATTTACGTACATTTGATACATAAAGTTAGTGTATCTACTGTATGATATTTACAAATAATGATACCGCAATTTGGGCATCTGACACTATCTTTTGCCATTGCCAACACAAATATAACATCATAATAGACTTTGTCAGAGTTGGATGAAAATGACCCTGCATTCATTGTACGAGGAATAATTATGTGGGACCAGGAATGCACATAAAAGGGACCTCGGAATAACAGATCTCGAAGGATCGACTTTGGCGGAGTTGGTTAGGCGACTGACCAGTAAACAGAGGATCCACAAGTTCGCGGGTTCGAGTCCCATTACCCGAGGTTCATTTTTTCCGTGACTCCCGAAAAACATTGAACCTACGAAACCTATTTAATTACATTCCCAATCGTACAGCGACTTTCGAACCACCCTCGAAGAATTAGAGCACACGACCAAACTAGGCGAGCAAACTGCACAGAATACGTTTAGCCTATGTAGAAAAGTAGCAGCCAGCCAGCTCGAAGCAATCCACTAATTTCTAATGCGCAAAACTACGCCTCTCGACAACAGTCCATCGCATAGCACTCCCCATGTGCGGAACGCCTGCAGCCCCATTCATTAAGCACACTCGCTAAACGCCCATAGGCGGTTCTCGCACAGGCTGCATGCAAAGGAACTATAGTACATCTTCCCATCACGTTCCACTAGAAAATTCCAAACTTCTCCACTCTCAACCAAGGTCCACTGTGTCTCACAATTCCCCTCGACTATTTCCAGATCGATTCCGACATCGAGTCGGACACGCTGGTGTTCGACGTGAAGTCGCCCACCCGCGAGAACGGCCGCAGGAGCTCCACGTCGACCAACAACAACAACCCTCTACCAGGGGACGCGACGCCCACGCCCGGCAGCCCGACGAAGGCCGTGCGCAGCAACTCGGAGAGCCAGAACACCCCCGAGAAGAAGTGCGTGACCACGATGAGCGGCAACAACATAGCGTGATACTAGCAGAACTTTCGTTTCGAGTTTCGATCCAGCCTGAAGAACCTGTGGGAGACCGCCCAGAGACTCTGGTGAGTCCTACCGCCGGGCACTCCACGCGTATACAGAGACGATCGACGTCGAAGAAACGAGGATGCAGAGGAGAGCTAGCGGGAAAACAAGGGAGTCTCGCGAGGGACACTGTTAAGGCTGAACGTCTAAATTCCAGGATGATGGAAGAAGGGATGTGGTTGGAAGAAAGAAGGATAGGAGAAAAGAAGCTCCCTGAAGGAGAACACTGATTATAATGATGAAGCATGAAAAGACAGGGAATTGCGAAGAGTTTGATGCTGGAGGTAGACACGAGAAAGTTTGAGTGTTGTCTGAGGGAATTTTAGCAGCTGATGGTTTCAGACGGAATCGTCTCTGGCAAGACTGACAAGATCGAAAGGGAGCGATGGCGGAAACGGATTCATCTGCAACGAAAGTAGGCCACAGTGGGGCTGACGCGTTCGAAAGACTTGGAGGACGCGGTGGTTCATCAAGCAGGATACATTGTGCAGCAGCTCGTGCGCGAAGTGCTCGAATAGAAGCTGGAGATGGGAACGCTAGTTGCGACGTTTTGTGTCTTCGTGGTGGCTCGCGGTGAATCTCGTTGGTAGGTTTGCGTTTCCATGCGCAATGTGATGTGCAATAGTGAATGTTGTGTAGGTGGACAGCGGATCGCCCCGTTGTAAGAGCGTTTTACTTGGTACGTATTGTTCCGTTGTGTATGACTGAGTAGCGTTTTCGTTCCGGTAGCACGCGAGACGGGGAAGTCGAGGGAAATTGAAGCTTTGGGTGGAAATTGTGGGCTTCTGTGGGAAAGGAGTTTGAGTGGATAGAGAAGCCTTGGATGGAAATCTGAATTTTCGCTGGAAATTGAAGTTTTTGAAGGAACTTGAAGAATTCGATGAAAAATGAAATATTCAGTGGAAATTGGAATTTTCGCTGGAAGTAGAGATTTTCGAGGAGATTTTCCGTCAAGAATTCGAAGAAAAAGAAAATGTTCCACGTACCCCTAGCCTTCCATCCAGATCGATTTTTAATTGACTTCTCTGGCCTCTCAAGTTTTAGGCTATTAGGAATTTCAGTTGCTCCTTGAGAGGGTTCTGTTTGTTACAAGAATTCGTTGAAAGCGATTCTTTAAACAATTTCGTTGCATATATGATACGTTAAATGTTCCGTCGATCGTTCGTCCGTGTAAGATGAATGGCCCCATCAATTAATATATATATAAATATTCTTTACTCAAACCTAAGAAAGTGATATGAAATATGAATTATCGAGGGTAACGACCCTTTCGATATCGAAATTGATTTGATCGAAACAGGAGTAAATTAGTACACGAAACATACACCCTTTTCTTCCCTCGAAAAAGATTCCTTTATCGTTGATTTATCCAATCCAAAGAAAAACTAAACATACATTTTCCATGCCGAAGTCAAAAAGGAAAATTTCTTAAACCAAAACGGGGTGAAAGGAGCAGATCAATAATGGAGACATTCACCTTACCATCGACTGGATTATGAACGATTCCATTTCAAAATCCCATACTTTCCCCAAATTTTCTCCTCGTTTGAGAAGCCAAGACACGGTGAAACATCGATCATCTAAGTTTCTTAAATTAAAATATCAATCACCTCCAAAAATGGACCCAACCGAATTCCCTAAAGCCATTAATATTTTTAAATTTAATACCCCTCCTAGAAATATTCAAAAAATTCCCAAACACTTGTCCCTAATTCCCTCGTGCCTAGTTGCGCGTTAATCCGCGCCAAATTCATAATTCCCGCCTGCTTTCCTAAATTACCCAAAAAGCTGACAGCCCTTTTACTTCGACAACTCGGTGTTTCATCGTGAAAAGCAAAGTGCTCGACACGCCATGTGCAGAGAAGAACTCGAACTGACGCGAGCAACGTTCCGCGAAACGGATCCGAGACATTCTGATAAACGCAGTCCTTAGTTCTCCGGGGTGAAAATGGAAACTCCGCGAAACGCAAGGATCGCGCGCGATTAAACGTTTTTCAGCTATTTTTACACCCCATCCACCCCTCAGGCAATAAAGATAGAACCTCGTAGCGTATATTTAGCGCTTAAAGGACGCGTGCCAGTTTTTTATACGTCCCCGGCGCTTTCCATTTTCACTCTCGAAAAAGGAAAAGAAACGTTGCGAACGGTTTACCCTGCATAGGACGCAATTACATTTTCTTTCCCCCCAGAGCCACCTCCCTTTCAACACACGGATCTTTCACCTTTTCTCTCCTGCTGACTCGATGTTAGAATGCTGCAAGTGTACCGAGCAACGGCGAGTTTGCAGGTGGAATTGCAGAAGAGTCGAAAGAAAGTATCGCTTGGATACTAGATCGCCCGCCGTACCTCGAATCTAGTCGTAGCTGCCCCCCACAGTGGTAGAGTCCTAGCTGCGGAGTGGGCGGAGCCTAGAGCCCCGCCCACTCGCCACGCTGCGCGCATGCGCGGTGGGGAGCTCGCCGTTGCTCGGTAGGCCTGTGCGCGATCGTGGACGGGAACGTTCCACGTGCGGTTGTAGAGGAAGGTATTCTTTTTTTATAACCGTTGTGAGGTACAGAGTAGAGTGAAAGAAAGAGAGAAAGGCACCGGTGAAGGGACGAGACGAGTTAAACGAAAGATGATGATAAGAAAATTCACTCGCGGCGCAACGATCGCGTCGGGAGATTTATTTTTTGCACGCACGAGGAAAACATTTCAAAAGACTAATAATACATAGATATAAATACGAATATAAATATATAAATAAATAAATGAGAATATATATATATATATATATACAGGTACATTCGTAAGTAGGTTTCTCAGTTACGAGCGTTAAGACGCGTACGGCTTCTTGTCTGCTTCTTGCGCGAATAATAAGAGGGAGGGGTAGAGTGGGGGGGGGGGGGGGAGTGGCGGAGAGAATCGAATAGTCACGAGGAGGAATAGGATATCTAGCGTTTCTAACTGTAGAACCTAAAGGTAAGCGAGGAGGGAGGAAAATAAAAAAAAAGAGTATAATTATCGTAACACGTTTTTCTCGAACACACAGACACTAACTCAGACATATCTCGAGAATTTGTCACGGCTTCTTAGTGGAACGACGCGACTAGCAGACGTTTTTTAATCGAAGGCTCGTTATAGACAGTAATCCGAAGTCGATTCCTGCCGATCGTGAGATAACTTCCAAATTCTTAACATCAGTGAAGTAATCCCCCAGAGAAAGTCCCCTGGAAAATTCGCTAGGAAATTCTAACAGAAGGAGAAACCTTATTTCGAGTTCCCATAATTCCACCATAGACATCTCCACGAAAGTTCCCCATTCTAGGGACTTTAAATCGAAGAATCTGAAGAATCTTATCGGCAGAGGATACGACAGAGAATGTAGTAAGTTAAACTCGTGGCGGCTAGATAGACGTAGGCGAGAGGATTCGATCTCTAAATGTTCGCTGGAATCAAAAATTGTAATGTCACGGATCCTTAAGCTCTCGCTTTAGGTATACCTGTCACGTCGTCGCTACAAAAGCGACTCGTTCCTACGTGAATCTTTGGATCTGCATAGATCATTCGGGAAAAATCGTACCCCTTATTCCAAAGAACTCATCCAACTCCAAAACTTCGGTGCACGCATGCTTGACCCAAATTCGAACTTAATTTCCTCACATATACATAAAGCTTCAACAAAAATCAGTTATGAAAATATTCCACTCCATATTTCTTCACATTGAATCACCACCCTTCCGCTTGTACCATTATTTACAAGACACCCAGTATATTCACTAGCTTTTTCCATCACATTCCAGCCTCTTTTTGCTTGCAGCTCATTAAGTGCCAGACTTTTAGACATGATCGCCGATAGTAAAGAGAATCCTCCGTTTTCGATTCCTCCTCAAGCGATTGGGTCCTCCAGGGTGTTGGAACGAGTCCCGAGCGACGATGCAAGCGGTGTAGATAGAGGAGGCCAGAGCATGGCTCGGTAGGCGGTTAGAATTACTCGTTCTTACGGATTCGATAATCCGTACTCTGTACTAAAACATTCCATTAAGAAGCTTGCAGGTAGGAAGGAGCTAGGGGCGCCAAACGCTCGTTCGCCGAGCTGCTGCCCCCTGTCGCGTGTATGTAGTACTTCGTAGGAGCGTAGAGAATCCCAAGGAACAGGGAGGGGGAACGCGCGCACGCTCGTGCAACTGCAGAAATTGTTACGACGCGTCGACGGATCCGGGCTTTGCAATACAAGAGTGAGATGGGTGGCGGACAGTGTGACTGCTTCGGTGTGTGTGCGGGAGAAAGAAAAGGCGGACGAAAGAGGTCGAATGGGGCGATGGTAATAGGAGGAAACACAATGTTGTCGTTAGATAGTCAAGACGAATCTCTAGTAACGTTCGCAACCCACATACATACACACACAACAGACACACACACCACTAAACTTATGAATTCAGATATAGTCGTAAGCTTGCGGTTATCTATTTACTAAATAATCGCGGATAAATATGAAGCTCTACTTAAACGACGTAAGTGGTACGACTTAACTAGAGAAAAAAATGGGGTGGGGTGGGGGGTGTGAAGGAAAATGACGCAGAAGAGAGAGAGAGAGAGAGACGCGAGAGAAACAAATTACCGGCCATACTAAGCTAGGATTTTATATCGTGCGAATTTAAGGGTGAAGAGAAAGAAAGGGAGAGAGTGTGAGAGAGAACGAGAGATTGGAGCACATAATTCGGTGAATTTTAGAGTGAATGGATGATCAACGGGCCCGACGAGATACATCGGCCCGCCGACCTTTCTGTCTCCTGTTTCTTTCCGTTGTATTGGAAACGCGGCCGAGCTCGCCTCGTCGCGCGTATACAGCACTACGGACGATCAACAATACTCGCTAAATCCCTCACGTGTCTCCGATTTATTTTTCGACTCGCTTTTGCGTGAACCCCCGACAGCGACGCAACGCATCCACGCTGGATCTCCCTTCCACGGGGATACTGACACTGCCCAAAGCTTCGTTCTCAATGTTCGTTTGGTCGTTGGCAGGCTATCGTCGGATGGAAGCACTTTTCAGTGGATTTTAGTGATGTGGTGACGAGGAAACGCGAATACCACAACGCAGGATCCATTGAAAAGGGTTTGGATGAATATGGTGGATGGATAGTGAGGATGGGACTTAATATGGCGAATTTGAAAGTTGTTCTGTATCGAGGGTTGCAGTAGTCAGGCGCCAGTGGGTTTACTACTGGGTGTGTTTGCGGGATAGGTTCTGGGAGAATTTAAGTTACTGAATTTTTTAATGTTAGACTAGAAAGAAAGAATAAAGTTTTTCGTTTTTACAAATGAATCTTTGCGCCTGGCAAAGTGGAGATTCGTTCAGTAGTTCTACTGTGAAATTCACTTTACTTTCACACTGAGGATTAAGAAAGAGTTTCGCGGAATTTATTACTTCCACCTATCTGAAACAATCCTCGAGTGTCGCCCAAACTTTCGCAGTTCAGGTGCCCCGTGGAAAGAGGACAACACGCTTAGAGCGTCTCCTCGTGTTTGTTGATGCGTCCACAGAGGACACGCGCGCTTTCCTGACGACTAGAGACGAGTCTCGCGGGCAGATGCTTGCGAGAAGTTGTGTCCCTTCGACTGGGCATAGAGAACCGTAGGAATCTATACGAATTCCAGACACCGTATCCTTAAGGCATTTTAAGCTAGGGCGGAATGATAGAGGAGATTTTTATACAATTTATAAAGGCGATTTGCAATCGATTGATTTATCGCACGTTTACTTGTTGACCCTTTTGTTATGTGTAAACACGCACGGGCGCGCTCTGCTTTCACTGGGAGGGGCATGTTGCCGCGAGCCTTGCTCAAGAAATCCAAATAGAAGTGTGGTATAGGAGAGGGGAGGGTGGAGGTACAGGAAGCAAGATCTCGAACACCTATTGTCTCATTGAACGCCGATCAAAATCGATCGGCGAGAAAGGAATTCTCAGGACTAACTCGTAATCGAAATCTCCGAGGCTACATTTGCACGAAGTATTTTTGCAACAATTTCATTAACTGTACTAATAATACTACTAATAACTAATAATAATAATGCTAACGATAGGAAGATTGGGCCAGTCGAAGCATCCAAAAAGGCTTCGACGCGTTTTACCGCTGGATTTTTTGAGCGAGCGCCAATAGGCCAGCCACGCCGCTGCAATTGTCGCGCCTCGACAACGCATATTACCTATTGTAAGATAGTCTCTCTCGTCGCTCGCGGTTCAAAGATTATTACCACGCTTCTGACGCATCTCATACAATTTATCTCGTATGTGTATATATCTACGAAAACCTCTGTACGATGCGGTGCACAACGAGAGGCAGAACGGAACGCTCCGAGCTAACCCAACGCGCTTTGACCGTCATCGACTGCTGAGGGGTCGAGGAGAAAATCGACACTAACGATGGGGAACGTTTGATATTCTAACCCACCTAGGATTTCAATGAAGAATTAGATGTATATTAAGCAATTGAATACTTTGAACGAAGAATCAAACAAAAATACTCGCGATGTGTTCGAACCCATCACTACTTTCACCGAATAGCGCCCGATGAGGCTACCAGCTATGCAAATTAGTGAAGGGAGGTTTCCTATTGTTGGATCGACCGTGGAACGTTTCCAAAGTCGATTTTTTCCTCGACCCCGGAATAATTCCGTTGACGGAAAGATTTCACGGAACAATGTTCGCTTTGACGCGCGAAATCGGTGTCCCCCCGCTTGGAATGAGGCTAATTACCCACTGGGTAACGCGTCGGTAATGTCGTTTCTGCAAGGGGTCCATGCCAACCTCTCGAGCTTGCCAACCGCTCCCAATTAGCCGTTCGACTCGAACCAAACGCCTCGTTCCCTAACGATCCACCCGCTTCGCCTTCCAATTCACTTATAGCAGATTCGGCAACCTGCACTACTGCGCACTGGGTGCGAGTTTTCTCGCTTCCAATTGGCTAAAAGTCGCACTCACTGCGCACTAGTGCGAACGTCCGAATTCGCTATTAGCCGCACGGCCGGAGAAGCCAACACGTGAGCGCGACACTGTGATTAAAGTGGTTTCATGTTGCCCGCAGGACGAAACTGGAACGTCACCGAATTGATACTTTCTGGTACAGGGTGTTTCATAACGGATAATTCAAACGGAGGCTGATGATCTTAATAAAAAAATAAGTCATGAAGTAAGGAATAAGTAACACTCTTCGTTTTTGATAAAATTGTGTTTCATCACAAAAAAGTTTGAAATCTATTTTCACGAAAACAAAGAGTGTTACGCCAAAATTTACGCCAAAATGTTACTGCATATTCTCGACTTATTTTTCTATCAGAATCACCAGCCTCCGCTTGCCTTTCCTGTTACGAAACACCCTGTATAATAGAACGACACAGGGACGAACCACCACGAGAATAATTGTAAAGGGAATGATTTTCCTTCCAAGTGCACAGGGTACTCGCAGTAATCTTCGTTCACGTTTCAGTGCCACCCGGTAGACACTTATCGCTTCACGCTACAACTGCGAGTCAAATCACACTCATTCAATCGAGACATCCCACTTGAGCCGTTTCATTCGCCACCCTGTCGGTAATGTGTTAAACTGCCACGAATTCGGGACGCGACTTCGTTCAACCGATTCGTATCACGTCTAGGGGAAAGTTCATAGGGCTAGTTACCAAAATATACGATCCGATATTACGTATTCAGGGCGGAATCGTGTTAGACGTAAAATTATGCTGCACAAGTTCGTTGGTAAGTTAAAAGATAAAAGGATAGCGGGCGCGTGAGAATCTGATTTGAGCTTTGGTCACTTTTCGAGGAATAACGGGATAGTCCTACCTATTAACGACCTTAAGTGACTCGAACCGTTTGGTAAACAGTTCTGCGCGAATGGGGAAGCGGCGAGGGACGCGGAAAGGGAACATTGTCCTGGAGCAGAAAGCGTTGTCTGGATGTGTAGGTCGACGTATCTTCTAGCGAATTCGATCTAACAACGTCCGATTAGTTAGTGAAGTTTAGTCGAAATGAAACGTGATTTACAGTTCCGCCACGTCGGCCGCTGTGTCGTTAGCGAATCGGTTAGGACAACACGGAGACGCTTCATTTCACGCTATACTGTTCCCTGTGCTGTTTATTATCGTTTAACACCGCAGCATTCAGTTCCCTTCGGATCATTTGCCCCTTTCCCACTCTTTGCACTCGTACATAAATGCTTATCGTTTACGCCTATTGTTACCGACTGAGGTGGATGTTTGGACTATCGTTCTGTGTCACGGTTTTCGACTCTTCCTTATCGACATAAAAGATTACTCCTCGGTGGGTAATAATATACATTAAAGTCACTAAAATCGACGCGATCTTGTCGAAGAATGAATCTAATAACTACTCATGTAACCGCGGCAGTGGTGTGCTACTTTGTGTACCGAGGTTTCGATAGTAAAATTCGATTTCGATACGAATGAGGTAGAGTAGGGTTACAGTCGGTACGAGTGCAAGGGTTAAGTAGTAATTTCGTCGTACGGCCCTGCACCTTAAAGTAATCGTAGTACCTAACCCTAAACACGCAACAGGAGCTCGATCGTCACCGAAAGTGTTGCAGAACTGCGCGGAACTCATTCTAAGTCTTATAGTGCACAATAAGTAGCAGGATAACGAAGCAATAATGTATTGTTACGAGCAGAAAGTAATGTTACCCAGGGCCGTATGAGAATGACCAGCCGCTATCAATGTTCCGACGCGATAATTGAAAGTGCAATTGGCTGTTCGTAATGAAGAAACATCCCTAGCGCCGAATTATCGAATACTTATAGACATAGCCAATGAAAATACTCCTTTCGCGGTTCTTTCAGCGATCTACATTTTCGAATACAGGCATATCTCGAGGGCGAACAAGAGAAAGGTTCTGAAATCGAAATTGTACACGGGGGATCCCGCGAGTCGTGTCTCGCGCCAGCGAGCTTCGATCCTGAGTATCGATTATTGTGTGTTTCGTGTGAAATCTTTCACTACCAACCTTTAACCACATTTCTCTGTTATATGAAAAATATTCCAAAACAATCCTGCCATATACTTAAAGAATTCGAGATGCTTTTGATTTCTCTAAAATTCGATGTAGTTCAGAGCTTTCGTTACAAGTGGATCATTCGATAACGCGTGTGAGGGGAAATTATTTCGGTAATAATTACCGACCGAGCGCTTGGTCGATAAGGAAGATCAGGCGACTCGCGAGTGAAACAGTTCATATCAAAGATACATAATCAATATTCTGGGTAAGTGGATCCCAGACGTACAGCTGTTCGATTTACCAGTTGCGCGTTGTATGTACCGAGTATTTAGTAACGTCCATGACAACTGACAATAACGGCTGTGAGTCCGAACATGTTTTCTCCGAAAGAGTATTTTTCATTGCAACCAGCCCTGTCCACAATTCTATCCCTCTCTGTACGTCATTGAATTTCTGTTTAATCGACTAAATACTGCCATTTGAACTATTTATATTCACAAAATATGGATTTGTGTTAGGACAATGAAATTTTTCGTTCAATGAAACTCTTTATAACTATAAAGAATTTCTCGTTACATAGTTTCTTACAAAAGAAGTTACTTCAAATGGAAGTTTCTAACCAAGCACTACATGCGGAGGGAGTAGGTTTGCCAATAGGAATAGCTTTGGACAGGGCTGTTACCATAAACCGTTTCGTTCGACTTACCCGCGTGAACTTTAGCTTACTTCGATTTTCTAATGGAAACAAACTCTCACACCTACCGAAATAATCCGATACAAACTAAAATTACCAATTCACTTGTGTCGAGATTTGAACATTTGAATAAGTCCACCACCGAGGTTTCCACGAAGAGCTTCGAAGCAAAAATGCATGCGTTACAGCTATGATTTAGGCACTCACCGTCTGCAGCCGATTACGACGAAGTTACAGACCAGTTGTTGCTTCTTTTGCGAACAAGGAACACTTCTGATGACAGATGGTTACGTCGGCTCGAGTGGCGCCGATTTAACAACTCAATCACCAACGAACTAAACCGCGCACAGACGAACTGACGACGCTCCCGGCGAACTCAAGCCAACTACTACGTGAGTCGAAAGCACTGCGATGTCAAATGTATCGTGAAGTACGTCACTTCCGTTTCTTTTAAAACAGAGCTCTCGTCACTCGATCGAGGTAACCATAAGTAGAGCGAATCCCACCAAGTCACTTTGAGAAAACGTAAATTAAAAGTTAAATGTTCGCGAAGTGGACCGATCAGCAGAGTTAGACGAATTTTTTTCAAAATTTAAATAAGAAGACTTGGAATGACATTTCAGTTTATTTATTTCCGAGATATTAATTACATTGGGATTATAGGGATTTTAAATAGCGAGATGGTATTTTTTATTGCGAATAGAGATACTTTGACGATGTCCAGCTCTGGTGACCGGAAGCCAGCGAAGTATTTGAAAGTCTTTGGCGGGATTGGCGATGCGCGCCAAATTCAATGCACTCGCAGTGAACTATTTTTTTACGAGGAAGAAGATGAAATATCCTGCCCTGAGACCCATACTCCGAGTAGGGGAAGTAGTTTCTTCTGTTTTTTATGGCGTATAGCTCGATTTTTGGAAGCACACGGCAACGGTGTACGCGTATTGTGGCTCGAGTGTCTCACGGTGAAACAAACGAGACGATCTTTCCTTTCGCGGCGGCCTCGAACGAATTTTTATTCTGAGAATGGGGACAGTCGCCGCGGCAAGCCAAGTATCATTCACACCGATCGCAATCGTTCCGTTCGATTATAGTTTTGTGGATTGATTCGAGTGACTCGATCGTTACTCTGCATAGGTTACTTGCGAGCTACGAGCACGGTGTACAGTTATCGTACTAAACGATCGCTACTGGTAACTTTGTCACGCAATGACTATGAATTATTCTGTATTATTATGAAATAATATCGTTAGTTTCTCAAGCAAACGAATAAAACACAAGATTGCGGGAAGATGAAAATTGTAACATATTTGTTGATGGCCAATATCAAATATGTATAAAAGTAATAATAATGCAACATTACTAATAAACAGATATTACTAACTCTGTCGTCGGTTCGATACCTTTCCCTTCACTATTAACCAACTTCCATGTCAAAATTTATTCATCAATTTTGCTTTCTATGTATCAATGAAACCTAGAATAAACTTTTTATAGATTTAATTTTTTTATTTATTTACTTATTTACTTACGGGACGAGCAATTTAGATGAAACTTAAATTCAGGGATGGGTTTCTCGAAGCATCGAAACTTTGAAACCCAATAAAGTTTCGAGTTTCGAAAATTCGAAAATTTGCACTTTTCTTGTGATTCCACGTATAAAACAGAATTAGCACTTCAAATTTCGAGGTTTTAGGTTCCAAGAGTTTTGAGTTTCGAAAGTTTTGAGTTTCAAGAGTTTTGAGTTTCGAGATTTTTGAGTTTCGAGTTTTTTGAGTTTCCAGGTTTTTGAGTTTCACGAGTTTTGAGTTTTGAATGTTTTGAGTTTCGAGATTTTTGAGTTTCAAGGGATTTGACTTTCGGGAGTTTTGACTTTCGAATGTTTTGAGTTTCAAGAGTTTTGAGTTTTGAGTTTTGAGTTTTGAGTTTTGAATGTTTTGAGTTTCAACATTTTTGAGTATCGAGATTTTTGAATTTCGAAAGTTTTGAGTTTCGAAATTTTTGAGTTTCAAGAGTTTAAATTTTCGAAATTTTTGAGTTTTACGAGTTTTGAGTTTCAAAAGTTTTGAGTTTCGAAATTTTTGAGTTTCAAGAGTTTGGATTTTCGAAATTTTTGAGTTTCAAGAGTTTGGAGTTTCGAAATTTTTGAGTTTCAAGAGTTTTGAGTTTCGAAAGTTTTGAGTTTTGAAATTTTTGAGTTTCAAGAGTTTGGAGTTTCGAAATTTTTGAGTTTCAAGAGTTTCGAGTTTCGAAAGTTTTGAGTTTCAAGAGTTTTGAGTTTCGAGGTATTTGAGTTTCGAATGTTTTGAGTTTCGAAAGTTTTGAATTTCGAAAGTTTTGCGTTTCGAAATTTTCGAGTTTCAAAATTTTTGAGTTTCGATATATTTGATTCGCAAAAGTTCAACCTTCAAACTTTCTGATTCGACTTTCGCGAATTCAGAAATTATCTTCGAACCCACTCCTACTTAAAACCCTAAATTCTATAAAGGTTAACCACAGAAACGGTTGTACTGGATCGAAAATACAAGGTTATCAAAGAAAAGTCTAATTCAATATGTTTAACATACTCAGTAACGAATATTCAAATAATACCAGACATAAACCCAACACAAAACATGGTTGGATCGTATCAAACCCATCGGATAAGAATGCCGCGAAACTCAAGGTTTGTTCGTTGATCGAGCCGTTAGGGAGAGATCGATAAAAATGCCGAAGCGTCCATGTCCCTTCGAAGACGATTTGCCGCCTCAACTAAAGGTACACGTAGGTCAGAAGCAGGTCGACAACGGAGTCTGCCGAGAGGAACGCATGCAAACTGTTTACGGTACAGAGGTTATAACTACTTATCAATCAAACGTTCACATTCTACTTTGCTCTCTCCCTGTTCCACCTAGGCAGAACGATGGACTTGTTGAAAGAGGGTGTCAAGTCGCTTTCCCAAAAGTTGAACACGTCTCTAGAAATGAACCCTGCCGATGAGCTTCCACCAAAGTTACCCTGCCCTAGCAAAGGGAAATGCGAACGCAGTACAAAGCAAATGGTGCTGAACAGCAAATTGGAATTATTAGGGACCGACAAGGCTATAAAGGTAAGCCATTCTAACTCTATACGTTTCACACAAAATTACTTGGCCCCGAGCTAGCAAATTAACGTTCCCTGTTTTTAATGTTTCAAGGACGTTCGACCAAAGTACGACCTCTGCGAATGCACTCGAGTGATAAACCAGAATATGTTCAGTAAATGCTCCTACTGCGATCAGCCTCTGTGCAGCTCCTGCCTCTATGAGTGTGTCACTTGCTCGGAGCTGTATTGTCAGAACTGCTCTGTCCCTGTGTAAGTTCTGAATACTTAAACGCAGAAACTGATTCTACGATTATGGCAATGCTCCTGCTTGTTTGCTTTCAGGTACGACTACGAAGAGCGGAAGAAGTGTCTTAATTGTTACAGATAAAGCTAAACTGTGTTATGTGATTCTTTTTTAACCCATATTTATGTTTCTCATTTATGTAAACAGTTTTCTTAAAGTTAATAAATTGGAATATGCATGATTTTGTACCAAAACACTTATTATTATTTCTTACCCCTCATCCACGATCTAAAAGAAATAAATATTTTACGCATTACTAATTTTTCGGCTTTGCTTAATATTATTTTTTATCAAAATCGGTTTTATAAAAATACTCGGCGAGGTAGAGGTCAAAGGCCGTCGCGTATTTCGACGAAGCGTGACGAAACAAAAAAGAAAGTTTATAAACAATTGATGACCGAAGCACAGCGACAATTTATTTATTTACTCAGTCTGGTTAAATGTAAAAAAAAAAGAAAAGAGAAAGCGCTTGGTTTATAAAAAATAATTTTTTTTTAAAAAAGTATATAAAAACGCGCGTATTCGAATGCAACATTGCGTCAAAATTTCAAAGCAATCGGCGAAGAACTTTCGGAGATTTAAGATTCTGAACAAACGAACATTTACATTTTTATTTATACAGATTATATAGATTTCTTCGCCGTGTTTCATTTCGCTACGGTTCGCCAAAATGCGCGTTGGACTTTCCGCAACTAAAGTGATAGGGGAAACAAAAGACTGCCGTTCTTATACAGTGACAACAGTGACAGTCGTCGAAATGACAAAATTCACTAAAAAACATTTGATAAAACGTTACTATAATTTTGACGAATCCACAATAATTTAACGAAATCAACCATCGTCGTCATTTCCATCGATTATTCAAAAGTTCTCGTAATACATTTCGAACAATGGGTCAGCCGAAGATTCCATCTCTGCGGCCGAGTGAAGAGGCGACAGAGGGGCCTTAAAATAATAAATACGTCAGCGTGAAAGTCGTCTATATAACGTCGCACATCTCACGTGGCTCGTCTTGAAACAGGGAATAACAGAAACTGAACTGTGCCCTGCAGAAATCATTTTTAATATATAAATTATAGTAAGTATAGAATATTTAAAAAGAATTTAATATTAAGAAATATTTTATTTAATATTAAGAAATATCTTCCTTCATTTCACCTCTGATATCTCAGAAGATTCACTAGATTCAATATTATCTTCATATGGGACTTATTTATATTCCAGTAATTTGCCTAGAATTCAACATCAGTGCCTCTCATTTATTGCAAAGAAACACATACCACCAATTGCTCTACTGTCATTTTAATTCAGACACCAGTATGACCAAAGAAAAGAAAGCAAGAAAGTGGGCAGTGCAGCTCAACGAAAATAAAGTCGCACAGAAGAAGAAGAATCTGGTAAGATGTTACTATTTCAGGGAATTCAATTGCTAAAGAACGACCACAAAAATTAAGATTACAATGCGAACGGCGTGTTCACAGAATGCCAAGAAGAAAAGGGTATGCGGTTCGTTACAGTATCGTAAGAAAACCAGCGTGAGGCAGAAAGCGAAGCAGAATAATATGGAGACGCTTCGGAAGGACCCTAAGAAGTTAGAAGCCCCGAACCTGCTTGCGAAACATAGCAAAGAAATATTCGACCACCAGATTAAGCAGCTGAATCTAGTTGTAAAGCAGTCGCTGAACTGTCCGACGCTTACGCAGGACGAATTGAAGATATTGTTCCTGAAGTACAAGCTAGACGGACATTTCAGGCCTAATAAGAATCTACCGCCGTTTACGAGTCTCGCAGACAATACGAACGGTACAACGACCGCGAGACAATTTTACGACGCGACGCAGTGTACGTCCATTCCCGACGTACAAGTAACAAACTATAAAAACAGCAGCGAGGCAGCTGGGAATTTATATCGCGACATCGCCGGCGAGAATCAGCATCAGGAAAACTTATACAGAAATATGCAGATAAATTTGAAGCACGACGCGTGGAAACCTAAAGCGGTGCTTAAAGAAAGTAACTTGAGTAATAATACTGACAATAACTATCTGCGCATCGAGCAAAGTCCTGTGATCGATGGCAATTATAATCGCATGCTTACGAGCTACGATACGCAAACGTACAGCAACGCCAGTATGTTCAACGACGTACAGAACTTTGATCAGTCAATGTCGAACTTGGATGTTAATAGAATCTCTAACATAACGAGCGAACAATTTTCTTACAATTCGATGAACGCACAGAGTATTCTTTCGGAAGATCAGAGCTACGGATACACGAACGAGAGTTTACTTTGCGGTCTGCCTAACACGAGCCTGGCGTACGAGACCTTAAATAGCGGCAGTGAAATGCCGCAGCAGACTAATATGCAATTTCCGATGCAGTATAACGACTTGTGGAATCAGAATTTCTGCAACGATCTCCATTCAAATAACTGGAATAATAATGTGTTCTCGATGAACAATAGCAACGTCCAGTCTTGGAAAAGCGAACCGATGTGCACTTATACTAGTAACTTAGAATCGTACTATCGTAAGAATCTCTCCGAAGGGCAGAGTAACTTCAGTTCGAACGTTAACATGTTCCATTCGATGGACAGCGATATCGTGCCTTACGTTGCTAACAGTAGCGTCAATGGTCAGCAAGATTTTAACAGCAACTACAGCTCGACGTCAACTGTTTCGTCGAACAACTTCCTCGCAGAGACGAATGCATTTATTCCATCTTACGCTAACACGAGCGACCAGTGCATGTAAGACAATGCGACACTCGGGAGACTATGAGTTTATAATTTAGATCGATACGAACGCTTTTATGTTTTTGTTACCAACGTCTGTCTTTTTAAGGTTTCTTTAAGGATGTAAAAAAGTATTTAATTATTTGATATAAGGATATCATATATGTATACATATATATATGTATAAAATATTTACTATACATTAATATACATTTTTAAGGTAAAGATGTGGCACAAAGGATACAAGTATATACACAGATTTAATATTTTTTTTTCAGGTAGTCTTTAAAAGTAATTTAAATATATATTTATATATATATATACTAAAGCTTTGATACCAAAAAAGGGAATACCTTTAGAATTACTGTACTCGCTTTTTCTCTCCACAGACATGTCAGTTTATGTTTTCATAAAAGATTCTGTTCGAAGGATATTTATAATAGGTAAAAAGTGCGTGACTGTAAACTAGTTAGTCACGGATTATTATTTTCATTTGCGATCGATAGGTGCTCGAGAATTCGAACCGGAACGTTTGACGAGCTGTAAGACTGTAAAGATTCGATTAACGTCCTAAAGAGTTAAATATATTTATTTCGTTTCGATAAACTTTGGTGCGCTTCAAGTATTTTACGTGTAATCGAACTGGTCCCCGCAGACTTTTTACCTATATATCACCTTGCGCAATACTCTCTTCGATATTTAAATATACGATATTGTCGTTTGTATAAAATAAATATTGCGTCTTTAATAAAGTGTGTTAAGTACAGAACATGGAAAATCATCGGTACCTTCGTTTAAGTTAATTCAGAGACCAATATCACAATACTATTAACGCAGTTCGTATAAAAGAGATAAAAAGTAAACTATGAGTGTATAAAAGCACCATTAGAATTCTCCGCAGTAAGTATCTCCTTGAATTTCTTTTTCTTTTCACGATGAGAACGCGAGTTTCGTATCTGCGAAATGCGTGCCCCGGAACGAGGACTACGCTTTAGTACTATGGCTTGGCGAAAGAATTACAGACTCAGTCCTTCAGCAAACAGGCTGAGGGAATATTCATAAAACGCGTATCGACAAGCGAGACGTTCGGAGGAAGACATTCTTACAGGTCATAAAGGAGTTATGCTCGTATGGTCCTTCACGTTTTTCCTGTAACCAGAGAAATCCGTGACCAAATCAATTTCGTCTATGTCCTCGCCGAGGAGTCGGCCCTCTACGTCGTCTTTGGATCTTCTGAACAACCTGCAATCGAGTGTTGCAACACAAAAGAGGTGTTAAGCCAATTAATTTATATTAGAACATCGGCGTACGAATTTCGATATACGTGTTACATTTCCGAGGGATTTCTTTTCAGTTTGTGATATTATGCGGTTACGTAAGATATATTTTATATTAATTACAAAGTAGCGTTGCACAATGAGTCTAGATACAGTAATGTCAGCGAAGCGATCGTTGCGGTATAGTCAGAGAATTCGAGTAACTCTGTACGTAACAGGTATCGCAAGCGTTGCAGGAGGTGAAGAGATTCTTAAGTACCGTGTGAGACACGAATCCAGTGGAGGAGTTAGTCACAGGATACTTTACACATCAATAACTACTTGCTGGAAGCAGGTCGAAGCAAACACACGGTCAAATTAGCGGAGGAGGGTGCTTTAATTCGCGGAACATTCCTTTTTTCTTTTCTGCTGTAACATTATAAACTTCTAAGAGGGTGGTTCGAATCAACGCGCCGGTATATCTCTGGTGGGCGGGCAGACGAGTGTAAGTCAGAATTCTTTGTTCCGCAGGAAGACGAGGGGAGATGCAAGGGAAGATCCCGAAACCGAAAATTAAAAAAATTCTGAAACTTTGTGAGTATGTAGGGGATTTCCTCCTGATTGCAACGCAATTTTTGTTTGCTCTCCAAATTCAGTCCAAGGGGTGAAATTAACCCCTGCAAATTAGGCTATTTCCCGATTTTGTGTTATAACTCGTGAATTGTAAGAGAGAGAAAAAAAGTTTCAAGACAAAGATTGCTTCTTTTAATTGGATCTATTATTTGGTAGAAAAATTATTTTACAGTTCAGGAATTACAACACAAAATCGGAAAATAACTGAATTTTCAGGAATCAATTCCACTCCCTTAGAGTGACTTTGGATAAAAGACGAAAATTGCGTTGTAATCAGAAGGAAATTCCCTACATAGGTATTCGCAAAGTTTCCGAATTTTTTGAATTTCCGGGTTCGGGATCTTCCCTTGTTAGAATATTTAAAGTGCTATGTGCTAAGGTGTTAATTTTTTTACGCGAATGTTGATAACATATGCCCCGTCTCGTTAGACTTTCAAAATATACTTCATATTTGAAAAAAAAAATACAAAATTTTAAATAAGTTACAAATCGGGCAGAGGAAATTTTATATTTAACTTCGATCCACAAAAAGGGCGGAAAAAGAAACTGTTTAGCTTGAGATGAGATATTATTTTCTTCGTTGTATTCATCGATATAACTCAACTTATACTGTTTGTAACTAAATAAATCTTTAAATTACAAATGAATAACATGCTACAAATATAATTTATACAGTCTTCTCTCGATATATTTCCAGGACCGGTAGCGGTAATATATTGAGAGTGGAGCACGATTCTTCGTTCTTTTCGAATTAGAAAAATTTTTTTAGAAAGGCGCCAAACATTTATCGCACACGCAAGACAACCACCACGCGCCGGGCTTGCTGGTACTACTGGAACCACAAGCAAAGGACAGCGAAGTAGAAAATGCTAGCGTACTTATCTCGTTTCCACCAAAATTAGACCGACACTTGCTTACCCGTCCGCCAGAGATACGTTACAGACATTATACGCTGCAAAGTCATGCAAAAGAATATACAAACCGAAAGAACTAAGAGGTTGAGCGAATCTTCAGGATCGGGTAATGCATCTAGCAGACGTGTCTATTGAAAAAGTACGAGTATTTATTTACAAGATCTCTTTGTACAATAATCGAGATGGGTATACAATAATGATTAACAACGATCCAACATTCCCAGTTTAACATTAAACCACCTATTTACATTTAATACAATATTTACAATTCGTCACGAGACTAAAAACATCTTGCATCTATCGTCCCCGCGAATTACCCACGGCCCCCCAAGAATTCTACTACATTCGAACATTCTTCTCCGTTTGATTAACATCTCGTTGTGTTCAGTCTTACAGTACACTTTAAATCGTAAAGTTTTATTAGTTCGTTAAGGAAGATAACATTACGTAACGCCCGACTCGAAATAAACGTCATATCAAATGTAAAATCATTTGTAAACTCACAGCCTGTTTCGTTCGAGCGCGAGGCAATCAAATACAAATGGAAAATGTGCTACTTAAACTGTTCAACGTATTACAAGTTAGTGGTGTGTTATGTACAGTGGTCGATCACGCGATCGACGATCGATCTCTGCGTTAGCACGATAACGAAAAAGAGAAGTGAATGATTAAAAAACAAAAAAGGGAAGCGCGAAAGATAAAAGAGAAGCCGACATTTCGAGATTAGTATGTTACAATTAAGAAGTATAACCAACACCTTCCGTTGTTACAACCACTCAGTCCTGGGCCTCGTCAAGCAGTGGGATTGTTGCAATTTCGTACGAGCTTTGAAAGCATAGAAGGCGTGTGAGCGTACCTGGACAGCGTAGACGCGGACCTGTGCATGATCGGCATTACTGAATCGTCCAAGCCACGATGGAGGGATATCGTGTCTGAATCGATCATTCTTGCTGTGGAATGGGCGCGCATTGCTGTTAAATATTCGGCAGTTTCTAGGGTGGCTTTCGTGGGTTTAATGTACCTACGAACACGGCAAAAGTATCTGTTACTTCGTCCTGCGCGACGACAGCGCATTGACATTCTTTTCATTTCGATAGTTACCATTTCAGTAGCAGAGAACTGCCGACTACAGAGACGGAACTTAACGCCATCGCTGCTGAAGACATCCACGGCTGCAAGAAGAATCCGAACGAGCTGAATATTCCAGCGGCTATGGGGATGCCCAGTAGATTGTAAATACTGGCGAACAAGAAGTTTAGCCTTATCCGACGAACGGTCTTTCTGGATAGGTCCAGGCACGCGATGACGTCCAGGAGGTCGTTCTAAAAGGATTGTTATTTAGTATCGGAGAGCTTGGAACGCTGCTATCCTTCGGTGATGAATTGTTTGAGAATTCAGGGCGCTGTACTGCAACTTACTCGCATGAGGACCACGTCAGCGGCCTCCACAGCTACGTCTGTGCCGGAGGATATCGCGATGCCCACGTCCGACTGTGCTAGGGCAGGACTATCATTCACGCCGTCTCCTACCATCGCGACTCTCAATCCTTGGTCCTGCAGGCGCTGAATCTTTGCTACCTTGTGGGAAGGCAACACCTCCGCGAACACTCTGCTGATACCGACCTATACGAATGCACAGGTTAATTAATAATGTATTAATGCAATATTCAGGGCCGCGTTTGTACTTTTGGAGGTCTTCTCTTTTTAAGAATAAGTCTATTTTTGCGAATGTGTGGGATATGTAGATATAGGGGACAAAATAGCTACTACCGCAAGTGTTTTAGCTTTTTGCCTCGGTGGCATTTTACAGCTACCTCCAGTTGGTATATTAGTCCAGTGAAATTAGGATCTGTCTTCGGAATAATTTCTACCAAGCTAAGTTTTGGAATGGGCTTTTATTTGGTCGTTTTAAACAATATCTCAAAAGACCCCATCGATTCGACCGAAGCAAAAAAGTTTACAGAGTGTTGGAAAAAAACAACAGGTTTTCGGGAATATCTCGTTATCTAGCAGTTTTGAGACGAAAATAGTTATTATACAATTTATAGCTTAGGAAATTCTCTACAATAAAGGTTGTATGAGTCTTTTTCGTAGGAGTAACCATTTTCATGTATGTCGGGTTACCAAGTTTCAACCTCTGAGGGGGTGAAATTGAGGTCTGAAAATCCGGCTATTTTCCGATTTTGTGTTATAACTCGCGAACTGTAAGAACTGTAGGGACTGTAACTTATCAAATGATAATCCTAATTAAAAGAAGTAACTTTTTCCTGAAACCTTTTTTTCCATCTCCTACAGTTCGCGAGTAATAATATAAATTAAAAGAAAAATTCAGGGGTCAATTGCAGTGAATTGCATTGCACTCTTGGAGTTAATTTGAGCAGGAGACAAAATTGCGTCGTACCCAGGAGGACTTCCCCTACATATTTACAGAGTTTAATAATTTTTTGAATTTCCGGGTTCGGAATCTTCCCTTGTCAAAAGTATAAGAGTACGAAAAAAACTCATACAACCTTTATTGTAGAGAATTTCCTAAGCTATAAATTGTATAATAACTATTTTTGTCGCAAAACTGCTAGATAACGAGATATTCGCGAAAAACTGTTTTTTTTTTCAACACTCTGTAAACTTTTTTGCGGCGGTCGAATCGATGGGGACTTTTGACAAATTGTTTAAAACGACCAAATAAAGGCCCATTCCAAAATTTAGCTTGGTGGGAATTATTCCGTAGATTGGACAGATTTCCGTCTAATTTCACCGGACTATATTATGAATTTAATATTTAAAACGAAGTGTTTTATCTTGCAATTATAAGGTTTTAAAATACCCCAGCTTGCGCCTAGCGCGCCTTGTGCGGCCCTGGCAATATTTAATAAGAAGAGTGTACAACATTCGGACAATCTCTTTATCTTAAATTATTCACCCTGCGTCACGATTCTCCTTTACCTGTCTGGCAATAGAAGCTGCGGTTTTCCTGTTATCCCCAGTCAGAAGGATCACCTCCAGGCCCATCTTCTTCAAAGTATAAATCGCCAGATGGGCTTCCGGCTTGACAGTATCGGCCACGCTGATCATCGCCACTAGCACGTTGTTCACAGCCGCCAGAACAGCGGTGTGACCCAAGTCCTCCTCGCTCGTCATCCTCAGCTCCACTTCCTGCGGTATATTCACAGCGTTCCTCCGCATCCACTCCCTGTTACCAATGCATATCTCATAAACGTCCTCGGAGTTATCCTGGTCACCCTGTGAATCTGGACTCAGCAACAACTGCAGATCCAGATTCTGCCTCTCCTGACTGGCGCCGGCAATCGACACAACATCTATAGGCACGCCGTTCAAAGTGTACGCCTCCGAAGACCTCTTCACTTGGTTCGCGTAATTAATAACCTTCTCGGACTTCAAAGCGTCCGCAAAAGTGTTGGAGACGTGCGACACCTTGCACTTGAGGCCGCAGCCAGGTACTGCCTGGAAGTTGGAACATTTGCCGGTCGCCTCGGAGCCAATGGTTTCCTTCACGTAGCGGACGATCGCTTAAAAAGAAGAAACACCTATTAAAACTTACGCCGGACCTTTTATCGGCACGATAAACACGCGGAGCGTTCAGAGCATTCACCTGACGCGATCGGGTGCTCGCTGTTCGTCTCGGCGGTGCAGACGATGACCAAGAATTTCGCTAAAGAGCAGACCTTCTCGTCCACGAAGAGGCCGATCTTCGTCACCATGGGCACGCCGTGCGTTATCGTGCCGGTCTTATCGAACACGATGCACTTGACCTTGTGCGCGTTCTCCAGAGGCTCGGCGCCCTTTATGAGAATCCCGTTGAGTGCGCCGACCCCGGTGCCGACCATGACAGCCGTCGGGGTGGCCAGGCCTAAGGCACAGGGGCAGGCGATGGCCAGGACGGAAAGGGCGCTCCTGAAAGCGTACTGGAATATGATCTCCTCCCTGTTCATCCCGTGCTTATTGATCTGATCGGTGTGCAAGATCGGCAGCTTGTCGATGTTCACGTATCCGACTATTATCCAGATGATCAGCGTCACTATGGACACGGCTATGACGAGGGGGATGAAGTAGCCAGCGATCTTGTCGGCCAGATGCTGAATGGGCGCTTTGTTCGTCTGTGCCTCTTCTACCAGTCGCACGATTTGAGCCAGCGTGGTGTGCTCGCCTGTGTGCGTCGCGGTGATTAGTAAAGGGCCGTTCTGATTTATCGAGCCTCCGATCACCACCGAGCCTTTCTTCTTCGGCACGGGCATGCTCTCGCCAGTTATCAGGCTCTCGTCGCACGTCGAGTGACCTGTGAGGACTCTGCCGTCCACGGGCACTTTGGCGCCCGGCACCACCTTCAACACGTCTCCGCGCTGCACTAGGTCTATACTAATCAACCGCTCCGACAGTATCTCGCTGTTGGGGCCGAGAGTGACTAAAACGGCATCCGTCGCTTTTAGGGATAACAGCTTTGATAGGGCCTCCGAGGTTTTGCCCTGCAAAGATTCGTTAGTTTGGGTTGGATTATTTGTTTTAGCCGGGATGTAGACAGGGGCGGATTTGAGGGGAAGGGCCCAGGCGGTAAACCTTCCGAGGGGCCCTTTTTTTCGGGAAAATGAAGAGGCAGTTTACTAAAACTGGGCAAAGTGTAGTAGTGTAGAAAAAAATAGAGTGTTTCGATAAAATCATATTTTTTTAAGGTGGGGTCCTGGATGGGCCTTCTGGGAAGGGGCCCAGGCGGCAGTTGCTCTTCAGCCGCCCCACAGTGGTATATATAATGACATTTTTTGTTCAAATCACCCTACAGGTCGTAATTTTTCAGTAAACTTGACGATTTGTTTTTAAATTCTTCGCAATTAAATTCTCTATCGATCTGTCCGGCCGAAATTTTAAATTTCGTTGCTAATTTTTTTATTTTTAGCGAAATATACAACACTTTTAGAAGATCACTATCTGGGGGCTCTTTTGGCCGCCGGTTCCGAATTTGAAGTCAGATTTTCGAAATTGGAGATGGCGAATCCAATATGTCAAATATAGTTGACTTTTCTAATTCAAGATTGATGAGCAGGATTTTTAATGTTTCATATTTTTAGACACGTACGCAAATATAAAATCAACGATTTGCTTCCAGGAGAACAAATCTTGCTCCCCAAACAAGATTGCACATAATAAAATCGGATTTCTATAGGCGACTAGGATAAAACGTTAAATAAATCAGGTCTTCTAAAGATATCAAACATTAAAAATCTTGCTCATCAATACTGAATCAGAAAAGTCAACTGTAAGAACAGATATGAACACAGACGAACACGCTTAAATATGCAAAATCACGTACACCTTTACGAGATGCCTAAAAATTTGTAAAAATACGAATGTCGATCCGCCATTTTAAATTTTACAATTTGATCTACAGTATTCGATTTGTGATACAAATTAAAATTTGGATCTTTATAATAATTACCTCATATACACACTCAGCGTCTCCTAAAATCTATACGCACTAACTTTCTTCCGAATAAGCCCATTTTCTGAAATTTCGCTTCAACATATTTGGATCCGCAATCTTCAATTTCGAAAATCTGACTTTAAATTCGGAACCGACGGCCAAAAAAGCCCACAGATATTGATCTCCGAAAAGTGCTGTATATTTCGCTAAATATAAAAAATCAAGCAACGAAATTTAAAATTCCGGCCGGACGGATCGATAGAGAATTTAATTGCGAAGAATTTAAAAAAAAATCGTCAAGTTTACTGAAAAATTACGTCTTGTAGGGTGATTTGAACAAAAAAATGCCATTATGTACCACTGCGCGCCCTTTCGCTACGGCGGTCCGCTCCGCCGGAGCATCCCCACTGAAAGGGACCTCGCGCCAAAAGTGAACACATCGCGCGTGGACAGTCTTCGGCGTTCGGGTTTACGTCTTACGCCTGAACAACGCCACCTTGAAATGCTTTTGGAAGAAAAGGGACTTTTTTTTAAAACAATATATTTATACTTTCTGCATAAACGTATTTTCACTTGTTTGTCATTACACACACAAGGAGAGTATTTTAGGTGTCCGCCTCCGATCATTTTGATTTTTGGATATGTTATAGAGGACCGAAAAATAAGAAATACGTGTGTTACGTCCGAAATCGAGTGGTGAGATTTGATGATTGACTTCGCAACGTAAAGAGGGGATCTTGCCCCGTCGCCTCCGGCGTAACCGTAATCCCTAAGCAGTGTTGCCAGATTGGGCGATTTATCGCCACTTGGGCTACTTTTGAAACAAAATTGCGACGGCTATTTTGAAGAAATCGCAACTCGCAAATTGGGCGATTTTGAAGAAATCGAAAGTTGCAATTGGGCGATTTCAAATTCTGGTACTATTTAGAAGAAATTCAGTGCAATTTAATATTTCAATACACGTTTATCTGGGTTTGGTGATGAATATTTATTATGTTGGTAAATTGTATGTTTTAACATTTTATGTTGGTAGCCGAATTTACGATTGGTGTATGCATTTTCTTCCTCCAAATTGCTAAAGAATCTCGTGGTGCCATCAGATCCCATTCGCAAGGCATTCTGACATTCCGTTTACGGTTATTACTTATTTTATACATATAGAATATTCATACGTATAAAATTATAACATTATCTTTATTAGATATGTGTACGTATTAAATGTATTATACTGACAAAGGTACTTAGTTTTAAAGTTCCCGCGTTAAAAACACCTTCGATATTTTCTCACTGAGATTGGCAGCACTGTCGCAACTTTCGGCGACTTTAGACAACTCGATTGGCGACAACTCTTGTCAAAAATCTGGCAACACTGTCCCTAAGGCCGGTCACGCTTTTTGGAGTACTGTGCGGGGCAGGTATATTGGCTATTTAAAGATCGAGGAGGAAAAAGAAGATGTGCGCGTTTCGTCTTGGGACCGTCAGCCAGACTCTCATCAGTAGGGCTATAGCTGGCGGCCCCTGCCCTAGACACACGGGGACTAAGAGGAGTAAACTTGGAACTTGTATATATATGAACGAGATTAGAGTTTAGGACTTGTGAGAGGATTAGACATCTAGCGGCGCTGGCGAAGACTAACCGGCGCGGTCCCCGTGGCGGGGCTGGGACGTCACAACGTGTTTTTTTATTCTTCCCCGTTTTCATATTTGGGGGGGTGAAAACTGCGTTCAAAGTTAGGGTTGAAAAATCATTTATGTGGAATATCTCGAGAACTATTAGAGATAGGGGAATAGTGTCAATGGACGAATTTTGTGTCTTTGAATGCGAAATATGACTGACTCACCAGATTTTCCCCTATCTCTAATAGTTCTCGAGATATTCCACAAAAATGATTTTTCAACCCTAACTTTGAACGCAGTTTTCACCCCCCAAATATGAAAACGGGGGAAAACTAAAAAAACACGTATTTCTTATTTCTCGGTCCTCTATAACATATCCAAAAATCAAAATGATCGGAGGCGGACACCTAAAATACTCTCCTTGTCAGTTAACGATTATCCGCAGTAAGTGAAGCTACAATCGCCCAGAGATGGGCAAAAAATTATTTGAAATAAAAATTTGTGTACGAAATTTTTATTTCAAATAATTTTTTGCCCATCTCTGCAATCACCCAACGATAGCTCTACAGTTCGAACTGAAAGTCTTATAGCCATTATATATTGTATTATTATTCCTATCACATTACTATGGATCGCGGAACGTCATTGAGTGTTGAAGAGATTGAGAAAATAAAAGAGTCTTGTCGAGAGCGACTATAGTCGCCCGTAATAGCGACAGGGTTAAACCCGCCCCCGAGGTGAGAGGTTTTATATGGAGATTCAAACCTTCGCAACGTGCTCCAGCCATCTGCCCAAGCTGATGAACACCAGCAGCATCGGGGGAGTATCGAAGAACGTCTGGGGACTAACGTGCTCCTGCATTATCATGGCTGCCGCGAGCACAGCAACGGAGTAGAGGTATGATATCGTGGTGGTCATTGAGATTAAAACGTCCATGTTAGTCGAGCCGTGTTTTAAAGCTTTGTAGGCTTGCACGTAAAAGTGCCAGCCGCCGAAGAACTGTGGATGTTGAAATTGATTAGAAATTGAGTTGCGATAGCTTGCGGACAGGGTTAATCAGAATTACCTGGACAGGCGTAGAAAATATAAAGAGGATCAGATTCTCCCAAGAAAGACCAGGCACCACGCAACACATGTCCTCGTGGGATTTCTCGCCGGCGGACATAACTACCATGAAGTACGTCATGGCTAGCATGCACGGCACACCGAAAATTAAAGATACCAAGAACGCTGCTCGCCATTTGTTTATCTCCTCTCTGTGAGAATGAAAGACAGAACGTACAGAGACGTGCAGATTTTGTTTCATTCAAGTTACACAAAGCGCTGCGCTTACTTCTGGTCCAAATAGTCTCTGTTCTCCTTATCCCTATTACTAAACAACGTCGCCGTGAAGCCTAACTTGTTGACGCACTCAACGATGTCCCTGACCCCAATTTTCTCCACGTCGTACTTGAATTTCCCTCGTTGGGTTGCCAACGCGACCATAGCCGAACGAACCCCGGTCAGTTTCTTCACGGTGGACTCTATTTTGTTGACGCAGGACGCGCACGTCATACCTGTAATCTGGGAAGTCAGGAAAATAAGGAATTTCAGGAATTACAAAGCAGGCTATTATGATAACGTCAGAGAGACTTACCTTCAACTCAGTTTCTCCCTCTCCGGTGCCTGGCTCTTCGATCAAAGTGGTAGGGAAGCCCAGCTCCGATATGCTGGAAGCAATGTCCACTGCCCTTATTTTGTCCGGGTCGAATGTGACTTCCGCCTTGGCAGCCATCAAAGCCACCAAGATGCTCTGCACACCGTACAACTTCTTGCAGTGCTTCTCAATGGCAGCGACGCAGGAAGCGCAGGTCATTCCCTTTAGAGACACGAAACGAAGCCACAGGTTGGAGGATAACTTCCTTGTAACCACAGCGATCCCTTGTTAAGTTCCAAGGTTCTCTATTTTACTTACCGTGATATGCAGAAAGCACTTCGCCATCTTATCCCGGGCCTTCAAGTCACCCCCTCCGTTCATCGGCAACGGAACCTCCCCGTTCTTCAGATTATTATTCTTCGAAGCTGCGTCCACGCTCGTCCCAAGTGCCTTACCATTTACTTCTTTAACGAACGCACTGAAGCCCATTTCCTCAATGCGCGCAGCTATTTGCTCAGCTGTTACGTCGTCAGCGTTGTAAGAGACTTTAGCCTCTTTGTCCTCCAAGCTGACGTTCGCTGCGCTCACCCCTGACTTGCCTGACAGAACGCCTGGAATAATACAGGCGAGCAGCAGGAATATGCAATCTCTACTCGTTCGGCTACCGTAGCTTACAAAATCTCTGAAGAATTAGTTCTTAACCTGTGATGTTCTTCACGCAAGACATGCAGGTCATTCCATCCACGTGGATGCTGCAAGTGCTGACGGCGGCTTCCAAAGGAGCATTCTTCGGTTCGCTTTCGTTACAGCTACTTTCATCCCCGCATAAAGAAGCCACGAAGCCCATGTTCTGTATGGCCTCCAGCAGTTCTCTGGTTGTAATTTCGTCGACTTTGTACTCTATGTAACCGGCCTTCTCCTCCAGCTTCACCTTAACACTTGTAACCTCGGGTCGGCCGCCAATCGTCCTCTCGATGTTGTTCACGCAGTTCTGGCATCTCATTCCCTCGATTTTAATCTTGACCGAGGACGTGCTCGAGGGTCGTCCAGTCTCACGGGTCCGTGGAACGCGGACCAAGTGCGTCGTGCCCTCGTAATCGGCGTCATCGTCTCCATCCCTGAAACAATGCTGCTATCGTTAATTGTGCGTCATTATCTGCATTCGGGCGGACTATAAATAGTGCGGTTTTTCCAGGGTTAAGCTATAAGGAGGCATACGAAGACTATGGTAAGGTGACCATTTTTTTGGGGGGGTTTCTGGGGATATGAGATATTTTTGGAGCGGGACCACCTCTACCTTTACTTCTCGTAGATTTAGTTACGCTACTTATTGCCGAATTAGTAGAATTTTAATAGCGATTTCCCGGCTTCGGTGGAATATTGATTATTTTGTCATTTTAAAGAAGAAATACAGAAGGGGGAGTATTACCGAAAATTGGGGACAAATAATTACCTTAAATGCAGAATTGGGGAGGAATCATTACCTTAAGTTCAGAATTGGGGAGAAATCATTACCTTAAGTTCAGAATTGGGGAGAAATCATTATATATATATATATATGTGTATATATATGTGTATATATATATATATATATAAAATATATATATGTATATATATATAAAATATATATATGTATATATATATAAAATATATATATGTATATATATATATGTATGTATATTAAAAATGAAATAAAAATATCACTTTTAAAAAAAATCGACTTTTAGACCGGAACCTCCCCGTAAAGTGATTTAATATTTAATATATATATATATATATTTTGATATATATATTAAATATTAAATCACTTTAATATTTAATATATATATATATATATATATATATATATTTCAAAATATATATATCAAAATATATATATATATTAAATATTAAATCACTTTAATATTTAATATATATATATATATATATATATATTAAATATTAAAGTGATATATATATATATATATATATATATATGAAATATATATATATATATATATATATATTAAATATTAAAGTGATTTAATATTTAATATATATATCAAAATATATATATATATATTAAATATTAAATCACTTTACGGGGAGGTTCCGGTCTAAAAGTCGATTTTTATATATATATATTTTTCTTTCCCATCATCCCAAAGTTGCCCCCCCCCCTGGAAAAAATTCTGCGAACGCCCCTGAAGGTTATTTTATATATATATTTTGATATATATATATATATATTAAATATTAAATCACTTTACGGGGAGGTTCCGGTCTAAAAGTCGATTTTTTTTATTTCATTTTTCGAATGTTCAACCTTTTAGGAATACGTGTTTAAAAGGATTTGTTGAAATTCGTAAAATTCCCGAAATTGTAGAGGTTTGAGTAGCGGCAAACGCATGGGCAACAACCGGCCACTCGGCGCTCACGTAAAACTTTAAACGCGTTTTTTCTGGAAACAGTGTTCTGAAAACCGTGGGACCTGTATCTCCAAAAGTTATTATCCGATTCGACAGAAACCTTTTTTATTTTGGAGAATATATACGTCTGGCTCGTAGACAGACTAGTAAAATTTAAAAAAAAAATGAAAATTTATAATTTTTAAAGGCGTTGAAGGAACGAAAAATATACGGAAAAAGTGATTTCAAACTTCAAGTGTCGTTATTTTCTAAAAAAATGTAATTTTTGTAATTTTTCTGGTTTCCCCCCTAGCCAGAAGTATATTCTTCAAAATAAAAAAAGTTTCAGTCGAATCGGATAATAACTTTTGGAGATACAGGTCCCACCGATTTGGATGATTTTTTTGACGCCTCGACTTTAACGACTCCCCAGTGCCGTCTGCAATGATTAATTATAAAACAAAAAATATATTTCTATAGTTTCAGACATCCTTAATGCAATGCAACAGGTCCCATTAAATTATATATAGTAGTTTTCCGTTAATTAATTCCTAAAGATCACCTATTTTGGGGGGCTCTAGACCGGAACATCCCCTTAAGTTCAGAATTGGGGATAAGCGATTACCTTCAGGGGCGTTCGCAGAATTTTTTCCAGGGGGGGGGGGGGCAACTTTGGAATGATGGGAAAGAAAAATATACCCCTCTTGCTTTTTTAACCCATTTTATAGTGCCAATTTAATTAAAAATTTAAAACTGAAATTTAAAAATATCTTTCTTTTTTAGTATAAACTTAATAAAGATCGATTTTGAAAAATAAGCTGTTTTTTCTCAAAATCCAGGGGGGCACCTGCCCCTTTTTACCCTCCCCCCTCCGGCGGACGCCCATGATTACCTTAAATACAGAACAGAGAACAAATGATTGCCTTAAGTTCAGAATTGGAGACAAATCATTACCTTAAATTCAGAATTGAGGACAAATGATTATTTTAACATCAAAATTGGGGAGAAAATCGGCTAACACAAATAGTGTTCCAAAGAGTGTCCTTGGAAATCGAGGACGAATGGTCACCTTAACCCACAGAGAATTCATTTCGTGGTTTCAGCGGTGAGTCATTAAATTAAAGATTCATCTGAATCAATGTAGGTCTAAAGAAAGAGATATTCAAGACCGAAATTTGTTATATGTACATTTATATAATCCATTTGACAAAAAGCTGGAAAGTTGAAACAGAATTAGGCATTGCAAATGTATCATTTTCTTACAAAAGTGTCTTCAAAGTTGCGTCTGTAGGCGGAGCGTTTCCCCCACCTTGCCTCCCGCCACTGCTGAGTGGCACGGCGTACCATACAAGTGAACGGATTGGGGGAAACGCTCCGCCCACAGAAGCAGCTCCGCGCGACGCAATTAGTGGAAACTTTCTCAGCTTTTTGCAAGCAAACGGTTCACTTTGAGCATTCGGCTCCTTTTCAACATTTTATCTTAATAACTGGCGCTACAAATTGGTGCAACAAATCTCGCCATGTAGTATATCTTTAATTACAATTAATTACACATTCCCTCTCATCATATCGGTACCCATTTCACTCCAGTGCCATTTTAATTGGCAATCAAGAGCGAGGCGAGCGTCATTATGCAGCCAGATATCACTGTAACGACAGACGCCAATCGCTTATCGGTAATTTCGTGAAAAAAGTGCTCGTTATCGGGCTGGAAGTGAAGCTATTATCGTACGACCAGCGAACTTCGCAAATCGTATAAATGCATTTGCCTAGTATCACGTTCACCGTTCGAAAGCGGCACAATTTTTGCTTATCGGCGACAGTTTTTAGAGTGCAAACAACAACGTTTACTTTCCCGCTTTCTGGCAATTCGAGACGCACAGTGGCACCGTGGTATCGAGGGGGAATATTTCTTCGGCTTATCTTCTTTACGTAACTGTTCTGTGGAGTCACTTCTGATTGTGGGCAATATAACAGGCCACGTTTCCGATGTAAAATACACACGATATACGTAATCGTGCCGGTGAACAATACTTCACTTGACACTTTTTCCATCGGCGAAGGATGACTCTTTTAAAAGAAGCCAACGCTGGGCATGTTTAAAAAGACATCAGGACGCTACGCGATTAATGATTAATTATCGAGCTTTAGATACTTAGACGCTGGAGATACCGATCACGAAGGACGATCGTACTGATAACGATACGTGAGATGAGACGGTCGATCGTTATCGCCCGTTATTTCGAGAGACAAGCAATGTAGATTTGTTTACATAAATGAGATGAAATTTGCACGGTGTAATCTGCTTTCTCTGAGGGGATTGTTGCGGTGGCATTGGCAATGAAAGTCGTATTTCTTGGTATTTGTATGTTGAGTACCTAAAGCAATTATACTATTTAGATTTAGATAGGTATCCTGTGTTCTGGATACTTTAAATGATCTAGATAGTCTAGGCATTCTAAACAGCGGCGCAGTCAGGATTTAATTCTGGGGGGAGCCGAGTTGAACGGATAAAAATATTTTTAATGCAAATTCAATAGAACTTATTAGGTGATTACAAAAATTTATTTAAAGAATAAAATCCTGTTTCTTTTCTTTTTACAAAGCCCCTTCTTTGGGGGGGGGGGGGCCTCTTGGTGCGCCAGAAAAATCACTTATTTTTAAACACTGATATTTATTAAGTTGATACTAAAAAAGTGAATATTTTTCAATTTTTAATTAAATCGTGGCATGTCAATTTTACTGTTTCTCAAAGTTGCCCTCCCCCCCTAGAAAAAAGTTTGCGGTTGCCCTTGGGTAGGTCAGTACCCTAATTGAAGAGTCTTTGCAGAAAACACTGGAAGTGCCAAAAATAAAATTCTATACTATAGTATTACCATTGGCACGTAAAACAGTTTTTGATCAAATTTAATTTTTACACTTACAGTGTTTTCTGCAAGGACTCTTCAATTCTATATGTTCTGGGTACTTTCGATATTTTAAATATTCTAAATACCCTAAGCCAGTGGTTCCCAACCATTATTTTTAGTTAACGATTTTTTTTAGCACTTATTTATTTTAATAGGGTTACATTGTCATAAATGAAAAAAAAAGAGAAAGGTGGTTACGCAGATGCAAGCACAACCATTACACTAAATAAGATAATTAAATATATTAAATATTTTTAAATATATTTAATATATGTATTAAGATAATTCAATATTACCATAATAAGTTAGAATTATTTTCTGAAATACCTATTTCTAATGTTTTTTCGATACTTGATATGAGGGGAGGGGGGTCGCAGGTTACTTGAATATTATAAAAAGGGGTCGCAACTCAAAAAAGGTTGAGAAACACTGCCCTAAGCCAAATACTCAAATGCTCTAAAAACCGCAAGAGAATCCCTGAAAACCCAAAGATTAAGAATCCCAAGTACGCTAAAGTGACCAGCTGAGAAAATACTTTAACACATTCGTTGAGACACCATTTTCCTAGTTTATTTAATTATATAATAAAGACATGCTTCTGATAATTTAAAACAAAATTAAAAACAGATAAAACTTTTACATGTCCAATCCGGGACAAATTCCGGGCCAGTTTACAATGCGGTGCAAACAACTCAAACCCGGGGTAGTCCCGGACGATCCGGAACGTCTGGTCACTCTACAAGTATCCCAGCGTCCTTGATCACCCCAACCCTCCAAGGTACCTCGAACCCGAAGTATTATATTTATTCCAAATCCCGAAGCTTACCAAAGAGTATCCACCGCCCCATAATTCCTCCCAATCAAAGGCTGCCTATCCTCGTCCATCGTTCTATCAAGGGCTAATTAAAGACTGAAAATCTCTCCAACGCTCGTGATACTCGTGATGGCACAGAAATCGGTACAAGCTGGATTACGACATCGGTGGGAATTTCAACGTTTATTCGACGCTTTCGAACGAACTTCTAACGCCCTTGGACACCGATAAGCCCACGCGTCCCCTCCGATAAGAATCATCCAACTTCCAAGAATCCCCACTACAACGATATTACCAAAAAACGAACTACCAGCAGGCTTCCATGAATCTCGTCAATTGTTCGATTACGGTAAATGTCTAGAAACGAGAAATTACGCCACTGTTACTGCTGCGCGTCGAATACGCTGATTCATTTCGACACGAGCGCGATGGAGTTTACTGATACAGCGAGCGACGATCGAAACGCCGAATTCTTTGGCCGAGAGATGGGCCAGAAAAGTTCGCCCTCCGTGTGAAATAAACGTCCAAGAGGTAACAGCTGGACAGGAACAGGAACATCCAAGAGAACTCCTCGTGGATCGTCGAGCGTTGTGAAATTTTGAAGTACAGGTACAAGAAGTTGAGATTTCCTCCGAGCGATCAGGGCGATCCAGTGGGACAAGGATTTCGGACGAGTTCCGCGTGCTGACCGGGATTAGGTGTGTATGTATCACGTTTGTCGAACTCCGTCGAAGCTCCCGCAGCGACGTGAGTGGGGAGAGCACCGAACACAAGGCGGTATGCTCGACTGGGATTGATATCGACGAGCGACTGATAACTTCTGTAATCGTGTGTCAGCTCGAAAGCTCAGCTGCTCTCGCATCTTTTTGCTCACGGCACTTCGTTCCGGCACTTGGCTCATCTGCGAGGGACTCTATAGGATGTACCAAAGTGGGGGAGTGTGGAAAAATTCTGACGAATTCCTTTGGGTGGAATTTTGGGTGATGATTGGTAGCGATGTGGTGGAAAGTAGTGGAGATTTGAGTGACTCGATTTTGGGGGGGTAAGTGGGAGCTCTTAGGAAACGTGACGTAGTAGTAAATTTAAGTAGTAACGTAGTAGTTTTGATCACTCAAATGGTAAAAATTCTGTTTCAAATCGCCAAAAATCCTTCTTGCAATCATTATTTTTGTCAAAAAAGTATCTATTTCCAAAGGTTCGGCCAATTCGGAACATGGAGTTTTCGAAAATACAGCCAAGTAATGGATTTAAAAAAAATTTATTTGGGAGGTTTGTTTTAGTATTTGGTCTTCCAAAGGGAGAAACATTCTTTTAATTCTTACTTTCCTTGGCTTCCTTTCCTTACAAGGGAACACCGCGAACCCGGACTCACCGATTGGAACGCAACTTTGTGGGTTTTTAGAGTGACTCAAAACAAGAACAACGGTGTTTTATTTGGGCCCTATTGCCCTTTAAGGGGGTGAAAACTAACCTCAAAGTCAAATTGGCACTTCCACTTTTTCACGTATAACTCTCAAAGTACGACAGACAGAAAAAGATGTTTCAAACAAAAGTTTGATGGTGCAATAAGCGCTACAAACTTGCAGTAAAAATTTTTGAAAATAGTTTTAAAAAAAAGAACTCGTCGAAAAAAACTATATTTTTAAATTTTTGTTAACGCAAGTTTGCAGCGCTTATTGCACTATTAAACTTTTGTTTGAAACATTTTTTTCTATCTTTCGTACTTTGAGAGTTATACGCGAAAATGTGGAAGTGCCAATTTGACTTTGAGGTTAGTTTTCACTCCCTCAAAGGGCGATAGGGCCCAAATGAAACACACCGTTGTTTTTGTTTTGAGTCACTCTAAAACCGCACAAAGTTGCGTTCCAATCGGTGAGTCCGGGTTCGCAGTGTTCCCTTGTTAGTGGCTTGGGTGGCAAGGGCTGGACGTTATTTGGTGAAAGTAGTGATGGGTTCGAACGCACCGCGAGTATTTTTGTTTGAATGGGTATTACTCGATTTATATTATTCATTTCAAATACAGTAATAGATGTTTAATTTACAATTCTCTGAGTTGTCTTATTGTTTTTGATCTTCTATTTCCATTAAATTATTTCCATGAAAGGAAGGCTCTTACAACTAATTTCAACGTCGCTACGAAATGTGTAAACATAATTGCGTGTGACTCAGTGACTTCTTCGAAGATTTGTTATCTTTCCTAAAGCTCCATTAATTTAACTCCTTGAGATTAATTCCAATTACTATTAACATTAATAGAACAAATATCAGTACAGCTTCATATAAAGTAGATTTGGTCGCGTACTTTTTGAGCGTCTTGTACGACGGACACAGATATTGCAACACACTGCACACGACTTGTTTAGACGCGTAATCGCAGCTCACGAAGTAGAGACGAGCAACTTTTATTTTTTATAATGAACAAAATTACAACATCCATCCTTGCCTCGATTACATTGCATCTAATTCGATTGTTTATAAAAAAGATAATACAGTCAGAAAGTAATGAGAAATAATCGAATTATAGCTATAAGCTATTACAAAATGGTGCGCTGCTCTTCGACCCCGCGACACAGAATAATTAATAGATACTTACTCAACAGAAAAAGGTGTTTCTCAATTCAGCGTTGAAACCAAAATGGAATAAAAAGAGAGCTGAAATTATGGAGGCTATTACACAACTACTATTTTTGCGATTTAATTTTCTCATCACTTTTTATAATCCTACGAAAATTCTGAATTTCCTCTGTGCCACGAAAAGTGTTGAATTACATTTGAAGGACATTAAAAGTGACAAGCATCGGGAAGAGAAAGCGTTCATCAAATGTTCCGTTATCTCCTAAGATGCACCGGCGTTCATAATTATTAGTACACCTGTTGTATTTTACAGAAAACGTGATATGTATTTGGTAGAGATTAAATATTTCTCGCTGCATTTAATTAAAAGTACCAAATAAAGTAAAATTTCTTTAGAATTCCTCGATAAATTTGCAAGGTTTTCCACAACTATGCCACACAGAGTAGGTGTCCTGATATTTTTGGACGGTAGTGTATTTTCGAAATGCTAAAGCAACATGTTGCAGCCACGTTACCAAGGGTGCACGCATTCAGATGGTATCCCGCGGGGCAGATGAAGAAATAAGAGCGAAGAGGATTAAACCCGTTACACTTTCTGCACGTGACGCTTTCGCCGATTAAATGCCACGCATTCGTGCACAGATTAATCGGACTTCATTGACGTCACTATTGAAGTGATTGCAGTTAAAGAGCCGCGCATCGTGCTTAATTCATATCTTCTCAAGGTGATCGTATTTTGATGGATCATCTGATACTTCGAAATTAATACGATGCATGATTGACGTTGTTTCGAGGAAAACAGTGAGAAAGCGATATGTATAGCTACTATCGTACGAATCGGTATCGTTGAAGCGTGGAAGTTGAGGATCACTGCGTGGAGGTTAATTACTAATATGTCTTCTAAGCGAGGAAGTTAAGGATTACTATTGTATTGTAAGTGAAGGATTATTGTAGCTTCTCGGAGTGATCGTACTTTTTAGGAAAGAAGCGTGGAAGTTAATTACTATTATATTTTCCACGCGTGGAAGTAAAAAATTACTATATCTTCTCAGGAAGATTTTATTTTGGAGGAAAGAATCGTGGAGTTCAATCACCATTATATCTCCCAACCGTGAAAGTTAAGAATCCCCATAATACCTCTCAAGCATGGTACTTAATAATTCCGATCACATCTCCCAAGCGTGGAACTCAATAATTCCGATCATATCTCCCAAGCGTGGAACTTAAGAATTCCCATTATACCTCTCAAGCACATAACCTAAGAAGCCCTATATCTCCTCAACGCGATCGTACTTTCGAAGCACCTTCCAATACTTCGAGATCGCTTCAACTAGTGTCCAAGAATCGAGAAAACTAAAGAAAGGTTATAAACCTCCACCTCGAAATCTATCGTCCACCACTAATCTCCGCAATCCTTCCACTTATCCCTTAAGTCCAACTTCCACCAGAAATACGAGTATATAGTACTGACCCAATCAGTTCCACGCTCTCGTCCACGCCGTCCTCATGGAAAGGTGACCAACGGGGGGGCCCAGCGCGGTAACTTAGCACACTATTCCGCGCAGATTTGGCCCGATGCACAAAAGGCAGGGTGAACCTCGTCATCCTTGCCCGATTCATGCTCCTCGATTCACACACGCAACAATATGCGAGCCTTCCCCGGCATAGGTCGCGTTATCGCGCGACGAACGACAAGCAGCAACGAAATCGAAAGAACGGCACGTTATGCATTAACCGACTGTCGAGCAAGATCCCTGTGGATTACCTCGGCTTGTCGTCTATCTTTCGTACGCCACAATGATGCAAGAATGCGAAGCTCAATGTTTGTCTTGCTGTTTTTTATTTACTCAAGCGCTACGAATTTTACAGAAACGTACTACCGCGCGCATAATAGCAAGCTATGTAATTACCAGGAATAATTTCTTTTGTTACTACGTATTTCGCTTGACAAGAGAATAAAGAAGCGAAGAGAACCTGTGGATAGGGAATGAAAGGTTTTGTTGTAAAGGTGCGAATCCACGATGAGATTTTACATGCGACTTTTCTATCGCGAGACAAAAATCTCAGCGACAACAAAATGTAAATAAAAGAAATATAATAATGGAAATTAAAATCTCATGTGAGACACGATATTTTTGTTTCATCGTAATGCACCTTAAAAGATTGAAGTTTGGGCTCGAGAGTACTCCTCAAGTGGTAAGGAAGTACATTACAGAGAAAATGCAATAAAGAATTAGCGAACAGGTCACATTACTGATTTCCTTTCATTGAAACTTATCCACTCCCTTGGTACTGTGGCAGAACGATTGTATTCTACCGCAACAGGAAAGATAATACATGCAAAACATACGATACATTGCACGCGAAAAAGTGCGATGTTATGCGATTACTCGGGATTCCAAATACCTACGCCTCGAGTATCGTCTTACGCCAGCAAAAGAAGTGAATGTTGTGGTAAGAACGACGGACCGGAAGTCGAAACCAGATCCTTCATCCGTCGGGTCGGACTCAATTAATCGAATCAACTGTTCCCTTTACGCGGGCCTAATATTCGAGAATGGCCGCCACTCGCTTTCACGAAAGAGAAACGAAAGCGACCAGGCCCTTTCTGTCACGTTTGACACGTGACTGGTATTTTGTACACAGAGTGGACCCATAAGAATTACCATATTGAATATTCCCAGAAGCATGGAAATAAAAGAAACATTTTCCCAATAAAATATAAAGGGGACACTGTTCTCTTATGAACTTCCATAATTCCAGAGATACTCAAGGCGGCAATTCTTATTGCCCCACCCTGTATAATCGCTGAACAGAAACTGCACAAGTTTAAGAATGATGCTAGGCGAAGCAGTTTCTGTGATTCTAGATTCTTACTACGCGCTAGATACCTGCCAGTCCCAACATCGAAGAAAAAGTTCATGGCAATCGATTCTCCTTCCCGTCGTCTATCGATCGATCGCACCTACTTTCGGCACCTCGATGGCTCACTTCAGGAAGTTTGTCCCATGATAAATGCGTATGCACAAAACAAAGCCGTCCATGTCACACGATACTTATACTTCTTTCGCCCACTTCTAATCCAAATGTCGTGCACAGTTCGCGCAGAATTTCCGATGGCACTGAACACTTCCCGTCACCTCGTCCTTCGCGGTCTTTTTTCAAATCTCACTTTTCACTTGCGACCGCGGTACAGTCTCGCTCGATCTCCCGAGAGCCTCGAGCTCCTACGTTCGATCTATATATCGCTAACTGAACTATCTGTCGATATCCAACGGTCGCGGCGTGCACACTGTCGCTGCACGGAATTTCCTGCCACCGCGAACCGATGATAACTCGGCGAAACGTCGGTTATCTCGTTTCCTCTGCTTCGTCTCGAGTCAGCACTTTCTCTTAGAACGCTAGAGCTTCGAGTCGCGCGAGGAAACGTACCAGACACGTTCGACTTGTTCCGAAGCGAGTCCAGGCAGCGTGCCGGCGACTTTGGGTGACAAAAATGTCGGGTATACTTTCGTTGGGTTGCCGGACCGAGTGAAATGCCACGAGAACGAGGCACGCTCCACGACTGGAAAATATGCACACCTGGACACTTGAAATAAGTATCACGCCGACGGGAGAGAAAGGCGTGCTCCAGTTCTATCGACAGGATCTTTCTGCCGTGTAATTTCCTTCGCGTGTTCCGCTTACGACTTGCTTCGATACACTGCGCGAAGATTAAAAATAAATCGTAATATCGATCTAGCCGCCGATTTCCATTTTAGAGAATTGGCGAAGACGCGAAACCGCGATTTTTGTGAATCTGAATTAAACGCATCATGGGCGTAGCGAAGGAGGGGCAAAAAAATAATAAATTAGTCGAAGGTCCAATATTATATTAATTTGTAACAGAATAAAAATAAATTAAATTGTGAAGTAATTCCGCATTGAGTCTATCTAATTATACGTAAGATGTAATAACAAAATTTGTTTCAGTATTTATTACCCCTCCCTGGATGAAATCCTGGCTATGTCCCCGAAACACATGCGTTTTATTTATCTTTAAGTTTTAAAGTAAATTAAGTTCCTGCAATTTCGCATTTTTGTGATTAGAACGACGAATTCTTTCGATTGCTTTCGAAAGCCTCAGCAAATACGAACGTCCGAACGTTGGATTATAATGGTGGATTCATTTCCCACTGTATTATCAGTACTGAGTAGAAAAATCATGGAGGAAACGATAGGAGGCGAATTGATTCTCGTTTTAAATTGTATCGAGCTACTCGTGACTGTTTATCATTGTTTTGAGTCACTCTCGGTTGAGTGGGGGGTGGTATTAGAACGTACAGAATGTACGTGGCGTGGGAGGAACAATGATTACGGCTTTCACAACTGAATCTGCGTATTTGCAGTTGGATCTTTGTTAATACAAAGATCTGTTCTCGGAATTAGTCTTCACGGGGATATTTAAGATCAGTTTCTTTTAATTTTATGTGTTCTAGGTGGTACGAAATTTGAAAAGTGAGTGAAAAGTATCGCGGCTTTGTTCCGCTCTGCGCGCGCAGAGGGGAGGCAGAGTGGGGGAAACGCCACGCCCTCGGAAGCAACTTTGAGATCTAATTGGGTAAAATTTACAACAAAATGATTCGAAGTGAAGATGGAATCGACTTCGAGCACTGTTTTCGAAATTAAAATTTGAAAAAAATGAGAACAAACTTACCCAAAATTCTGAGTAGAACTCAATAGCTTATATTTCCACTTATTTAAAACCTTCTGCATTACCGCGCGGTGAGATTTCAGATTCGGAAGGCTCGAAAATTTTTATAAAAATTCTTTGACTATATTACACGTTAATTCCACAAAAAACACGTCGAGATCTCTGATTTAAACGTAGAAATCGGAGGCTTAGCTTCTCGAATTTGCCGCAGCGGAGAGGCGAAGTCACACTGAAAGCAGAGGCGACGGAAGCGTGTTCGCCGCGCGGTTCCCTCCGAAGAACAATCGAAGATCAAATATCGAAAACGGATCTAGCCCGTTTGATTAGAAAATAACGCCACAAAGAGTCATCGTGCTTTCTGAAATACGATCGCCCGATAACGTTTTCTTCTATTCTCCTCCCTCCCCTCCCGCTGCAGCATTGTTCCACTTCGAAACAATCGCCCGGTAATTTGCGCGCGGAATTTGATCGGTCAGCACATATATCAGTCTCGCGAGTACTCCCGATCTTTGAATTTATTAACTTCCGATTGCCGGAGCACCCTCTCCCACTAGATTCAAGCACGTTCAAACAGACAATGACTACTTGGTAACCGACGCTTTCAAAGAATAGTCGCTCGACCTTCGTTGGCCAGCGACAATTGAATAATTAAAGAAACCGATAGTACCACTACTTAACAACAACTCAAAGCGTCCATCATACGTGCAACAATGTTTGCGTTTAAAGCTAGACCTTGGAACGCCACCTCGTAAATACCGAACACAATTTAAACCCAGAATTTCCTGCTTACTCGCGCAACAAATGTTCGATTGCTAAAAACTGCCTTCCGCTTCATTTTCCTCCATCGAAAGGTGTGTTCTCGGTCGGTCATGAAATTGAAAGTCAAATAACGACGCGAGCCAAGGTTTCGAGTAGAAAAATACGTAAATCGTCGTACGAATAAATTTACTAAACCAACGCTCACCCATCTTTCTCAGACGCCGGCTCGGCTTCTGCTGTTTTATTAGAATCTCCTGAAACAAAATAACGGAGCATCAGTTTCAATCGAGGCTCAAAGAGGAATCTCGGAGAAAAATCTGAATACCTATATTTGTCCTATCAGGTCGGCAGTTCTCCTCCGCCAGTTCCTTTACGCGAATCACCTCCATCCTTTCCTGCAAAATAACGCGCATCGGTAAACGTATGACTTAAGTCGTCGACAGACTCGTATTTTATTCCGTCCGCCTCCGCAAGCCTGACCATTTCGCGTGTAAATTGGAATAATCGCGAGAAGACCGTGCAGAGGAATCACGTGCGAAGACAAACGATTGATCGCAGGCAACAATTATCGAAAGGTCGGTGTGTTCGAATACCGCTCACTTTCGTCGTTCAGATAAGAGTCCGCGAACTCGCACAGAATACCACGAAGCGGGTAATTAAGCCACGAGTCGGCGTTAGTTAACCATCGAGGAATATCAACAGGTATCGGGAGTTGTGGAATAAGGCGGGGTAGGAAGCGTACGCACCACTGAAGCCTGTGGAGCAGGGCAAGAATTGTCATCAAAACGAGACGTCTGCTTTGTGCTTGGACCTGTCCCCTGTATCCCGCAGGCTATGCACCGCCGAAATAGGACACATCACTCGGAGGACTCTCGCGGCCGCTAATCGCGCTGGCAACCGTCGGGATACACTTTGCTCCGAGTTAGCAACCGGAATTGGGTTTCGAGTATCTTATCTTTCGTCACGAGTACTTCAACTGGGCACCGTCGAAACGGCTGACTCGGGCAGAGAGTATTACGGTGGCCTCTTTGTTTGGTAACAAAGGCAGGCGAAACGACGGAGGAATTGGACGGGAATAACAATTGGGCTACGGACCAACGAACTGCAACGAGCTGCGTGCACGCAGCGCGGGCAGTGGCAGCACAATGGATTTCCCTTCACATCTGTGACACTCTGAATCACTGGTCAACTTTATCGATGCGTTTCATCGGCGATAGATTGCTCGAGGTTTGGTTGGTGTTCCAGGGACGCGGTAAACGGGAATGGAACCTGAGGCTTAGAGCTGGCGCGTACACTGTCGACGAAGAAGTCGACGAGAGTGTTTCGAGCAAGGGAAATTCAAATTGTTTTGAAACTTTGCGGGTTTGAAGGGAACCTCAGTGATAAATAAGGATGGGCTTCTCGAAGCGTGAAAACCTCGAAAATCCTCGAAGCTTTGGGAATTCGAAAGTTTGCATTGTTTTTGTGAATCGAAACCAAAGAGGAGATATAAGAGGCGTCACTCGATAAGGACAGAAATCAACTAGGGGAATCACTAGACAACCAATTTAAATGCCCATTCGGCAATGATCGGTAAACTTCGGCAATAATCAGCCAACTGCGGTAAGGTATATTTAGTCGATTTGAATATCCCGCTCGAATAGACAACCTGTTTAAATGCCAAGGTCAAGCAAGGACTTCAAAGGTTTCACCTGGAGTGACGCCTCTTATTATATCTCCTCTTTGTCGAAACTTTCGAAGGACAGGTGAAAAAAGTATAAAATTAATGAATAAAAAATCGTTCGCAGCGGGCCTCGAGAATTTGTATATTGATATATTTTGACAAAATTGTGGTCAACTACTTAAATTAACGATTACAGAAAATAATATGTAATCAATTACACCAGACTTGGGAATTAAGTGCTCTTTTCGGCCGATTTTCAGAAGCAACGCCCTCTTTGTCCTGTTTCGCGGCGGGAGAAAGAGGGCGTTGCTTCTGAAAATCGGCCGAAAAGAGCACTTAAGGCCGAGTTTCCTAACCGCAGCCGGAGGCTGCGACCGACGGCGGTCCGACTAGTGTAAAGTGACCAGATATTTTGTGTTCCCATGCGGGACAAGCCAGTAAGCAAAAAAAAGAGGTTAAGAGATCCGTGGGAAGATCGTTTCTGTAGTTTATTAAAGCATACTTAATACATAAGTACATTGAAACTAAATTAAAAATATTTCTTTTTTGATATAGATTCTAGTATGAAGTAGAGGAAACAGTAACTTTATGCCACTGCGAAACTGTAAAAGGTTACATGTCCAATGCGGGACACTTTGCGGGTGTTGCGCGATTTCGTGGGGATTTTTAATGAAGCGCCGGTTTGTGCCCGTGGAGCGCTAACGCACTCTGCTCGCGAAGTAGAGCGGGAATTTGAAATGATTGGACTAAGGAAAACTGTTGCCTGAATGTATATTGTTACATTTAAAGAACTGTTTGCTAGTCTGCTAACAAGATTGATCTGACTTCTTACAAATTAACTCCTCGCTTGTCACCTCCGAGCGCCCTACTCCTCCAATTTCGGCGCGTTCTTCCGACTCCTTCCCTGGATCCTTTCGTCCAATCAAGGTGGTGTTGTCCCTCAAGCTTCGTCAGTGGGTTGTCCTTCAGCCATCTCTCCGTCCTTGGCCCTTCCTTCGCGCTTCCCTCCACTCTCGGCTGGTGGTCGAGGCACGCTTTCCGATTACATACTTTTACATAGGCTGCGTACAGTACATACATTTCTGACAGGTAGGTAAGCGCAACCCTCGGGGTCAAGACGACGTCGCCGGCGCAAAGTTTATGGCTTTATGACTTTCAGCCTCTCCCGAGCTGAGTTTTTACCCTAACAGGACATCGGCAATTATTGAAAGGGAGGACAGAGTTTTAAGTGATTTTACGAGACGAGCAGCTGCCCGCTCGACGAAATTTGGCTCGCAGATGTGGAAGGAAAAGTTAACCTAACTGTAGTTTTTTAAAATTACTGACTGCAATCCAAGGCTCTCGTGCGCCTTCTGAGTTCAAACACCTGCTGCTCGTTTCGAACCCGCATGCCTACTATAAATCTTTCTCTACAAAGGATTTTGAATTTAGCTCTCACGTCAAACCTTGATATCCCTATGTTTTATCGCTAACTTCATATAATATACGGATTCACACCAGCGGATATCGCAACACGGGACACTTTTCAATGCGGGACAAAGGGCTAAAATGCGGGACTGTCCCGCCCAATACGGGACGTCTGGTCACTTTACGCTAGTGCAATGAAGAAGCATGCACCTGCACTATTGGGACCGCCGCCGGCCGCGTCTAGGAAACTCGGCCTTTAGGGCGGTACATGGATCTAAAGGACGGTGCATAGTTGCTGGGAGGTGAAGATCTCCGCGGGGAGGGAAGGAAAGCTTTCAGCCATCTTGTACCGGTCAACTTGTGCTGCACTCTGTAGGCATGATTACTTATTAGTACTATTAGCGACATTAGCGTAGCTTGGCGTTGGTGTGGCTAGATGTTATTTGGCGTCATTCAGCGTTCATCAGCGACATCAGTCAACATCCTCCATATCAAACTGTATAAAATGTATGAAATACATTTTTTTCACACTTAAAATGTATGAAATTCAATTGCACAGTTTTAAATTTTGCCACTGCGTGATATAGAGGGCAACACTAGTTGACCGGTACAAGATGGCTGAAAGTATTCCTTCCCACCCCGCGGAGATCTTCACCCCCCGCGTCTGTAAGTCTAGTTTATGCACCGTCCTGTAAGTCCATGGGGCGGTATTCTCTCAAAGAGGAGATATGATAAGAGGCGTCACTCGACAAGGACAGAAATAAACTAGGGAAATCACTAGACAACCAATTTAAATGCCCATTTGGCAATGATCGGTAAACTTCGGCAATAATCAGTCAACTGCGATAAGGTATATTTAGTCGATTTGAATATCCCGCTCCAATAGACAACCAATTTAAATGCCAAGGTCAAGTAAGGACTTCAAAGGTTCCGCCCGGAGTGACGCCTCTTATTATATCTCCTCTTTGGAAACACGTCACTTAGCAAACTAATCCTTCTAGCTTCTCAAAAAAAACTCAAGTCCTTTAGACCAATTTTAAAAATGTTATGCGATTTTAAAGACTGTACGATTATGGCTGTGAGTCACTGTATATGCTCTAAGCTTGGAAACCAGATGATTTATGAATTGTATCGGTTATGTTATTTCCGATTTTTGCCACAAATGGCTGCGCTTATACCGATCACGCTCTGGAGGATCACTATAAATAGCCGGTGATAGCCATTACTGCGTAGTTGTGCGCAGTGCGTCTCGCGTCGCCCGACGCGAGTTTAAATTTATTTCCCAGAATCAGGAATTTATTTATGAAAAATGAAAGGTGTTTGGTGTACACCATCTGAACATCACAGTTTAAAGAAAGCAGTTTGCAAAGGAAGAATAGAAAGGGCAAGAGAAATAATTAGTTCTCGCAGTCTATATTACGCGCAAGAATGGTCAGATGCGGCAGATGGATATCATTTACTTTGTACTGCTCTTAAGAAGAAACATACAGAGATTGCCAAACTACTTTTAACAAATGGTTCCAAAGTTAACAGCGGAAACGATAATCCTTCCGAGACTCCGCTTCATTTTGCTGTTAGAAATGGTGGCATAGAGATCGTCCATATGCTTCTACGTAAAGGTGCTAAGATTGATGCGAAAAATAGTTCTGGTAGCACTCCAGTTCAAATCGCAGTTGTACATAAGCGAATGGAAATTATTGGCATACTTTTAAATCACGGCGCGAGCATTGAAGCTACCAATAGAGACAATATAACTCTTCTGCACATCGCTACTAACTTCGGTAGCGAAGAGATTGTAAACCTTCTTTTAACCAGAGGTGCTAATGTAAATGCTGAACAAAGCGATGGAACGACTTCTCTTCGTATTGCAGCAGAAAGAGGGCATTCACGAATTGTCGAGCGTCTTCTAAAATACGGAGCTTATGTTGATGCCTGTAACAATCAGGAAGGTTATACACCACTGCACCTTGCTGTTAAAAATGGTAGCAAAAAAATTATGAAATGCCTTTTAAATAAAGGCGCTAATGTAAACGCTGCAGCAAAAGATGGTACAACTTCCCTTCATATCGCATTGGAAAGAAGGCATTTACAAATCGCCGAACACCTTCTAGATTCTGGAGCTAATATTGATGCTGCATATAGCTCCGAAACTAAGGATGGTTATACACAACTGCACCTTGCTGTTAAAAATGGTAACAGAAAAATTGTCAAATGGCTTTTAAGTAAAGGTGCTAATGTAAATGCCGAAGGAAAGTATGGTAGAACTTCTCTTCATATCGCGTTAAGCGTAAGGGATTTCCAAACTGCTAAACACCTTATAAAATGTGGAGCTAACGTCGATGCTGCGGATAATACCTCTGAACTTGAGGATGGTTATACACCGCTGCACTTTGCTGCTAGAAATGGTAGCGAAGAAATTATCAAATTGCTTCTACATAAAGGTGCTAATGTAAATGCAGAAGCGAAAGGTGGTATCACTTCTCTTCATGTCGCGTTAAAAGAAAAGGAATTACAAATTGCTGAGCACCTTCTAAAATGTGGAGCTAACGTCGATGCTGTGTATAGCTCCGAAGGTGAGGAAGGTTATACACCACTGCACCTTGCTGCTAGAAATGGTAGCGAAGAAATTATCAAATTGCTTCTACATAAAGGTGCTAATGTAAATGCTGAAGGAAGAAATGGTACAACATCTCTTCATATCGCATTAAGAAGAAAGGAATTCCAAATTGCTGAACACCTTCTAAGATGTGGAGCTAATGTTAATGCTGTATGTAATACCTCTGGATGGAGGGAAGGTTATACACCGCTGCACTTTGCTGCTGAAAATGGCAGCAAAGAAATGATCGAATTGCTTTTGTGTAAAGGTGCTAAAGTAAATGCAAAAGCAAAAGATGGTACGACTTCTCTTTATGTCGCATTAAAAGAAACGAAATTAGAAATTGCCGAACACCTTCTAAAATGTGGAGCTAACGTCGATGCGTATAATACCTCTGGATTCGAGGCTGGTTATACACCGCTGCACTTCGCTGCTAGAAATGGTAGCGAAGAAATTATCAAGTTGATTTTACGTCACGGCGCTAATATAAATGCAGAAGCGAAAGATGGTGTAACTCCTCTTCATATCGCATTAATGCACGAGAAATTCGAAATTGTCGAACTCCTTCTAAAACGTGGAGCTAATGTTAATGCTGTATATAGCGCTGAAAATGAGAAAGGTTATACACCACTGCACTTTGCTGTTACATGTCGCGATCTAGATGTTATCAAGCTGCTCTTAAAATTTGGTGCCAAAGTCGATTCTACGATTAAACATGGTGTAACAACACCACTCCACTTGGCTGCTAATTATAGCTATCTAGAAATTGTCGAGCCTCTCTTAAAATTAGGCGCTAGCGTTCATTCTACAAATGAATACGGCGAAACCGCACTTCACAGTGCTTCTAAGAGGAGTGACAAAGAAGTTGTTACGGCTCTCCTAGAACACGGTTCCGATATTACTATTATTAGTAAACAAAATTACACTGCGCTGGATTGCGCTATGTGTGCTTATAAAGAACGTCTTGATTATCTTAGGAATCCTAATATTCGTTTGATTGGAGATAATTTTCCGCAGGATGATGTTTCTTATGTAAACGTTATTAAAACTCTTAAACGTCACATGGTTAAGATAAAAGCTGCAAATTTATATGCAATTAACAAGGATATACTATCAATTCCCTCAGCCGCATTTGGTAGCGATAATGATGAACTAAGTGATTTTCAGAATGAATGCGAGAAAGAAATAGCAAGCATGAAGAGCGAGATTATTAATGATATCACATTTTATGATATCTTGACTGGAAGTGTACGTCGAGTAGCAATGTATGCAACTAATGAAAATATAGTAGAGGCCTTCGGATCAGATAATTATAAAATAAAATTTCCGATATATGCTGGTATGATAAATAGGAATTTTAGAAAGGGGGAAAAGGAGAAAGAGTTTAGGGAAAAAGGTGATCAAATTTTTGGTTTTCTCTTTAATAACAATTTCCCTTCGTTACCACGTGATTGTACTGAAAAAATACTTAGTTACCTAAATTATGAAGATTTAATATAGGTTCCATACGCATTTTAAGGCAATTATGAATTGTATATGTAATAATTTTAAATATGTAAATATATGCATCTCTGAAATTTTAATATGGAGAATCAATAATAACACGATTTTATTATTATTTTAAGTATTATTAGAAGTATTACATTTTTCTGGAAATGCGATGATTCCTAAGTACTTTAACATACTGTTGAATAATACACTTTTTTTGTAATTCCTCTTGTCTCGAACTTTTCGTGGAAGTCAGATTTTACATCCTTATACGTCCGTTACATAAAGTTACATATTTTTTGCCATTTTGTGACCTGTAATACAGAAAATAATAAACCTAACCTACATCATTTTTTGAATTTCCGGGTTCGGGATCTCCCCTTGTCAAAAGTATGAGGGTTGAAGCTTTGTAAGGCGTCATACATGAGAATGGTTACTCCTACGAAAAAACTCATAGAATCTTTTTTGCAGAGAATTTCCTAAGCTATAAACTTTATAATAGCTATTTTTCTCGTAAAACTGTTAGATAACGAGATATTCGTGAAAAACAGTTTTTTTTACCTTCAACCCCGTGTAAAATTGGAACTAAATAGATTGAGGGAACTGTTGACATATTGTTTAAAACGACAAAATAAAGGCTCATCGTCAGCGACGGTGCCCACTTTTTAGGCAGCGTTCCCAAGACGATCTTAAGAATAAGTAGCGACTGTGAAATTCACAGTGTGAATACCGCCCTAAAAATCAGAACTATCGGGTTAAGTATAAACAAAGGAGAGATGACTAAATTATAGCAGATTCGGCAACCTGGACTAGTGCGCACTGAGTAACTCATCACTACTTTCACGTAATAGCGCCCGATGCAGGTGCACGAGGCTACCAGCTATGCAGATTAGTGAAAGGAGGTTTCCTATTGTTGGAAAGACCGTGGAAGTCTCTAAAGTCGATTTTTTCCCCGAGATAATTTCGTTGACGGAAAAATTTCACGGAACAATGTTTGCCTTGACGCGCAAAATCGGTGTTCCCCCGCTTGGAACGAGGCTAATTACCCACTGGGTAACGCGTCGGTAATGTCGTTTCTGCAAGGGGTCCATGCCAACCACTCGAGCTTGCCAACCGCACCCAATTAACCGTTCGACTCGAACCAAACGCCTCGTTCCCTAACGATCCACCCGCTTCGCTTTCCAACTCGCTTGTTACGCTATCGCTTGAACGTAGCCACAGAAATGTATATAATTGATAGGTAAATCAGGAGCGAAATTTGAAAACAGATGTATGCGCGTGATTGAGAAAGTATTATTAAGGATGTGCGATGCGGGTGGCATACGTGGAAAAGATCTTGGGCAGAGCTCGAAAACAGGAAGAAGACACCAATTAACAGACCCCAAAACGAATCGCGAGTTTCTTCTAAGTCACGTAATCTTTTGAGAAGGCCTTGTCCTTTGTTAGTCTTTAGGAGTGTCGATTGACTCCAGAAGTGTTGGCGACGCTGAGGAAGTCATAAATTTCCTTCAAGGGTTGTTTTCTCGATCCTCGGAGTAGAGCCTACTTTCTCTTCCCACGTGGGAACCCCGTTGTGTAACGGAAAAGCGCGCTTTCACCGAGTTTCCACCACCCCGAAGACGGAGGGAAAGATTTACGCCGATTCGCGGGGGCGTATGGACATTCGAAGGACGGCCTACCGCTTGGAGCTGATGCATCCTACATCCTGATTGGACTACGAGGATCTATGGAAGGACTAGGAGGATTTGGCCAACGACTTCAGCGAGGACCTCGGAGGATACTTTGAAACGTTACATTCATTCTGTCTTTAACCAGCTTCCCGAACAGTTGAATAAAACTTCAAAATTTAACTTATAAATAGTTTCTTGTATTGTGTTTTATTTGAAACTCCCGCACTTCGACGAGCAGAGCGGTTCAGCGCTCCACGGGCACCAGCCCGCGTTCTGATTTTAAAATCACCGTTAAAATACGTAACACACTTATAGCAGATTCGGCAACCTGCACTAGTGCGCACTGAGTGCGAGTTTTCTCGCTTCCAATTGGCTGAAAGTCGCACTCACAAGGAGAGTATTTTAGGTGTCCGCCTCCGATCATTTTGATTTTTGGATATGTTATAGAGGACCGAAAAATAAGAAATACGTGATTTTTTATTTTTCCCCGTTTTCATATTTGGGGGGTGAAAACTGCGTTCAAAGTTAGGGTTGAAAAATAATTTTTGTGGAATATCTCGAGAACTATTAGAGATAGGGGAAAATCTGGTGAGTCAGTCATATTTCGCATTCAAAGACACAAAATTCGTCCATTGACACTATTCCCCTATCTCTAATAGTTCTCGAGATATTCCACAAAAATGATTTCTCAACCCTAACTTTGAACGCAGTTTTCACCCCCCAAATATGAAAACGGGGGAAAAATAAAAAAACACGTATTTCTTATTTTTCGGTCCTCTATAACATATCCAAAAATCAAAATGATCGGAGGCGGACACCTAAAATACTCTCCTTGTCAGTACGCACCAGTGCGACCGTCCGAATTCGCTATTAGTAGAGCACTAAAGAGGTGAGTATGCGCATCCGCCATATTGGGTCCTCTGGAGAGAGAAAATTATTGAGTACCCGCCTTTTTGAGTATTGTCAAATTCACTTTATAAACCAAATATAAACTTAAATCTAATAAAATACTCTAATAATGTGTCGCGCTACCATGTATCAATATCAGCAACGCATATTTTGTTTATAAAGTGAATCTGAGAATACTCAAAAAGGCGGGTACTCAATAATTTTCTTTCTTCAGAGGACCCAATATGGTGGGTGCGCATACTCACCTCTTTAGTGCTCTACTATTAGTCAATAGAATGCGTCGCTATTGTTTTGTTTAAGATGGCCACGCTTACAAATGAAATCACGTACTATATAGTGCGCGATTTACACCGAATATAGACTCGAGCGTTACTTACCTTAATACAGTTTTCATGAAATTGAATATTTAAATTCACTTAAATTTTACTCGTGACTTCAAAATTAAATTCGCTCAAATCTGCTTCCCAATCACCACTGAGACAACTGCTGAATTTAAGACGATAGTTCATTGGGCAGAATAAGCATAGTCCTGAAGCGCCATCTTGTGTATGTACACGGAAAATAATAAACCTAAACCTAAACCTAACTGCTGAATCTCGGCGCAGATTGGGCGAATTTTATCAAACTCTCAGCCAATAAACGTTCAAATCGAATCTCACGTTTGTGAGTAAAATTTGATGAAACGTCGTCTGCTCGTAGCAGCTGTTAGTTTTATTGACGGAACGATGGCTAGATTAATCTAAAAAAATTAAATAATTAAACGTAGAAATTTACATATCGAAGAGAAACGTGTAATATTAGCTATTTCGAATAAACCCACTTTCCCTCGAACCTTATCAATGATCGATTTATTTCCTAAGCCGGTATCTGCGCGGGACAACGAGGGCAAAATGTAAATAAATCATTACATGCTTCACTGTTAATCATGCGTATCGATTAATGATGCCAGCTGACTATTCTACGCCGAAAGTTTTACTGTTAATTCACAAAGCAATTGTAAACAAGTGTGCGAGTACACGTCTCAAAGCAATTCGCTGAACTCGGGATCGCCTCCAAGACGGAGACCCAACTTTTTATATTTTTTTGTAAGATCCACGAATATCACATGGGAAGCTTACATCGCAGAAAATTTCCCATGTATTTATCACTCTGTCGCTCTTTCAGAACCTGGACGATATTATCGTTAACTATGTTGTTGGTACTAGCTATCTGTAAGATACTCTGCATTTGCGTCGCTCTGCCCGTTTTGCTAATAACCTGGCGGAAGTTGTACGCCAAGAAACGAGCCGAGCGATCGCGCAAGGAAACGGTCGTGGGTTTCTTTCATCCATACTGTAATTCTGGCGGCGGCGGCGAACGAGTACTCTGGGCTGCGATCAGTGCCATACAAACCAGGTTCGAGCGAATGTTAATTAGCGGCTACGTCCGTCTCAACTTTTAACGAGCTTAACGCTCCGTTGTTCGCAGGTATCCGAATGTACATATAGTCGTTTACACCGGGGACCTCGACGCCGACCCAGAGCAGATTCTCAATAAAGTGAAGAAAGTATTTAACTTCCAACTGGAGCGCAAAGTAGAGTTTGTGTATTTGCATAAGCGGAGATGGGTGGAAGCTACCATGTACCCTTATTTCACGCTGCTGGGGCAAAGCTTGGGGTCGATATGGTTGGGTATCGAGGCTTTAAACAGCTTCGTACCAGGTATACAAGCTTCGCGTAGCTTCGGCGATTATTTCACCGATTAAAGGGGTAGTCTAGACACTCGTTTTCGAAGGTGATATTTGGAAATTAATTCTGGAAAACCTATCGCACCTACAGGGCAGAGGTTTCGCACACATATTTAGTAGTGTTTGAGCTATCGACACAAATTTTTGCAATGCATTATATTGAAAATTGTATAAGTTACACGCCGAAGCGCAGGTCGTGTCGTCAAACACCGGCACTCATCGGGCGCACGAATTGTGGCCGTCGTAGTCATCTGAAACGAAAGTACCAAAGATTTTTTTAATCTATATGAGTGTAGTTATCGCCCGAAGCAGATGTAACCAAGTCCGGACATTGTTACCGAAATCGCAGCTGTTTAAAAATTTACATTTGATTTGTTCGACTTTTCTTGAGCTAAAACAAGGTGTGGGGGTTGTTGTATTAAAACTATTGATATAATTCTGCTTCGGGCTATACGTACACATTCACTTTGAATGTGTGTAAAATTTTAGCTCAATCGGTCCAGTAGTTTTTGAGAAAAATGTGCGCCGCATCTAAAGAAATTGTTTCGAGAAAAACGCGTTTAAAGTTTTTCGTGCAGTTACGACCTATACGACTGAAGTTACGGTAGATAACGACTAATTTCTGTAACATATCCCTAATCTGGTATGCCAGGACCGTAGAGGAAACCTTCCTTAGCTTCAAAAAAATCATGTTGGGCAGGTCTCTCTTCTCTGCTGGCAGTCGTAGCCTCTTTAGATACAAGGGTCGAGGGAACGACTGCCGGCCACGCTGCGGCTTTAATCCCTTATAACTCTGGGAGTTTTCCGAATTTCACCGTAATATTTTAGGGGCATATTTTCGAAACCCTAAACTATTAGAAAATCAAAAAAAAAAATCGAATTTTTGGGTAGAATACCCCATTAAACGTAATATATTTTCAGACATTTACATCGATACAATGGGCTACGCATTCACATACCCGTTATTCAAATATATTGGCGGATGTAGGGTAGCGAGTTACACTCATTACCCCACGATTTCGACCGATATGTTGAGGCACGTTTATAGGAGAGTCATCTCGCATAATAACAGAAAAGTCATAGCTAGAAATCCGTTCTTATCCGCAGCCAAGATTGCTTACTACAAATTGTTCGCGTTTGTAAGTACGCTGGAATTGTGAAATAATTATGCTAGGATATTGTAATTTCTGGCGAACGCTCTAGATGTACGGTTGGGCTGGTAGAAGAGCGGAGATTATAATGGTGAACTCTTCGTGGACCGAGGAGCACATCAACACGATCTGGAAGTGTCCGTTGAAGACGCACAGGATTTATCCACCGTGCGATGTGAAACACTTAACGCAACTGCCACTTCTAGATGATGATAAGAAATCTGACGACATCCGTATAGTTTCCGTGGCACAATTTAGGCCAGAGAAGAATCATCCGTTAATGTTAAGAGCGTTGTACGAGCTTCGGTCGATTGTTAAAGAAGGAACGTGGGAGAAGGTGAGTCCGATGTAACTTAAGGGGAGGTTCCGGTCTAGAGCCCCAAAAAATAGGTGATCTTTAGGAATTAATTAAAGGAAAACTACTATATATAATTTAATGGGACTTTTTGCATTGTATTAAGGATGTCTTAAACTATAGAAATATATTTTTTGTTTTATAATTAATCATTGCAGACGGCACTGGGGAGTGGTTAAAGTCGAGACGTCAAAATGTTCATCCAAATCGGTGGGACCTGTATCTCCAAAAGTTATTATCCGATTCGACTGAAACTTTTTTTATTTTGAAGAATATACCCTTGGCTAGGGGGGAAACCAGAGAAAAATACAAAAATGACATTTTTTTTAGAAAATAACGACACTCGAAGTTTGAAATCACTTTTTCCCTATATTTTTCGTCCTTCCAATGCCTTTGAAAATTATAAATCTTTAATTTTTGTAATTTTCTCTGATTTCCCCTCTAGCCAGAAGTATATTCTTCAAAATAAAAAAGTTTCAGTCGAATCGGATAATAACTTTTAGAGATATAGGTTCCACCTATTTTGAGAACACTGTTTCGAGAAAAACGCGTTTAAAGTCAGCGCCGAGTGGCCGGTTGTTGCCCACTTGCCGCTACTCAAATGCCTATAACTTCGGGAATTTAACGAATTTCAACAAATCCTTTTAAACACGTGTCCCTAAAAGGTTGAACATTAAAAAAATAAAATAAAAAAAATCGACTTTTAGACCGGAACCTCCCCTTAATGTTAATGCGCTCGATGCTCATCATACTTGACCTTTCCAGATTCGATTAATTCTTATCGGGTCTTGTCGAAACGAGGAGGACGAAGGTCGAGTGAAGGATATGCAGGATTTATCGAAGCACTTTGCGCTGGACGAAAACGTGGAGTTTAAATTGAACATACCGTACTCGGAACTTACGTCGGAGCTTCAAAAAGCAACGATAGGTCTGCATACAATGTGGAACGAACACTTTGGCATCAGCGTTGTCGAATGCATGGCAGCCGGATTGATTATGGTGGCTCACGCGTCTGGCGGCCCAAGGTTTTACTAGAAACTTGTAAAGCCGGAAATCCACCGGGAAGCTAAGCTATGCTATGCGATGCTATGTTATGCCATGCAACGTTTTAAAAGAATTAGCTTTAATACATTCTTATAGAACCGTTTCCACCAAATGCTAAGCTAAAACATAGCATCGCGTAGCATAGTTTAGCTTCTCGGTGGATTCCCGGCTTAATCGATCGATTAGAAACAGAAGTTTCATAATGCAATTGGTAATAATTACAGGGCTGACATAATAGAAACGCAGCCGGGATCGCAGAATGGATTTATAGCGGAAGACGCTGAGGAATACGCAACAATAATGGCACATATCATCAATATGCACTCGGAAGACAGAAATGCTATTAAAATGGCTGCTAGGTATTGTTAATTTCGGTGCTTTTCGAGTAGTGATGGGATCTGAAGCGCTTCGAAGCGCTTCGAATCTATATATATGACGAAAACTTCAAAGTGCTTCGAACGTGATTCGAAGCTTGAAAGTCTTGACACTCTTGTTTCGAAGTCTCCTCCGTGGCGAGGACAACCCCCCGTAGTGCCTCATCGAATTTTATGGCTTTCGACCCTCGAAGGGGTCTGAATACTATTAAAAAGTGAGAAATGTTCAGGATTTCCGCATCTCTCATCAGATATTTGCGAAGAATTATTTTATTTCTGAAACAGGTATGAATCCTCGGCCGACCGCAGCGATTCCAGGTCGGCGCCTCGCTGTCGAGGATGAAAATGTGAAATATTCGTTTCAGCGTGTTAAGAAATTCTTTATTCTTTATCGTATCGATATGGAAGCGACACCAATGGATTCCTTATGTTCTTCCGATGAAAATCATACCAAATTTCATGTAAATCGGACTATTTTTAACGAAGTCAACTTGAAATGATTTAAATCAATTTTTCATGGAATTTCCTTAATTATGGTCCGAATTACGCCGTTCTTGGTATTAGTTTCATCGGCGAAACATAAGGAATCGATTAGCGTTATTTTCGAAAAGATTTGATGAGAAATTTGGAAATCCTGGACATTTCTCACTTTTTAATGGTATTCAAACCCCTTCGAGGGTCGAAAACAATAAAATTTGGTGAGGCACTGGGGAGTGTTGTCCTCGCTGCGGGGTACCAGGCGGCATTCTGTACATACGGGTCCGAAACCTACCAAGGCTTCGAACAAAGAGTTCCAAGACTTCGAAGGCGATCTAGACTTTCAAGAGCTTCGAATCATGTTCGAAGTGCTTCGAAGTAGTCGCCCGATATTCGAGAGAGATTCGAAGCGCTTCGAGTCCCATCACTATTTTCGAGTATCTCTATCAGAAATTGTAAACAACTCTTTCCAGGGCGTCAGTGAGCCGCTTTTCGGACGAAGTCTTCGAGACAGAATTCTTGCGGACGATAGAACCGTTTTTCAGGCAAAAGCAGGAATGATTGTTTCTTATTAAACAAAACTTATTACGATTGAAAATAAACCGTCTGAATTTCGTTTCCCTTCTGTCACAGAATCACGCAAGTTACAGGAAGTGGTAGACCGAAAGGATATTAGATTGCAATGCATAATTTATTCTTAAAAAGAGTAAAAACAAGGAAATGAGACATATATATCGCTATATATACGGGGTGTTGCTCTACTGGTAGTCAATACTAAAATCAAGAGTGACGGAATTGCGGGAAAGGCTTCGATTTCGAGTAAATTGACTTCGAATCTGACGTCTAAGGGTAGTGATGGGATCCGAAGCACTTCGAAGTGCTTCGAATCTGTCTTGTATATCAGGCGACTAATTCGAAGCTTAAAACTCTTGAAAGTCTTGCTTCTTGGTAGTCTCAAAAGTCTCGAAAGTCATGAAAGCCTTGAGCGTCTTGGAAATCTTGAAACTCTTGCTTGGTATGTTTCGGACCGCGAGTCTGACAAGACCGATCAACCTGGCTAGTTTTTGGCAACCAGATGTTCATTTCCAAGACTTCCAAGACTTTCAAGACTTTCGAAACCTATCAAAACTTTCAAGAGTTTTAAGCTTCGAATCAAGTTCGAAGTTTTCGTCATATATATACATTCGAAGCGCTTCGAAGTGCTTCAGATCCCATCCCTACCTGAGGGGCACGCGTATTTGCTGAAATTCAAAGTCAATTTTCTCGAAAACGAAGCGTTTAGCGCAATTCCGTCGCTCTTGATTTTCGCCTGTGTAATCCCCCCCCATAGTATCGACTATCAGTAAAATAACACTCCTGTACGTATACACGCGTTTTGCGTCTAAACAGTGCTGACAGTAAAATCATACAGGACTTATCCCGCATTGGTATTTTTGTAGCCGCAACCTTCGCACTCTAAAGTATAACAAGTACTGTCCCCGACGCCTTTGTCCTCGCACAGCTTGAAGCGAAGATCACGGTCGCTTAACATGATCTCCGCCACTTTTATAGCTGTCTCGGTGTGGCAAGTAAGTTGTTTGCTTCCGAGTTTAATTCTAGAAGTTCCGCTTGCCAGGGCCATGAATATCACCAGCTACAACACATCCACGATAAAAGCATCGCTACAGAATTTAACGATCTTCGATAGTGATCGTATTTAAAAAAAAAATATACCTGATCTTGCGCGTGCTCGTCGACACAGGATCCTGACAAGATCGCGTCCAGTATCTCATTGCCAGCCTGTACACCTGGAGCCACTTGCTCCTGTCGACCGGAACCCAAGCCGGAACCACCGAAGATGCATTCACTAGTGGTAGTGCACACCACGCTAGTAACGTTTACGTTTCGTTATTAAATACGCAAAATTCATTCTTCCTGACTTGTCGAAGCATCTTACTTGATCCCAGATCCATTGCCAACAGCCACAGATCTGTCTTCCTTATAGGCTTCGATATTTACAGCTGGCACATGAAGTTTATGCTTATTCAGCCCGTCTACTAAGACCGACCTTGCATCGCTTGCCATCTTATGCGCCTCCTGCGACAAACAGATTTATTAACTCGCGAGGCAAGTTTGACGGGAAAGTCAGAGACGTACTTTAATGGGGACAACTCCTGCGACGTATGCCCATCCGTCTATGCTACGAGGCACGCCAGGATCGGTTAACGTAGCAGCTTTCAAAGCCTGCACAGGGTTTACGTACAAATGCACTTCTCCGCCTCCCTTCGGATAATAACCCCTCCATTGATTATTAAAAGATTAATATTCTTGGGAGAAACACACTGTTCTGAGTAGGGCTGGGTCTATTCGAGTAATTTAATATTCGAATATCTTGCAAGCATTCGAATGCTACGAATAAACTTCGAATATTGAATAGCATTTGAATAGCATTCGAATATTTAAGTATTCGAATGATATTCGAATATTTAAGTATTCGAATGATATTCGAATATTTCAGTATTCGAATGCTATTCGAATATTTTAGTATTCGAATATTTCAGTATTCGAATACTTTTCGAATATTTAAGTATTAATACTATTCGAATATTTAAGTATTCGAATGCTATTGGAATAATTAAGTATTCGAATACTTTTCGAATATTTAAGTATTAATACTATTCGAATATTTAAGTATTCGAATACTGAAATATTCGAGTAGTATTCAAATACTTAAATATTCGAATAGTATTCGAATACTTAAATATTGGAATACTCAAATATTCGAAGTTTATTCGAATACTATTCGAATACTTAAATATTCGAATACTCAAATATTCGAAGTTTATTGGAATACTCAAATATTCGAAGTTCATTCGAATACTATTTGAATACTTAAATATTCGAACAGTATGGTGTGAATTATAAATCAAGTTATTAGCTTACAAGATTTCACCCTGACAAACTAACGAACTCACAACTAGAATACATCAGTATTCGAATACTTAAAAATTCGAATACTTAAATATTCGAATAGTATTTGAATACTGAAATATGCGAATAGTATTCAAATACTTAAATATTCAAATACTCAAATATTCGAAGTTTATTTGAATACTATTCGAATTCTTAAATATTCGAAGTTTATTCGAATACTCAAATATTCAAAGTTCATTCGAATACTATTTGAATACTTAAATATTCGAATAGTATGGTGTGAATTATAAATCAAGTTATAAACTTCCAAAATTTCACCCTGACAAACTAAAGGACTCACAACTAAAACTAAATAAAAGCTTGTAAAAAAAATAAACCTAAATAACTTCATTTATAATTCACTCTATACTATTCGAATACAGCAGTATTCGAATAGTTAAAAATTCGAATAGTATTCGAATACTTAAATATTCGAATAGTATTCGAATACTTAAATATTCAAATAGTATTCGAATACTTAAATATTCGAATTATATTCGCCAAATAATTGAGCAACTGAACTATTCGAATATTCAAATACAGAAAAATTCGACAAATAGTCCCAGCCTTAGTACCGAGTATACATACCTTGCCACGACTCTGAAATCAAAGTCAGCTCCGAATCTGTTAAGCAACGGCCTCAACACCTCCGTGAGGTATTCCACGTGTGGCCCCATGGGGACGTTCGTACCACCCTTGAGGATTAGCGTAACTGGATCTCTCGGAGGAAAAAACAGAGCGCAGGGCAGGGCTACCTGAGCTAGCAAGCAAATGCAACCAGCGGTCCCTGTGTCTGCGACAAACGTGTGTCCCCTCTCTGCGTTCAAAGAATCAGGCTTGAATTCCAACGACGTCGATCCTATGTCGGCTCCTTGGACTTGCGCGTTACACATATCTCTCAACAATTCAACTCCTAAAACGGTGATCGATTAGAAATCTATCCAACGGCAATTGTAAATCATATTCTAACCACTTCAAAGAGTATACCTTTTAAATGCTGCGCAGCGAGGCCAGGCTTGGAGCGGCCTGCTCGTATATTGTTAATCTTAACTGGAATTTTGTACAGCGTACTCAGGCAAAGCGCTATTCTTAATACTTGACCACCCTGGAGAAGACGGCAGACATTGGCTCGTAAATTTTAATCGGAAGCGAATGCAATGGAACGTAATAAGTTTGTAATGAATTCAAAGATTACTGATCCTGTAACCTAACTTGTCTCAGGAAGGAAACACTGAAAATACTTACACCTTCGCCTAGGCTTCCATCAATTTGTACGGGGGACGTCATGGTGCGAATGGTGTACTCAGACGTATCAAGAGGAATGAGTGGTAGCCTGCCCGAATAAGTCTGGCACGTGAGCACTGCTTGTTTTGTCAAAGATATGGGCTGAAGCTGAAAGATGCTCACTTCAAATAGGTAACTACTCTCAATCAATTGCACATGCATGTATACAGATACTCACATTTATGCATAGATACGTGATGCTAGTGTATTGATTCCATAAGCATTTCCTCAGAAATGCTACTATTTAATGTTAGAAGATAAAGAATACTATATATGTGTGTGTGTATTAGCAATGCCATCTGCCATATGAACTGCTTATGAAATAAAATTCTACATTTTCCTCCAATTTTATTATAAATCAATCATGCTACAAATTCAATTTTATGGGTGTTCACGGCGGGGGGGGGGGGGGGCAAAAAGGGCAGTTGGCTCCCCGGGTTTTGAGAAAAATCGCTTATTTTTCAAAACTAAGCTGTTTCAAATTTTTGTAATCTAAAGGGTTCTCCCGTCGAATAATAATAATAATAATAATAAAAAAAAACTGATCTTTATTAAGTTTATACTAAAAAAAAGGAATAGTTTTAAATTTCGGTTTTAAATTTTTAATTAAATTGGCACTATAAAATGGGTTAAAAAAAAAGCAAGAGGGGTATATTTTTCTTTACCATCATCCCAAAGTTGCCCCCCTGGAAAAAAGTCTCCCGACGCCCCTGTTCAATTTTTGTATTTTAAGGGCGAATTCCACTTACGACCAAACCCACCCAAATCGCCCGTGATTTTCATTAAGCTGGGTTTTCCCGTACGCGACTGGACGCGTCGTCGAGAATTTCAAAGTCGATTTTCTCGAAAATGAAGCGCGATATCAAAAAGTTGTATTCCTTTTCCTCGACTTATTTGCTTGTTATAAATCGAAAAGAAAGAGTAACTTTTTTTCATATCGCGCTTCATTCTCGAGAAAATCGACTTTGAAATTCTTCACGTTGCGTTTAGTCGCGTACAGGAAAACCTAGCTTAATGAAAATCGCGGGCGATTTGGGCGTAAGTGGAATTCGCCCTAAGTGACACTAATATTCTATGTGAATTGAATATAAAAAGTTATTGTTTCCTGCTCCTTTTTTTTAATACAGAACAGTTTTGCCTTTGTATGGATTGCAGAACATTGAAAACATTAAAGTTACAAATTTTTTGTGTATAGAAAATAGAAATGGCAATTGATCTTTTCTAATACAGTCGGGACCCGATCTAGGGGGCGCAAGCAGGCAAATTTGGAAGGGGGGCAAAATTGATAGGAAGAGAAAATTAAAATTTTAATTTTAGCTTTGTTTTTATTTTTTTATTTTTAGTCTTAGTTTATATGTAATCCTCCGTTTTTAGTTCTTATCGTTGTAAACTAAAGGGGACTATACCCGTAAAATAATAAAAATAATAAAATCAATCAAAAGTTAAAATTTTTTGCAAAAGGGGTAAAAAGGTAGCGAGTACATATTTGAATTTATTTAGTTTAAGTCGGCGCCAGATTTACACAGAGCAAATGATAAGGCGCTAACATAAAAAAACTGAGAATCGTAGATTAAATAAGGAACAAAATTTTTTTTTACTTTTTAGCGCATTTTTATTTTTTGTAGTCGATTTTAATTTTTTTTATTGCCCCGAGCGATAGAAGAGCTATATCGGGCCCTGAATAGTCTATTAACATTAAAAAAATTATGATAACGAAAGTATTTAGTATGCGTCAAGGATAGTATACCTACCGAAGGTTGTTCGGTGCGTGCTGCATAAGTGCTATAGAAAGAATAAAGAAACATTTCGTAGGAAAAAATGACTGAAGTTTACTGTATCTTTCATTACATAAAAATCTTCATTCTGTTGCAACTTATTTTTAGCGATTCATCACGAGAGAAAACAGTTTTCTGAAAAGCTTTGAAAATTGCATGTAATACTGGTTAATAAGCGCTAAGGAATATTCGAGACGATCGGTGCTTCTTATTCAACGGCCCTTTTGCTTCCACAACGATTCCCTAGTTTTACACAGACTTTGATCAAATACATGCTTCGGATGAGCCTGGCGTTTCCAGTATTACCCTAAGATATGTGATTCCAAGTATACTTCTCTAAGTACTCGTTCCGGCAGCTTACGTTTAAAAGAAACTATTTCCACGAAGTAGTATGAAATGAAAGTTCAAGGCATAGATACGACTTATGACTAGCGTGAACTGGCTAAAGAATATAAAAACACGTTGAAGGAAAGAAGAAAGTTTGCTCCCCTCGAACGCAATCATTGCCTTTTTAACGTAATAATGCAACAACTACACTCCTAGCTGTGTACAGTTTAAAAATTAGGCGTTTCGCGTGGAGTAAGAACACAATGCCTTCCGTGATTTACATACAATCCATTTTGTATCAATACTTTACAATCGGAGCAAGCATCCCACTCAACATAAATTATCTACAGTTAATTCGGAGTATTCTTTCTTTCGGTTTTACACACGTGCTTTCCCCAAAACGCCGCGAGATTACAAGACCAGACGCGCGAAGAAAAGGAAAAAAATTAGTGGGGCAACGCGTCGTTGCAGACACAATATTCTTTTTTCTTTTTTTAGATCTCAAATGCTCGAGACAATTAATAACGATCACCACATTCGAAAGCTACGTTAGTAGAAAATCCTATCACAAATCGTGGCTTCGAAACGTTACTCTTATATGTAGTTATGTAATACTATGTACTTTAAATTAACTTTACGTGTAATTACACTTTCACAGCTGACAGCTTTCCTCTTCTTTTTTTTTTTTGCTTTTCAGAATGTTCGTCTGAAGCATTTAAGATTATGCCTGTCGACCGTTCGCGCTGTTAATTGCGCCCGGGCGATGCTACGCGCGCGGCTGCATTCTTCGAGACTTTTCCAATAACATTAAGGAAAGATTGTCTAAATTTAAACCGTCTGTGGATTATTTCGAGTCTGACCCAGATAAAAGGCCAGCGTGTCGGTCTGGTTTCGTAGATTTCTTTTAGGGTCGCGCGCAATTGCGTGCGCGTAATTTTCGAAGAATGCAGCTCGTGTGCAGCAGCTGCTTAGAAGATTTAAAGAAATACTGACTGTAAAAGAACGCTTGGAAAAACGAGGCGCAATCGGAGCGCGAACGGGTCGAGCGGTATATTGTTTGATATAAATGCGTTGTTGCCTTTCTTTTTTATCGTAGAAACGCCCGATAGAAGACTATCCTATTTACACTCGCTCGTAGTCTTTTTCTCAAAACGATACATCGCAATTCAAATACAGCCTCGCGACAGAACATCAAACAGTAATTTCGAATTCAGTAAATTTCGAAGGATTTCAAGTTTCTTGAACATTCCCAACCGCTCTAATTAATTTCATTAATCTTTTTTATAATTTACTTTTTAAATAATTCATTTTTTTTTAGACTTTCCTTATCATTATTTATACTCGCGCGTAATCGATTGCCTCGCATTTGTAACAAATTTCGCGAACGTACGGTACATACGTAAACGGTAAACGGTTCTATTCGTAATGTACGAGTTACAGTGGACATTGTATCACATTAATTTCAATATTTCTAAAAATACGATCTGCTGTCCCGATCATTGTTCATTCTTCGTACCATTCCCCTCTCTCGTTTTCGAGCACCGGCGTGCCGCGGCATAAATAAGCGATAACTAGCGAATAATGATTTTAGAACGGAAAATCCTCGTCTTACATTATAAAATGTATGGTACAATTAAGAGAAAAAATTCAGTTACGAATGCTACTGCAACGAAACTTGAACTTACGCCCCTCTCGGCCTCTGCTTTTTGGTACGATACGATACAAAAGAGATATCCGACGTTTCGCCGTGTACGACAGTAAATACATCGATATTTGTACTTTCTATGTGAACTTCTAACGTCGAACTAAAACCAAACATCCTTTCTTGCTCGGTATGACAGATAAACAACACTGAACATCTGATCCAGCACCTGAAAAGCAACTGGCTGTTAATCACGATACATTCTATTTCCATCCTTAGCAATGTATATCTCAGTGTTTCCCAATCTTTTTCGAGTCGCGACCCCTTTTTATAATATTCAAATAACGCCCCCTCCTCCATATAAAGTAAGGTGAATTTAATAAGGTAAAGAAAACGCATTAAAAATAGGTATTTCAGAATATAATTCTAACTTAGGGAGACTTCATTTTCATTAAGGTAGAATTTCAAAGTCGATTTTCTGGAGAATGAAGCGCATTATCCAAAAAAGTTACTCTTTCTTTTTGACTTATAACAAATAAATAAGTCGAGAAAAAGGAATAAAATTTTCTGATAGTGCGCTTCATTCTCGAGAAAATCGACTTTGAAGTTCTTAACACTGCGTCCAGTCGCGTATAGGAAAACCTACCTTAACGAATTTCAGAATATAATTTTAACTTAGGGCGACTTCATTTTCATTAAGGTAGAATTTCAAAGTCGATTTTCTGGAAAATAAAGCGCGATATCCAAAAAAGTTACTCTTTCTTTTTGACTTATAACAAATAAATAAGTCGAGAAAAAGGAATAAAATTTTCTGATATTGCGCTTCATTTTCGAGAAAATCGACTTTGAAATTCTCGACACTGCGTCCAGTCGCGTATAGGAAAATCTACCTTAACGAATTTCAGAATATAATTTTAACTTAGGGCGACTTCATTTTCATTAAGGTAGAATTTCGAAGTCGATTTTCTGGAAAATAAAGCGCGATATCCAAAAAAGTTACTCTTTCTTTTTGACTTATAACAAATAAATAAATCGAGAAAAAGGAATAAAATTTTCTGATATTGCGCTTCATTTTCGAGAAAATCGACTTTGAAATTTTTGACACTGCGTCCAGTCGCGTATAGGAAAGCCCACCTTAATGAAAATCAAGGGCGTCGCGAGCGATTTGAGTGTAACTGGAACTCACCCTTAAAATTAAAAAAAAAAAAAACCCGTGGCGACCTCCCAGAAACCCTTCGCGACCCACCGGTTGGAGATCACTTATATTTATTTCTAACGTAACTTCTGTGTCTATAAGCAACTCACTTTAAGGCCTCGATACTGCCACTTAACGTCTCTTGTTCCCATGACGTCGACTGAACTTACGACTTTTCCTGCAACCAAGCAACAGAGGCATTGAAAACCCCAACCGAGGCGTAGGAAATCTGTGTGCACAGTTGCAAAAGCTTACCTAATTTTACTTGGCGAAGGAACTGGAGCATGTTCGGCGATAACAGGTAACACAGACGTGAATTTATCAGTTGGACGTAAAAGACGCGCCGTACGTGACGACAATCTCCATATCAGTCTTTGCCTGTGAGGAGTTTGCTCTTGGGCATTGTATTTGCTCAAAATAGCACCTACAGCTTCGTGCGCAGAGAAGAAACTTGTATCTGAAATCTGTCGAAGAGAAGCGCACCAATCTAACACCGCTCGAGTCTCCTCGAACTAAAACATCTGACGAATCATCCTGACGATACCTTACATATTTTCTGAAGCTCTACGGCAAACTCTAAAAGTCTAAGCATTTGATTTCTTGGTATTACAGATGGATTCATGGTGGCGCAGCTAGTCCCAGGAGTCGTCGATACGCCGGGGTCCGTGCTAGTGTCCAGCCGATTCACTGCGCCGTCCAAGTAGTTGCAGAGCAGAACCAGCGCCACTTCCGATGGCCTCAAGCTGGCACAGTTGCCATCGCAGGCAACCATCTCCAATCTGAGGAGAAGCTCAGACTCCTGAAATAAGCGCGTTCAGTGCCATTGCCGTTGCTGGTACTCTACGGTCTCCTACGAACAATAAAGCAACTTACCGTGACGATACTATTGTAGATATCCCCTACTCCTAGCTGCGACGCAACGGCATGAAACATCGCATTGTACAATCGAAGGAAAGTCAAGGAAGTGAGGGGCCGAGTGCCGGGCGCCCACTCTAATTTGTTCCTTATCACCTCCGACATACGTTTTAGATCACCGCCGGTGCACTTGCACTGGGAAATAGAGACCAAGTGATCGGCGTCCAGAGACTGCGCCAGCTGGACAGCGGCTATGTGAAACGCGGACACGCTGATGCAAGCCATGTGCTTCGGCCTCGCCTTCATTTTCGTTAGGAAACGGTCCATCAGGTTGATGGCGACAAAAAGCACGTCCGATGGTAAGTCGTACCATACTTTTAAGCATCTTAAAACGTGGGCAGATCCGTCGCGAGCTCCGATAGTTATTTCGTCGTTCTGAGGAAACGAGCAAAGATTTTGCGTGCGCGACAGGCCACCCTCCGTCGTTCGCAGGCGCGGCGGACGCGCCGTCAGGCGAGAGCTCTCCGTAGGCTCTCGTCGAGTACACTTACTTGCGAGACGCTCGGTAACTGAAGGCTCGGCTGGTATTTCACTTCGAGAACCAAGGCTTCTTGCAGTCGTTCGAGCAGCGGGTGGATTGCATCCGGTACAGGCAAGCCCGATGTGTCCATTCCTGCGATGTGTGACCAACAGCTAACTACGGCAACAACGAAAGGATGATAGAACACAAAGGGTGCGTAGTGTGGCTGATGAGGCAGGCGTCACACAACAAGAATGGCGCAGCTGGCTAGCCTTGTATCTGTAAAAATTAAATAATATTGATATTAAGGTAGTTCGAGAAATTAATCTCGGCTTGAATGTTATCGGACAGTTAACAAATGGTAAACAGACCATCGAAAGGCTTATAAACAAAATACCGATTCGTTTTATCGCTTCGAAACAATCGTACTTAAATGTTTAACAATTTTTGCGGAATATGATATATATATATATAACACTAACTGGTGCGATACATTTTTAATGCAGTAGGGAGTGACTGTTCGATTGAAATTCGGGTTGTGTTCAATTTAGAATCTGGGCATTGTAAATTCTCGGCGCTGTTAGAGATCGAGGAAGATTTATTTCGCTCACCATCGTGACATTCTCAACTGCCCCGTGCGTACGTGTTTGCATCCACGCGCCGTAAATGGGTCATTCGAGATTCGAGGGTTTCGAAGAATGGACTAAAAACGGACTTAGTTCGAAACAACATGGGCCACTTGCGGTTAACCATGTTTTTCTTTCGCGTCGATTCTAATTACCGCGGTGGCGTTAAAAATTCCATTGTGGGCGGATCTTCGAGGAGTTTTACGCGCGAAGTAATTCGAACTTGCTAGAACAAAGGAATCGTGTCGTTGCGAGTGCAATAAGATTTTGATACTCTTGACGATCGGGAATTGTTCGGAATTCGAATGTTTGGAATTCCGCTTGCAGCGTGATTTGTTTAGCGATGAAATTATGTACAGAGACCAGTTTTGTATCTTTGTTCAGAGTAGTATGGGTGCAGCGGGGTATCGAGTATAATAGCTTTCAGATTACGGAAATATCTGGAATACGCTTAACAAAGAGGATAGTTCTTTAACCTCGCGATTATCTCATTGAAATGATCCAATAGCGTAGGACACCTATGGAAGTGAATCGACCGAGGAATTCTTCGAAATGTTACGAGACAAGAGATTATTAAGAAATAGAATATTTTTTTTAAATCACCAGTAGAAATATTACATTACAGAAATAGCGCAAGTATTATTTACTAGTTAAAGTATTAATTTGTTTAATAATAAAAATTATAAAAAGAAGTCGACACGTAAGAGTTTGAAAGAAAGATAAGAATTACTGGCTTCTATTAATAATTTACTTTGCCAAATGACGTAACAATAAGTTTCCGGGCAATGACCTTCGACAGCACTGTCGCGAACAAAAAGAAATGGCATTGAATTAAAAGTTAAAACAACTTTTATATCAGCGACGCGCTTCGTGGAAGAAAGGAAGCTATAGAAAAGATATCGAACGGCTGATGCAACGAACTGTCAAATTTAAGGATGAACAGGATTCCCTTCAATCGACTTCGACTGCTTAAATCGCGATTAAAAGAAACCCAAACGCGTAGATTTGATGTAAATTAAATTTTCATTCTGATTAATCAATTCTGGCGGAAGTGCCATAAAATGTCTAACAAAAAAATTTCTGTGACATCTACTTCGAAAATTGCCAAACATGGAAGTTTAAAATAAATGAATTTCACGAACAAAAAATTCATTCAGAAAGTACGTAATTCTTCGACTAGCGGTATTTTAAGTGACTTACAAACACACGAGTCCAGTTCTTTTGAATTATATTGACTGCGGAAAGACAAATATGTATATCGATATAGAAACGTGAATAACAGACGCTGATATAAGGAGATTAATCACTGAATTGATTTGAAAAGTTTTCGACTCGGCAGAGTACACACAGTTCCATTATTCATTCTTGGCGGGAAGTTGTATTCGCGAAGAAACTCCTAGCGTTTGATAAAAAGTTTGTGTACGTACGACTTGTTTCGAGTGCGGTGGTCCCTCGAGATCACTGAACCACCAAAAAACTATATACGCTTCTTTTTTTTCTTTACGTAAGAGCAAAGAGCCCCGCGAGGAGCAGACGCACGCTCGCCGAGCGCGTACTTTAGCGATACTGACTCTCGCATCTGCTTGAATCGCACGGGTGAGCGATGCTCGAGCAGCCCACGATCGCGCACGAACTCGCACGAAGCTGATCGGCGACGTCAAGCTGACACACGAAACTTTTTACTATCAACTCGTTACCTCGGCAAAAAGAGTTCTTTGTTTACATACGCAGAGCATGGAACCCTGATACTCCTATGTAATCTATCTCGACCAATTAACACGCGAATTCCTTTGCGTTTCTGGTTACTCCGACGAACTTAAAAATTCGTAAACCGAACTGTTTACATTCTGATTAAGAAAGAACTTGAGGAATGTCTCAGGAAAAGTATAGAAATTACTTGGAGAGTGATTCATAGTTTATGTATTTACGCAGCGTAGTTGCAGTTCAACGCACTTTGGCGCTGAATGAACTTTGAAACGAACGTTGCATTTGTTTATTTCCCCCACTGCTGGCGTTATCGCCTCAATCATCGCGATAAGACGTCAGCGCCAGAATAAACACGCACCCTGCGCAAATTTACGATTCGAAGCGGTGCAAAACAAGGCTTATCTGACTGTGGGCCAGTGGTGTTATTATTTACAGGGAATGAGAAATGACGCAAGCTGCAGAGCAGTGACTGGTTAAGTACGAGGGTAGGAATTTATCGGGTACACCGTACAATCAGTCGCGATTGAGGAGAAAATCAGAGTTTCGCTGTGTTAGCACCGAGGAGTAGTGTCTCGGTAGTTACGAAACGATCGGGGAAATGTAACAACTCTACTTTTCGCGTTTCACCACCATTTTGTTTCCGTTAGAGGAGCGAGCGTATTTGGCGAGCGGGTTTGAGAGGAGGCGCGGAATGTCACGGGGAAACTTACCCGGATGCGTCCGAAACGCTTTCACGTCAATGGATCACCCAATCTTGGCTTTTGTTGTCGTGTTCGCCCGTACAGATAGGAAACAGAGCCGCGGACGAACCGCTCGGTTTGACAGTTGCCCCGACAATAAGAAATGGCGGAGCTGCGCTCGTTCAGCTGATCATTACGCGTCAGCGCACGGTCATGCGCAACGAAAACATAGTCCCTCCGTGGATCGTAAATAATCGCACGGCCAATCGGATTCAAACTTGCCGCTGGCACGATTCGTTTCGCTTCGAGCGATAAATTAACAATGGGTCCGTGCGCGATCCGAGGTTATCATTCTCGCCAATTGGACTTTAATTAGCGTATTTCTCGGGGTGAAGAATTTTCGAGGCGCGAGGCTTCCAATTATGTTTCAGATATTTTTGTTAACGTGCGAATACACGATGAGATTTTACGCGAGACAAAAATCTCGGCAACAACTAAATGTAAATAATGGAAAGAGTCGCGAGAAATGAGATTTTTGAAAATATATAAAACTCGCGAGAGTTTAGTTTCACGAAACTAATGACAAATTAATTAAAAGTAATAGGATAATTGTCTCGTGTGAGACACGATATTTTTGTGTCGTCGTAAATTGGCATTTTAAACTATAGGAATCTTAGATCGAGGCCACATATCGTTTGGGGGGGATTAGGAAACGCGAATTGCCAGTGTCCGGTAATATGCGCGACGCCAAATTGAAGGCCGAAGGCTTTCTCCAGCCAAGGTCGAATTTCGATGAATCGTCGTTGATACATTAGCATCGTTTAAATGTGGTTCAGGAGCAAATTCTTCGGGGAGGTCATTGGTCAGTTCAGAATATATACTAGGTGTTATTACAAGAATATATTTGAATGTTGAGGAAATGATTTATGTTTCGGATTCATTCGTTATTCATAATGGCGTTGTTTACATCAGTGGCGGATTTAACGGGCGGTCGATGAACATTTACCGCTTGGCCCCGTGCCTAGCAGGCCCCCAGGGACCCAATTTAAAAAAAAAACTTACGATTTTATCCAAACAGTATAATCTTTTTTCTGCAGTTCTACACTTGATCCGTTTTTAGTAAACTACCTCTTCATTTTCCCGAAAAAAATGGGTCCCTCGAATAGAGTTGGCCATTATTCGAATAAATTTATAATATTTAATAATTTATTTTTTATTAATTTATATTATAAGTTTTTTTGAGTTTATTCAAGACTAACGCATAATTTTTTAATTGAATAATTTCAAATAAGATTCGAATAAAAAATTATTGAAATGAAAATTTATTCGAATAAAGAATTATTGAAATGAAAATTAATTCGAATAAAGAATTATTCAAATGAAAATTTATTCGAATAAAAAATTAATCAAAGGAAAATTTATTCGAAGAATTATTCAAGTGAAAATTTATTCGAATAAAAAATTCTTCAAATGAAAATTTATTCAAATAAAAAATTCTTCAACCGAAAATTTATTCGAATAAAAAAATTTTCAAATGAAAATTTATTCCAATAAAAAATTATTGAAATGAAAATTGATTCGAATAAAGAATTATTGAAATGAAAATTTATTCGAATAAAAAATTATTGAAATGAAAATATAGTCGAATCAACAATTCTTCAAACAAAAATTTATTCGAATCAAAAATTCTTCAAACAAAAATTTATTCGAATCAAAAATTCTTCAACTGAAAATTTATTCGTATAAAAAATTCTTCAAATGAAAATTTACTGCAATAAAAAATTATTGAAATGAAAATTGATTCGAATCAAAAATTCTCCAAACAAAAATTTATTCGAATCAAAAATTCTTCAAACAAAAATTTATTCGACTAAAAAATTCTTCAAACAAAAATTTATTAGAATAAAAAATTCTTCAACTGAGAATTGATTCGAATAAAAAATTATTCAAATGAAAATTGATTCGAATAAAGAATTATTGAAATGAAAATTTATTCGAATAAAAAATTCTTCAAATGAAAATTTATTCAAATAAAAAATTCTTCAACCGAAAATTTATTCAAATAAAAATTCTTCAAATGAAAATTTACTCGAATAAAAAATTATTGAAATGAAAATTTATTCGAATAAAAAACTATTGAAATGAAAATTGATTCGAATAAAAAACTATTGAAATGAAAATTGATTCGAATAAAAAATTCTTCAAACAAAAAATTTATTCGAATCAAAAATTCTTCAAACAAAAATTTATTCGAATAAAAAATTCTTCAAACAAAAAATTTATTCGAATCAAAAATTCTTCAAACAAAAATTTATTCGAATAAAAAATTCTTCAAACAAAAAATTATTCAAACAAAAATTTTCTTCGAATAAAAAATTCTTCAAACAAAAATTTATTCGAATAAAAAATTCTTCAAACAAAAATTTATTCGAGTAACAAATTCTTCATTACACTCGTAATAACTTCCTTTTATTCGCAATTCCTATTCAAATAAAAATTTACATATTCCCCCAACTCCGCCCTCGAAACGTTCGCCGCCGGTGCCTATTTCCCCAAATCCGCCGCTGCTTTACCTACAATCTGCTCTCGTACCTAAATAAGAAACCATCCTAGAGAAATACCGAAGCGTGCTTTTAACCCAAGACGAACATTACACGCAACACCGTGCCAGCAACAATAAAACACTCTGCCCTTTTACTCTAAATACTTTCATTCAAAGTACACCGTGGTAAACACCACATCTCAAGTCATAAAAGAGCATTCTCCACACACATCTAAATAAATACTACGAATAACTTTCCTACTCTGTCATACATCCGATAAAAAATCCTTTATCACAAAATTTATCTAAAGAATAACCATTCTAACAAAGCATCCCTTCTCCATCTCATTTACGCACGCGCTTTAATCCAACTTCGCCTCCTTATCGCCTCCAAGCTCCAGCGACTTTACAGCCCTCTCTAACGCGAACAAATGCTCGTCGTGTACGCCCGGCGCTATCGCACGCATAGCATTGGCTAGATTGTACAGGTATTCGGTGTTGGCGCCGCTGGGACCATGAGACACAAGAATATGTCTGGCTATCGAGTGTATATCCTCCACACCAGCGAAATTTGGATTATCCTCGTTGCCTATATATATCGTAATATGAAACGGCTTGTTCTCCGAGGTGGTCTGCGGCAGACTCGCTCCCCCGATGTTACTCCTAACAGCATTATTCGCCACCGAACGAGTCGCAGAGTGCTCGATGGAGTGCGACGGATAGAAGACGATGCTTTTCCTCTCGTAGCCACCTTTCTCCCGATAGTCCAAGTGCGTGACGACTTTGTCTATGTCCTGGGAAGAGATTTTATAAGCTACGCCCCAAACTTCGTCGCTGGGATCCTCGGAGGAGAGTAACGTCACCACACGTCCAGGCTGTAGAAACATAGAATCGTTTATCCAATTATAAAGTAGCTTAACGCGAACAGTTCGAACAGTTTTTGATACTATAAAACTCATCGAGGACGCTCGACGCTAGCAATTCGATTCTCGAGTCCGTTGCGAGATGCTTGAAACGGAGGTGGCTGTTTAGAACGCGAGGAACTTGCTTATATGAGAATAATTGCCCTAGCGATGAGGTACTTACTCTGCTCGGTACTCCCCTGTGGTCGGTGCTTTTCTGATGGAATCTCCTGACGTATCCCTTGATGTGGCCAACCAGTGTCTTCTCGAACGGAAAGTCCGCCTTCCATATGAGCGAGCCGTAGCCGAATACCCACATTATTGCTTTTCTCATTAAACCGCGATTAACTTAACTCTGATTTCCCACCCGCAGGGATTCTCGCTGGACTCGCGGGGTCGTTGGATAAGTCATTATCGCTCGATCTAAAGATATTTCACGACGAAGTCGTGTCTCAGCGTCGAACGGTCTTTAGCGACAAGAAAATTTATCGCTCGCGAGGAACGTTCGTAGTGTGCGAAAGTTTTGAACGAAGCTCGTGGGACACGGTCACTTCGAGCGTGAATGCTTTATAGATTCTTCGACGCGTATGTCTCGTTTCGCAACTTCGGCTGAAGTAATTTTTAATCGCGTTGCATAAGTCATCATTCGCACGTGCGAGTGACAACGATTATATCATTTACGTCCGACGAGCACGCCGACGTTCGAGGGCTTTCGTCGGCGTTCATTGCCCCGCGGGACGGAGATGAATCTTCGGTCGATTGGAAATTTCGATGATTATTAAGGATCGTTGATTCTAGCGCACTACGCGCTGCACTTTAACGCGAGGTTGTTAAATCCATCCTCGAAATGTTCTCGCGATTTCTCTGCACCGACGTGCTTGCCATCCGTTGCGTGGATCGGTTTGTTTTTGTAGGTTAGTTTGAACGTAATATTCGCTATGCCACTAGCTTTATAAATAAAGCAGAAAGCTTGTATTTTTGTGTTTGTTTGTCGTCTAAAAACTTTCGAGCGGCGAACTCCCGGGCCACGAAATGTCGATCCAGATGAATCTATTTCCACAATTTTTTTTTTATGAAATCGGAATGTAAACTCTCGGCGAAGCTGGATAGTGAAGCTAGTATTATTATTTATGTTATATAGCAGTTATTCAGGTTGCAGAAAATTTTTAATCAAATTCTCAGCCCTTTCCCTAAACCAGCGCTCCGCAACTGGTGTGCGACGATGCCAAGCGCGCTGCGCCCCATCGCCTCCGAGAGGAGACGAAGCACAAGTTTTTCTTTGAACTAAGTTTCCCATAAATAACTAAATGTAATTTCTGTGTATGCACTTTGTAACTTTTATATAGTAGTAAGTAGGTTTATTTTTTGCCTTTCGGTCTCAAAATGGGGCTGCATGTGTTATTTGTAAGTGTTTCTGGGACTGTTAACTCGAGAATGCTCTTTCGTTTCGATTTCTTCCTTCATCTCGTTCTTCTTTTCTTCTCCTTTTTTCCAGAACCATTCGCATCCACTCTGATCCTTCTTCTCCCTTTAGAATCCCTCTGATCGTTGAATTCTCTCTTTTCAGCTCCTTACAGTCTTGTAGCGTGTGACCCGGCGTCTCTCTAGCCCCGTTGCGTAGTCTGCATACTGTGTCTCTTTCCTCCTTCCAGTACTTGCTTCCCCGCTCTTCGTTTCCACATCCGAACCTTGCGATCATTCTTTGGTCTCCGCCTCTGCAGTTTCCATTTAGGTAATTTGCTCTCTGGTCGTCCCTGATTTCTGCGTAATCTGCGTTGAATCTGCCTCCTTGTATTCTCTCGTATCGCCGTTGAACCTGCTCCGCCCTGTCCCTTTGCGCTAGTTCCTCGGCGAACTCTCTTCCTCGCCTTCTTTCCATTTCTTGGATATCCATCATTTTCTGCGCGTAGTATGCATCTCTCGTTTCCTCCCACTTCGACTTTTTCTCCGCTCGATTGTAACTTCTATATGTTTTGTATATTTCCGCTTGTGGAAGAATAAAAGATTGCGGAGCGCTGCCTTAAACGATAACTCCGCTTCTTATTGTATTATGATTCTGGAGCTCTCATTGTAATTTGTTTCTCTTACGGAGTTTGAATAATACATGGTATCGTTCTCTCCAGGCATAGGCTGCACGTTACACATTTTCAACGCCGATACGTGCAAGACAGAGGGGAAGATAGATTGCCTTTATCCGGATAATATACACGGGATCGTCGAAGGTTCTAATAATAAATTGGCTGTGTTCGGAGCTAACTCCTTCTGCACGTTTGTTATTCGTAAGAAGGAAGAGACGTTGGTGTAAGTTTATCAGGTATCGTATCGCAGCCGATGTATTCGCAAGCGATGTGTTTATAATGGAATTTGTATTTCAGAATCGAAGAGGATGGTAGGAGAAAGTGTCTCGGCGATTGGATAATCGCTGCGAACTGGTGGACGCTCGAGGGGCGTGATCTTTTAGCTGTTCTATCGGCTCATAATAATGTGTTTATGTGCGATGGGCTTGGCGATGGCTATCGAGATATATGGTGCGAGGAGAAATGTATTCTGTATCCTTGTAGTCAAGTATTTGGACAATTATTTCCTATGAACTTAACATTATCGTGTACAGATATGCTGGATCCATTTTTGGGAAAAAGAATGGGGACTTGGTAATACTTAGCGGGACAGTTTTTCAAGAGATATTGATATGGGAAGTGGATCATACTTCTCGCAGCGAGACTGCACCTGTTTTGCATCGTTTAAAAGGGCATAATGTTAGTACTTCGGTGACTAACAGTGATTGTTGTTAAGGGGAGAAGCTGGTTTAGGTTGCTGGAAAATGGTGATTTTCATGAATTTTTTTAACGAAGGAGAATCAGTTCTGTGTTTCCAACACTTTAGGGGGATTTTAATATATACATGCTGCGTCAAAATTAATCGGGTCTCGGCTACCCGATAACTTTTAAGTTGTGATTTTGCGGCGTGCTCAGATGTTAGAATTTTTAAGCATGCAAATCGGGTCTCGTAATTTCGTGCAGCCCTAATAAATACACTTCTCGTAAAAATTAAAGGAACGCTATAAATTCCTGAAAATTTTGGTTGTTTTTGAATGGCTGTATCTTTGCGAAAAATGTTCGAAAAAAGTATCTAAAATACGCATTTTAATGCTTGAAGTTTCTAGTTTTTGAATCGAGGGCTCAATTTTTTTTTCGTTCATTATGATATTGTTTTCTCAAGATGAAGCGTAGGAAACTAAGTTTCAGAAATTTTTGCCTAGTTTGAAAGTATGCACCGGCTGAAAAAAATTTTTTCCCTGTAAATCCAATGAAAAGCTTTTATAGAGCAAACATTTTTCTTTAATTTGGTTTGTTTGGTTTTGTTGTATCATTTTTATTGACTGAGTTATTCGCGATCAAAGCAAAAAAGGTACTTTTCACTTTGAACACCTATAACTTGCGAACTCACGATCGTAGATAAATTTTCACGATTGTTTTGGAAAGCTAAGAAAGTTTCCTTTTAGAACCTTTAGTTGCCAATTTAACGAGATTTTTTTTAATCGTATTAAATCCATTTTAAAATGACCCCAAAAATTGCATATTTACCATTTTTTAGAAAACATGATGTCACTTCAAGGAAAATCATGGAATCATTCAAGTGTCCACGTTTTTTTGCGAGTTAAAACTACCCTTAAACACTGTGCAAAAGCACGGACCGATCAGATTTTTTTTCCGCATTTCCTCGATGGTCAAACATGCGATATCGCCTGAAAAATTGAACGATCACCTGTTTTACGTTATGTTTCTCTTCAAAACCCTTTTTTCGTTCTCGCGGTTTTTGGACGATTGTTGCACGTTTTTTTTTTGTTAATTCAATGTCATTTTAGTAAAAAGACTCGTAAAACTCGAGTTGGCGCATTTGGGTGGTGCTAATGCCAATAATTGAAGTACAATTTTTGTCATTGCGAAAAGTTTGGATAAAAATGTTTTTCTTAAATTTTTTAATTCTTTTCTTTTTACTAAAATGACATTGAGCTAACACAAAAAAAAACGTGCAACAATCGTTCAAAAGCCACGAGATCAAAAAAAAAATTGTTTTGAAAAGAGACATAACGTAAAACAGGTGATCGTTCAATTTTTCAAAGCATATCGCATGTTTGATCATCGAGGACATACGGAAAAAAAATCTGATCGGTCCGGCATTTTGCACGGTGCTTAAGGGTAGTTTTAACTCACAAAAAACGTGGACATTTGAGTGAATTCCACAATTTTCTTTGAAGTGGCATCACGTTTTGTAAAAAATGGTAAATATGCAATTTTTGAGATCATTTTAAAATGAATTTTATACGATTAAAAAAAATCTCGTTAAATTGGCAACTAAAGGTTCTAAAAGGAAACTTTCTTAACTTTCCAAAACAATCGTGAAAATTTGTCTACGATCGTGAGTTCGCAAGTTACAGGTGTTCAAAGTGAAAAGTACCTTTTTTGCTTTGATCGCGAATAACTCAGTCAATAAAAATGATACAACAAAACAAAAAAACCAAATTAAAGAAAAATGTTTGCTCTATAAGAGCTTTTCATTGGATTTACAGGAAAAAAATTTTTTCAGCCGGTGCATACTTTCAAACTAGGCAAAAATTTCTGAAACTTAGTTTCCTGTGCTTCATCTTGATAAAACAATATCATAATGGACGAAAAAAAATTGAGTCCTTGATTCAAAAACTAGAAACTTCAAGCGTTAAAATGCGTATTTTAAATATTTTTTTCGACCATTTTTTGCAAAGATACAGCCATTCGAAAACAACCAAAATTTTCGGGAATTTATAGCGTTCCTTTAATTTTGACGCGAAGTGTATTTATTAGTGAAGTACGAAATTACGGGACCCGATTTGCATGCTTAAAAATTCTAACATCTGATCACGCTGCAAAATCACAACTTAAAAATTATCGGGTAGCCGAGACTCGAAAACTTTAAAGTTGTGATTTTGTAGTGTGATCAGGTGTAAGAATTTTCGAGCAAGAAAATCGGCTCCCGAATCACAAATCGGGTCCCGTAATTTCGGATACCCGCACACCCCTAATATTCATACAATACAAAAAAGAAAGTTTAATTTAAAAATTTCGAATTCGTCGCGCTAAAATTTCATTTTTTCAGCATCCTATACCAGATTCTCCCCTTAAATCCCCTCTCCTACACTTCGCTTCGAGAGTTTAAATCTACCAATATTTCCCCAGGGTGTAATTTTCTCAGTCATATACGACCCACTCACGCACTTAATTTGCTCTACATCTGACGACAGGACAGTAAGATTATGGTCGGTGAATCATGACGAAACTGATGAAAGGAACAACACAAGTTGGAAGCGAGTGAAGATAAAATTAATACGAACGATGTTTGGCCACGCAGCTAGAGTCTGGAGAAGCGTGATTAGAAATGGAACTCTAATTACGATAGGGGAGGCAAGTAACATAATAAAACACAATTAACAAGGTCACTTAAGGGGGTATTCTGATCTGACGAAGCGTTTTCATCGCGTCATTTCGGAATATTTTTACAAAGAACACATAAATTTGATTATTATTTAGTTCATTGCTACATGCTTATTGATATTTAAACTATCTTTACAAATTTTGTCAACAGAAAAAAATAAAAAACAAACGCAGTTGCCTGCTTTAAAGTAATAGTGAGAAATAAAAACAATGAGGTCACTGCGACCATGATTGGGCTCGTTCTAATGATCTGAAACAAAAAATGTAAAGAGATTCTTTATTTGTAAGCCTTTGGCTATCATCCCTACCAGAATGATATAAAAATATTGAAAATTAAGCAAATGACAGCGGTTTGAAAATTAAGTTTCAATTCTCTCACATTTTTTCAACTTTCAAGGTCTGCGAAAGTTTAAAAACAAAATATTTTATTTGATTATAATCTTTTTCTATTGACAAAATTTGTAAAGACAGTTCAAATATCAATAAGCACGTAGCAATGAACTAAATAATAATCAAATTTATGGGTTCTTGTAAAAAAATTTATTCGAATAAAACATTATTGAAATGAAAATATATTGGAATCAACAATTCTTCAAACAAAAATTTATTCGAATAAAAAATTCTTCAAACAAAAATTTATTCGAATCAAAAATTCTTCAACTGAAAATTTATTCGAATAAAAAATTCTTCAAATGAAAATTTACTGGAATAAAAAATTATTGAAATGAAAATTTATTCGAATCAAAAATTCTTCAAACAAAAAATTTATTCGAATCAAAAATTCTTCAAACAAAAAATTTATTCGAATCAAAAATTCTTCAAACAAAAATTTATTCGAATAAAAAATTCTTCAAACAAAAAATTCTTCAAACAAAAATTTTCTTCGAATCAAAAATTCTTCAAACAAAAATTTATTCGAATAAAAAATTCTTCACACAAAAATTTATTCGAATAAAAAATTCTTCAAACAAAAATTTATTCGAATAAAAAATTCTTCAAACAAAAATTTATTCGAATAACAAATTCTTCATTACACTCGTAATAACTTCCTTTTATTCGCAATTCTTATTCGAGATCATTCAAATAAAAATCTACATATTCCCCCAACTCCGCCCTCGAAACGTTCGCCGCCGGTGCCTATGAATTTGATTATTATTTAGTTAATTGCTACATGCTTATTGATATTTAAACTATCTTTACAAATTTTATCAACAGAAAAAAATAAAAAACAAACGTAGTTGCCTGCTTTAAAGTAATAGTGAGAAATAAAAGCAATGAGGTCACTGCGACCATGATTGGGCTCGTTCTAGTGATCTGAAACAAAAAATGTAAAGAGATTCTTTATTTGTAAGCCTTTGACTATCGTCCCTACCAGAATGATATAAAAATATTGAAAATTAAGCAAATGGCAGCGGTTTGAAAATTAAGTTTCAATTCTCTCACATTTTTTCAAATTTCAAGGTCTGCGAAAGTTTAAAAACAAAATATTTTATTTGATTATAATCTTTTTCTATTGACAAAATTTGTAAAGACAGTTCAAATATCAATAAGCACGTAGCAATGATCTAAATAATAATCAAATTCATGGATTCTTTGTAAAAAAATTCTTAAATAACGCGACGAAAACGCCTCGTCAGACCAGAATACCCCCTTAATTTTATATTCATGGTTAAAGGACTCCCTTATGTGCACCTGGTCGTTGGACGGTAAACTCCTTAACAAAATCTGCGCTCATCACGGGGCAGCTATATGGAGCATCGACGTGTCGGAGGATAATAAAATCGCGTTCACCGGTGGAGCTGATGGTGCAGTTTACGCGTGGTCTCTGGCTAACGATTGCATTCAAAGAAACGTACTGTTACCCAAGACGGACGAGTTCACCTTGCCAAAATACGTTTGTTGCCTGAGCAGTGGTGACTTTCTGATTTTCAACGAAGATGGACATGTCTTCGTTTCTAACAGGTCGCACGATGCTCCGATAGAGTCAGCGTACTTAGAAAGATACAGTACGTACTGCGTTATGGAAGTTTCCTTGTGCCGATCCTATGTTTGCTTCGCATCGAGAGACGGATACGTAACGATATACAAAGGTACATAAATAAATATATAATAATAATAATAATAACAGCAATAATAACAGCAATAATAATAATAATAATAATACGTTTATATTGCCCCAACAAATTACGCTAGATTAGTACACATTTGGTTTTTTTTTCTTTTGTGACGCAATGAGCGGAATTCAGCAAAATGCTGTTTTAAAATCCTACCCCGTCATTCTATTAAATAATTAATCTACAACTTACAAGTACATTACAGATTCGCATTCTTGATATACAACGATATAATTCGCATTCTTGATATAAACATTATATAAATTATCTGAAAACTTGTGTGAAATACTTGTAGCAACTGATGGTTCGAACGATAGAAGGTTGCAGCAGGTTGTTGAGGAGAAGATAATGGAATCGCAAATATTTTCCATACAGTGGTTGCAAGATAACAAATTGATAGCGTGCGGATCAAAGGGACGCTCGAAAATATTTACTTTCTCCATGGATGGTAAGTACAAAGCGATGGCACGAGTCTAGCCTTCGGCAAGCGACTCGTTACTTTCATGTTTCTTTCCGTTCCACGTAGGATCAGTAGTTGTTCAGTCAACGTGCCTGTTACCTACAAGTCGAGAGCGTTGGTTAACAGCAGCTGTACTTTACGAAGGATTATTGGTATGCGGAGACAGAGCTGGGAATATGCATGTCTTCGAGCTTCGAGAGTCTGTTTTGCGTGATCAAGCGAATGTAACTGAAATGGATCATAAGCCTATTCAAACCTTCGCTAAGATTCATGGAAAGATTGGTATTCAGCACTTCGTGGTCCTAGGTTCGAAATTAATGTCCGCAGGTCGCGATGGGACGTTGAGGTTTTATGAAATATGCGAACAAGGGACTACGAAATTGCACGCTCTGCATAAGGAGAAAATGCCGATGGACTGGATCAGCGGGAGCTTGAAAACTTCTGACGATACGTTTGTATTAGGCTTTAAGGAGGTATACGAATTTGGAAGAAATATTAAGGGGGTATTCTACTTCAGACGATCAAAAAATCGATTTTTTTCTTTCATTTTGGTACCGACTATGTGGTAATGATTCAGAATCACATTAGCTTTTTTTATTTCAAATGAACAGAATAGCCGAAATTACGGCAATCAAGGGACGCTTTGCACTGCCACAGATTTTAAATGTTTCTCTTCGATAAAATTTCTAAACGTTACTGAAGCATGGATAAATATATGAAACAAATTGTGACGAGAAAGGTTGTATAGATGATACTTAAAAAAAATACCAAAGATTGTGTAAGAAAAAGCGCGTCTTACACTAGAATACTTCCTTAAGGGGACTAGGCAGTCGAAAAATCGATTTTTGTATTGCATTTTCCGAAAGTACTATCTTTTCTGAATAAGATACCGCTTGGATTATAGTAAGATTCGCAAAATTGTAGATTTGGCAGCTAAACAAGTTAAGTGGCAACCTGTAGCGTCGCCTTTGCCCAGAAACTTTAAATGCGTTTTCCTGGAATATTTTTTTCTCTTCATTTTTTCCTGATTGCGAACGAATGGAGGTTCAGATCGACTTGAAAAAAATTACAGGATGTGTAAAACATGTGCCATTTAGGCGCAAACCTTTGATATGGTCCGTAAAAAATTGAGTTTTTCATAAAAATATTAAGAAGTCACCGGATTTTGGTAGCACACAAACAATGATGGTGCAAAATCCGGTGACTTCTTAATTTTTTTATGAAAACCTCGAATTTTTACGGACCATATCAGAGGTTTCACGGGGAATGGCACGTGTTTTACACTTCCTGTAATTTTTTCAAGTCGATCTGAACCTCTGTTCATTCGCAATTAGTTCATTCGAAAAACGCGTTTAAAGTTTCTAGGCAAAGGCGACGCTATAGGTCGCCGCTCGACGTTTCTAGCTGCCAAATCTACAATTTTGCGAATTTTACTATAAACCAAGCGGCATTTTATTCAGAAATGATAGTACTTTCGGAAAATGCAATAAAAGAATCGATTTTTCGACTGCCTAGTCCCCCCTTAAGGGGATAGTGGACTATTGGATACGTAAAATCGTTAGTTTCTTTAGCGCTAAATTACTTTGGTACCAAATAATCGTCATAGTCGCGTCTTTCACAATCTATTGTGGGCACGTTTGCGAGTAATTACCAAAAAAAAAATCGTCGGAATATATAAAAATGTCGAAGTTATTAATCATTGAAGATAGCCCTGTACGGCGCGCCGCTATACGTGGTGTACATCGATTCAAGTGAGCCAATTATTTGAATGCAAAATACCTTGGGCTGAGTACTTTATACACCAAAATCTACAGAGTGGAACTTTGCCGACCAATTCCTACAAAAATTGTGGAAGTTACACACGAATCAATTTCTTCCCCACATTTTTACGGAAAAAATCGCCTTTAATCAGTTATAAAAAGTTTTACAAACATCCAATGTCGACGCGGAAATTCCACTCTGTAGAGGAAGGAATTCTACACGTCCAGTAAAAATTTCAAGTGAAAGTATTCATTGGTTCAAGAGTTATGATGTACACCTGAAAATGGTGTTGCGAGAAAAACGGCTTCAAATGACCATTAGGCAAAGAAATGTCAGTTATTAATTTAAAAATATTATATGTTTATAAATGGAGTGTTCTTGCACTTTTAATATCCCATATTTTTAATTGCGCGTATTAAGCAAACATTAATAACTACAATTCTTATTAAAAGTATGCGGTCTAGGATTCTACACGTTTTGCATTTTATAATCGTTTCTTTAAAAATTATGATAAGAATAAGTAATTATTTATATAAAAATTTCAAGAAAAATACATTTAAATGCAATTTCAACAGTTGCTTCGTTGTACATAAATATATTCAAGTATTAATCTCAAAGGTCCATAAATTCAACAATTCGGTCATTCACTGGTTGGTTTACCCTACGCCAATACTCCTCTGCGAGGTCGTTTCTCGACAGTGCGCTCAATAACTTCTACAATTATTTGAATTTCCTCATGAAATTCTGTTTAAAATGTTCATAAAGGATAAGACAATTTCCGAATGAGTAATAAAGAAATAATCGATTTTTTGAAGCTGAAATAGTCCACTACCCCTTTAAATTGCCAAGTGTATATATTTATAAAAAAGTGCACTGTCTCCTTTATAGGTAGAATTCATAATATACAGCCTGCTCCATCACAGAACTGTAACAAGAATCCCTTGCGGCGGTGGACACAGATCATGGGACTGTATGATAATCGACGAATCGATCACATTCCTTTACATTCGCAACAAACAAGTACACGCGTTCGACTTCCCTCTAAGTTCTATAAAATCACCAGTGTTATTAGTAAGTAACTTTTTCTTGCTTCTCATTATAATTCATAAGAGCTACGATAATCGAGTATTCACTTTCGAATTTTTAGAATGGCTTTCATACGAAGGAAGTCCACTGCATTAATCCCATATCAAAGATCGGCGACGATTATATTTGTGTATCTGGAGGGGAGGATGGTACCCTGCGGGTCGCGTGTGTCTCAAGTGATTCACTGAAAAATGATTGCAATTTTCGAACATTGGGTATTTTCGATGGCCACCTCTCCAGCATAAAATCAATAGCTTCCTTGAACTTGCGATCGAATTTCTCGCGTAAACATCTTGTTTTCTCGGGGGGCGGGAGAGCTCAGATAAAAGTGTGGGAGATTGATATAAAAGGCAGGGGAGAAGTCTTGCAAGACGCAGATATATCTTGCTGCGACGTGACGTCTCATATGTTGTACGGATTTGACCGGAACCGCAAGAAACAATCGCACAATCAGTCTTACGCGATGCAACCTGAGACGCGATACATGGACATCGAGATCTATCGTAACACCAAAAGTTTACGTCGCGTATTGCTCTTTGTTGCTTGCGCAGATGGATTTGTAAGGTATATTTCTTCTTCTATAAATTACTAGAGCTTCTATAGCTTCTAATCAGAAAAATTTGCAGGATCTTTCTGTACGATGTTGACACTAAATGTATTTCGTTAAAAGTACACGCGAAATGTGGTGATCGTTGCATAGCAAAAATTAGTATCTTAACGCGCGAAGAGAGAGTAATTGCGTTGACAATGTCCACCGATGGAATTGGTCGCTTCGTTGATTTCACCGAGACTGTGTCGAAGATGTTAAGCGAAGTGGAAAATGAAGCTCAGGAGTATCGAGACTGTGCCGATGCATTTCTCGAGAAGTTTAGCTTGCATCAATCTGGAATTAATTCGTACGATGTAAGGGCGATCGGGGAAAATGAATATTTATTGGCAACTGGGGGCGATGATAATTTGTTTAGTCTCGTTCGTTTTAAAATTTACTGTGGAGGGGATGAGAAAGAAGCACGAGTCTCGTTGTTATCGAAGTGGAGTACTTCGACTGCGCATCATGCTCAAATTACAGGTACGCGTGCAGGGTTTTTAAATGCAACGAGGGGAATAGGTACACGAAGATTTATCTTTTTAGGAATAAGGTTTGACGGTGAGAAGCACATTTTTAGCGTTGGTATGGACCAACAAGTAATCGTGTACAGTTATGATTATAGCGATGGAAATCTATCCGTGGAGGTGTTGAAGCAGGTCTTTACGTTCGTGACTGATGTGAAAGGCTTGACTCTATGGTGCTGTCCAAAGTACGTTAATCGTTTAAGTAACAAATATGTCGGATACAATGTACAATTGTATTTTAAGAGAATCGTTAATATCGAGGTCATATTGTTTCAGAGGTGAACCTGTTGTATGCATTTATGGTAAAGGCTTTGAGGTGTTGCGCTGTTGATAATAAATGAATGCAAAAAACGATTTTGATATCAGGTAACACTGGTTCCTTAAACGCAGGGCCGGTATGAACTTTTGCGGAGCCATAAAGAAAACGCGTTGATATTGTACTTTTAAATTTTATAATAATAAAGGTCTATGCGTAGGGACCCGCAAAATTTGCGATGCGCTTTTCGTAGATCGTGGGGCTTCTTAAAGAAATTTTATAATAGAGATTTATGCGTAGGGCCCCGCAAAATGTGCGATGAGCTTTTCGTAGACCGTGGGGCGTTTTACAGAAATTTTATAATAAAGATCTTTGCGAAGGGCCCCGTAAAATTTGCGATGAGCTTTTCGTAGACCGTGGAGCCTTTTAAAGAAATTTTATAATAGAGATCTAACAAGGGAAGATCCCGAACCCGAAAATTCAAAAAGTTCTGAAACTGTGTGAATATGTAGGGGATTTCCTTCTGAATACAACGCAATTTTTGTTGGCTGCCAAAATTCAATCGAAGGAGGTGTAATTGACCTCTGAAAATCCGGTTATTTTCCAATTTTGGGTTATAACTCGTGAACTGTAAAATAATTTTTTACCAAATGATAGATCTAATTAAAAGAAGTAACTTTTGTCTTGAAACTTTTTTCCGATCTCTTACAGTTCGCGAGTTATAACACGAAATGGAAAATAGTCGAATTTTCAGAGGTCAATTACACTCCCTTAGAGTGAATTTGGGCAGCAAACAAAAATTGCATTGTAATCACGAGGAAATCCCCTACATATTCACAAAGTTTCAGAATTTTTTGAATTTCCGGGTTCGGGATGTTCATTGTAACCAGGGCTCCGCAAAATTTGCTGAGGTGCTCGTAGACCGTGGGACCTTTTAAAGAAATTTTATAATGGAGATTTATGCGTAGGGCCTCGCAAAATTTGCGATGAGCTTTTCGTAGATCGTGGAGTCTTTTAAAGAATTTTTTTAATAGAGATTTATGCGTAGGGCCTCGCAAAATGTGCGATGAGCTTTTCGTAGACCGTGGGGCTTTTTAAAGAAATTTTATAATAGAGATTTATGCGTAGGGCCCCGCAAAATTTGCGATGAGCTTGTCGTAGACTGTGGGGCTTTTAAAAGAAATTTTATAATAGAGATTTATGCGCAGGGCCCCGCAAAATTTTCGATGAGCTTTTCATAGATCGTGGAGTCATTTAAAGAATTTTTTTAATAAAGATCTGAGTAGGGCTCCGCAAAATTTGCGATGAGCTTTTCGTAGACCGTGAAGCCTTTTAAAGAAATTTTATAATAGAGATTTATGCATAGGGCCCCGCAAAATTTACGATGAGCTTTTCGTAGACCGTGGGGCCTTTTAAAGAAATTTTGTAATAGACATCTATGCGTAGGGCCCCGCAAAATGTACGATGAGCTTTTCGTAGACCGTAGAGCCTTTTGAAGAAATTTTATAATAGAGATTTATGCGTAGGGCCTCGCAAAATTTGCGATGAGCTTTTCGTAGACCGTGGAGCCTTTTAAAAAAATTTTATAACAGAGATATGTGCGTAGGGTCCCGCAAAATGTGCGATGAGCTTTTCGTAGACCTTTTTAAAGAAATTTTATAACAGAAATCTATGCGTAGGGCCCTGCAAAATTTGCGATAAGCTTTTCGTAGACCGTGGGGCTTTTTAAAGAAATTTTATAATAGAGATTTATGCGTAGGGCCCCGCAAAATGTGCGATGAGCTTTTCGTAGACCTTGGGGCCTTTTAAAGAAATTTTATAATAGAGATTTATGCGTAGGGCCTCGCAAAATTTGCGATAAGCTTTTCGTAGACCGTAGAGCCTTTTAAAGAAATTTTATAACAGAGATATGTGCGTATGGTCCCGCAAAATGTGCGATGAGCTTTTCGTAGACCTTTTTAAAGAAATTTTATAACAAAAATCTATGCGTAGGGCCCCGCAAAATTTGCGATAAGCTTTTTGTAGACCTTTTTAAAGAAATTTCACAATAAAGATCTGAGTAGGGCCCCACAAAATTTGCGATGAGCTTATCGTAAACCTTGAGGCCATCTCCCGGGGAACGCGCTGAATTCACTTGGCGCCGGCCCTGCTTAAAACTCTAATAATAAAACTGCCAAGTATTTGAATATTTCGAATGGTTCTCCAAGTCTTGCTTGAATTCTAACTCTCCGTACTACCACCAGATGGCGTAACGCATAGAAAAGCCCGTCCAAGTTGATGCAGTCGATTCGATTACCTGATCGCATCGCTCGAATTCTATCCAAGAGCAAAGACTTTCCACCGTCGAGGATTACCCGCCAGAAATGACAAGCATCACGATCTCGGCGGTTCGAACACGAACAAGCATCCTCGACAAGTCGTTGAGCAAAGGGAAAGGAGAGGTTAGCCTCAGTTGTTTCGCACTCCTCTTTTCGGAGCTCGTACAGTACTGTCAGAACCGAGTTTACACCGTGCCAGAGTTACAGACCAAGTATGTAACCGATCGATGCTGCGCAAACGTTGATGTATTAAGCCAGCATTCTCGATTTATTGGTTAGGTTGGCAGAAATAGGCGCGGAGGTTGGCCACAGGATAACGGATCTTCTCGTTGTCCGCGAGAAAAGTGGGAAACGCGAGATAAAAATACTGAGCATACTGCTCTTCATCAAAGGTACAGTATGGAAATCTCTGTTCGGCCGCGAGGCTGACAAGCTGGAGCACGCGAACGACGACGATCGTACTTACTATATCATAGAAAAGGAGGCATTAGTAAATAAGTTCATATCGGTACCGAAAGATAAAGGAAGCTTGAACTGCGCCTCCTTTATCGCCGGAATAGTCGAAGCTATCCTCTGCGACTGTGGCTTCGTGAGTACTAATTCCTGCCGATATCCTCCGAGAAGCTTGGACGTAGAATCTTAAACCCATTCGCATTTGCAGCCGGCGAAGGTGACGGCCCATTGGCACAAAGGGACGACGTACATGGTTAAATTTGACGACGCTGTTGTCGCTCGTGATAAACAGCTGGAAGACCGGTAATCGAAGATAAGGAAGCATCGCTATGGGATAATTTTAAGATAAATATAAGGAACTACAAGTTCGGCGAATAAAATCTAGAAAATCCAGTCCTCTACGATTTCAAACTCTTCGTACAACGTTCGCTGACACTACATCTTTTGTACGTTGGAAAGAATATCGTTTAAATGTCTGCGCACCTGAAACTTTGATTATCGAAAGTGAGACGCGTAATAAAGATTATGAATTATCTTGTATAGGCAACGATCGTTTTGCTCGGCGAGTTTTAATATGTACCGTAAGTAGTTTAAGCATTTATTGTACTATGGATGAGATAGTTAAATTTACAAACTACATTTAGAAATATCCCAGGAAGTTTTAATTGAATTTGAATTCCCTATCGGCGTAACTTACGAGCCCAGAGCTGTATTTCTGTTCTTGACGGCCCTGCAAAAAGAGATCCAATTATTCTGGTAATCTCTATATGTTTATTTATGAAATATCTTTGAAGGCTTAACGATTCACCTTAAAATCTCCCACGACCCACATACACAGGGCAATAAATCCAAGCGAGCCACAGAAACCAAAGACGAAACTTTTACCCGTTAGCTTCACTTGGTACTCGTGCGTAAGTCGCATTATTCCGAACCTCTGCACTGCCGTGTCGATCTAAGCATGGGAATGACGTTGTACGCTCGTTACAGGATATTTTTTGTGTCAGAGTTGATAAGAATATTGTTGGATCGACGTCGGTGGATTTTCGTGCGCGGCGTTGCGCGGGGCGAGCGAGTAATTATGATTCTGCTCTTATATAATTTTCATTTTTCGTGGGATCGTAGAAATGGCTCCGAAATGTTTTATGCGTGAGTGCAGCGGCTGATTAAACGTTATCTGGAGGATTGGACGCGGGTATTGATAAGTTCTGAGGTGGGTATCTAATGGTATTTTCAGCCGCCCCTCGATATCACGTAAGTGAGGTTAGGTGCCGATAGATACGTACAACTACTTCCTGTTTCGTTGGATGAAGAATTTGTCGCAAATACTCTTCGCGCAATTGTTTTCTCTTCGCGGCTCTCCATTCTATTACTCCCCGCGCTTTTGGCGACACGTCGAACGACTCTATTCTGTTCGAACCCATTTTTCGGAAAGTCAACACCAGCCGTCCGGCTATCAGCAACGACAGCAACTATCAGATGCTGAAGCTTGTAAGAATACTCCACAGAGTGCCTTGAAGTAGGCGGTGGAGTGGGAGGAAAGATTTTTTATATTTTGGATTTTAAATCGGCGTTTTGAGAGATTTGTACGATCATTGTTGGAAATAATATGCAGTACTATACATCTAAAATTTTTTAAAAATTCCAAAAGAATCGAAGTAAATTTTAAATAAATTTACTCAAATTCAGCTCCTACACCTAAAAATTTTAAAAAGTTCCAAAAAATCGAAGTCAATTTTAAGTATATTTAAACAAATTCAGATCCTATATCTAAAAATATTAAAAAATTCCAACAAAATCGAAGTCAATTTGAACTAAATTTACTCAAATTCAGCTCCTACACCTAAAAATTTTAAAAAGTTCCAAAAAAATCGAAGTCAATTTGAAGTATATTTAAACAAATTCAGATCCTATATCTAAAAATATTAAAAAATTCCAACAAAGTCAATTTTAACTAAATTTACTCAAATTCAGCTCCTACATCTAAAAAGTTTAAATAATTCCAAAAAAATTGAAGTCAATTTTATCTAAATTTACTCAAATTCAGCACCTACATCTAAAAATTTTATAAAATTCCAAAAAATCGATGTTAATTTTAAATAAATTTACTCAAATTCAGATGCTACGTCTAAAAATATTAAAAAATTCCAACAAAATCGAAGTCAATTTTAACTAAATTTACTAAAATTCAGCCCCTACACCTAAAAAATTTAGAAAATTCCATGAAAATTGAAGTCATTTTTAAGTTAATTTACACGAATTCAGCTCCTACATCTAAAAATTTTAAAAAATTGAAAAAAACGGAGTATTGACTGGTTTATGTTAATTTTATTAAGGGCGCCTATTATCTGTGTACGATACGTGGAAGAATTTATTGAAAAGCAAGCATGCAGTTCTGAATTCTTATTTAGCTAAAGAAACATTTTTCTTTTCCATATTTATTGATATGTTGACTGCCATGGGGGACGTGGCAGGGATTCATTATCCAGGGGGCTAAACAGAGTTGGGCACTATTCGAATAAAAATTATTAAAAAATTATTTGTTATTCTTGAATAACTCCATTTTATTCGCAATTCTTATTCGAGATCGTTCGAATAAAAATGGATTCGAAGATTATTGTCCAATAATGCCCAACTCTGGGGTTAAATGTTAAATGGGCTCTAGTCCAGGGACGCAAGTGATCCAAGGGCGCTTTAAGAATCAAGTATTTATGTTGAAATGCTTATTCCTTTTCAATTTCTATGAGAGGGGAGACACGAAACCGTTAAGTCTATACCGTCTTGCACCGATTGGGAAGAAACTGTAGTCTACACGATGTATAGAGTTGGTACGTGAAGGGTTAGGGCGCCAAATGGTTTTAACCCAGGGCGCTCAAATTTGTCAAAACGGCCCTGGGTCGCAGTGACACCGCCTCGAACTTACAATTTTTCTTTAGAACGCTTACGATAAATAAGTACATTTATTCGTACTATATTACTATCGTTAGGAATGCTGTAAAATATTAAGTACTTTACATCATTAAACCATGAAATATTCTTATTTCCGACGATACGCAATTGAATAAATGTGGGTCAACCGCCCAGCGTTTAATGGCGCAGGTTTGTCGTTTCAAAATTTCGCGGGTTGTTTAAATTCGGAGTCAATAACCGTCAATTACTGATTCTGAAAGGTAGATCATAAGATTCCATTCTGATCAAGCACAAGTTATTGCATAAATGAAACGTTATGAGAATGAATAAAGTTCAAGATGAAAATAGTAAAGAATTAGAGATACATAATTACACTTGTGACTGTGTTAATTTGTAAAATTAAATGCGAGATTCAGGATGAAAAATCGAACGGCGTAATTCTGGAGTCGTTAGAATATACAGTGTGTCCGGTTTGTTCGCATACACGCTATTATTTTTTTAACTATTGAAGAAGTGAAAAAAATTTTCATATGAAAGTTGTTTAATTTGATGGAGGAAACTTAATAGAATAATCTGCGTTTCAGCTATTATTTACGGAGATTTCAATATCAATGTAATTCTTTTAAATGGACTATATATTTTTATTATTGCCACTTTATTATGCATTTCAAGACGCGTTCAACGATGTGCATGTTTATTTTACAGGGATGGATTTGGGATTTTCGGGAGGAGGGGGGGGGGCGCAGGGGCGAATCCAAGATTTTCTTGAGAGGGGGGCGTAGATTTGGGAAATAAACCAGGGACCTTTCCGATATTTTCCTGCTAAATAAAAAAGTGTTTTTTAGTATCAATTTATCATATTTTCCCTCATATTGCTAAGTTAAAATAAGTATTTTGCAAATTAAAAATAAGTATTTTTCGCTTGAGGGAGGGGCGCCCCCCTCTAAATCCGCCACTGATATCTTAATGAATATTCATGGCTTTCAAGTGGCAATTTATGATCTATATATAGAATATATAATTCCATTTTGTCAATTACATTGACATCGAAGTCTCTGTAAATAATAGCTTAAACGTAAATCCTAATATTCTGTTGGATTCCGTAGCAGGGAGTCGAGTGCAACACGTTAAAATACGCTGGCATCCCTAGTAGCATTTCTGGTTGGCATTTGGATGGCCAACTAATTCCCAACTTGGGGATACCATGGAAATGCTACTAGGGATCCAACAATTCCATTAAGTTTCCCCCGACAAATCAAGCAACTTTCGTACGAAACATTTTCTCGCTCTTTCAATAGTTAAAAAAATAATAGGGTCTATACGAACAAATCGGACATACTGTGCATATAATTGCGTAAGCATCGGTTTCGCGATAAAACTGCATCGTTCACGCGCATATTCATGCGATTGAAATGTGGGTTGTTAACAATTATCAAAATCACATGACCACTGCAGCGTATGTGTAACGGATGATCGCATTCAAATCAGACTATACAAAGTGCCAGGGGCAAATGTATAAGATGCACGTGAGTAGATAAAACGTAAAACATGATATCCTACTCCTCCAGTGACTCCCAGTTCCCATCCAGTCCCTTTACAATAAAATTAACTGAACCCACCGAAGAAGACACGAAACTAGCTTACCAATATCATCGATGTGCTCAATCACCGTTATACTGCATTTTTTAATTCCCGAAATTCGACGGGCCTATACCTAATTCAGTAAACGTAATAAAGAAAAGAAAGACACGAATATCATAGACATCGTACTACTTCATCGATCATCGACTCCTTTATTATCAACAGTCGAATCATTTCGACGCTATGTGCATGTTTATTTCCAGAAACTCTCTCCCCCGTGCGGAAATCGAAGATCCCGGATCGTTACCATACCCAATGAACGCCTAGGCGCGTTCGCCGCGCGCGTCCCACCGATTGCCACAAAGGTTACGAGCGCTCGCACTGCTCGCAGCACCGAAATGTTTAATGTTATCGGTAAAGCGATAGCAGAAGCTCGTTTCCGTGGAATATTTAAACGCCGTTTACGGTTTCCATACCGAGTAAGTACTTCAGTGTCGCGACGAGCGCGCTGAAGTTGGGAAACCCTGTCGCGGAACAGAAACGAATCGACGATGAATCACGTAGAGGAAGGGGAGGGTATAGAATATAGGAGGAGAGAGAGAGCGTTGTCTCGTTAGTCCGAAGCAGTCCGAAGTGACACGAGATACGTTGTGGACCTTCTTTCGACGTGTTTCTTGGCGATCGATCTCCATAGCAGGTAAGACACAGAAAAATATTTCCCATCGTCGATCGTATTAAAGAAAAGCGAAAAGGTCGCGTGACCATTTCCGTCGCTTTCTCCATACTTTCCCGAATCTGCTTCGTCCTTCGCCATTAGACGAGTCTCAGCAGCGTTTGCTGTTTGTTTTAATTGAAAAGCATTCACTCGCGAAGAAAGACGCGATCTTGTATCGTCCTTTCTTCCAACGGACCCCTTATCGTCGAAAATTTCACAAAGTACTTATGCGTCACCCGTCGAAACCTGTTTACACACAGGTAGCGCTCGACTTACCGTTAGCCAAGGTGATATAATCACGCTTTGTTTGAAGCCTGTAAGACGCGAATATAATCCATTCCGCGCTCTTTGTTTCCTGGTGAGATTCGAAAACGTGGATCGATGCCACTTTGTTGACGAAAATCGGGAACGGAAATAGCCAGTCAACGTTCGAATCGGGCATAAACCGTCGCACTGCAACCTCTTTGTTCGTATGATTAATACGTAACACATCAATTAAAGTAGCATGTACGATGTTTTTCGCGTGACGCACATTTCTCTGCGCGAATGCAACGATACCCTCGTGATAATAGAAGAGACACTGATTTCTTTTCCGGGAAAACATTCGCGATTATAGGGTCCCGTTTTCCCTATTCGATCTGACCATATCCAATTTCTGCTGTTTCGAGCCACGCGAAACTTCGTAAAATATTTAGCGAAATCATTATTTCCGCGCCAGTGGAGTATATTATTTGAATCCTGCTTATCAGCTGTTTAGATCCTTTATTCATTCCGCGCATTCTTGGCCCCTTTCGATGTTTTCCGTACTAAATGCGACGCGAATAAATTTCGATTAATTAACGTGTCTACAGCACTGTAATTACTTGGAAACTTCTTTTCTTCAGGCTTCTCTAAAAATACTTTCATATTCCTTTTCAGATACACCGGCGTAATCATGCGCTCGCTATTACTCTTATTCGTGGCAGTAGTCGCCACTGCTCAGGCCGTCTCTTTCTTCGAATTGGTCAAAGAAGAATGGACGACGTTTAAAGTATATAAATCGTTCTATTTTTCGTATCGGGCATTTTGAGATTCGGAGGAATGTTTCTTAGAACGATAGAAGCTGGGTATTCGTATCGACGAGAGTAAGCGTAGCGTCGCCGCGTAAGAAGTCGCGGTATTGGCAGCGTTGACAAATTTAAACGCCGGCAGAGATAGTGCAAAGTTAGATATGTTAAGTAGAAGCACGCACGTACAGCGACAAATATTTAAAACCTTGTTTTCCTAGCATGTAAATTTGTACGAGAAAATTGTACAATTTTAACTTATTTAACGTCGTCTTTCGCAACGTCTATGGTGTAAAATAGCGAGAGTTTTACGCTGTTAGATAATCGGTTACTCGAGTAAATATTATTATAGATTTCCTTGTATATATAGAGCGCAGCGTCGTAGATTAAGAATGACCTTTATCGGTACATATCTTTATCTCCCGATGAAGTCTGTAAAACGAGCGATCGTTCTCTTGTTTTGTATTTAATGCCTGCCGAATATCAAAGTCCGAGTAGTGATTAGAAAGACAATGGTGGAGTTTTTAATTAATGAATCTTCTCGGTAATAACTTCCAGGCGGAGCATAATAAAAATTACAAGTCTGATATAGAGGAGAAGTTCAGAATGAAGATATATATGGACAATAAGCACAAGATCGCCAAGCACAATGGCAATTATGAAACGAAGAAGGTTTCTTATAAAATGAAGATGAATAAGTACGGAGACATGGTAAGTAAATGTTTAAATATCCATCTCGCAGAGATGGGTGTAGCGTTCCTGATTTCTCGATATTTTCATCTCATCTCGAGAAACGAGAAATCAGATTATATTTCTCGAGAATTCTCAAGAAATTTAAAAAATATTGCAAAATTTATATTTTAGGAATAATGTTGATGATATTTATCTAAATTTTTATTCGTCTCCAACTTAGACAAAACTTGTGTAAATGAAAAAAAAACAGATATTAAATATAATTGATAAATTTGTTTATTTAATATAAAATGTAAGCGAGACGAAACGTTACTTTTTTGTTTTAAAATAGTTTTTTTTTTAAAGCACGATGCGTCTAATGTTGCGTCAGCTAATCTACTTCCTTTTTTTTGGTGACAAAATCTGTGGCTGTAGAAAAATTTCTTTCATTTTGAGTGGATGTTGGTTTAACCCTCTATGGGCTCGTGTAACTTTCAGGTCACATTTTAATTTATCGACATTTTACAAAATAATTATAGCTTTTTTCATGAGATTCATGAGTTCCGAAAATAAAATGTTCAAAGTGTAATGTACATTTATTCTTAACACCAAATGCAAATTGTTTTATGGAATTCCACGTATAAGTTATTCTACACAGAAGTGCAAACTTTATAGGCCGGTGTGACTTGAAAGTCACATAGCGAATATATCGCAATACAATTGTTTAAACGCAAAAATTTGTTTTCAGTTACATATATAGGTTTATAATTTCTGATTTTTCGTTCCCACAATTTTTTTGGAGTTGAAACAAAAATTCGGCCCATAGAGGGTTAATTATGAACAATCGTGCAATTCTTCGTATATATTGCTAACATTTATTACTGATCGTAGATTTGTTTATATCTTCGCGATTAACACACAATTTGAACTAACCGAAAATTCGTTTCTAAAAATAAATGGGATTTATAATGATTTTTCTACACTGAAGATTCTCGAGAAACACTAATTTCCCGAGAAATGAGAAATTAGAAATTAGAAAATTTCTCGAGAAAGAATTCTCGAGAAGGAAGACTAGACGGATGTATGTATAACGTAACGGTTGCGTTTCAGCTGCACCACGAGTTCGTCAATGCAGTAAACGGCTTCAACAAATCCATAAACGCTCGATTGAGGTCTCAGAGGCAGCCTGTGGGTGCTGGGTACGTCGAGCCAGCGAATGTAAAGTTACCGGATTCTGTAGACTGGAGAGACCAAGGTGCTGTTACCGAAATTAAAGATCAGGGCCACTGTGGTTCGTGCTGGGCGTTTTCTTCGGTAAGTTTTGCCACCGACAATGGCAAAATTAATAAAAAATGGCCTGCGTTATTAAGTCAGTTTCTTCTGAGAAGCAATGTTCACTTGTTTTCAGAGACCATAACTGTTATATCCTAAATTTTAAAAGTTATGGCACAAGAATTAATATCTTTGTTTAAATGATTTTGGTCACTAATAACTGTTATTGACGACGGAAATTGTTTTTGGTCACTAATAACTGTTACTGACGACGGAAATTGTTTTCGGTTACGAATAACCACTATTGACGACGGAAATATTTTTTGGTCACTAATAACTGTTATAGACGACGGAAATTGTTTTCGGTTACGAATAACCATTATTGACGACGGAAATTGTTTTCGGTTACGAATAACCATTATCGATGACCAGAATTTTTTTTGGTTACGAATAACCATTATCGTTGACGAGAATTTTTTTTGGTTACGGTATAACCAATATATATCGCGGGTTTTTTTTCGGTTATGGGGTAACCAATATATATTCCGGGAATTTTTTCTTTGGTTACGGAATAACCAATATATTTTGCAGGAATTTTATTTTGGTTACGCCGTAACCAATATATATTGCGGGAATTTTTTTTTCGGTTACGGCGTAACCAATATATATCGCGGGTTTTTTTTCGGTTATGGGGTAACCAATATATATTCCGGGAATTTTTTTTTGGTTACGGAATAACCAATATATTTTGCAGGAATTTTATTTTGGTTACGCCGTAACCAATATATATTGCGGGAATTTTTTTTCGGTTACGGCGTAACCAATATATATCGCGGGTTTTTTTTCGGTTATGGGGTAACCAATATATATTCCAGGAATTTTTTCTTTGGTTACGGAATAACCAATATATTTTGCAGGAATTTTATTTTGGTTACGCCGTAACCAATATATATTGCGGGAATTTTTTTTTCGGTTACGGCGTAACCAATATATATCGCGGGTTTTTTTTCGGTTATGGGGTAACCGATATATATTCCGGGAATTTTTTTTTTCGTTACGGAATAACCAATATATATTGCGGGAACTGTTTTTCGGTTACGATATAACTATTGAAATATAGAATATCTGGAATGCGAACTGTGGGTATTAGGAACCGCGGCGCGCTGTTGAAAAGAGATAGTTGCACAGCGTGGGATGCTGTTTCACTCTTACACGCACGTCTATACCTGCCTATGCTCAAATTTACTACAGGATGGTAAATTATACCGAAATTGATAACTATAAAGAAAAGCGTGTTCATATAGATGTAGAGATCATGGCATATTGGCAGAATAAAAAATATACCATGCCGTATATATCCAAACTGGCAACAATTTGCCATGCTGTTCCGGCTACTTAAGGGGGAACACCACTGTGACGGCCGGAAAATGAGCCCATTTTTAAGATTTTTTTTAAGGAATAACTTACAGTTTTATTATAAAATTGATATTATCTATCTTTAGTGCAATGTCTTAAGAGGCTATAAAAAAAAAAGTAATAGAAAAATATGCATAGATTTCTATATACAGTTAATCTCCTACACCCCTCACAAGAAAACATAGGTCGCTTATCGAAACGATATCTTTAGAACGGCAACTCTGAAATCAAACTTTTTTTTTTAAATATAATCGGTATGAGTGTAGTTTCCGTTGTACGTACCGATTTTTGAAAAAAATTATTTTTGTAAAAATGGTGCGCTTGGGAAGAAAAAGTTTCGATAATCCGCAAAAAAAATGGATAGTTTTTCGAGCGTATTTAAAAAAATATGTTTCCGATCAAAAAATCGGTACGCACAACTGAAGATACTCTTGTTTTAAAGATCCTGTCAAAATTTCAAGTCGATCGGATAAAAATTCACAGAGCTATTGATTCGATCAGTTAGAAAAATGTCGTTTCGAGAAAATCGCGTTTAAAGTTTGACTTTATTCGGAACGGCATCGTGACGCGTCTCACAAAATGCACTGTATCTTCGTCAATTCTTCGAGTATCAACTTGAAATTTTCAGAGAGTATTTTTGAAGAGTTAAACATTAAGAAAGTGAAGAAAAAAAATCGAAATTTTTTCAACTTTCACAGTGGTGTTCCCCCTTAAGTCAACGTTGAAAGAGCCTTCTCAGCATTGAAATTGATGCTGGACGATCGGCGGTGTAATTTATCAGAAGAGAATTTACACAAATTATTATTTGTCAAACTCAACGCCGATTTTATGCCCTAAGCAATAGTTATATCGTAACCGAAAAAAAATTCCCGCAATATATATTGGTTATTCCGTAAGCAAAAAAAAAATTCCCGGAATATATATTGGTTACGCCATAACCGAAAAAAATTCTCGTCAACGATAATGGTTATTCGTAACCAAAAAAAAATTCTGGTCATCGATAATGGTTATTCGTAACCGAAAACAATTTCCGTCGTCAATAATGGTTATTCGTAACCGAAAACAATTACCGTCGTCTATAACAGTTATTAGTGACCAAAAAATATTTCCGTCGTCAATAATGATTATTAGTGACCAAAAACTATTTCGGTTGACGATAATGGTTATTAGTGACCAAAAATTATTTCCGTTGACAATAATGGTTATCAGTAACCAAAACAGATAAATCTTATTATTTTTTAATCACTTGATTTTTCGGAAAATTGATGCAGTGTTTAATGAAGACTGACTTCTATTTAAATAAATATTAACTTTTTCTCAATGATTTTTTTTTCGAAAAAATATCAAAAATAACTGTTATTCCTGGTCTCTGCTTGTTTTAGACCGGAGCTCTGGAGGGGCAACACTTCCGTCGAACAGGTGTCTTGGTCTCTCTGAGCGAACAAAATCTGATCGACTGCTCTGGAAAATACGGTAACAACGGATGCAACGGAGGATTGATGGATCAAGCTTTCCAATACATTAAAGACAATAGAGGTGTCGATACAGAGATTACCTATCCGTATGAAGGCGAAGATGACAAATGCAGGTAACTGCCGTAGCGAGAGCTATTTCCTAAAGGCGGAAGGGAAGTATATTTTGCGCGTCAAGTCGTTAGATGCTTGTATCGGGAATATTCCGTTTATAACGCATTGGTCGCCACGCATCGGCCATATGACAGAACAGCCAGCGATGGGAGTCGACGCGCAAGATATTCTCGACGAAAACTTCGCTTCGGCGCCGCGCGTCCGACGACCTTAAGGGGACTAGGAAGTCAGATCGCTCGAAAATCAAGTACTTTTTGGGAATTAATTACAAGGAGATGAACACAAATTGAGGGCTCGGGTGCAATAAGGGGACTAGCGCTCGAAAATGGGAAAAATTATTTTCCAAACGCTAAGAAATATTGGAAAATTAAATGTTGTTAAATTGTATTTTAAAAAATATAGTGTTGTAAAGCTCGTCATGACACACATTTTTTCTATTTACAGTTTGTTTATCGAATCATTACTAGTCGAGCTAAAAATTATAAACAAACAATTTTTCATCGTCCAAAATCATTATTTCTTTAGAATATCCAAAAAACCAAAGTGATATCAGCGCATTAGTTCGGTCAATTAAACATTGATGATGTTATCGCTGATATCACTTTGGTTTTTTGGATTCTCCATAAATACGGTCGAAAAATTTTAATTTCATTATTTAAAATGGATGGCGAAACATTATTTCTTTAAACATAAATTGCGATAACTTGAGTAAATATTAAGGGATCGTTATGAGACTTAAAACATTACTTCAGAAAACTCTAGCGAAGCCGTAAAATGTATGCACAAAACCCTTATGTTAAAAAATGTAATAATATTTAATTAAAAAGAAATACTGGACATAACCCGTGTTTTTCAACATTCGCCGCTAAAAAGTATCGAGGCAATTTTGAGGTACACATAACTTGCAGCGACGAAGTTTTTCCTTAATATACAAGGAAGATTTTCACCAATTTTCACACTGATTAATAAATAATTGTAGAAGATATGATGATATATATAAATCTCGCGCGCCACCAACAGTCAGCAGCCGCGTATAATGCGCTATTTAGCAGTTTAGCACTCGCGTTGACTCGCGTTCTACAATTATTTATTAATCAGTGTGAAAATTTGTGAAAATCTTCCTTGTATATTGAGGAAAACTTTGTCGCTGCAAGTTATATGTACCTCAAAATTGCCGCGATACTTTTTAACGGCGAACGTTGAAAAACATGGGTTATGTCCAGTATTTCCTTTTAATTAAATATTATTACATTTTTTAACATGAGGGTTTTGTGCATACATTTTACGGCTTCGCTAGAGTTTTCTGAAGTTATGTTTTAAGTCTCATAACGATCCCTTAATATTTACTCAAGTTATCGCAATTTATGTTTAAAGAAATAATGATTTTGGACGATGAAAAATTGTTTGTTTATAATTTTTAGCTCGAATAGTAATGATTCGATAAACAAACTGTAAATAGAAAAAAAAATGTGTGTCGTGACGAGCTTTACAACACTATACTTTTAAAAATACAGTTTAACAAGATTTAATTTTCCAATTTTTTTTAGCGTTTGGACAATATTTTTTCCCATTTTCGAGCGCTAGTCCCCTTATTGCATCCGAGCCCTCAATTGTGACTAGTACTTTTGGGTAATGTTTATTAATACTAAAAACAGTAAAAAAAAATTATTTGAATATTATATACATATGTATGACAGCGCTACAGTCGTCTGATATGTAGGCGTTTTTCTGGAGCCGCTGTAATTTTGCAGTGATTCTGGCCGTAAGAAATTGAATTGTGAAATATCGTCTGAAACTGATACTTTGCCCCGGCCCCCATTCTGCCCTGAACCTATTGAAAAAGAAAAAACCAAAATTATGAAAATGGTGGCTACAAAACAGCAAATTTTAAAGAAACGTCATTTTTCGCCAGGGAAAAGAGCCATTCTATTTTTTTCTTTTTGTGTCGAAACAGGAGTTTTCACAGACTTATCAGGTCGTAACTAGACATGTTTGATATATGCTGATTTTTTTTCAAATCGATGTGTACCTCTGTTTTTTCGTAATCACTGCAAAACTAAGAGGAAATTGATTTCGAGAAAAACGCGGTTAAAGTTTCGAAAGAGGGATCTAGTCTACCTGCGTGCGCGCAGAAACGGTTTATGGCGCGCTCGACCTTTTCGGCTGTAAAATCCTTAATTTTGCGAATTTTAACGTAAACCAAACGGCATTTTACTCGAGAAGGGTGGTACTTTCGAAATATGCAACAAAAAAAATCGGATTTCTGACTGCCTAGTCCCCTTAAGGGGAGTCCCCTTCCGGTCTAGAGTCCATAAAAATAGGTGATCTTTAGGAATTAATTAAAGGAAAACTACTATATATAATTTAATGGGAATTTTTGCATTGTATTAAGGATGTCTTAAATTATAGAAATATATTTTTTGTTTTATAATTAATCATTGCAGACTGCACTGGGGAGTCGTTAAAGTCGAGGCATCAAAAAATTTATTCAAATCGGTGGGACCTGTATCTCCAAAAGTTATTATTCGATTCGACTGAAACTTTTTTTATTTTGAAGAATATACCCTTGGCTAGGGGGAAAACCAGAAAAATTACAAAAATGACTTTTTTTTAGAAAATAACGACACTTGAAGTTTGGAATCACTTTTTCCGTATATTTTTCGTTCTTTCAACGCCTTTAAAAATTACAAATTTTTAATTTTTTTAAAATTTTACTGGTCTGTCCAAAGGCCAGACGTATATTCTCCAAAATAAAAAAGGTTTCTGTCGAATCGGATAATAACTTTTGGAGAGACAGGTCCCACCGTTTTGAGAACACTGTTTCGAGAAAACCGCGTTTAAAGTTTTACGTGAGCACGGAGTGGCAGGTTGTTGCCCATGCATTTGCCGCTACTCAAATGCCTATAACTTCGGGAACTTTACGAATTTTAACAAATCCTTTTAACCCTTTCGGTACGGCGTACATTTCCGCGAAAGTGTTTTTAACTAATTTTTTTTTCTTTAAACTATCGGAGATGCCGGCTAAATTCGGCGTTAGGAACGGCGGCTCGTACCGTGCCGCCGTATATATCCGGCTCTCGGTCACACAGGTCATCAGATGGCTGCCGGGTATATCCGGCGCTCGTACCGAAAGGGTTAAAGACGTATTCCTAAAAGGTTGAACATTCGAAAAATGAAATAGAAAGAAATCGATTTTTAGACCGGAACCTCCCCTTACGGTAGACTCTCACTACACCTCGCCGCGGCGCAACTTCTTTTCGCACTCACATCTAAACTCGCGTCGCCTCGGTTTTTCCTTACCTGGAATTACCTGAGCTTGCCTCGGTTCATGTGTTTGGTCCGTTGCTCGGAGAACCTCTTCCTTCCTCTTTTAGCTGTCACCGAAAGCGGTGGCATTGCATCCACTCACACTACGCCTCGCCTCTCTTCCTCAAAATATTCTCGAGCAAGAAAGGCGAGGCGCAGTGCGATTCAAATTGTCAAAATACATAAGAAAAGCATAGGAAGAATAAAATGAGCCGAGGCGTAGTGAGATCCTACCTTTAATTGTGAAATTTTTCAGCGTCACTCTTAATCGTCTCTTAAATTGCAGATACAACATGCGCAACAGTGGTGCCTCGGATGTTGGTTTCGTAGATATTCCTGAAGGAGACGAAAAGAAACTGAAATCAGCTGTGGCTACAGTTGGACCAGTCTCTGTTGCCATCGATGCTTCGCTCCAGTCCTTCCAGTTCTACTCTGAAGGTCAGTTTATTGTTAAGAGCAGCGCATCGGACTCCGGTACAATTTAAAACACGTGATCTCGGTTTCAATGCGCCCTCGTCTGTGAATCCATAGGGATCTACGACGAACCTGAATGCTCCTCGGACTCGTTGGATCACGGCGTATTAGTAGTCGGATACGGAACAGACGAGAACGAGCAGGACTACTGGTTGGTGAAGAACAGCTGGGGAACTAAGTGGGGCGACAATGGATACGTGAAAATGTCCAGGAACAAGAACAACCAATGCGGTATCGCTTCCAGCGCCAGTTACCCGCTCGTAGGATCTCGAGGATAGTTTTAATTGCGAAGGTTCTGTAAATAATTCCGGGGGTGTTTACTTAAACGTGATCGAAGTGAAGAACTCTGGGCTAGGATGTTACGTAACGTACGTTAATGATAAGGAACGTTTAGGTATTTTACATTTAAGTTTCTGCTTGTACATCAAAAAAAAAGAAAGAAATATATATATTTTACAAGTACATCGATTGCTTTTGTTATTACTTTTACGTACGTCGCGCGCTTCTGAAGGTGCGTTTAGAAAAAACGAACGAATGCTCGTTCGCCCCCTCATTTCGACAAAATTCGTGCCCTTTTCGTGTAAACGGTAATCTTCACTTGCAACTTTTCGTTACTTGAATTTTGTCGAAGTCGGAGGCGAACGAGCATTCGTTCGTTTGGTTTAAACGCACCTTGAGAAAGAGAAATAAAAAAAAACGAGGCCCGTCGCACAGTGGTACATAATATTTTTTGTTCGAACCACCCTACAGGTCGTAATTTTTCAGAAAACTTGACGATTTTTTTTAAATTCTTCGTAATTAAATTCTCTATCGATCTGTCCGGCCGAAATTTTGAATTTGGTTGCTGATTTTTTTATATTTGGCGAAATATACAGCACTTTTAGGAGATCAGTATCTGTGGGTTTTTGGCCGCCGGTTCCGAATTTAAAGTAAGATTTCCGAAATTGAAGACGACGAATCCAATATGTGGAAGCAAAATTTCAGAAAATGAGCTTATTCGGAAGAAACATAGTGCGTCTAGATTTTCGGGGACGCTGATTACGAATATGAGGTAATTATTATAAAGATCAAATGTTTTATTTGTGCCACAAATCTAATACTGTAGATCAAATTGTAAAATTTAAAATGGCGGATGGACATTCGTATATTTACAAATTTTTGGGCATCTCATAAATGTGTACGTGATTTTGCATATTTAAGTCTATTCGTCTGTGTTCATTGGGGTGGTCCTTATATGTATGGTAAAAAATCAAAGTTTTTAAAATTTTCTTCTGACCCTCTCAGAAGCTTCCAAATAGTTTAAAAGAATTTCGTCTAAAATTTTGTTAAAATATATTAAGGATTAAAGGTCGCTCAATGACATTGAAATATTACTATTTTGGTATAAATTGATAGAATTTTTTGCAATAAGGGCAAAATAATTTTTTTAACTTTTAAGTGAGAATATAACATTAAAATTCGGGCACACATCGCATAGACGAAACAGGTTTATAACGAGTGTAGAGTGTATTGTTTTGTAGGCTTTTGTTTTATGAGGCTTTATATGCACATTTAAAGAGTGACCCAAAAATGAGGCCTTTTTTAGCCTCTTTTTGGGCCCACGATTTTGGAACTGAATTTTGTGCCAAATGGTAGCTTATGATGAGATATCAATCACACAAAATTTTCAAGTTGAGGTGATAATTAGTTTCTGAGACATGGGTGGTTAAAGAAGTGAAAATTCGTTAACGCGTCAGCTCGTACACTTCGACCTACGGACTTTTATGTCAGTCCAAAAATTTAAATAATTATTTCCACGGGTTTTGCTGACTGCTAACCACGAATTTGAAATTAGATTTTCCTAAAATTCACGAAAAAGAATCAAAATCAAGAAATATAAAGGACTGTGTAGTGGGTGTTTTTTTTTTTTTTAATATATCGTCCACCATATTAATTCGGCTATTGTGAGTTTTGCTGACTGCTAACAACGAATTTGAACTTAGATTTTCAAAATTCACAAAGAAAAATAAAAATAAAGAAATATAAATGACTGTGCAGTGAGTGATTTTTTTTTTAATATATCGTCCACCATATTAATTCGGCCATTGTGAGTTTTGCTGACTGCTAACAACGAATTTGAACTTAGATTTTCAAAATTCACAAAGAAAAATAAAAATAAAGAAATATAAATGACTGTGCAGTGAGTGATTTTTTTTTTAATATATCGTCCACCATATTAATTCGGCCATTGTGAGTTTTGCTGACTGCTAACAACGAATTTGAACTTAGATTTTCAAAATTCACAAATAAAAATAAAAATAAAAAAATATAAATGACTGTGCAGTGAGTGATTTTTTTTTTTTTAATATATCGTCCACCATATTAATTCGGCCATTGTGAGTTTTGCTGACTGCTAACAACGAATTTGAACTTAGATTTTCAAAATTCACAAATAAAAATAAAAACAAAGAAATATAAATGACTGTGCAGTGGGTGATTTTCTTAATATATCGACCGCCATTTTAAATCAGCCATTGTGAATTTTGAAAATCTAAGTTCAAATTCGTTGTTAGCAATCAGCAAAATCCCTGGAAATAATTGTTTAAATTATCGGACTGACATAAAAGTCCGTACATCCAAGCGTATGGGCTGACGCGTTAACGAATTTTCACTTCTTTGACCACCCATATCTCAGAAACTAATTATCACCTCAACTTGAAAATTTGTTGTGATTGATGTCTCATCATAAGCTATCATTTGACACAAAATTCAGTTCCAAAATCGTGGGCCCAAAAAGAGGCTATTTCTTGGGTCAATCTTTCTCTCATCAGCAGCTGTTGAATCAGATGCAGACGCAAACTTAAACGCATAAATAAAAACATGGTTTCGGATTCTGATATATAAATATGGGCCTCGTTTCATTAAAATTGACAGGTGACAATTATGGAAAATCGCAGTTGCCATACTTGTCGTACATGCAGGGACGAAACTAGGTGTTAAGCGCCCCGGAGCAAGGATTCTGTTTGGCCACTCCCTCCACATTTTACCACCTCCTTTTGCCCACTTTAGGAGGTCGAGTCCACACTTTACATATAAAAGACATAATAAACGTGTTTATTAACTGGTTTCAAACATATTGCAGGTACCCTAATTTGTTTGTTGTTTGATAACAGATAAATAAATTTTAATTACTTTTCCATAAAATGTCTATCTCCTTTATTCCTAATGGAATAACGTAATATATAAATTTGAATAAAGCCATTGATGTAGCTTTTCCAAAACTATGTCTTTTCTCTATAAAGATGTCTCATTTAGCGCCCTCCGCAAATCGGCGCCCGAGGCAGAAACACCTGCTGCCCCCCCCCCCCCAGTTACGTCCCTGCGTACATGCGAAATGTAAAGTCCTTGAGCGACCTTTATATATCAAAATATACAACTAAAAAACACGAAGATATTTTTTTTTGTCGAATAGAAGATTTTAAGAGGGTCAGACAATACAAATTTTAAAGTTGAAAAATAAGGACCACCCTAGTGTTCATACGCGTTCTTATAGTTGACTTTTCGGATTCAATATTGATGAGCAAGATTTTTAATGTTTGATATTTTTAGAAAGCCTGATTCACTGATCGTTTATCCCAGTTGCCTTTAGAAATCCGATTTTATTATATGCAATCTTATTCGAGGAGCAGGATTTGTGCTTCTGGAAGCAAATCTCTGATTTTTTGTTTATGTACGTGTCTAAAAATATCAAACATTAAAAATCCTGCTCGTCAATATTCCGTCAGAAAAGTCAACTATATTCGGCATATTGGATTCACCACGTTCAATTTCGAAAATCTGACTTTAAATTCGGAACCGGAAGCCAAAAAAGCCCACAGATACTGATCTCCTAAAAGTGCTGTATAATTCGCTAAATATAAAAAAATCAGCAACGAAATTTAAAATTCCGGCTAGACAGATCGCTAGAGAATTTAATTGCGAAGAATTTGAAAAAAAAATCGTCAAGTTTTCTGAAAAATTACGACCTGTAGGGTGGTTTGAACAAAAAATGTCATTATGTACCACTGTGCGCCGATTGTCGGCCGTTCGTGAGTGAAACGTGCCAAGTTGCCAGCTTGGAAGCGCAAGATGGATGCCATTAGGTCGGCATGGGACGAGAGCCTCGGACGGTTGGAATGTAGGACGATAAGATATTGATATGTGTGTATCATAAAATACAGCCTTGTAACGGTTAAAAATCTTCTATGGCCAAGAGGTTGCGGATACGTGCAACGATATCGCACAAGCTTTCTCTCATCGAACAGTAATTCCAAGGTGTATTGTAAACATAACCTAGAAACCATCGAAATAATAGTCGACGTCAACGTCATGTATTCAACGATTTGAGTGACCAAGTAAGTATAAAAAAAATTTACGAAAGAACACACTTTTCGGTGGTCGAATACTCTTCGTATACGCGCTATTATTTTCCTAACATGTGATTTTATGGAGAAAACTTAATAGAATATTAGGATTTACGTTTCAGAGATTTCAATTTCAATGTATTTTTTTTTAAATCGAACTATATAATTTTATTACACATTTCGAGATGCGTTTAACGATGCGCACGCAGCGTGTGTTTGAATAATAATTTACCAAATATCTTTACAAATATTCGAGGCAATTTATTATCTACGGTAGATCATACTCGTGGCAAATTTCAATTCCGCCTAGTGCCTTTTACGCATGAAGATATCTGGTAAATTATTGTTCGAAGAATAAAAGTATATAGAGTTCCATTTAAGAAAAATTCACTGAAATTGAAATCTCTGTAAATAATACTTTAAACGCGAATCCTAATATTCTATTAAGTTTCCTCCGTCAAATCAAACAATTTTCGTATGAAACATTCTTTCGCTCTTCGAATAGTTAAGAAAATAACAGCAATATACTGCGTTAGATTATTATCCTGAATTTGCTTCTACGTTCGCAGGGAAACTGGATTCTCTGCAAACTACGCCCACTGTATTAAAGATCGCCGTTGTCTCGTGTAATTAATGCATTTGTTTGTTCGTTACAGCTACTCGCGCACGATGGGAGAATTGAGCGTGTGTTTCCAAATCGACACTGACAATCGTCAGAACTTCCCATCCGCCGTTGCCTTTCAAACTTTCAAAAGTCAAAGAGACTCGTTCTACGAGATATTTAGAATATGGGAGGAGAATCATTCGGTGCCTGGCTGGATATTCCAGATAGCTCTGGGGAGTAAAATACGAAGGATGCTGACGTTGCACAACGATGCTATAAATTATTATCACTTCGCTAGACTATTCAAATCTCAGCTCTTAATCTCGTGCATACAGAACAGACAGCAGGCAGGTTCAGAGATTAACGTTCGCTTAAGAGCAGCTTCTTCGTTGGTTCTCGGTTCTTTACTCGCCATTTATTATTTGTAGGCAGAAGCGGAAGACGACGAGAGTATAAGTTTCTTGAAGGCGTTGAAGAATGTGAACCCAAAGAAGTTGAACCAGCTTCAGAAGCGACTGGTAACTCCGCAGTCCTCTAACAACCAAGTTACAGGGCCGTCCTTCCCGGGGGTTCAGGAGTTCTTCAAAGATTTTATATTGTTCGCCTTTAATCCGATCTTTTATGTTCATCTGGAGAATTGTCTGGTTCACGAAATAATGGAGTTGAACGATACACAGTTCAGTGGCAGCGAAATAGAAGACTCGGGTATGACACACTCCACTGTTTGAAGTATTAAACCAGAGATCGAAAAAGTTCTCGAAGCCTTGCTTTTAAAAAAATTCTGTTAGAACTTATATGCTTCGTTAAAGGGGAACAACACCTTGAAGCCTGGAAAAAATGCAATTTTTTTTAATTGTATGTTAGATATCTATACGTCGTAGGAAAGTCATTGATATGGGGTTTAAATGTCCATGTAGTGAACAGTATTTTAGAATTTTTGTGTGGCAAAATATACAGTTTTTATTAAGTTAATAGAGGTCGCCGTAGAGCGCGACGCGTCGAATACGATCTGATGGTTTCCCACTTTATTCACGTCCCCTTCATTTGAGAAAAAAAAGGAGAGCATCTTTTTAATCTATATTAATATAGTTACAGTTGAGCGTACGGAAATGAAAAATAAATTATTTTTACTATTTTTTTCACCCCAAAATATATTGATCTTTTCCTTAAACTGACTCGACATTTTAGAACTTTTCCCTTTAAGCTCCGCCATTTCTTGAAAAATTATTGTAATTAAATTTTCGTATGCTTAACTGTAACTATATTAATATAGATTAAAAAAATGCTCTCCTTTTTTTTCTCAGATGAACGCGACGTGAATAAAGTGGGAAACTATCAGATCGTGTTCGACGCGTCGCGCTCTACGGTGATCTCTATAACTTCATTAAAACTGTATATTTTGTCACACAAAAATTCTAAAAGACCGTCCACTACATGCACACTTAAACCCCATATCAATGACTTTCCTATAAAGTATGGATACCTAATATAAAATTAAACAAATTGCACTTTTTTCCGGGCTTTTTATTGAAGAAAATGTTACCTTTAGGAACTTCTTTAAAAAGTGTTCTCATGGAACAGATATTTTAGAGTCTATATAATAAAAGTTCCATGGAAACAAGTTACATTAGAAGATTTATTAAAAACGTTTTCATAAAATCGAAAAGAGTACTAAACGATTAGCTACTAGTTTTATTTAGCACTATAATATCATATTCTTCATATGTTTATTTAATAAAAGGTATGAAAATCATAACATAAGTAATTAATGGTTTCATAAGAAGTATCGAACAGAAAAGAGAATTTGTCAAGAATAATATCTAAATAACATTTTTTTAAAACTTACATGAAACGAAATACATAGAAATTCTATAATATAAGGGTCATTCCACGCGAAATCGGGCGCTTTTCGGAGTAACATTTCGGATGTTGCTGAAATTTGAATACGTTGTAGTCTTCAGTGATATTTAAACGTACCTCAAAGGATTTTTCAATATTTTGAAAAATGTCGATTTTATAGCTGTTTGAAGTTAAGTGCTAACTTTTTTTCAATACATTATAGCTATGGAAATAGTAAACGGATGGAGATGAGGTTTACGGTGCTTATAGAGAAGACGTTGAAGTTTTAAGAAAAAATTATTTCAGTTTAAAAAAAATAAAATTTGAACCATTTTTGTGCAATTATTTTAAACAAATGCAGGTTTTTAACATCGGGCGCGATTTTAAAAATCTAAAAAAAAAAGAAGAATATAGTTCTATCCTTCCCTTTGATGGACAAATTTTAAAAAATATGGACATATTAAAATTGGACCTGTAAAAATTGCCGAAAGTTGACGCTGCGTCAAACCACACCGGCTCGACTGGCTGAGCCGTGCGGTACTCGGAGCGGCCAAGCGGCTATATCTGCTATTCTTATAGTGCTCTCGATATGGTAAGTATTTGTAAAAAACTGAAGAAGGAAAACTTTTACTGTTTTCTATACACAACATAATAGGGTAACTCAATTTTTGGTGTTCGCAATATTTCCCTTGAAACGAAGGTGACCCTCAGTTTTTTAAATGCAATGGTATATATTTGATTATTCAATATGAAAGCCACTGTCAAAACAAATTCATCCATATAGTATACTATGGCCTTCAAGGCTACACATGGTTAGGAATGACAGATGAAATTCAATCTACTAGATAGATAGTTCGATATATTTATTTCATTCTTAACCATGTGTTAGCCTTGAAGGCCATATAGGTATACCATATGGTTGAATCTGTCTTGACAGTCGCTTTCATATTGGATAATCAAATATATAGCATCCCATTTAAAAAACTGAGGGTCACCTTCGTTTCAAGGAAAATATTGCGAACACCAAAAATTGAGTTGCCCTATTATGTTGTGTATAAAAAACAGTAAAAGTTTTCCTTCTTCAGTTTTTTACAAATACTTACCATATTCGAGAACACTGTATAAGAATAGCAAATATAGCCGCGCGGCCGCTAAGAGTACCGCACGGCTCAGCCAGTCGAGCCGGTGTGATTTGACGCAGCGTCAACTTTCGGCAATTTTTACAGGGCCAATTTTAAAATGTCCATATTTTTAAAAATTTGTCCATCAAGGGGAAGGATAGAACTACATTCTACTTTTTTTTCCAGATTTTTAAAACCGCGCCCGATGTTAAAAACCTGCATTTGTTTAAAATAATTGCACAAAAACGGTTCAAATTTTTTATTTTTTAAACTGGAATAATTTTTTCTTAAAACTTCAATGTCATCTCTATAAGCACCGTAAACCTCATCTCCATCCGTTTACTATTTCCATAGCTATAATGTATTGAAAAAAGTTAACACTTAACTCAAACAGCTATAAAATCGACATTTTTCAAAATTTTGAAAAATTCTTCGAGGTACGTTTAAATATCACTAAAGACTACAACGTATTTAAATTTCAGCAACATCCGAAATGTTACTCCGAAAAGTGTCCGATTTCGCGTGGAATGTCCCATAATATATAATATTTATATTTCGATAATAGAATATATGAATAGACATCTACGTATTATTATACTATTTATGTTTTAATATTGTTGTAGTACTATCCATTGAATAGTATTCAGTATTTGTTACAACGATTGAGAACTTTTTTAATATTGGTGAAAAAATCTGTTCCTGTTATAGAAAATTTTTTATTTTTACATTTTATAATTTCCGTTCCAACTGGAACTTTAATTTTCAAGAACTTTTATTTTATCGGTTCTCCTGGGAACTTATAATGTGAAAACGTTTTTAAAAAGAGTTCCGCGGTCCATGTTTTAAATGGAACCTGTTGAAAAGTTCCAGAACTTTTTCGATTCCTGGTATTAAGGGGGTATTCCACTGTGAACGGTCGAAAAATTAAGCCATTCTTAAAGATTTTTTCTCAGTAAATACAACATATAATGAAATAAATCTTTTTGGTATTTATTAAGCTACTTTTATATTAATACTAAAAAGATTAAAAAGAATATTTTTAATTTGTGTTACTTGTTCTTTTTTTACAGCGTCAATATGGCACCTAAACAAAAACGGTATGTTCGTGGTGCAGGTGATTTCGCGGCTTAGGCTTATCTGAAACAAAAAATTCGAAAAGCTTCTTAATCTGTACGAGTGTCGCTATCGCCCGTAGCTCAATCAACAATTTTTGTCGAAAAATAACAGATTTTTCTCGGGAAACATTCGAGAATACACCATTTTGGGGAACTTTTTCCTTCAAACCGGTGCCATTTTGTTATTTCTCAACGAAAATTGTTAATTGAGCTACGAGCGATAGCGACACTCATACAGACTAAGAATCCTTCCGGATTTTTTATTTCAGATAAGCCTGAGCCGCGGAATCACCTGCACCACGAACATACCGTTTTTGTTTCGGTGCCATATTGGCTCTATAAAAAAACAAGTAAAACAAATTAAAAATATTCTTTTTAATTTTTTTAGTATTAATAAAAGAGTAGCTTAATAAATACCAAAAAGATTTATTTCATTATATATCGTATTTACCAGAAAAAATCTTTAAAAATAGCTTAATTTTTCGACCGTTCACAGTGGAATATCCCCTTGACACAAGTTCCGTATTTAAATACACGATTGTAACGTAATATATTTACCACAGAGACAACGGTCGACGAACAAGTGCAGCAGAATTTTATCACTTGTTTATCCAGCCTGCGACTCCTGGCGAAAGTGCTGGGCCTCGTTGTGTCTTTGCCGTACAGGTCAGAGTCGAGCAACTTTAAAGAGTTGGTCGCAACGCAGGTGGAAGCGAGAAGCAAAGTAAGCGACTCGCTACATATATGTATTTATATTCAATGTTTAACGCGTCGACAATTGATACTAACACGCTCTCCGTTCAGGTTCTGCCTATAGTGAATCTGCATCTTTGTCTCCACAATGCGATGACATTAGGAAAATTATCATTGACCGTGCCGTGGGTAGCAAAGTACTTGGCTATGTTGGACCCTGTGTCGCTCCGATTGCCGTATTACAAACAGATCCTGGAGCTTTTGTACTACATATACCACGCTGTAAATCAGTCGGACTTTTCTGTGCCTGATAGTCCCGTTTCTAAAAGAACAGCGATTCTCCTCAAGTCCACTTTAGGTTGGTTATTCGAATTGCCAAATCTCCCGAAGGATCTGTACCCCACTTGGCAGAAGACTTGTAAAGTGAAGGAGCTGCGGAGCCTTAAGCAGCTCGACAAACATTACGCGCAGAGAAATGCGTTCTTAGAGGAGCCCGTAGTGCCTGTTACGTCCGCTAAATACAATTTGGATAAACTAGAAATGATCAATGAGAGAACGCTGCGCATATGCTGCCCTCCGGTTGGGTTGAACGTATCCGTAGCGAATTCCAATGTGAATCTACACAGTTACAATTCGAACAGACACATTACGCCTGTCTCTAGCCAACTGAAGTCCGCCAGGAGGGCGGGTATAAAGCATTTAGAGGTGAGCTGATCGATCTCCGCAGAGGTTCCATTAGGGTGGCCCTTATACGTATCGACGTTTTTGTTTTCGTATTTGTTTGCTCTCACCCGGGGTGAGTGACTTCGTAGAATGGTTCCATTTCGTAAGAAATATTCCCCGAGAAAGTTTATTGCATTCGGAGACCAGGAAAGGGTGTCGATCAGGCCTTAAATTTGATAATAAGGGTCATCCTAGTATCCCATAAATGGGAATCTTATATTCTCCATGTTTCGACAGTTGCAATTGGAAGAAGCATTTTTTCACGGACAACCAGCGTCCACCAGAAAGACCGTGGACTTCGTGTCCGAGCGAGTTGCCTCGACTTGCGTCAAGCATATATGCAACACGTTGCTAACGTCGTCCAGAGAGACGAGTCTGAACACATTCAGGAAGATTCTGAAGAAAAAGATGAGCGAGAGACAGTCGGAGAAGCTGGAGGAGCCGTTGAGTAACAGTATTACAGAGTTCAAGGTGATTCGTAGTGGATATTATAGTAGTGGAGTCTTCTTGATTATTCTCCTTTTTAGAACGGCGAGGTAAATGTACTTTTCGAGCTTCACATCGTGATTGTCTTTATAGGCGTCGTTGGGGAATGACATGAACACTTTAGCCACGAACGTGTCCAAGGAATTGAAGGAACAGTGCGAAGCAACCATACCGGCGATTTGCGAGGCTCGCGTGGATAAATCTATAGAATCTCTGTTGGCCGAGGATTCGTCGACGACCGTGAAGAACATGTGCGTGAAAATTTCCACGAGGCTGGCCACGGAGCGCATACACCAGTGGATACAGTCACACATAGTCGGTGGCTCGTTGTTCGTGAAAGATATGGAGCTGGAGTTGAACAGGTTCCTGAAGAACAACTCGCCGGTGCATTGCGCGCAAGAGAAGAAGCATAATCCCAACGCTGTCTGTCCTACGACCATCATGGATGACTTGAGAGTAAATATTCGTGCATTCTATGCGGGTTTCGAAACGAATATTGAAGCTAGGGATGGGTTTATCGAAGCTTCGAAATCTCGAGACCTAAGAAAGTTTCGAGTTTCGAGGAGTCGAACGTTTGCACTTTTTTCGTGATTTGGAATTGTCGAAATACAAAGAAGAAAATGTATAGAATCTATGAATGAGGAATCGTTCGCAGCGTGCTTCGAGATTCTGTATATTGTTATATTTTTGTTTGCATTCTGTTGAACTATGGTCAATAGAGATTTATGCAGAAATTTTGATCACTTCAGTTCTTAAAACAAAATATCCCAGTTACAAAACAGTATCAGAACTTCAGGTTTCGAGAGTTGAGAGTTGGAAGATTCGAAATTTGAGAGTTGAGAGATTCGAAAGTTGAGAGTTTTGAAAGTGGAAAGATTCGAAATTTTAGATTTGAGAGTTGAAAGATTCGAAATTTGAGAGTTGAAAGATTCGAAATTTGAGAGTTGGAAGATTCAAAATTTTAGTTTTGAGAGTTGAAAGATTCGAAATTTGAGAGTTGAGAGTTGAAAGATTCGAAATTTTAGAGTTAAGAGATTGGAAATTTGAGAGTTGAGAGAGTTTGAAGATCCGAAATTTTAGAGTTGAGAGTTGAAACATTCGAAATTTTAGAGTTGAAAGATTCGAAATTTGAGAGTTGAATGTTTCGAAATTTGAGAGTTGAGAGATTTGAAATTTGAGAATTGAGAGAGTTGGAAGAATTTAAATTTTAGAGTTGAGAGTAGAAAGATTTGAAATTTTAGAGTTGAGAGTTGTAAGATTCTAAATTTGAGAGTTGAGAGATTCGAAATTTTAGATTTGAGAGTCGAAAGATTCGAAATTTGATAGTTGAGAGTTGAAAGATTCAAAATTTGAGAGTTGAGAGATTCGAAATTTGAGAGTTGAAGGATTTGAAATTTGAGAGTTTCGAGACTTGAAAGTTACAAGATTCGAAATTTGAGAGTTTTGAGAGTTGAAAGATTCGAAATTTTAGAGTTGAGAGTTGAAAGATTCGAAATTTTAGAGTTGTGAGTTGAAAGATTCGAAATTTGAGAGTTGAAAGACTCGAAATTTGAGAGTTGGGAGTTGAATGTTTCGAAATTTGAGAGTTGAGAGATTTGAAATTTGAGAATTGAGAGAGTTGGAAGATTTGAGAGTTGAGAGAGTTGGAAGATTTGAATTTTTAGAGTTGAGAGTTGAAAAATTCGAAATTTGAGAGTTGAGAGTTGTAAGATTCGAAATTTGAGAGTTGAGAGATTCGAAATTTTAGATGTGTGAGTTGAAAGATTCGAAATTTGAGAGTTGAAAGATTCAAAATTTGAGAGTTGAGAGATTCGAAATTTGAGAGTTGAAGGATTTCAAATTTGAGAGTTTCGAGACTTGAAAGTTAAAAGATTCGAAATTTGAGAGTTTTAAGAGCTTAAAGATTCGAAGTTTTACATTCTTGAGAGTTTAAAGATTCGAAATTTGAGAATTGAGAGATTCGATATTTGATAGTTGAGAGATTCGAAATTTGAGACTTGAGAGTTTCGAGACATTCGAAGCCCCAAACTTCCGAATCCGCGTTTCAAGAATTTAGAAATTAGCTTCAAACCCACCCCTAATTACCCCCACCTCATTAAAATGCAATTCTTCCAGCAATGCGTCTGGGATGTACTCGACAATGCTGGAGAATCTTTGACAGTGGCATCTGTATCGACCATATTAGACAACCTGTATCAAACTCTGAACGAAAGAGCCGACCTCGTAGTGGGGCCTGAGAAGGTCTTGCACTCCCTTAGTACAGATTTCGCGTTATTCCTAGGTAAAAAACAATATTAATCTTCCCCAACCATATTACATATCGCGAAAGCTATGATTAATAATCCCTTTTTATCTTAATAGTCGCGTATCGAAGTGACCTGCTCGCACTGACGGTTCAAGACAAATTTATGAAGATATGGATGATGAATCGTTGGAAGGATTTGGAACTGGATTCTCCACTGAACAGAATACTCAGCCCAAGGAATGTGTTGTTGCTAGCTCAGTCCGGTAAAGAAGACACTTGGCCATTCCTTGGCAAATTCATTAAGAGATTAATCGAGAAGGACATCCTAGATATCGATACCCTTAGCGATCAATGCGTAGCTCTGCTTAGACAAGACTGGCCCGTGGTAAATTATTATTCTCGCAGTGTCTTCTAGTAAAATTATTCTTCGCATCGAACCATAACGTTCTTCTTTCTCACTTGCAGCCTATATTGAAGCATTTATCGAAGTGCGTGATGGAAGCTATTTCGGACTTCAAGGCGTCGGACGAAGCAACGCAGAAAATAAAGTATCTGCTGGAGTGGATAGCGGAGACATATCACGGGATAGAATTTTGCAACGACTACAGTCCCATGGATTGATCGTTCGCCCTGGCTTTTAGCTTATTCTCCTTCGAGGGCTAGCGCATTGTATAAATTCTACAACTCTCTTGTGATAGGCGTGTAAATTGTTGTAAATTTGATTAAGTTAACAACGGGAAGAGACGCGCGTGTACTCGACGCCACCGGAGATTGTTGTTACAGTGTAGTTGTAAATTTCCGTAACGAGAATTGCGGTTCTTCGGCGGTGCGGAGAGTCGCGTGTTCGAAGCGGCTCGCGCGGTTCCTTCGCTCGCGTATCGAGCTTGTATGAAATTCTCTCGGCTTTGGATTTAGTAAAGGCGCTTTTCAATTGTAGCGAGAAAGTGTTGGGATATTCACCGAAGCGTGCACAGATTTAAGTGTCCACTCTTAGATCGAAAGTTACTTCTCTATCTGAAAGTTGACTGTTGCGTTTTATTCTACTGAATATGTATTTTATAGATAAGAACGAGATTTTAACTTTTTGTATGTACGAAACGTGAAATAAACGGAGATTTGTTTTTTAAATTGTCTGCCCCTTCCACTTGCGCGCGTTTCTCTTTCAATTCTCTGCGGAAACAGGATGGAGGAACATAAGCACGTTTTGCTTTTATTTCGTTTGAACATGTTACAGCATTGCTTCTTTTTCAAATTCAGCTTTCAGTGTCCATCGTTTCTGCATTCAATTACTGGAAAATGTGTTTCGAAACTGCTGCGAGTTTGCCGCGTAAATTGCAATGAAACAGCTGTTGGTATCGATTGTTGGAACGACTAAACGCGTAAATTTAAATTCAATGAAATAAATGACTGCGGGCAACGTGTCGCGAATTTCTATTGTTGATGGAAAATTGAAAGCATTTCAATTTTCATGAAAGTTCCGTTGGGAAAGATTTGTTCATTAGTGACACAAACAGTTATATATATATATTATTTTTATTGGAAGACGTATTCGATAATTTTGATTATTCGTATCGATAACTATTCCCGCCATTTTCAGGTCAATTGTTGCTGTTGATAAATTTATTTAATCTTTAACGGAAATGTGACCAAATTTCCAAAATCTCTAATGAAGAAATATTCAAGTAGTGTTTTCTAAATAATTATTCGGGCATTTGAAATTCGAATTGAGTAGAAGAATATAATTAATTTATTTAAATGTTATGAGTAATGTATTGTTGCTACAATTTTTATTAAACTTTAATAATTCCACGAATTTTCTACCTTTTTTTTATTTTTCCATCTTTTATCACCATCAATTTCGTGTATTTTCGTTTGAGTTAATAAAATTGACAAAAACAAAATGTAATATATCAAAGGTTTAACAGTAAACACTTTGTGTAAAAATTTGTTACACAAGATTTTGTTTAAAAAGAACTACATAAAACCCATTTATTTAACCCTCTATAACCGAAATAAAACATTCACAGATATTAAAAATTGTATATAAATTAACAGCTTCATTTAAATTCCATTTCATAAAAATTTTAATATAAAATAAAGATTTCTCATTGCACATGGAATATAAAAAGCGCAGATAAAACGTCACCTCAAAGATTTTAGTGTATTAAAGTCAAACGACGCATAACATTTTTATGGAGAAAGTAAGTATTTCTGCATTACAAGGAGCGTGACCTTTCGCGCATCATCTATTCAAATTTCGAAACTGCAATTTCCGCAAATCTGAGCTAAACTCATGACTTTACTTGTTTGCTGTCAGCGTGCGCTATAATAAAGTTTAAAAGTTAATTAAGCTTTCACAGTTTCGCAACTTTACCATCGCAACGGCGATACTTACCCCCTTTGTTCAAATATTCTCGTTCCCCGCCGCGCCTAATTCGTCAGTTACATGCGCGGCGTCGGTTGCGCAAGCGACTTGAGCGCGAACTGATTTTGTTGCAGTTCGCCGTCGTCGCTCGAGCAGATCGTACGCGTTGCAGTGCGCTACTAAATCGGACGATCGAGTCAGTGGCCACGCGTTAAGTTCATTCCTTCTGACAACTGCTTCCACAGCTCAAAACTATCATCCTCAACAAATCTCCATACTTCTCCGAACTCAACAAAGTGACTTTCAATCGCCCAAAAATTTTCCCACTTTTATTGACAATCACCGAAAGTATTTGAAAGCTTTATTAGTTCACGCGTCACTATGTGTCGCGCACAGTGCCATCTTTGATTGACCAGTATCGGTCAGGGCAACCATCGATCAAATTCCCAAGAATTTGGGACTATTTGTCGTGGCAGGGATCGCGAATGATTCACGGATAAACGTCGACAGTTTCGCGAGTCGCGGGAAAGTGGTCCCTTCGGGTGATAGTCGCGGAGTGGTTTCGTCGTGCGGGTGACCTTCGAGGGAAAACGAAAGCGATCGTGCAGCGAGCTTTCAAATTGCCGCGGGGGATGTTGGTGTGTTTGTACACGCGAGAAACGAGGGGCATTCCGATGGTCTGTTACTTTCGTTTCCAGGGCGCGGTTTAACTCGCGATTTAAGGACACGCGATCGCTTTTCCAACCACCTCGGAGCACGTGTTCGCCGTGGGCACGTGGCAGGCAGGGAAATGTGAAGGGACAGACCGTACCGTAGCGCGACTTCACTTGAGAGTCTCTCGGCGGATCGAGGATTCCTGTGCTTCGTAAGGTGAGTCCAATGAACTGACTAACCAATTACAACTGGGAATATTTATTGCATCTCTCTCAAATCTACGCGCTATGAAACAATTTTCGAAGCGACGTGACTGACAAAGTACATAGTTGGTATTAGAATTATTTTAACGAAGGTATCGGGCACCAAGGGCGTCCGGAGACTTTTTTCCAGGGGGTGGGGGCAACTTTGGGATGATGGTAAAGAAAAATATACCCTTCTTACCTTTTTTAACCCATTTCATACTGCCAATTTAATTAAAAATTTAAAACAGAAATTTAAAAATATTCCCTTTTTTAGAATAAACTTAATAAAGATCAATTTGAAAAACAAGCGATTTTTTTTTCGTAAGCCGGTAGGGGGCGAAGTTAACAATCGTGGAAAAATACTTTACGGATAGGTATTAATATTATACTAAATGAGGTGAGCGTGAATACACGCTAAGTATTCGAGTGATGCAATAAATATCTCCAGTATTGTATATTTTATTTTAGTGATGATATGGAGTGTTGTATAGTGGGCGGGATTTCTTTGTAGATTTTGTACACCATTGAAATCTGACGCCACTGTTTAAAATGGAGGTATGCAGATTCGTTATGGCAACGTTGTATATTTATAAAAGGGGAAAGTAATCAAAGGTTTTGGGTTGGATTGTTTTTGTTAATGGTTGTTGCTTTTGCTGAAATCGCAATGCTGCCTGAAAGAGGTAAATAATTATAGTTAAAGAAATCGTTCGCGATCCTTGAACACTCGAAATGATTGCTCTTGCAAATAAATTGAGATCCATTTGAGCAAGTGGAATGGATTACTTTTTATTGCTCGTACAAATCTAGAAGTAATAATGTACTAAACCACATATCTAAGGTTTATTGAAGTCTAACTGACAATGAGACTTAAGGGGGGAGCCTGGTGTAACTAGCTGAAAATCGAGGCACTTTTGGAGAATTTTTTTTAAAGAAAGTATTTAATCGATCTTTTTGAAACTTTCAGGATATTGTATTATTGGATTAAGGTAGATAAAAAAATTTATTAAAAAAGAGCAGCAAATAGAGTTATACGGGCTTATGCCCAGTCCGTTGGCGACGCAATTGTTCCACTGCGGGCAACGTAGCGTCTACTGTATTCATCTAAAACCAAAAATCGAACAATTTTTGTTTAGTTTACAAGTGCACTTACAAATCGTATAAATTCATAACGTAAAATATGCAAAATTGAACAAATGGCGGCCCCTTGAAAAAAAGTTCACTTTTTGCAACGAAATTTTTCATTAAATGTGTAAAAAAGTTATTTATTTAAACAATATCGTTATGCCAATAGCTAAGCTCTGTGAAGAAAATGTTCACAAATATCCGTGCACAAGGTCAAGTCGATTGATTGAATATTTTTTTAATTATATTACCCGCAAATTGTAAAACTGTCGTTTCGAGAAAAACGCATTTAGAGTTTTCTGGTAACTTGGTGCTTCGTACCAAAACCGCTTATATCCGCTTTAATTTTTCGAATTTGGTTTTGCGGCTTTGGGAACATATTATCGTGATGTTCAACTATTGATTTATGCAAAAAAAAATTGGTTTCTTCACCCCGTTACATCAGGCTCCCCCCTTAAGTTATACCGCAGTTATTTAACTAACATCTAACTGTGACTTAATTCCGACTTAAACTGAACCAAAGTTATTCCAAATATCCCTAACCTAGTCCCCGAAAGCGCATAATTTTATAATTCCTATTCCAGTGCAATCAGAAAAGCCAATCAATCGCAATCACCCGAAAAAACTAGCAAAACAATTCCCAAAGAATGATTGCAATTACTCAAAGCATTTGCAGCCTTAAAATTAAAATCCATTCGATGGTTTCATCGCGAAACTCTCCACGCGTTCGTTTAAATTCCCAATGCGGTGCAACGAGTTCGTGCGCAATTCTTTCGTTTCGATCGTAATTCACCGCGGACCGTAGCTCGCGGAAAGAGTGAACTTTTACAGCGGCGAACGTGCCGCGGGCCGAGCATTAGCTGGGCCATTAACGGGCGCAGCACGGGGGGGAAGCGTGTTCTGGGGATCGGTCAGTTTGTTTGTAAACGGCAACGGGCGTTCTCGTGAATCGAGCCGGAAAGCCGACCGATAAGGTCACCACATTTAACGACTCCCGAATCCATGTGGAAACGAGATAGAGAAATACGACGGGGCACAGTTTGTCGGTCGTCGTTCACATATGGGGACGTTTTTTCACAAAAAACAACTGTCTCCCTTGATCGACAACCCGTCTCGTCTCTCGCAGAAATAGCCAGGGAAATAAAAATAAAAGGGGGACAAACGCTATGCCAATTCCCTTTGGGTCTGTCCTCTTCAACTCGTGCTTTCGTGTTTGCGCGTATTCTTGCTGGGAATAAAGATCAGTCCAGGCGAGTTCGCCTGATAAGTTTGACGGTCGCCATCGAGTTGGAAGAAACACGAGAAGGGAAAGTTTCTCCCGCGTAAGTTTAGGATATATTGAAGAAGTTTAGCCTCTGATTGCCGTGGTAGGCGTATCGCGTGACTCCGCCGCACTTACGTGTCTTGAAACGATTATTTCCTTAACGTATTTCCAACCACCAATCATCGAGCCACTCGCCCGAGCTACGCCGCTAGAATAGTCGTGAATCTTAGCCCTATTGCCGGGGAAAGTATTCGAGGTTATGGACGCCCGAAAATGTGTACACTGGCTGAAAGATATCGCTCCAGTTACCACGAATGCACGGAGTATGACCAACTTCGCGCGATTTGCATCTGCTTTACACTTCTCCGATATTTCGCGAATATGGTCTAGCCGAGAGCTTATGACGAGGCTTTGCTGTAAACCGTGCGCGCGAAATATTGTACCGGCGTGAAGCAGATGCTAATCGCGTGAAGTTAGTTCACTCTACGTCCTGTGTTCGTGGTAATTTGTATGTAGTAGTTACAGCGATACTTTTCCGCAAGGTGTATCATTTCTCAGAAAAACTGTGCTCGAGGTCCAGGCGAAGCTTGACTCTCGATGTAATAAATTCTAAATTCTAAATAAGAACTCGAATAAATTCTATATTCTAGCGAAATCGTTTAAATTGGTAATGGTTCTCCATTACCCGATCTCCTATAAACGGAATGCTCCAAAACTAAACACCCTTTTAATTTCGAGAATTTTGAATTGTTTTTGAAAAATAATTCTACCCAAGCGTGGAAACACGACGATCTTCGAAACCTGACGAAACGATTCACCTTCCGGTGTCTTCAGTTACCTATAGATCCGAGCAGTTAATTGAGGAATGCGATGCATTATGCGGAATTTTAGGGGGGCGAGGGGGGAGGAGGCCGCAATTTGCGGGCGGCAGTGTCGGGCGCCATTTTGATTCACCTCTTTACAGGAAATTACCAGGCCTGTTTCAATTTGCCCTTGCCCGTGATACGCGACACTCCGTCGCAAATTAAATTTTCCCAGCCTCCCCCTTCCGCCACCCTCTTTTCAACCCCTCTTTTCCCGGCAGTCGCCAGGGGAAAAGAATGCCAGTCTCGTTCTATTTCGACCTTCAAATTATTTTATGCTTCTCTGGACCAGATGAAATGGCCAATTGAAACGGGCGAGATCTTTTGTTCGAAAATCACAGAAAATTTATTTGATTAAATATTGGGCTGTTATTGGATTAAATATTGGGATCATGATTAATGGCCTGGGGTTAAATAACACGTGGATTAATAATGAGAAGAGCGGGATCCTGATTTATGGTTTCATTTGAATTATGAATATTACAATGGTTGCGTGGGATTTTAATTATTGGCGATTTCTATAATATATTGGGATCGGTGAATCTGCTTTGAATGCAGAATACTTTAAAGTATCTGTAGGGTAGACTGCGGTTTTCCGAATTAATGGTGATGTCTCGTTTAGTTGCCGAATAATTCGGGAATGTGGTGGAAGTTGATTGTTACATCTCATTACGTTGCAAATTAATTAATTAACTTGCGATACGGGTATCAGTTTAATTGAGCTGCAGTCTGCTCGAGGTAATTGGTCTGTGAAAATTACAATATTTATTATTGGAACGAGATTTTTTATTGGAGAAATTGGTTGATTGGACTTTCAAAATTTTGAAATTTCAGAACTCTGAAAGTTTGAAAGTTCGAAAATTTGTAAATTTGAAAATTTGAAAATTTGAAAATTTGAAATTTCAGAACTCTGAAAGTTTGAAAGTTTGAAAGTTCGAAAATTTGAAAATTTGATAATTTGAAAATTTGAAAGTTTGAAAGTTCGAAAATTTGAAAATTTGATAATTTGAAAATTTTATAATTTGAAAATTTGAAATTTCAGAACTCTGAAAGTTTGAAAGTTTGAAAGTTCGAAAATTTGAAAATTTGATAATTTGAAAATTTGAAAGTTTGAAAGTTCGAAAATTTGAAAATTTGATAATTTGAAAATTTTATAATTTGAAAATTTGAAATTTCAGAACTCTGAAAGTTTGAAAGTTTGAAAGTTCGAAAATTTGAAAATTTGATAATTTGAAAATTTTATAATTTGAAAATTTGAAAATTCGAAAATTTGAAAATTTGATAATTTGAAAATTTGATAATTGGAAAATTTTGAAATTCTGGTATTTCACTGATTTTCACAAAAAGCCAAGCTGTATGGTTTATTATCACCACATGTATTATACATACGGGGTGTTTTAAAGCTGTAGAAGAAATAGAATTAATCAAAATCCTCATAGCAAAAAAATCAATATATCCTTTTTCATTTTGCAGTCTAGGGCTCCAGTTTGCAATTGGAAATTGGAGACGACCCATCCGCGATGCTTGAGTATATAACTTATGAATAATCTTAGAAAAAGATGAAAAAATCTGAGAAAATCCAGTTTGAGGTGAACGACGTGGCTCGTTATTCAGAACAAATTTTTTCCTTGGAATGAGAGGTGCCGACAGAATGGGGGAGGCCATTAAAAAGCGCTCGATTTAACTTCAATTTTCTAGTCGATGCTTCTCTAGTACCCATGCATAAAGTGTAATAGGATCGAGGGATGATTTACGCGTATAATAGCATATAATATCGAGGATCATAAATCTTAATCGGTGTTCCCTGGTACTCCCTATAGAACTCATAAATCAGTGCACCCTACGTTGGCACTAGGTAGATTACATTGGCAAGTCAAGATCCGAATAATCGAATAAAGATTGTATATTTTATCCAGTCCACGACTCTTTTATACCCCTTACAACCCCTTGAACATAGACTGGCAACCCTCGCTACTAGTCGAGTCTAAAGGTTGCATTGTAATACTTGCATCACATTTGCATGCTATAAATAATTCACCAAGCTCATAAATTTTGAAAGTATAATAAGTGTAATAAGTAATTTTCATGAGCGAAAGTATAGATATACCTAGGAATAGTGAGATTTGTAGGAGGAATTAATAAGAGTTATTGAAAAAATATTACTGCTTCGATACTAGTTCGCCAAACCTCGAAACTAGTCATTCTCTATCCCCACTGTGCAGTAGAGTGACTGTAGTGTTCCATCTCCTTCTCACGATTGAAATAATTCGGTCCAAGGACCCATTTTCTCTTCAAAGGAGGGTCTAAATTTATATTTTTTTCTATCTAAATTTTATATTTTTTTTTTGTTTCCCAAAATTTGAATAGTATACATATTAGTATACAGGGTGTCCCGGAACGTTTGCCACCTGGACCTCTTTCCTGAAATCCGCTATTTAAACACCATGTTTAAATTTCCACGAATATAAATAAATTTAAAATTATATCTCCCAGAGAGTCACAAATCGGTTCCAATAAGACCACGGACGGTTGATTCCAGATGCGACTGTAGCGGAGAAATGGAGACATTTTACACGGGCGCGATCCACGGTTTCCCGCAATCGAACGGCGGCCTGGCCAATGGGATCTCGACGGGGATCGCCAGCTCGTTCGATCAGGACGGCGTTTTGAGCCTCATCGTGGTCCTGGGCGGAAGTCTGTCCCTCGTCGCGCTGGTCTTCGCCTTCATTACCTACAGGTAAGTCGAGACAAATCCATTACCCGCGGTAATAAACGTTCCCAGCGCCCGAGACGAGATAGCTTCTGGTCCTATAGTCGGTTTTAAGACTCGGGGGATTAAATACCAGTGGAGGGGGTAGGCAATCGATTAGGGCTGAACAGCAGCTAATAGTCGCCTCTGCCTTCTGTTCTCCAGAGTGTAATTATTTAGGCGCGTGGCCCCGAGTAGAAAGCAACGAGCGACCGATTAATCGCGCGGCCCACATTCGGCTGCAGCCGCTAAACACCCTCTTCAGCTTCGATTGTTCCCGCCAGTGTCCATTCCCTCGAGCTTCGTCGTCGGTCCACGCATTTGCACTCGTGAAACCTGTTTGGGCGACGGAGGGTGGCCTTTACCCTGTTTCATCATAGTTTAGCAGAGCATTCTATTGATATAGTAATTCCATTGATAGAAAAACATGTGCTTCAAATGGTTTTATTCCGACAAGGGACATTTCTTTATGACGTTTCTCAGATTATAGTTCTCGATAAATATTTGATCCCTTTGGTCTGTAGATTACGTTGACAAATTTGCGGCAAAATGGACTAACAATCTATAAGAAAAACGTGTGAAAAATGACTACTTTTTAATTTATTGTTTAAACAAATGGACGTATTACGAAGCTGATTAGGTGGTTGAATTTGTTATTAAAAAATACATTATTTTCGTCTAAAAGTTTTTTCTCTATAATGCATATTTTCCGAGATATTGGTGCAAACATGCTTTTCACCCTCACCTTTAAGGGGAGGTTCTGGTCTAAATGTCGATTTTTTTTATTTCATTTTTCGAATGTTCAACCTTTTAGGAAAACGTGTTTAAAAGGATTTGTTGAAATTCGTAAAATTCCCGAAGTTATAGGCATTTGAGTAGCGGCAAATGCATGGGTCACAACCGGCCACTCGGCGCTCACGTAAAACTTTAAACGCGTTTTTCCCGAAACAGTGTTCTCAAAATCGGTGGGACCTGTATCTCCAAAAGTTATTATCCGATTCGACTGAAACTTTTTTTAATTTGAAGAATATACTTCTGGCTAGGGGGGGGGGCTAGAAAAAATTACAAAAAATTGAAAAATTAATAATTTTCAAAGGCGATGAAAGGACGAAAAATACAGGGAAGTGATTTCAAACTGGAAGTGTCGTTATTTTTTAAAAAAAAAATGTCATTTTTGTAATTTTTTTTAGTTCCCCCCTAGCCAAAAGAATAATCTTCAAAATAAAAAAGGTTTCAGTCGAATCGGATAATAACTTTTGGAGATACAGGTCCCACCGATTTGGATCAATTTTTTGACGCCTTGCCTTTAACGACTCCCCAGGGCTGTCTGCAATGACTAATTATAAAACAAAAAATATATTTCTATAATTTAAGACATCCTTAATACAATGTAAAAAGTCCCATTAAATTATATATAGTAGTTTTCCTTTAATTAATTCCTAAATATCACCTATTTTTTTGGGCTCTAGACCAGAACCTCCCCTTAAGGGCTAATTTCACCCCCTAGATATGGATCATTGACGAGAACAAAAGCTAGGTGTCAAATATTTTTTCGAGATCTATAATCTACGTAAACCTCATCAAAATCGGCGCGTAACAGAAATGTCCCTCGCGGGTATTAAACCTCGAACCCTAACTTCACTCTATTTAACTTCACTTCTTCGAAAGTGATTGGAATATTCTAAAGAGTATAATGGTGGTAGATATAGGTATCGCAAAATTAAAATTGAAATGGTTTTTTTTATTTGTGCTTCATCTGTTCAATGACAAAATGGAAAGTTGAATAGAAAGTATTGTGGGATCAATAACCCATATAAAAGGGAATCCGGAATAACAGAACTCGGAGGATCGACTTTGGTCGAGTTGGTTAGGCGACTGACCAGTAAACAGAGGATTCGCAAGATCCCGGGTTCGAGTCCCATCACCGGAAGTCCGTTTTTTTCGTGACTCCCGAACACAGGAATTACTAAACCTATATTCCTACAGTTTAAAAAATTGTTACAGCTTCTATCAATTAGGTGGCGCAGACAGCTGCTTCTAGGGGCGGAGCTTCAGCCTCCCCCACTCCGCCTTCCTTTCTCTAACGTCACTAGCGACGTCCACTGGTGGGGGAACGCTCCTCCCCCATTAGCAACTCCTCTACACTGTCCAATTATCTCGAACTTCAGCGATTTTCCATGAAAAAAAAAACGATTCGTTAGTAGGATAACAACGAGGTTTTTTCAACTTGTTTGTTATTGTCTTGACGAGCGACACGACTGAAACGTGGCATATGAAACTGGATGTTTTGTAAAGGATAAAACAAGTTTCCAGCGAGTTAATCCGCTTACATCGCAGTTTCTGTATTTTTACAAATTCTGCCCCGCCTGTCGGACACGTGGACAGCGCGCGATTGAAATCGTGACGTTGGCGATAATATCGGGGCTTCTTGGAGTTTCTGTATTTCACGACAGCTAGATGGGGAAATAACGATGACCAACGTCGAACGAGAAAGAAGACGGCCGCGACTTTCCATTTCCCTTCAATTTCCGGCGCGCAGCGCGCCGTTATAAAGTCTCCACCCGCTCCCTCTGGCCTTATTGCGGAATATCCCGTGGACATGGTATCCGCGGAACGTTAAACCGATCGGAAAGTAATAACTTATTGAATTTCGCGAGCGTCGCCGTGGCACAATACACGCCGCGAGCTTCTGAGATAAGGGCTGAAATTCTAGGCGCCTCGCGCGGGTTCCACGGTTCCCTTATAGTCGAATCAACCACCATTTAATGTAAACTGGCGCACACATTGAAAGTATTGAAATTCTGGGATGGTCGCGCAAAAAGGGTGGGAGGTTAGCATAGATAAGGGGAGAATTAGCTAGCACACCCTTCTGTATAATGTAGAATCTAGATCAGAAAAACCTCAGATAACTATTAATGCTTGATTTTTAATTTTTATTTTTAAAAAAATTGTAGTTCATGTGTAAAAGTTTAGTTCGTAGAAGTTTATGGGCAAGAGTATAATTTGTAAAAGTCCACATGCAAAAGTATAATTCGTAAAAGTCCACGTGCAAAAGTTTAATTTGTAGAAATTCATGTGTTAAAGTTTAATTTGCAAAAGTCCATGTACAAAAGTTTAATTTAAACTAATTTCTTCTTCGAAGAAGCCACTTAAAGTGGTGTCACGAAATCCAATGGCTCCAGGAATGTTTCCGATGAGTTTCCGAATTGTGTCGTGATAACTCAATTGTAATTCGGAACAGGCGACCAAGGTGTGATTTAGATATTTGTCCATGCAATTTATTGGCAGAGATGAATTTCATATTAGCAAATGAATTAGCTAAGAGCATCGAGGTAAGGCTCGATAGGGAAACGGAATTGTTTCAATCGGTTAGGTAAGCTTGATTTATTCGTCCGCTAGAGCGGACCGGACGAGTATAAAAGGATTAAAGTATCGGCTGGCACAAAGCTCGCCGCTTTCATGCATAACTTGTACACTTTAGATGCCCGTTGGTATTAAATCCACGGATTCTGATCGTCAACGGTGGCAAATAAAGTGGAGCGCCGGCTGATCAATTAAGCCACGATATATACACGTATCAGCTTTGGCCAGAAACTAGCGAACGTTCGCCAAGCCACACCATCATTCGCCTTTCTAAATTCGGAACTTCGGATATTAAATATTTCCACAAGCTCTACAAACCTTCAAAATTACAGATGCTATTAAAAAAGTAAAGTTCACGAGTTTCTTACACGAATCCTTATATTTACACGAGTAATTTGTTTAAAAAAAATCCATTACAATATTAACTTAAACCATGACAAAATGTAGGTCTATATATTCTACTCGGTAAGAGGACAAAAACTTCAAAAGAAACCATGTCTCGCAAACAAACCGTTTGTCTATAAAAGACTGTTAAAGTTTCGGCCAATTAGATCGCGCGGAGCGGCGCCTGTGGGCGTGGCGCTCCGCCCACTCCGTCCCCCGTTGTCAGTAAGACGCGTGGAATTCAACAGTTTCTTACGAGAGAACCGTTCAACTGCGTGACATGGCTCGTTTGAAACTTTTCATCCATTTATCAAGTAGAGCATACACAAATAAAGAGAGAACTTTTACCTCCAATTTCCTGGCCGATATTAACTTTGCAATTATTTAGGCAACTCTGATCATTACTTCTTTTTTAACAGAAGATAATTTACAACACATCCTCAATTTTCCACTCCGTTTAAATTTTTCCCACTTAATATTCAAGTCGCGATGTTTTCCTTAACGAAATCACTTCAGTAAGTTACTGCCCCCCCGCTATAAAGCGCGCAGGGTTAATAAGGGAGAGGGTATCGCGCCCGGGATATTAAAGATCGTAGGTGCAACGTAAAAGTAGATATATATACAGCCAGGTTCGTCGCGTATCTCCTCCTAAATCATCCTTTAATCAAATTACCCGGCGAGGAGGTAAATCCAGCGGAGCGTAGCGTCGAAAGTCCCGCCCCCCACCCTTATCAGCGTGAGGTTTCTTTCGCAGTCCTTGCTCGATAGAATCCCTGGAATTTCCAGCGGCGAGGGACGGTCTTCCTTGCTGCCTCGTAGGTGCTACATTAAGGTTGCGCTCTAAGGCTTTCATTAGAAGCTTCCTGCAACATAGTGTGAGGGAGGTGCTGAAAGTGAAGGTAATTAACGTTTTTACCGAGGAGAAAACACTCTGGAGCTCTAATCAGGCGCGAGAAGTTGGAGTACAAACTTCCCTGGTGCTGTAAATTTTTTTTTTGAAAAAATATACTGTCTACGGGGTGCATAAATTTTGGGTCACCGATTTGGCTGAAATTGTGCAGATAGTCAGTCCACGTCGTGTATAGCACTGTGCCAAATACGGGGGACGCAATGTTCAGAAGTTTCGGAGAAAAGCCAGTCTCAAAATACAAAAATTCATTTTTCTGCTGATTAATATGGACTCCTGTGTGAGAAATAGTAACTAGTTATAGGAATAATTTGAAATTAGGCGCAAATTTACTCTATGAGGGTGACATTGACTCCTGAAAATTCCCCCATTTTGGTTTATCGAGTTAACCCCTATAGGTTTATTAACCTCCACTAGGTTGCAAATTTGTAACCTCGATAGAAAAAAGGTTTTCAGACAAAAGTTACTTCTTTTAATTAGGACTATCATTTGGTAAACAAACTATCTCTTACAGTTCGCGAGTTATAACACAAAATCGGAAAATAACCGAGTTTTCAGGCGTCAATTATTATCGAAAAGAAGCTTAAACAAAAGTTACGTCTTTCAAGTTACCCCCACCACCAATCTTTAATTCGATAATTATTTTTACGCAGTTTTCTAGATATAAAAAAAGGTGCAACTTTTCTCTGAATTTCTTTTCGATATCCCTCACCGTTTTCGAGATAGCCCACAAAAATAAAATTCTGCATTTTTTTCAGGGGGTGATTTCACCCCTTAAAACTTCACTATGGCACCAAGAAAAATACATTTATCCTACGAAGGAACTACTCTACTCGCACACGAATTTGCCTAATTTTCTGAACTCCGCGGGTTACCTAACTTTCCCTATTAATACACTTTCCTTCTCGCGCATGCGCATGTGTATATCGAGAGTCCAAAAAAGGGGAAACTTTGAACTCGTTTTTCTCGCAAACTACTGGACAGAATCCGCCGCGCTTTCGCAATATTGTTACGCATACTCTGCCCTGCCGATCCACCCGATTGGAACCAAAATGGCGGCCCGAACCTCGCGTCGAACCTTCGTGGCACGTTTCCTAGCGAACCGGCTTTGTCACGGGCCAATGGGGGAGAATTTCGTTAAACGTGGAACAAATTCGCGGCGCACCACCGATCGCCGTTTCGATATTTAATCGCCGCACGTCGCCGGCATGGACTCGTTGCCCAGGACGTGTATCAATTGCAATTAGCGGGCAAGTTCGAATGGTAACGTTGAACGAGGCGCTGTGTGCACACACGTCGTTTTAACGAGAAAAACAATTGGACGAGGACGAGGCTCTCGCGGTGTATTGTGTAAAATTGCGGGAGAACAAGGGGATGCACTCGTGGGGCAGCCGCGAGTCGATAAGTTCGCCCTGGATACGTATCGAGTGTAAAAGAAATAATGGTGGCGGTTTTCAGGGGTTGGATCTAGTAAATCGAGTGGAAAAAAACGACGCTCTTATTGTGTCACAATTTCCATTTGAAATTGAGCAATTTCTGTCACTCTTCTGTAGCTTCAGATTTAATATCCTTTACAAAAGGATGCACGAAATCCGAGTCATCGATTTTCTTCCAATTCTGCACATGGGTGGTCCATAATATATATAGTATGTTGCAGCATAATACTTTATGAGAAAATGGAGCTCAAACATTTAATAGTTTATGAGAAAATGAAGCCCAGTTTTGCTTTTTTTTCACCCTCGATATATGTAATACAATATGGAATAGTTACCATTTTTACACATTTGGAATTATCAAATATTTCACTTTGGGTTCATGAAAATTTGAACTGGAGTTTTTCACAAAATTTTAAAGTAGTATTAACTATATTTTGGGGGTTCCTAGATGCAAGTGTCTAAGCAAAAATGACATTTATTTACGGAACTGGAATATCTAGCTAGTTGGGGGCCATTTTTTCTAAAAGATCTTAAAATGCAAAATAATTCCACCCTTTGCAACCATTTCAGCTCGACTTCGCGAAAACAAAGGGCCACCTTCGTTTACCTTTGAAGCGCCTTAACGAACCATTTCGAAGCCACTCGAATGTCGATGAAAATGGATTTGCATTATAATTCTGAATGTGAGCCTGGCCACAGACGTTCCCGTTTTCTTCTTTTTCGCAGCGTGCAATTCGGATTTCTTTGGACCGATACCGATCTAGGGAGTTTTATCGAGGTTCAAAGCACGTCTGGCAGTTTTTCTTTGCCTGTTAGAGGCGGTTTACCAATTTCCACGCAAAGGAACGTCCGTCAGGCGTGAGTAATGGATAGACGTAGGTAGCAAGTTTCCACGCGTCGAGGGTGATCTATCATGAATAATATAATTTACTAATGGCACGATTCTCGGCGCTTTACTCGAAATTCGGGGAACTGGGGAAACTTCTTATCGCTGGCGAAGTGTTCGAGGTAACTTTCCAACTAGGAATGAGCGCTTCTCGAGCACGCTTGGCCTCGTAAGTAGGCGTCTGCAGTCGATCAACGTGGAGAGTGCGTCATCCGCGAGGTTTGATTGATATTTGATTCGCGGCGGGGGATATGTATTGAGGGTATGAATGCAGGAATTGAAAACGACGGAGATCAGTCGTATGAGAGGATAGATTTGTCAAGTTTTAGGGATTTGTGTCTTATAAATAGGTAAGTTTTTCTTTAGGGTAAATCCGGGAGACGCGGTTGGGACGAAGAGTTGGGCGAGTCGCTATATTTCAGACTCTATACGTAAAAACGCGTTAAATTGCAGTCCAGTTACTTCTCTAGAAGCCAAAAAATTGAATGAATAGCGTCACTTCGGCTCCTTCTGTGTTTCTAGATTTACAGGCTATAAAAGGTAAACTGAGGTTACATTTAACCTCTTTTGTCAAACAACGGTGTACAGAATCGTATTTAAAATATAGTTCTAAGTTTATTTTTGTTTACTGTTTGGGAACAATAAGATAGTAGAGATATTGAGGTACAATGCAGCTAGGGAATACAATCCCGGCCATTATTTACTATCCCGGGATTGCGGGATTTTTTAAAGTCTATCTCGGGATCCCGGGACTAATCCCGGGATTGGGTAATAGAAAATTTCAGTAATTAAAATGATTTATTATGTGCTAAAATTCTAAATCTTTATTTAATTCAGGGCTGCACAAGGAGCTGTTTTCGGCGCCTACCGGCGAGCAACCCTCCTGTCCCGTTGCTAAGGTAGAATCGGTGAGGAGAACTGCAGTAGTGTATGTGCGTGCTCGTAGCGTAAGTATATACATATGGCTGGGTTCAAGCATACCAAATGCACGTATACTACTGCGGTTCTACTCACCGATTCTAACATTACCAACGGGACAGGCGGGTTGCTCGCCGCCAGGCGCCGAAAACAGCTCCTTGTGCAGCCTTGATTTAATGTAAACAAACTTACTTTCTATCAGTAGTCTGAAACATAGACTAAAATTATTTTTCACAATAAAACAGTAATGAATAATAACGTCTCAATAAATTCGAGCGAAGAAACAATAAAACACTTAAAGTACGTATATATCTAAGTACAATGTTTCGACGTTACGTGTTCAGAGAAGTTGCGATCTGCAACTCGCACGATTTCGAGATAGCTGAAAGTGAGAATAACATTGAAAAAATAAATATGGTTCAGTTAGTTGTATACGACTTAATATTATTATTTAAATAAATCATTATTACTATTGTCCTTATTATTATGAAATGACTATGTTTATTTATTCTGTTTATTTTTATATTTTTCGGGTGTTCCTAAAGTAAGTCACATTTTTAAATAATCCTGAAATTCTCGGGATTAGTTATATCAAATCCCGGGATTTTTGGAATCCAAAAACACTCGGGATTGAATTCCCTAAATGCAGCCAAGTATTTAGCCATAGGGTAAATCCGGGAGACGCGGTCGACCTAATATAAAATGGCTATTAAAATTAATACAGATATTACTTATTTTATCAGAACAAACCTAATATGTTAAGAATTTTATGCTGCTTCAGAAAAATTGGTCGATATTTGCTTTCAGACAATATTTACTGTAAATCGGGTGGAAAACTAAAGTCATGACATCTGACCACCTCTCCCGAGGTTCCAGGGGAAATGGTTTTCGTCGTTAGCAGAGACCACTCACATAATTGTTCATGGAAAAATAACAAAGAAGAAAGCAAAATTATTTATGAGTGAATACGACTACAGATTCATTGATATTTAATTTGTTTACGCTAAACAAGTAAAGAACACATCGAAGAAAAAATGAACTACCTACTGGCGATTAGCAAGGCAAATTAATACAAAAGTGAATAAATAAAATAAATAAACAATAATAATAATAAAATAATGATGAAAAATAAAAATATAAATAAAAATAATCTCTCCTTTCTGCAGCGAGAGTTGGTCTTCTCGTTAGTTTTAAGAGGAAGAGTTAATATCGCTAAATACTTTGGCTGTATTGTCCCTCAATATCTTTACTAAGTTATTATTCCCAAACATTAAACGAAAATACACTTAGAAGTATATTTTAAATACAATTCTGTACACCGTTGTTTGACAAAAGAGGTTAAATGTAACCTCAGTTTAACTTTTATAGCCTGTAAATCTAGAAAAACACAGAAGGAACCGAAGTAACGCTATTCATTCAATTGTTTGGCTTCTAGAGAAGTAATTGGTCTGCACTTTAACGCGTTTTTACCCATAGAGTCTGAAATATAGCGACTCCACCAACTCTCCGGCCCGACCGCGTCTCCCGGATTTTCCCTACAGCCTAAACTATTAGCTAGTGGAGAGGGAACATTAGTTTTTATTTATAAAAACGCCGTAACTATCACGTTCGCGATTACCCCGTGTTCATATTTACCCCACTCTCCCCTAGATTTGGAGCTAAAATTAGGGGGTGGAAGTCTCCGTTTTGAAGAGGATTCAAAATTTTTCAGATCTTAAAATTTACATGTGAAACCTGTGCATTGAGTTTTTATAGTAAAATTTTCAAGCAAAAAATTTGAGATATCAGTGGAGATGGAAGCATTGCCACCAATTTTCTAGATTTGGAGTTAAAATTAGGAGCTGGGAGCCTCCATTTTGAAGAATATTCAAAACTTTTTGAAACTTAATATTCACGTGTGAAACTTACGTACCGAGTTCCTTGAGTGGAATTTTCAAGCAAAAAATTTGGGATGGTGGTGATGAATACAATGCTTTTCATTTGGTAGATTTGAAGCTAAAATTACGAGATGGAAGCCTCCATTTTGAGGAATATTCAAACTCTTTCGAAACTTAATACAATTCACGTGGGAAACCTATGTAATAGTAAAATTTTCAAGCAAAAAATTCGGGACATCAGTGGCAGGTACTAAACGTAATGCTTCAAATTTCCCACATGTGGAGCTGAAACTAGAGGGTCGAAGCCCCCACTTTGCATCTGACACCTACAATCGCACCCAACTTCCGAAGTTTCATATTCACGCTGTGAAGCCTACGTATCAAGTTCCTACAGTACAATTTTCCATAAAAAAATTCGAGATAATAGTAGTGACGGACGCAATGCCTCGAATTTCCCGCATCTGGAGCTGAAAATAGAAGGTGGAAGCCTCCAGTCTGCAGAGTATTCAAACTCGTTCGGAACTTTGCATTCACGAGTGAAACGTATCTACGTATCGAGTTCCTACAGCAAAAAAATTCAATTATCAGTGGTAGGTACTAAGTGCAGTGCTTCAAATTTCTCACATCTGCAGCTAAAATTAGATGATCAAAAATCAAAACCACTTTGCATCTGACACCCAGCGACATGTGCGTAGCGAATGGCCCACCCCTGCCACACACCCCCTGGCACAAGAAAAAAGTAATAAATAAATCGTTCGTCCAACATGAAATTAATTTATTACAAAATAAAAGTAAATTAAATTCTGAAGTAATTCTGCATTACACGATCCTGGTTATATTAATTCCTAACCACGTACATTATGGTGGAGCTTAAAAGTAAAAAAATAAATATTTTTTATAAGTCTTACCACTCTGATTTTTTCCTTTAGATCAGGCCTGTCCAGGGATTTGCTCGGGAACCTGTGAACACCACTATCCCCACTCTTTTACGGCTGCCGCTCTTGCCGTCGCTCTTGCCTCCGCTCGCAACCACTCGCGGCTGCTCTTCGAGGGCAAGAGCAAAAGTTGGACAGACCTGTTTTAGATATATAAAAACTTACTCTATATAAAAACTTTGGACAATACATTTTTATGTTTGGGAGTAGCTGAAGTGAGTCAAAGATTATAAAAATTATGAAAATTCAACATGTGATGGTCATATTTTAATTTTTATATTTACATTACATTGCATTTACATTTATATTTGATAATTTGCTACATTTATTATTCCCAGAGGCTCAGACATCACACAGTGTCTGTTTCCTATTCTGCCCTCCTTAGTTAAACTGTCCTATCTAGCATTTTTTCATTGTTTGAGATATGCAGAAATATTCGAAGTTCCACACGTCTTTTACCTTTTAAGTAAAGTTAGAAGACTCTACGTGCTTCCTAAAGATTTATAAACAGTCTAATGTATTTAACCTAACTTTTTTCCAAATGGTTAAAATATCCTATCTAAAACAATTAATTAATTGGTACGTTAATAATACATTACATACCGGTATACCTAATACAAAAAATTATATTAAGGTGTTACGAAATAATGACAACATGTTCTAATTTGAATGAAGAGAAATAAGGACGGTACAAAGTAAATGATAAAACTTCAGTTCTCTCGGTTGTTTCAAAATGCTAGATAGGACATTTTAACTAAAGAGGGCAGTACTGTCAGGGTACAATCTACTAATTGTTTTAAGTCGGTATCAGATATATTGGCCATATCAGATATGTTGGGTATTCTCCCAACATTTTCTGACTCGCTCTCGTTCCATCTCGCTCTCGCCTTCGCAGAATAAGAGTGAGCCAGAAGTGGTGGGGATAGCGTCAAGATTCTGGCGTGTAGGCCAAACCGAGCCGTCAGCGTAGAAATACACACATCAGAATAGGTGTGCGTTAGCAACGAAAAAAATCAGAAGATTTATTGGTCAGAACATTGATTCTTTCTTTATAGCTTCATCTCGTATTGGTCTACGCATAGCTTCGTAACGCTATTACGTTAAGGATAAATAACAGCCAAACGGCTAGGTTCAGGCGGAGCCGAACAGTGATCCCGTTACTCCACCATACCCTCCACACAGCACCATAACATTGCAGCAACGTCTCTGCAATATTGCGGTGCAAGATTGCAATGTTGCACTATAACATTGCAGAGACGTTGCAGGTTCAGAGTCCTATGTCCGCCTTCGCAATATTACGGGAGTATATTCCCGCAACGTTTCGGCAATTTTACAGCAATGGTCCCACCGCAACGTTTCGGGCAGTGAGGGACGCGACGACATGAATGTATGTGTGCAGAATCGTAGTAGTATAACGCCCGTGTGTTTTTTTCTCATAGAAAATATTTTTACCCCAGGGGGATTCGAACCGAGGACCTGTAGCATCGTAGACGAACACTTTACCGCCGCAGCTACAACCGCTGATTGATAAGATTGCTTACGTATTCGAACTTATACTCCTACCGTGCAAAACTTTAAACTCAAATTATTCAAAAACGAAGGCTCATTTGACAAACCTATTATTGATTTTTAACACTGTAGATGCGGACTCTAATTATAACCCGGTGTCATGTTAGGTTAGGTTGGAAAGTAGTCTTTAGACTAAACCTTTGCATTTGTCTTTTCATCTCTCTTTTCTCTTGCTTGATTGTATATACGTGTTTGTGCAATAAAGACGTTTAATAATAATAATAATTTCACACATTAAAGTATATAGTATCTACTTTATCTAAACAAATTAAATTCATTTTCAAATCTCTTCTATAATTTAAATTCATGTACAAACAACTCTCACAATAACACTTTTTTCATATCTTCAACGGCCAACGAGAAATTCTAGCATATCCAGTTAAATGAAACATGCTGTAGAATCTACTCGACGTCATATTTCAAATTTCGTCAAAGTCATAGTTGCTTCAGAATATTGCTGTACTGTTTCTACAGTTTTTCCACTACAGTATTGCACGGCAATATGTAGGCAATTTTGCTGGGTCGTTGCCAATGAAATATTGCACATCGATGTGCGCGCAATATTGCCGAAATATTGTAGGATCGTTGCCAGTGGAACATTGCACGTCGATGAGCGCGCAATATTGCAGAAATATTGTAGGATCGTTGCCAATGGAACATTGCACGGCAACGTTTTTGAAATATTGCTGCAATATTGTAGGATCATTGCCACTCCAATAATGCACGGCAATATTGCAGGAACGTTCCTACAATTTTGCAATGCAACCTGCAACAATGCAATATTGTAGCAACGTTCCTGCAATGAAGTGTGCTGTCTGCGAGAGCCAAGCAACTGTAACTGACAAATCCACGATCGTCAGATGGTGGTGGCTGATTTCTCCTCGATCGCTATTCGCGAAAACGAATTCACCGGCCAATATATCTGATACCGACCTTAGGTACTTAACTATAAGTAGTACATCAGATGGGCACAATACCTTTGCTCAGTTTTAATTTTCTTAATGGTCAAATGAATGCATTTGAGAAAATCTCTAGTGTTCCATGCCCTTCCATATAATTATCATGTACCTATGCATTGGAAATTTCACCCTAATTGAGCTACCCCTAAATATAAATCAACTGTGCTTATATTCTTCTCGATTTTATTTTTTATAAAAAGGAACAAATTGAGATGGCAAGAAGATCATATTTTCGTAGTTGAAAAATAAGCTCCACCCTACCGTCCATAAATTCAATATTCGGTTTCACTATTTATTGCCCCTCCCTGAATGAAATATTGCCCCTTCCTCAATCCTAGTTACGTCCCTGCCCAGGGAAGTGTCCAACTCTCCCGAAGCTTCATATTCACGTTACGAAGCCTACGTACCAAGTCCCCGGAGCAGAAGTTTCCACTAAAATCGATATTATCATCATCCACTCAGTCGAATTACCGCCTTGCCACATTCTTGTGCGTGGCGAGGAGGACTATCGGCGATGATGGACGCACTGCATCCAATTAGGGGCAACCGCAGCCGATGGCTGTCCAGGGGCGTCAGGTGTATTAAAGCAACGTTAATTTACACACGACGCTATTCGATGCCTATTACTCATGCTCCCCCTCCCACGGACAATCGCGATTGGATGGACGAGGGCTGATAATCCGCGAAATTTCCGAACGGGCGCCCACATAATTCATACCGTCACATTATTCCGCGTGGCCGGCTAGAATCCTCTCCTGATCAGCCGTTCTGCTGGCGCGTTCAACGCCAGACCGTCCATTCCCCTCTATTTCCCTCGTCGAGCCGAGTCGCGACCAGCCAAGATGCAAAAATCATACTTCAAATGGACCGGCCAAGAACCCCGTTAACCCTCGATTCGCTGGCAACAGCGAGGGAGTAAGCAGAATTTCTGCGCGATCCAATAGTCACAGTTGCCAAAGGGCACAGTGGGTCGGGTTCAAAGTTTGGCGTCATTTGGGTCTTCTTTTTTTGAAGATATCGGATTGAAATTTGCGATGAAAAATAGGACAGAATTATTATTTTCTAATGATGTATAATTTAATACCTTTTACATTTATTTATTTAGTTTTCAATTTTTTTTACTTCGTGATAGAAAAAATTGAAAACTGTTTATTTGATACTTCATTTAACGCCATTTTCGGTGGTTTAAATCGAATTTTGGGGAAACTTTGCGTTTCCAAGTTTATGGAAAAATCGAATACTATAGGAAAGTAGCAACAAATCGTTTTGTTTAATTTAACGACCAGGCTTTTGGGATAAAAATCTTCTTTTATTAGTAACCAATGTAAATAATCTATTAAAAAATAATTCTATATGCAGTAACGAAAATAACGACATTTTTTAAAATTGACAAGGAATATCTTCCAAACAGCAAAAAGTTTCACATTCTGGCCAATATATGAAATATTTTCAGCACACCCTGCTCTAAATAATCACTCAGGTATTATTTCCCCCCCAATTTGTTATTTAATTATTAATTCCTTAGCTTCGAGATCTAAATTTTTATTTTTTTTTTAAATATATGTATATAACAAGAAAGCCAGAAACTAAAATATGTTACTCTTTAATATATATAACTTTTCAATCCGGCCCACTGTGGGGCGTATTCGAGGCATTGAGAACAAAATGGGCTAAACCACATTTTTTGCGAAATTAAGTTAGTAGCGAGTAGGATCGGAGTAGCAAATTTTTTCAAGCCTGTAGTTAGGGGTGGGTAAGTACAATTTAATAGATCAAATTTCAATAGCCTGTAAAACTGTAATATGTAAACAAAAAATAAAAAAAATGGTCAAATGCGTTTTAAATTCCCTAATGAGGAATTCTAAACACAACAATATCTCGAGTGTGGAGCACTCCACACATTCCACACAACTCACGCCGGCCCTGGTAGCAGTAATGTATTCCAATAAGATGTAGTTTATCATATAAAATATGAAAGATTCATTTTCTTTAATGTGGGTTAGGCCATTTTTGGCCTCAATGTCTCGTTTTAAAGTAACTTTGAGAATGGTGCAGGGTGGTATTTTTTTTTGTTACTTAGGGAAGGATTTTATTTAAGAGTTTTCCCTAGTTCGACGCTGTGAAAATAAGGTAAATTTGAGGAATTTTTTAAAAGAAAAGTATTGAGTATTATAATTGTAAACTTTGTACAGTTTGTACTCAAATTTTTTTTATCCAATAATGACAACTTTGAACAAAATTGTACATTTATTAATTGATAATCGGCGAATGTGATCAATTATAATTTTATGATAATTATAATTTTGTTCAAAGTCTGTTACCTCTTCCGTAGCTCCCAGAATTTTTCGAGATCCACTCTGACACTGTGTAAGTGTATTCTTCAGACCCCAAACATTATGAAAATGCACAAAAAGAAAAATCGGAAAAATATTTCCCAGTGGTTTTCCCCCTTAATTCAGAAAATACAGGTTTTCGAATATTGGGGATCTGATCCTCCTTTTAAGGGGTACCACCACGATGATAGGCCAAAATTAATAGGACAACATTGAAGGTGATTTTAAAGAAATTTATGAACTTTATTCAAAATGTTATTCTCTTATAATACCTACCTATAAAAATGAAACAAAAAATCTTTTTTCCTCGAGTTTTTTAATAAAAAATAACAACACAATAGCCGCACAGCCGATACGCATTTTCCATTGCAACTCATTCCGCGGTAGAATTTTTCACGTCCATACCGTTGGAGATAGAACAAAAAACCAAAAAGTTTTGTAACCTACACATTAAATCCTATAGGCGCAGCAATAATTTTTGCACAATATTGAAAACTCTTTCCGTAATTAAAACTTCTGTAAGAAATTTCCTAGCAAAAAAGAATTATTTTCAAATGTTCGCCATTCCTTCAAAAATGAATATTTTTTCGAAATCTAAAGTACTGTTAGATTTTAGATTCTGTTAGACTTGTTAGACTTTAGTAACTAACAACATATTTCAAGGAGCAAAGCCTCCACAGTGTCCGCTTTAAGATTTATGAACGACTGACAGGCTGTCTACCACAAGAAGGACATAATTCATTAGAAGCCCTCGCAGGTGCTCGGATTCTACGGAGAGACTCCCCTGAACAATACCTTTGTTTCAAAGGCTCACCCCCTGATCCGCAAACCCTCCTACTTAAACGTAAATACGCCAACAGAGAGATTAATCCAAACGCACACGTCGAAGTAGCCGCTGGAATTTACATAGCGGGAGGGGGTGGGTGGGGTTGGGAAAGAATGTAGCTTGATGCACAGCGGGGATCGAGTCTGGATTACGTTTCAATTAGTCCAGCTTACGTGGACGGGCGTGTGGGACAAGAGTCGTATGTGGGTCGTGCCAGGTGGATTATTTTATAATTCCAAAAGCGAAGGCTGCCCCCCTGGGGTGGGGTTTGCGTTACCTGAAAAAGCTGCAGGTGTGCGAGGGGGATGAAAAAAGGAGGCCAGAGTTAAGTGTGCTTTATCACGCTGCATACGTCATAAAAATCTGGAACGATGGTCTCCTGGAGAGGAGCCGAGCAAAAAGAAATCTCGGCTCGGTTCTTCATCCTCGGAGTCATCCCCCCTCTACACACACACTGGCACGCGTGTCTTTTTAATCCGCCCCCTCCCAGCTTGAGTTACGTCTCAAGTTCTCGCCTCGCCCACTGTGACCAGGTATTTTTAATAATCCTGCGATGGGTGCATTTATGGTGGGGAGAGGAATTGCAGAGAAATATGAAAAGAGCGCCAACTGAAGTATTTTTAGATCTTGGGGAAGTAAGGTTTTGAAGTCTCTCAGATTAATTCTGTCGCAAGGTCCACGGAACCCTGAAATAGGATTCGGTATATCGACCTACTGTAGCGGTCGAAAGAAAGTTTAAACTCTGAAGGGAATTATGATATGTGAAGCTTTCGAGTTTATAGAGATTTAAACACTTGGCAGTAGGTCGCGTGCGGGAGTCCTCCGATCCCATTTGTTCGCAATACTCCCTGAACGCATATCGGCGTTATCCGCACTGGGTGCCTGCACTGTTGGAGAGTATATGTGAGTTTATTGGTTGCAAAGGGTGAAAATTTATATTTCATACATTCGGGGTTTCTGAAATAGACTGAGGTGGTATGTGCTAAAACAATATGGACTCCGTTTAACCAACACTCAATTTATTTGAAAATAAGAATTGCGACGTTGTAACATAGACTCGCGTTAGGTCATCGGCAAATACACGCAGGAACTGCTCGACACCGACTGACTGCTTTTACCACCCGTACCCTTAACCAGGGGTGGAAGGAGTGAAGGAAAGCTATAGAAAAAGAGGAAGACAGAAAACTGAAGAAACGCCGAGATATAGGTAAAAGAGAAAGCTAAACGAGAAGCGACTTCGCCTGGTCGCCACATGTTCTCAACGAACGCCAGGCCCAGGCGAAACCCTCGAGAAACGAACTGTAGAAGAATAGGCAGGAAGTTGTAAACAGTAAGAGAATTTAGAAAAGTGAAAGTTAGAAACGTAGGGGAAGGAAAGCACCGAAAAGAAAGAACGTGGTGGCAGAGACGTAACTGCCACAAGACTATTGATACCAACATAATATTTATTTAATGCCTAAATAGTACTAAGTTATGCTTTAAGTTAAACTGTAAGGGTTAGGGGAGTGTTTTTTTTTAATATTCTTTTATTATTATATACAAGGTGTATGCTTCTAAGCTTATGGGGATATAAGTATACCTAAACCGAGCAATAGTAATATTTGTGGGTGTCAATCAGGAGTGGGAGGTCTCCATTGACGCCTCTATTAGATCGCCTGTTAATTCTCCACTTGAGAGATCCCTATCCCCACAGAATTCACTGTACAAAGTAATCCAGCCCACGTATGGTCCACGTGGCCCACTCTGGGGACCTCGAATGGATCAGTCGAATCCTCAGCACTTCAGGGTTTACTTTCTCCAACGCCATTATCTCTCCCTATTTCGAAGTTCCGCCCTATCACTGATCCCTAATACACTTCCTCTCTAACGAAACCCCGGGCACAATAGACACACCAAAAAAGAATATCGATAATATAATTAATGAATCCTTTGCTCTGCCACGTAATACGACACCGAACAAAATAAAGCTACGTTAAACAATGTGTTCGCCGCGCATCGAATGCAAAGGGTGGGGGTAGGTTGGGCGGGAGATAGTGGCCTGTAATTAAGCGCATCCTGCAGTGTGTCGGCTGGGCGAGAAGGGGGTAAATAGTGAGGGTCGTTTAACTTGATTTTCGCGTTATCTTTAACGAGGTTAAAGTCGCACTGACGTCCTATAGTCCGGCCAATGTCGTTATGCTCCCGTTACATCCAATAGAATCGAGAGCCTGAGCCCAAGCTCAGGCATCCCCCGAAGGGAACTCGATTTCTTCGATCCAAGTATGTTTACTGGGATTCGATAGACGTGCATGACTCCTGTCTACGATCGTATCTCGACTCGTTCGTCTTGAATAAAGGGGGCTACCGAGGCGAGCGGATAGAATTCGATCAGATTATTAACTTTATGTGGGATTAACTATCTGCCTCTGCCACTTTAATTCTTTAGATCAATATTGTTTGACATACACATTTTACTTCTACTGTATTATTGATTTTCCTTTTTCCTTTGGAGAAGAAAAAGGCTTGCTCTGCTTTATGTGTAAGGTGGAGTGGCAAAGCTGCAACTTTGACGTAAAATTTTCATAATAAATTAGATTAAAGTTTCATAAATTTTTATATATGTTTCATAGAAGCGATGTACTTGTTTAATAGAAAGAAAGAATAGCTACGAATAGGATGTTTGGATACCTGGAGATCTAAGAGCTCAAAGTTCCAGATTAAACTTGCTCTTTGTTTCTATGTATTCGTCTCGAAGAAAGGAAACGAAGTTGCAAAGGAAGCATATGTCCCAAACGAACCATTTCCCCGCAAAAGATTGTTAAAGTTTCAACCAATTAAGTCGCGCGGAGTCGCTTCTAGGGGCGGAGCGTTGCCCCCACTGCGCCACCGCCTACCCCACTCTGCGCGCTCTAATTGGCTAAAACTTTAACAACCTGTTGCAGCTAAACCGTTCGTTTGCCACACATGGTTCCTTCACATTTTTTTATCCTCTTAACGAGCAGAATACTCAGGGACCATAAACATTTTACTACAAATTCCAAGGTGAACGTAAACTTCAATTTAACACACCTCCACTATTCCAAACGCGTACAATGCTCTACGAAAGTTGTGTTAAATATATTTTTACGCCCCGTCAAATACCTCGCAGCATAAAATGCATCATCGGATTCCACGGGACAAACAACATGCCTGGATCACCACGTAGACTTTTACAACCGCCGAATTCCAATCTGCGACCCGTGCACGATTTAATTACCACGTTGATTGATTAGCAGTCTGGCGCCGATTATTACGTTATACAATTCCGCGCAGTTAATTCCCATATCGATGATACAACGCTGCGAAATGTCGCGTATTGGATGACCACCCCCCCCCCCCCCCCCCCCTCCCTCCGAAACCTATTAGTTATGCGATTAATACCGCCACCGTGAAACGAACATCCTGCGATCTATTTGCATTAATTCGGCGACGAGATATCATTTCCTGTAAACAGCCCGATGCATCGCGCCACTCTGAATTCATCGCGTAATCGATATCATCTGCTCGAAATCAAAAGTGTCTTCAGGAGCATTTCAGTTTTGTGAAAAACACGATCGGCAACGCGATGTTGTCATATTTTTTCGAAACGTTCTAGTGATCACTAATGTGCCTCACACTGCACAGGTTTTTTTATACGAAATACAAGCTCTCAATTTGGTAGGCGTATTTCATTAGCATTTCAGAATCTATTTCTTTTATTGTTACTCTGTTTTGAAAAATTGTGTTTTTTTCGTTTCTCGATTTGAGGAAGATAATGGTGTAATAATAATAATGATTAAAGGGAGTCGTCTTTAAGTTACGTAAGGCTTTTTTTTGGGGGGGGGGGGGGGAGCTTTGAGAATTTTTTACATTTCCTTAGAGGCCTAGCGTCTTACTTAATATTTTTTAACCGATTTTTCAATAAATACATATTCTATCATTAACGCTCCAGAAAAGTAATTTTAGTTTAAATTCCCCGAAACCCAGTTAAATAAATTCTATAAAATTTTAAGAAAATTTTTAATAACTGAAAAAATGCAGTATAAATAATCTTACGAATTCTCTTACACTGGGGGAGGGAGGGGGTAAGATATCGCCAAAATTACCCACACGCAATTGAAGGACGGCCCCTAAGTGCCAAAAATCAAATTCTATACTAAGGTATTACCATTAGCACGTAGAAAATTTTCCGCTAATTTTTTTTTAATTTCGGCACTTGCAGTATTTTCTACACGGACTCTTAACTTTTCCATTGCACCAGTAGACATTAAGAATAACAACGAGAAGATAAAAAACGAAGAAAGAGAAAATAGCAGTTAAATTTTTTGATTATTTATTATCAAAAATCCATGAATTTTTCTTTCGTCCCTGTCGAAAGTGGCGAGATCGTTTGCCGTGTTTTGTTAAGGAAAGTTGAGGCTTGAAAGTAGTAGAATTCACGCGATGGGGTAATTAAGCACGCGTCCATCACCATTGTTTCCTTGTTTCACGCCCCAAGATAGTTTTTGCTCGCGCTTCTCGCCGCAGAAGCGTGAACCTTCGAGCAGCAGGAAATTCTCATGAGGTTTTCTCGCGGAGTGCAAGAAAGTGGGATTTTATGGCAAAGGTGAAAAGTGCGGCGCCGATGTTTTCGCAGCTTTCACGTGGACAAAGTAAATTGTAGCTTTCAGGTGTGATATGAGGTGTTTTAAAATTGCGCAGGGTGAAAAAGCGGTGGTGATAACTGGGCGACTCGTCTCGGAGGGCGCGTTTTCTGCGAGGTTGAGGGGGCGCAAATATACTTAGGAGTCCGTGTCGAGCTTCTGCTGCGAATTGCCTTAGAGAAGACGAGCAAACGCGCCCGCGTTTGCGTTTTAATTTGATGTAATGAGCGAAGCTGGAAGCGGCCTTTAGATGGGATTGATGACTGCTGGTCTAGTGCTTTGATAGGGGTTTAACGCGGAGGGAAATGTGACGATGTTATCGCGCGAGGGTGCAAAGGGCAATAGCGAGGTTTCTAGTGCGCATGCTCGGGTGGGAGGCGGAGAAGTGGGCGGGGACGCTGCCCCCCCCACGATGTACTAAGAAGGTTGATGGGAACTGAAGATCTGGAGAACTGGATGATCCGGTGATATGCGGAGGCTTGGATTTTGAGGAAAAGTAGACCTGGAAGTCGAAAAATTGGAGACCTGGAAGTCGAAAATCTGGAGACCGGAAAGCCGAAAAATTGGAGACCTGAAAGTCGAAAAACTGAAAACCCGGAAGTCGAGGAAGAAAAAAATCAAAAGTTATAGAAAAGGAAAATCAGGAGTTAGCAGACAAAAGACCTGGAACTCGAAAGAGGAAGAATTGAAAGTTGATAAAAATGGGAACCAGGAGTCAGAAAACTAAATACATAAAAGTCAAAAAAGGAAGATCCGAAAATCATCGAAAAATGAGACTAAATGTCAACAAAGGCGCTCTAGAAAGTAAAAAATAATTTGTTTCCTTATTTAAATCAGTACTTATTAGTTTAAATCAATCATTTTTTTTTATTAAAACTTGCAGTAAAGAGCGTACATTATGGTTTTTTAAAACTTTTATTAAAATCTGATTATCATTTGTACTCCGTAACTCTGGCGCCGTCTTAAAAAAATTGAGAGTCGTAGGTTAAATAAGGAAAAAAATTATTTTTTATTTTTTAGCGCGCCATTGAAGTCGGTTTTTTACTTTTTTAAAAAGTTTATTATTTCTTTATTTTTAATGACCTTTGTTTGAAGTCGATTAAAAAACATTTATTATGGTAGCAATTGTGGAACATACTCCATATAACAACGAAAGAATCATCCCAATCGGTTCACGCGTTACAAAGTTATCCACGAACATACATTTAAACTTGAATTCTAGATAATTCTAGAATATCTAGATAATAATAAAAAAAATTAACATCGCACCACCGGCTCTTCACACTCTTTCAAATAAAAAACAAATCATCGAAATCGGTGCACCTTTGCGGAAGTTAAGCGTGAACATACAAACATAATGAAATATATGTGACGAATTGAGTAACCTCCTCCTTTAGAAGTCGGTTAAAAAAGGAAGTACCGTTAAGGAACTAAATAGTTTCTGATCAGTTTAGAGGGCTTCCCGCTTTAATATTTATTTTTAACCTAATAAAACTTTAAACCATAGACTTTTTTTATACTAAAAGATGAATTAATGTTTACACTTTAAGGAAAAATGTTAAAAAGTTGAAAATAAGTATAATTTAATTATTTATAAGGTACGGAATAATACTTAATACTAATAAGACTTGGAACTAGTTTTTGTTCATCTAAAAATACATGGGAACTAATTTTTGATCAGGAACTAGTTTTTGATCATCTAAAATACATGGGAACTACTTTCTTATCAGGTAAGGAACTAATATTTGATCAGATACTAATACTAATTAAAAGGAAAGTACCAAATAAACTTATTTTGAGTATTATACCATTTAAATTTAACTTTTTTATAATTTTAAATGTCCTAACCTAATTTTTATTCAGGTGATCAACAATTCGTTCCATAAGAAAAAAGTTGAACTAAATAATGATCACTGACTTTTAAAGCAAAATGGTACATATAATACTAAAATTCTTTCGCTACATTCTAAAGTAAACTATTGTAAGCAAAATGTATGATAATAACCTGTAATACCGCAACAACCAGCAAAGAAATCGTCTCTGGCGTCGATGATGATCTCTTACTTCGAACAGTAAGAGATGGCGTTCAACAGAGACTTCCTTCAAGTGAACTACCTTACACATTTATTTTCACAAACACTAACAATACTAACTGCTTTCACAGACAACACATATATTTTTGAATGATCAATTTTTATGTTAGTAATTATTTCAAACAATTATTTATTGACATAAACTGAAAAGAACGATTTATTTCATGAACTGATAAAAAAATTAGTGCCTGATCAAGAACTAGTTCCTTAACGGTACAGATCCAACAGTTTTCAACGTTTGGAGACCTTTCCCACGTTTTTGCCAAAGAATATCAAATCCAAACTCTTCTTCACCTCTCCCTACACACATTTATTGCACTGAAACTAGTGAAAGTAAAATAAGTCACCCAGTATCCAGTCATCCAGCGACGTCGGAGCAATTACCGACTCACACTACTTGCTGCCCTCTGATTCCAATACCAACTAGACTTTATGCCATTTTCCCTTCCGTTCGAAATTATTCACCGCTTCTCCGCGAACTTTTCTCCCGTATTTTTGCAAGCGTGGCCCGTTGACCGTCACATACGTGTATTGTTTTTATACATTTTAAAAGAATGGAAAGTAAATACATATTGGCGGAAATGAAACGTCAACAGGACCACTGGTTACCACTGAATGTCGGAGGCAGATAACGAAGAGGAAAGGAACGCGCGGGAATAATAAAACGAGAGTTCGATCCAGCCTCGAACATTATTTTTTCAAATTAAATTTTTCGCTCACCGCAGTTCCGTGTCAGCCATTTCAATCTCCTCTTGCATTGGCACTAGCACTCCTCGATTCTAAATAATCCAAGTGGATTTCCAAGTACCCAAATGAAATTATATTTCTGTAAATATGCTTTTTATTATTTACACCAAAATTTTGCAAAATTTCAAACGTGCTTTTAATTCCCCCTTTATAAAACATTTAAATTCGATAATAAAAGGTGTGGCGATTATCTTCCGCGTTAGAATATTCTATAATATTTCTCCAACTATGAAGAGCAGAGGAATAAAAGATTTTAATAATCGTTCGCGAATGAAAATTTTATTTTTAAAATTAGCCAGCCGAGCTGCCGCGAAATAAAAGTTGAGGGTGGCATTTTTTTTTATCCTTCTGATTTTTTCTCGCCAGCTTCCGCCAGCAAGGGTGCGTTCGCGGGCTCGCAGAAAAGTCGTAACCGTGTCGTAAGTAATTAATATACCAGAGGAGCTCTGCGGTAAGTTCGCGTTTATTTCGTAACGTAAACCAGGAAATGAAGGTGTCGTTGCGCCAGAGCGAACGAGCTGGCTGGTATTAGCCACCCCTCGCCGTTACAGGGGAGCTGCTGGTACGCTCGCTGCAGGTGAAAATGACCGTGAGTCGGAGGGCGACAGTTAACGATTCCTCTGCTACCCATTTCGGCTCGCCACGAGCCAGCTGCTAAATCGGCGGTTGACTTTTCTAATTTCTTCTTCCGACCCCTGCAAACATCCTTCGAAGGCGTTAATTGCGTCTTTCTTTTAATTAAATGGGGTTGTGGGTGGTTTTTGCGCTTCTCTGTAGCTACAGACGTGTTTCGTTGATTTTGGTATTTAACGCTTTGACTAGGCCACGCGCTTTCGCGGGGATATTTTTTTAGAAGCAGGGGATGTATTGGACGAGTGTTAATGAATATTTGCTTGCGAGTGGAGATGAATAAATTTCTGGTAGGAGAAATGGGAGCTGGAAAATTGGAGGATTGGAAGCTGAAAAAAAATTGTTTAAGATGTGGAAGTGACAATTTGGAAGTTGAGAAAGTGAAAATTTGGAAGTCGAAAAAGTGGGGACCTGGGGGTCGAAAAAGGGGAAACTCGAAGTGGAAGAAAACGAGAACTGGAAATCAAAAAACTAAAGACCATCAAATCAAAAATCTGAAGACCTGAAAATCGAAAAAAGGGAGCTGATAGTTGAATGAAACGAGAACTGAGACTCAAGAAGCTAGAGATTTGGAAATAAAAAACTGGGAGCCTGAAAGTCGAAAAAGGAGAACTCAAAATTAAAAAAAAAAAAACGAGAAGTCAGACTCAAAAAGCAGAAGGTCTGGAAATCAAAAAACTGGGGATCTGGAAGTCGACAAAGGAGAGATGAAAGCTGAAGAAAATGAGAACAGACATAAAAGAAACTAAAACCTGAGAATATAAAAGTGGAGACTTGAAAGTCGAAAATCTGAAAACCTGCAGGTTGAAAATCTGAAGACTTAGAAGTAAAAAATCTCAACACTTGGAAATCAAAGAATTGGAGACCTGGAAGTCGAAAAAGGAAGAATCCAAAGCCAACAAACTTGGACACTTAGAAGTCGAAAATCGGGGCACTTGAAAATAAAAAACTGACCACCTGGAGCTCAAGAAACTGAAGACCTGAAAGGTCAAGGCTCCCTTTTTTCAACTATCAGTTCTCCCTAAAAAGGGTGAAGGGGATGTTTAGGGTAAATCCGGGAGACGCGGTCGACCTAATATAAAATGGCTATTAAAACTAATACAGATATTACTAATTTTATGAGAATAAACCTAAAATGTTCAGAATTTTATGCTGATTCAGAAAAACTGGTCGATATTTGCTTTAAGCCAATATTTACTGTAAATCGGGTTGAAAACTGAAGTCATGACATCTGACCACGTCTCCCGAGGTTCTAGGGGAAATGGTTTTCGTCGTTGGCAGAGACCACTCACATAATTATTCATGGAAAAATAACAAAGAAGAAAGCAAAATTATTTATGAGTGAATACGACTACAGATTCATTGATATTTAATTTGTTTACGCTAAACAAGTAAAGAACACATCGAAGAAAAAGTGAACTACCTACTGGCGATTAGCAAGGCAAATGAATACAAAAGTGAATAAATAAAATAAATAAACAATAATAATAATAAAATAATGATGAAAAATAAAAATATAAATAAAAATAATCTCTCCTTTCTGCAGCGAGAGATGGTCTTCTCGTTAGTTTTGAGAGGAAGAGTTAATATCGCTAAATACTTTGGCTGCATTGTCCCTCAATGTCTTTACTAAGTTATTATTCCCAAACATTAAACGAAAATAAACTTAGAAGTATATTTTAAATACGATTCTGTACACCGTTGTTTGACAAAAGAGGTTAAATGTAACCTCAGTTTACCTTTTATAGCCTGTAAATCTAGAAAAACACAGAAGGAACCGAAGTGACGCTATTCGTTCAATTGTTCGGCTTCTAGAGAAGTAATTGGGCTGCACTTTAACGCGTTTTTACCCATAGAGTCTGAAATATAGGGACTGGACCAACTCTCCGGCCCGACCGCGTCTTCCGGATTTACCCTATATTTAAAATTTCCCCACTTTCAGGATTAAGGTATTTTATCCCGCTCTTAATAAGCCTCAATCCCGTTTCCCTCACCTAAAAGGATAACATTTTACACTTTCCGTGAAGCACATACCTCAGCCTCCCTTCATCTACATCTCACAGCCGCAGATTCTAATCCTACATTAAACCTCGTTCCCTCGAGGCCGCTACGCGGGTCGTCATATCTGCAAATTACGTTTTACTTTAGACGTCCACTATCATTGTAATTCCTAAAAATTAACCTCAAATCCTCAGACCGTCTACCGCGGCGGCGACTCATGAAACAAATCCACCCGCGGTTTTCACACAGCAAAGTAACTTCCGCCACGCGGAGCACACTTTAGCCGGCGATTCCACCAGCACGCCGATCCCTGCAAATAGCATTCCCCATTCGCTGTCCTGCGACGCCGTAATTCCTACAAATTCCACTTCACTTTGACCTGCGTCGTCCAGCAATAATTCCCTCGAATTACGTGGCGTTTCGGCTTTGATACGTTGCCCCCCTCCGGACGAGCACAAATAACGCCGCTGTAACCCAACTTTTACATTTTTCCATGCAAACATCAGCGAGCAGTATAAACGAACCGCGATTCGAGTGGAAGCGAGCGTGACTATTTAAATTCATGCGTCACAGAGGAGGGGAACCATCGGCTATAGCCCGAGCGAATGAATTTATTCGCTGGATTTTTAAAAAATTTTCATCGCTGTATTATCGTGTGGCTGCTTTCAAATTTCCGCCCTGTCTGAGATCGATAATTTAATTTCGCAGAGGGAAAACAGGGCCGCGGACCAACCACCGCATAATAACAGCGCACCAGGGGCTGTGCGCGCGCGCGCGCGCGAGAGAGAGAGCGCGTTCCCTCGCGCATCCCGTGCAATTTCCGACGAATTCCTGTTTCGATTTAATTTGACTAATTAAACGGTGGTCGATTCGCCTAGGTCAGCCCGAGTCAAGGGGGACATTTGCCGGGGTGGGGGGATTCCCAGGGATTCGCAGATGGCACGCGAATAAATCCGCGGCCGAACTTTCGTCCCCACTAATCGAGTTGGATAAATTAGTTTGACGTGGGCACAATGAGGGCGGAGCTCTATATTCCCTTGTGAAATTTGTGGTTCTGGTATTTCTCTGGCTGTGACGTTCTTTTGCTTCTGGTCGAGGCTTACTTGGTTGAGAACAATTGTGTTAGTGGGATGTAAAATGATCCTTAAATGATCGAGGATGAGGTTTGATGGTGGACTTTTTAAGAAGACCACTTGAAGGTGGCTGAATATTTAGTTGTTAGAGTTAGGGGATTTATTTGAGTGGTTTGAAGGTCTGGATACTTGGGCCAGTCTTGGAGCAGGTGGTGGGGATAAGGGTGAACATGTTTGGAGGTCTCCAGGTGAACCTCTTCGGGGGTTCTAGTTTTATCGATTTTTTTTTCATTATTCCTCCACATTTTCACAGCGATCTGTGGGCATTATGTAGAGGATATCTCTTTGGGATTAGATTGCCAGACTCCCAATTATCCTTCCTGGATAATTTAATTATTAATCTTCAAAGGACCCTAAAACCATTATTATTCATTGGGACTTCTTACATTCCACTTTGACATAATTTCTCACAATTAAGGTAAATGTCTCAGTACTTAATCATGGCATAATAATTAAAAATCGAGAAGAAATTTTATTAATAATAACAGTTATACTAGTTTGCAACGTTTTAACTATTCGAAATATAATTGCAAAATGTATTAGATTTATATAGATACAATTATAAGCTTACATAACTGAATAGTTATATCATGCAAAAATATTATTGTACAGTAAAGCTTCAACAGTTTCAATCTCGCTTCTTACCTAATGGGCTCAAGCAAGCGAGAGAATATTTTTGTTAAGGTTGTAATCAATTATTATTTTATAATTTTTGAAATAGTACAGTTGTTGTGGATTTATTATGTATTGAAGAATTGAAAATTAATTGGATCTCTTAATAATTTGTTGTTCTTAATATTGAAATTGTTGCGTTTATCCAATAGCCCTAGTAGCATTTCTGGTTGGCCCACGGTATCCCCAAGTTGGGAATTAGTTGGCCATCAAAATGCCAACAATAAATGCTACTATGGAGTAGAAGATAACATGTCACGGACCAGTTATTAAACGCGTGTTTAATGGTTATGTATATAAACACTGGTACAAACGTCAGTGTTCAGTGAAGTTTTAAAATTATTAACATTTATTGTACCGAAGTATTGTTTTGTATCCTATATATTTACGTTAATAATAATTAGACAAAAATATAATACTGTTTAAGAATTATTAGGATAATTAATCTTAAACCGGTCATAATATTAGCATAACCTAAAATTTTATAATATACTTTTAATCATTTTCAGACATAAAGTCATCCCGAAAATTTAACACAAATGTACTATAAATAAAATGTTTTTATTACCCCCAAAATATTACCATATTGATTTCTTTTCATTAACTGATAGAAATAGTTAAATTAAATATATATTCAATGATTGGGACACTGATAATTAATGACTGGGACAGGCTATGAATTTCATTTAATTACTGGGCCATATCAGCAGTTTCATATTTTAATTAATTTAAAACTTTTCCCTTTACAAATGTAGATTCTTGTTACGTTATCTGAAACTAGAAATTTTACGCTTTCGAATAATTATATTTAGTTATAATTTTATACTATTTAAATATAAAAGAAATTGCAATTATCTCAACTGCTTCCTTCACTGTTTCACCACTGGGCCATTTACCTTACGTAGGAGAAGAACAGAAACCTCAGGCGATGGGACTCGAAGCTGCGATCTGCGGGTCCTCTGCATTACTGGCCAGGCGCGTTACCAATTCCCCCAACGTCGACTCTCCGATATTACTCTCTTCTGAACTCTACAAATACTGAAACCAACGGTTCAGGGGGGGGGGGGGCACCCTATTTGCCAATCACACCATAGATCGTTCCCAAATGCCGAATGCCTACAAATACTTAGTCTTTCGACGTCAAGAATTCCCGAAATCCTGAAGTCCTGAAAGTTTTCAATCGCTAAAATCGAATTCCTTTCAGGAATGGTAGAAACCTTGATGGCTCTTCGAGACTTTAATCAGTCAAAGATTTCGATATCTGTCTTTCCCTCCACCTTCTTTACTCTCTTACCTGCTCCCCCTTCCCCCAAAATCCTGATTCGGTTCTTCGTGCACTATCCTCTATTCCGTGCCGAGGCTTCAGCATTAAAAGGAGGGAAGAGGAGCGATAGTAATGGCTTTAAAAACCACGAGATGGGGCGAGATTGCGGCTCTCCCCACCATCTTCCTCCCCACGCGAATCGGCGTGGCGATTTTTGTTCCCAGCTAGCGTAAGAGGCTTTCGGCTGAAAGAGCCTCGGCTCCGTTCAATCATACGCGCAGGATCGTAATGATCCCTTCGAAGCCGCGGAGATTGAACCTTAAGAACCTAATATTCTGTTACGCTCTGTTCCCTCGATCCACGTGTTGGGCTCTGAGAGTAGCTCTGACACCCTTGTTATTAGCGCTACACAGGGGGTGGCATCGAAAACCACGAGCTATCCCATTTTCTCTGCTCTTGTGGGACGTTTGCAATAAACTGTCAATCAAGTATCGCATAACTAGACGCTAACTATTCCCTTACCTCGCTATATACGCACGATCTGAGTGAACTAGCGCGCATATATCGAGGACTTACTGTATACATCACTTATTCGATGAAGAAAAGAAAATACAATGCTAAGGTAAATGGTCCAGTGGTGAAACAGTGAAGGAAGCAGTTGAGATAATTGCAATTTCTTTTATATTTAAATAGTATAAAATTATAACTAAATATAATTATTCGAAAGCGTAAAATTTCTAGTTTCAGATAACGTAACAAGAATCTACATTTTTTAAAGGAAAAGTTTTAAATTAATTAAAACATGAAACTGTTCATATGGCCCAGTAATTAAATGAAATTCATAGCCTGTCCCAGTCATTAATTATCAGTGTCCCAATCATTGAATATATATTTAATTTAACTATTTCTACCAGTTAATGAAAAGAAATCAATATGGTAATATTTTGGGGTAATAAAAACATTTTATTTATAGTACATTTGTGTTAAATTTTCGGCATGACTTTATGTCTGAAAATGATTAAAAGTATATTATAAAATTTTAGGTTATGCTAATATTACGACGAGTTTAAGATTAATTGTCCTAATAATTCTTAAACAGTATTATATTTTTGTCTAATTATTATTAACGTAAATATATAGGATACAAAAAAATACTTCGGTACAATAAATGTTAATAATTTTAAAACCACTGAATACTGACGTTTGTAGCAGTGTTTATATAACCATTAAACACGCGTTTAATAACTGGTCTGTGACATGTTCTCGTGTACTATTGGATAAACGCAACAATTTCAATATTAAGAACAAAAAATTATTAAGACATCTAATTAATTTTCAATTCTTCAATACATAATAAATCCACAACAACTGTACTATTTCAAAAATTATAAAATAATAATTGATTACAACCTTAACAAAAATATTCTCTCGCTTGCTTGAGCCCATTAGGTAAGAAGCGAGATTGAAACTGTTGAAGCTTTACTGTACAATAATATTTTTGCATGATATAACTATTCAGTTATGTAAGCTTATAATTGTATCTATATAAAGCTAATACATTTTGCAATTATATTTCGAATAGTTGAAACGTTGCAAATTAGTAAAAACTGTTATTATTAATAAAATTTCTTCTCGATTTTTAATTATTGGGCCATGATTAAGTACTGGGACATTTACCTTATGTGGTGGTTAAAAGAAAATCGGGTCTCATTCCTGCTGGTCTTAGAATCCTCGTGCAATTCTTGATGCCACGTTTTCTTATAAACTAGTGGATACAACAACGCTTTGAATTTTGAGGTGGACACGTAACCTCTGAAGTACGAAATACTAAGGTTTAATTAATTACAGAAATTTAATAATTGAATAACTGTACTTATTAAAGTCGAGGGACATTAGACTTGAACTTTATTTGTAATGGAACTTTAACCTACAAATTTAATTTTATTTGTAATGAAACTTTAACCAGAAAATTTAATTTTATTTGTAATGAAACTTTAACCTGCAAATTTAATTTTATTTGTAATGTAACTTTAACCTACAAATTCAATTTTATTTGTAATAGAACTTTAGCCAGCAAATTTAATTTTATTTGTAATGGAACTTTAACCTACAAATTTAATTTTATTATTAATGGAAGTGGTTTATTCTTTTTACCGTTCAGAGTTTAAACTTTCGTTTGATCACTGCTGTATAAGGGGCATAAAAGTGGTAAGATTAAGAAATTGCGATAAAGTGATCCCAAATTAGCCATTTTATGGACTTCGTGAAACGATTATGAGAGATGTGGGAGTGTAGTAATGGAAGCTGAATAAGAGTCAGGAGCAGAATGGGGAAATTAATGGGAGATACACTTACCTCGAGGTAATATTCACGCAGACAAAAGAGCAGCGGCGGGGAAGTTTCTTGGCTCGAGCAACTCGGATGCGCGCCAAATCTCGGACCTAATCCAGGTTCCGCTCGAACGAAATCGAGGTCTTTAGTAACCGTTTCGCTGACACGTTCGTGCCTCCCCTATTCCCCTTGATCAGGATCCACGATCTGCTGCGGGTCCATTTCCACGAAACAAGAATTCTTTTCCAAAGGAGAACGTATCTGTTTGTCGATTTCGGTGTTAAGTAAGCTAGACGACTACCATTTCGAATCTCGACCCATGACATAACTTTCTCCATTCACATCTTTTGTTTCATTCGTGGATAATTAATATATGTAGGTCGACATAGGTGCGTAAAACTTGATCCCGTGAAAATTGACTCCATATCCACCGCGTGAATATTGCAAGTGTAATCACTCTTTTCATAAATTATTCAAAATTGGCCAACTGCTACACGTACGAGAGAAAGAAGCTTGCAAAATGTAATCATTATGATTAATTCAAAATCTTAACATTGACTTTATCTCCTGCTACCCTTCGAAGACCCTATTTCCCCGCGAAGTCTAACAAAAACCAAAGTACCACGTTGATTTCAATTCCGACGAGGCGCGTTTAAAGTGCGGAGTTTGTAGTTCACTTTCCAATTTACGTCCGTCAAAGTTCCGAGTCCCTTCGAGCCGATTCCGAGCGCTGAATCCTTGCCCGTCGAATCTTCCCGCGGGAGCTAGTTTCTCGCGTGAAAAATGGGAGGACGGGGCTAGTGTATATTTCAGACGGCGGAAGTATAAGCAGATATTCGTGCTCTTCGAGGCAAGGACCATTTCTGACGCGATCCTTTTCAGGGATAAAGCGCCGCGAAGCCCGGGCGATATTCGTTGCCGGCACTCCCACGAAGAATGCTCTCATCCCTCGCCATTTCCGCCGAAGGTTAATGCAACGCGTCAGCCCTCGTCCTTCTTCGTTTGCCGTTCGCAAACTTTACCTACCCGTCGTTCATTCTTCTAATGGACGATAAGCGCCCTCTCTCTGTCCCTCTGTCGCTGACTGGGAAAACCACTTTGTCTTCCTGTTATTGTTTTCCTGCCTCAAAGTGAATCGGACGGGCATTGAACGCGAGTAGATCGAACCAGAAGCGACTGTACACTATATCGAATTTGGCGGTTAAACGTAGTCATTGGGAGGGGTCGGGAATTCGATAGGAAAATACGTTGCTGATGAAGTTGAACCTTACCGAATTTGTAGATAGATAAGGGTGAGGAACAGGTAGAATAATACTGCAGCGTCGTTGATATTGGATGGTTACGCAGTGATTGAGAATGTAGTCAGTGTACTAGCGATAGTGGAGGCTCCAGTGCGCATGCGCAACCGCGGGGCGGGGCATTGGGCGTGGCAGTGGGCGGGGCATTGGGCGGAGCTACCGCCCCCTCCACTCCAGAAAGTGAATTTAGCGATAATAATTGGATGTTCCTTAAATTACTTAGGTATCACGTTGGGGAGACTAGTTTGCTGTAATATTGACTTCATAATTCTCATTGACTGCTCTGTTTTTCACCCCCTTTTCTTAACTATTTCTACAAACATCATTATATCTTGATCCACTTATGATAATGTAATTTATGAAGACAGTTATATCTCATAAACAAGCCTGTATAATTAAAGAGGACTGCAATTGATTGTACCCGGAATAACCACGCGAGGATTACAATAAAATTTGCTCGTTACTAATAATCGCTAAGCGTTGTCAGTTTCGATCAGGCCGAATTACGAGGGTAGGCAGAGCAGGCTGGTCTGCGGGCCTAAATCCCCTGTAAGTCACCTCGTAATAACCCCAGAAGCTCGGTTTACTTATCCGGAATTAATGGTGTAGCAGACGTGGAGGGGGCGGTATGCGGAAGAGTGGAGGGGGAATGGGGAAGTCTGACCGAAATGGTGATGTCTCAAGGGGCATAAGAAAAAGCTGAAATCCGTTGTGAAGTGCAGTAGTAATTTAACGCACGAGGCGTCCTTCATGGAAAAGACAAATAGGAAGATCTGGGTAGATCCAACCGAGTTTATCCTCGCGTTTATTCTTCCGTCAGAATTTATTTCTGAGAATGTAGGCAGCCTCGTTTTGTGCCTCCAAATTCTCGAGAACCTTGTTTGATTACTGCATAGCCTCGTGTCGACTGCCTGTACAGTATTACCGAGCAATAATGAGGTTTGTAGGCGGAGTTAAGGTGGGGGTAAGTAGGCGTGGATATTACATACTCTAGACTACGGTATCCATTTATCAGGTATAACAAAGGAGAACGTAGATAATAGCACAAAAGCAACCTACAGTTTCACATTTACTTCCACTCGATTAGAAATGACTTATAATTAAGCTAAGTGTACCAACTTCAATTGGGCTAAGTTAGGCAGAAATCTACCAACCCCGAAAATGACAAAAAATTAGTTAAGGGTACCCTCACATCAAATCACTCCAAAAATTGGTTATTTTTAGGATTTTATTTAAAAAAAAATATAAACGTTATAGTGTGGAAAACTTTTTAGGCTGTGTTTGTACATCATTGAAGCTAATAATTTTGTTTTGCATATCACCAAGAACTGGTTAACAGACAGTAGTATTAGATAAAATATGCAAAAGATATTTATTATCTTCAAGGATGTACAAATACAGTGTAAAAAGTTTTTTAACATTATGACGTTTAATTATTTTTAAATGAAATCCTGAAAATGACTTATTTTTGGAGTGATTTGATGGAAGGGTACCTTTAAACACATTACGAACCCTATAATTTTGTGATGTTTATTTTATAAAAAATTACCAACCCGTAGAAACACTCTTACATTTTACAATTTTATTATTAAAACTACCAAGCCATAGTTTCACTTTAGGCTTATAGAACAAAAATACAGAATGTTGAAAATAATATTAATTATACTACTCACTATTATATAATCCATTAAAAATCACTGTAAAACAATAACAAGAAACAAAATATACCCAATAGAAATAAAGCTACTTCTCTTTAACAATTAATATCTTCAAACTAAAATTCAATTTCAGATCATTGAGGGCTGGTAGCTTTTTCCATAACTTAGCCCAATTAACGCGCAGCTTCAAATTCACCTAGTATCTTCATAAGAACACTTATAACCCTTTAAGCATTCACATTCAAACGCCCAGAAGAGGCTACAGTGTTGTTAAAAAAACAGTTCAAGACCCATATATTACATTTACACATCTGCATAATAAACTTAAAACTCAGCTTTACTTATAATGCCATCACTGATCTATTTTACAACCTACAACCTATGGAATATGAATTTTAAAATATTATAAAATTCTTTCTAATGGAACTATTTCACTTCTGTCATTGTTCACAATTTAAACATTCTTCCGGCCACTACTCTACACTTCACACTCGCATTTGCTACGTGCACCCATGGGACGTCGCGCTCACAGTATCCAAATGGTATTCATGCATCGTGGTTGCCATACAAGTACCCTAATCTCAAGGTTCTCTGAAAATATTAGCAATGTTCAGGGTGTCCTTTTAGAAGGAAACGCGGGGCTCTTTCGCTTCGCGACACTACATATTCTCTTGTAAGCGGCTTACAAGCCATATACCCCTGGCCTCAGCCTTCCTTCGAGATTCACCTTCGTCATCCTCTTAATATTGCCCTGTCCGCGATATTAGGCGTCGTTTTAATATCGCCCGGAGAAATTGCGCCGAGACTGACAGCTTTACTCCCCGGCTGCCTTCCATTCTTCCATAATTAGCGGCTTCTCCACTTGGAGGTCATCCTTTCTGCGAGAAACCGCCTTAAACTTTGTCTACGTGGAATCTGGCCTGCATAATACCCTTTAGAACGTCGGATGAGTATTATTCGAGGCAGTAATTAATTCTTCTTCCTTTGTCGATATTCGTGGCGTGCCGACTTTGCTGAGCCGAGCAACTTTATCTTCCTAACTATTCAAAATTGACGATGTTCATTTATTTACAAATACAATTATTTAACAGGTAAATTGTCAAAGTCGTTTGAGAATATTAACAAGTTTAGCAAAAATAAATATAGTAGAGAAGACTATAATGAAGAATAAGGGGAAAAGGCGGAATGTCACAAAACAGTTTTATTGAGAAAATTAAGGTTTAATACTTTAGTCCATCGGTGAAGAAACAAGGTTCAATGAACTTAATTGTATTGTAAATAACAGAAAGAATTTATACTGTAATTGGTCATCAGAAGAGAACTGAGCAAAACGATAATTGATTTACATTGTTTTAATCTCTCTTTTACTGCAGAATACTGTAACAAAATAAATGCCCACTTTTATTATTATCTAAACAAGGATGTGTACAAAGCGATGTCCGAAGGGTCCTGACGTAGTGCAAGTGGTGTTAACCTGTCAGAAATAGGGGAGAGTTGCCTATATTGGACCGGCTCCTAGATTGGACCATTTTTATATCTCGATAAACAAATATATTTGCAGCGGTTTTTTTGGCTACATTGATTTAGGAAGTGGAGATGGAACTTGCGAGAACAGCGATACGGTTATTCGTTAGTTTGTCGTTCACCGACGTCGAAATATAGAAACACGTGGTGCGCGATCATTATTTTTCCGGGATATTTCAAGTGAATTTCTTTCCACAACTTGTAAGTACTATAATTTTAAACGATACTAGTGTAAAGTGTGCTGTCTTAGCTACAACTTCATGTCCTTACTTCTCCATATTCGTATAAGTATAACAATGAAAACATATTTTTTTTATGCAACCAACCAGTTGCCTAATCTTGGACCATCACTAGTTGCTTAAATTGGACCGGTCCATTTTAGGATACAATCTATGTTATGGTAGCGAATAGTTAAAATCATACTAAAAAAATTTAAAAAACAATTAAAACCGACTTAAAAAAAAATAAAATTGCACTAAAAAGTAAAAAATAATTTTTTCCCTTATTTAATCTACGACTCTCATATTTTGTTAAGTCGGCGCCAGATTTACACAGTGTAAATGATGAGACACCGACTTAAAAAATATGAGAATACCGTAAGTTAAATAAGGAAAAAAATTATTTTTTACTTTTTAGTGCAATTTTATTTTTTTGAAGTCGGCTTTAATTTTTTTATTTTTAACTTTTTAGTTTTATATATATTGACACAACATGCTGAGGAGATATGCGCGTACGTACATAAAATAATAATAATTAGGTGACAATAGTCTTTATTATTAACCAAAACTGGCACATCGCCCTCTTTCGAATAAAAAATGGATCATCAAAATCGGCCCATATTCTGGGGAGTTATGCGGGGACAAATATAAAAAAAACCATCAAAACAACGTACTATTGCACTACGCGCACCGTAAGATGCTTGTTGCTTCCTGTTTCTATTTTTTTTTTCAAAGCCCTGATCTGTGTTTTTTAGATTGTATATTTAAATTCCTTGATTTTTAGGAGCGGTCCAAAGTAGGAAACCGGTGGTCCAAATTGTGAAACCGGTTGCCTGGAATGGACCGAAGTCATTAGTTTAGTTTTTTTGAGATATTATTTTAATCACATATTTTATCAACACATTAAATACATGATAAAATCTACATAAAATGTAGATCTTTTTCCCGTTTCTGTTTGCTTTCTTCAATGTGTTATATCCGTGTAGGAGAGAAAAATAAAAAAGTGGTCCAACATAGGCAACCTTCCTCTACATATAGGGGATAGTCATTGTTTTGTTCCACTGGAGACAGAGCCACCTTTACCAATGGGCTAAATGGGCTATAGCCCAGGGGCGCCCGTGATCCAAGGGCGCTTAAGAATCAAATCTGTTGAAATGCTTTTTTCTCTTCAATTTTCGAGACAAAAATTTCGTTCGCGGGCATTGTTTGTGTTCGTATTTGCCTTGGTGGAGGCCTGGGGTTGTGCTGTACTGCCTTGCACCGATTGCGAAGAAATTTCACCCTTGGGGGCTAGGGCGCCAAAATTTTTTAGCCCAGGCCGCTCAAATTTGTTAAGGCGGCCCTGATTGGGGGGTGGACATTTCCTGTTTTCAACCAGTGTACACCAAATAATCTTTAACGTTGTCTTATGTGGATATTTCTACTGTATAACCCTTTGTAATTCGACAGTTCTGTGGCACAGTTGCTACCAGTAAAATACGTTATACATCGCAGAATCACTAAAAATGGACATTTTGTTTTTATCAACTTTTTTTTTGTTATGTTATATCACAACTTCCAGAAGTATTAATCTTCTGGTTTGAAGCACTCTGCGTCTAAACCTTGAAAGGGTACACCTCTCCAATTGGTATATACTTAATTTTCACTCCGCCTTTCATTCATTCAGCTTGGCCCAGCTGCCCGTTCCCGCGCGCGCTGTGAAGTGTGTTCCTAAAGCTAGTCAACAAACTTCAGTACCTATTCCAACCATAAAAAGGGTTAATATGAATCGATCTCCAAAAATATTAATTTCCCAAGCTGCACCCTTTCGAGCTTGCTCCTTAAAGAAAATATTCAAACCCGAATAAACGTTAGAAAATAACAGTGTCTCATCATTATAACAATTAAAACGTGTTCCAAAATTCCAAAATTACCCCTTGAAAAAAAGACGGAATTTTCTTTTTCGCGGAATATCTCGAGAACGCTGAGAGATATCGAAAAGAAGTTTAAACAAAAGATGCATCTTTTTTACATCTACAAAACTGGGTAAAAATAATTATTGAATTAAGGATTGGTGGTGTGGATAACTCTAAAAGTACAGATTTTTCAATAATTATTTGTAGGCAGTTTTGTAGATATAAAAACAAGCTACTTTTGTTTAAACTTCTTTTCGATATCGCTCACCGTTCTCGAGATTTTTTTCAAAGAGTCATTTCACCCCCTAAATACGCACTGTGGCACCAAGAAACAATAAGTTTGTCTTACCCCACTTGCACACAAAGTAGCATAGTTTCCCGAGTTTCCCGTGAGCCTAACTTCCCTTTTACTGAAAGACTTCTAACGACCCCTATTGAACCTCCACCCACGTCGTCAAAATACCCAAAAATTCTTCCAAAATAAGATAAGTTCCCGCTCAGAATCGTCGATCACGATTCAAAAGCAGGCTCCGCGAAGTAGATATAATCAGATTCGATTCTGTAGACACGTGACCTCCCATCCAAGACTTTTGGCGCCCCTGATTTCCCAAAGGGCGGACTCGCGATCGACGTCCCATCGATCCTGTTCCCTCGGCCTCCATCCTCGTTCACTTGGGCGCATCCCATATGTAGACCAGTCGTTCTTAATCGTTTTGGCATGGTCCGCCGTGCCGGACCTCGTTTCCTCGCGGTATTTATCGCAATTACGCTGCAAATTGGCCGAGCGGCTAGCTGGCTCGCGTTTCGAATCGAGCGGACCTCTTTGATCCCCCGCGATTGGAAAAATAAATATTTGATCCTGCAGCGGGCTCCCTGTGTGCACGCTGGTCTTCTAGCTAAGGTTTTTTCTGCTTTAGTTTCTTTGACTTGTTGCGAGGGATACGGTAAATAATCAGACACATGTTTCAGGGCGCCCTGTGGAAGGGCGCTATTTAATGAAGGGATATCCATTTGCCATGGAAGAACCACTGCGGGGTTGATGGGTGTCGTAGCATCCTGGGGACACTTTGCGCAGCTCATAAAGTGTTTCGGGATTGAATTAGCCCAGCGCTATCGATACCTCAGCGGAAACGTGCTTTGAAGAAGGGCCACGCTGACGAGTGTACACTGTGCGCTGATATCGGGTGTCCCTTGCAAGTATTTTTCCCTGGCGAGGAGCTGCTGTGGAACAGCGAAATTTTTTGTTTCTTGTTTTTAGTGTTGGCAGGTGAAAGCTGATTTTAATGGGGGTTTTAACGTACTTTGATAATGAAGCTGCAGGGGCTTCTTTGGAGGTTTTTGTGCTGCCTACTTTGGAGGATTTTCTGCTTTCTACTTTGAAGGACTTTCTACTTTCTGTTTTGGTTCTTCACGTATTTAGGGAGAAATTTTTTTTTTGATGAAGCCTCATTTTGGTATTTTTATAATTTTTGGGACAATAGATATTGTTATTATGAGTAGATGGATTTTTCAATCTATGGAGTCTAGAGTCTAGATTGTAGACACTGTGAGTTTGCTGTTTTTGGGGGTCTTTTTTGGTGTCATGGTTTGAGAAAGTATTCTGTGAGAGAAAGGTACCGCTAGTAGGAGTGTTGTGAACTCAAATCTCGATAGTGCAGTTGGAAGCTTTAGATTATACAGTGATTTCGCTATTTTTTCTCCTGTTGCTTGGGAAAATATATTTTGAGATGAAAGTTACCACTATCTCGAGTGTTGTGAACTTATCTCTCGATTCTGAGCATCTAAGCTCTGGATACACCAAGGGCTCCACTCTTTTCTGTTATCTTCCCGCCATGAAAGCCCCCTGTGACAAGCAAATGGTCCATATCACGAGTATTCCCAACTCAACTTTTAACCCTTTAACGCCCAGTGTGATGTATACGTCACATCAGTTTCAGACGTATAAAAAAAATCGATAGTCGCTAATTTTGGGTCCCAAGACGGTTCAGTTCTCTAAATGGCTCCGGGATGCAAGCCAATGATGCGTTTACCGCTGTAAATAATGTTTACTGTAACCATGGAAACGTTTCTGGCGAATGCATGTTAGACATTTTTCGATAACCTGAAACGTAGCTCTTGTTTTCTTTAAACAGTTGAGAGTAAATTTTTTTTTACATTTTATTTGATAGATACGTGTAAATTAATTGTTAGGGTAAATCCGGGAGACGCGGTCGACCTAATATAAAATGGCTATTAAAACTAATACAGATATTACTTATTTTATCAGAACAAACCTAAAATGTTCAGAATTTTATGCTGATTCAGAAAAACTGGTCGATATTTGCTTTAAGACAATATTTACTGTAAATCGGGTTGACAACTGAAGTCATGACACCTGACCACGTCTCCCGAGGTGTCGGGAGAAATGGTTTTCGTCGTTAGCAGAGACCACTCACATAATTATTCGTGGAAAAATAACAAAGAAGAAAGCAAAATTATTTATGAGTGAATACAACTACAGATTCATTGATATTTAATTTGTTTACGCTAAACAAGTAAAGAACACATCAAAGATGAAGCGAACTACCTACCGGCGATTAGCAAGGCAAATGAATACAAAAGTAAATAAATAAAATAAATAAACAATAATAATAATAAAATAATGATAAAAAATAAAAATATAAATAAAAATAATTAAAAAATCATGACTCGACCATCTCTCCTTTCTGCAACGAGAGATGGTCTTCTCGTTAGTTTTGAGAGGAAGTTTTATTATAGTTTTATATAGGTTTTATATAGTTTTATGTAGTTTTATACGTCACATCGAGAAAATCAAATTTCGACTGGCATTTTTGGGAAAGCAACGATGAAGTGCAGGTATTGAGAGCATTTTTCAGTTAACTAATCGCAAGAAATCATTTTTTTCCGCCGAGAAAAGTGTCTAGGCCTTAAAGGGTTAACCTTGAACTTTCAATCTCCAAATATACAATAATTTCAATAGTTTCTCCCATATTCCCAACATTTCGAAAAAATACAGTGTGCTATAAAAGTCCCCACTACTCCAACTACTTCGAACTCGATTCTCCACACTGACCATTCAACTTCCTAAATATACAACAAATAATTTCCCATCTTCCCTTTACCTTCACGTTCCTCTTGCCTTAAAAACGTACCGTGACACAAAACTTCCCTCCACCACCAGTACGTCGAAGTCACCTTCTGAACATCCAAGCCTCGAAATCACACAGCGATTTCGCGCTTTCCCTCTATCGCGACGATTCTTGGGGTCCCATTGTGCGATAGATCTTAGTGGATGCCCGTTCCTCGGCGTTTCGCCGCGAAAATTGCCCATGTGCCGCATAGGACGGGGGAAAATGCGGGACGGGAGAGCCGCATTGCATATTCGGAATGGCATATAAGATTGCGCTGCGACGGCCAACCTTATTGCATGGTCGTGGAGCACTCCTAACGAAATGATTCGAAATGCCTGGGGGTATCCCGGCTGGTTCCTGCGCCTCTTTGTCCTCTGGTTCCCAGTTAAGTCCTTTCGAGAGCTGTATTTAATCCGACAGGCGCTCCTTCCACGCGAACTTCGCGCCACTTGATCCTCGGGAATATGTACGCGCGCGCGTCGGCGAAATTAAACGAAATTAACGAGGTTACGACTGCTGCGCGAGCGTGCCGCGTCTCTTCGACACACATTCCGATGAAGTACTGCTCTGATATAATCGAGGTCCCGCTGCAAGATTTCTGCTGGGTTTCGCTGCACTTTCTGTGTTTATCGAGTCCAATTTTTCCAGGTTACCATCAAGCTTCGCCCGATGGAATTGCAAAGTTACGAAAGATGGTAATAGGTATTTACATAGTCGTGATCGATTTTGAACAGAACAGGTTTGTTTAAAAGTGGAATCGCTGTACACGCCCTCATAGGATTTTTGTCAAAGTCAACGCTCGACAGTTATTTACGTAATGAAGTATGTAATAGAATATTCTTATTATGTAACGAGTTCCTTCCCTGGATCCATGGCTCGCACCCTTTGTTTAAAAAAAAAAACAACCAAAATATTTAGTCTGATATCAGTGTCCAGAAAATTGGCCCAACTAGGTAACAACTAGCTAACAACTAGGTACCCTAGTAGCATTTATTGTTGGCATTTTGATGGCCAACTAATTCCCAACTTGGGGATACTGCGGGTCAACCAGAAATGCTACTAGGGTAGCAACTAGGTAGGATATCAGTCTCCAGAAAATTGGCCCAACTAGGTAACAACTAGGTACCCTAGTAGCATTTATTGTTGGCATTTTGATGGCCAACTAATTCCCAACTTGGGGATACTGCGGGTCAACCAGAAATGCTACTAGGGTAGCAACTAGGTAACTAGGTAGCAACTAGATGGTAACTAGGTAACAACTAGGCGGTAACTAGGTAACAGCTACGTAAGAATTAGGTAACTAGGTAGCAACTAGGTAGGAGCTAGGTAACTAGGCGGCAACTAGGTAGCAACTAGCCAATAACTAGGCGATAACTAGGTAGCAACTAGCCAATAACTAGGCGGTAATTAGACAATAACTAGGCAATAACTAGGTAATGATTTGAGAAACCAGCAAACAGCAACTACGTAACAAGTAGGAAACACAATAAGATAACAGCAAACATCCAACTAGAATTTTCTTCCTTCCCTTCGTATTTTCAACCTCTCTTCAAACTTACGCCCCACAGAAACAGAATGCAGTTCGAGACACACTCTGTTTTCATAATGTTCTCCATCAGGTAGCCGATCGACACATTCCTGTTCAGTGCACTACGAAATGATCCGTACACGGTCGTGAGATTTCACGACACGACGGCTAGCAGGCGATACTCGTTCTGCATTTACATCGAGCATGTGCACGTATCTGGGTGCATCGAGGGCCACGACACGCCAGGTCGGTTGTCTGGCGTCCAATCTGCATAATGTCCTGCGCCTCGTGTCCGTGGATTCCTGCCGGCAGCTTCATACGTATTGTAACGTGCTAAGATGTAGTGATTAACCTGAGGCACAACCCTGCGGTGTGTAAATCGATGTCCCCGGGAGTACAAACCGCCAGATGTGTTCTTCGTCGCCTATCACAGAGCTGCACTTATTTCCTCGTGTTTCCAGGTACCACAGGACCTTGAAGTACTAACGCTCTGTGAGTGCTGTGGTCCTGACTTAAGGGGAGGTTCTGGTCTAGAACCCCAAAAAATAGGTGATATTTAGGAATTAATTAAAGGAAAACTACTATATATAATTTAATGGGACTTTTTGCATTGTATTAAGGATGTCTTAAATTATAGAAATATATTTTTTGTTTTATAATTAGTCATTGCAGACAGCCCTGGGGAGTCGTTAAAGTCAAGGCGTCAAAAAATTGATCCAAATCGGTGGGACTGTATCTCCAAAAGTTATTATCCGATTCGACTAAAACCTTTTTTATTTTGAAGATTATTCTTTTGGCTAGGGGGGAACTAAAAAAAATTACAAAAATGACATTTTTTTTAGAAAATAACGACACTTCCAGTTTGAAATCACTTCCCTGTATTTTTCGTCCTTTCAACGCCTTTAAAAATTATTAATTTGTCAATTTTTTGTAATTTTTTCTAGTCCCGCCCCCCCTCCTAGCCAGAAGTATATTCTTCAAAATAAAGAAAGTTTCAGTCGAATCGGATAATAACTTTTGAAGATACAGGTCCCACCGTTTTGAGAACACTGTTTCGAGAAAAACGCATTTAAAGTTTTACGTGAGCGCCGGAGTGGACGGTTGTTGCCCATGCATTTGCCGCTACTCAAATGCCTATAACTTGGGGAATTTTACGAATTTCAACAAATCCTTTTAAACACGTTTTCCTAAAAGGTTGAACATTCGAAAAATGAAATAAAAAAAAATCGACATTTAGACCAGAACCTCCCCTTAAGGGAAGACAGTCAGGGGTGTTAGAAATTATATCCACTTCTGATTTCAGGTTTGATTTTCTCGCCTTATGTAAGAATTTTTATAATACGAAATTTGTATTTGAAAAAATAGTTGCAGAAAGAAGCAGTTTTTTTGTTAAAATTCACTAAATTTAAGTGAATTTAAAGCCTAAAAACTTTCATATTAAAGACTAAAAATTCACTGAAATATTGGCAGAGAAAAAAAATCCCCTGGAGTGCAATACCCCCCGTGTGACCACGTAGGGTTAAATAATCCATTAAAAAAAATTATAAAACAATAACAGAAACAAAAAAACAATAGAAGTGGAGCTACTTTTCTTCAACAATTAAAATCTTCAAACTAAACTTATTCAATTTCAGATCATTGAGGGTTGCTACCTCTCTGCATATTTAGGCCCATTTAACCTTCCCCTAGTGGTTACGACCAGATTAGGTTCTCGACACACTAGCAACGTTCAAACATACCATCGATCTCCTATCGATCGACAATTCCCTCAATTTCTATGATACCGCGGCTGCTCGTCGATTGCTCATCGACTTACGAAAACTGTCATCAAATTGATACTCGACTGCCTCGACAAGAAAGTCTAACGCCGATCGATGAACAGCAAAATATCCGGCGGAAACCTGGAAGTTGCTTGAACAAAGGCCATCGAGGATCACGGATCAGCATACGTGCAACGTTTCCTCGAGTTGCACGATGCAAACGCTGAAGGAGGCTTCCCAGGGGTGCAGCCACGCGGATCTACTCGGCCGCTGCTCGCCACGGGAGGTCGAAATCGTAAGTTGCTCCAAGTTCCTCAGACATTAATGAGGGCGAAACAGCATCGCAGCGCTAGCTAAGGGGATATTTACGACGCTCCGCGCCCGCTGCTGAAGACACAGGTCTCATTTTTCACGAGATCTCCCCTCGCTGTTGAAAGCCTGCGCTCGACTGGAGCTCACTTTTTAGGCTGGCATATTTCACCCTCGTTAATGATTAGATTCGCGCGCCTACCCGCGCTTGTACACGCGCAGCAACTAGGAGGAGCCGGTAGTAGCTTCGTTACGGGGATTGGAAGGAAACGGTGTGCTTGGGAAGTGCACAGCTTGGAACACGATGCCGCTGCTTCAGTTTCTTGGTACGACGTCGACTCCAATAAAAAGGAAAAAAGTAGCCTGCGAAATCGATTGCCCTGCAATATTGTCGAGTAGTTACAAGTATCAATATCATCTGGACTCGATTCCGCTCCTACAAGTGTCACTGCTGCTTGGTACAGCTCGATGAAACGAGTTCCACTCTGAACGAAACTCGAGTGCTTCGGTATTTTGTAATTTGTCTCTTGCAAGTTGTGTGGGGTATTATCTTGAGACGATGGATTTGTATCGGCATCGGTCTCGTACCTTTGTCTGTGGGAATTTCTTTGATTACAAAGGCAGAGGGGTAACAAAAGAAGACGCTGGAGAGGTTTTACTATAAAGGAACGCGATTTCGAGTGACCACGGTCGATCGATCGCAGCTTCCCCTAAGATTTCATCGGTATGCTCTCGAAGGCACTCGATATCTGGCCCCATTCGAGTGAATTGTTAAGCCGACCAGCTCCTGACCCAATTAACCGCCGATCCTCCAATCCGTCGCGGACTTTCGCCGCTGTGCGTCAGGTTCGACGATCTCCAAACAGATTGTGCGAGATATTTTTCGTAATTGATCATGGTAGTTCACGAAATGGACTGTTTTCATATGAAAAATGTGGAGAAAGTGTTTCTTAATGTGTGGTTAAATTCGAAAGGGTAGTGCTTGCACAGCGGAACCCCGGTACTTGTAACTTGCAACCTCGATACTTGTAAATGGACCTTTTCTATTGCACTCTGTCAAGAAATTGTAGAAGTAATTAGGAGATTCTACTGTACATGAAAAAGTAAGTAAGAAAAATAGAATGAAATTTCATAATAATAGTAGTAATAATAATAACAACAATAATAATAAAAATAATAATAAAAATAAAATAAATTCATAAGAAGAAACAGAAGAAGAAGAAGGAGGAGGAGGAGGAGAAGAAAAAGAAGAAGAAGAAGAAGAAAAGTCTCTATTTTCGAAAATACTCATTTGAGAATTCTTCTAACACTTATCAGCTACATATAAAAATAATTCGTAGGTACTTACTAATGCCACGAATCTACACAGAAATAATCTGAACACGTAAAATAAATTTTCTCAAATATTATGGACAACAATTGATGAGAAATTTTTCAAAAACCGACCCAAAAAGTTTTAACTCTGTTTTCCACAAAAAATTCTTTAAAAAAGGAATAATAATTCTTCAAATCATCCCACACGAAACTTTATTGGGGATTGTGAAAAATAGCCCCTACCCTTTAGAAACCAGCGGTAAGGCAACGTTTTTCTCGGAGATTCGATAAGAATTCCATCGTCGACCGGTCGAGTTCTACGAAACGAAATTCGTGGATGGAAATTCAGATCGAAGCGATAGCGAAGCCGTCCTCGACAGGTCGGAACGAAGTTGGGGATCGTAGCTGGGCTTCTCATTGTGCTTGGTCCATTTTATGGCAAACAAGGCTCATTGTCACGGCCTCGCTTGCGTGGCTGTGAACAAACTTTTAACGTCAATGCAAACTCGCCCTTTTGAACGTCCTCTCGTTAGAAGCTGTTTATCCTCGATCATTTTCCACGAACGCATGGGGCGCGAAGATACCGTAATGACCATTAAAGTAACTCTCATTGCCATTCACCGACAGAATCATACTACTTCACACGAAAGAAGCATCAATAAAATTGATGTTCAATAACTTTTCTGGTACTTAGCTTCGGTAATCGACTCGCGAAGCCACCTCGATTACTTACAATTGGAGAGGATAAATTCCTTCGCTGAATGACCCTCAGCAATGACAATATTCCAAGGCTTTGAATTACGAACCCAGTTATTGAAAAGTCTGAGCAGCTGGGATCTAAAATCTGTCTAGCTTGAATCCCATTGAATCGTAATTGCTTCCTGAATATATCACACGATAGTGACTATCTTGCTAGTGGGTACTTTTATTCGAAGGATTCGCGAATTTAAGCAGCAGTCTACGTTTGAATATAAAAGTAACAGCTGCTGAAGAAAGGTAGAGAATAGAGAAGTACGGAGGAGAATAACAGAGAAAGATGGACGATCAATCGACGTCTGTACTGGTTGTTTGCATCGAAGGAGGATTCCAAGGTGTTTCTCGCGGATTTACGCGTTCCCATCAAAGCAGGGAACCGTCGTAGCGATAAAGTCTGTCGAATGATTCACGCCGATGTCGTTTCCCCTTCGATCGACTTGCCGGCAAGATTCGAGGGTGCTTTTGAGTGTCGTTTACGTCCAGTTGCGCAGAATTTGCAACTTCCTTTTCGTTTTCAAATGTAAATGAGGATGGAAGGAAAGAAAATTTCAAATATTGATGGAAGAAACTTTTAACGAGACTTTCATGCCGTTTATTGGCGATTGCTGAAGGTGATTGGCGAAAGGTGGGCTTGAGGGACTTGTTAGTAGTGATGGGATTGAAGGTGATAAAACGTCTGGAGTTAAAACTTGAGACTCAAGAAATCCCAGAACAGTTTGCTAGAACATTGAAGAATCTTGTAAATAGGATGCCCTGAAAGCTTTGAACAGCTTAGAAGTTTTGATAGGGCCGGTACTCTACGATAGTCATGATAGTCATAATAGGCTTTACAGTCCGTGTAGTCTTTATAGTCATTATGATCATTACAGTTCTTATAGTTCTTATAGTCCTTATAGTCTTTATAGACTTTTTTATAGTCCTTATAGTCTTTATAGTCGTTATAGTCTTTATAGACTTTATTATAGTCATTATAGTCATTATAGTCTTTATAGTCTTAATAGTAAATATATTCTTAATAGTCTTTATAGTCTTAATAGTAATTATATTCTTAATAGTCTTTATAGTCTTAATGGTAATTATATTCTTAATAGTCTTTATAGACTTTATTATAGTCCTTATAGTCATTATAGTCTTTATAGTCTTAATAGTAAATATATTCTTAATAGTCTTTATAGTCTTAATAGTAATTATATTCTTAATAGTCTTTATAGTCTTAATGGTAATTATATTCTTAATAGTCTTTATAGACTTTATTATAGTCCTTATAGTCATTATAGTGTTTATAGTCTTAATAGTAATTATATTCTTAATAGTCTTTATAGTCTTAATGGTAATTATATTCTTAATAATCTTTATAGACTTTATTATAGTCCTTATAGTCCTTATAGTCATTATAGTCTTTGTAGTCTTAATAGTAATTATATTCTTAATAGTCTTTATAGTCTTAACAGTAATTATATTCTTAATAGTCTTTATAGTCTTAATGGTAATTATATTCTTAATAATCTTTATAGACTTTATTGTAGTCCTTATAGTCATTATAGTGTTTATAGTCTTAATAGTAATTATATTCTTAATAGTCTTTATAGTCTTAATGGTAATTATATTCTTAATAATCTTTATAGACTTTATTATAGTCCTTATAGTCCTTATAGTCATTATAGTCTTGATAGACTTTATAGTCTTAAGATTATAGACTCAAACTGTCTGAAGACTCCGTACTGCTGATTGGTTCAAAACATTTACAAAAGAGTGAAGTGCCATCTCTACCTGTTAGAGTAAGGAGTTTTACAATATCGTCTGAGTACGATAGAAATCGAAGCTGATCGATCGTTTCCAGGGTCCAGTGGCATTCCAGTCTGGATTCGCAGCAACACGGGCTAAATGGTCGACGTGCTTTAACTCTCAGAGAGGCTTTTAAGTTGAAGCTATGCAAGTGGTCCCCGCAGCGTTCTCGTCGATACCATTCGGCCAATGTATCGACGATTAGCGCGACCCTCCGACGAGGGTGGAAGTTGTTGTCGGGGTGTGAGGTTGTTAGAACAAGTTGTTAATTGCCCTCCTTGAGAGATAGGGGTCTGTAATTTTGATAAGCTGAAGGAGGACGGTTAGGGTTGTTGGCGATAGAAAATTCAGTGATGATGCTTTGGTATATGTACTTCGAATTGAAAGATTAAAGACGTCATACTATAGAGTTAAAAGCTCAGAATTTGGATAATAGAGAATTGAGAGCTCAAAGTTTGTTTCATTGGGTGTTGGAAGCTCAAGATTTTGGGAATGTAGAATTGGAAGGTCAAAATTTGGTTAATATAGAATTGAAAGCTCAAGATTTTCAGCAATACAGTATTGAAAGCTTAATATTTGGGAAATACAGAATTGGAAGCTCAAGATTTAGACAACATACAATTCGAAGCTGAAGATTTATATAATATGGATTTAAAAGCTCAAAGTTTCCACAATATAAATTTCAAGGCTCAAGATTTCTACAATATGCATATAAAACTTCAAGGTTTCCACAATATTAGGTTAAAAGCTCAAACTTTTCGTACCACAGAATTCAAAGCTCATAATGAGGAGCAAGTAAAATTAAAAACTCCAGATTGGAATTACGCAGAATTAAAAACCCAAGATCTGCATACCATACACATAAAGCTCAAAACTTTCTCACGATAAACCCAAATAATCCAAATCACACCCACAAGGGAAATAACTTTCCAAATATACCGACACAATCACACTTCCATCTCAAATCTAATAATCCACTGTACCAAACCTATTTCCATATCTCGATTTCTTCCAATCATTTCGGAGTGCAGAACGAATTCGCGGTGCAATCGGAAGAGAAGCGATAGCTCGAGCAAAATTCAGTCTAAATTTTTTCCCCCCAAATCCCAGGTCGACTCAGGGTTCATCTGAATGTCAGAACCGTGGCCATGCAGTTTGAAACGCCCAGATATCGGACAGAGGAAAGTTCGTTCCTAACTAGCCTTGAGGTGTTGGAATAAACTAATTGAGTCGTGGCGAATTAAAAGTCGCCGCGTTATCGCGACACGGGGGAAAGTTCGAACGCGAGTTGCCAACTTTCCCGTGCACTTTTTGCCCGGCGACTTTATTAATTCACCTCGAGAAACGACTTCGAGATGTTCTTCCCCAACTGTTGTCCCCAGTCCCTCCTTCCTCTTCCATTTGCAAAGCAATAGTCACGATGGTGTCCGACACTTTGAAAACAAAGAAACTCCATCAACAATACGAGCTGGAAACATGTAACAAACTGTGCGAACAGTTGGAAAAATATTATGCAGACAGTATTTTACGTTCTATAAAATTTAGATTCAGAATCAACTCCACCGGAATATTAAAGTTTTGCTGGCAGGTTATTAGTTGCTAAGGCAAATATTGCTCATGAATTTTTAAACAATTGAACAGCGGTTTGGCAGGGACATTCATGGGGGAAAGATTGTCCCCAGTCCCATAAAATCAGGAGCACGTCAAGAGACCGGTCGTAATTTTATGTCCGATCCAGTTGGAAGGGAATAGGGAAACGCTTTCAGAAGGGGATTCGCGTTGGATTTTCGGCGGATTTAATGCCGCGATAAAGAATAATTCCATGCTTTTCCATTGCTGGAAAAGCTGTCCATCCCGATGCACGTCGAACCTTTTCAACCTCGATGGCTATCGAACCGTGGACCCCGCAATATCCGGCGAAGGAGGATACGACGGCTGAAAATATCGAGGGAAAACCACGAGCCTCTAGAATGCCACGATCGTTCTCGTTTCAGCGCCTTTGCGTGCGTGGATTTCATTAAAATCGCTATCGATGTTGAATCAAACCTTTATAACTCTGGACCTTCGAAAATTGAAGGGACGACATTAAAATAGAAACCCAGCTGCTTAACAGATATCTGATAAAAAAGAATTGGAGATCTCCAAAACGAAGGTTCTTAAATCAATCGTTTTGCACGTAAGAAAAATTAATTTCATTCAACGTCTCTACCATTTGTCTATCAGTTTTCTAAACGGTTGAAATATGGCTCTTATGAGTTGTATTACATAGTTATAGATGCACCAAGCAGTAGTGACTTCTCCACTGCGCATGCTCCAAATGAAAGTGGGCGGAGCTATGTCCCCCTCCACTTCGCAGCGTGGATTCAGTGCTACGAATGCTCCTATCATGCTCCTATATTTTTCGTCCCTCTTTTAACTTTCTGCAAACGTCGCTGGTGTTTGGTACACATAGACAGTCGTATATATTATATAATGCAACTCCGAAGCAGGCGGCATGGTAAATATATTCAGGGAGCCACGCAAGAAATCTCGTGGACTGAACATTTTTAACGAGCAAACAGGTTACATTGAATAAAGGGGTGATATTATTCACTGCGCGCGCTTTCCAATCTGAAATCGTGCGGGGAAAATGTTGGCGGCGCATTTAGTAAATGTAACGACACCCGGGAGCCCATTCGTTGCTCGACAGTTCCACCTTTGAATTATTCATGCCAGCCAGACAGGCAGCAAGTTCGAGCTTGAGGAATCGACGTCGAGCGGAGAGTTCGCGTTAAAATCCACCGAGTTCCCGCGGAAAAACATTCCCATCGGGGGTGTCGTGTTTCCGCTTGCTTTCAGCCCGCTCTATTGTCGCGGCGTTCCTCCTTGTTCCTCCCTTTTCCGCTCGTTCGGCGATAAAGGGGAGCATTTTATGTTCCCTTCGACGTTATCGTTTAAAGTTCGATACCTTCGAGCTATTTCGGTTCAAAAGTTATGGACCTTTGGGTTTGATCGTTGATGTCATTACATATTGCAGTGTCAGAAGGCAAGTATAGTGTCAGTAGAAAATGGTCATTACCTGTGGGTGTACCAGACAATTGTGATATTTGTTAGGTCGAGGAACGCTTCGATATTATAACATGCTAAATTTCTGATCTAGGCATTATTTTCACAGAATTCGAGCTGTAGAGTGGGCGTGGCCGATCGCTCCGCCTATTTTGTATCCTCCTACTTTGTAACCTCCCACTATGTATCCTCCCACTATGTATCTTCGCACTATGTATCCTCCCACTATGTATCCTCCCACTATGTATCCTCCCACTATGTATCCTCCCACTATGTATCCTCCCAATGTGTATCCTCACACTATGTATCCTCTCACTTTGTACCCTCCCACTATGTATCCTCTCACTTTGTACCCTCCCACTTTGTATCCTCCCATTCTGTATTTTCCCACTTTGTTCCCTTTCCCTTTGTATCCTCCCACTTTGTACCCTGTCACTTTGTATCCTCCAGTTTGAACCCTCCCACTTTGTATCCTCCCACTTTGTACCCTCCCACTTTGTATCCTCCCACTTTGTACCCTCCCACTTGAGCATGCACACTGGGGACTTCGCTATTGCTCGGTATCCCTACACAGAGACACAGAGAGATAATCGAAAGAGGGGAATATATATTCGCATTCTACTTTCTCTCATTCTATTTACTTCAGTTGTTTCATTCATTAACCACAATATATTTCCTACAACGCCCCACTCTATTCGGATCCGTGAAAAGGAAATTGTGTCTTGTCCAGCGCAGTGTTCTCGCATAGTGGAGCGTAAGGTAGGAAGAATGAATTGCCGCGGCGACAGTTTTAAAAGGGCACGCGTTATGATCGTAACTCGGCGGGTCTCATTATTTTCATAGAAATAATAAATCGCTCCCTCGCGATACGCTGGAGACGGCTGTGTCCCGCTTTTAATCAACTTACACGGGCGTAAGCGAATAGACGGGGGAATACACAGCCGAGTGCCTCAGTTACGTTGAAACGAATATTTCTCGATTGTCCCGTATACTTCTCCCCGGGACGCGATAACGAGCCGCTAGCGTATAGCGCCCTTTATTCGCGCACAATAAATCCGTGGTACGAAAGCTGGCGGGAGCTACAAGTGGTTCCATAGTCGACATTGTTACGTTCTCGTTTCGGAGTTTTAATTGTAAACAGAGAGTTGGACTCCTTGAGGTATTCCAAGTTGCTCTGCAGGTGTTAAAAGACAATATTTTCATGATCGATGATGAAGAAAAATGTAGCGAGTGACTTGCTTCAATTTCAAAATTAGAACTCAATTTTGGTACTCTGCGTGTGGATTCTACTCGTCAGTAGAATGAAAAGTTATAAACGAACGATATATTGCAAATGAATCCTTTTCTTGTAAAAGAAGGTTAAAGTTTCGACCAATTGGGGCGTGCAGAGACTTAGGGGCGGAGCGCTTCCCCCACTACTAACGCCCACTGAGGGGGGGGGGGCAAGCTCCGCCCAAAGGCGCAGCTCTACGCGATCCAATTGGTCGAAACTTTATCCTTCTGTTACAAGCAAACGATTTATTTGCGACACACGGTTCCTTTACAACTTTTCATCCTATTGACTGGTAGAATATGCGAGGGTAAAAAAATTTGACCTAGCACCTCAGTGTCAATGTAAATTCTACTTCCTTCTACCTTCACCAAACGAATCACGTAGTTCCGTAAATTCCCTCATAAAATCAGCCTTAAGCTACATCGACTTGATCGATATTCGCAAGCGTACATATCAAACACCCCTTAGCCCCAGCATTACACCACCCCGAACGCCTGCACCGTTGTTCCCCCACAGGGTACACTTCCCCCGATAGACTACAGCAGGGATAAATGGTCCACGAATATTTTCCCTTACACATAAAGTCTCCCCTAAAACGAGCACCCGCTGACAACGCGTGGACCCGTTGAAACCTCCCTTTACCCAAGCCAGAACATCGCGCCTTTAAATCTGAATCCCACCCCCGAGACCCTGCCCCGACTCCTCAGACTTCCCAACCGCGAAACTTTCCAGTCATCCTTCAGCCCCCTTATCTCAACATTTTCATCCGGCTTCTCCATAAAATCGCGTTCCTCATTGGAAAGCCACTCCCCCCAACCAGGAATCCTAACAAATTCTAACGAAAGAGGAGCTCCTTTCATCCCTCCGTTCAATCCCCCCGGCTCGATGCCTCCCGCTTCCGCAGCCGCGAATTCGATGTCCTCGTTTCGAATCATCATATCCTCCCGCGTGAAAGGGGCATTAATCCCCGCTGTCTCATTAACGACAGGCAACCCGTCGCGCAGCCCGCCCGGGGGCGCACGCTTGGAAAGGGGGGAGAAGAATCGCGCGCTTCCCCGTGAAAAGAATATCAGTGAAAGGCCGGCTGCAATTACGATTCCATCGAAATCTGGGCCAGGACGCGGCTGCCGTTTATCAGGACAGGAGTCAGGGCCTGGGACAATGGAAGCCGCGTTGAATTCCCTTTCCATCCGCGCCACGTCCATTCAGCGGGCACGCTGCTCGTGATTAACGCTGCAGAAAGCACCCTCGGACTCCCAGCTAATTAATTCTTTCTTCGGATCCACCGTCGCCGCGTCTTTTGTTTCACTGTGACCGTTGCAACTCGTCGTACCTACAGCCGTTTCCCCACTGCGCCGGTGTTAGCCAATCGGTAAGGCCGCTTGGTAGTGCCAAACATGTGTACTCTTCGTTCATCCTAAGAGTAGATCCTAAGAATAGGAACCGACAGGGAAAGCGCTACGACCAATCGCGTGTGTCAGATCAGTGGGAGCTGCGCGAACCTGTCGAAAATCGGTAAGGGTTTACTCTAAAGATAAAATCGTAGGTCTGCTCTTAGGATTCTGAAGACGTCTCTGTTGGCTTGGGTAGCATCGTTTGATAAGCCAAACGCATACCGGCCGATTTAACGATTGGCCTTACCGATCGGTATTTTTTGTATTTTGTATTTATTGTTTTTCCTGTTAAACAGGAATGGCGTTTCAAGCTTTATCCGCTTATATTGCCCAACGAACTATAGTCATATCTTTTCTCTCCTCCCTCTCCTTCGGGTCCCAGCAGCAGCGGCGTACCGGGAGAAAGGTGGTCTCCCATCTTTCCCCAGTACCCGCCCCGTGATGCTTAACTTCGGTGATCTAACGAGAACCGGTGTTTTCCATCACGGCTACGGCCGCTGGTTACCGATCGGTAAATACCGATACAGTGGGGACGCGGCTTACGATTCTCCTTCGCGCAGGATCGCTGTTAGCGCCCCCTTTCACGCAGCGGATGAAGAACGCGAAAACAATCGGGATTTAGGTCGATTTCAAGTGTAAACGCCATCAGCGAGCGCAATCTAGGTAGTGTGCCGGCACTGACAGAAATGGGTTTATTATAAACCGCGGATTTGCAATGGAGATCGCGGGGGCCGGTCGGTGATTGGCGACGTCCGCGGAAATCGGCTTTTCCAGCGCGTCCGCGCGGTCGATTTTTCATTGGGCCGGATTATTCTGGGAAATAACATTTGCTTCGTTTACAGGAAAGACCGAGCGCGTTATCGCGGGATATTGAGATTCCGAGTGCTCGCGGGGAATCGGTGGCTGGTTAACTTACGAGTCATTTTTTGCGCAAGAGTTATAGGGGTAAACAGTGTAGTTGTTGGTCACCCAAGTCAGAGGTTCACATAAGCGTTGAATTATAAGTGTTATTTTGATAGCTTTAAGAACACAATTAGTATTAATAGCTGTAAACGACTCTAATAGTCTAGAAATAGATATTGTATAAAAAAAAGAGTAGGGTAAAGATACACAGACAAAATTTTATGTGTCAACATATATAAAATTAAACAGTTAAAAATAAAAAAAAATTAAAAAATTAAAACCCACTTCAAAAAAATAAAATTTCACTAAAAAGTAAAAATAATTTTTTCCCTTATTTAATCTAGGGTAAAGGACCCAATTACTACCACCTACCCAATTACTGTCACCGTAAGCTATTTTAAGTAAAATAACGAATAAATCTTATAAAATGATACATAAAAAAAATTAGCGTACAATTCAAACTGTTATTTATACGATACAAAATACAGTACTTAATTTTTTCTTCGTTAATTTGAATAAAACGATAAAAAATTTTAAGCGGATATTAGGAGAATGGAAACGATGACTTTCTTACTAGCGAAAGAGGAAACAAGGCGTTAAAGAAAATGCTGTAATTGTAATATTTAAGCTATTAACATAACAAAATATAATATTTTAAATAATATAAGCATCATAGAAAGTAATAAAGACCCGAATTCAACGATTCATTAAGTCTTTTTACTTATTAATTGGGGGACAGTGATTGATACAAGCGTTTCAAGAATTTTGGTATTACTTTCATAGCAGTAGTTGCTCATGTACATGACGCGACGTAACCTTAAAATGACAGATAAACAGTATCAGGTTAGCTGGCAGTAATTGGGGTGTCAGTAATTCAGTCAAATACATTTGGAGGGTGTCAGTAATAGATCACGTAATATATTTTTGAAATTGATGAATTTATACATAAAAATCGAAGTTTTAATATCCACCAAATTTTTTTTCATCAAGTAAACATATTAAACAATAATAAATATCAAGACCAACATATACTTTTAGTCTATAAGTACAAAACTATAAAATAATATCAGCGTCAACGCTTAATGTGTCAGTAATTGGGTCATTTACCTTAGACGGATTCATAAAAATTGATAGAAAATACGTTTCCTACGAGAAAACATTGTTATTGGCCAGGCGAAGGCAATGATTGGCCGATCGTTTGGCAGTTATTCGCCATTATTTCATAACCTATATCTGACATACATATAGGTACCCTAGCTAATTATGAAATAATGTAAATGTAAAAAAGTATCAATTATTTCGGTTAGAAGCATAGGATTTAAATTATTAAATAAAAATGGGTATATTTTATATAGGTAATGTAATATTATTAAATTTAAAATATATAATCTATAGTACCTTTTCTACTTAAATGTTTCTATATTAGCTATATGGTATTGCACCTTCTTTTAACAGCGTTTTATATTGTGTTAATAGCATTTTAAAATCACAACAAAGACGCGGCCAAAGTTCTGGCGAACGGCGGCCAACAACTGTTTCACTGTTGCTATGACTGTTAGCTACCCGTTGGCCTCGTGGCCAATGACTGTCCTAAGACATTATTTACGTTACAATTCTTGGTCACCTATAATTTTTGCAATAATGTATAATATTAATGAATAAATAATCCTTTTTTATAAAGTTTAAAACTTTATTTGTCTAAAGGCATAATTATTTCTTAATATTCACAGTAATATTCACATTAATATTCACATTATTTCTTAATATTCATATTTTTTAAAAAAAAAAGAGGCCAATCACTGCCGGGTGGCCAACAACTACACTGTTTACCTCTAGCCCTCGGGTGATGATGTATTTTGGAGATTCTATCGGAGCGGTGGCTCAGGTTTGGTAATATTTCGCGACGGGAGATTTCTCTTGTATGGCCGCTATCATTTTTCAACGTGCTCCCTTTGCAGAAGCGTTTTTCGGTGCTAGCAACCGTCCGCTTTGGGGAAAGGGATAGGAACGCGTTCTGCCTCGTAAATTCGCGCGATACTCGCGTATGGAACGTGCTGGCCGTCAGGATTGCTGGAGTTTATTCCGTGGTTTGGGGATTAGTTGGGTCTTGAAGGGAATTTTGGACCGAGTGCTGTAATATCGCAGTTTAATTTGGAGGATTCTTGGGTGAAGTTTGTTTGTTCATGCAGCTTCTGGTATTCATTATATGCATTAGTTGTCAGAGTTCGGAGATGCGGATTGCCAGTGGATTCTGGGTAAGTAGAAGATAGGGAGGTAGAGGGTGAAATAGGGAATAGGATAGAATGTGGGATTTAGAATTGAAGAGATTATTATAGAATTTAACTCTCGGTTGTCACACCTATTTCTTCGAACGGAGTTGTCACGCTGGGTCGATTCGACCCAAGCCAATTTTCAATCAGCTGCTGTCTGAAAACTATCTGTTAAATTAAGGCGTTCATCAAGGCAATGAATGATTTTAGGAATTTTTCTAGGGGTTTTAATACAAAAAATAGAAGAAAATATTTATTACACATGATTTATTAGTCCATAAAGTACACCTAAAAATTTTTTACAATAATTTTGGTATTAAATTATTTACAATTTTTTAGGTTCTTTGGACCACTGCAGAAAAATGATTAACATGATATCTCCCTTTAAACATCGATGGATCTGGGAAGTAAAATGGTATTCTTGTAAAATAATGTTGCCATAAAGGTAGAGTTAAACATGTGCAGCAGCGCGCATTGCGCGCCGAACACTAAAACTTTCTTACGGTACGAGGTCCTACGTTGCGCGCCGAACCATAAAAATCGACCCTTGTAATGGTGTTCTGTAGCGTGCATTGCACATGTTTAACCGTGCCTTTATGGACTGACGGGCCAAAGTTTTTAATTTAAAAGAATGTACAATTTGTAGCACTTTGAAGTTAGATAACACTTTTTCATGCAAAATTTTCCTCTGTGCATGAAAAATTACTTAAACGAAATATAAAAAAGATGGCTGTCAGGTCTTTACAAGAATATCATTTTATTTTTCATATCCAGCGATATTTAAGGGAGATATCATGCTGGCCATTCTTTCTGCAATAGTCTAAAGAACCTAAAAAATCATAAATAATTTAATATAATAATTATTGTGAAAAAAATTCGTGCACTTAATTAACATTTCAAGTATCGTCATGTTTAAAGTTTAAACAGTTGTGCCATTTTCAATGATGGCGTCAAAAGTATTTTACCTCAAAGTCAAATTGTGGGTCATTTTGAGCCAGTGAAAACCAAGGGCCAAAATAGACAAGAGTAAAATCGAGTAAAGCGGTCTGTAGACGTTCAATATTATTGCGCAATATTCAATATTGCACAATATTATTGACTGTCTGTGGATCATATTGGAAGGTTGCACAATACAATTGAAAGGTTGCACAATAATATTGAAAAGTTGTACAATATATTGCGTGAATGAAGAAGAGAATCGGCCCATAGACGCTCAATATATTGTGCAATATATTGCAATATTCATATTGCACAATAATATTGAACGTCTGTGGATCATATAGGAAGATTGCACAATATATTGCGCGAATCAAAACGGTTTTGATATTTATTGTGCAATATTCAATATTGCACAATATTATTGACCGTCTATGGATCATATTGGAAGGTTGCACAATAAAATTGAAAGGTTGCACAATAATATTTAAAGGTTGTACAATATATTGCGTGAATGAAGAAGAGAATCGGCCCATAGACGCTCAATATATTGTGCAATATATTGCAATATTCATATTGCACAATAATATTGAACGTCTGTGGATCATATAGGAAGATTGCACAATATATTGCGCGAATCAAAACGGTTTTGATATTTATTGTGCAATATTCAATATTGCACAATATTATTGACCGTCTATGGATCATATTGGAAGGTTGCACAATAAAATTGAAAGGTTGCACAATAATATTGAAAAGTTGTACAATATATTGCGTGAATGAAGAAGAGAATCGGCCCATAGACGCTCAATATATTGTGCAATATATTGCAATATTCATATTGCACAATAATATTGAACGTCTGTGGATCATATAGGAAGATTGCACAATATATTGCGCGAATCAAAACGGTTTTGATATTTATTGTGCAATATTCAATATTGCACAATATTATTGACCATCTGTGGATCATATTGGAAGGTTGCACAATAATATTGAAAGGTTGTACAATATATTGCGTGAATGAAGAAGAGAATCGGCCCATAGACGCTCAATATATTGTGCAATATATTGCAATATTCATATTGCACAATAATATTGAACGTCTGTGGATCATATAGGAAGATTGCACAATATATTGCGCGAATCAAAACGGTTTTGATATTTATTGTGCAATATTCAATATTGCACAATATTATTGACCGTCTATGGATCATATTGGAAGGTTGCACAATAAAATTGAAAGGTTGCACAATAATATTTAAAGGTTGTACAATATATTGCGTGAATGAAGAAGAGAGTCGGCCCTTAAACGCTCAATATATTGTGCAATATATTGCAATATCCATATTGCACAATAATATTGAACGTCTGTGGATCATATTGGAAGATTGCACAATATATTGCGTGAATCAAAACGGTTTTGATATTTATTGTGCAATATTCAATATTGCACAATATTATTGACCATCTGTGGATCATATTGGAAGGTTGCACAATAATATTGAAAGGTTGTACAATATATTGCGTGAATGAAGAAGAGAATCGGCCCATAGACGCTCAATATATTGTGCAATATATTGCAATATTCATATTGCACAATAATATTGAACGTCTGTGGATCATATTGGAAGATTGCACAATATATTGCGTGAATCAAAACGGTTTTGATATTTATTGTGCAATATTGAATATTGCACAATAATATTGACCGTCTGTGGGACACCCAGCAAAATATTGTGCAATATATAGCACAATAATATTGACCGTAAGCAGCCCCTACACGGTAAATATATTGCGGCATATATTGCACGATAATATTGACCGTGTGAGAGACTCAGCATAAATATTGTGCAATAGATAACACAATAATATTGACAGTTCAGCTCTTAGACGGTCAGTATTGCAATATTGAATATTGCACAATATTATTGACCGTCTACGGACCGCTTAAGATTAAGCAGAATGAACTAAAATCGACTCAAGATTCTCAAATTTATAATAATCCTAAATAAAATCGCTTAGAAATAACTAGACTTGGGTTCAATCAAGTAGAACAGCACGAAATTGGGTAGACCTGGGAAACAAACCACGAAACAGAACCCACAAAAAGGCACTCGTCAAAATACGGAATAAGACACAAAGAATCCTACAATTCACCATAAATTCATCCCATACAACTTGTTCCAAATCTAAACATTTTCATAACACCCACCCTTGACCTTTCCTCCCTCAATTTGGACCGGCCAAGCACAGACACAAAAGAAGAATACCGTTGAAAGCTCCGAATTCATGGCTTAGCCCAACGCTTGTCCATTTTCACAGGCGTTCGTACGCAATTCAGCGAAGAAAGAGGTCCGAACAATTCCCCTGCGGATTGGTCGATTCAGGGTGAAAGAGGGAGGAAACGGAAGGAAGTCGCCCCCAAAAGGATTCACTGTATCGGGACCGGTGGCTAAAGGCCGAGGTTTTCCGTTCGTCGTACGTGACCGTGTCGATGGGAGGACGAAGTGTGCAATTAACAAAACGCGGTTGGAATATCGATAACCCCCAAAGCGGGGGCTTGGTTCTCTCGAAAAGCGGTCCGCGGAAAGAACAGATGGAGGTGGGTGAAAACGAGGGTTAGGGAAAAAGGTTATAAAGCAACAACGTGATACGCCAGTGAAAGCAACGAGTGGAGAGGGAGCGGAAGGGATGCAGGGAGTGACCGCGCTCGCTTGAATTTCAAAAGCTCACAGCTTCGCGGCCTGGTCCGTGCTTCATGGCTCGGAACGCGTCGGAAAGCTTCGGGTAATTTATACCACTCGACCCCTCGAGCCGTCCACCGAAACGGATGTGTCCAAGGCCGAGCTTTCTGGTCCTGATATATCGAATTGGGAGCATTCTGATCTTCAGCTTTTAAACATTGCATTTCCGAGGGGGGAGAGTTTTGATCTTCAGCTTTTGAGATGGGAGATTCGGGATTCGGAGCTTTCTAGTCTTCAGCTTTCGAGATAAGAGATTTAAGATTCGTAGTTTTTTTTATCTTTACGTAAGGAATTCCAAGCGTTCTGATCTTGAGCTACCGAATTCGGAGCGTTTTTTTATCTTAAGCTATCGAATTCGGAGGGTTCTAATCTTGAATTACCGAATTCGGAGCGTTTCCAACCTTTAGCAACCGAATTCGGAGCGTTCGGATCTTGAGCTACCGAATTCGGAGCGTTTCTGATCTTACGCTACCGAATTCCAAGCGTTCTGATCTTGAGCTACCGAATCCGGAGCGTTATGATCTTGAGCTACCGAATCCGGAGCGTTATGATCTTGAGCTACCGAATTTGGAGCGTTCCGTATCTTAAGCCTTCAAATTCGGAGCGTTCTGATCTTGAGCAACCGACTTCTGAGCGTTCAGATCTTAACCTCCCGACTTCTGAGCCCTCTTATCTTGAGCTACCGAATTCGAAGCGTTCTAATTTTAAACTTCAGCATTCAGAGCTTTATTATTTCGAGCTCTCGAGATGAGAGCTTTAGAATTCGGAGCTTTATTATCTTGAGCTCTCAAGGTGTGACCACTGGAATTCGGAGCTTTAATATCTTGAGCTCTCGGAATGGGAGCTTTGGAATTCGAAGCTTCATAATCTTGACCTGTCAAATTCCTACCTTTCTGATCTTGTCCTTTCATATTCGGAATTTTCTGGTCGTGAGTTTTGAAGTTGAAAGCCTTCGTACACAGAACTTTTTAATCCCGAGCATGCGCTAACGCCATGCCCCCGAATCTCGCTGATTTGTTCGCTCTGCCGCGATAGCGTAATTGCACGACTCCTTTGGGGTTGCGTTTAATGTCGTGGCGTTTCGCGAAAGGCTACAAGGGTCGTGCTAGCAACCTCGACGTACCATTATTTTTCTTTGCTGTTGGGTATATAAAGAAGTTGGGAGGCTGTATTACTACAGAAGAAATCTTTTAAGGAATTAAATGACCAAGATTCAGAGCCGGTTTAAATTTTAAATAATTGCATCCCCGAATCACGTGGTCTGCTGGGTGATTAGTGAGCACATGTTTTAGAGTTTAATGCCTAACGATAAATTTTCTCTATGAGATTCTTAAGTCCACCTCCGAAAGGAAGATTTTAATATTCTTGAGGCGTAAGATCCAGCAGCATGAAATTATGGCAAGTGAAATACGAATTTCACGGGGTATGTTAGGTGAAACGAAGCTGGGACCACCTCGCCTCGGATACGCAATATCGTACTCGAAATTCACCCTCTCTTACTTCGGCTTCCGAAGCCGTACATACATACGCTGTTTTATGGAAATTTCTTTAATACCTTTATGGAAATATTTTCGACGTGTTTCTGCTCGCCCCGCGACGAAATGACATTCCTGGTATACAGGTGGAGAAGATTGCGTGCATTGATGTGTAACTGTACGCCACGTGGCATTCACTCGAATCAGCTTCTCCTGCGACATATTCCACTTCGGACTTTATAACAATTCATACCGTGAACGCTAGCTCGTTTGACGCGCAGCTTTCGAGTTTGAAAGTTTTAACATTTCAGTTTCGAGCTTTTGTGCTGAGAGGCTTCTGTCACTGAGCTTCCCACGTCACGGATTTTGGAATTCGGAGCTTTCTGATTTCCAGCTCTCGAGGTGGAAGCTTAGGAATTCGGAATTTTTAAGATGGGAGCTTTGGAATTTGGAACTTTGAACCTGAGCTTTCGTAGTTGAAGGTTTATTCTTTTGAGCTCTCGAATTCGGAATTTTCGAAGTGAAAGCTCTGGAATTCAGAACTTTGTGATCTTTAATTTTTAAATTCAGAGCTTTTCTGATCTGGAGCTATCGAATTGAAAGTTCTTGAAATGGAAGCTTTCGAATTCAGAGCTTTCGAATCTTTAGCTTCCGAAGTCGGAATTTTCGGGATGGGAGCCTTAGAATTCTGAATTTTCGAGTTGGCTGCTTTGGAATATGGAACCTTGTGATCCTGAGCTTTCGAATTCGAAAGCTCCTGCTCTTGAGCTCTCGAATTCAGAATTTTCTAAGTGGAAGCTTTAAAATTCGAAACTTTATGATCTTGAACTTTCAAATTCGAAGCTTCCTGATTTCCAGCTCTCGAGGTGGAAGCTTAGAAATTTGGAATTTTTAAGATGGGAGCTTTGGAATTTGGATCTTTGAACCTGTGCTTTCGTAGTTGAAGGTTTATTCTTTTGAGCTCTCAAATTTGGAATTTTCGAAGTGAAAGCTCTGGAATTCAGAACTTTGTGATCTTCAGTTTTTAAATTCAGAGCTTTTCTGATTTGAAGCTATCGAATTGAAAATTCTTGAAATGGAAGCTTTCGAATCTTTAGCTTCCGAAGTCGGAATTTTCGGGATGGGAGCCTTAGAATTCTGAATTTTCGAGTTGGCTGCTTTGGAATATGGAACCTCGTGATCCTGAGCTTTCGAATTCTAAAGCTTCTGCTCTTGAGCTTTCGAATTCAGAATTTTCTAAGTGGAAGCTTTAAAATTCGAAACTTTATGATCTTGAACTTTCAAATTCGAAGCTTCCTGATTTCCAGCTCTCGAGGTGGAAGCTTAGAAATTTGGAATTTTTAAGATGGGAGCTTTGGAATTTGGAACTTTGAACCTGAGCTTTCGTAGTTGAAGGTTTATTCTTTTGAGCTCTCAAATTTGGAATTTTCGAAGTGAAAGCTCTAGAATTCAGAACTTTGTGATCTTCAGTTTTTAAATTCAGAGCTTTTCTGATTTGGAGCTATCGAATTGAAAATTCTTGAAATGGGAGCTTTCGAATTCAAAACTTTCGAACCTTTAGCTTTCGAAGTCGGAATTTTCGGGATGGGAGCCTTAGAATTCTGAATTTTCGAGTTGGCTGCTTTGGAATATGGAACCTTGTGATCCTGAGCTTTCGAATTCGAAAGCTCCTGCTCTTGAGCTCTCGAATTCAGAATTTTCTAAGTGGAAGCTTTAAAATTCGAAACTTTATGATCTTGAACTTTCGAAGTCGAAGCTTCCTGATTTCCAGCTCTCGAGGTGGAAGCTTAGAAATTTGGAATTTTTAAGATGGGAGCTTTGAAATTTGGAACTTTCGAATCTTTAGCTTTCGAAGTCGGAATTTTCGGGATGGGAGCCTTAGATTTCTGAATTTTCGAGTTGACTGCTTTGGAATATGGAACTTTGTGATCCTGAACTTTCGAATTTGAAAGCTCCTGCTCTTGAGCTCTCGAATTCAGAATTTTCTAAGTGGAAGCTTTAAAATTCGAAACTTTATGATCTTGAGCTTTCGACTTCAGAGCTTTCTGATCTCAAGTTCCGTAAAGGATATCTTCCCATAGCAATATCGACCGTCCAAGTTCAAATCCTTCTCACCTTAATCTCCGAATACAGAAACTTCCCACCAATATTCTTCCAAAACCCCCGCATCCTAACTCCACACACTGAATTTAAAAATTCTCCGCCACTTCGTTTCCCCCAACCACCAACGCTCAAACTCCCCTTACCCAACACTCCCCCCACCACCCACCACCAGTCACTTCAATCAATCCTCCCCCAACCACTAAAAAAACAACCTCACAGCGCCGACACTTAAAAATAATATATCCACAGCCATGGTAACCCCTCCGCGACATTAATTAACACAACGGTTCTCGCTGCTCCCCCGCGATAACACACCCCTGTACATTATGAAAATAAATGACTCGAAACCGAAGCGCCACCCAACCAGACGGAAACACTCGGCGGCATTACATTAATTACAAGCCTTTGCAACGGTCAGCGACAGTGACACAATTAATTAAATCTGCATCAGCCGTTATCAAACATTACCCCATTATTAATTGCCGCCTTTCTCCACTCCAAATTCGATTTCTCCAGGAATTCCTGCGTCCACCAGAGCTTTCGTTGCAGCGCTCCCCGCTTTGACGTCCGCTTCTTCTCGGACCACGAATTCCTCTCCCGGTTCTTTATGCTCCAGTTCACTGTGCCGCTGGCATTCCATATCCGCTTCGGTAACTCTCAAGTGAAACCGCCAAGCGAAAGCGCAGAATCGAAGCGGCTTATTCTAATCTCCTACCCCGCACGGTTACTTCTTCCTCCATCCGAAGATGCTCCGTGCTGTACACCTCTGCTATCGAGTATACGCTGCCTCGTCCAGTAATTGAATCTCCTGACACGCGTCGTTTTCGTCGGGGGAAACGGACGAAATCACGGGGGCACCCTCGATCGTATCAAATAATTGGGCAACAACGTCAGCTGACGATCTTTCCATCGAACAATGCAGCGGATCTTCGGTCCTGGCTCTAGTAATTCGATTAGCATCCGTCGTTACTCGAGTTACTTGCCCCCTTTTTCTTCGCTCGACAAGTTTCTTTGGAGGGTGTCGTAGGAGGCACTTCATGTTAGGGTAGGTAGCTCGATTAGAATAGGGAGGAAGGCAGTGACTGGGTCAATTTTGATCCGGACCTTTCTTTGTTCTTGGATTCCTTAGGAACGTGATTATTTTCTTGTAGTAATTAATATTTTCAACTGTGGGGATTGTATTTTGAGTATAGATTGGAAGTATTGTGAGCCTGGGTCAAAATTGACCCAAAGGTTACTGAGGGATAAGTCAACTTGAAATACCGGTTGTAGTATTTATACACGTGTACTATTTTCTTTTTTGGAAATACTTACGTGGGACTGAGATGTATAGGATGTCCCAGTGTTAATGGTGGAACCAAGGAGAGGTGATTCTACATGAAAAGCTAAATCGAAAATATAAAATAATTTCTTTTAGTTGAACCTTTATATCTTATTTTCATTTATAAGCCCACTTTAAGGGGGTATACCCGTTTGAACCCTCGGAAAATGTGTACATTTTGTGGATTTTTTTACACGTCAACGGCTTGATGAAGATTTCTCGTTTTTTTACTATGTTCGCATAGTATTATGAACTACTTATAAAAAAAGTTTCAGTTAAAAAACTATTGTTTTTCGGAAGTTGTGGATACACATCCGAAAGTCTCTCGATTTTAGACGGTTAAATGGTGGGCGTAAAAACAGCTTTATGTCGTGGCTGAATTAAAAAACAATAAAATATTCTTATAAAGTATGTGAATAGCTATCGTCCGTCGGGGCTGATTTTGAAAATTTTGAAAAATAAATAAATGGTGAGAGATCAAAGGTAAAGTTACATTTTTCTAAGAGAAAATGCCACTTTTCTTTCTTTATAAATAATAAACGGGGAATCGGAATAAAAAAAGCCCTCGATGGACGATGTGGAATCTTATTACGATCCTGCATGCAAACTTGGAAGTGAATTGGTTGAACGCAGCCCGAGTTTTTAAGCCCACCGTAATGAAAAATGTACTGCTCTCTTTAGTTAAAATGTCCTATCTAGCATTTTGAAACAACCGAGAAAACTGAAGTTTTATCATTTACTTTGTACCGTCCTTATTTCTCTTCGTTCAAATTAGAACGTGTTGTCATTATTTCGTAACACCTTAATATAATTTTTTGTAATAGGTATACCAGTATGTAATGTATTATTAACGTACCAATTAATTAATTGTTTTAGATAGGATATTTTAACCATTTGGAAAAAAGTTAGGTTAAATACATTAGACTGTTTATAAATCTTTAGGAAGCACGTAGAGTTTTCTAACTTTACTTAAAAGGTAAAAGACGTGAGGAATATCGAATATTTCTGCATATTTCAAAAAATGAAAAAATGCTAGATAGGACAGTTTAACTAAGGAGGGCAGTGTAGTTCCGCTGCGACCGGTCGAGCCGCCGCGCCGCGCCGCCCCGTGCTACCTGGAATGTTTCACCCAAATGCCTATAACTTTGTCAATTTTCCGAATTTTTACATCGGACTTGATTTATAATATTCCTAAAACATCAATCTATGAAAATATGTAAAAAGAAAAAATCCGATTTTTGACACTTTCAAACGGTTATACCCCCTTAAGCAGATAGAGATGGATAATAACGCATAATATTGATAAGCACTGTGCATATTCAGTGCACACGTACTCGAAGAATATTCAAAGCTGATTTTCTCGAGAACAGAGCCTTAAATAAAAAAAAATTTATTCTATACTTTCGACTTATTTTTTATATTGTTTATACAGGAAAACCCTTTGGTACATAGAGGATAGAGAAAAACAGTAGGGGACTAACACATAAACACAAAAATGGGCAAAATAAAGGAAAATAGAAAGAGTATTTAGATACAAAATAAGCAAAAAGAAAAAATACACTGAAAATAATTTGAATGAATTTTTCATGTAGAATCCCCCCTCCTCGATTCTACCATCAATACCGGGCCACCCTGCACTCCAACAAGCTTCTATACTATTTGCAACGCACCTCTATCACTGATACGTTGACAACATCGAATCTGCCAATCCAGTAAAACTTAAATTTAGATCTGAGAATGTTACTTCAACTTTTCCATCAAGTATTGCAAAGCAGATCGAAAGGAGCTGAACAGAGTCAGCAGGGAAACTTCCTCCGACAGGAAGCTCGCAAAATAGAGTCGAGTTGCCTTTGCATTCGTTATTTTCACGGCTCGCAGGAGCACGGAGATAAGCTCCCCAGCTTCTCTGTTATCGCGCACTTTATCAGACACGACCCCCTCCCGGAGTCAAAAAAGTAGACAGCTCGCCGGGTATCGAACTCGATCGCGGGACCGGAGTTTCTGCCGTGACTCGACGAGCTTGTGCTTATCGACGAACGGACAGGTACGCGGGAACTTTGGAACCGTCTCGATGTAGACCGTCATCGAAGCCATCGCTTAGGAATCAAACCGGTAGCCTTTCCTATCGGGAACTTCGGGTATCGCGCGATTCGAGTTTCTAATCAACTTCGACTGTGGGCTCCCGACCGCGGGAATGTCCTCGCCTCCATCCCTGAATAGCGTGCAATCGATCAGAGGAACTTTCATCGCTCTGCTCACCCCTAATCGGGGCCATTGCGAAAGGTAATCAGGGGACAAGTGACGTTTCGGTAGCTAGGCTTTGAGTTTTGGGAAGGAAAAAAGGGGAAGGAGATTATAATCGCTTGAGAATTGAATATACTAAGTCGGCATGGGGGGGGGGGGATTTCAAAGGGGGGGGGGGGAATCTTTGAAAATTACAAAAATTACATTGTTTATAAGTTAACGGCTCTTGAAGTCTGAAATTACTTTTTCCCTATTTTTTTTTCATTTTTCTAATGCCATCAAAAATACAAATTTTCAATTTTTTGTAAATGTTAGAGGTTTGTTCCCTGCGGAAATCTATATTCTTCAAGATAAAAAAAAGTTTCAATCGAATCGATTAATAACTTTTTGAGATATTTGTCCCACCAGTTTGAAGAACACTGTTTAAAGAAAAATGCGTTTAAAGCTTTACGTTTACTTGGAGTTTTGCAGTTTTACCTACGCATTTGCCTTTTGCACTCTACTTCTAGCATATATTATATAAATTCTAACTCTACTATTTTTCTCTGTCTTCTTCTCTTAGATATATGTATTTCTTTTTTTATCTTCTTGTTACTGTCGTAATGTCTACTGGCGCAATAACGAATTATTATTACTCAAATGCTTATAATTTCAGGAATTTTTCGAACTTCAAAAAATACTTCAAAACATGTATGTATTTTAAAGGTCGAACATTCGAAAAATGTAATAAAAAAAATCGATTTTCCGACGTTTCTAAATCGGAACCTACCCTTAAGAATTTTTATTTCCCCCAGTACGACCTGCAACCCCTAAACTCTTATACCCTGTATAACCACCATAAAATTCAACAACCTTTTCCACGCCAAACCACGCGAACTGTCCTAACTACCTATACTATGCCACAGATAGGCAAAGATTTTATTTAAATAAAAATTTCGAATAACGAATATAAGTTAAAAAAAATTATTCGTCAAATAAAAAAAAATTAACTTTATTGGTCAAATACTCTAAAGTCAACGTAACTTTTATTTGATCCGTTATTTAAATAATTATTTTATTTAGTTAACACCCAACTCTGCCTAATAAGTTCGAGAAACCCAATTTCCCTGGCCGGTACTTCCACTAATTCGTATTCGCGATGAAGACTCACTCAGCGACAGTATCACCTATACCCTGCACGTATTTAATCCGAATTCTCAGCACTTCGTGCCGCCCCGCCCCTGATTAGTTATCGATACCACCGTAAGCGCTAGAGGACAGCAGCACAGCAAATACGAAACGTCAATCGTAGGATTGGACGAGTATCGTTGCCGTCCCACACTCTCCCCCGCAAGAAGGGGCAAGATTTATAAACGGATCGATCGATCCTCCTACTCTTTTTCATCGACGTGACGCCCGAGGGTCTCTTAAAAAGCTTGTCGCCTAGATGAATCGCCGAGGTGGGGTTGCACGAAGAAATGAAATTCAGTGGAGGAACGGTGCACAAGCGGCGCCCTCGAGGCGTTGATCGATAGATCGATGGAAGCAGGCGACGCGCCCCTTATCGACGCCTCGAGAGCTTAATCACCACGGGCGTCTTTAACTGCGCGGGCTTTATGCACTCTGGCAGCAGCGCGTGACCTTCGTTTTTCTCCCTCGACGTCTCAAAGAGATCTTAATTATGAAAGGGGACGAGAGCGCTGAAGAATTTCGGTGCAATTAATTCCGGGGGCGGGATGGAACTAACGCTGCTTGCAAGGGAAGCAGGAAGCTCTACTTCTGCGAATTAACGAACTGATACTGGGGAGAATTTTGGGGGTGGATTTTTTCTGATCGATTGTCCTCGAAGGAATGGAAGAAAAGAAAGAAGGGGTGATTCTTGAAAAAGGTTTTATGCACTTGTGAGAGTTAGAGGGCGGTTTTCATTTTTCTCTCTGAATGTTTTTGAGAGAAACTTCCATAAGGACGAATTTCAGTTTAATTATGCCACGTGATGAGGTGAAATTGATATAAGTAATGGTTCAATAGTGAGTTCTTATTAGTGTCTTTTTTAAGATTTTTTTCTGGGAAAATATAAGTTCAGTCAAACCAGTCTTTTGATATGTTGTTATGGGGTGTTCAGTGTATTGTTCAGTATTTTTTCCGACATAAAATAAATATCCCCTATAAAGATATTGGTGGACTTAATATCAGGGTAACGAGTTGATCTGCAGTCAATATTTTGACATTTAGTGGTTTAATAGGGTTACGTTCAGCGCTGGTACAAGAATCAACATTATTCCTGAACATTTTCTAAATGGCAGGTGTAAAAAGATGGGAAATCGAAATTCATAACTTCTGGACGTTTTCATTAATAAAAGAAAAAATATTTTTTATTTTTAGTTGTTCTTATTTTATACCAAAAAAATTTAACTATACACTGAACACCCCCTAACAATATTTCAAAAGCCTGCTTTGATTAAACTTGTACTTTGCCATAAAAAAATTCCCAAATAAATAGTATTTTTCGCGCCTGCGAATGTAAATAGCCCCTTAAGAATACACAGTTTTGGTAACTTTAGCGGCCACTCTCTTTGCACTATCTCTACGGTACCCTTTCCCCATTGCGCAAGCATCGAAACTTCAGCCGAATGAATTATTCACAAGTCGAGCGAGGAATCGCGGACGGACTTTCACGGAGGTCAGCCCCTCGAGCAGGAAGAATTCAAAGGTTCCCGCGGTCGTAAAGACTCCACGCGGAACTTTGTTACTCTTCCCCCAATAACGACCTGGCAACGCTGATTTTCCAAAAAGCTCCGCCCCACCTACACCGCAGTGTTTCCATTCACAGCCTGTCAAACGCAGAATGCTTGAAATTCAATTTTTGCTGCATGTTTTAATGAAAGCCTCTGTCGCTGCAAAATGAATCCCTTTCGCGATAGAAAATTAAATGCACGCATTTTGCAATTACGTATGAATAATAATTATTCCTTCATCAAGCTTATTACAACGACGCAATTACTTTGCTAGCGGACAGAAGAAGAATTAGTAATCCCCTTTAAAAAAAAGTATATAAATTATCAATCTAAAATAAAATTTCCTCGAAACCTGTACGCTATCCTAAAGTCCCCACCGAATGCAACAACTTTTGCTGGAAACAATTTTCAAAATAACCCACGGGCAAGAAATTATGAGCATATATATCTCCCGGCACATTGGTCCGGTATACGTGTCTGACCATAAACGCTCCTCATCTCCTTACCGCCTGCCTAGCATTGCTTCTCCCCACTTTAACCCCGCAAATCAATCCTACCTTCCCTCCAGTCCACATCCATAGTCAATTACTATTTCCAAAACCCACTCCACGCACTTCTTAACCCCAAATCACCTCTCCCCTGATTCATCCACGACTCCCTCGAAGCGCGTGGACTGTTCTTCTCTGACGCGCTCGTTTAAACTTCTTTCCCTGTCTCCACTCTGCGGGCACGTCATCGGAAATACAACGAGAACGAGTGGAAACTGTCTGCATTCCCGGTCTCGGTGAACGCGAACGTTCTTGTCCACAGTTCATCCGGCAAACAGAGCGAAGGAGACGCCGGAACACTTTGATCAACCCACGACGAGCCATCCAGTTTGCTCGGGGAATAGTAAATTTCGCCCCCCGGCTTCTTTTTCATCCTTTTTCCTACCTCTCCCCGTCTGGAGCGCTATTTCGAGGCCGGTCTGTTTGCGAAATCCACCTACGTGCGCGGGTCGCTGGGAATATCGACAAGAGTCGAAGGTCGATTCGAATTCCGCGCGGCTATGACTTCCGTATCGAAGGAATTTTAATAAAGACCGTACGGATCGCTGCTTACCGACGCGAAATACCGAACGGCGGATTAGTATTTTCTCATTTACCCCCTCTATGGTCCTCCTTCGCCGTTCGCCCCGTTCCTTTCTGCAGGCTTGCAATGTAATCTTCTTTTTTAGTAGCGCGATGTTGAAATGGAAAACGCTGAGAAGCTCATGAATTGCTGCTTTCCCGTGGACTTTTTCGGATCTTTGGACGCTGGATGGGAAAATGGTGTTTGGAGACTTTATGTTTGAATTTTAAGAATGGTAATTCTTGGGGGGTGCTGGACTTATGCTTCGGGAAGGATGTTCTAATAGTGAACGGGTAGAATATGTTACCATATGGGAGTTGTTGCCTGGGTTGAGATTTAAAAATAGAGTTTGCTAATCTTCGTCTATTGCTGTTTCCGTCTACAAAGTTACTAAGGGTGGTGTTAAGTCGGAGGGGGGGGGGGCACAGTGTTATTCTAGGATTACGAAAGCTTCTTTTCGTGAGGGATGAAGCTCCATTGTTGTTATATTTGAATTCAGCTAACAAATACCTTAAAAATGAACATGAAGTCCTTCTGTTTATTTAATCTGTGTAATTCCAAGCTCACACTGTTTCAAATCTGAAAACGAGGGTGCAAAGTCCTCAGAAGTAACCTCGCAGCTCCAAATTTCGACATCTGCAGCCACAGACCACCGCGAAGAGTTGGTCCCCTGCAAGTTTAATCGGCGCAATCAAAGATACCCTTTCCTTTCGGGAAGCAAAAAGGGGTGGTGGTGTTTTACGGGACATTCGAACCTCCATTTGGCCGCTCGCCAGCGTTTCTCCCTCGTCCCAACAAAACGAACGGAAAAAGGGCCAAGGGGGTGTGGAGTGCGTGTTGCAGGCTGCCAGTAACAGTTTCACCTTGACCAAGCTCGGCCAGCGAGTTTGATTTATGAATTATTCACGCTCGGCGAATTACTCGCGGTGCAGTTCGTGCGAACCCCTACTTTTCCGCCCATCAACGGCCCTCTTTCACCGGTATTACGGCATATCGCTTTCAAACACGTATGCCGGGCACAAAGGTGACTCGAACCCCTTCCGTTCCCCTCCAACTGTATACCTATACTCAGTGTCGGATTTAAGAAAAAAGGCCCAGGTGGAAAACGTTCTGAGGGGCCCATTTTTTTCGGGAACAGGAAGAAGTAGTTTACTAAAAAAGGGCAAAGTGTAGTAGTACAGGAAAAATATAGATATGTTTACAATCTTAATTTCGGGAAAATGAAGGGGTAGTTTACTAAAAACAGGTTTAATGTAGTAGTACAGAAAAAAAAATATAATTTCGATACAATAATAATTCTTTTTTTTTAAGATAGGGTCCTAGGGGGGCCTTCTGGGCAGGGGCCCATTTTTAGAGAAAATGAAGAGATAGTTCACTAAGAACAGGCATAGTGTAGTACAAAAAAATATACATATTGTTTAAAACCATAAGTTTTTTAAGATAGGGCCCTAGGGGGCCCCCTGGGCAGGGGCTCATTTTTCGGAACAGTGAAGAGATAGTTTACTAAAAACGGGATCAGTGTAGTAGTACAGAAAAAAATATAGTTTCGATACAATAATAATTCTTTTTTTTTTAAGATAGTGTCCTAGGGGGCCTTCTGGGCAGGGGCCCATTTTTCGGGAAAATGAAGAGGTAGTTCACTAAGAACAGGCAAAGTGTAGTACAAAAAAATATAGATATTGTTTAAAACCATAATTTTTTTAAAATGGGGCCATAGGGGGCCCCCTGGGCAGAGGCTCATTTTTCGGAAAAGTGAAGAGATAGTTTACTAAAAACGGGATCAGTGTAGTAGTACAGACAAAAATTATAGTTTGAATACAATCATAATTCTTTTTTTTTTAAGATAGGGTCCTAGGGGGGCCTTCTGGGCAGGGGCTCATTTTTCGGAACAGTGAAGAGATAGTTTACTAAAAACGGGATCAGTGTAGTAGTACAGAAAAAAATATAGTTTCGATACAATAATAATTCTTTTTTTTTTAAGATAGTGTCCTAGGGGGCCTTCTGGGCAGGGGCCCATTTTTCGGGAAAATGAAGAGGTAGTTCACTAAGAACAGGCAAAGTGTAGTACAAAAAAATATAGATATTGTTTAAAACCATAATTTTTTTAAGATAGGGTCCTAGGGGGCCTTCTGGGCAGGGGCCCATTTTTCGGGAAAGTGAAGAGATAGTTTACTAAAAACGGGATCAGTGTAGTAGTACAGACAAAAAATATAGTTTGAATACAATCATAATTCTTTTTTTTTAAGATAGGGTCCTAGGGGGGTCTTCTGAACAGGGGCCCATTTTTCGGGAAAATGAAGGGGTAGTTCACTAAGAACAGGCAAAGTGTAGTAGTACAGAAAAAATATAGATATTGTTTAAAACCATAATTTTTTAAAGATAGGGCCCTAGGGGGCCTTCTGGGCAGGGGCTCATTTTTCGGAAAAGTGAAGAGATAGTTTACTAAAAACGGACTCAGTGTATTAATACAAAAAAAGACAGTTTGGATACAATCATAATTCTTTTTTTCAACATAGGGCCCTAGGGGGCCTTCTGACCGGGGGCCCATTTTTCAAGAAAATGAAGAGGTAGTTAACTAAAAACGGACTCAGTGTAGTAGTACTGCCACGCCCCATCTCTGTTACTCCCACAAACCTCGCTATTGCTTGGCACACCCACGACTTACCTTCGCGAGGAAATTTACAAAAGTTCTATCTTCGAAAGAGGAGTAATTGCTGGCGAACTCGCTCCTAATGAATCCACTCCAGGAATGGCATTCGTCATTGGAAGCCGCTAGGAAAAGTTCCCGTAAACACGTAACCCAGTTGCAGTTTGCTTGCAAGTTACAGCCACTTTCGAGTTTCCTGGGTCGTGTGGGTCGCACAGGTGTGGAAAGTCGAGGAAATTCCGCGCCCCTTCGTGCTCCCCTCGAAATGGAGTCCCGTTTATTAAGATACACCCTCTATTTCACTGTTCAACGATTGTTTGACGCGATTCGAATGAAACCTCCCCCTCCATCCAGATGGGAGGGGTGATATGGAAAAGGTGCTTCTTTGACAGGAATCGCGCTGTAAATTGAATTTCACGTCCTCCTGCCTGTTACTCCCTTTTCGCGGACGAATGCAAATTGTTCTTGCGTGGGAGTACAATGGACACTTGCTTGTTTGTATCTGAATATCGCGGAGGATATCTTTCGTAATTTTGAGAGTAATACGGAGTCTCATAGTAACACATAGTAGTGTGTGGAATATATTGGGATGATTAATTAGTGTTAACTTTAATATAATATTACTCTGTGTTGGCATAGGTAGAATTCTGCAATAGTTGCTTTTAAATTGTTTTGGTTTCTTGTTGAATTGTTAATTTTCTGATTTGTTAACTTGTTAAATTGTTAAATCATTCAATTGTTAACTTGTTAAATTTTTCAATGCTTAACTTGTTGAATTGTTAACTTGTCAAATTGTTAATTTTCCGAATTGTTAAGTTGTTGAATTGTTAACTTGTTTAATTGTTAAATTGTTAACTTGTTAACTCGTTAACTCGTTAAATTGTTAACTCGTTAAATTGTTAACTCGTTAAATTGTTAACTCGTTAAATTGTTAACTCGTTAAATTGTTAACTCGTTAAATTGTTAACTCGTTAAATTGTTAACTCGTTAAATTGTTAACTCGTTAAATTGTTAACTCGTTAAATTGTTAACTCGTTAAATTGTTAACTCGTTAAATTGTTAACTCGTTAAATTGTTAACTCGTTAAATTGTTAACTCGTTAAATTGTTAACTCGTTAAATTGTTAACTCGTTAAATTGTTAACTCGTTAAATTGTTAACTCGTTAAATTGTTAACTCGTTAAATTGTTAACTCGTTAAATTGTTAACTCGTTAAATTGTTAACTCGTTAAATTGTTAACTCGTTAAATTGTTAACTCGTTAAATTGTTAACTCGTTAAATTGTTAACTCGTTAAATTGTTAACTCGTTAAATTGTTAACTCGTTAAATTGTTAACTCGTTAAATTGTTAACTCGTTAAATTGTTAACTTGTTAACTCGTTAAATTGTTAACTTGTTAATTTGTTAAATTTTCTGAAAGCTGTCTCCAATTATCGCCTCCAGAGATTCTACAAGTATTAATTAGCTTTTTTAAAAATTCTTTTTAAAGAGATATCTTCATTCCAAGCAGAAGCCTTCTTCTGTCTACTTCACATACTTCAACTTCGCACTCGACTTCAGAGACACATCCCGCCTCGAAAGGCACTCGCGCCAGATTTCTGGCCCCCCCGTGACTCGTTTTTCTTTATTGCATGCAGAAAAAGGAGAAGCTAGTCTCTTGGAAGTCACCGTAACGAGCACACGTAGTTACCTAATTTTTCAGAATCCTCGTTGTGTTTTAGCCTGTTCTCGGACCTGAGGAGCCTGGCAGGCACGACCCTTATGAATCTCTTGGCGGCCCTCTTCATGGTTCAACTGCTCTTCATCGTTGGAGTGGGCGGTGTTCAGGTAAGTTTCGACAGCTTCCACCGAGACAAGGATCCCCGCTTTTCCTTCCTATCCTTCACCGCGCTGGGCAAATATGTATAGAGACGGCATACCAGAGATTGGAAAATCGAATTCCGAAAGTGGGCTCTGGAGACTCTGAATTTGGTGTGCCTCTACCGTAATTACATCCCTGTAACAACCTCTGAACTTTATTTTGTGCAGTGAGTAGTTCTATTTTTAGAGTTGAGAAATTTTCAAGTATAGGAATTTGGAGAATTGAGTACTCGAATTTAATTACCTAGAGGGACAATTTTAAAACATTTTGAGTTGCTGTGTTTCTAGTTATAATTCAACCCATTATATTTCTAAAACGAACTCTGAACTTTATTTTCTGCAATGTGTAATACTATTTATAGAGTTGTGAAATATTCAAATAAATTTTAAAAAATCGAGTGCTCAAAGAGTGACCCTAAAAATAGCCTCTTTTTGTCCCACGATTTTGGAACTGAATTTTATGCGAAACGATACCTTATGATGAAACACAAAGTTGAGGTGACAATTAGTTTCTGAGATATGGGAGGTGAAAGAAGTGAAAATTCGTTAACGCGTCAGCTCATACTCTTCGATGTACGGACTTTTATGTGAGTTCGATAATTTAAACAATTATTTCCAGGGGTTTTGCTGCCTGCTAACAGTGAATTTGAACTTAGGTGTTCAAAATTCATGAAAAAAAAAATAAAAATCAGGAAATGTAAATGACTGTGTAGTGGGTGTTTTTTTTTTTTAATATCGTCCAGCATATTGAATCGACCATTGTGAGCTTTACTGACTGCTAACAACGAGTTTGAACTTAGATCTTCAAAATTTACAATGGCCGATTCAACATGGTGGACGATATATTAAAAAAAAGCACCCACTACATGGACATTTATATGTTTTGATTTTGATTTTTTTGTGAATTTTGAATATCTAAATTCAAATTCGTTGTTAGCAGTCAGCAAAACCCCTGGAAATAATCGTCTAAATTATCGAACTCACATAAAAGTCCGTACATCGAAGCGTGTAAGCTAATGCGTTAACGAATTTTTTACTTTTTTGACCTCCCATATCTCAGAAACTAATTGTCACCTCAACTTGAAAATTTGTTGTGATTTATGTCTCATGATAAGGTATCATTTGGCACAAAATTCAGTTGAAAAATCGTGAGACTAAAAAGAGGCTAAAAAAGCCTTATTTTTGGGTCACTCTTTAGTTATCTAGAGTTCTAATTTTACTAGATTTCTACGATTTTCGAGTTGTTACTTATATTGTTTCTACTTATAATACAACTTATTACATTCTTGTAACGAACTCTGAATTTTATTTTCTGCAACAAGTACTATCATTCATAGGACAAAGAAATTCTGAATAGGTTATATTTAAAAGATCTAGTATTCAAATTCAATCGTTCACGGAGTCCATTTGGAAGTAGAACTTACATTTATAGCAGTTCTATCTTAAAACCAATTAAACAGATTTCTGCTCCGAACATTATAATTTATGCATCGAATACCACGGTTTCTAAAGCAGCAAGTGACTCGTGTACACGCAGTAAAACGTCGACTACTCGAATTCAGTTATTTAGAAAGCCGATTATCGACGGCAGCGATAGATTATACGTAGAAGCTGCGGAGCTTCATACATAAGCAATGTCGGTCCCTCGGAAAACAGATCGCGTCTTCCATCCGCCAGCCTTTGAATTGAGCGTCTCGTAAATACTGGGTATAAGGAAGTATCGTAGGCGAATTAGAATTCACTGAAGACTTGTCCCTCCATTCTAACATTTCTCACGATCAGTTTAATGACTGGATGGTTACGCTAATAAATATATTGTCCATTGACCAGAGATCTTTTGCTCGGCGCAGCTCTCGCGAAATAAAAGTATTCTTAAACTTCTGAATAAAGAAAAAAATATAACACACTTGTTTCAAAATCAACAAGTTCATTTAAACCCATAAATTACAAATTCTTCATTTCGTTAACATGGAATGTTTTCACAATATAAACTTATCACAAAGTATTAATAAATCTACTACAGTAGAACCTCGACAGTTGGACGAAGCGAGGCTGAAAATGGGCACAATTGTGGAGGTTGGTGCAATTAACGAAGTCAGCCGCGTGAGACCTCCCACTTGTAACATATCCCCGACTATGTATTGCCTATAAATACTTGAAATGTTATTACGTAGCAGGAATAGTCACACATCCAAGCTTCCCCTTCTAACTGCCACTTTTCATTTCGTTTATTCGTAACCATCTCTACTAGGGTGACCTGTCCAGTGAACGAACACCCCCCAGTGAATGAACGTTGCTTATGTAATACGAAAAATTAACGCCTATCGCGCGCATTTCACGTTGAAACTTACACCGAAATTTAGAGCGGACACCCACGGACGTCTCGCAAAGGCGTTTTTCTTTTTACTTCTAACTTACACGGCATTAATTCCGTTTATTCAACGGTTGACCCCACGGCCGTTCAATCACTGGCAAACGCGGACATTTCTTACTTTACCAATGAATGAACAACTTAACCTGTCTTTTTTTCTGTTGACACTTTCGCCGCCAGTGTGAAGATTAAGTTAACCCACCCCAGAAAATAAATTTCAGCTATGCATGATTATGATCTTATAAGACTAGTAAAGTATCAAATCAATAATATTATTGCAATTAGAGAATACAAAATTATTTACACAAAAAATCGTCTAAATACATTGGAAACCTAATCTCTGTTATTATCCCGTTCATTCACTGGGGTACCCCTGTTCATTCGTTAGAAATTTATGTTCATTCACTGGTCATCGGCCCATTTTTTATATAATCCTCTGCCAGACTTTTAACGAAAGTTACAACTATCAAACATTGCTAGAATTGTGTTCCGGGATGTCTGACTTTAATAAAACAGCTTGCTTGCAGAAATAATATTCAGGGAATTAAATAACGACTTTTGAATACTAATTTTAACAGACATGCAGCTTAAGGGGAGGTTCTGGTCTAGAGCCCCAAAAAATAGGTGATCTTTAGGAATTAATTAAAGGAAAACTACTATATATAATTTAATGGGACTTTTTGCATTGTATTAAGGATGTCTTAATCTATAGAAATATATTTTTTGTTTTATAATTAATCTTTGCAGACGGCACTGGGGAGTCGTTAAAGTCGAGGCGTCAAAAAATTCATCCAAATCGGTGGGACCTGTATCTCCAAAAGTTATTATCCGATTCGATTGAAACCTTTTTTATTTTGAAGATTATTCTTTTGGCTAGGGGGGACTACAAAAAAAATTACAAAAATGACTTTTTTTTTAGAAAATAACGACACTTCCAGTTTGAAATCACTTCCCTGTATTTTTCGTCCTTTCATCGCCTTTGAAAATTATAAATTTTCAAATTTTTGTCATTTTTTTTAGCCCCCCCCCCTAGCCAGAAGTATATTCTTCAAAATAAAAAAGTTTCAGTCGAATCGGATAATAACTTTTGAAGATACAGGTCCCACCGTTTTGAGAACACTGTTTCGAGAAAAACGCATTTAAAGTTTTACGTGAGCGCCAGAGTGGACGGTTGTTGTCCATGCATTTGCCGCTACTCAAGTGCCTATAACTTGGGGAATTTTACGAATTTCAACAAATCCTTTTAAACACGTATTCCTAAAAGATTGAACATTCGAAAAATGAAATAAAAAAAATCGACATTTAGACCAGAACCTCCCCTTAAGTGTTCATTCACTGGACAGTTCACCCTATGTGTTGCCGGAACGCAACAGACGAGGTTCGCTTGCAAGTTATCGAAGTCCTAGACGTCCTTTTTCCATCCTTTCTCCTGGACAGCTTTGCCATTGAGTTTTTATCACGCTCGAAGCGAGGCCGTTCGAGAGCTTTAAATCCCCTTTAATTAAGTCTTCGCGAAGCTGCAGCGCCGCCGCGTCGCTGCGCCCCTTAACCATTTCGAGAGGGGCTGGGGCTGGCCGTAACCTGTGGATCTTTATGGATCGAATTCGAAAGTTCCGCGCAAGTTTCGACACGGGTAAGTAATAATCGAGCGTCGGTGAGAGTCGATGTAGGATAGATTGGGTTAAACCTCAAGTACATCTTCGATGCAAAGTGAGAAGCTGATTGGATACAGGTTAATTTTCCTGTTTATTTTCCGGGTAATCCTAACCATTGGGGGTCTCTCTCTAATTCTAATTCAGACCTAGCTTAAACGTAAACCCAGACATGGAATAAACCTACCTTTTTTTTTACGAGAGGAAATCCATCACCGAGGGGACCAGGGTAGTACGAGACTCGTACTAAATAAAATCCCGCTGTGAAAAAACAACATACATCACCGGGAATTGAACTCACGACTATTGGATTTGTAGCCTCGCGCGCTAGGCGCGCGGCTATTACAGCCCCCACACGGCACAAACCTGAAACAGGCCCATACTACATCTACCGCAGACCCCGCGTAAACCTAACCTAGGCTTAACCCACTCGTGACTATCAACCATAATGTGACCTGTTGACGGTATGAAACGTAAAAGTGATTTTTGCCACCCAAGGGCAGAGGTGAGTCCTACGTGAACCGCCCTGTACCACGGTATACAAGAAACTTCTAGCAGTCCATCCATTTTTAGCAGCAATTTCGTTAAATTAAACAAATGTAGGGAGTGTTTAGATCCTCGGGGCGGTAGGAAACTGGCGTGGAATCGGATCCGCCAAGCCGTCGAAATTCGTTTCGTTAGTCCACGAGAACGATTCGAGCTCCGTCGTTCCATCAATTATTCCTTTCGAATCGAGTGCAGTTAATTCCCTTTAATTACAGTTACTCCCGCCGCGGGCTTTATACGGCCCCTGTAATTCGCGCTGCAAAGAATAATTAGCGTTTTTCTCTCGCCCCTCTCTTGCGCCGTGCGATTCGACGGCGGTGTTCGCGCTGGATTATTTTATTTACGAGCCGCATCGAGCAAATAAAGAAAAAAGGGGCTGAATTTCTGCCCGTAGAACGCGGCGAGTAATTAAATCCCTATAATCGATTTTCATCGGGAACCTTTCGATGCCAGAGGGGGGGAAAAAATTATCCATCCTCGCTGATTGCCGCGGTCGAGTCCGGCTCTCCGCTTGGATTATTGATTTTCGCCGCTGCTAACTTTCCCGCTAACTTTCGTCTAATTGGACCGCGGCGCATTCGAGAGAGTCAGCCCTCGAAATTCCTCCAAGAAACCCAAGAAGCATTCCTCTTGGGGTCGGGCCGCGCGTCGAGGGCGAAACCGTGGGAAATTAGCGAGTTCGGGTGTAATTTCGTGCTCTATTCTCCTGTGGAAATTGTCCCTTCGTGGAAGGGAAATCAAGGGAAACAATCGCAAACGCGATCTAAGTAGACAACTACTCCCAAGAAAATAACCACTATAAAATACAGTCTCTTCGAAGTTCTTTCTATTTCTGCATGTTCTCGTAAACGAGAAGATGAAAATTTGAAAAAGAACTACACATCAAAAGCGAACCGTTTAGTCACAAAAGGTTGTTAAACCTCTAGCCAATTGTAACTCGTGAAATTGCTGCTGGAGGTGGAGCCTTTCCCCCACTAGCGACACAGAGTGAAAGGAGACAAAGTGGCACAAAGCTCCTGCGCGCCATCTACGTGACAAGAACTTTAGAATTTTCTTCGAAATACACAATTCAACCAAGATATATAGTTCCCCACGAAATTTCCATCACCGAATCAAGCAGGTGCAAAGAAATTTTGAAGAAATTAATTTGAAAACTAGAAACGTGACCGTTGCGCAACGCCCAAACCTCAATTTCGTCGGGAGCCTCGAATTTCACGGTCATAGTAATGAAGAAGCAGCTGTAACCTGGTCAAAGAGAGAGGCACAGTGCAATTTTAACGACGCAACGTCTGTTTTCCACGGCCCCGTAACGTCGTAATAAAAATCCACCTCAAAGGACGAGCAAGACTGCCGGAATTCCAGTAAAAGCGAGGGCGGCTGAAAACATCGGCGCTAACGGGCGTATTGTTGCCGCGTCGTGCTTAATTGCAGCTGGAACCGGCAGCTGCAAGCGTACAGTCGGTTGCGGGGTAAGTTTGCATCGCGGAAAACTAATTCTGAGATGTGGCGAAACAATCGCAGAATGGCAGCTACGGTCGCAATGAACATCGATGAGGAACGTGATTCCCGGTTCCAAAGAAACAAAGTCGTTGAACCCTACTGGGATTCCTTGAAAAGACACCTTAGAAGCACCTTAGAATATTCGAAGAATTCGGAGTATTGAAATATTCAAATAATTTTGAGTATTCGAATATTCAATGAATTCGAAGAATTCTGAATACCTATTTGAATAATTCTGAGTATTTGAATAATTCTGAGTATTTAAATAATTCGGGGTATTCGAATAATTCATGATATTCGAATAATTCTGAGTATTTGAATAATTCCGAGTATTCGAATACCGCGGAGTATTCGAAGAATTCAAAGCATTCGGAAACTTCGGAGTATTCGAAGAATTCAAAGCATTCGAATATTTCGGAGTATTCGAAGAATTCAAAGCATTCGGAAACTTCGGAGTATTCGAAGAATTCAAAGCATTCGAATATTTCGGAGTATTCGAAGAATTCAAAGCATTCTAAAACTTCGGAGTATTCGAAGAATTCAAAGCATTCGAATACTTCGGAGTATTCGAAGAATTCAAAGCATTCGAAAACTTCGGAGTATTCGAAGAATTCAAAGCATTCGAAAACTTCAGAGTATTCGAAGAATTCAAAGCATTCGAATACTTCGGAGTATTCGAAGAATTCAAAGCATTCGAATACTTCGGAGTATTGGAAGAATTCAAAGCATTCGAATACTTCGGAGTATTCGAAGAATTCAAAGTATTCGAATACTTCGGAGTATTCGAAGAATTCAAAGCATTCGAATATTTCGGAGTATTCGAAGAATTCAAAGCATTCGGAAACTTCGGAGTATTCGAAGAATTCAAAGCATTCGAATATTTCGGAGTATTCGAAGAATTCAAAGCATTCGAATACTTCGGAGTATTCGAAGAATTCAAAGCATTCGAAAACTTCAGAGTATTCGAAGAATTCAAAGCATTCGAATACTTCGGAGTATTCGAAGAATTCAAAGCATTCGAATAGTTCGGACTATTCGAAAAATTCAAAGCATTCGAATTTCGGATTGCACCGAATACGAATCTAAACGTTAAATATTTTTTCACATTTTACTGAGCTATTCTCTTCATATTGGCCTTCACAATTATTTGTTTTTCAAATATTAAATTTTAAACTTTATTAATCTTAGGTGATGTTATAAATTTTGAAACGAGGTAGGTATAAGTTCTACTTAAATTTACGATATTTAAATATACGAATACTCAGAATAATCGAATATTCGTAACATCCCTACGTTGTTCCCGGAGCGACATACTTACAGCGGGACATCATTGTATTTGTTTCAACAGATCCTGGGTTATACGAGTTGATCATTTAAAGATTCCACATTTATCGCACATAAATATTTAAAACTCTAAGTAATTTCAAGCATCCATAGCAGAGGGATCTATTAAAAATGTAAGGAAAACCTTAAAGAAGATTATTATTCTGGATGAATCGCGTAGTTACAAGGATAGAACCTTAATATCTCGGCCCGTTGGACGATTTTAATTTCTAGTACAATGAACCATGATACCTCAAAGTTTCTCGTTTTTCATCCCCTTCCCTGTCCAAGATGGCGCTAGATTGCCATATCCAGCGCGAATGAATCGCGGGATGTGATGTATTACCGTGCACATTAAGGGAGCTGCGTTTTACGAGCGGATATAGCCTGAATACGGAGATAAGGGTTAGTAAACGGCCCGTGGAAGATTTTAATGGAAGTACATCAAGGCCCCTGCACCTCGTAACTTGGCGCCGTAACTCGGTATTAATCTTCCTCGTCGACGTGCTTGTGCGCCTGGCTACACGTGTGTCTACTTATTTCTCTTATTCTCTGTGTACGTCCGTGTGTTTCTTTAATAGATCACAGGGTACATCCTTCGTAGCGGGCTCTTTTACGCGAGCGTTTCCCCGTGCCAGATCGTTTCGCGGGAAATTAGGGCGGGCGATCAAATTAGGCGGACGATTCAGGTCCCCTCTGTGCCGTTACCCCGTTTTCCGGCTTCATGTCTCGCAATGTCGTCGCGATAACTATGCTATTGATAGTGGGCGATACGAGGCGGTTCAGTATCGATAAGGGCTCCATTAAGTTGCGATGTCGGAAGCTACGTGAAACGACGTAACGCGGTGACGTCAGCGGACACACCGAACCCTGCCTTCGGTTTGATTAGGTAGGTAGCTTATTGAGTTTCAAAGAGCGAGGAATAAACATACTTATCAGCGATGATTTATATTTTTCTTGTAGTAGGAATAGTGGACGTCATAGAATTGAGGATATGAAATAAAAAAATAAAGACATTATTGAGCCAAAATTAACCCGAGTGTTTTAGTAGCCTTAAAAGAATGAAAACTCAAGTGGGTCAATATTGACCCGGTTACCTAGTGGAGCTGAGGAAATGAGAACACAGTTGGGTCAAAAATGACCCATGGTATTGTTAAAGAAACAAGGACATTATTGGACAAATGAAGCCGTTCGCCATCCAGCACGTCGACGGTTCAAATAACGTGTTCCGGTTGGGCGGCCGGCACGGAAACGCTGTGAAAATATTGACGGAGGCCCTGAATAGTCTGGAAGCAACGAAGATCGGTAATTTTGAGGGAAAGCGATGGACTATTGCGAAGCCGCGCCACGCTCGCGACGGAAACGCAATCAAAGCTGGACGTAATCAAGCGTTACGGGAAAACCGATAAAAGTCCTTTGCTCTGGCTAGTGGAAAGACGGGGGAAAGCCCTCTTTGTTGCCTTCAGTCCATATACGCGGCTGGAATTAATGGGCCACGCTCTCTAACTCCATCTTCCTCCCCACCTACCTCTAGTCGTGCCAGCTTTTCCATCCTCGAGGGACATTTTTTTTTTACACAGAATGGGCACTAAACGCGAACGATTCTGCTCCTCGAAACAAGCTAATGCTGTGGGACGAACTATTCGCGTGAGCAGCTTCGTTTTCAAGGGAAACCACTTTGGAGGCGGTGTTGCAAACGTTCGAGCCTGTGAACGCTGCTAAAACGCAAGGTTCTGTGGAAAAACTGGGAAAAATTGAGGGCCTTGTAGTAAAATGGGTGCAACTCCATCTTCACCAAATTGGAGTAAATTATAAGAAGGTATTTATAAAATTATTGCTTTGCGTTAACATCAAAAAGAGGACACTAATCGAAAAATTTATTTTCTCATAGAATAAGTAAGGGAGCGTGGGATAAAGACGAACGCGGGGTAATCGCGAATGCGATGTTGCGGCGTTTTAATAAATAAAAACGATGTTCCCTCTCCACTAGCTAATAGTTTAGGTCGTATCCAACGCCGGGCAGAAAGTAATAAATACAGAACGCTCAAGCTATTCAAGATAAACACAATTTATTATTTTCATCATGTTTCAAGTAGGGGAAGGTTGCCTATGTTGGATCACTTTTTTATTTTTCTCTCCTACACGGACATAACACATTGAAGAAAGCAAACAGAAACGGGAAAAAGATCTACATTTTATGTAGATTTTATCTTGTATTTAATGTGTTGATAAAATATGTGATTAAAATAATATCTCAAATAAACTAAACTAATGACTTCGGTCCATTCCAGGCAACCGGTTTCGTAATTTGGACCACCGGTTTTCTACGTTGGACCGCTCCTAAGAATCAATGAATTTAAATATACAATTTAAAAAACACAGATATGGGCATTGAAAAAAAAATAGAAACAGGAAGCAACAAGCATCTTACGGTGCACGTAGTGCAATAGTACGTTGTTTTGATGGTTTTTTTATATTTGTCCCCGCATAACTCTCCAGAATATGGGCCGATTTTGATGCTCCTTTTTTTATTCGAAAGAGGGCGATATGCCACTTTTGGTTAATAATAAAGACTATTGTCACTTAATTATTATTATTTTATGTACGTACGCATATATCTCCTCAGCATGTTGTGTCAATATATATAAAACTAAAAAGTTAAAAATAAAAAAATTAAAGCCCACTTCAAAAAAATAAAATTGCACTAAAAAGTAAAAAATAATTTTTTTCCTTATTTAACTTACGGTATTCTCATATTTTTTAAGTCGGTGCCTCATCATTTACACCGTATAAATCTGGCGCCGATTTAAAAAATATGAGAGTCGTAGATTAAATAAGGGAAAAAATTATTTTTTACTTTTTAGTGCAATTTTATTTTTTTGAAGTCGGTTTTAATTGTTTTTTAAATTTTTTTAGTATGATTTTAACTATTCGCTACCATAACATAGATTGTATCCTAAAATGGACCGGTCCAATTTAAGCAACTAATGATGGTCCAATATTAGGCAACTGGTTGGTTGCATAAAAAAAATATGTTTTCATTGTTATACTTATACGAATATGGAGAAGTAAGGACATGAAGTTGTAGCTAAGACAGCACACTTTACACTAGTATCATTTAAAATTATAGTACTTACAAGTTGTAGAAAGAAATTCACTTAAAATAGCACGAAAAATAATGATCGCGCACCACGTGTTTCTATATTTCGACGACGGTGAACGACAAACTAATGAATAACCGTATCGCTGTTCTCGCAAGTTCCATCTCCACTTCCTAAATCAATGTAGCCAACAAAACCGCTGCAAATATATTTGTTTATCGAGATATACAAATGATCCAATCTAGGAGCCGGTCCAATATAGGCAACTCTCCCCTAATATTTTGTCCATTTCAATTGCATGTAATTACTGTTGAAATAATGATACAATTTTTTTTTTTTTTAAGTTGAAATAAAGCACTTTTTTACCAACATTTTGTGATCAAGGCGTTGCTTGAATTATGATTCTAACCTCTGAAATAAATTCTTTTTTATTTTGTGATGTCGTGGGGCAATGACGAACAAGTCGGATGGGGTAATCTCGAGCCTTCGAGATTAGCAACGATAACCGATTTTGATGAAATTTTCAGCATGTATAAAACTTACTTAAATCTACAAAAGGGATTTTTGAATTTTCATTACAGGCTCAGACAAAAAGAGTTTAAAAAACGACCTTTACTATTTTTTTTCGATATTCCGACCAATTGCAATTTTTTCTAACGCACAAGAAGAGGAATTTGAAAAATACATTAGGTATAGGTTGTAGCAACATTTTTTATGGGTTGACCATTGAAATCGCGCTTTCTGTGCGACTTTTGCGATATTTAGCACTCTGTTCGCGATTACCCCACGGCAGTCGAGTAATCACGAACACCAAGGGTTTTGCTTTTTCGCTATAAAGTTGATTTTTATTATAATTTTTCAAAAAATCGCCACAGTACTTTATAGACGAATAGTTTAAGTATGTTTGTAAATAATAATCAAATTCATTTCTCATATAGTTTTCGTTTTGTTTGCTTCTTTGCTTTTTGCACTCTCCCTTAATAGTTATTGAGTTGATAAGTTTTTATTTCTATTTTTGGCGAAACAATATTCGATAATAAAATATTAATATTTCTATTTTTATTCATTTGCAATAAATCGCCCACTCGTGTATCGGATTTCCATCAAACGTGCGACAAACGATGTAGAATTTTTTTACCTATATTACAGGTCATAACTCAAAAACTGTCAAAAATGGAGCTGCACCCCTCTCGCTGCAAAGCTTTCAATTATAAAATACAGATTACAACACTGAAACAGTTGAAAGAGGTGGTTGAACTGAAAATTGAATCCACGAGGAAATAAATTTCATTCTACCTCGAGGATCACATTAAACACCCCACTCAAGTAATTAAAACCCCTAGTTAAGCAAGCCTTCTTACACTCCCCGTAGACGTTACGAATTTCTCGAGAGGGGAACCCCGCAAAAGGAGCTTTATCCCATCCCTTCAGCTTGTTTGGATTTGTAAAATAATTCCCACGAAGTATCGTTTCCCTACAGCGGAGATCCGAGGTAGGATTCCGCGCAGCAGAGGACAGCGTTTCGGAAATACGACGTTGAGGATATAACGCGGAGCCATGGGAGAAAAGACTCCTTCAAAAGGGTGGATATCGTTCCGAGGCGTCGAGTGGGAGGCAAGTAGAATGGCGAGAAGCTGGAGAGCTCGCAAGAACCTTTTTGGTACGTGACTCAGGACTGAGCTCGGGATTATCCCCGTTGCCGACATCGGCTGTCAGTATTAACACAGAGGAGGTATAGAAGAGCCCGGACAGCCAATGCGTTTTTCTGGCCAGGGTTGACGGTGTCCTGGTCCTTCTCGATATATGTGACTTGGAATACCTCATCAGGGAATTGGAGCTGAGTGAATTTCAGTGAGGTACTGAAGCGGAGTGGAATTTAAAAATTTTCAAAATCCTATCAGTTCCAGTAGCTCGATAAAATTGTCCACGTTCCACTTGGCCTACTATCTTAAGGGAACTTCTAACCTTTTGGGAATTTTTTGCAAGGAAGCTATACATGCAATCTTTTTGAAACTCTCAGGCTATATTATTAGCGTATAAGAAATAATCGAAGAATATTTTATAATTTTACATATGTATTTTATTCCATGTATGAGTTACGAACATTTCAAGTTACATTTATTCTTACATTTTACCAAAGTATTTCAACTTAAAGAAATTCTTGTAACTAACTAGAATACGACTAGCTAGAATAAGAGAACTCGGAGGGCTGGCTTTGGCGACATTGGTAAGGCGACCAGTAGTGCGGAGAAACCGAAGATCCTGGGTTCGAATCCAGAAACGTCCGGTCCTGTGTCTGACACGTTTTCAAAAGGGAGACGGAAATAGTCATTTTCGGAAATTTTTCCTTTTGCGAAAACAACTTTTTTGTAATTAGAATTCAAGGTATTGAAGTTTTTTTACGTAAGAAAAAGAAGATAACTTCTCGTAACTTTTTGCTTGACCAGATCGTCCGCTCTAAAGATGTCCTATGATAGCAGGTCGTATGATTTTAGCAGGTTTTCTTCAAATGGCTGTATCTTTATTGAAAACTACCCTTTTTCGATGAGATTTGACTTATCTTAAAGATGAAAGATCACACTTTCCGATAGAATACATAAAACCAAAAATATTGTTTGCACTCCATAGTACTTGACAAACATTAAGAAATTTTTACGGTTTGGCACACTTCTCTTTAAAGGCGGATTTTACCCCTTGGATACTTATTTCTATAAAAGTGGTTTAAAGCGTCGAAAATTAGAATGTTCGAACTGTAAAATGGTCTTCGTTTCATCCAAGTTGGATTAATTTTAGCGAAGTTATGCGAGTTTGAAGATTGAGCAAATTTGAAAATATCTATTTCCGGGTTTGAGATACATAACGCCCCATAGTGGGGTTTGAGGATGTGTAAATACGGTTCTTGGGTTTAGAGGGTTAATGAAATATGGAATTAGAGGTTTCCCTAGTAGCATTTCTGGTTGGCCAACGGTAGCCAACAGTTGGGAATTAGTTGGGATATAGTTAGTGTTTTTGCCTACAAATTCCCAACATACAGCCTACGGCAAAAAAATTACGACAATGTACCAACGAATATTCAATGTTGGGCCTACAATTATTATGGTTGGTTAATTAACAAAAAGTTACAACAGTGTGCCTACGAATATTCAATGTCGGGCCTACAATTACTATGGTTGGTTAATTAACAAAAAATTTTCAACGATGATTAAATGACATCTTATAAACGTCAGAAAATTTTATTATATTCCCTGTTATTATATTCCAAGTTGTGATTTTTCTTTTCTTATTTATAAATACGTAATGTATTTATGTATGTGAATACATAAATAATTGAGACGAATGTGAAATTTTAAGGAATGAGTCTAAAGGTCGAATGATGATATTTTCTAGAATATTTCGCGTCACTGCACAGTTTTTATAAACTACTAATACTAGTTATGTAACTAGAAATTAGAAGTGTTTTCAAGGAAATGTGTTGGGTAAGTGTGAACAGCGGTTGCTGCGTAAGCGGGAAGTTTGGGTTCGATTCTCCTCACCCGCGATTTTTTTTTCTTAAACCAGGCCTGAAAAAGACGTGTTTACAACTTCTTTTGAAGATCTTTAAGACACCTTCTGGACGTCTTTAAGACGTCTGTTGCAAAGAATATAAATAATTGCGCAACAGTAGGAAAGCCTACTTTGGCCATCTGTTGTTGGCCCAACCTGAAAAAAAGTGCCAAATCTAACTGTTGGCCAACGAATATTATGTGCGTGGCCCAACTGTATGCCAACAACAAGTGCTACTAGTGTTCGTGGTCGTGGGGTTAGTAGATTAGAGAGTTTGACGTTATAAGTTTGTGAAAATAGGATATGTTGTGTTTGTATGGCATTTTACGGGTTTACAACAGTTTTTTTTGCAATTTACCGAAAACATAGACGTGATGGGCCAAAACGGGCAACGGATTCGACTTCAGCGACTCAAAATACGTATAGGACACGTGGCCTAGTTTGTGCGAATTAAAAAAAAAGTTTTGTGGTCCTGTGTTATCAATTTCCCTCGACATATTCCTTACTACATATTAAGCTTCACTCTGTGGACAGGGGTGCAAACACACCCCAAGCTAGTAAAAACGTAAATAAAAAGTTCCCGAATGGAAACTTTCCCAAGTAATCTTGTAGGAATGCTATCTGTGATATTTTTCACACAGAATTTGATAAAAATTTCATTGAAATCGCTGAATTTGAATGCAGTAGTAAGCTTCAAAGGCACCTGAGCGCTTAACCTTGTACAGGGGTGCATATGGACCCCGATATTCCCCATACAGAAGTCAATTTTTCTAAGCAGCTGCATTAGTATTTTTCTACAGTATGTTTTGTATTTACATTCCTGTTACCTAAAATATATGGTTTTTAATCATTTTTTGTTGAGTGTAATGTCATTACCTACCTCTAAAATGGTTTAATGCAGGTTCAGTTCGGTCTTTGCTTACGTTTCAAAGAAGTAAGATAGTTTTTTTTATTATTGAATTAGTGGTAAGTGTTTGGTAAATTATATTGTTCCTTTATTGTAAAGATGATGCTAATTAGTAGAATAACATATGTTCAGAGTGTGTTTATTTATTTTCTATCCACCACACCCAGCACCAGAAAGAGAATTAAGAGATCTGAAAGCAGATGCTACCTGTACCCTCGGTCTAGTGACGTCAAGACCAGCTTGAGCTGCTACATTTGTCAAAAACCAGCGTGTAAAAATCATAGCAACAATATTTGCAATAAATACGAGTACACCGAAATTCATAATGATGAAGAAATAATGCACACTGATTCTGACGATGCATCTTAAATTTATTTTTCATTATTTATATACAACTTTTAAATTACTGTATTTTAAATTAAATGTTAAAATTCTTTCTACACTTATCTTCTTAAAAATTAATAAAATTTCGCAAATACTTAAGCAGCCAAAGTTTTTTCTGTACATTTGGGACTGAAAATGCGCGGGGTGTAATTACACCCCTGTAGGGTAAATCCGGGAGACGCGGTCGGGCCGGAGAGTTGGTCGAGTCGCTATATTTCAGACTCTATACGTAGAAACGCGTTAAAGTGCAGCCCAATTACTTCTCTAGAAGCCGAACAATTGAATGAATAGCGTCACTTCGGTTCCTTCTGTGTTTTTCTAGATTTACAGGCTATAAAAGGTAAACTGAGGTTACATTTAACCTCTTTTTAACCGACTTCAAAAAGGAGGAGTATGTTTTTTTTTTATGTTTGTTCCCTCATAACTCCCCAGCATATAGACCGATTTTGATGATCTCTTTTTTATTCAAAAGAGGGCGATGCCCCGGTGGTCCCATCCTACACTAAATCAACATTGGTCCAATATTTTGCCAGTTCTGGTTAATAATAAAGACTATTATTACCTAATTATTATTATTTTATATACTGACGCGCATATATCCTCAGCATGCTGTGTCAGTATATATAAAACTAAAAAGTTAAAAATAAAAAAATTTAAAAAAATTAAAATCGACTTCAAAAAATAAAATTGCACTAGAGAGTAAAAAATAATTTTTTCTCTTATTTAATCTACGACTCTCATATTTTTTAAGTCGGTGCCTCAATATTTGCATTGTGTAAATCTGGCGCCGACCTAAAAAATATGAGAGTCGTAGATTAAATAAGAGAAAAAATTATTTTTTAGTTTTTTGTGCAATTTTATTTTTTTGAAGTCGGTTTGAATTTTTTTTAAATTTTTTTATGTCAAACAACGGTGTACAAAATCGTATTTAAAATATAGTTCTAAGTTTATTTTCGTTTAATGTTTGGGAATAATAACATAGTAAAGATATTGAGGGACAATGCAGCCAAAGTATTTAGCGATATTAACTCTTCCTCTCAAAACTAACGAGAAGACCATCTCTCGCTGCAAAAATGGGAGATGGTAGAGTTATGATTTTTTTATTATTTTTATTTATATTTTTATTTTTTATCATTATTTTATTATTATTGTTTATTTATTTTATTTATACACTTTTGTATTCATTTGCCTTGCTAATGGCAATAGGTAGTTCACTTTATCTTTTATGTGTTCTTTACTTGTTTAGCGTAAACAAATTAAATATCAATGAATCTGTAGTTGTATTCACTCATAAATAATTTTGCTTTCTTCTTTGTTATTTTTCCACGAATAATTATGTGAGTGGTCTCTGCTAACGACGAAAACCATTTCCCCGGGAACCTCGGGAGAGGTGGTCAGATGTCATGACTTCACTTTTCAACCCGATTTACAGTAAATATTGTCTTAAAGCAAACATCGACCAGTTTTTCTGAATCAGCATAAAATTCTGAACATATTAGGTTTATTCTCATAAAATAAGTAATATCTGTATTAGTTTTAATAGCCATTTTATATTAGGTCGACCGCGTCTCCCGGATTTACCCAACACGGTTAAACTATTAGTACGCAGAGTGAAGGTTAAGCTCCCCATCCCTCCCCGCAAGTTCCGTAAATTTCTCAAATCCAAATTCAAAGTTTTTGGACACCTTGCACACCATCCTTCTCCAAGCCCGACTGCAATGGGCCCATTCGAGGCCAGGAAAAGACTCCTATAAGACTCTCGCAATAAAACTTTCAAAGTTCGCTTCCCAGGATTTATGGAACCCCCTTCCACCCCCGCAGTGCCTGAGAAATCGAGAAATTTTATCGTCGCAGGACTTCTTGAGTAAATCAGAGCGACCTGTGTCGAGCCACGTGGACAGTACACCCCTCCCTTTTCCACGCATACTTCGCCTTTTAATTTGCCCCCTCCAAGCAATCGAAGCCCCCAGAACCTTCCCCCCACTCCGGAACGCGAAAGTACCTCGAAAACTGGGACGGAGGATTACCGTTCCTCCGTGAAACGCTGGTCGACACGGAGGCTTTCCAGATGTAAATTGTGCCATCAGAGTCCACTCGACGACTCGTAAAACCGCGGACCGCCGAGGAAGATACAGTTCTCCCCCTCTAAACCTCCATAATATCCTTCCACCAACTGAAGCATAAAACAGAAGCCATTACTAGTACGGATGACGCATGCCACCGATTTCACGAGCCATGAAACTGTTACTGTCCGAGGGATCGTTAAAGAATCCGCCTCGGAGGGTAGGGCATCGATTTGAAATTCAATGCAATTAAGGGTGGGCTAAGGGGCGGCGGAGGGAAGGCTTTTTTTCTCCGAGTAACGAGGCTTCGATTGGCTTTGACTTCAGTCTATTCTGCTCGAATTACCGTGCTCTTAAAACAATTACATTGTATTTGCATGTCGCCGGCGAGCAGTCAGGGTAATCGAATCGATAGGAAAACGGCGCAACGCGAGTGGTATAAGGAATGCCGAGTGCTGAGCAATGGTTCAGGGACGATTTAGGTCGTGGGTCATCCGGGTTCTTTAATTCCCGACGAGTTCGGGTGTATCGCCTCGGGCCATAATCAATCCCGTTCTTCGTTCCTTGCCAGCCTGGTGCAGGGATGTTGGTTTTCGGGAAACTGCTCCAAGTTTCCCGGGCAGGAAGTGGAGGAAGCTTCGTTAAATGTCCATTTTTTTTTCAGGGAATTTCTGGGGAATATCGAGCTGGGGATTGGTGGAATATTCCTCTGTAATATTAAGTTTTAAACTTTAATTGAAGGGTTGTTTTTAAGTATATTGAGGGGTATGTTTGATTTTTTGAAAAAGGTTCTGGATTTGTAATTTACTACTTGGTGTTTTATAATTAAGTATTTTTTACGAATTTAAATCTGGAGGTGTATACTGAATTTATTTTACGTTTATTTGAAAGTGGATGAAGATTTCTTGAGATTAGGATCTGGAGGGTTCTTGGTTTCTGCCTCCAGATCCTGAATTTTCTTAAAATTCTTAAAATGGGGTAATCTAGGGAGATCGTCGGGAGTGAAAAGAAATGTAAAAAGTCTTCGTTTAAAGTGAAAGTGTTCCTTTGCAGACATGACTGAATAGAATGGCGAAGTTCATACCCACCCTTAAGGGTTTAGACCACCTTGGCCAGGTCAAGAAATATCGCATCTTTGGGAATTTATTTCTAAGTGACAAAAACACTTTTTTAAACAGCCCTTTTAATAATCCACCTGTAGAGTCATCTATAATGCATTTTTTTTTAAACAAACTTATTTTTTTAAAGCTTACGAGGTTAATATACATTGTGTCAAAGAACAAGTCTCAGCTTCAATTTATTTCTTTGTAATTAATTCAAAAAGAAATGCTTCATTTACAACAAAATACTCTTGACTGGTACCCTTAAGCAAGTATTAAGATCCAATATAAAACATTCACAAGATTCACAAGATTCTCTCAAGTGGTAGGTAGTGTCATTAAAAAACACCTACACAATATTAATAATAAACCTATCATTACCTAAAAAAAACACAAAATTATTCACTTCCCAAATACGAACACCACCCTAAATCCTTCATCCACCCAAGCTGCCAACAGAAATCCCTATCTTCCAACCCCTTAATACCAACTACCTACCATCTGCAGCCCAAACCACGAATAAACATTAAATATTTCGTGGCAGCCCTACTGCTAGATAATGATAAGTAATGTCCCTTCGTGATCGAGAAGTGGGACGATTATTATCGAGCCAAGCCAGGAATAAATGGCGTCCCGCGGAATTTATAGCTGCGCAGAATGGCGGAAACGGAAGTCACGGGGTGTCGTTCGAGATTTACCGACGTCGCCGAGAATTTCATTTGCGGCCGGAGCACGGACAAGAACGACGGGACTGCAAAAAAAAAGCGTTTAATGGATCCGTTTAAACGGCTCCCCGCGGAACGAATCGCGCGACCGCGACGGGAAATGGTAATTACTGTAATTAACGCGCGTATTCCGGCCGAGTTGCCCCTTGAACCGAGGATGTAGCATCGTTACGCGCCTGCCAACCCTCCCCGATGTCGTCACTCCTCGTATTCTTCATACTTTAGCCTTTCCACGCGTTATCGCCACTTACAGCTGCCCACTCAAGAAGACACTTTAGGGAAACGCACTCTTGAGGAGTGAAATCGCTTTGCTAGGGGCCAATGATGAACGAAATTACATTTTCACATTGGGGGATGATGGAGCGAACTTTCGCGACGTAGCGGACACGCGGTTTATGTTTCAAAAGTGAGGGACGGGTGTAATAGGCGGGGATGCGCGGAGCACTCGGTTGCTGGCTGCGCAGTGGCTCGCGTCTGCCACTGCGCATGCGCATTGGAGATCTCACTGTTGCTCGGTAGACCTGGACCACCAAAATTGAGTTTCCTATTTTATTACATTGCACTGGAGAAGGGAGTTGTATTTCTACTTGCCCTTAAACAAAAAGTTGCCATTGAAAATTAACATTTAAGCAACTTATAAAGTGTTATAAGAGATAAACTCTACAATTTTTAATATTCATCCTTCGAATTTTTCTTTTCACCTGTCAACGTCCAGAAACATTTCCAAAAAGGTAACGAGCGATAACACATTTAGTCACATTGCAATTAAGGGTTGTGCGATTAAAAATTCTCGGGAGCGTCTTCGGAAGCAATCGTCGCCGTGGCGAGGTCGCCCTTTCAGAATTTAATTGCTGGTACGTGATCGTGATGAAGACGAAGGGCGAGCACGGAGGGCATTCGTCGCGGGGTCCTGTCACGCGCCACGAAAAATTCCTCCACGCCATTGCTGTTTTTATGGAGCACAGAGCCCTCTGTGCAGTCGCCTCAGAATATTAATGGCCAGGTCAGAGATAAGAACACCTGCGCCTGGGGATTGTTGACTCGATATTGCGCGACCATCCCTCGAATATTGACACTCGATATCCGGCGGAGCGCGCGAGCCTTTCACGATAAGGCGGGTAGGTGTACGCGTACCTAATACAGCCTCGACTATCACGATCAACTAGATTGCGTTTCACAGTGTTTGGCTCTCGGTAAATGCGCCCCTCTCCCTCTTCTAGTTTGTTGCCCCTCCTGATGGCTTCGTTTCTTCCTTGGCTCCAATTTTCCTCTGAGATCCTCCTTCGCTGATAAGTTTTTCGTAGTTGAGGAGCTCTGACCACACTTGCGAGTTTGTACTTCTTCGTACTTGGTTCGTTGGCAGTATCCAACAACTTCTTCTTCCTCCGGGTTCTTGTTCTTATTAACGTTTCCATCTGTGGATGCGGCGGCCCTTTGGTGTAGGATCATCAATCCCAGCTGTTTGATCTGACATTCTTCGGGTTTTGGTTTGTTCAATGTTGCTTTGTTTTTGTAAACACTTCGCTTTTAGATTCTTTGGTAATTCTGGACTTCGTTAAGGTTCTGTCTGGTTTCTACTTTAGCTGTGTGTGTAATTAATCAAGCCTGGTGGTTTCTTTGTTTCCAGACTTTTCATCATTCTTACACACACTTGTTGTCGTCACCCTGTTTCTTTATACGTCTACGGCCGACGGACCCTGCCCTAGGTGCATTTTTTTTTTTTTTTAAAGTATGCGTTTATTGAATACCAAGGGTTTGTTAACAGTGAGTAATATAATACTTTCCTTAACGCATAAAGGAACTTACACAAGGTTTAAGAAAGCTTAGGACTATAATAGAGACCTATTTCCTAGGTACGCTTAGACACACTTGTGTGAAGAGTAGTGAAAGCACTTTTACATTTGTGCTATATTGACTGAAATATGTAGCTTAAATTCTTTTAGCATTATGAACTTATAGGTAAGAAGCGTGATTTTGGGAGTATAGAAAGGTATTAAAAACTATACAAATATGTCAGGTTTGTAGAGTTTGTGGGGTTGTCCTAGGTGCTTGGGAGCCGAGAGGAATAAACTTGGAACTTGTATATATACGAACGAGACTGGGACCTGACACTTGCGAGAGAGAGTTTGAAAGATTAGCCCTCTGGTGGCGCTGACGAGCACTAAGACTCGCGATCCCATGGCGAAGCTGAGACGTTACACTGTCATTTAGCTTTTATATTCATTAGCCCCATATCTACTGTTTTATTGTGTTTATACTTCTCAATCTTATATTTATCAGCTCGATACCTTTATTCCTATACTCTTTATTATTTTACTTACCAACCCCGTTGTATTGTTCCTACAGTCTTTATCTCCAAATTTATCAACCCTATTTTATTCTGATTACACTTGTCATCCCTACACTTATTAATACCATATCTTCGTCCCTACATTTCTCATCCCCTATATTCACCAACCCCCATTTCTTGTCCCCACACTCTTCATCTTCACAGCCATCACTCTCAACCCCTCACCCTAACTTCTTCACCCCTTCATCTCCCAAGTCAAGGATTCAACAATACTCCTAGAATGGAAGCTTCCATCATCCGTAATCTCTATTACCGTGATCCAAATCACCTGAAGCACCAGCTGCAACCAACAGTATTTGGATACCTCCTCAACTTGCAGTCAGTTTACACAAAGAGTGAAACACCGATCCCTGCACCTATACTCCACGCTCTCTGTGATCGATCAGCTCCGCGCCATATCACTATACACATCAAAGTACTCTTTGTAACAGGATCTAACAAAGGAACTACGCGGATTGTTACACACCAATGTTTATGTAACTTCGTAGATGGGTAGATAGCTGAAAAATATTTCACAGGTGTTCCGATCGTTTTTCTCAGACACTCAGCTTTTTATGTAACAATACAAATTTCACCTTTTTGTCAGGTAAAGAAATGAGCTGATGGGGTATCCACATTTTTCTTCCTTTATCTTCGTTCCAATTTATACAGAAATTTACATTCTCCGAATTAATTAATTATTTAATTAACCCTCGGTTGTCACACTGGGTCAAATTGACCCTGCGTTTTTTTTAAGTAAAAACCTTTTTGTCGAAACTCTTATTGCTTCAAACTTTTTTTTAAGCATGATGACACTTTAAATGTCAACTTTCAACGATGGACATATATTCTACAATGTTCAAACATTATCTCAGAATTTTTTAGACTTAATTTAACAAATAGTTTTTAAATAACAACTGATTGAAAATTGACAGGGTCAAATTGACCCAGTGTGACAACGACGTTCGAAAAAGTAGGTGTTAAAAATGATAACATTAACCGAGGGTTAAAAATGATAACATTTTGACTTGAAATCACTTCAGGTACAAGCATGTTGCAGTAACAGTTTACAGTAAAACTAATCTTCATGAGTTCATATTTCCTGAAGAATAATACTAAATGAGATAAAGATTTATAATTTATATTTTAGTACGGATTTTAGTTATTTTACATTTTTTTTATTTGGGTTCGTGCGCAGTGTATTTTATTTTATTATATTTTATAGTTCCATAAACATTAAAAAAAAAACTGGAAAGTTTTAAAATAAGTAGATATAAATATTTCTTTACTGTTTTAATTATATATTTTTTTGTAAAAATTCAAAGAACGATTTAACCGGTTTTTTGGAATAGTGGAATTCGAAAACCGATTTAAAGGGATTTTTGGGAATAGTGGAATTCAAAAACCGGGTTTATCCAAAGTCAGTTTTTATTTAAACCTACTATACGCGACTAGACGCAACGTCAAGAATTTCAAAGTCGATTTCCTCGAAAATGAAGCGCAATATCAAAAAATTGTATTCTTTCTTGTCGACTTATTTACTTCTTATAAATCGAAAAGAAAGAGTAACTTTTTTTGACATCGCGCTTCATTTTCGAGAAAATCGACTTTGAAATTCTTCACGTTGCGTCCAGCCGCGTATAAGAAAAGCCTACCTTCAACCAGATTCTTACGCGTATCAACCCCAAAGTTCAAAGCTTCTGCTCCCCTTTAAGTGGTGCCATTAGCCACGACCCTTCCTCGACACCCTGGCATCCACTTAACACAAAAAACTCGCACAAACGAGCCGTGAATGATGGATAACTCAACAGGGTGTTGAATCTGAGGATCGAAGGGGAGGAGCGGGTCCCGTTTTCTCGCTACACACCCTGGCCGAAGTTTATACGCGGGGCAGGGTCGCGTGTCTCCTTGTGAATCACGACTTCTTCGTGCACCAAGAAGCGAACGCTGCTCGATACCTTTTCCACGGAGAACAGGGACCGTTACGAGCTTCCTCTGGGAACGAGGATGCGTCGCAGAAGGACGTGGTGGCTCGTTCAGCGGGGGTTGCAGCGTCCCAGCGGCACGTGGGTCGTTGAAGGAAATACCGAACGATTCCTTTTTTGCTCCCGACCCCTCGCACGCTGAGCGGGATCCTCAGCTGCGCCCTCGTGCACGCGATCTAGGGGATTTATCTCCTGCGATCAGAGGCGCTCACGAGCTGACTGCTAAATGGTTTAGCCTGTCCCGGGGTGTCGTCCGAAAAAATTCTGCAATTTGTACACTTCAGGGGGTGAATGAATGCTTCCCTTGTAAAGTGAAATTTTGGGGGATGAGGGAACGCTTGAGGGAATCGAGAGGTGGAATGAATCGAGGATTAATTCGGGTCTACTCTTTAGTGAAATGGTTCATGCGAAATTGGTCACACGATTTTGGACATTATTTAGATGATAGTATTACGGTAAGTAGTCTGCGGCCTAGGGCGGGAAAATTTAGGCGAAAGAAATTGAAGATGGTAGCAAAATGTTTTCACCTGTAACTTTTTATCTTTTCAATTTTTTCATCGAGAATAATAGCATAAACTTCCGTTCTGAAATAAAATGTCTATTTATTTTCTCTAACACCGAAAGTGATGGGTGTGCTTCAAACATTGGGGCTTGAGATAAATTTAAAAACAATTTACTTTTTTTCATGCAACAAATTAGAAATATTTCATATGTCAGTTCTCATATTGAGTTTATTTTAAAATTGTCTCAACTCTACTAAATTAAAATATTTTATGATATTAGTGGTGGATATGGACCCTATCAATAGCCTTCAGCAGCCATCAGATTATCCACTGACTATACTTTGATTTGATCCTTTCATTTTTCACTTTAGTAGAATTCCAATCAGGTCTAGTTGGCCAGCGAAGAAAAATGTGATTTTCAGGAATTTTTTGTGGAAAATCTAATGTATATTTTTTACAACTATTTGCTCATTTTAAAAGTACATATATTCAGCAACTCTCAGTAATTTTGTTATAGGAAAATATTCAAAAATGAACGAATAACAGCCACTCTCCTGGAAGCTACTTTTTTTTAGCGGTGAGTACGATTTCTCCGAGCCGGATCATCTGAAATCGAAAAGTGAAGAAGATTCTGTTAGTATACGAGTTTATCTGATTCGTGACCGAAGGTTTTTTGTTTTTGATGAAAACTCTATTTTTAATTCACGAAAAACTAACAATTCAGACATCGAGAAATCATGATTTTGCGTTAAACGGCCGCCATTTTGTCTGAAATCATTTTTTTGAAAAATCCTTCGTTCACAAACTAGATAAACTCATATACTAACAGAATTTACTTCACTTTTCGATTTCAGATGATCCGGCAAAGAGAAATTGAGCTCACCACTAAAAAAAGTAGCTTCCGGGAGAGTGGTTGTTATTCGTTCATTTTTCAATATTTTCCTATAACAAAATTACCGAGAGTTGCTGAATATATGTACTTTTAAAATAAGCAAGTAATTATAAAAAATATAGATTAGATTTTCCACAAAAAATTCTTGAAAGTTACGTTTTTTTTCGCCTGCTAACTTGGCATAATCCCTTAAGATTCATATAAAGTCACAGTATACACAAGAGATAATCCATCAAAGGAATTATACAGTACACGTACCAAGTGACAGTGTCCCTCAGAGAAAAATGGTCCAGCATAATTTCTAGTAATGGTATTCCCTCAGAACTTGCGGCTGAGTGTGTATTATGTCGTCGGTTTCTTAAAAGAACTCTATCACACGCTGGTGAAGAAGAGGGTGTGAAAAGTTGGCGCGTGGACCAGTGAAATATTTCCTTCTGTCTTTGCTTATAGGATTCGGAGCTGTGCATTTCCCTGGGGCTGAGTCTGCAGTACCTTCGCATGACGGTGGTTTGCTGGCTGGCCGCGATGTGTCATCATCTTTACGCCACCGTCGCCTCGGTCCCACGACGCGACGATCCGCCGACCTACCTCAAGTACAGCATCTTCGCCTGGGGCGTGCCGTTCCTCATCCTCGGTGTGGCTGTGTTCCTTCAGATCCAGGAGGCGGCCGACATTTGGAACATTTCGGACCTGACGCCTTTCAATTGCTGGTAAACTGTCCTTTTTCCTCCTTTCTTTTTGTAGAAAATGAAAACCTCTTTTCTAGTTTAAAGCTGAAACCCCCTTTCTAGATTAAAGTGCAAAGCGCTTTTGTACTTCAGAGCCAAGGCTCTTTCTTTAGCTCGAATTCGAAAGCTCTTTTCTAGTTCAAAGTTGAAACACCTTCGTTAGTTCAAATCTGAAAAACCTGTAACACCTTCTTTAGTTCAAAGTGGAAACCCCTTTTCTAGTTCAGAGCCGAGATCCCTTCTTCAGTTCAAAGTGGAAACCCGTTTTAGTGTTCATTACCAAGATCCATTCTTTAGTTCGAAGTCGAAACCCCTTTTCTAGTTCAAAGTGCGAACCCCTTTTCTAGTTCAAAGCCGAACCCCCTTCTTTAGTTCAATGTGGATACCCTTTTTCTGGTTTAGAGCCAAGCCGCCTTCTTCAGTTCAAAGTGGAAACCCATTTTAGTGTTCATTGCCAAGATCCATTCTTTAGTTCGAAGTCGAAACCCCTTTTCTAGTTCAAAGTGGAAACCCTTTTTCTGGTTTAGAGCCAAGACGCCTTCTTCAGTTCAAAGTGGAAACCCGTTTTAGTGTTCATTGCCAAGATCCATTCTTTAGTTCGAAGTCGAAACCCCTTTTCTAGTTCAAAGTGCGAACCCCCTTCTTTAGTTCAATGTGGATACCCTTTTTCTGGTTTAGAGCCAAGCCGCCTTCTTCAGTTCAAAGTGGAAACCCATTTTAGTGTTCATTGCCAAGATCCATTCTTTAGTTCGAAGTCGAAACCCCTTTTCTAGTTCAAAGCCGAAACCCCTTCTTTACTTCAAAGTGGAAACCCTTTCTCTGGTTTAGAGCCAAGCCGCCTTCTTCAGTTCAAAGTGGAAACCCGTTTTAGTGTTCAGTGCCAAGATCCATTCTTTAGTTCGAAGTCGAAACCCCTTTTCTAGTTCAAAGTGCGAACCCCTTTTCTAGTTCAAAGCCGAAACCCCTTCTTTAGTTCAAAAGGGAAACCCCTCCTTTATTCCACAGTGGAAACCTCTTTTCTAGTTCAAACCATGACTTCTTTAGATCAAAGTTAAAATATCCTTTCTAGTTCAAAGTGGACCCCCTATCTTAGTTCAAAGTGAATACCCCTTTCTAGTTTAACCTGCAAGGTCTGAAAACGCAAATATTTTCGGAATTTTCGGGGGGAAAAACTTGAAGACTTTTTTAAACAAACCTTCATGTATTCGAAAGTGTACATCTTATACTACTTGTAGTAATTATTCCAATGGAAAATATAAATAAATAAAAGAAATATCAGTGATCTCCCGGCAGCGATTTTTTTTTCAGTAGTTTGCAGTGACCACTCTAATTTTGATTTCATTTATCTGAAATAAAAAATTCCAAGGAATTTAGTTAGTATATTAAATTATCTTGTCCTTAATCGTTTATTATCTCGAAAAATTAATTTGCTACAAAATGGCGGCTGTTCAAATTAAAATATCGATTTTCGCCACAAAAATCGCTCATTTTTTATCTATAAAATAAAAACTACGCAACGGAAATGAAAAAGCCACGATTAAGGACAAGATTTTTATATACAGAATAAGCCTACAAAAGCTGAATTCATTCGATGCAGCGGTTCTCGAGATATTTTGGTCACCGATTCTGAAAATGTAGTTTCCAGAAAAACACGTTTAAAGTTTTAGGTTAGGTTTACATCCTCCAGGACATACCTATACTAAAACTCGCACAGCTCCGCCAATTTTGGTCGGATCAAATTGAAACTTTCACACAATACTTTTGAGATGTTGCACTAAGAAAATGTCAAAACCCCAAAATCCATTTTTCCGAATTTTGCAGGTAGGCATAACCCCTTAAAGTGAAACCCCCTTTTCTAGTTCAAAGCAAAGACCTCTTCTTGAATTCAAAGTCCCTTCCCTAGTTCAAAGTGGAAACCCCCTTCCAAAGTTCAAAATAGAAACCCTTTCATAGTTGAAAATAGAAACTCTCTCTGCACTTCAAAATAAACACCCCTTCGTCATTTCCACTATATCAAATATATGTAATCCACATTCGACTGTCACAGGTTCCTAGGAACAAAGGCAACGATCTATGCCTACGGTTTGCCAGTGGTCCTACTGCTGCTCTCCTCGGGCTATTACCTAATCAAGGCAGCCATCGTGTCCAGATACACGTGCAGCATGCAATTAGAGATCAAGCAGCGCGAGAAGATGAAGAGGAGGAGGGCGTTGCAGCTGATACTCTTCCTGAAGGTCAGCATGATAGTGGGATTGGTGGCCGGTTGTGGAGTCGCGTCCAGGGTCTGGAAGGTCCCTTTCCTTTGGGCTGTCTTCTGCACTGGGCATTCCCTGCAGGTAAGAAATAATCCACCACCTCGAATCTATAATTCTCTATTTAATAGCCACCGAAAACTAAACATCAATGAAGTAGAACATATGACGGTATAATTACATATTTCTAAAGTGGAATGTGTTTTGAAGTGAATCTGATTTGAAGTGGTGTAAGGGAGCGTGGGGTAATTACGAACACCTAAGCAAAAAGACAAACAAAACGAAAACTATGTGAGAAATGAATTTTTTTATTATTTACAAACATACTTAAACTATTCATCTATAAAGTACTGTGATGAATTTTTGAAAAATTATAATAAAAATCAACTTTATAGTGAAAAAGCAAAACCCTTGGTGTTCGTGATTACTCGACTGCCGTGGGGTAATCACGAACAGAGTGCTAAATATCGCAAAAGTCGCACAGAAAGCGCGATTTCAATGGTCAACCCATAAAAAATGTTGCTACAACCTATACCTAATGTATTTTTCAAATTCCTCTTCTTGTGCGTTAGAAAAAATTGCAATTGGTCGGAATATCGAAAAAGATTGTAAAAGTCGTTTTCTAAACTTTTTTTTCTGAGCCTGTAATGAAAATTCAAAAATCCCTTTTCTAGATTTAAGTAAGTTTTATACATGCTGAAAATTTTATCAAAATCGATTATCGTTGCTAATCTCGATGGTTCGAGATCACCCCTCCAAGTTGTTCGTCAATACCCCACGACATCAAAAGATAAAAAAGAATTTATTTCAGATGTTAGAATCATGATTCAAGTAACGCCTTTGTCGCAAAATGTTGGTAAAAAAGTGCTTTATTTCAACTTAAAAAAAAAAATTGTATCATTATTTCAACAGTAATTACATGCAATTGAAATGGACAAAATATTAGGGGAGAGTTGCTTATATTGGACCGGCTCCTGGATTGGACCATTTGTATATCTCGATAAACAAATATATTTGCAGCGGTTTTGTTGGCTACATTGATTTAGGAAGTGGAAATGGAACTTGCGAGAACAGCGATACGGTTATTCATTAGTTTGTCGTTCACCGTCGTCGAAATATAGAAACACGTGGTGCGCGATCATTATTTTTCGTGCTATTTCAAGTGAATTTCTTTCTACAACTTGTAAGTACTATAATTTTAAATGATACTAGTGTAAAGTGTGCTGTCTTAGCTAGAACTTCATGTCCTTACTTCTCCATATTCGTATAAGTATAACAATGAAAATATATCTTTTTTATGCAACCAACCAGTTGCCTAATCATGGACCATCACTAGTTGCTTAAATTGGACCGGTCCATTTTAGGATACAATCTGTGTTATGGTAGCGAATAGTTAAAATCAAACTAAAAAAATTTAAAAAACAATTAAAACCGACTTCAAAAAAATAAAATTGCACTAAAAAGTAAAAAACAATTTTTTCCCTTATTTAATCTACGACTCTCATATTTTGTTAAGTCGGCGCCAGATTTACACAGTGTAAATGATGAGGCACCGACTTAAAAAATATGAGAATACCGTAAGTTAAATAAGGGAAAAAATTATTTTTTACTTTTTAGTGCAATTTTATTTTTTTGAAGTCGGTTTTAATTTTTTTTATTTTTAACTTTTTAGTTTTATATATATTGACACAACATGCTGAGGAGATATATGCGTACGTACATAAAATAATAATAATTAGGTGACAATAGTCTTTATTATTAACCAAAAGTGGCATATCGCCCTCTTTCGAATAAAAAAAGGATCATCAAAATCGGTCCATATTCTGGGGAGTTATGCGGGAACAAATATAAAGAAACCATCAAAACGACGTACTATTGCACTACGCGCACCGTAAGTTGCTTGTTGCTTCCTGTTTCTATTTTCTTTTTCAATGCCCTGATCTATGTTTTTTAGATTGTATATTTAAATTCCTTGATTTTTAGGAGCGGTCCAAAGTAGGAAACCGGTGGTCCAAATTACGAAACCGGTTGCCTGGAATGGACCGAAGTCATTAGTTTAGTTTATTTGAGATATTATTTTAATCACATATTTTATCAACACATTAAATACAAGATAAAATCTACATAAAATGTAGATCTTTTTCCCGTTTCTGTTTGCTTTCTTCAATGTGTTATGTCCGTGTAGGAGAGAAAAATAAAAAAGTGATCCAACATAGGCAACCTTCCCCTATTTGAAACATGATGAAAATAATAAATTGTGTTTATCTTGAATAGCTTGAGCGTTCTGTATTTATTACTTTCTGCCCGGCGTTGGATACGACCTAAACTATTAGCTAGTGGAAAGGGAGCATCGTTTTTATTTATTAAAACGCCGTGACATCGCATTCGCGATTACCCCGCGTTCGTGTTTACCCCACTCTCCCTTACTGGTGAAGATCAAACTATCTCTTTTTAAAAACTCCAGACTCTACATCTCCAGATCAGCTTAACCAGAGATCGAGCCCTAATCAACCCAATCCCAAGTCAGTTTCACATCAATTGCAAATCTGATCAATCACAAGAAAAACCAAAGTTTATTCTCTTACCCTTCCAGTCTTTCCCACCCCTAAAAAATAAAAAAAAAAATAAAGAAACTCGAAACGTAACAGAAAACATTCTTCCCCATCTCTATATCCCCAATTTAACTAAAAATCTCTTCTCAACATAGCAAATTTAGCTCCTCCGACAAAAAAACTCATCAAAATCCAAAAAAATCGAAGTAGATTTCAAATAAATTTCATGAAGTTTGACTAAAAATTGTTACAAAATCCAAAAAATAGAAGTTAATTAATTTAATCTAAATTTACTCAAATTTCGCTCCCCCGACAAAAAAACTCATCAAAATCCAAAAAAAATCGAAGTAGATTTCAAATAAATTTCATGAAATTTGATGAACCCAAGTGAACTACCTGAACCAAGCTCGATAAGTCCCAGTTCAGAAGATTAATAAAGATCCACTAGACTAGTCGGAGGATATTCAAGTACACACGATTAACAATCGACCCCTGTTAGCTTCTTAATCCAACAAACTACTAGAAGCTCCCACCCCGTCGAGGCGAATTTGCTGGCTAGGGGCAGGAGGAGCGGGAAATAGTTTGACGTTGTTGCGTAACGTTTGAAAAACTTAATAAGCCAGGCCCCGGATGCTAGAGATTAAGAATACGAGCGGGGTAACGAGTTTCTGGCCGAGCGGCGGCAACTTTTACAGGCGTTGCTCTGGAAACGTTTCTCGCGTTCCATCCCCTCGGGGTAGTTTCCAAGTCAATTTTAAGTTCTCAAAGAGTGCGCGCACGACTTTATTACCGATGCAACATCGATGATGGTTGAACGAAATCTGCATGGAATAACAGCCTCGGGACAACGAGTTCGGCAACTTGCGTTGTTAGCCGCGGCGAGGGCAGCGTGCCGCGGGTTTCTTTGGGAGTTGGCGGAAGTTGAGGGTGGAGGGGTGCTTCTCGTTAAAACTACGTCGAAGGCTATTCGATCGATGAGTGAATTCGAAAAGCGAGGGTAAGAATGGGGTTGGAGGAATTCATGTTTCAGGAGGACTTCCGCAGGGAGCCTGTGTTCTCACTGATGCACAAACATAGCGGCTTAAATCCACGCATTTGTAGTTATATTTGGGAAATATGAAAAATGCAATTCTATGCAGCAAGGAATAATAAATATTTAACAAAAATAAAATCATTAAATTATGTATATTAGTTCTTGAAAAAAAAGTTATAAAGATAGGCCTCTTTTATATTTGGGAAATATGAAAAATGCAATTCTATGCAGCAAGGAATAATAAATATTTAACATAAATAAAATCATTAAATTATGTATATTAGTTCTTGAAAAAAAATTATGAAGATAGGCCTCTTTTTCGATCAGCAGAGTAGAATGGACCCTTGGGGACTAGGCAGTCAGATTTGGTAAAAATTTAACTTTTGGGGGGAAGTAATTACAAGAAAATTAATAGAAAGTATGACTAGTATTTTCGGGTTATGTTTATTAATACTTTAAACTATAAAATTTTTTTTTTGATGATTTATACATGTATAGGTATGACGGCGCTACAGTAATGTGACGTGTCTTCGGTTTTTCTGTGATTTTAGAGTGATTGCAAAAAAACGGAGGTTCGTATGGACTTGAAATTTTTATAGCATGTTCAGAAGATATGTAATAAGTAATATTCTCTCTTTTACATACATTATAATACATTCTAATACATACTGATGAAGTAATTGGTCCTTTAAGCAAATGTTAGCATGGGGTACAGCAGACTTAAAAATTCTTAAGGAATTGATTATTTAGCAAAAGCAATTGCTTCTTTTATTCATTCGATTGTAAGCAATTCCTTAAAAAATTAAGGAAAAGGGATTCCTTTAAGCGATTCCTTTAAGCGATTCCTTGGCAATTTAGGAATTCCTACAAGATAAAGCATTTGCTTGTGTTTTTAATCGTATGAATTTAAGCAATTCCTAGTAAAATATTAAGAAAAAGCAATTGCTTACGCTTTATTCATTAGGTCCATGGTTACCGAAATCGCAGCTGTTTAAAAATTGATATTTGATTTTTTCGACTTTTCTTGAACTAAAACAAGGAGTGGGGCTGGTTGTATTGAAACTATTGACATAATTCTGGTACGGGCTATAGGTACACATTCACTTTGAATGTGTGTAAAATTTCAGCTCAATCGGTCCAGTAGTTTTTGAGAAAAATGTGCGCCCGTTCTAAAAAATTTGTTTCGAGAAAAACGCGTTTAAAGTTTTTCGTGCAGTTACGACCTATACGACTGAAGTTACGGTAGATAGCGACTAATTTCTGTAACTTACCCCTAATCTGTTATACCAGGACCACAGAGGAAACCTTCCTCAGCTTCAAAGAACTCATGTTGGGCAGCTCTCTCTCGTCTGCTAGCAGTCATAGCCTCTTTAGATACAAGAATCGAGGGAACGATTACGTGCCACGCTGCGGCCTTACTCCCTTATAACTCTGGGAGTTTTTCGAATTTCACCTTAATATTTTAGACACATATTTTCGAAACCCTAAACTATTAGAAAATCAAAAAAAAAATCGAATTTTTAGGTATAATACCCCCTTATTCAAAGAAACTGTCCCCAATTTCCATTTGGAGTTCATAAAAGACCTATCTCCACACTGAGCAAAGTCTTCATAGAAAATGGCCACTCGAATGCCTAAACTTCAGATTTGGTAAAACATTCTATTCCACATCTTTGAACTAGGGTCCCTAGATCCTCAGGAATCTTCATCCAAACCATCATTGTTAAGGATTCGAAAGACCACGGGGTTTATGATGCGGACGTGCTCTCTTCGCTATTTTTGAGTTAAGAATTTCATTAGCGCGATTATTGTGGCTGTTAAGCATCCGGCATCGTAAACAGGGGAAAACTCCAAATCCCAGTTATGACGGGTACCCTTGGAGTCTCTCCTGGCGCTCAATAGCGATTGGCGTGTCATAAACCCCTGGACAGGTCGCGCACGTGAGGGTCGTTTCTGTCCACGGGACCTTGGGGCCTGTCTCGGGGTCTCGGTACGGTGTCTCCCCGCTGCATTTTGTTTATGCGGAAAGGTGGGCGGAGTGTGGACATAATTCGGGAAGACGCCTAACGTGCCACCTTAAGGTGAAATCAGACGGCGCATGGCTTGCCGAGCTTGCTCGGCTCGTCTAGCTCGGCAAGTCGGCTTGGCGAGCCCGACTCGGCAAGCCCTGACCGATCAGACGACGCGTGACTTGGCTTGCTTGCTCAGCTCGTCTAGCTCGGCAAGCCGGCTTGGCGAGCATGGGCGAGCCGAGCCATGACCGATCAGACGGCGCGTGGCTCGGCGAACTTGCTCGGCTCGTCTAGCTCGGCAAGCCGGCTTGGCGAGCAATGGGCGAGCCGAGCCATGACCGATCAGACGGCGCGTGGCTCGGCGATTCACGCGCAAAGTTCGCCGAGCCACGCTCCGTCTGATTTCACCTTTAAGGACTTTGATTGGTGCAGGAATATTTCAACCCTGATCGGACCTCCGTAGTAGAAGCTGGTGGTGGGGCGAACCGAGGTGTCGTTAGAGCCTCTAACGTGCGATGCAAGCCAGAAGGGGATCGCATCTTTAGCAGCAATTCAAGCTTTGAAAATGCTTTGTAAATTAACAGTTCTCAAGTCTTTAGTCTTCTGAGAATATAGAAAGAGAAATTCGAGAAAAAAAAAGTAGAATATCCGCACCGGGATTTGAACTCTTGACTTTTTGCTTGCAAGCCAAGCGCTCCGATGTCGGGAAAACGAATTCTGGCCGGAGAGCGCTGGGCCAGGCAGCGCGTACAGCACACGGATGGAGGGACGGGTATGCTTGTGTGGTGCGGTATAGGCGCTAGGAGGGGGTACGCTTGGTCGTGGAGTGGTGGTAGCGCCCGTGGGTGAAAACCCACGGATCTGGCATCACTGGTTAGAGGGTTCGCGGAGGCAGTAATACCAGATCGGGAACGGGTTTCCTCGAGAATTTCCCCCACCTCGCATGCACACTATGCAGGAGTCGCGTATGTGATCTACACGCACGTGATTGGTGCATAGTGTGCATGCGAGGTGGGGGAAACTCTCGAGGGAACCCGTCCCCGATCTGGCATCACTGCGCGGAGGAGGAAGAGCAGAACTCACACCAGAAATTCAGGAAAAGGTTCTCGACTCCTGTCGGCCTTGAAAAACGGCCATAACACAGAGAATTAGACTCTTGTCGACCAAAGTGACGGTCACTTCTAATAAATGTTGTTGTTTTTAAAATCGAGCGTTGTTAATGAACCAGCATTATCCAAAGAACAATTACGCTCAAAACAATCATGCTCCAAGTCCACAACACAAATTTTCTGAAAGAACCTCACTCCCAATTTCCACTTTGTTCCCTAGAAAACCCAAGTCTCCACTAACTTCTCCATTACCCTCCCCTTGATATCTAGAACACCACTTTAATCTCAAGAACCTATTTCACCCGTCTGACTTCCAGAAGATTTTCCAAAAACCCCACAACGCAGCCCACTCCCTATCAAGGAATGTTCCTCTCAGAGAATGTCCTCTTAGAAGTTTACAGCAGCTGAATCGACGGAGTCCATTCCATAGTTTCAAGTCGGTTCCCACAGAACCTCTGACTCGTCACTTCGCTTCGCCCCGTCGTGTGAAATTGCCATCCCGTGTCGCGATCCTCGATCGACGCGGCTACGACGAGATCGAGCGTTGGGAAGGCGAAGTCGCGATAAACTGCAAGCGGAAAAACTCGTCCCCCGCGCGGGAACTCAGCCGCTGAAGCTTCCATCGACTGACATTCGAGTCGTAAACGGGTGGCTCGGTTGTCGAGTGCCCTCGACCGGCAGGGATTTCCCAAGGAGCCACCCCGCAGGAGGAGCCATCCAGCAAAGCAGCCCCGGCCCTTCTTCCACCTGATTCCCACTATCGATTATGCAATCCCCCTTCGCGCCTTGATTATTCATGAATGATTGTTCACATGATTCCTTCTTTATCTACTCTTCTTTTCCATCCATCCCCGTCTTAGCTCGCCCAATCAATCTCTCCGTGCCCCTGAAACGTTTCCACGTCACTGGGAATTCATTTTCCCGCGCTGAGTGATCAATGCTCTCACGGCAAGGTTCCATAGATAGTAGTAGCAGTTTTAATATTTTGAGGATCGAGGTCGACACTATTATGCGGATCTCGTGTGCGGAGAGCCTGCGGTCTCATTTAGTCGTAGTACTCAGTGAACGCCCATCGGCGTTTCTCGCACAGGTTGTGTGGGTTGCCTTTATCGTACCACTTAAGACATTTTAAGTTATATTTCATATTTGGTACTAATTTGAACGCAAATGACTATTGGATATTGTAGCTTGATCTTTTAGGCACCTACTATTATATGCTTAGCCTTTTGTTCGGAACAAATTAATTTGTTATTAATCTTTTTGTCGCATACTGTAAAAGGTACGATTTAGGCAACCGGTCTCCTAAACCGTACCCCTCGGTTTCCAAAATCGTACCTCCAAGAAAAAATAGTATCAATAACAAATAAAGAAGAAAATATTCAACATAAAGTAATGATTATTAAATAGTTACATATACAAATGTATATGGATCACACACAGGCCGCAATAACCTATGTATATGATATATGTACATAACCTATATAACATACGATTTGCCAAATCCTACTGGTACGATTGTAGTGGTACGATTTAGGAAACATGATGAATTTATTTATAAATATCAATTTAAACTTTATAATCAATATAATATGTATTTAAAATGAATGTAAAATATTCTACATTAAACCCGCTTTTAGAAAAATACAAAAATACAGGACAAAATTGCATTGTTTGATTATTATCAGCTAAAATAAACTGGTAAAAAGTTACATCAATCATAGGGTAAAGAGTACAATGGTTGGCCACTTAAGAAAGAGTGTCACATAAATAATGAATTATAAATGTGAATATAGTAAATTTGCAATGGAAATCAATATAAATAAGTACGAAAAACCCCTAATAATCTAAAAACAAATAGAGTTTATAAAAAAAATCAAGAATATATAAAAATATACAAAAAATGTGTTTCCTACGAAGAAATATAGTTATTGGCATGGTCAAGACAGTAATTGTCCAATCGGTTCGACAGTGATTGGCCGCTATTTGATACATAATATAACCTAAAAGAAAATGTTACCTGATTTGGCGATAGAAATAAGATTAAAATTTTTCAATAAAAATGGATATACTTTATTATGTATGAATTTGTCGTGTTTGTTTCTGTTTTGAACAGGAGGATAATTACTGTTCTACCATTAACATGGTTAAAAAAAAAACAGTCACTGGCCGCCCGGCCAATTACTATCATTCAACATTATTCATATGACAGTTGTTGGCCCCCTGTTTTTTCATAATATATGTATAATTTTAACAAATAAATAATTATTTTATAAAGTTTCAACTTTTATTTATCGATATATACCGAATATGAGAGATATACATATCATAAGTACATTAAACTATTCGCAAACTGTCAATTGTACTCTTATGGTTTTTGGATTAAATCGCTGTAATTTCCAAGCTTCAAAACGGAGTCATCCTATTTGCTTTTATATATAATCACAGTATATAATGAATGGAGAAATATTGATTACATCCGAAGCAAGAAAGTACAAGGAATATGAATATGTTCATTAAAAAAAGGCATGACATTGGTATTTCTTTATATTCATTTATTTCTCAAAATAAGGCCGATCACTGTCAGGTGCCCAGCCACTGTACTCTTTACCCCTACCTGATTTTTTTAAATGTTTATAGCACGCACAAAATAGGGTGTAAGCTCCAAAGGTTTTGTTTCCATTTCTTATTTCGCATTTACTTAATATTTTTATTACCAGATGTCGTTTACATTCATTAATTACTGAGAAATTGATGAGGTAAAATTTAGGTGACCAGTACGATATTGGCAACTCTCCCCTATAAGGTTCCTGATTTCAGAAGTTTTTGGGATTTAAAAGTCCTTGAGTAATATAAGAATTTATTTTTGTTAAGTTAAGTTTCCAAGTGGGACCTTTCTATCTCATAAATATACAGGGTGGACCAATAAGAATTACCAGCTTGAATATCTCCGGAATCTTTGAATCAAGAGAAAAGTTTTTTGGTGCAAAAGGAGTCACGCTTCCATCGTAACCACTTTCACAACAAAATTTTGTCAAAACAATTTCCCTCTCAATTCCATAATTCCAGAGATATTTAACTTAGTAATTCTCATTGACCCACCCTGTATATGAATTTTCATAGACAGGAAAATTCCCTTCACAATCTCCCCCCCCCCCCCTTCACTCCCACCTGCAATATGCTCGAAACAATTTGCCCGAATTCCTGGAGACTCCCGGTGAAAACTACCCCCCTCCTGAAAAATTTCAAAGCACAATTCACAGCTGCCCCGTAAACGCGCGTCTACGTTTGCGATAAATTATGAAGCGTTGCCAGGTGTTCGCTCGCGTTGTTACACGGTCAGGAGCGCCTTTCCACTCGGGCCAATTTGTCAGGAACAATGCCAGCAAACGTCGGTGCAAGATACTTGGGAAATTGGGACGCGCTTCGGGGCGAGCGTGGCGCACGTGCCCCATAACGAAAAGCGAATTATTCATACGAAACGAAACGGATGCCCTTGCTCGAACCAGCAGCCTCGTCGTAGGCAGTCGTCGATGTAAAGCCGAGGGGAACGCCCCGAGAGAGGTGCTGGGGGTTGTAAAATTTCGCTTAGCGACAGGGTGCCCAAATTTTTATTAAAGTGTCTCGAAAGAAGAACGGGGCTTCTGCCTCGAAGGAGGGAACATTTCCAAAATAGAGGAGCAGCCACAGCGTTATCCAGTAAATATTGATATACACTGTTCGAAACCTTAGATAATGGGAAAATTATATATATAATAATATTAGTGTAAACACGTCCGGAACACCACCGTTTCTGGGCGAGAAAGGGATCTTGATCCCGTCGACGCCGGCGTAACCCTAAGGCCCCGTTCACATTAGTCAAATTACTTGGAGGAGTTCAAAAGTCACTTGAACTTAAGTAACTAGAAGCATTACCACCACCAATGTGAACACCTGTGTTTACTTTATTACTTACTTGACTTGAAATATAATCCTCTCAGATTTCTTTCAAGTTTCTAAAGTGATTCTTATTTAACTTTACCTTGCTTTAAAATAATACTACTTGACTAATGTGAGAACAAGGTTTAAAGGCCGGTTAATGTGCAATGGAGCATATATTTTGTGCAGGCAGGTGGGATCGGTGCTTTAAGGATCGAGGAGGGAGAGAAAGAGGAGTGCATTCTTTTTTGTCTTGAGACCGTCACAGCTAGACTTTTTAAGTAGTGCTAGAGTCGACGTACTCTGCCCCAGACGCATGGGGGTCGAGAGGAATAAACTTAGAACTTGTATATATACTAACGAGACTGTGACCTGACACTTGCGAGAAAGAGTTTGGAAGATTAGACCTCTGGTGGCGCTGGCGAGCACTAACAGTCGCGATCCTATGGTGGGACTGGGATGTGGCAATAGAGTATTAACTGCTAATAAATTATACAACACGAGAAAATAATATAATTGACTATAATTTTGTTGTTAGCTAAGGTTTCGAAGAGTATCAATATTTAATTGATATGCAGACACTTCTAGTGGGAATGCTTCCTTGTAAGGTGAACGCCATCCCCTCCACTTCTCCTCTTCTTTCCGCGGCGAATGAGGAGCGAGCGCTCCCCTCCCCGTTCGCAGTGTCTCTCATTCTACGCGGAAAGGCGATAAATGGAAGTCGAAAAGACGGCGCGAAGCTTGAAACTTTGGCGATTGGTGTAGGGACGGTTGCACCCAAGGGGCCAGGATTCTTGGAAGGAGACTGTGATCGCTACGTTAAAAAATACTCGACGAGCGTGGGTTGAAAAATGGGACCCGTCGGAAGCGATCCTTGGTGTTAGTAAAGTAATTGATTTGGGGGAATATACGGCTTGCGAGCCACTGGGTACTTTAGTAAGTAATGAAGCTACTCTAAGGAGCGATCTTCTGATTGTTTCGAAGAGCACAGCTCCGCTATTTCTCTCAGGAGACGCTTTGCTTTACTTCCGCCAGGAATCTCGTGGGCTCCACTGGTTTACTGGTGTTTTCGAAGGCACGCCTTTATACCAAACTGTGTGTTTGGAACTGTGACGCCTGTTATATACATCATTCCGCTTGGGTGCGTGAGCTGCGTTAAATTTTCAAGCTACTTATGCAGGGGCATATTTCTAGCTTCCCAAGGGAAGTTGAAAATTGCATTTTAATGGATGTTGAACATATGCGACGTTGATATTCATATTTCCTTGACAGTATAGTCTGTCGGATCAGGAACCTCCTTAAGAGGGAGCTCGAAATAAGAGACCTGAGAGGGTCAGCTTTGGTGGAGTTGGTTAGACGGCTGACCAGTAAACTCAGGATCCGCAAGATCGTAGGTTCGAATCCCACCACTCCGAGGTCCATTTTTTCCGTGCCCCAAAAAAGAAATAAATTACAAAACCTATTCCTACAATTAATTAATTTAAAAAATTGTGTTATTCAAAGAACAAGAATAATTATCTGTAGGTACTCTCTAGTAATATATCACACTCCTACCCTTTTCAATTATTGCTTCAACCTTTAATTGCTTCGATGTATTCAAACTGTGGACATCTTTCTAAGAAAAAATCGAAGGCGAATAATTCAAAGCTATTTAATTTCTTTATACAGAATATATGGTACCCTATGGGTACCCTAAACAATACTTACAAAACTTTGCAGAAAAAGGAAAAAGCACAAGTGACGCCAGACGTCGCTCAGAGAGGAGTAACCCCTCTCCAACTCTCCCCCCTCTGCAGTCTACACTTTCCTGACTCTAAACACGCACCTTCTTCCTCTCAAACAGAGCAGGAGCGTACAAACTCAGTAGAATTCAAGCCGGACCTGAAGTACCTAAAGCAGAGGAGAAGAGTTTAAAGTGGAAGTAGTTGGTCTGACCATAATCGAACGTTCACCCCTTCCTCTGTTTCTTGTTTCACGCTCCGTTTGGAACAGGGCCTGGCCGTGGCGTTGTCCGTCGCGTGCAACTGCAGGGTGCTGAAGGTCTACGCCAGGAAGTCCTACAGGCAACCGAAGCAGCAGGTAAATCCTCCGTGATCCTTAAGCCATCCTTCTGATCCCTGGCACCCTCTCCACTCATCCCACTTTGCCTCTTGAAAAGGAAAGGAACAGGGGTGGTTTCCTCCTCCGCATTATCTTCTGACTCCTATGCACACTGCCTTACAAAGGTGTGAACACAAAAGAAACAGGGGGCGAACTCGGCAGCACCCTTCGGTATATAAAGCATGCTTTCTGAACATATGTACTTTGAGATCCTACTGTGTGGAGGAATATAAACAAATCAGTGCAGGTTTATAACAGATGAAAATCACAAGGATATCCCCCTACAATGGTAGACAAAAGAAAGTTTAAAATCAAGACCCGATTTAGGGGTGCAAGCCGGGCAACTGCCAATTGGTAGAAAGAGAACATTAAAATCAATAGATACCAATAAAACAGTGATAAAAAAAATTTGAATTTGGTGTCAAACTCATAAATTGTTTTTTATTGATTTTTTTACATATTTTATAACAGTTGCGATTTTTTTAGATTTGAAAAATAGGTACTTACATCCTACTACTACGAAAGCTTTTTGTTTTATAAAAAATAATATTAATAAAAAGAAATAGTAACGAAATAAAATGATATTTATATGTTGAAAAAATTTTCTTTCTTATGCTTTAATTTATTTAATTTTTGTTTTTGGGTTTAAATTATTTTTCAATTAATATTAAGTTAATAGAATATATTAATTCTAAAATAGAATTAATATATTTATATATTATATATTATATATATTTTATATATATATATATATATATATATATATATATATATATATATATCTCTTAAAAATATAAAATAGAATTAATATATTCTATTAACTTAATATTAATTGAAAAAATAATTTAAACCCAAAAACAAAAATTAAATAAATTAAAGCATAAGAAAGAAAATTTTTTCAACATATATATATATCATTTTATTTCGTTACTATTTCTTTTTATTAATATTATTTTTTATAAAACAAAAAGCTTTCGTTAGGGTAAATCCGGGAGACGCGGTCGACCTAATGTAAAATGGCTGTTAAAACTAATATAGAAATTACTTATTTTATCAGAACAAACCTATATGTTCAGAATTTTATGCTGATTCAGGAAAACTGGTCGATATTTGCTTTAAGACAATATTTACTGTAAATCGGGTTGAAAACTGAAGTCATGACATCTGACCACCTCTCCCGAGGTGCCGGGAGAAATGGTTTTCGCTGTTGACAGAGACCACTCACATAATTATTCATCGAAAATTAAGAAAGGATAAAGCAAAATTATTTATGAGTGAATACAACTACAGATTCATTGATATTTAATTTGTTTGAATGCAAAAGTGACTAAATAAACTAAATAAACAAAAATAATAATAAAATAATAATAAAAAAATAAAAAATAAACAAAAATAATAAAAAAATCATAACTCGACCATCTCTCCTTTCTGCAGCGAGAGGTAGTCTTCTCGTTAGCTTTGAGAGGAAGAGTTAATAAGGCCAAATACTTTGGCTGCATTGTCCCTCAATATCTCTACTATCTTATTATCCCAAACATTAAACGGAAATAAACTTAGAAGTATATTTTAAATACGATTCTGTATACCGCTGTTTGACAAAAGAGGTTAAACGTAACCACAATTTTCCTTTTAAAGCCAATAAATCCTGAAAACACACAGAAGAAAGCGAAATCACACTATTCACTCAACTGTTTGGCTTCTAGAGAAGTAATTGGTCTGCACTTTAACGTATTTTTACGTATAGAGTCTGAAATATAGCGACTCGACCAACTCTCCGGCCCGACCACGTCTCCCGGATTTACCCTATTCAACAAATATCTACAATAAATTTCATTCACTATCAAAAATTGTATCTCAAAATAATCATTTATAATGTTAATATACAAAGCAGAAAGTGTTCATATGTTCGTCTGTCGCCTAAGAACTTTCGAACGGTAAACTCTGGGGTTACGAAATGTGTCCCAGCTCAGTATGCCTAGCTAATCCAGCCGAACGTGACAATTTTCACAAAAATATAAATAAAAAAAATATTTTTTACAAAATCATAATCTAAATTTCGAGCGAAGCGGAATAGTAAAGCTAGGCAAGTGCGGCAAAAATCATTTTTGCCCAGAGTTTAAAACTCACATTTTGATATGCCTGCATAACAAACTTAATACAAATACTGCCCTCTTCAGTTAAAATGCCCTATCTAGCATTTTGAAACAACCGAGAAAACTGAAATTTTATCATTTACTTTGTACCGTCCTTATTTCCCTTCATTCAAATTAAAACATGTTGTCATTATTTTGTAGCAGCCTAATATATTCTTTTGTAATATGTATACCAGTAGATAATATATTATTAACGTACCAATTAATTAATTGTTTTAGATAGGATATTTTCACCATTTGGAAAGAAGTTAGGTTAAATACATTAGGCTGTTTATAAATCTGTACAAAGCACGTAGAGTTTTCTAACTTTACTTAAAAGGTAAAAGACGTGTGGAGCTTCAAATCTTTCAACATATCTCAAAAAATGAAAAATGCTAGATACGACAGTTTAACTAAGGAGGGCAGAATACCAGGCCTTAAGTATTATATCGATAAAAATCTTAAATAAATTTTAAAACAGAACTTCTTCTTCCCACCCTCCACAATTTAAAATTTCTTTTCACCACTACTGCATAAACCACTTGAGTGAGCCCCAGTTGAATCCCTATACCTCCGCGAGGCACAGTAAACCACCCCTACCCTCAAAAAGAAATATCACTCGCTTCAAAAGCAGGCCACAGGAAGAAGAAGCACGCTCCTTACACCAATCTCTGAAACCACCCTCCCAACCCAGAATCCTCCATTCCGTAGCAACAGCTGACACCGGAATCCTCCTCTCTGTTCCAGATCGCCCAGTCGAGTAGCAGCATGCAGCTGCTGGCACCCGCCCCAGACCCAGTCTAGACCGTGCCCAGTGTCAGCCCCAGGAAGCATACACCAACGAAATAGACGGCGAACGGTCATCAAGGATCACAACTATTTTTTCACACGAAACACCGTTCGCGATCCCCCTGGAAGCAACCACCAAGGCCAGCCAAGCCACCACCCCTAGTCCCTCCAGCGTTTCGAAGACCACGGTCCCTGCAACAGCGGGCTGCCTCGGCGAAGAGACACCGATGGCGAGAGCAATCGCCGAGGACATCGGAGAAACACTCTTGCGACTGAATCACTCCGATTTCCGGCGTGCTCGTCGAGACCGGGCCACTCGCCCGTCGAAAGTGCATCCTAGGTTCGTCCGAGGCCTTCTGTATCCTTGGAAGCTCGGGGTCCTCGCGCGGGGCGGGAGGGCGAAGGGTAAACAGAGGAGAACGAATGTGGAGTAGCATCCACTCGCTGAATTAGCTTACCGGGCGGATAGGTCGGAGAATCGAATCGCGCGGATGCGTCCCCGAGCCACTGCAACCCGAGCGGGAAGCCGGGGATAGCTGTGTCAACATATCATCGCTAATATCCACGATCCTTGGTGCCCGCGCGCACGGCGTGCCACGCTGCAGTCGTCCGCGATCGCTTTGGATGAACCACAATGGGTTGGAGAGATGGGAGGGTTGATTAGCGTGGTTCTTTTTATGCATCTGCCATAGTTTGCGTTGGAGGTAAAAGGGTTGTTTTTAGCGGGCGAGGTTTCGATCGTTTTGATTGATTCTGAAGATGCTAGTTATTTCTGGGGGGTTGGTCGGCGGTGCTTGTAGGTGGTTGAGTGGGAGTTGTGGCGTTTCTTTTTATGCAATTTGAGATTGAATGGGCAGTGTGGAGTTGCGTGGCAACTTGGACCAAATGGTTAATTTGTTTGAGAGGGTTCAGTGGCGCGGTCGGGATTTAATCTCGGGGAAGCTGAGTTGGAGGGATACTGATTCAATGAAATTCATTAGGTGATTATAAAAATTTGTTTGAAGAATTATATCCCTGGTCGCATTAATCTCCTTGTTCTTTGGGCGACCCTTTTTCTGAGGATCCCTTAAGGATACCGCTGGGTGCGCTACTGAGAGGGTTAGCGCCACTTTGAGATGCTTGGGCCAGCAGAAGTGGGATGGGAATTAGTGGGCCTCGAATCGGCTCGACAGCTCTGAAGATCTTGATGAATCTTGGAAATCTTGATGTGCATTCTTGTTGTGGATGGCAAGTTGTAAGTGAAGAATAGCTTAACTACCATACGCACATGCAGGATTGTGAATAGGGATTGCAAATTTACCAACTTTTTCAATTTTTTATTTTTATTTTATTTTCTTATTTTTCGTTTTTATTCCACCAATTTAGTACGTAGGATGGTGAAAAGGCGAGGCTCAGCTAAAGCTGTTATTAGGCCTAACCTCGTAATAGTGTAAAAGGCCGAGAATGTCATTTGAATACAAACTAAACTAAGAGTAAAGACAACACTAAATCTAAGAACTAGAGCTAAAAGTAAAAGCTAAATTAATTATCGGTAATTCGGTAAAATTTTCATTCAAAACCGGTTTTAAGGTTTTAATTTTTTAAGGTATTGAAAATATAAAAGTAAACATTACAAAAAGAACTTTTTGAACTCTCGTCGAGCATTATAACAAATATATGCAAATAAAACTGTTCTGAACATAAAATATAAAATGATATAACACGAAATAGATATATTTGTATTACTGTTGACATTACTTATTAACAGGGGTTGAAAACAGTTACGATATCGGTTTCGGTTCTCGAAACAGTTATGAGAACCGAAATAATCTTGAAACAGTTACGAGTGAAAAGGGTCCTGGCCTATATCGGTTTCGGTTCCGGTTCTACAGAACCGATATTATATCTTTCATTTCGGCTTTTCCTGCATTGATGGAGTTTTAAAAAGAGAGACACCAGATAGAGAGGCCCAGCGATAAAAATACTTATAAACAAATCGAATTTCCATTAAAAAAAATTGACATTGATCGTAAATATGTATTTTGGAACATGCTATGCATACCCGATGCGTAACCGATAGGATATATTACTGTTATAAAACCGATATATAACCGTTACGGAACCGATATAATATGGGTTCTGCAGAACCGTAACCGAAATCGATATAGCCAGAAATTTCGGTTCCTTATAATAGTTCTTCAGAATATCGGTTCTTTCATAACTGTTTCAGTCAGAACCGATATATAATAGTTTGAAACAGTTATTTTCGGAACCTTTTCAACCCCTGCTTATTAATATGGATCTTCACCACGAAAATAATGAAAAGAACTTATATACATAATTAAATATTTTTTTATTTAACAATTCTTTTTAACAAATAAGCACGCAAAAAAACATAATTTGTCCAAACTTTGATCTCCTGATAAAGCGCTCTTAGATTCTACACTTGTTGCTCGGGTAGGCATTAAGAAATCATGTGCCATTTGTAGATATTTTCTTTTTACTTTTTCTACTTGAAAATACGTCTATTTTTGATAGCTCGATTCAGATTGTTCGTTTTCTTTTGGATCAAAGTTGGTTCTTCGTGAGACACTTCGGTTTTCGTCTCTATTATTAATTGAAGTTTGTCTCACTTATAACGTAGTAGATATCGATGGAATTAATGAACGCATATATGCGCTACATTGCTATACATAATTTATCGAATTACCGGTAAAAATTTGGCGAATTACCGGTAAAAGTTTGATGGTATTTCTCGCGATTTACCGGTAAATCGGTTTACCGGTATTAGAATCCCTAATCGTGAATTCAAGAGAGATCAAGATTTTCAAAACTATCAAAATGACGTTGAATTTATAGAAAATATCGAGCAGTGTGGACCGATACCAATCGCTACCTAGAGCTTCCAATTTCGATGCCCGCGGGCAGGAAGCGAACGGAAGATAAAGCGTTTCCTTCTCTTTAAATCAGAAACCCCCGGATAATTATATTGCTGTCACGAGCAATTCTGTTGTGCCCGGATAGAGTGCTTTCGACCACGATTTTCCACGCGGGACAATGGTCGTTTTAAGGGAAACCACGTGGCGGAAACGAGGAAACCGAACGGCGAACTATCGATCCGACGTGAGGGGAATCCACGCGCGTTGCGTCCGCGCGCGCGTGCCTCGCGGTTTCGCGGCCTGCATTCTCCCCAGTGTCGCAATTAACACTCGGTAATGACCTATGCGATCTCGCCGAGCGCACGTAACCACCGGCACTCCGTAAATGTAAGCGCATGTAACTACGAGGAAATAAATATTTTGAAGCCCTAACTGCGCCTTGAAATCATTTTCGAAAGCTCGACAAAAATCTTCATTCCCATATCCTTCTTATAGAGGATCATCAAAACATCGAGTGATCTTATTGTTAATAATTCTTTGTGGGGATTCTTAGCACCTACTACTTTGAAATGTAGAGGGTGTCGAGCAACAGGTACCAGAAAATGAAATGAATCTTTTTGCGGATTCGAGTGGCACTCGGAGAGTGATACTAAAAGAGACAGCTAATTTACTTGCAGGGCCGGCTTTCTCTATGGAGGGGCCCGGACGCAAGAAATGTTTTCAGGCCCCAAAGAATTTCTCAACGGTAAAGAAGCGCAACACTTTTTCACCGAAAAAAGAATGACAATAATAAAATAAAAAATAAACATTAACATATTCAGATATATGACTTTTTTTATTACCATATCGTTAATAATATTACAAATTAAAACATAAAAATATTTTTAATGCAAAATCAACAAAATTCATTGCGTGATTATATAAAACTTCTTTAAAAAATAAAATCCAGTTTTCGTTCCTGTTTACAAATCTCTTGAATTATTCCAAACGTGGCGATGTTAATCTCCTTTTTCCTTTTTCTGTGCATGGGGGGGGGGAGGGCCCCTTGGTGCACCACCGTTCAATAATATTGCTACTTTTGTATTTAGAGCATAAATTCAAGTAGATTTATAAAATTAAATTACTTTTAAACAAATAAAAACTCTTCGTTCTCGCTTTATTCTTTTTTATTTTACCTGTTTCATTTTTCCTTTTGGTGCATCTCCCTCCCCCCCCCCCCCCCAGACCAGTCCTGATTACTTGTCCATTTTCAAAGGAGCCCATAAAACCGCCACCACGAACTTCAACTCTTCAACAAAACGTGAACTTTCCACAAATCTTACTCGCCCTCGTTATCTCCATTTCATTTCCCACGATTTCTGTCTTGTTCTTCATTAGCCGCTGGGTAATGGCGCGTACCAGGCGACGAGGACGTCGAGGTACAAGGATTATTCGTTCGGTGGATGCAATTGCTGAATGGCTCGCAGAAAACCGCAGGCCTTTAATCGAATTCCCGGGCGCGATCTCGGAATCAGTGGCGTCACGGGTCTAATTGCGAGGCCGATTAATTTACAGGAGGTCAGTCACGGTGTCTCGATAATCCTGCGGGACAGAGATTCGCTTAAGGGCCAGAGGTGACGTTAATTCATGCAGCGGTAATCGCAACGTTTAATGCAAACAAAATTGTCGAGTCGGGGACTGCTAAGCTCGAGCGAATAGGGGAAGATAAAAACCTCCCAGGCAAAAGCACTGTGGAAAACGGCGGTACAGAATGAGGAAGATTTTTGGTCGGACGCGCGATTATTGGAAAACCGATTCGATTTAATATCGCTGGTTATACGTTGGACAAGTTCGAGGGGACTGACGTCCGGTTGCCAACTCGCAGGGGCGCGTGGCCACGCGTCACGACGGCGAGGCATAGCAGGGTTATGGAAATTGAGCTAACACCGGAAACATTCAAGGTGTACAATAATAGACAATGAATTAAGCGCTTCTAGATACCTGGAAAAATAAGAGCAAAATGAAGAGTAACAAAATTGAAGTGGAGGCTTCGTTTCTTAGTTATTAAGGGGAGGTTGTGGTCTAGAGCCCAAAAAAATAGCTGATATTTAGGAATTAATTAAAGGAAAACTACTATATATAATTTAATGGGACTTTTTGCATTGTATTAAGGATGTCTTAAGTTATAGAAATATATTTTTTTTTCATAATTAATCATTGCAGACAGCCCTGGGGAGTCGTTAAAGTCAAGGCGTCAAAAAATTGATCCAAATCGGTGGGACCTGTATCTCCAAAAGTTATTATCCGATTCGACTGAAACCTTTTTTATTTTGAAGATTATTCTTTTGGCTAGGGGGGGGGCTAAAAAATTTACAAAAATGACATTTTTTTTAGAAAATAACGACACTTCCAGTTTGAAATCACTTCCCTGTATTTTTCGTCCTTTCATCGCCTTTGAAAATTATAAATTTTCAACTTTTTGTAATTTTTTTAGCCCCCCCCCCCCTAGCCAGAAATATATTCTTTAAAATAAAAAAAGTTTCAGTCGAATCGGATAATAACTTTTGAAGATATAAGTCCCACCGTTTTGAGAACACTGTTTCGAGAAAAACGCATTTAAAGTTTTACGCGAGCGCCGGAGTGGACGGTTGTTGCCCATGCATTTGCCGCTACTCAAATGCCTATAACTTGGGGAATTTTACGAATTTCAACAAATCCTTTAAAACACGTATTCCTAAAAGATTGAACATTCGAAAAATGAAATAAAAAAAAAATCGACATTTAGACCAGAACCTCCCCTTAATGTTTAAAGGTTCGGCTGAGGAACGCCTGAAACACCGCAACTCGGCGATCAGCGTTAGGCGTAGACTAGTATGTCGACCCTTCAGTCAAAAAATTAAGTTTAATTAGTTTTTTTGGCAGCGCTGCACTAAGTGCCGAATAGAAAATGCACCAAGACCGAGAACACGAAACAAAATTTGTATTGTACCCTCACGAGTGTATTAATATCGGCAAAAATATTTTTTAGGTTATGTTATAATCTCTTCTTGTAAAGGATTAATAAAAACCAATAAAAAAGATTTTTAAAAACAAGCTTTACATGACAGAGACATGAAAATATTGTATTTTCATCGGAACTACGTATGTGTGCAAAATTTCAAGTCGATCGGACATGTGGAAGTGGGTCAGAATTAGCTTATAAGATTTCATCCTCACAAACTAACGAACAAACTCGCAAGTGAAGCTAAATTAAAAGTTATAAAAATCACATATTTTTCGAGCATCTGAATCGGAGAGTTCGCTTAAAGCAAAGACGCATGAGAAGCAGTTTATAGTGGTGGTCAAAAGAAGGTTGAAAACTGATATTTCTACATACTTTTTTTTATTTATTTCCATACACCTTCTATAAAAGAAATTCCAACATCTTTTATACAATTCGAATGACCTCCGAATGACCTTGAGGAAGAAACTTCTCCCGGCGGGATGTATTGTCTGGCGCATACATTGTGGCAGTCCAGTGTACCTTAGAAATGGAGCAGCCACAGAAGGTTTGTTCGTGCGGAACGGAGAGAGATAAAGAAGGCCACGGGACAGACTCGTAACCGACGTAAAATACCCTTCAGCCGACGGAAACGCGCCCGTGTCATCTCTTCCCGTCCCGCGAGCTACCTGACATTTAATTATCGAGGAGCACCGCGACGGGTGGGTAGGGCGCAACTAGCCGCGCCCCTTTACTCTATTTTTTCGCTCTAAAACAGCTCCTTTTGTTGGCTTACAATGGTCACAGTTCTGTCGCATCGCCCTCGACTTAGATATCCAGTAAACGTCTGAAGATCGTCTAAAGATCGTCTGAAGGTCCTGCGTAAATCTTGGGTACTGTAACTCCATGGGTATTCCTAGGTTCGGGGAAGCCCGTCCTCCAACTCTGCCCCTGCGAATGCAACCCGTTCAGGCTGAACGAAATCTGGTCGCGAGGGCCACTGGTGGGCTACCCCCACCACGCCATTTGTTGGGACGATATTTTAGTCAATGCTCGATTTATTAAACTCCTAGTAACGGAAATACTGTTCAGAGTCACTCAAGTTATAAGAACACTCGTAAAGTAAATTTGGAAATTTGGAAATATTAGTAAGTAGTCAAACCACTCGGTTGAACGTGAACTCGAGTTATTTGAACGAAAAATTATAAGTAGTGGGGAAAATCAGTGAACTCCTGTTATGTGAATATAATTGATTAATTTTATTAATATTGGCATTTATTAATATTTATATTAATATTTATTAATATAAATTGATTAATATTTTATTAATAATTACCGCTAAAATTGATTAATATTTTATTAATAATTAGCGCTAAAATAGAATTAATATTTTATTAATAATTAGCGCTAAAATTGATTAACTTATCCGAACTGTTTCGTACCCAACCAGCTCGTGTAAACGGGGTTTTACATTATTATTTCCTCATAGTATAATAAGTAAAGTCCCAATGACGCAAATTTGGGGCGAAAGAAATTAGAAAATATTCAAACACAAAGGCTCTAAGTAACTTTAAAACCGACTCACTTTCTTTCCATGTAGCAAATTAGCAATAACTAATACGTGAGTTGACATACTGAATTAACCTCAAAATTGTCTAAACTCTTCTAAATTAAAATATTTGATGATATTTCACGAAAAGAGCGGCAGACGCTTGTTAACCCAGGGGCGCCAAGCCTCCAAATCCGCCGACGTCCAATAAACCGTAAATCATAGAGAATATTAGGGCGATTTACAATTATTGTGTCCAAGGTTACCAATTCTCGTCCAGAAAGTTCGCCGCGTCTCCTGGATATGCAAAAAAGAATGAGCAGGGTTCCAGTGCCAGAATGTCTGGAGCCACTGAACATCGACCCGTTTACGTTCGCCAGTGGAATGGTACCGATGGACTTGTCCAAAGAAGTCAAGGCCGCCATGGCTGTCCTAACGATAACTGGGAATGAGAGCGCGGCGATTAAGGACGTCACGTACAAGCTGATTGTTCTTGACGCAAACAGCGTTCCAATTTCAAATTCATAGAAAAATCACGTCGACTTAACCTCCCATCGGTTACATCCCTTTCATCTTTCCTTTTTTTAAAATAGAAGGATCTCTCAGTCGATATTAATCGATAATTGAAATGGAATCCGCGAAGAAATATCTCCCTCGAAATATATTGTTTAAGGGAGGTATTCACAGTCGCTACTTATTCTTAAGCTGACTTTAAGCTTAAGAAGCGACTGTGAATACCGCCCTAAATAACGGCATTGATTGAGAGAGAAAGGCCCAGGGCCCATTTTCTGGTTCTGTATATGCTAAATTGAAATTAACCTCTTTAGTACGAGAGTTGAAACTTTTGTCATACGTAGTGTGCGGAAATCCTTTAGTCTCATTTAAACGCAGTATCCACCGAACGCCTATCGGCGTCGTCCGCACAGACTGTATCTCTAATGGATTAAATAAGAGCAAAGGTTGTTTATACACCCCAAAGTGATTACCAAAGTCCGTATCTTCACACGTTTCTTTCAACTTGTTCTGGCGACGAAAACATGTTTGCTTCAAGTACCGTAGTATTTTACGAGTTCGTTGGACCACCGACTATATCTACTGCAGTTATACTATTTTCTCGAAATACCCCGGGAATGGACGAAATTACCATACACTTTCCATCTTCACGGTTCAAGCCGAATTCTCATCGAACGACACGTACCCTTACCCCCTCCCACTGTCCCGGACGATCACTCCTGCAAAGACAATAAAAAGTATCGAATAACCATTCGCCAGGCGGTCTGAAATCGATCGCCAGTGGAAGAAAAACAGCGGAGCTGGGAACGAAGAACGTAGAACTATAAATAATCGTGTCACGGTGGAAAAGCGGCTTGAAGACATCGTGTGACTTATTCCGGTCGAACTCGCGTTCGATTTCGAGGAGGCAAAAAGAACAAGTATGTGGTATCGTTGCATTGCAGTTTTGTTTCTTCTAAATTCGAATGAAATTAAAATACTCAGTTGAACCTGCAGCATCCTGTTGCGGATATTGCTTCACCTGACGCATAGAAGGTTGCTTAAATGATTGATTACGGTATATTAGGTTATGAGTCCACAAATGGGAAAACTAAGTTTGATGGAATTTTCTTTTTTTCGCATTTTTGATTGATATATCTATTAAGTGTCGTTTATCAGGATCAAGCTTGTCGAGGTCGTATCCGTCTTCGCGCGAACCAGAAGCCCCAGGCTTGGCACGTATAATCTGATCGAACACGAAAGCGGCATTACGGAAGCGACAAGTGTGGGGAATAAAAATGTTCGACCAGTCTGTCACCAGGATGTGACATTTCCCTCGACCCAAAAGTAATCCAACATCCTCGTTGCTTCCCTGGTCGATTTCTTTCGTGGCAAATGTTTTTTTTTACGTGAAATGAGAACCTGTTGCCATTTCAAGTGTGTGTTATACTGTTATGTGAAGAGTGCCTTTGAATTCGATTTATATCGACAACAACTGATACTTAATTATCGTCCCATGATTACTTGGCAACAATGGTCTTCTGTTTCTTTTACATATTGTTTGTAGAGAAAAATAACGTCGAGCTTTCAATTGTGACTGCAGTCCAGTTATTTACATAGTCCTGACATCTACCGAGTGATCTACAGTGAAGATACTGACGGTATTGACATTATCAACAGTCGGTAATGCCAGTAACTGTGATACCCACTTTGTGAAAAATTGTAGATTCTGGCACGCACTCTATATTTAAGAACGGTGACTCCGAGAACTAATACAACGCAATGACCGAAATCGATAAAGTTACTAATGGAAAAAACAATAACGATGTGTTCAGATTGTAGATTGGCCTGGTTCTCGCGTTCCCTGGTTGTTACTTTTACTACCTACGGTTCATAGTGTGGATCCAGATCAATTGACATTTCGTTTTTCGTACCATATTTAGTTTCAATTCCAACCGCTAGTAGGATTCCAATCGAATTCCACTCTCGGTCGATAACGTTGCATGCGACACAGAAATGGTAAAGTATTAAAGGTAACAAATTTAATGGTATTAAATACTCCGACAGCGCTGAGTTCCTTTCAAGATCACAAAAATAGTCAGAAACTTGCGAGATAAAAATTGGTAACTTACCATCTGTCGGTTCTCAATTCTCTGGATAACTTCACATCCATTTCAGACGAAACACTGAGTAGCGTGCAACCACAGACCAGCTATACCTGGTCTGTGGTACAACTGCAGGACCATACTCACTATCTATATCTATAGCCACTGTTCTTATCAATGACCTTAACTTCCTATGCTCAACAAAAAAATCGCATGGCAGCTCCAAGAGGCGCAGCGAGGTCGTAGAATCGGCGTAACACTAAAGTAAATATGTTTCGTGCGTAATCACAGGCAAAGTAACAGTAAGATAACGGACTCAAAGCCTCAGTCAGGGTCGCTACATCAAACGGTGCGATCACTCAAGTTTATCACAATTCATGCCGCGTGTACCACCGATGGCCCACGCTGAATTTTCACCAGCGTGGGCCATCATTGGTACACGTGACCTGACCAACCATGCAAAAACACCGCGGCATGAAACATGCAGATTTACAACCTCGCTATAACCCCCTCCAGCTACCAAACTCCAAACTGCAATCAGCCAGCCCAACAGAAAAAAAAAAGTAGAAAATTACGTGACTGCGACATCAGAGCCGCTAGTGAATGGATCATAAACTAACACCCTTCAGACACCTGCGAGATCCAACGCATCCAATGAACATTTTCCATCGTTTTATTCTCCTCGTATTAACGCATTACAAATTCATTCGGAATTCGATAAGAATCAACGGACCCCAAGAAAATATAATACTACGGCCGAAAGTGTTTGAAATTTCAATTTCCATCGAATGCTCGCATATATCTAAACTTCCTCGACGGAACGGTCCCGATCGGAAATGAAAAATCGACCCTTCGAGCGCAATCTAATACAAAAATTTCCACAAACGTTGTGCCGTTTCTGACGAGTGCAGGAGGAAAACGGAACGGAACGACGATTTATCTCATTCACGCTTCCCATCATTTTCGTATTCCTAGCCAGACTCGCACAGACTACATTAAAAAAAAAGGGGGGGTAAACAACGTTCGATCAGAATTCTTCCGGGGAGCACGGAGCGGGGATAGAATCATAGTACAATCGAGGAAAGGGTACTCCTTCGCAGAAAAAATAAAAGTGCACGATACACCTTCTTCGGCCGTGGCTTTGCTTTCGAGGCTATCGAGTCTGAAAATCGCTACCGGCGTACCGTTCATCTTTCTCGAAGCCACTACGCGTATAAACACAAACTTTCCAAAGACTACGAATTACTTAAAACGAATTCTTTTTGCAGTATTTAAAGAAGCGAAGCTTAGTAAGAGAAATAAATTGGAAATAATTTTCCCAAAAACAAAGCCTCGAATGAGAAAATATTATTCCACACTTTCCTCTTCGTTCTGCATAAGGAATCGTCCCTCCCTCGGTTCCACCTCTATTTCGCCCTCCCCTCCCTCCTCTCCCCACCCCGTGTAAAAGCACTTGGACGAACACGCTCTTGAGAAATCGTAAATACATCGTAAAAATTCTAATATCGAAGCTCGTAGGCATTTTCCTCCCACAGAACGCTAGCCGCCTGTGCTTTATACTTATGCGTAGATAAAATAAGTTTGCCATTTACTCTCTTAAAAATGATTGAACCTTTAATGCAATTACGTAATGCAATATAATGTAGAATTCCATATATCTTTGATTTCGATTAGCGGGGAACACAGGTTCGAATGCTACACTTTCATGCGCCTTATGTAACACGGTGCTCAACGCTTGCACACACTGAACTTCCGTTCCTGTCCACGCTAAACTGTCGGAGATAAGATCAATTGCCACACACGAAGACTTAACCTTAACTATGTACACGCGTATCGCATTTGATTTCAATCTTATTGAAGCGACGCTTCGTCTCGTCATATACTTCATTGTTACCATAGGAAAAAAGAAAAAGAAAATAGCTTACGGACACTAACAAATCCCGTCTTTCTCGTCCTTGTTTTGTTTCCGTTTTTTGCTTGCTTGTAACCACATCGGTAATAGATCGGATGTACGCACGCGACTCGGTTAAAATTGGTTTGCCTTTTCTTTTTCTTCCGTTCTGTTTACAAACTTCACGTCGCCCCGAAATTCAGAGCTTATCCAATAAACGAGCTAAAAGAGACCCATCGAGCTTTGCTTTCCGAGAACATTCGGGCCGGAGTCGCCCTTCGTTCGCACACGAGACCGAAGGGCGACGGGGGGGAAAAGATTGCTTCTCTTGATTGCACACGGTTCCTAAACGCTCCGGGAACGTTCTACGTTCAGATTTGTCGTCCCATATGTGTGTACGTTAAGAGACGTGTAAATCCCTTTCATGTTATTATTTTGTTTTGTTTTTTTTTTTAATTATAAGTGCATTGAAATATATAATCTATCTGTACACTCACAACCGTTCAGATACACAATAATATCAACATATTTAATATTGGACCATTATGAACAGAAAGAAAGAAGATTCACAGATCGCAAGGACGTCGAACGTGCCGCGTGATATACATACGCACACCTCTATCTTACAATAAACCTCTTTCCCGCTCCCCATTCGATAGGTAAACGACGAAACGCGCTTTCGTTAAAGTGTTAGTTACAAAAGTACGAAGGGAGATTAAACGAGAAAAAGAGAGAAAGAGAGAGAGAAGTAATAAAAAATTAAAGACAGATTATAAACGACAGACCCGTTAATATTAGTAGCATTGCGCAAGGAAGGAGAACAACAGATATCAATCGCTACAACCGCGTTGTCTCAGAAATTTCATTTCTGCGTTCCATCAGAGAGAGAGAGAGAGAGAGAGAGAGAGAGAAAATAAAAAAAGTTAAGAGAGAAATCGTTTTCACCATAAATTCTCATATATTCCATTTCATTCAGTCATTATTTATATAAGATAAGGTATTACAGTAATTTGCTATGTACGAATTAATTTCAGCTACTTCCATATCAGATCTGAATCGAAGGCTGCTTCCACTCGTAAGGCTCCTGCCTCAGCTCTGATTTGAAAACAACTTGTCTCTCTATATAAGTCCATATTAAATATATTTTACAATAATATTATCATTGTACATGAACAACGTATGCTCTACACCTCCCCCTGCTATCGTCCGCCAACCAGTGCCGCGGGCTTGCCTTACACCCGCGCTCGGAGTAAAAGTGAATTAAAAACAACTACTCTATGGTACGCTCGATACCATATCGAATACAGCCCGCGGGCCCGGAGCCGCGCGGCTCGCGCTCCGGCGACGGATACGCGGTTGTAAACGCCGCCCGAGTATACACCGCCTTCCCAATTAAAAACGAGAATAGTAAAATTCATACACACGTGCTCTGATTAGAACGACGATCAGCGAGGAGGTGTCAATTTGTTAAAATAGACGAGGGGGGGGGGGGGGGACTGGATTTGTAACACCCCAATGTGTGCGCCGCCCTGGTACCTGCTGCAGTAAAATCAATATTTTATATAAAAACGGGGGAAACAGTTCTCGTTTACTAAAGAGGCTACAAAAACTACGTTTCAACGACGCTCTCTACGGTTCCGTGACGTTCTCTGTAGCCGCGCGGCAACATCGGCGGCCCATCAGAATTCCGCGGAAAGTGTCTCGGTGTAACGCACGTACTCCTACTTGGTCCGAAGAGAACTAGAATGCGTGGGGCGCAGTTAGAACGGGAAGTTAGAGGCTCCATGTCGCAGCGACAGGCAACGATTAACAATTAGTTTCCGACGATCAGTCTAGAGCAGTTGTACTGTGTATTGCATTCCTACGGATTTACGAGAGGCCTAGACATTCTTGTTCTCTCCCCCTCGAATCGTTCGACAAGAGATCCAACCAAGACCGATCAGAGATTACAGAAACAATTGTGAAAGAATGCTTACATGAAGTTGGTAAACAGGCGAAAGGAGGTTATTCCTTATTTTCCTCGGCGGAGGTGGCGTTAGAGGGGTTTTGGGACTCGGATGATGATGACGGCGGTGCTTGCGCAGTCGCGTCCGTCGCGTCTTGACTCGAGTCCGAGCTGTCCTTCGCGTCCTCGTCCTTTTTCTCGTCACTGACACTGGTGCTCTTGCTCTCCTCCGCGAAGTTCTCCGACTCCGCCGGCACCTTCTCCTCCTTGAAGTTGGACTCCGGCGCCTTCTCGGCCGCCTCTTTACTCTCCGCCTTCGCGGCACTTTTGTCCTCACTGTCCGCCGACTTCTCTGTCTCCTCCTTGGCCTCGTCCACGTCCATCTTCATAGATTCCTCCTCGGAGTGCTTTTCGCTCTTGTTGTTCGCCGCCTCCTCGTCGGTGTTGTTCTCGTTGTTCTTCTCCTGCCGCTTGGGACGCCCGCGTCCACGGCCGGTGCCCTTCGACGATGTGTCCCTCTTCTCTTTCTTCGGCGGCGACGGCACAGGTGTCGACGAGGCCAGCCCCCTCGCCGAGCTGCGTGTGCGCCTTCTTCCTTCCATCTCGCCGACTGACGCGTTCAGGTCCTGCAACCAAACGTAAAGTCACACTTGTTCTTACTTTTTGACAAGGGATCGAGAATAAAAGACTCGGAGTCTACGTGGAAACATAAAATCGACATGAGAGAAACGTGCAGTGGAAGAATTACTACAAGGCACGGTTTACTATTCGGGTTAATAACAGAGAATACGGTAAGCGATCAAGAATCTACAGATGGCTATTCGTAATTGGCGGCAAAGCAGCCCATTGGTCGAGAGCTCTCCCCACCGCGGTCTCAAGAGCCTTCCCCTCCGTCCCTTCCCAGCCCCACTCCAGCGCCCTTTCTGCTCACGTAGGCAGCCGGAGTGGACGGGGAGGCTAAATGGAGGGAAATAAGCAGGCGAAGGGGGTGGAAACCTTGGCCCCCTCGGACCTTAACGAGACTTTTCGGACTTTCGAGCGTACGCCGGACTCCCCCGAGGGATCTGATCCGAAGCAGCAAAACTGAGCCACACACCTTTGTGAGCCGTTCTCCTTCCTGGGCCGTCCTCTCGAGTGTGGAGAGCCTTTTCGTGCCGCCTCGTTTGTTTTTCGCCGGAGTCGGTTTCTCTTCCGCGGAATGGTCCTGAAAGCAATTACATCGTCGCATTTTACTCGGGCCTCCCGCGAATCCGGAGCTCCCTCCCCCCCGCCCCTCTCTCTGTCTCTCCCGCCGAACGGTGCGTCGCCGATATCGCGGTAACGAAGCAGCGATCGCTTCGAGGATTACGTCAAGCTACGAGAGAGAGAGAGAGAGAGAGAGTGAGAGAGAGGAAAAAAAAGCGCGCACAAGCACGATAATTGCACGCCGTTGCCGATAAGATTACCGAGGACCGTTGAACCACACGGTGCCCAACGCGTTCAAAGTTTTGTTTAAGTTTCCCGCCATTTTGCCGGAGTCGATACGTATTTCTAGCGTCGCAGCCGCGAGCGATGTTCCCGTGGGGGGCCCCGTATTTTCGTGGAAAACCGCGTGGCACGTAACCCGCCCGCCGTCGCCCGTTTCCCGCCTTTTTCGTTCGCCGCCTGCCCCGGCCCGAGCGACGGCTCTCCCGGTCACGGGAGTCACAAATAAAAAAAACATCCACCATCTTTGCCGATGAAGGACAAACGGCGCAGCTTTGAAACATCGCCGAAGACCGTGGCCACGCGCAATAAGGCAGCCACGCAGCTCCCGCGTAACGCGCCGTGCCGACCGCGATCGCACGCCACGCCGTGGCGTGTACGCCGCGGGGCGAGCCGTCCCGTCGAATTTTCCAGAGAACGACTGCGTCTTCCCCGTGATCCCGAGGGGAGCACGCACGCCGCCTAAGCATGAAAACTCGGCTTGACGAGTACGTTTCACCCGCTCGCGTACGCTTACCTTCGACGCATCCTCGATGCTGTTGTCGTTCTTGCTCTCCGCCTTGATCTCGGACATTTCCTCGCGATCGGATCACTCAAAAACACTGGGAAAAAGCGCGATTTCTCGGCAAGAATTCGTGCTGAGCCCGGTCGCACTGTTTATACGATAAGCAAAGATGGCGGTTAGCGTGGGTCACGTGACACATCGTCAAACGTAGAGCGGGAGTTAAGAGCGCCGCCTCGCGATTAACTCGGCAATTCGACGCGTAGCGACGCGACTCCTACACCCTGGGGGGAAGCTTTTAAAATTCCTTCGATTCCTTTCTACCTTCCTTTCTTCTTATTTAACCGTTACATTATTCCGTAATATCTGCTCTCAACCTTATCGCCGAAATACCGTACTATCGTCAACTAATCTTCCCTCCCGTTGCCTTTCTGAGCCACTGCTCGCCTGCTGAATTTCCGGTGCTATTAAAAAGAAAAGGAAATGCACCCGGCTCGTAACTTTGCGAGCGCCGAGTCGAAAATTGCTCCGCTTACCGGTGCGGCGGTGAATTTTCCTCGCTCGCTACTTACCTGCATGCGTGGTACGCGAGTATGCTTCGTTCGAAAACGATCGCTTTCGATCGCTTTCGATCGTACGGCGATTATTAAATCGGCGCACGAGCCGCGCCGCTTGTCACACGAATTTTCTATATTAGTGATATTGATATCGATGCGGATTGGTATCAAAAGAAAACGACATCGTCGTCCGTTTTACTTCAAAGTAAGGCGAAAGGAATATGTACAATGATTTGAGATTAGATCGTGTAGCAGTTTAACATAAACTATTAGCGGTAAACTTTTCACGCTTCAAGGCACGGTAGCCGGATGTCCGACCGAGATGGAGGATGTAAGATTCTCTCTTTCACAATATCATTCCATGTCTGTTCCTCTTTCTCTTTTTCTTTTCTCTTTAATTTCCTGAACGAATATGCTTCTGCTCGGTAACCGTACGTAAAACCACAGAGTCTAGTAAATTGTCGAGTTCTTTAAAACAAATGTCCATCGTCCGAGTCCTCATTGCCAGGCTTAATGAGTCGGCATTCTTCTAAACCAAAATCTTGCTCTGAAATCGTCGCTGCACGTCAAGAACGCTGGAGCAGTCGGCGAGTGAACGATCAGTCTTACGGGCCCGTTGTGCCCCAACGACAACAACTGCTTCCGAGATGCGTTTCGAGAGTTCCATGCGCACAGGGATGTCGTGGCTTCGTCGGGGAACATTACATAATCTTCGGTGTGATTAAAAATAGCTTGCGCTTTGTGCTCTTGTTTGCCTATCGAAAGGTAGCAATTGATAGCATTAATCACGACAATTGTTACAACAATCCGATTAAGGGGACAGTCTACTCTCTCGGCCGAAAAATCCGCCACTTTTCGGTGATGTTTCTTATAATGAAATACGCACTTAACGTTTTCGAAGTTCGGGGGGTATATTGTACCACTCTTGAAATACAAGAAAAAAATCTTTGTTGTTTGTTTATTTTACTTGTTTACTTAAATATTTCGCAATGAAGTTGGTGTTTTCAGAATTTGACTCCTTGCTGGCGGTTGAAATTTCGGACGAGTGAATCATCGGAAATAAAAAAAGAAAAGATATTTTTAATTTGCAGGAGTATGGCTATCTCGCTAACCACAAATATCTTGAGATTTTTAATATTTTCACATATTCTATTTTAGTTAAATATAGAAAAGAAGTGCCACTTTCGGTACTTTCAACTTCGATCGACCGGGATTTTAATAATTTTAGTCCAAAATTGTTCTTTCGTGGAAAGCGAGATTAGCATACTCCTGCGAATTAGGAACATGTTTGGTTTTTTTTATTTTTGATGATCCAGTCGTCCGAAATTAGGGCTGGGATTATTTGTCGAATTTTTCGGTATTCGAATATTTCAGTTGCTCAATTATTTGGCAAATATAATTCGAAAATCCAAGTATTCGAATATTATTCGAATATTTAAGTATTCGAATACTGATATATTCGAATATTTAAGTATTCGAATACTGATATATTCGAATATTTAAGTATTCGAATACTGATATATTCGAATATTTAAGTATTCGAATACTGATATATTCGAATATTTAAGTATTCGAATACTGATATATTCGAATATTTAAGTATTCGAATACTGATATATTCGAATATTTAAGTATTCGAATACTGATATATTCGAATATTTAAGTATTCGAATACTGATACATTCGAATATTTAAGTATTCGAATACTGATACATTCGAATATTTAAGTATTCGAATACTGATACATTCGAATATTTAAGTATTCGAATATTTTATACAGCAGTATTCGAATAGATCAGTATTCGAATAGTATTCGAATAATAACATTCGAATACACAAATATGTATATTATATGTATATATATATATATATATATATAATAATATTTGAATACTTAAATATTCGAAGTTTATTCGTAGTATTCGAATACTTGTAAAATATTCGAATACTTGTAAAATATTCGAATATTAAATTATTCGAATAGTCCCGAAATTTCAACCGCCAGCAAGGGGTCAAATTCTGAAGCCGCCAACTTCACTGCGAAATATTTTTTCTTGTATTTTAAGAGTGGTAGAACATACCCCGAGAAATTCGAAAACGTTAAGCGTTTATTTCATCATAAAAACCATCACCGAAAAGTGCCCGATTTCTCGTTGGAGAGAGTAGAATGTCCCCTTAACTTAACTTAACTCCGTACTTATACTCCGATTATACTTAATATCTTGGCCCTTTACCTGTAGTTCCAGCACCTGTATACGCTATTAAACACCTGCTAGTAGACAATTCCCATAGCTTTATCAAAGAATCTTTACCCGACGACAACAAATACTGCAATTAAAAATCACACAGTTACATAACTCCGGCTGCAAACTCACCCATCGATTATACCAAGCAGCGAATATAAAACAAACCTTTCCGTTCCTAGTGAACGTCACCGAGCACACTTCGTAGCCATCGTGGGCCTTGACGAAAGTGTTTATACATCGATTCGACACACCATCCCACAATTTAATGCTGCCGTCTTTCCCAGCCGACGCGTAAGTCTTGGCATCTGGCGAGTATTTAATGCTGGTTATCCCAGCGGTGTGCTGGTGGCTCGGTATGCTGCAGACGAAGCACTGCGCCGTGTTAACGTCGTACAGCCTGACGACTGGGTGATTAGTCCCGACGACTAGAAAATCGCCCGTCGGATGGAACGACAGACACCGTATCTGATCCGCGTCCGTGATAGTCCTGAACGCTTTCTTAACGCTGGCTTTGCTGAAATCAAATAGCTTAATGGAGAAGTCTCTGCTGCCCGACACGAGAATAGGCTCCCTCGGGTGGAACTCCAGGCAGGTCACTTCCTCCAGATGATCGTACAGCGTTCTTATAACCGGGTGCCCGCCGGTCTGATCCCCCGGAGCCATTTCGTCCGGCGCGGACTTAGCTAGCATTCTATCGACGTCCAGGATCTTGATCGAAGCGTCGACGGAGCCGGTCGCTATCAATTGCCCGTCCGCGGAGAACGCTCCCGCTCTGCAATTCCCTTTGTGAGAAGTAACGTAGGCGGTCTCGTACTGAGCCGGCTCCGGAGCCTGCGTCTGCGCCTCGGTCTCGAACTCCAGGTCCAGTCCAGGCCCCAGCGTGTTATCGAACGTCGAGGCGAACGTGGACGAGTTGGTCGTGTCTTTCTTGGAGCGATCGGGCTCGTGCGCCAGCCCGATCAGCATCAAGTGCAGCAGGCGGTCCGACGGAGGGCACGGTGGCTCCGCCTGAATCACGTTGGACAGCTGCACGGCCAGCGTCTGATGCCCGTCGTAAAACAACTGGCTGAAATATTTATCGCGCGTTATCGACGTGCTCGATCGTCCGCAGAATTTATGCAAAAATTGCTGAACCGGAAGTGGGAAATGCTACGTTTGGAGATATAGAAAGCCGAGCGGCATGCACGCGAGAGAATACGGGAATATGTAACCTGATCATCAGCCTGTAAAGCAATTCCCTGCTCTTTATTATGTTCTTCGGGTCCACCTCGGGCTCCTTCATCGCGCTCGGGGCACGGTGTCTCGCAGCGAGTCAACGAATGCCTCTCTGTTTCCGGTAGAATGCACTAAATCGCCCTCAAAACGCCCATCAATCGATGCCTCCGATCGTCGAGGTTATACTCGGTTGTTGTTGATCCTCCTCGATTATCGCCGATTATCCTGCGCGAAATGTTCGGAACGATTAGTCCGGGAGGCGGCCTCGTGCCAATCGCAGCGGCCTTACGTGCGGCGAGAGGATCAACAGAGAGATTCAGCGTGCGGAATCTGTCAGAATGGCCGATGTCCACGAGTGCTCGGTGTCGAGTAAGAGGCCTTCGAAGGCGAGCAACGCTGCGAAGCGAAAGAAGTTACTGTCCGGCGACTATATCGCGAAGAAGAGGCAGCCGCTCGGCCTCGAGAGGAAACGGGACGGGGACGTGTACGTGACGAACAAGACCAACTTTAAGGTGATATTCGCCAGGGAGTATATAACCTTCTCTTTTGTCATTGTCAATAGCAATTCGGGGACTTTACTCTTCCGCGGCTTTCCTCGCGATCGCGTTTCTTTTCTTACGCGTTGATTACGATTCCGACGCAATTATTTATTAAACTAATTCAGGCATTTCCGTGCATTTGCGGTTGCAAGGGGGCTGGAGAAAGTGGGTTGCGTGGTGGGGGATGGGGGAAGTACAGGGTGTCTTTTAAGTAGCGATGTGAGTTGAGAAGTAGCGTTGATTTTCGGGGGAATTGTCTTTGGGAGGTAAGCAGGGAATTCACTGGGAAGCTAAGCTATGCTAAGCTATGCTATGTTACGTTTTAAAAAAATTAGCTTCGATACACTTTTATGGAACCGTTTCCATCAAAAGCTACGTTAAAACATAGCATCGCATAGCGTAGCTTAGCTTAGCTTCCCGCTGGATTCCCGGGCTGTAGAAGTTCGAGGGCTTGTTAGTTTCTTAAGCCGCGGTTGTTAATTTCTCTGCTTCGCTTTTGGACTCTCAGGCGCAGCTGAAGCGATGCGAGAAGCTTCTCAGCGACGGCGCCTCTGAACTGATCATACACGGTCTTGGCGCTGCTGTACCTAGAGCTTGCAATTTGGCGCTACAGCTGCGGGAGATCCACTATGGTGGAGCGGAATTAGACGCGAAGACTTCCACTACGTCTATCGTTGGTACGGAGACGCTTTAGGTCGTAGGTAAATTTGTCTCCGAAAGCTTTTAAACAGTGCGCTTTGTTGCAGATGACTTCGAGCCTCTCAGCGACAGCGCCGACTATGAAACGATCGACAGGAACAACTCCGCTGTACACATCCGGGTGTTCAGAAAGTTCTCGATAGGCAGCCTTAAGCACAAGGAGTAAAGGCGTTCGCAGTATGATAAATGGGAGAGTGAATGAATAATCCTTTAAAATGATATTTTCGTTGAACGAGCTGGTGCACTGGCTGGGCTTGACGATCTTCGAGATGTGGATAAACCTGATCTCGCTGACCATCTTCACGGTGTTACTGGCCCTTAAGCTAGACGAAGACTACTTCTTAGGTAACACGGGATGGTGGATTGTTTTCTCGCCGCTGTTCGTCGCGGATGGACTGAACACTTATTTCTACGCGATCATCTTCATAAGAATGGGCATGGAAGGAATCATCAAGATCGCTATTCCGCGAGTAGTCTGGAGCCTCATGTTACTGCTGTTGATATTTGTATTTAAGTACTTCCTCTGTAAAAAGCTGTCGGGGCAAAGCACGCTGGAATACTCGGAAGTGTTCAGCCCCATAATTCTGCTGCTGCAGTTAATCGCGATTAGAGCGTGCCATCTTCATTGATCGTCGCAAATCTACTCTTAAGAATGTATCTTATAAAAACTTTCTAACTCTCTCCACTTCGTTGATTCCCGACGTTACAGTTGAGCACAGTTTTGCCTCTGCTGCTTGTGCTGTTCGCGTTGATAATAGTATATTTACGATGCGCAGAGCGTTTAAGAATAAGATTGAAATACAAACAGAGTGTACATATTCTATTGTAATAAAGACTGCTTCGTTTTTCCAACTCTTCCTTCGTCTAATGTTTAATTCAACGCTTAAACTTCGAGCTGGAAGCTTCTTGAATAATACTAAATATAGCCAGTGCTCTTGAATCTCGGATCAATACTCCTGAATTTTAATAAATCACGTGCTTTGAAGCCGGGAATCCACCGGGAGGCTAAGCTATGCTACGCGATGGTATGTTTTAACGTAGCTTTTGGTGGAAACGGTTCCATAAAAATGTATTGAAGCTAATTTTTTTGAAACGTAGCATGGCATAGCATAGCTTGGCTTCCCGGGGGATTCCCGGATTTAAGGGGGTATTCTGGTCTGACGAGGCGTTTTCGTCGCGTTATTTCGGAATTTTTTACAAAGAACCCATAAGTTTTATTATTATTTAGTTTATTGCCACATGCTTATTGATATTTGAACTATCTTTACAAATTTTGTCAATAGAAAAAAATTAAAATCAAACGCAGTTGACTGCTTTAAAGTAATGGTGAAAAAAAAACATGGGGTCACGGTGGCCATGATTAGGCTCGTTCTAGTGATCAGAAACAAAAAATGTAAGGAGATTCTTTATTTGTATGCCTTTGGCTATCGTTCCTACCAGAATGATAAAAAGATATTGAAAATTAAGCAAATGGCGGCGGTTTAAAAATTAAGTTTCGATTTTCGCACATTTTCTCAACTTTAAAGGTCTGTGAAAGTTTAAAAACAAAATATTTCATCATAATTCTGGTAGGGACGATAGTCGCACGCGTGCTGATAATATATGCAAAACTTGGACTGAGTTGGTCTAGCTGATCTTCAAATATCACGGTCACCGATTCGAAAAACATGGTTTCGAGAAAATCGCGTTTAAAGATTACTCAACGTTCAAAGTCAAACTAAGTTGTGACCTAGCAGAGTAACGGTCTCTTTGTAACCAAATGGTCGATTTTTGTGTTCTCAAAAGGTATAAAAATGCACAACCCCTCCCCCCCCCCCCCAGAAAGAACAGTCCGCTGAAACTTAGCCGAAATACATTTGCAGGACCAAAACTGTTATGCGTCGTCCGCCCCGTTCAGTGAGCGCGCCGTATAGATACCTACCTATTCTGCACCTTATAGCTCTGCAAATATTACGAATTGGAAAAAACCCTTTTGCACAAGTATTACCCATATAATGTACCAGTAGAAAATGCAAAAAGAAAATATATTTTTTTACCCGTCAGACCAGAATACCCCCTTAATGTCATAGCGTTTCGCTGCACGCCCAGCGTACTACGTACGCGTCTGGCATCAGAAATCGGTACACTTTATATTGGAATCAGAAAGGTCCGCTCAGCCGTCCCCGACGGATTTCGCCGAATGATAGAAACGTAATTGATTTCCACCTAAATATAGATCCGGCTCGCTTCAGCACCGACGATTTATTATGCAGAAGCTCATTCCCGATGACTAGATTTAAACGATTTCTCCTTACTGATACAATCGTCCCTGGAGAACACGATGAATATAAAAAAGAAAAACAGACGAATATCAGAAATGCGAGTCACCCTTGCTACTAAAATATTCGCCAGCTCGCTGGCAGTAGGTGTTTAAAGAGCGATTAAGGAGGGAAATGAACTTCTCGCTCTTCGTTTAATTTCCCCGTAACTTTAATCTCGTTTTCCGCGTTGCGGTCGAAGGGATTGATGACTTCTATAAATAGGGCCAGCGTGATACAGGGTCGATTGTTTAAAAATACAGAGCCAAGAGTTTTGAATGACAGGGTGGCGCGCCGGAGGAATACAATGTAATAATAAACAATGGGGCAGGATTAAATTGATAAATTTAGCGGTGCTCCATTTAAATTCTAAAGATAAACAATTGACGAGCGCGAGGCTCGGGACAGTCTGAACTCTCCCTCCAATCCTCCGAGTAAAATCAATATTTCTAGCTGGAGGGTGAGAGAAAGGGATGGAACTTGGGGAAGGGGTGCAAGTCGGCCTGTTCTATAGGCAAAGCCTGTTGCTGCTGCCACATTTCCAAGTTCGTCCTTGTGATAACTCACCCTCGCAGTTCAGAAACATTCGATCCATCAGCCCTTAAAATCCAAAGGATCGGAATAAGAACTAGTGATGTGCTGTGGATGCCGAACCAGAGATTATGGATAGACTGACTAATTGGACCCATGGTCAGTTCTTTTCATCATCCCATCATTCCTTTTTGCAATATTGTAGCCACTTATATGCAGCTATTCGAAAGTATACGTCAATAAAAACCTAGCAGAGGGTACTTAAAACATTATGGACTCGCAAACAGTCGTATCAATGAATTTGAAAGATCGGTTTCTTTCTATAGCATCGGCGATCCTTGTAAATCAGAATTGTAGTTTAAGTATTTCCGATTCTGCGAAGAGCGTAAAGATTTCAGGACATTCCACTTGGAAGAACTAACGCTGGTTAATTGCTTCTACTTTATTAAGGCATGAACGTAACATCGTCGACATCGATACCTGGGCAGATCTGCGTCACAAATTTATCAGCACCGTCGGTGTCGTCGTCAGTGTTAGACAGATTACTAGTCGTCGCCCCGTCGTTGGTTTCAGTAAACGAAGAATTGAAATGGATTTTCCTTTTACACACGTACGGCTTCGCGTGCCTCTTCTTTGTACTCGCATTTTACACGTTTTTATCTACTCTACATTTAAGGTACACGCAGACGCACGGCTTGCCTCGGAGCTGCGACAAAGATCTGCATACTTAACGCCTTGCTTCCAGATCCCTGATATCGAGCAGGCCTTTTATGTCGACGATTAATATGTTCTTGTGTATACTCGGAGCCTCCCGAGCAGCTTGTCTTTTCATAGATCCGTATAATCTTAAGGACGTTATGCCCAAGATTCTCGGATCGATAGTCTGGGACGTTGGATTCCCCTGCGTCACTTCTGCGTTTAGCTTTATACAATTAGCCTTCCTGCAGTTAACTCAGGTGAGCTCGGCGATCGGATATCCTGGATACCGTAAGGAGACTCGCTGTGTAATTCGACAAATTTGCAGCTGAAATTTGGACCAGACAAGATACGGAAAGAATCGTGCCTCAGTTTGATCATAACGGGGCACTTTTTCTTTGTCATTGGGAGCAACATCGCTCTTACTTCCCACAACTGTTACATGGTGAAGTACGTTGTGCAAACGGTGTTCCTGATCTGGAGTATTCTTTTGTACTTAACATTCCTGCACGCCGACTACAAAGTAATGCAGTTGCTGCAAACTGTGCCAAGCAGCATGTTGATGAGAGACAATTCCAACACGCATCAGAAAGGTTCGTGCTCGCAGGCTCGGCTCCTTTCGCCAGCGAAATCGATCGCTGGCATTCCTGATGAGACTGGTTTACGTTCGCTTCAGGTATCATGCAACTGGCCATGCTAGCGCCGTATAGTAATTTAGCATCGTCCGTCGCCGCTGCCCTGGTACCGACTTTGCTCGGTCCAAAAGTTAAGGACGTAGAGGAACTAGAACCTGCGACGTTCGTGACCGACAAGGAGAGGGATGTCAAAGGTAAGCGATCGAAGAATGTAAATGCGACGATACAGTTTTAGTAACGGTGACGCCTGACGTTGCAGAGAGAGTTTTGAAACCACCTAAGAAAGAAGAGAAAATTCAGAGGGAGCTGGACAAGTCACCTTGTAAAAGCATATCATCCCAAGACGAGACGGCGATCCCAGTATCGACAGTGCCAGAAGTGTACGTCAGACCACCCACGCCTACGCCGTCGACAGCCGTTCTGCCTATAATAACAGTGTCCAGCCCGAGTCGCAGGAGCTCCATGGGCAGCAGGCGCAGCAGCGACGCGTCCAGGTCTTCTCGCAGGAACTCGGAGTGCAGCGTTAGATTTATAAACGAGGAGGATGGATCAGGATCCGAGTGCCGGCGCAGCTCCGAGTTCAGTCCCAGGCATTCGCCATCGAACGACAGGAAGCTGTCGCAGGACAGGATGTCGAGGAGACACTCCGAGAACGTTACGCCGGTGAGGAGCATTAATGACCTCAGAAGGTGCTCTGACTTTTCGCACGAGAAGAACAGAAGTTCCCAGTTCGCTTCGAAGCTGAAGCGGAACAGCGACTTCGGGAACAGAACGCCCAGGAGGATGTTACCGAGCGACCATCCGAAGTTTCCCAAAGTTGTGGACGTCAGTCCGGCAGGTAGAGAAAACCTGCAGCTAAACGTACGCGCAGCGACGCGAACAAAATGACGTGTAACTTGCTTCTCCCTTGTGTCTCAGGTTCCAGGCGTAACTCAGACATCAACGATATCATTTCGAGATCCGGATTTCGCGGGAACTCGGAGATCCCTTTCCGACGTAACTCCGAGCTCGTCCAGGTGAAGCCCCTAGATCTAAGTCGTCGAAGTAGCGACATAAGTATTAGAACTTTGAGTAGAAGTCCCACTCACGGGCGTAGCATAGTTCCTGACAAGATGGAGATACAGGAGAAATCCGAGTCCGATTCGGACCAGCCTGACTGTAGCGAGAAGGCGGCGTTGATGACAGAGAAGGAGAAAGACACGGACGACGGGAAGGCGCGGAAGAAGAATCTCTCCTGGAAGAATGAGAGGGAGAAGGAAGATACGGAAGATATAACCGTCGCGACTAATCTGTTACCTGAGAATACTGCGGCTGATGGAAAAGTAACGGTACGCTTAGTTTACTGACAGGGGACGGGGCATCCCAGAACTAGTGGGGAATATTTTAGGAGTGACTTCGGCGCATCTAAACAATGAGTAGTTCATGTAAATGTATGTTCTATTTGACTTTGTTTTCGTGACACGTAATGCTCTTGAAACGAAAGAATTGTTGCGATATAAAATTCGCTACAACTCGAAAGTAGGGGCTATTTGTTGAATTTTTCGGTATTCGAATATTCGAATACTTCGGTTGCTCAATTACTTGGCGAATATAATTCGAATATTCAAGTATCCAAATACTATTCGAATATTTAAGTATCCAAATACTATTCGAATATTTAAGTATTCGAATAGTATGGTGTGAATTATAAATCAAGTTCTTTAGGTTCATTTTTTACAAGCTTTTATTTAATTTCAGTTGCGAATTCGTTAGTTTGTCAAGGTGAAATCTTGTAAGCTAATTTTGACCCAGTTTAACATATCCGATCGATTTGAAACTTTGCACACATACGTAGTTTCGATGACAATATAATATTTTTACTAAAAAGCATGAAATACTTTAAGGTAAATTTTTTTTTAAAAAACAAGCTTTTTTCGAATGTCCATAAAAGGAACCAATAATTTTGATGCCGGCCCAAATGACTGCCTGAGAAGAATTCCCGCATATGACTAAAAATAAACACGTGAAAATATTGTATTGTCATCGGAACTACGTATGTGTGCAAAATTTCAAGCGGATCGGATATGTTGAAGTGGGTCAAAATTAGCTTAGAAGATTTCACCCTGACAAACTAACGACCTCACAACTGAAACTAAATAAAAGCTTGTAAAAAATGAACCTAAAAAACTTGATTTATAATTCACACCATACTATTCGAATACATCAGTAATATTTCAGTATTCGAATATAATTCGAATAGTATTCGAATACTTAAATATTCGAATAATAACATTCGAATACTCAAATATTCGAAATTTATTCGTAGCATTCGAATACTTGTAACATATTCGAATATTAAATTATTCGAATAGTCCCAGCCGTACTCGAAAGCAAAGTCAAAAAGGACATATGTTCTTTTATTTTCTAGATGCGCTGAAGCGACTTCTGAAATATCTCCCACTTATTCTAAGGCACCTTATATAATAAAATGTCTCTAATCGTATTATTTTTCTTATTTAAAAATGTACTTGCAGAATAGCGACTTCACGCTCTACTCGATATTGAATCACATCGCGTACGTGAATAGAAGCAAGACCGAGACGCCTCTGCACATATTAGAAGAGAACACCGCAGCTGTTAGGAGGTCGCAGATTCGGAAGGTTTTGAACGTCACATACGCCACTGCGATCTTGGGAATTATTCTATGCGTCACCGACGTTGCACGTATCTTCGGCCCATATGGTAATTCATAGAGTTTTGCGAGAACCCTAAAATATCGGGAACCCTATTCTCGGGGTCGGGACGGGTTCCTGAGGATTTTGGGATTCCCGAGAGAACAATGCCTCTGCGCTTTTTCTTACGAAACGGCAATCGAGTCCTCTCGATTTTCGGGTTCTCGCACACCTCTGCAATTTAGCATAGAGATGTATCTATCTGTGTCATCTAGAGTCCCGAGGATTTCGGGATTCCCAAGAGAACAATGTCTCTGCGCTTTTTCTTACGAAACGGCAATCGAGTCCTCTCGATTTTCGGGAATCCGAGTCGACCTGTCCATCGGGTTCCCGACATTTTCGGGTTCTCGCACACCTCTGCAATTTACCAAAGAGATGTATCTATCTGTGTCATCTAGAGTCCCGAGGATTTCGGGATTCCCGAGTGAACAATGTCTCTGCGCTTTTTCTTACGAAACGACAATCGAGTCCTCTCGATTTTCGGAAACCCGAGTCGACCTGACCCGTCCTGTCCATCGGGTTCCCGACGTTTTCGAGTTCTCGCACGCCTCCGCAATTTAGCAAAGCGAAGATGTGTCTATCTGCGTCATCTAGAGTCAGGGGACTCCCCAGAGTCAACTAGTATTACCAGAATAATACGAAACCTCATACTCTAAAGAAATATCTAAAACATGCTGTCTTTTTATTTATTGTTAACTAATTGGAAAATATCTTTGCTTTCATACTTTCAGGCCTTCTGGCTGAGACTGTGAAATACGGTACGCGACCAGCCCTGGCGCAGTACCCTAAACCGTGGCCCTGGATCGTGTATCAAACTATCTGCAGAGGCATAGAATTAATAATGGGCTGGGCAATGGCAAGTATTACTAGGCAACCCTCGGTGAGCCCACGACACCAGTACCTAAGCGGTTATCCTAACTATAACGTACACCTGAAACGGGGTAATAATCCTTACATATGAAGCAATATACTTTTTTAAGTCCGATGATCAAAGAGTTGGAATGCCAAAGCGAGTATTTTTTAAAAGTTTATATCCTTACTTGTGCTCAGAAACTCGTGAGAGCATACTACGTAGTATTATTCCTTTACTATTATCATTTTTGTATATTCCACAATGGAATAACAAGATTCCATTGATCAATATTTCAAAGAAAGCTGTTGAAGCGAGGAGAGAGACGACGGTGTCTCTCCGCCGAGAGTTCGGAAAGATATCTTAATTGACTTCACCGTGCGAAACGTAACAATTTTTCTTTTATATCTACAATCGATTAGGGGTCGAGATAGAACCGTGGCATTGTAGTTTTACAGGCGAAAAGGGAAACTGACGAGTCTAGTAATGTGTTATTCGAATAAATATAGCAATAGATCAGTATGTTGTTCCAAATAAGAACGTGTGTTCTAGCGACTTATATATATATATATATAAAAAAGAAATATATAAATATATCACATTTTTAAAGAAGCTTTACACGGAGAGATGTTCTTCTAAAGAATATATTTTGATCGAGAGACGTTTCTATTCTTCGAATTAGATTAGTTTCAAGAAGTATTATTCTGATAATCTTTTAGGTTCTTGCTCTTTTTATCAACTTCTTATAAAGAAACTATGTTTGAAGCCGAGCATAAAGTCTTTTCCATATCGTCGCGACGGTATAATGGATCCTCAAAAGAGAAACCTACGCGTCTCCTTAACGAGAGCGCGAACCCGAGATTCTGTACATAAGAGTAATATTTATAGCAGTAGATAAATCACTCGTAAGTAAGAAACTTTTTACTCTACGTCTATTGCACCACTCGATGAAATTAGTAGTTAACGATACCAGTTCAAGTTCAAAGTGCCCTACTATTAAATGTTCAAAATGAAATCCTTTGTAACTGATGTGTAATCAACTTATCTGCAAATGCAAATCGTAACAGTGTTGTGATCCTACATGTGATACATAATTTGTGTGTAGAATAGGAGGCCCTTTTACGCTTATGTAAGTGTCGAATAACAATATCTGACCTTACGAGACAAAGAGACTGGCCGCTATGAATTATTTCTCATCGCGAAGGTGTTCGCTCTTTCTTAAGCTTTCCTAAACATTTCTTGCCGCGAAGAGAGCTGTACATGCTACGCGTATTATTAGAGTGAAAGGGTGCGTAAATCAATGTTCCTCTGCGTTAAGCACGTCTAAATTATTTGCATTTAATTCTTTTTAATCGGATTATATAGGAAATGTTTCGCTCGATCCATTGACATTCCGTTGTGATATTAACGAAAGACCATGTATACTTACACAAGCATGAAAGGTCTCGCCGACTATTTGTTTAGGGGATACAATAGACTTTAGTATATAACAGTACGTCATCAATGTTCGATGTGCCAAATATTTATGTTACCTACATTAAATGTTTATAAGGATCGACCCATGCGGAGTAGTCCTACGAAATTATTAATATAAACGGATATTTATATACGACTCAATGTACAATAACACAGATGGTATCGTTTTAATTAAACTGATAAATGCTGTTCAAAAATTATACGTAATAAATCACTATTTTTATCGATGAAGAATTAAATCGTTGCGAAAAGTACCTACGCTATTTTCAATACGGTAATAAAATTGGAGAGGTTTTACGGAAATCGTACGTACCAGAAATCGCTGGGAAACTTTTTTTTATGTGATACAGTAAATGCTGGATTATTTTAGTCGTCGTTGAAGTCCGGAATAATAATTGAGTGGAAATTAAAGTTGTAATGTAACGAAATAAGGTATCGATATATGTTCGTCTATGTTACGCAGCATTTTTATATAAATGCCTTCTGTTAGTTGACGTTAGCCTAACCAGAAGCGACGGTGAGTTTCTGCGAGCTTTTCGTTTCGTTTCGTTCCGAATAATACTTATCTAGAACCATGATTTTTCTAATAGTAGTTAACGTTACGTTAGATAATAGTTGGACTATCGCTAGTATGACATGGTGTATAGATGTGTGTCTGTTGTTTTTCCATCTTACGATATTGTCGTGATACTTAACAAGCGTACAAATGGTGATGAAGATGAACAAATGTGGAAAGAAAAAGTATGAACACAATAAAGTGTCATAAGTCTCGAACTGCTTTTCTTATTGCGATTACAATGCCGTTTAACATCTGCCCCGATACATCGATTACATCGCCTCAGTTTTTCTAAAGCCTCGAGCGAAGGAACATTCGCGAAATCAGAAAGCGCTGTTATCTATAACCAAGGGGTGTGCGAGTGCCCGGAATTTTCCGAGTTGCTTGAAATCGACGAATTGTTTGAAAGAAATGCGAGCTACTTGGAAAATACAAACGTTTCGAATATACGAAGTTTTGGGAGACTTTGAGTTACTTGGTGATAGATTTTCAACTCGAAAACTTTCGAATTACTCGAATATTAACTTTCGAGTGAATATACTCGCAAATTTTCGAATTACTCGAATATTAACTTTCGAGTGAATATACTCGTAAATTTTCGAATTACTCAAATATTAACTTTTGAGTGAATATACTCGTAAATTTTCGAATTACTCGAATATTAACTTTCGAGTGAATATACTCGCAAATTTTCGAATTACTCGAATATTAACTTCCGAGTGAATATACTCGTAAATTTTCGAATTACTCGAATATTAACTTTCGAGTGAATATACTCGTAAATTTTCGAATTACTCGAATATTAACTTTCGAGTGAATATACTCGTAAATTTTCGAATTACTCAAATATTAACTTTCGAGTGAATATACTCGTAAATATTCGAATTCCACGAATTACTCGTAAATATTCGAATTCCACGAATTACTTTTAAATATTCGAATTACACGAATTACTCGTAAATATACTCGTAAATTTTCGAATTACTCGAACATTATCTTTCGAGTGAATATACTCGTAAATATTCGAATTCCACGAATTACTCGTAAATATTCGAATTCCACGAATTACTTTTAAATATTCGAATTACACGAATTACTCGTAAATATTCGAATTACACGAATTACTCGTAAATATTCGAATTACACGAATTACTCGAATATTTATGTATTTACTAGCAAATACTAGTTTAACGAAGCTTAAGAAGTAATTTCGAGTAATTCGAATGTTTACGAATGATTCGAGAATTTTCGAGCTGAAAATTTGTCTGCAGTTTTTCAAATAGCGAGGATTTTTTTCAAACATTTCGTCGATTTCAAGTAGCTCGGAAAATTCAAACGCTCGAATGAATCGAGTACTCGCACACCCCTATCAGTGACAGTAAACAGAGAGACCGCACTATTAAACTACAATGAAGAAGCTCCATAGATTAATAGCCCTCGTCCTTGTTATTTTCTAATTCCACAATTTCTATACACTCGTGTTTCATGAATCGCTTAAACAACTCGAATATAATATCACACAAGCATCCACATTCTACGCGTAAGAATTATTAAAAGTTTCGCCGATCGATTGTACTCGTATAACATGTCCTCCCGAATTATGGTAATAACTATATATCATTCACATTACTTACACTGTACACGGTACACAGATAACAATATTACCCTTGATAATCAAAATAATCTATTTCTGGTTCTGGCATTTTTGTGCTTGATTGTATTTGGTTCTTTTTTGGAGGCAGTGATAGTATCGTCCTGAAAGAAGACAGGAGATTGTCAACTGAGCGGAAAGACAGGACCGCCAGTAGATTTTGTAGAGAGTATCGGACAGAGTTAGGCATTATTCGAATGATCTTTGAATAAAAATTTCGAATAATCTTTGAATAAAAATTTCGAATAATCTATGAATAAAAATTTCGAATAATCTTTGAATAAAAATTTCGAATATTCTTTGAATAAAAATTTCGAATAATCTTCGAATAAAAATTTTGAATAAAAATTTCGAATAATCTTCGAATAAAAATTTTGAATAATCTTCGAATAAAAATTTTGAATAAAACGAAGTCATTCGAGAATAATTTTTTATTCGAATAATGCCGAACTCTGATATCGAAGTCTTCGCGTTTCAAATTCCTCCACGAGATATTTACTTTACGGATCCATTGGGTTTCGCGGTACTCAGCATCGGGCCTGGAACTTTTCTCTGACCATTCTCTCTCTGTACAATTTCTAGCAGACTATAGCTTGGCAACCAGCACTGCAACGAAATTATTTAAATACACAAATCGGGGAATGAAACGCGATTCGATATTACCGGACACCTACCTTATTCTTCACGGCAGTGGCGACAACATTCCTCTTTGGCTCTTGATCGTACGCCTGACTCTCGCAACCAAAATGCTCGCAGGTCTCATGAATTAAATGACGCTTATCCTTGTTCATGCTATCAAAAGAGTAGCTGCGTGACTTCTGCTTCGAGGTCTTCGCCAGCTGAACCAGCTCAGTCAGCTTATCGTGCACCATCTGGCAGAAGTGCGGGTCCTTCTTGGCCCACTGTTTCATGAAATCGCTGTATCTAGGCATCAATTTCGCGCTCAGGTCCGGATTCACGATTTGCAGACCCAGCGCCAATTTCCTATTACGTTCTATTATCTTGCACTCGTCGTTGCATTCCAGAGTCTTCAACTGATTCTGCTTCTTCGCTCCTTGACCGAAGACTTCTTCCAAATTCACCGAATGACCCAGTTGCATGTCGGCCATTTTACTGGCTAATATACAGCTCGCTATCCTCTGATACTCTTTCGAATTCTCCGCGCAAACCCGGGACATAGTCCTGTGTCCGCACTGGCAGGTGACCTACGCAAATAAATTTAATATGAGGACACCACGAAAGCAAAGAAGCATCGATCGTGTGATTCGATTAATTACCTTCACCATTTCCTTGCACGGTGTGTCTGGACACTTGCCCTCGTGGCACGGGGCAGCACAGATATGTCCACACATCTCCCTCGGGGTGGCGCACGGTTGAGTACACTGGTGTCCTGGCTTCTCGCACGGTCCTGGGTGGCAAATTGTGATACACTTATGTCGCCCGCACGATATAGGCTTGTTACATGGTAAACCACATGAGATTTCGGTAACGTAACACGGCACTGCTTTTCGCAGCTCGTGCTTGCCGTGACACCATCTCTGAGTTAGAACGGTGCACGGAGGGCACGTAGCTTCGCTGTGACAATTGTGCAATACTTCGTGCCCGCAAGAATGCTGGCGAGAGCAGGGCCTGTCGCAGACAGGTCTTCTGGTGCCGCAGGGAACTGGAGGAACTATCACGGCGGCTCCGCATTCGCAGTAGAGCTCGTCGAAGCTACTGCGCCAACAGGGCTGACACCTTCCTGCGTTAACGTGACGGTTCAAGTGTTTTTATATTCTTCGTAACGATTTAATATCATATGGGGGTGGATTTGTGTTTATGCTAGGTAGGTTGCAGCCTGGAGTGGAAAATTTTGTGGAGTATCAAATTTTGGGAGAGACAAATTTTTGGGACCGATCAATTTTTGGGGAGCGAAAAAATTTAGAAAGCGACAAACTTTGGGAGCGAAAAAATTTGTACAGCGATAAATTTGGGGGTGTGACAAATTTTTGGAAAGCGATAAATTGGGGGAGCGACAAATTTTTGGATGCGAAAAATTTTAGAAAGCGACAAATTTTGGGGAGCGAGAAAATTTGGAAAACGACAAATTTTGGGAGCGAAAAAATTTGTAAAGCGATAAATTTGGGGGTGCAACAAATTTTTTGGGGAGCAACAAATTTCTGGGTGCGAAAAATTTTAGAAAGCGACAAATTTTGGGGAGCGAAAAAATTTGGAAAGCGACAAATTTTGGGGAGCGAAAAAATGTAGGAAGCGACAAATTTTGAGGTACGAAAAAATTTAGAAAGCGACAAATTTTTGAGAGCAAAAGAATTTGGAAAGCAACAAATTTTGGGAGCGACAAAAATTGTAAAGCGATAAATTTGGGGGTTCGATAAATTTTGGAAAGCAATAAATTTGGGGGAGCGAAAAAATTTAGAAAGCGACAAATTTTGGGGAGCGAAAAAATTTGGAAAACGACAAATTTTGAGCGAAAAAATTTGGAAAGCGACAAATTTTGGGAGCGAAAAAATTTGTAAAGCGATAAATTTGGGGGTGCGACAAATTTTTGGAAAGCGATAAATTTAGGGAAGCGACAAATTTTTGGGGGCGAAAAAATTTGTAAAGCGATAAATTTGGGGATGCGACAAATTTTTGAAAAGCGATAAATTGGGGGTGGCGACAAATTTTTGGATGCGAAAAATTTTAGAAAGCGACAAATTTTGGGGAGCGAAAAAATTTGGAAAGCGACAAATTTTGGGGAGCGAAAAAATTTAAAAAGCGACAAATTTTTGGGAGCGAAAAAATTAGAAACGCGACAAATTTTGGGGAGCGAAAAAATTTAGAAAGCGACAAATTTTGGGAGCGAAAAAATTTGTACAGCGATAAATTTGGGGGTGTGACAAATTTTTGGAAAGCGATAAATTGGGGGAGCGACAAATTTTTGGATGCGAAAAATTTTAGAAAGCGACAAATTTTGGGGAGCGAGAAAATTTGGAAAACGACAAATTTTGGGAGCGAAAAAATTTGTAAAGCGATAAATTTGGGGGTGCAACAAATTTTTTGGGGAGCAACAAATTTCTGGGTGCGAAAAATTTTAGAAAGCGACAAATTTTGGGGAGCGAAAAAATTTGGAAAGCGACAAATTTTGGGGAGCGAAAAAATTTGTACAGCGATAAATTTGGGGGTGTGACAAATTTTTGGAAAGCGATAAATTGGGGGAGCGACAAATTTTTGGATGCGAAAAATTTTAGAAAGCGACAAATTTTGGGGAGCGAAAAAATTTGTAAAGCGATAAATTTGGGGATGCGACAAATTTTTGAAAAGCGATAAATTGGGGGTGGCGACAAATTTTTGGATGCGAAAAATTTTAGAAAGCGACAAATTTTGGGGAGCGAAAAAATTTGGAAAGCGACAAATTTTGGGGAGCGAAAAAATTTAAAAAGCGACAAATTTTTGGGAGCGAAAAAATTAGAAACGCGACAAATTTTGGGGAGCGAAAAAATTTAGAAAGCGACAAATTTTGGGGAGCGAAAAGATTAGAAACGCGACAAATTTTGAGCGAAAAAAATTGGGAAAGGTTTAATCACAGAGGCTTGAGACAACTTTAAAAGCAATTCACTTCTTTTTCACACAGCGAATAGCACTAACTCATACGTAGTAACCATACCGAATTAATTTTGAAATTGTCTCGCCTCTTTTAAATTAAAATATTCGATGATATTTCGCAGGAAAGGCGGCAGACGCTGGTTAACCTAAGGGCGTCAAATCTGAAAATCCACCCCTGCACAAACAACATATTACGATACCTTTATGACAACTTTGCTCGCACTTATGTCTACCGCAGCTCAAAGTCTTGGAGCACACCAACGGGCAAATATGTTCCACCTCTATACAGCACAGTTGATTACACCTGTGCTTGCCACAAGACCTCTTCTTTATGCATCTCTTCTCACACCTGGCGTCATCGGCTTTCGTCGTTAAGTCCTTACAGTCCAATTCTCTGTCCATGTTCCCGCAACGGCACTTAACGTCCGTTGTCAGATCGCAAACAGGACATTCACCTTGATGGCACTTCGCCTTGCACTTGTGAGGATCATCTACAAAAGAGCGCGCTTATATTTCCAATCTCAACCGCATTTCACCGAATGAATGTTGCGCGTTAGCTTCGAGGTACTTACTAGGTTGACCGCATTTTAGATTCTTAGAGCACATCTTGTCGCAGACAGGAACCGGATCTAAACACGTCTGCCTCTCCTCTGTGAACGGCGTTTGCCCGCAACAGCAGGTTGTAATTTTCTGCGGCGTCAGAGAGCAAGACTCGCAGGAATCTGCGTGGCACAACTTCGCGCAGGTATGATTACCGCACTCTAACAATTTATCGCAAGTAGTCTCGCACGAGTACACGAGTGGGACATTTTTCTGGCAGGTTACTTCCCTTTTGTTTTTACCACAATAACACGCTGAAATTAGATTTATGAATAGGCATACGATTCCTCCGCAGAATTGAGTTACACAGGGTGTCCCGGAATTTACGGACAATCCGGAACATTGTATCGGGATATTGAATGATCAGGACTGTCCCTGAATTGTGGGACACCCGGCAGATTAGGCTCTAACGTTCCCATACCTTGCTCTATCGTCTTCTCGCAATTCGCGCATTCTCCATGATGGCACTTGCTTTCGCATTTATGCTCGCCGCAATTCAGATCCTTACCGCACACAGCATCGCACTGTAACAATTTACGAGTGCAACACTGCACCGTTTGCGATGTTTTGCCACAACCGCAGTACCGTGCCACCATCGCTGTGCATTGCGGGCAAGGCCCTGGATGGCACAGGAGTGTACACCTATGAGGGCAGGTGTCTTTCGATAATGTTCTAGCGCAGACTTCGCCACAAGAGTGCGCAACGTCTCTACGATTCCATTCAGGCGCTACCGTCTTACCACAGAAGCAAAGATAATCCTCCGGGATCGTTAAGCTCACATTCCGACACGCGGGGCACCTCCAACCATTCTCTAAAAAGGACATTTATTCGCGATTATTGATAAACACGACGTCGGACTGCTTTCGATTAGGGCTGGGACTATTTGTCGAATTTTTTCAGTATTCGAATATTTGAATACTTCAGTTACTCAATTATTTGGCGAATATAATTCGAATACTATTCGAATGTTTAATTCGAATTTTTAAGGAAATTATTCGTGATTATTGATAAACACGACTTCGAACTGCTTTCGATTAGGGCTGGGACTATTTGTCGAATTTTTCTGTATTCGAATATTTGAATACTTCAGTTACTCAATTATTTGGCGAATATAATTCGAATACTATTCGAATGTTTAATTTGAATATTTAAGGAAATTATTCGCGATTATTGATAAACACGACGTCGGACTGCTTTCGATTAGGGCTGGGACTATTTGTCGAATTTTTTCAGTATTCGAATATTTGAATACTGCAGTTACTCAATTATTTGGCGAATATAATTCGAATACTATTCGAATGTTTAATTCGAATTTTTAAGGAAATTATTCGTGATTATTGATAAACACGACTTCGAACTGCTTTCGCTTAGGGCTGGGACTATTTGTCGAATTTTTTCAGTATTCGAATATTTGAATACTTCAATTACTCAATTATTTGGCGAATATAATTCGAAGATCCAAGTATTCGAATGCTATTCGAATAGTTAAGTATTCAAATATACATCAGTATTCGAATACTTAATACTTAAATATTCGAATAGTATTCGAATACTTGAATATTCGAATTATATTCGCAAAATAATTAAGCAACTGAAGTATTCAAATATTCGAATACTGAAAAATTCGACAAATAGTCCCAGCCCTAATCGAAAGAAGTCCGCCGTCGTGTTTATCAATAATCACGAATAATTTCTTTAAATATTCGAATAGCAAATACTGATGTATTCGAATACTTGGATATTCGAATACTGGTGTATTCGAATACTATTCGAATATTTAAGTATTCGAATACTATTCGAATATTTAAGTATTCGAATACTGATGTATTTGAATATTATTCGAATATTTAAGTATTCGAATACTATTCGAATATTTAAGTATTCGAATACTGATGTATTCGAATAGCGTGGTGTGAATTATAAATCAAGTTCTTTAGGTATTTTTTACAAGTTTTTATTTAGTTTCAGTTGTGAGTTCGTTAGTTTGTCAGGGTGCAATCTTATAAGCTAATAACTTGATTTATAATTCACACCAAACTATTCGAATACTGATGTATTCGAATACTGAAATATTTAAAGTAGTATTACTTAAATATTCGAATATTATTAGAATACTTAAATAGTCGAACAATAACATTCGAATACTCAAATATTCGAAGTTTATTCCTAGCATTCGAATGCTTGTAAAATATTCGAATAGTCCCAGCCCTACTTTCGATGCCTCTACTCACCCGCCTGCGATGATTTAGCCCACTTCTTCACGCATTTCAGATGCAAAACATGATGGCAATTGGAACAAGACCAAGTATAATTCAGCTTCCTGATGTACTCGCAGCACACTAAACATTCCAGCTGTCCTCTATTCAATTGGTCCGTTAATCTCTCTCTCTGGCTCGAGTCGTCATCTAAGCAGCGATTAAACGAAACAATATTACCACAGAAGCGTACAACTTTCGCCCTACTCAAACTACGCGCTTACCGATCGAAGGCTTCTTATTCTGTCCCCGCTTCTGAACACTCCTCTCGTTAATCTCCCTCTTGTTCCTCCAATTCTCGTTTCCCCTCTCTTTGTTCTCGAACACGTAACTCTTGCTTCTATCCTTCTCCTTGAAAGCTTCAGTCCTATCTCCCTTATTCTGCTCCCTAAATCCATTATGCCCTTGATAGTTATACCTCTTCTCTTTCGTCTCCTTCGCTCCGAGTCTAACTTCCAGCGAGTTTCCTAAACTCGTGTCGTCCATTCCTAAGCTGGAAGGATTCCTAGAATCGTCGCGATCCTCCTGCCCGTGCGTTTGTTCCTTCGCTTCGGGATTGTCTTCTTTGCTGGAGTTCTCCCGAGTCCCGTTATATCCCTGATAATTACGCCTCTTCTCCCTGTAACCAGTCTCCTCTCTGTCGTGCCTATCGCTGTACGGGTAAGTCCTCGGATTCTTACGATGATTATACGCTTGCTTGGGACCGGAACTGTAATAACCGAATTGATTGCTGCTCTGCTTCGATCCGTTAGCTTGTACGTTCTCCTCTTTCGCGACGGTGCTCCCCTTGTTGCTATTCTCGTTCGGTAATCTCCTACTTCTGCTTGGATACCTCACGTTCGTACCCGCAGAAGCTTCGTCTGCCTTAACATTCGCCGCGGAGGCTTCTTCGTCGTTACAAGCATTATCGTTATCCGCTGTATCCCTGCCGGAAACACCGGCGTCTTTCATATCTGCTTGCAATTTATCCGAATAATGCTTACTAGTATAATATTTATTCCCTTGAAATTTATTAGAACCCCTGCCCTGTTGCTGATAAAAGTTTCTATTCGCGTTTCTTTTGTGGAACTGATCCTGGTGCCCCTCTTTGGGCTTATAGTTCGCGCTTCTTTTATTATCGTACTTCCTTTCGTACTTGTTTACATCGTACGACGAATATTTGTCGGACCCTCTAGAAAACGACTTCGCATTCCTGGCATGGGAATCGGCGCTATCGATCGACGAAGAAGCATTCGCGTACTGCGCTTCGGGCTTCCCGTCGTCCAGCTTGGTGCTGTTCGGAACGAACTCCTCAGCCGTAGCGTGCAAACTCGACTGTCTCTTGGCGCCGGTCGCGCCTTCGTCGGCTTTCTTCGTGAAATTATGCCGACCCTTAGTCGCTTTCGAATCGTAATCGTTCCTCCAATAATCCGCGGGCGCGTAGCACCGTTGGGAATTGACCGCGGTTGGAAAGTACTCCGCATTATTCGGCGTTCGGGAGCTTCCAGCGGCGCTCGTCAAACGCTCCTGATAATTGTCGCTCGCAGGCAGCAGGTTCGGCGCGACGTCGGCGCTCGCCCGATAGAAAGTGCTCGGGCAGCTCTGGTCGAACGAGGCATCCTCTTGCCCGTAAAACTCTCGACTGTTTCTTAAATAATCATTATTTACATTGTTGGGAAAGTACGGCCAGTTCCCTGCTGCTGGGCTGGAAACACTTTGGTCGGAGTACACGTAGTAATTTTGATCCTCCGGCCCAGAATAAGAGCCATCCCAAGTGGCCATAATTTCTCCAACCTCGCAAGTATCTCTCGCCGCGACTTTCTCCGTTCCTGACGGTCACGGAACGTTCGATTATTTCAAGTGTTGTGCGGTTTCGTGCGAGCGATAATATGGTTAACTTGCTTCCACGTCCGAACTCCGAAAGTCTGTCCGATCTTAAAAGTACGAGAAACTTATGAATTGTACAGTATGGTAGATGTATCCCGATAAAATGAAAGGCGTTGCACAATACGATGGAATATGAGAAATCTTCCACTCGTGACTTGTAACGAACGCGTATCGGAAAGTAGGTACGTTACCAGGAACCAGTTCGCACTCGCTACGAGTCTGGGATGCGGTTTAAAAATCCATGGGGCTTTCTACGAGGCTGATTTCAGTGGGAATTTCGTCGGACGTAAATTCGAACGATCGTTGAAAACCGCGGCGGATGTTGTGTTTAAAATCGATACGGGAATGTATTAATTTTGCAAGCACACTTCGTAGAAAATAATATGTATCGAAGATTAATCCTACTCGAGAAGAGAGAACTAGAATCTTGTTCGGTATTAACTCATTGCCTGGCAGTGACGTGTTTTCGCATCAAAAGCCTCCATCAGTTGCCTGGCAGTGGCGTGTTTCCGCGCTGTAGCGGCGGGTAAAGTATTGGCTTGCACCGGCTTGCAGGTTTGATCTAGAAACATTTGACGCTATCCTTTCTCGCGGTTGGTATAGCTAAACAATTCCAACTTCGCGCTTGCGCAAGAGGCAGCTGGGGGAATAATAATAATTCGTCTTTCGGCCGATTTCTTCATCTTCAGTAATATTCCAGTTAGAGTTATGTCAAAGAGGAGATATAATCAGAGGCGTCACTCCGGGCGGAACCTTTGAAGTGCTTACTTGACCTTGGTATTTAAATTGGATGTCTATTCGAGCGGGATATTTAAATCGACTAAATGTACCTTAACGCAGTTGGCTGATTATTGCCGAAGTTTACCGATCATTGCCGAATGGGCATTTAAATTGGTTGTCTAGTGATTTCCCTAGTTTATTTCTGTCCTTGTCGAGTGACGCTTCTTATTATATCTCCTTTTTGGTTATGTTCCACATAACTGCCAAATGATAGCATCTAATTGGTCGTTCGCTGACCGAGATTTTACTCGGAGGTGAAGAAATCGGGCATTTATTCACCCCAAAATTACATAAATAATTAATGGCCGATTTCTCCACCTTCAATAATCTTTCAGTTAGAGTTATGTTCCACATAATTGCCAAATGATAGCATCCAATTGGTCGACGAGTGTCACATGATAGCATCTAATTGGTCGTTCACTGACCGGGACTTTAGTCGAAGGTGAAGAAATCGGGCATAAGTGACGAATGGGCGAGATTCCTGCTGTTTTGCAACCTAACCCCAAATCGGTCGCCAACGCTCATGAGGGGCGAATTCCACTTCCCAGATAGCACAACGTCTGGTAAAGTCTTAAAGACGTCCAAAAGGCGTCTTAAACACGTCTTAAAGACGTCTTGTTACAAATCAAGACGTTCAGACCTAAAATGGACATAAACTAGACGTCTCTAAGACGAGGTGTGCTATCTGGGTTACGCCTAGAGTGGAAATTAAATTAAATTTTATTTTAATTCGTTAGTTTAAAGTTTCTAGTTGGAGGAGCCAAATTTCTCGAAATTTTTTTGGAATTTTCTTCTACTTTAATTCATTAGATTAAAATTTCTCTTGAAATTAACAATTAAATTTCTAATGGAAATTAACTTTTATTTTAGTTGATTACGTTAAAATTTCTAGGTGAAGGAGCTAAATCTTTCGTAAATTGTGTTGATATTAAATTCTACTTTAATTCATTAGGTTAAAAGTTGAAGGAGCTAAATTTTTCGTAAATTTTAATGAAATATAATTCCTTGGCTGAAGGCGAATTCCACTTACGCCCAAATCGCCCGCAACGCCCGTGGTTAACATTCCAAAATTTATGAAAATCTCTTGAAATATGGAAGAGAAATCTGTGAAAGAACAATTATCGGAAAATACAGGTTTTTAACTATAAATTGCGACTCGAAAACAGGAACATATAACTTATGATATTCGTTTTATTACAAAAACTCGTTCCACAAAAATTCCTCGGGAGAATTCATGGACATAGGAATATAGGGATGGAGCAATAGTTGCGAGTTTAAGCGAGGGGTGTAAAGCAGCTTTGGGAAGCATCCGGTGCCGCATTGGTGATTGGTTCTGTCTTTCACCCTGGTTTCAATACGTCCAGTTTGTTGGCGCTTACCCGATCACAACCAATCGCCAATGCGGCACCGGAGTACATAACACGTGACCATGGTTCCCCGCACCCCTTGAACTGCTTTCAACCACTCAGCCGTTGCTCTGACCCTATATTCCTATATCCATGCGAGAATTCCACTTACCCCCAAATCGCCCGTGATTTTCATTAAGGTAGGTTTTCCTATACACGACTGGACGCAACGCGAAGAATTTCAGTCGATTTTCTGGAAAATGAAGATCAATATAAAAAAAATTACTGTTTCTTTTCGACTTATAACAAGTAAATAAGTCGAGGAAGAGGAATCAAATGTTTTGATATTGCGCTTTATTTTCGAGAAAATCGACTTTGAAATTCTTGACGTTTACTCCAGTCGCGTATAGGAACACCTACCTTAATGAAAATCGCGGGCAATTCGCCCAGTGTGTCTTGGTTTTAATGCTAGTGGCTCACACTGATTGGCTTCTGAACCCTTCGTATGTGCTTTGTGATTGGTTAGTCCTTTTGTTCTACGCATTAAATTCCATTTTTGTTCTGATCGATCCTAAGGAAAAGAGGATCGATCCTTGATAGATCGGAATTAAAAAAGATCGGTGAAGGATCGATCTTAGATCGATTGAACAAAGTGGTTGGAACGGTTGGAACTCATCAGAACTCATTGTCAATGATTGTCAGTGAAATCGTCAACAAATTGCGGAGAATGAAATATAATTATTGATTTAATCATGGAAAGTGAAGAGATTCGTGGAAAAGAAATTAAAGGAAAAATTGCTAATTTTCGAAAGAAATTATTTGATGCTCATATTCGTCGATTGAAAGAAGAAAAAGCGATATTAAAAGAAAGTTATGAAATATGTCAAGAAGCTAAAAGAGATGGAATATATGACGAAGAAATAACAAATGATTTGGAGCAAATCAATTATTTTTTGAATGTAGTAACTGTAAACAGAGATGTTTTCGAAAGTCTGTTCTATTGGCATAATGTGGGGAAAAAACAATATTATAAAGAAGCTTTAATGAAAAAAGAAAATGTTACACAGAAAACACGATCTGTACTAGGAAGAATTAAAGGTACATTTTCTTTTAATTATCAACATGAGACAAATCAGAAGTACAAAATTCAAACGTGTTCATAAAAAAAAGAAGATAAATATTTTTATTATATACATAATAAAATTAAGTTGCATGAATAATTAGGATGTTATAGATTAAATTAAAAAGGAAGTATTAGTTCTCTTAAATAGCAATATTTTAGTAAACTATTATATCGATAAGTCTTTAGCACACATTAAAAGAAAGGAAAATAAACAGGATGAATAAAATTGTAGGAATATTAAGTGGAAAAATTGTCACTGGAACTACTATAGCAAGCGTAATTGGGCCTAACTCATCTGAATCAGAAAACATAGTTGAAGAACTTCGTTAAAAAAAGAAGACAAAAAGAAATTGAAAACAAAACAAGAAAGAAATGATACAAAGAGTTAAAAGAGATAGAATGTATGACGGCGATCTGAAAGACAGTCCTGATCGACTAAGAGGAATAATTGAAGATGAAATTTATTATAAAAATATAACTGCTGCAAGAATGTCTGTTGATAATTAATCAGGAACAAGTGGAGCTCAAAATATAGCAGCAGGCTCCCAAAATGTTATTGATAATATGTAGACTAGATTTTGATTCTTTGGATCATAAATATAATAAAATATTTTAATAATAAATGTTTGAATTTTTGTTTAAATACGTATTAAATATGTAATCAATGAAAATACAGATTTATGTATTATTTTTTTTAATCCTTGTGATTAGTTTATATATATATATATTATTTTAAAATTATTAGTAAATGTTCTTAACATACATGTAGTATAATGATGATATTATACCACTACAACAATTAATCAGTTTTCTCGAAAACGAAGCGCGATACCAAACAATTTTTAACCGACTTCAAAAAGAAGGAGGTTATAGATTCGACCCGTTTGTATTTTTTTTTATGTTTGTCCCCGCATAGCTCCTCAACATATGGATCGATTTTGATGATCTAGATAAAAAAATTAAAACCTACATCAAAAAAATAAAATTGCACTAAAAAGTAAAAAATAATTTTTCCCTTATTTAATCTACGACTCATATTTTTGAAGTCGGTGCCTCATTATTTGCATTGTGTAAATCTGGCGCCGACTTAAAAACTATGAGAGTCCTAGATTAAATAAGGGAAAAAATTATTTTGTACTTTTTAGTGCAATTTTATTTTTTTTGGAGTCGGTTTCAATTTTTTTTATTATATATTTTCGTCTCATTTTCGCATCACCCCTAAAAAGGTTTACCACCGATTAACAACTCCCAACAGGCAACAACCAGCCCATTTCAAAGCTGGCAACTGCTTCGTCACGCTTCTATGGGCGAATTCCACTTACGCCAAAATCGCCCGTGATTTTCATTAAGGTACGTTTTCCTATACGCGACTGATCGCAACGTCAAGAACTTCAAAGTCGATTTTCTCAAAAATGAAGCGCGATATAAAAAAAAATTACTCTTTCTTTTTGACTTATAATAAGTAAATAAGTCGACAAAAAGGAATACAATTTTTTGTTATTGCGCTTCATTTTCGAGAAAACTGACTTTGAAATTCTTAACGTTGCGTCCAGTCGCGTGCAGGAAAACATAGCTTAACGAAAATCACGGGCGATTTGGGCGTAAGTGGAATTCGCCCTATATTTCGTGATTCGTGGCTATTCTAGAATAGTCTGAAACAGCGTTTCCTTAATAAATCATCTGGTACTTAATTAATTTTGAAAATTTCAAATATATAATTAGAAAAGGTAGAGACAATACTTTCCCCGCTAGTGAGGAATGAATGAGAAGGCCGGCCAGGTTCGAGATAATACTTTAATTCCCTAGTGCCAGTAAAAGAATGAGATTTTCTATTCATCGCGTAGATGGCGCTTAATTCTTCGCGCTGTTGCGGGGCCGGCTGGGAATTCTGATGGCTTGAGGGAATTTCTGTGTGGAGTCCTGAAGGACACTGCTCGCGAAACGCGCGAAGCTAACAAATGAAATATCTTGTAACAAATAATTTAGAACTCAATAGAACCTATTGAACTGAACTGAATTAAATTTTCAAACGATTTAGAACTATTAAAACACAAGAAACAGAACGAAGATGTTTTGAGATTGATCAAACCTGGATTTTATTACAACACATCTGGACTCTAACAACGTCGATGATCGAAAGCGAGGCGAAGAAACAAGCTCCTTTATACGTTCCTCTTTTTAATAAATACAATATTTTCGAGCGATAAGGAAGGAGGCGAGGACAAATTTCTAATGTTGTAAAGTTCATTCTTAACTCTTCTCTGTTCAAACTTCGCGCTATAAGAGCTTGAGTTAAACGCCGCTAGAGCAACGATCGCAACAGCGCAGACGCGTTATTTTAGCAATTGCATCTAGTACATTTCTTACACATGTTTACGAATTTGTAAACAATTGGTATAGATTGTTTGACACACAAATGTGACATTTGTTTCACGATCCTTCCTTCTGATTCTATGAAACTATCTGCTTGACGTTTCGTCGTCGAAGGTATCAGAGTATTATTATTAGATGTAATTTTACCATTTAAAGTGTATTCCTTGTAACGTAAGTTTCACACAGCATTGTACTCTTACCATACATTTAATAAAGACAAAACGCTTGCCCGACTAAACCTACGTTCTTCTCTTTAATAGCGTTCGCACAGAAGCCAGATTTAAACCCACCCGACTCCCGAATATTCTACAGAACGCTTCTAATCTCAAACCTTAATTTCAGTTCGACGACTCGATGCGTCGATGGTAAGCGGCTCTTTCGTTTCCAGCGAAAACATGTCCAACGAAGAGGCAACTCGCAACGCGCAGTCGCAGCCCGCGGAGGAAGGTGGTCAGCCAGTGACGAGCATGTCGCAGAACGCGGGAAACAGTAGGGAGCCCGCCGCGGCCAGGCCTCAGGAGCCGAGCAGCCGGCAGAACAATCTCCAGAGGATACAGCAGCGGAAGCAGCAAATGCTGAATCTGCCGCAAATGAAGAAGATACTGAAGATCGCCACTTACAGCGCGTGCAAAGTCGAAGAATGCAAATGCATCGGATGGAAGAATCCGCAGCTGTTGACCAAATCGCCGAAAACCGACACGCAGCAGCCGGTTATAAACTTCTTCGATCCCTGCAAAAGCTGCACGCACGTCTTGGAGAACCACGTTTCGCACCTGACTAATCAGTCCGAGGACGAGATCAATAAATTATTGTGCATGGTCATAGACGCCGACAATATCTTCCTTGGATTGCAGAAGGAAGAAGATCCCGACACGAAGAAAGTCTACTTCTATCTGTACAAGCTGCTGAGGAAATGTATACAGTCTATAACTAAGCCTACGATAGAAGGCCCTCTGGGACAGCCGCCGTTCGAGAGACCCTCGATAGCCAAGGCGGTGATGAACTTTGTCGCGTACAAGTACGGACACTTGCCTCAGAGGGACATGCAAGCCATGTGCGATATGGCGAAGATGTTCCTGCACTGTTTGAACCACTGGAACTTCGATCCGCTCAGCGCCAGGCGAGGCACGATCAGCGCGGAGGACGCTCCTGCTTACAAGATTAATCATACACGCTGGCTGGTCTTCTGCCATATTCCAGCGTTCTGCGACTCTCTGCCGCATTACGACACGTCCTTAGTTTTCGGGCGAACGTTTGTCCAAGCGGTGTTCAAGCCTGTGTCCAGGCAACTGTTGGACAAATGCCACAGCGAGCGAGACAAATTAGCGCCGGAGAAGAGAGTGATAGTCTTGACACATTTTCCGAAGTGCGTAGACCCTTTGTCTTAGTTATCGTTCTATTACATCGCTTTGTTTAAAAACATTACGCTGATTCCAGATTCCTCTCGATGTTAGAGGCAGAGATCTACTCGGACAACTCACCGATCTGGGATCCCGAGTTCAAGCAGGTGCCTCCGACTTACTTGCAGACCGCTTTGGAGTCGAAGGCGAACCAAGGGAGAAGGACAGGGGAGTTTGAGAAAGTCACGGTGACGCCGAATGACAAAGACAATTACACGACGATTAACATCAGTCCCGGGATTAAGAAGATTCATGAGAAGAGATCGCACTCCGAGGGGCGCTCGGACGTGAAGAGGAGGAAGAACGAAGAGGTTTTCGAGGACCTGCCGGAGGAGACTGTCGCCGAAATCGTGGCTACCATCAACGATCCTAATTACATGTGCGGGCCAGACGCGGTATTCCCACCGAATGTCCCGCGCGACGAGACTGCGAAGATCGAGGAGAGTATGAAGATCATAGAGTTCCACGTTGTTGGGAACAGTTTGACGCAGCCGGTTTCTAAGCAGACGATGCTTTGGTTGATCGGGCTGCACAACGTGTTCAGCCACCAGCTGCCCAGAATGCCGAAGGAGTACATATCCCAGCTAGTCTTCGACCCGTGAGTAGAAGCTGCTCATCTGCCGCGCAGCGGTTGCGTCCGCTGTGTAATTTCAATCGCAATTGTCTTTACAGGAAGCACAAGACGCTAGCTCTGATAAAAGACGGTCGACCGATCGGTGGCATCTGCTTCCGCATGTTCCCCACGCAAGGTTTCACGGAGATAGTATTCTGCGCTGTTACCAGCCAAGAGCAGGTCAAAGGCTACGGCACCCATCTGATGAACATGCTGAAGGATTACCACATAAAGAACAACATATTGCACTTCCTCACGTTCGCTGACGAATTCGCGATCGGATACTTCAAGAAGCAAGGGTTCAGTAAAGACATCAAACTGCCGCGAGCGATGCACCAAGGGTACATCAAGGACTACGAAGGTGCGACGTTGATGCACTGCGAGCTGAACGCCAAGATCGTGTACACGGAGTTCACGGCTGTGATACGAAAGCAGAAGGAGATTATTAAGAAGCTGATCCATCAGAGACAGCAGGAGATACAAAAGGTGCACCCCGGCTTGACGTGCTTCAAAGAAGGCGTCAGGGGGATCCCCGTCGAGTCTATCCCGGGAATCCGCGAGACCGGCTGGAAGAGTTACGCTCAGACGAGAACGAGGGGAGTCGCGAAAGGGACGCAGGGGCCGGAGCCAATGGAGGCTTGCTTGGATATCACCGATTCTCTGTACAACGCTTTGAAGAATGTCTTGAACAGCGTGAAGAATCATAGCACCGCGTGGCCGTTTCTGAAACCCGTGGACAAGAACGACGTCCCTGACTATTACGATCATATCAAATATCCCATGGGTGAGTAAGGCGGAGGCTCGAGTTACAGTTGCGCGGAACGAACGCGCCGTGTGACTCGATTTCTACTTTTCAGACCTGAAAACTATGACTGACCGATTGAAAGCGCGGTACTACGTTACGAGGAGACTATTCATCGCGGACATGACACGGATATTCACCAACTGTCGCCTGTACAACAGCCCCGATACCGAATACTACCGCTGCGCCAACGCGTTGGAGAAATATTTCCAAACCAGGATGAAGGAGATCGGCCTTTGGGACAAATAAAATTCGCTACGCCACGAGGAGGCGTGCTAATCGGAACTGAACTGTTTGTAAATACAGGACACTAGGGTCTGTACATTTCGGAAGGAAACGAGCTTCGGGCGCGAACGAGTATGCGACCGTGGAAATATTCATTTTAAGATATGTAACTCTGTAATTGCGAGTACGGTATTTAATGCATCCGATTCTTTTTTTCATTTGCCTCCGCTCGAAAAAAGGAACGGTTTGGAAATAGGATATACAGCAAATTAAACCCAAACTAGGTACTTAATTTCACGGCCTAATTATAAGGATTAGTCGAACAGTTAATTAAGGAATGTAATACACCGATTATAATGAGGCTTTGCGTGGTGGCCATTCTACGGAACAGCGAGTTCCTAAAATGCGTTAATTCCGAGAGACTTAGCAAACTGAAACTTCCATTTTCTGTAAATATGGAGGCAATGTTAACTTATATAACCGGAATAAAAGCGATTTAAATCGAAGCAAACATTGTGACAATGTTTCGTTTCATAGATCTCTGCCACTCATCTCTGTAAATAACAGGAGTGCTCGATAATCTCAATGGAAACTCATTCTACGCATATCTCGCTAAATTCTATAATAAAAAAAAATTATATTCCCACTTAAAATGGTTCCTAAACTATTAAAAACCCAAAAAACACTTTTCGTTATCGCGGCTCCTTTACGAAAGATTTTATTCGTAATTAAAGTATAAAGTCAAATCGCGATTAAGGAACGAACGGTTAAACGATTTGTTAAATTCACCGTTGTAAACTAGCTGTACATAGATGTTTATATAATAAATAAGATATTTTCCCTCTACCCTGCAACACGTTACGTCCCATAATTTCTGTAACAAATTCATTCGCGTTCAACGAACTCTTGGGAAGCTGGTTTTCACTTTCATTAATAAGCAGGATTTACGCGATCTTAAATATAAACGAAGTACACCGGCGGTCTAAATTGCATTCGGTTAAGAGGATCTCAATGGATTCGAGGAGACAAGGGAATACATTATACGCTCTAGTTAATTCAAGCCGTGTGCGTATGCACCGCAATAAGATTCTCTTAATTGGCATACCTTAGAAACCAATTAGATCCTCTCGCAAGCTATACGCCTTAACTTCTGTATTAGCTGCGATATTAGTACTGTTATACGAACTTCATGAATTCCGCGCAGTAATTTATACGATTCTAATTACCTAACGCCTGCGTTAAGCTTCCCGTCGTCTGAGCTACATTGTACGACTATAAAAGAAAAAAGACGCGCCAAGTACTACGGAAAGGTTTCGCACGTTCGACAGAGGTCGACGAAAGGTTTTGGGAGATCGTAAGGGTACTAGAAGCAATTACGTGTACCTGAAACGTGCGTCGGTTCACCGAGGTATAAGGAGCTGCTTAAAATACAGGCACGGATGTGCGGTGGTAGAAGAAGAGGGGGACTCGATATAAAGCTGCTCCATCCTTCCGCTGGAACAATATTAGAGGAGTCGACGCACTGTTAAGATTGTACAAAATCTAGTCAAACAAATTGCTCGCTGGACAAGTAAACTTAATTTCCTTTCGCACGCAACCAGCAGGTATCTCTATCTTAAAATGTGCGACGACGACGTAGCTGCCTTAGTAGTCGACAATGGGTCGGGGATGTGCAAAGCAGGATTCGCAGGAGATGATGCCCCGCGTGCGGTATTCCCCTCCATCGTTGGGAGGCCTCGATACCAGGTAAAGCAAATTTTTTTTTGAGTTAACGCACCGGAGTTAATTACAAAATACGTAGCTGGTCCAAGATTCAATTTCTTACGTAAAATAAAACTCTGGAGAGAACTCTTTCACCTAACAGTAGACCACCTAACGTTCACATTGGAGCTGCAGTAATAGTCGAGTTTGAGTCGATAAATGTAGTTTAAATGCCTTGAGTATTTACAAAACTAATTCGCTCGAGATGATCCTTATGAAAAGTCTACAAAAACTTGCACAGGGAATCATGGTTGGCATGGGTCAAAAAGACAGTTACGTGGGAGACGAGGCCCAGAGCAAGAGGGGAGTGTTAACGGTGAAATACCCGATCGAGCATGGGATCGTGACGAACTGGGACGATATGGAGAAGATATGGCACCACACGTTCTACAACGAGCTCAGGATCGCTCCCGAGGAGCACCCTGTCCTTCTCACGGAGGCGCCCTTGAACCCTAAAGCGAATCGGGAGAAAATGACGCAGATCATGTTCGAGACGTTTAATTCCCCGGCGATGTACGTTGCTATACAGGCCGTGTTATCGCTTTACGCTTCAGGGCGCACCACGGGCATCGTGCTAGATAGCGGTGACGGAGTTTCGCACACTGTGCCGATTTACGAGGGTACGCGCCATCTTCTTGCATACAGATCGATGAAATGCTTATTGGAAATTACCGCGGCGCAATGTTTCTTGATACGGGGTTTAAGGGGGAAGCCCTATTTAGGACGCTAGGAATAAGGTGATTCTTGGGAATTTTTTTTTTCTAAGAAACTGTTAAGCGGATCTTTTCCAAACTTTTAGGGTATTTTGGTTCACGTTCAAACAATAAAAATTCATTTTTACGTTACGAAGTGTTCGGTAGAAATGAAGATATGTGAACACGTTCGTTAGGACTCGTGCGCCGGAGTTGCAAATTGGCGATTGTAATGGTGGCCCAATTTCTCCCTTGAAATAAAAAAACCAAGGATTTTCTAATTTCTAGTATAATTACATTGTCGATGAACCTAACAAACAAAAAAAAAAAAGTTAAAAGTTGGCAAAGTGGTGGGACTTGAAAGAAAAAGTTACGATTCTATCCCAAGATATTTCGTACTATTTATGGGAAAAGGGTTGTTCAATTCAATTTATTTATCAATGCCTCAGGTTCATCGACAATGTAATTATACTAGAAATAAAAAATCCTTGGTTTTTTTATTTCAGAGAAGAAATGGGGCCACCATTACAATCGCCAATTTGCAACTCCGGCGCGCGAGTCCTAACGAACGTGTTCATATATCTTCATTTCTGCCGAACACTTTGTAACGTAAAAATTAATTTTTATTATTTGAATGTGAACTAAAATACCCTGAAAGTTTGGAAAAGATCCACTTAACAGTTTCCTAGAAAAAAATTCCCAGGAATCACCTTATTCCTAGCGTCCTAAATAGGGGCTCCCCCCTTAACAGTATTAAAACGCTTAAGAAAGGGAATGTGTTAAAAGGATGATAACATTGTTCCTCCTCGATCTAGGGTACGCCTTGCCGCACGCGATCCTGCGGATGGACCTGGCCGGTCGTGATTTAACAGATTATCTTATGAAGATCTTAACCGAAAGGGGGTACTCCTTCACGACCACCGCCGAGCGTGAAATCGTTCGGGATATTAAGGAAAAACTGTGCTACGTCGCCTTGGACTTCCAGCAAGAAATGGCCACCGCTGCTGGCTCCAGCGCGCTGGAAAAGAGCTACGAGCTACCCGACGGACAAGTAATTATAATAATTCGAATTTTTATTTTTATTTCAAAACCTCCTTCAAACCAAACTACCAATCTGTTCCACGACGATTGGATAGTCCCCCCTGAAACCTTCAACGAAATAAACTCGTCAGTTCAAAAGAAGGTGTAAAAATGGCAAATTTAAAGATCGAAGAATTTTTTACCCGAAAAATAATTTGGGGCCGTCCTTAAATTACGTAAGAGTAATTTTGGCGATTTATTACCCCCTCCCTCCCCCAGTATAAGAATTCGTAAGATTTGATATTGCAATCTCTACCTTACGTAATATTTTTTACATTGAATTCTTTCAGTTAATAAAATTCTTTTAAAGATTTATATAATTCATTTAACTCGGTTTTGGGAAATTTAAACTAAAACTACTTGTCTGGAACATTAATGATAGAATTTGTACTTATTGAAAATTAGGTTAAAAAATATTATGTACCACGCTACCTGACCCTCCCCCCTGTAAAAAAACGTAAAAATTCGCGACTCCCCCCCCCCCCTCAAAAAGCCCTACGTAATTTAAGAACGACCCCTTTGCACGGCGATTAAACTGTCCCTTGAAAGCTTCACAGAAACAATCGCATCGGTTCGAAACAAAAGAGAGGTGTAAAAATTACAAATTTAAAGACCGAAGGATTTTTTACCCAAAGAGCAATTTCCATAACGATTAAAATTAAAGCCCCAATAAAAAATCTCGTCGATCCAAGAAAGCAGTTATAAAAATTGCAAATTCGGACTTGAATAATTTTCCAGCCGAGGGAATAATCGCGATTACAAGATTTCGTTTCCTGCCGATGAATCTCACGGTACACGCAGCAGCGTAAATGAACGGTTGGATTTTAGGTGATCACCATCGGTAACGAGCGCTTCCGTTGCCCAGAAGCGATGTTCCAGCCGAGCTTCCTCGGCATGGAGTCATGCGGGATCCACGAGACCACCTACAATTCGATCATGAAGTGCGACGTCGATATCCGCAAGGACCTGTACGCGAACTCCGTGCTGTCCGGCGGCACCACCATGTATCCGGGTATCGCGGACAGGATGCAGAAGGAAATAACGGCACTGGCACCGTCCACGATGAAGATCAAGATAATCGCGCCGCCGGAGAGGAAGTACTCGGTCTGGATCGGCGGCTCGATCTTGGCCAGCCTGAGCACCTTCCAGCAGATGTGGATCTCGAAGCAGGAGTACGACGAGTCGGGGCCCTCCATCGTCCACAGAAAGTGCTTCTAAACGTAAACATAAATCCCGGAAAGAGAAACGCACCGTTCCAAAAGTTATCGCCCTGCAATACTCCTTCCGTTGCAGGGTCACGTCGTACGCTTATCGAAACTACTCTCGGTCTTCATATTTCGGGGTGCTTGATCATTCGCATTTATCGAGGCATTCATTTGTACGAAATAATCTTATTTATTCAATATCTCTTAACTCTAAAGTGTAGCTTGCTTTACGCACAGGGCGTTCCGTAAGCCGCGACTGGACCTTCAGATCGAGTCGCCTGTTCCGATCGATTCGAAGCGGCTAAAAGCGCCTGGTAGAGGTTAAGAATGCGAGGGTCCGTTTTAACCGAACGCTCGCATCGTTAACGCGACGTTAGGAAACCGGAGGTTCGTAGGACTTCGGGATGCGTTCTGGAACGACCTGTATGCACGGCAACGGTATATGTATTATATTATATAGTATAGTGTTTATATATAGTACATAATATAATAAATATATTCCCGCATATATTACATGATATAGACCGATATATACGATGTGTCGTTACAAGGTATGCGTATATCGATCCAATCAAGTAGGATACATATACATCCATTTATACCTGCGTCTGTGTGTTATACAGTATAAATATATATACACACTGAAATACATAGACGTATACACATATATGTATACAGATCCTGTAAGTTATTTGTTACATGTAGGCGGTCGAAATCTCGTTAATTCCAAAGTGTGCTGAAATGTTGGCAATTTGTAATAAAAAAAAAATGGACGCGTACCGATGTCCAGTATCTATCCATTTTTGGTAACTTCTACTTTGTAACTTAAGGCAGGCTTGGATAAAAGAACGTCGCTGGAAATTGAAAGTGTAACGAGGAGCGAGGGATTTTGTCATTTCGAAAGAATCTTCGAAGAAATCGAATTAACGAAATTTCGGTCCGAACGAATTACGAACGTAAACCGTTTACCGCGCTATCCGTCTCGAAAATATCCGCGTGAGATGCTACGCGCGCCTATTTCCTTTAATGTAAAAAAAATATGGTCGCTTGATTCGCCGGTAGCATGTATCGCCCTAAATAAAATCGTGTGAACGAAAACTGACGCTTAATTGGAAAGATGTTTCTTTATTTACAAGTTTCTAATCACTATGTTCGCCGCGTCTCAATTGTCGAGCATATTTCGGTTCATGAAACTCTGATACTTTTTTTCATGGACGGTTGAATCGAGTACCTCGTCGCATCTGTCGATTATAAAATAGAGATGATACAACTAAACGCGCACGGCCGGTGCGCTCTATCAAAAATTTTCGGTTAAGAATTGCAGTTACACGCAATGGTGGAATTTACAAAAGCGAGAAACGAAGAAAGAAAAAGGAATAGAATACGGTGTAAAGTAAATCGCAACGTTCCTGGGGAATCGGTCGAATCGCAAAGCGTGACTTTTTTGGCTATTCTCGAGGAGACGATCGTTCGATAATTCTTAATATTCTTCCCAATTAAGGAAAGCGATCTCCGAAGTTCATTTCGTAATCGTAACCCCTTTTCCTTCTCTTTTCAACTGTTTAATAAAAAACGGTAAAGTTACAAATAATATATAAATCTCCTGCATAACTGGTTTATGATTTCAACATGGCCGATACATGTACGTCATATTGTTTCACGTTGATTCACCGAGATCTATGTGTTCCCTTAACTCGTAATACATATCTTCACCACGTTAAAACAAGTGGTTCTCCGAACCTCGTTACATGTCGCTCTCTGCCGAACTCGTGCCCCGAGAGCAGCGCTCGGAGCACGAGCTACGAAAAATACACGTTTCAAATTGCCACAGTTTAAAACGCTGTCGTACATTTAGCTTTTAAATTAGACCCGTTAGTTTCGTTTTTACAATTCTCGCGCTAGCTCCGGGCTCCGATTACTTCCGACAAAATCTTCCGCGTTATCTTCGCACGATTATCTGAAACGTCGGATCGCCGAAGACGCGCGGCAATACTCATCTCGATGGACCTTCGGCGTTTCAGGAAGACAACGGCTGTGTCTAGAGGTGTTTTGAAATCTCCCACAGATAGTTACACATTTTACGTTTAATTATGCTACAAAAAATGGTCCGCAGATGGTGCAACATAGCTGAGATAATTTATCAATGGACGCATGAGATACTTATCGGAATAAATTGCAATGAAAACATGATAGACCGTTGCGAAACCACAGTGGATCAAATTTATTACCGTTACCTCTAGAAGCAGAGATTTTCTACGGGATCTGCGACACGCTTCGAAATGTACTCGGAACGCGATGTTAAAGGAAACGAATGGGGGAGCTTGATCCAACGTGGTTTCGAGCTGGTCCGACTGTAGGATTTACACTATTAACTACATATTTTCACCGTTGAAGAGTATTCTAGTCCTTAACAATAAATATGTAATACAATAAATACATTTGTACCCCTGATATTTTTTTTTTGGAAGTAGTTACGCGACAATTCCGTAGGTACGAATAATTTTCTTCCTCTGCATCAATTCGAGACGAAAGAAAAGGGGCTACGAAGAGTTCGAAACGGATTGTTATCGCTCGTTCCACTGCGATGTTAATCGTTTACAAAAGAAGCTTCACTGTATTCCGTGTCAATTGGATTTCGATCTTTGTACAATTCATTGCGAGAAGGAAAATGCATTTGATTTGAATGTTCAAGTTGATTATCATAATTTGTACGATCCCGAATGAGATATAAATAATAAATACTAATTAAAATCAAATAAATGGACAACATTCTTATCAAATTGCGAGAATATACACAGTTGCACGAATAAAATGATCCTCCCCAACGATTCCAACGAATCGTGAGATCGGCGATTTCTGACGAAATTTCGGTGACGAATAAACACTCCATTGAAGAATACGTAGAAAATAAAAAAAAAAGAAAAGAAAATAGAGAGAGAGAGAGAGAAAGAGAAGTGAAGTGGTAGGTACTCCTATCGGTTGCGGTCATCTTTCCAGAATTATATTTTAAAAAAGGTAATAAAAATATCTTTGGTGCCCCTATTTTGCGCAGTAAAAAGAATACGGTTTTAGAAAATAGAACAGACGGAGGTGTAAGGGAGCAAGTCTCTCTAACGAAGATTAAAAATTATAAGACAAAAGATAGTCCTGTCCACTGTTGTAAAAGTTTATCTCCTAGTGGCTTTTCTTCTACCTGTTGATCGCTTAGGGCGCCGACTGCTCGATCGCGACATGTTTGACCAAGGCAGAGAAAACTCGCTGCAATTACAAAATCGTAGGCGATTAATACAAAACACTCTGCTGTGCATTATTTACGTTTCTATTTACCTGGGAGTAAAACTAGGAATAGGAGCACCAAATGCAGTAACAGGTAATTGGGGATCCACTTGAAGACTTTGTATTTGTTCTAGGTCAGGCCATAACGACGACACGGATTCCTCTTCGACCGCCGAGGGGCAGGGTCCGGTGTGATTGGTATTGTAACACGTTGCCTGGTGATTCTGACGCTCCTGCCTCTGTTTCAACTTCTCGATGTGTCTCTGCTCTCTGCGAGAGAAGCATCGTCGATTCGTTACCACCCGAACGACAGTTGGCTGTTAAGTTTTAGTATAAAAAAAAAGAGGATATTACACGACTAAAGCGATACGAACCTTATCCTCTGTACGTCCCATCTCTTCCTCCGCCTCTCGTCGTTCTCCAATTTTAAATGCCTCTTGTTAAAAATTTCATCGTCTAAATTTTCGGTCCCCTCCATCGTATAACAGCTCGTATATATCTTTACTCTCCAGTTCGGAACTTCCAAGGAGGTGTCGCATTCCACCGGACTAGGTTCCTTTAAACTTAACGTATAATTAGGATCTCCTACAGCTGTGTAATAATGCTCCTCCGTCGCGAGGAAGGACTCCTTCTTCGCCAGCAGCTTCCCCTTCCTGTCTCCCCGCCTGCCCGGCTCGTGGCCCGGCGGCTTATCCTGTACCGTCGAGGTGGTCTCGTTGCTGATCGTCGACGAACACGAGATGCCCCGTTTCCTCTTACTGCCGCCCGACGGCGGTATCGGCTCCGATCTCCTCTTCTTCTTCTCCTCCCACTCTAATCTAATATCACTACCAGCTTCTACCTTCGTCTCGTGCTTGCCCTGGCTATCGTTCGGCTCCTGTTTGACAGTGGTAACGCCACCGCTGGTATTCAAACGTATCTTAAAGCTTTCGTTGTACTGAGAGTTATTGTTCTCAGGCTGAACGTTCCTATGAATGTCACTGGTCGATGGCACGTTTACAGAATTGATGCTCGGAGGCGAGCACGCCCCGGCGTGCTCGGACGCGATGGAATTCTCGTTACTCTCCGATCGTAATTTCTGCAGATTCACACGTCTGTCCATACGCTCCAAACGCAGCTTCAGCTACAATGCAAATAGAAAAGGACGGATAGAAATGTCGTCGCCGTAGGTCCGCGACCGTACGCTCGCCGGAAACATCGGCGATAGGATTACGTTTCGACGAGAGAGTCGTCGAACGCTACGAGAGCGAATCGCACGGGTAAGCTCGACTATCTGAAACTGACCGTTAAGTACTCCAAAGATGTAATTACAATGAAACATAAGTTCGGCGCGCAGAGAAAGGCTTCTCGGACGTAGACGCGAGTGTTGAAGAGGTAAACTACGTTGCGAGATCTACGGTACTCAATTAAACGTCTTTATTTACTGTCAACAAACGATAGGTCGGTCGGGCTCTGGTTTCCCTCCGTATCCCAGGCATTATCGCCAGCGGAATTTTCTCAGGCACGTATATCGGGGCAATTGCGCAGCATCGACGAGCACGGTTATCGTTCGAGTCGCCTGAAAGTGCTGGATCCTTTCAAAGGTCCTCCCATTTCCCCACAACGAACGTTCTTCGCCGAGGTGGAACGCGCGCGAGAATCACGCAGAACGTGTATAACGTGCTTCTCGTTTCGAAGGTGCCGACTCCTCGCGGAGCCGCGCCATCTGGCGGCGAGGTTTCGCGTGACCTTCGCGGCTCGAGCGACCAATGACAGGGACAGGAAACAAGAACCGGGAAAACAGAGTTCGCATAGACGAGGGGGGAGGAGGGGCGTGGGTAGTGACGTGCGAGCAGGAGCGCGGGTGTTTTGGAATACGCGTTCCGCGGGACGGGTTTCGACGCGGCCGCGGGTAAACGATAACCGAGGATCCGGAGCGGATCTGAGCGGGTTAGATAAGGATAGAAGGGCGACGGGGGTTTTCGAGTGCGGGTTGGAGGGGGGCAGTGAAAAAAGAGTACCGTTTCGTTCTCCTGTCGAAGCGCTGCCAGCAGTTTGTCCTTAGTGACGATCTGCTCCGATTGCTGCTGTATCAGATCGAGGTGGAGGAGCAACAGTTCCTTGAGGTGTTTCACCTCGGTGAGGTCGTTCTGGCGCGGCTCGTTGCCGCGAAGGGGGCTGACGCCGAGCGTGGAGGTGGCGGTGGCGGCGGCGGGCGCACCGCCGTCTGTCATGCTCGCGTACATGTGATCGAAGTCGCAGGGGAAGCTGAGTATACCAGCGGCCGGCTTGCCGTCCTCGTCGACATTCTCGAACTCATTGCGGGGGCAACTGTTGTTCTGATTGGCGACCGGATTGCCAGCGCCGCTGGCCGTCGAGGCGGTGTTGCTCCGTACGCCACTGGTGGCCGACGTGGTGGACAGGTGCTCGTTCATCGCCGCGACCATGTTGCCGTCGTCCTCCTCCTCGCGGTCCTCGTCCTCGTCGTCCTCGTAGCAGGCGGCGGCAGAGACGGCCGCTGTCGTTCGATCGCCGTGCCCGATTATGCTGGCGGCCGTGCTGGTCGCGTCCGCGGCGTCGCTGGCGGCGGCGAGGCTGAGGACGATCGGCGCCTCGACGCAGCACGTCCCCGTGCACGGTCCCCGGTACTCGGTGTCGCTCAGCTCGTCCCCGTCCTCCTGGCCCTGCTCGTCGAACGCCTCGTGATCCTCCTCCGGTGTCTCGGGCTCGGAGTTTACGTCGCGAAACTCCACGCTGCCGACGACGCCCCCGGCGGTCAGGCCGGTAACACAGCAACCGCTGTTACTGCCGCTGTCACCGTTACCACTACTATCAGCCGGGCGGCCGTTACCGCCATTATCATCGCCGCCGCCGTCGCTGCCGGCGTTACTAGCGGCACTAGACGCAGTAGTGCCAGCAGCAGCGGCAATAGCAGCAGCGTTACCAGCACTACCAGCGAGAACAACTATGGAGGAGGCAGTGCTGCCAGCAGCGCCGCTCTCGTCCTCCTTCCTGTCCCCGTGCTCGTAACCGTGAACAACGTTCTCCTTCCTGTTCTCACCGTTCACGAGCTTCGGGGCCGAGCCACTCGACATCTTCCCTCTCTACCGCCCTCGCCGTGGCTTCCCTCTTCTTCATTTGTGGCCGCCTCGAGCGTGCCACGCGCCCGCACCGCGCACATTAAGCGTCCTGAGTTCCTGACAATGCCGTTCACCGACGATGCTCGGCCTCACCGCCGCTCCGCGTCCCAGTCACATATCATCACACCCCCTTTCACCTGTCCACCCCCCACCCACCCCCCCGTGCGGAAACGCGAACGTCGCTTCCAGCGGACACTAGCCCCTAGAACAGCGCACCCGGACCGTCGCTGTGCCGTCGCGTTCACCGTCAATCCCTTTAAAACACTCGGCGAGGATATGTCTCTGCCACTGGCAGCGCGCACGAGGTGCCTCTGGCCCGTGTTCGTGCTTGTGTTTACGCTGACGGACGATGCGAGCCGCGCGCGGCGTTTCTCTCTGCCCCCCCATAGCATCGTGGACTCCCGACATCTCGCGGTGGCGAACGGAAGCAGCGCACTGCCGTGCGCCTTTCCCATCGATCAGCTGCTTCTACATCGACGAACGTCAATGAATGCGAACGCACTCCCTCCACGCGGCTCGCGATGTCAACGTGTTTAGGGTAACGTAGGAGCGCGCGTGCGCTTAATCGCGCGAGGCGCTGCTAGCACTGGCGCAGCCGCCGAATTTTACAGGGATTTTATATTTTTTTCTGTGATGAAACAGTTTGGACGAGTAATAATTGAGAATGGTGTAGCATAGTATTGATTGAAAATTGATTGACGGCGTGATGTTGAATGGCAAGAATGATATTTGGCTCTTGAGGAACTCGCGCGCGCCAATTAAGAGTTTAAAATTAATCTGCGGCACTAGCGGTCAATACCCGAACTAATAGTAATGGCCGACGGAGGTATACATTTTATTGCTGTCTGCCAATTTTCACAATATCGACGAACTGTATGCAGAAAAAAATATTGTGTAGCAAATTGTAACGCTACAATGAACAATGATCTCAATTTAAGTTTTTGTAAACTGCCAAAACGAGGGCCGAGTAAAATTATTTACATTATAGACTTTTACATATTCCAATATTGTGTCTAAGTATATTGTCAAAAGTTTTACTGTAAGAAATAACTTAATTTTAAATGAACTTTTATACTACTGGTTCCATATAAACATATAGTAAATTATATACCTGCGTCTTCCATATTTGTTACGCAACACGAGCGCCATCATTCCCGCGGTGGCAGTTTCTTTGCGTTCTGCAGATACTTCGACGTCGATTGATGGTTGTTCGAGTTCGTTATTCCCTCCCATTCGTACAATTCAGGGCATCGGCAAAAAGTCTACAATACCCGTTTGGTTTCGAGAATGTATCCGATCGCTTATAAGTAATTCTCCTTTTCGTCTCACATTCAAAATGGCTGCGGCCTGTACAACTCGCAACCAACGAGATTTCTTTACCAAATTCGTTATTTGCACGCAATTCTCTATGCACCGTTCGTAAGAATAATAACGAGGGTACGCCAATGCGAATATGGGAAAGAAAATTGAGAAAGTGTGTCGCATCGTGATCGCCAAAAACGCCCACCGCTTATTCCTTATTGGATTATTGGGCACCATCTCTGCCAATTGCGCGATAATTTTAGAAGATTTCCGATAACGCGCGAGCGCGTCACTGCAAACCTATTTATTTTTGAATATTTATTTTCGTATTGCCCACGCGCGTGACGCGCGCGCGCGCAAGCGCGGATCGCCTTGCGCGTTGGGCAAACAGCGATATTTAAAATCCAACCCAATTCAGATTCACGATCTTTATCGTTCGCGTAGCGATATTTAAGCCTACAAGCACATCCACTGAATTCGCACTCCGTAATCGGTAATTGTTACAATAAAATCGTTTATTTCGATAATTTGTATATTGGCATCAAAAGTCACAGTCTATAATGCGTTACATATATCCACAGTAATGTCCGATGAGAAACTGTGAAGCAGGGCGGACCTATGTTGTGTTTTTTAAATAATCGAAATGATCGCGAGACGATGAATCCTCGATGCAAACGGTTATAGAAATGACGCGGGTGTTCGAGCGCGCGATGTTCGCGCGTTGCCCCGCTGCATCGTATAACAGATATGTATGATCGACCTCTCTAAAAGAAAGAAGACGATTGGCCAAAGGTGCTTGCGTATAAAAGAAGAAGCTAACAGCTAAATGCTATAATTGTACCGCAAAAGAGACTTATACCGCGTAGAAATCGATGAACGAAAAGGTTCCACACTTAATTACAGACACGTCGCACTCCATTCTGCAACTAAATACGGTGTCTCTGCTAAGACGACATATGTGCGCAATAAACTTCGATTATAAAGACGTTTTGATTCTCCCTTAAGCGTTACAGTTAAATGTGCACAGACGGTTTTATTGCCCGTTGCGAAATTTCATTTGGACGTAACGAAAACCACACTCATACACGTCAGCCAAGGGGAAGTGACACTCTCCGCGCGAAACTTCCGTGTTTATTTCCTCCCGCTGCTGTTCGCCGCGCAACCATTCTACAGTCGAAACAAAATCGACCGGACGCGCGCCATCGCTTTGACGCTAAATCGTGCCAAGCGTAGCGCAGCTAGCTTCCGCGAGGAAGCGACAGATGGCGCTGTGGGCGGAGCTAAAACGACGGTGGTGGGGGTGGCCTCTAAGCGACTTCGAACGGCCAGTTGATTTCGTTCAGACTGTATCTTTTGTTCTATCGTCTACGAGCTCACAACGGAATTCAAACTTACAAACAGTGGAGGCTCGTTATGCGCTCAATTCTCAGGCACGAATAATTCAATGGAATCTACGACTCGAATAGAACAGTTCCTGTTGCTCGTTAAACTCAATAAACAGTATTATCAAACGTTCATTGCTGCCACATGTTATTGTTATGTCTACTCTGTATCGGTGTGCCTCGTGACTACGGTCGATGGATTCGCGTAATCGATGACCGGCAAACAAGGAATAAATACTCGCCCTTGCCGCTCGATTCACCCGGCAATTATTTAATTCGTAATCGTTCGTTGCCTCCACTTATCGGCTTCTGAAATGTTACCAGCGCTATCTCTTTCTCGAATAACGTCACACATCTGTGGTGTATATCTTTCGTTGATTATATTTTCAAAAATTTAATCAAAACACGAGAGTCGTTTGATCTTTTTTCGCATTTTTGTCGCGCTAGAGCGTCTCCAGGCGCGGGATTTCTTTAACAATATCGCTCGGAAGATGATATTACATGTCCTTCGTAACATTCACTGGCACACCGTAGACACGCGTGTCTTCGGTATTAAAAAATATAGCTACGTATGTCTGAGTATTATACGGATCCAAGGATGCACACGATAAATAACAAAAGAAAAGAGAGAAAAAAAAGAGGTATGTCGCATCGTTGATCCGCGATTACGAAACGGCGCAACGTCTCGCCCATGCTCCTTGCCCTCCTAAGCTACGCGTGTACGGCTGTACTTCAGCATGGCTTCCTGTTTGCGGTTTACAATTAATTAAATATCTAATAAATATAATAACAACGGCTTGCAGTATCTCAACTGTCAACTAATTACATGCATACATAAATATAATTATTCTTATACGCTATACGACGCTATTCTACCGTAATATTTCTATGTACAATTGTTATATATATATAGTGCTTTGTTACTCTCTCATTCTCGTCCCGATAAAACTCTCTGCCGCGGTGATCCGCCCGACAAAGCTCCGAAGAAAGAAAAAATTGTCCGTTATAAACGAAATTCTTCCCCAACCTCCCAACACGAGTCTCGCGAGTCCCGACGAGCGTTTACCAGAGTCTCCAGGAGAGTTGAAATAATGGTGTCGCCACGAGCTGAGCTTCCGCTTTGAAGAAGAGAAAAGAAGAGCTTCCGGCAAATACGAGAAACACGGTGTCGGGGAAAAGTATGCGACAGTGGAATTCCCCGCGGTTGTTCTTTCCACGAAAAGAAGAAAATAGAGATTTGCATCCTTGTGACTAGAGTTATGATGTTTTGCATAGCATCGGCGATTGATTATCCCTCCGCGAGACTCTTTTCTCCTTCTCCGAAGCGCGGTGGCGCCACAGGAAGCGCGGAGAATTAACGATCGATCGATTCCCGTGGCTGCTCGTTAGGGGCCGCGAGGCGAGATGTTTCCCTCTTCGAATAACTTCTCGATCATTCACAGAATGTTTCCATTGTCTTGAAAAATATATATATAATTCCATGGATAAAATATTTGCCCCTCCACAGTCGAGCTCTGTTCGACACCCTAAAACTAAATAGTCTTGTACACGTTGTAACGTTAGAGCCGCCTCCGATTCGAGGCTCGGTACAGCGTCTACAAAAGGGAAAAAGTGTTAAAAGGAGACGAGCGAATTCACGATAAACGACCATCGATCCGTAACTCTCGAGCCTGCCGTGGCCCGGTGGCCCTCGCTGTAAGTTCACTGTGCCAGTAACAATAGGAACTAGATTTAAGTTTACGATTAAACCCCCTCGAAGGCGTGCGCACGCGACTCGACAGCCAGCGCAAAGATAAAAGCTCGTGACAATTAAACCTGGATTCGTTCGATTCGTCATTACGTTAAAATACAAACATGTTTCGAGCGATGTTTCGCTTATATAAAAAAAAAAAAAAGAAAGAAAGAAATGTGTTCTCCTTTTAATTATGTTCAACGTTTGCTAAAACGCAACGGCCACGCGCGAGTGGTTGGTACAGAGACGCGTGTGTCATTCGGACGTGGGTAAAGTCACGGAACCCTCCAAAGAGATTCTCACGCGTCCACGCTCTCGATTCATTCTCATCCACGAACAGACGTCCCTTTAAAAAGTTTCCACCTCCGTTCCTCTTGAAATCAATTCTCCTTGTGCGCGCCGCGGCGAGGCCGCGCTCTTACTGGTACGATATCTGCCTGAACATGCTGCTGATCTCCTCCATGGTCTTGTTCTTGGTCTCGGGCACCTTCTTGTAGATGAAGAAGACGAAGAACGCCTGCAGCACGGCGAATATTATGAACACGTACGCGCCCATCGCCTCTTGCAGGGGCAGGAAGCCGATGCTGACGATGAAGTTGGCCGTCCAGTTGACGGCGATGGCGACGGACGTTGCCGCGGGCCTCGCGGACTGGTTGAACAGCTCGGACACCAGGAACCAGGGGATGCTACCGGGCCCGGTGGCGAACAACACCACGAACATGATCACCAGCACGATCGAGAAGTAGGCCGCCGTGCTGGAAGTGTCCTGGAAAAATGGAAATCCGTCGCGTTACGAGTTCGTCTACGGTGCGCTGCAGAGTTTCCATAGATCTGGAGGCCTCTGTATCGAGGGTGGGGTGTAATCAATTGACCTAGAATCGGTGGACTCGTAACGAACCGAATGGAAGTGGCGAAGCGATGCTTCGGAAGTTTCAAGGGTTTCTGGAGTGGACGTGAATGGCGATAAGGCAGGGCAGAGGTTGTTAATCTTTCTTATGGAATTGTTCCGCGGCGCAGCTGGGCAACAGAGCCGCGCTGCTTCTTGCCTGTGCTCGCGATAGAGCTTTTCGCCTAGAAAGAGGATACTTACAGCGAACGCGAGGCAGATAGCGAGCAAAGCAGTGTCGATGAACATCCCCGTGAAGCCGATCATCAGCAGCTGCTTCCTTCCAGCCTTCTCGACCAGTATCAGCGAGATGAACGTCATGACGACGTTCATCGCCCCGACGCCCATCGTCGCGTTCTGGGCGGCGGTCTGGTCCAGCTTCGCCATCATGAAGATCTTCGTCGAGAAGAACATCACGGCGTTTATACCGGACAGCTGCTGCGCGAACATCACCATGATGGCGATGATCAACGGGATCCTCAGCGTTGAATTCACGAACAGCTCTTTCAGAGTGACCTTTGGCACCAGCCTCACTGACTCGTACTCCGCCCTCATTTCGTCCATCTCGTCGTGAACTTCGATCGTGCCGCGGAGCCAGGACAAAGCTGCGACAACGATAAAGCTCGTCACCGATAAACGTTTCGCTCCAAATAATACAAACGTGACACCGTCGGCTCGTTACGATCAATCGAGGGAAACGTCATCATCCAGCCTCGATATTGGAGAGTACTACCGATTAATACGCGCTTTGCCTTTCTGCGATACGTTTTCCTTCGGTATATAAAGGGTGTTTTCAGAATAATGTATCTTTGCTTATAACATGATCAAATTCTTGTTGACACTGGAGAAAGGTCAAGGATCTTAGAAACACAAGTTCCTTAATTAATTAAGCGATTCTATAGCCTCAACAGTAAGGTAAATGTCCCAGTACTTAAACATGGCCCAATAATTAAAAATCGAGAAGACATTTTATTAATAATAACAGTTTTACTAATTTGCAACGTTTAAACTATTCGAAATATAATTGCAACATGTATTAGCTTTATATAGATACAATTATAAGCTTACGTAACTGAATAGTTATATCATGCAAAAATATTATTATACAGTAAAGCTTCGACAGTTTCAATCTCGCGTCTCACCTACTGGGCCCAAGCAAGCGAGAGAATATTTTTGTTAAGGTTGTAATTAATTATTATTTTATCATTTTTGAAATAGTACAGTTGTGGATTTATTATATGTCGAAGAATTGAAAATTAATTGGATCTCTTAATAATTTTTTCTTTTTAATATTGAAATTGTTACGTTTATCCAATAGTACACGATAACATGTCACGGACCAGTTATTAAACGCGTATTTAATGGTTATATAAAAACTGGTACAGACGTTAGTATTCAGTGAAGTATTGTTTTGTATCCTATATATTTACGTTAATAATAACTAGACAAAAATATAATACTGTTTAAGAATTATTAGGATAATTAATCTTAAACCCGTCATAATATTAGCATAACCTAAAATTTTATAATATACTTTTAATCATTTTCAGACATAAAGTCATACCGAAGATTTAATACAAATATATTATAAATAAAATGTTTTTATTACCCCAAAATATTAATTTCTTTTCATTAACTGATAGAAATAGTTAAATTAAATATATATTCAATAATTGGGACACTGATAATTAATGACTGGGTCACGCTATGAATTTCATTTAATTACTGGGTCATATGAACAGTTTCATGTTTTAATTAATTTAAAACTTTTCCTTTAATAAATGTAGATTCTTGTTACGTTATCTGAAACTAGAAATTTTACGCTTTCGAATAATTATATTTAGTTATAATTTTATACTATTTAAATATAAAAAAAATTGCAATTATCTCAACTTCTTCCTTAAAACTGTTTCACCACTGGGCCATTTACCTTACTTCGAAATACTGAACTATATCCAAGAGATATAAATGAAACAATAATCCCACTCTATATATTATAATATACAACACAATCAGCAGCTCTTTCTTTCTATCAGCCAGCGGAAAATTCCCTTCTTATTATCTAAATGCTCAGAAAACAGCAAAGAGACAACGATAGAGTACTACCAATGCGATAAACAATGAAGCAATTCTAGCAATCGCGGAAAAAAACGAGACAGGACCCCACTGGGATTCGAACACGCGATCTTCGAAAGTACCGAGAAAAAGCTAGTCAGCCTGCGCCTTAACCATCTACGCTAAAACCGACCTTCCCTCTTTCACTGTCCTATTTGCTATTTTAGGTCTAACGCACTAATTCCACAGAATTAAAGGGGTAGGTTACCCTCGATAGCCCTAAAAAAGCCCTTTTTTCAAACGCAAATTGTAAAGTAATAAATAACAGTAGAGAGGACGTTTTTTTTCTAGTTTTAATCGTTATTCTACGAGCTTTAACACACAAAAAGAAAAGTCTAAATATCTATATGTACATAAAAGTTGTGAATAAAAACGTAAAGGCGTGTACGCGGTGCACCGTTTAATGGTGAACATAAAATCTCGAAAACCGCTCCAACGATTTGGATGAAAATTTACTGAAAGAAAAAATTTACAGGAGCAGATTTACGAGATAAATTCTTTAAAAAAAAAAGATAAAAAATATTTTTCATACAAGAAATCGATAAAATCGTATTTTTCAACATAAAAATTGTATTATTTTTTTTTCGAAAATCTGCTCCCGACACATCGTAGAGAATGGTTTTCTGCATCTCTCATTAAATTTTCATCCAAATCGTTGGCGCGGTTCTCGAGATTTTATGTTCACCATCAAACGGTGCACCGCGTACACACCTTTACATTTTTACTTACAATTTTTATGTACATATAGATATTTAGACTTTTCTTTTTTTGTGTTAAAGCTCATAGAATAACGATTGAAACTAGAAAAAAACGTTCTCTCTACTGTTATTTGTCACTTCACAATTTGCGTTTGAAAGAAGGCCTGTTTTAGGATTCTCGAGGGTAACATACTCGCTTTATACAGACTTTTCCTTTTTTGTGTTAAAGCTCATAGAATAACGATTAAAACTAGAAAAAAAACGTTCTCTGTACTATTATTTATCCCTTCACAATTTGTGTTTAAAAAAGGCCTGTTTTAGGGCTCTCGAGGGTAACCTACTCCCTTAATTGATAAATAATTAAAACACGTACCTCTCTGGGCCTCCATGTCCTTGCCCCTGCTGAGCAGCAGGTATTTGGGGCTCTCGGGGCACAGCGGAAGCGTGGCGACTTGGAAGATCGCTGGCACGATCGTGAGGCACAGGAGCAACGGCCACTGCTCGGCCGTGCCCATTATTTGCTTTAACCCGAGGATCTGCGATACCAGAATAGATATGGTGATGACTAACTGATAAACCGTACCGACGGCCCCACGTAAGTGAATCGGCGATATTTCGGAGAGATACATCGGCGCCAGACCGGCGTTCAAGCCGGCGTTGATGCCGATCAGGAACCGGCCGATTATAATCATCTCGTAGCTCTTCGCTGACTTCGCGCAGCCCTCGAAGATGACTGTGAGGAGTACCAGGATGTTGTTGAGTAACAGGCCACCCTTTCTGCCGAAACGATCGGCTATCGACCCCACCAGGGAGCCGCCGATCATCCCGCCCACGCAGAATATCGACACCGCGATCGACCATATCATCGTCACCTCTCCTTGTGACACCGGCTGACCGGTGCGGTTCATTTTCAGGCTAGTGATCCAGTCCTCGATAAGCTGCGACACAACGTTCGTTTTAAGATTCCTGACAAGTGTTATCATTCGGAATAAGTCCTGGCATGGCGGATGCAGGGTATAGTTTGACCCAGAGGATACTACTCGCGTTACTTATTAAGGGCTCATTCTGGTCAGACGGGTTGAAAAATCGATTTTTTTTAAATCATTTTGAAAAAGGAGATATACTCAAGAATATACTGTTAAATTTTCATGGAAAAATTCCGATTATTTTAGCTTCTACAAAGGCATCTTGTAGAGGGTGCAAAGGCTCGGCCTATATGGATGAAAACTTTGAACGCGTTTTTCTCAAAACGTTATTTCTTCACGTCGTGAAGATAAAATCTCAAAATCTATCGAACCGATTGCTTTATAAATTTTATTGCTTATTCTGCACACCTATTACTAGCGGAGGGACTACAACCAAGTATTTGCATTGAGTCTAGCCAACTTTTAAAATCGAAAGTAGCAAAGAAAAACACAGAAAAACATTTTTCTTGCATTTTCCCCGTCATTTTGCTAATTTTGAAGATAAAGCACTAATTATATTCCGAGCGATAGCGACAGTCATACTGACTGTTTGGATCTGTTTGGATTTTTGGTTTCAGATAAGTCTAACAACTAAAATCGCCTGCACGTGCGAGACATGAATTTTTAAACACGTCATCAAGACTGCTTTCAAAAGCATTTTAAAAGCAATAGTTTTAATACTTTTATATTTTTTAATTACTGTAGAAATGTAGTTTAATAAATATGAAAAAGTTTTATTCGAGTAGTATAATTATTTTCGTCGCAATAAATTCCTGAAAATCGCTGAATTTATCGGCGCGCTAACCGGAATGACCCCTTAAAGGCGGAACCACATATTCCACATTTGGCGAATACTAAATGCAGAATTAAATTATTTTCATTTAAATAGTTCCATTTCCTATTTAATACGGCGGGTCACCAATGACCCAGTAACACAGGACGCGTTCGACTAATAATAACGTTCACAGCAATCAGATATCAAGGCGCCACCTATGGCGCACGCGGGAACGCGGCTTTAGGTGCTCAAGGTAACCAACGCCAATTGGACTGTCCTCGGCTGAATTGTACATTGGGTAAGGTGGTAATTGGTAAGGTTGACACTTACAATTAGTATTTAAAAGCAACGTGCACACGTTTACGCTCACATGATAACTGCCAAAATTAGTGTTACGTAAGCGAGCCACTTAATGATATTGATTGCTGCATCAACAAACTGCATATGACAACAGTTAGGAGAGGGCGGAGCCTTTCGCAGGCGCTGATTTGCAACGTGCAAACGCACAGAGGACGACCAACGACGCAATTAATTACCAGTCAATTATCGCTCGATTAACGTCGACCGATTAATAGCTGATCGGTAAAAAAATTCCGTTACGCGTTCGCTTAGTTAGCGAAGCAGTCCCCGTCGGTAATCTAGATCGCGATGGAGAGATAATGCAAAAAGTCGAATCGCGAATCGGTGGAAAGAGGTTCGAAAAAAAATGCTGACTACTGTGTCTTGCGAAATACCTGCTGAGGTGCATTAACGACACCAGTGTTGTACCCATGCTGGAAGGATGATCCGAGCGCAGCAGCCGCGATGGCGAACGCTAATCGCCCATTTAGACCCTGCAACACGGAGAATTAATTCTTAGTTAAACACATCTTTATTGAACAGGGCAGCACGCGTGAACTCACGATTCTGGAAGCGCCGTAATAACCAACGTTCAACTATTACGCGTACGCATCCTTTAATCGTCCAGTCGCACTGGCACCGGACCTTTATTACCGATCAGAATCAACAGCGCGCGCAATCGAAACGGAAAACTTACCGACGCACCTCTATATCGGTATATGAAAATTCGCAGATAGTTCGTATCGCGCATAGAGTATAAATGAAAATTGGAATCTAAAGAAAACAAGTTTATCGCTACAAGTTATCCTTCCAATAACCTTCTTCCGATTTGAATATTCATTCGGTATGGAATATGGCATGTAGCGTTTGTAGATAAATATTTAAACAGAACGATCGGATGTTGTTTCGATGTACTCGAAGAAATGGTTTCCGAGGGAATCCTTCGTTTCACAAGATTTCACGCGTTTCTTTTTAGAAACACTGTTTTCGCCGAGGCAGAGTAAACACTTCGACTTTATGCTACACACACTGCCGTTCATAACTGGTAGAAAACTCGTTGTATTCGCAGGGAATGTGATATTTGGTAGAGATCGAATACTTTTCACTGCTTTTAATGTAAAATACCGGATAAAGTGAAATCTGTTAGAGTTCTTCGATAAATTTTCAACGTTTGTCACAATTATCTCACACAGTGTAAGTGTCCTGATACTTTGGAACGGCAGTGTATGTGGCGAAAGGAAGGGTCAGCGTGTCTTACCGCTTTCCTGAAACACGGTAACTCGATGTCGATCGCTTTCAGAGTCATCGGAGTGTTCTCTTTCATTCACTGACTCCAGGGGGATCACACCAACGGAATGCTTGGAAAATCGAACGTTTGGCGCGGACTGTCTTATGTAAAGTAAGTTGCTCCGGTGTTTTCAAACACGTGTCAAAGACTACTCTGTGGGTCGGTACCCCCGCCACGCATTTTTATACCGCTCCAGCCCACCGGCGCGCACACGTACGCGTTGCAGACGATACGTCGCACACATACACGTGCGAAAACTGGCGGCCAGTGCTTCTCAAAGCGTCCCCTCGTTTAAAGTGCTCCCGATAATTTCATTCGATTATGGTTAGGGTTGTTAACAGTAGTTACGTCGCAGCCCCGACATTTATTTTAATACTGTAATACGCTAATTGTCTATAAAGCATTACAGAGTTCCCTTGTGCATCTCTAATAGAGTAATAAATGGTTAGTAATAAAAAAGAAACTCGGTGTAAACTCGGGGTTAGATTAAAACGAATTTATTTTATTATTATTATTATTATTATTATTATTATTTATTATTATTATTATTTTCAACGGGAAAACCCTTTAGTATACAAGAAACATGGTAACTAGTACAAAGTGATATGAGTCTGGTAACCTAACCTAATTTTGAAAACTTTGTGATACTCAGAAAAAATTTTGCAAGTGTTCGCGAATCGAATATTAACTATGTAAAGGAAGGCTATTCTCTACTTTAAGGCAAATGCGCAATGCAAAGTAGCCCAAGTTTAAACAGTTCATATTCCATTTCGCGAACTTTTTTTATAGCAAACTCAGCCTAATATTAGGGGGAATTTGTGGAGGATTTCGCGACACTGATAAAAATCGTTTGGAAGTGGGGATTTGGAGAGATGTTTTTTTAACAGACTGTAGGCTAATGCTGTCGAACGTAAGCTCTGGAGCTTAGGGGGCTTAGGAAGCTGAAACAGCTCAGATAGCTTTTCTCACTCTAACAGGTACTCGAGATCATTTATTTGGCAATGAATGCTATCGCAAATATTCTACACGCAGGTGTCTTTAACACTGTAAAGCAATCTATATATAATTCTCCAAGAAAATCTTTCGTTGCAAATTATTGCAAACAATGTCTGCATTGAGAACCACTGCGCCGTGCCAAGCATTTTCAAAGCGAACTCTCTCCGAGCCCTGCACAAGAGAATTCCATGGGAATCATTCGTATGTACCAGGACCTTTGGACCGCCCTGTATATCGCATAAATAATTCACGGTTTAAGCTAGAGGCAAAGTCAAAGCTAACCGCGAACAGTTGCACAGAGAACCTCTACGAGGAGCGTTGATAAAAAAAAATACGACTCTCACGCGATCTTCGATTTTTCATGAATATGCACATTATGAAATATTATTAGGAACGTCATGTGGGGATCATTGCCACAGCTGGCTTCTAAGCTTCTCCCTCGGCGCGGTCTTTCACCGAATTGCTGACTTCTCGGAGTCTAGCCAAGATTTCGTCGAGGACCTTCCGAAAGTCCAACGCCGCGGCTGACAAGAACAAGCCAACTTTTTCGTACCCAAAGAGCAAAAAGCAACGGTCAATGTTTTCGCCACCTATTACGATAACATCTTCCTTCTATTTAGAAAGGAATGCAATCTATCGCCCATCGAATCTCCGAAAGCATGAAAAAAACAACAGGGATATAGTAATCTAGAATATTAAAACAGATCGCCGTAGATACTACATTCCTCTACTAATCCTCTAATCAGTTCCTCGCGATTCAAGATCAACCAGCGCTATCTGTTTCCGAATCAACGAACATAAACCGTCCGCCAATAGCGTCGCGGGATCGTGTAACAAGTCGTCGAACCCCCTCGATAGTTTCGGTGCAGAATAGAAGGATTCCTTTGTTATCGGCGATCGTAAAACGTTAGGTCGAGGGGCTCGAATTCAAGTTAATCCCCTAGACGATCTGTGGTTCGTTAAACGCGTTATCGAGGCTCGAAAGTCGGGCAAATCTTCCCTCCGACCTGAGTGGAACGCGCCCGAGGATTAATTTCAAGAACACGACACCGACCAGCCACGATACCGAGGAAATCGCTTCGTAAGCGAGTTTCGGACGGCCGCTGACAATCGTGCGTCCAGACGCACGCGCGCGCGCGCGCGGGCACAAGGCTGTAGCTTCGACAAGCATATACACGGTGTACGGATCGAGGAGGAACAGTGTCAGCAGTACCGGTGCCGGTGGCTGTGGTGGCAATTACGAAATTCCATTCCGCCGTGTGACGTCGGAGCGCCAATTCTGGAACGGGAGACGTTACGGTGCGGCGGGGCAGTGAAATTTTCCCGCTCACCGCTGTGGTCGGGCGCCGATTGGTGGAGAAAGAGGCGTGCCATGCGCCGACCGCGCTGATTGGCCAGCGGTGGCGAGCCTCTCGTAACGAGCCCCGTGGCGAGCCTTCGGCGTCCTAATTATAGCTACGAGACACCACACACGGGCGCGTGAAGATTTTATAGAATGCTTTCGAGGCGCGATAAGCGGCATCGATTGAGTCCACGGTTCGGGGAAGTTCGCTTCGAACGGCGCAGAATTCTACGACGTGGATTCTTAGCCTTTAATTGGGAATAATAGTAATAATAAATTGTAATAATAATGATGATAAAATTTCTTAGCGACTCCACACACAGAAGATTACAGCTTAATTAATATAAATCCGCTGTGTACCTTCGAAATACGGATCTGAGCTCGTGAAAAACTTAATAATAATTCGTGAACACTTTTGGAGGCGACCTTTACGGAACATGATCCAAAACGTCGAGTTAAGACGGGTTCACACGTGAGCCGCTTATTTTCAGAGTGGTGAAAGTTCAGTTTTTCTTGTTTATAGAACTTTTCTACGAAAACTTAACCTCACTTTGTAACTATGTATAAGTACAACATTATCGATTTTCCGGAAGATGGATCTACACCACTTTCAAAATAAACGGATTATATGTCAGTGCCGTGACGGTTGAGTGGTAAGAAATATCGCTCTCTGTTTTGGAACGAAGCAGTGCACATTTGTACGTGAGACTTACTGGCATCGAAATAAAGAGACTATTGACACTGACGGCAGTGAACCGTCGGGGAACTGATATATGTATGTGAATCCACCTTTATGTAGGATAATTTTGAACTTCGTATATGTTTGTGTAGTGGTTTTCACGGGAAATGTTTTGAATTGTAGATGTGTGATTAAGCTGTAATGTTACTTCATATGTTGAAGGGTTTACAGCAGTGGTTCCCAACCAGTGGGTCGCGAAGTATTTTTTGGGGGGTCGCTACGGTTTTTTTTAAATAATATTATGTTAGAATTATATTCTAAAATATCCTTTTTAATGTGTTTTTTTTACCTTATTAAATTAACTTATATGGGGTTCCAGATTATTTGAATATTATAAAAGGGGATCGCGATTCAAAAAAGGTTGGGAAATACTGGTTTACAGCTTTGAGGTTTCGCAAGAGCTCTGGAAACCTTACCCCCCCTCCTCCAAAATTAAAAATTTCAAAACTATGAACTTTGGAACTCCCACAGCTTTCACAAATCCCTTCAAGCTACTGTACTTGCTACTATTTTGCTAAATGAGTGTATGTATATATTAAACCTGCGCGCGTGCGCAGCGAGGCAATAGGCGGAGTAGTGGGGGTAGCAGAGCACTACGACGGAGGTTGAGCGGCCAATCGATTTTGCTCCAACTGTATACACTTCATGTCGCAGAAACACGCGATAATATCAATATCAATAACACGAATCTCAGTTCCATTATCTTGATTACTCTCCACACAAGGATCAAGAGGATGGACTTAGAACAAGATAAAATTTTTTTTACTCAAGTGATGGGAAATTTGAAAGTGAAGCTTGGATAAGTGTCAACAAAAACGATAGACGAATCTATTTTTAGAAACTAAATTTTAGTCTACTCGAACTTATAGTGTGCGTCACTATTTTTTGCCGATCGGCCACACGAAAAGTTAAAAGAGATTCATGTAAAGTAAATAGTGTATCATTTGACACATAGATGGCACTGTTGCAAAATATTAGTTATTAGTTAAAACAAGATGGCGTATTGTTTCAAATTTAAGAATCAGTAAATAAGTGCTTGTTCAAAGCGACACATTTTTTTGCCGGTAAGCTAATCGACTTCGTGCGAAGTATAAATGTAAGTTTTCAGAATCATTATAGCTTATTACTTTATTACAATATATTATTAACCGTATTATGATTTACTTTTGGGAATAAAGATGTATTCAAACGAGATAGTAAAGAAAGTTCGCGAACTTTATGAAATTCATAAAAATTATGGGAAAGTTGCAAAACTGATAAGAATACCTGCAAGCTCCGTCAGATATATGGTTCGAAATAACTATAAGAAAGAGAAATCCAAACGAGGAAGAAAATATTTATTGACTTCTCGAGAAAAAACAAGAATTAAACGACAAGTGAGGATACTGAATTTCAGAAATGAAAGAGTAACTGCCACAAAAATACGGAAAAATCTAAAACTTTCGTGCTCAATTAGAACTTTACAACGAATGTTAAAATCTCTAAAGTTTGAATTTAAAAAACTAGAAAAGAAAATTTCGTTAACGAATCAACGCAAAGCTAAACGTTTGGAACTAGCAGAACAATGGCTAAAAATATCTCACAAATGGGAATCTACAGTCTTTTCGGACGAGAAAAAATTCAATTTTGATGGCCCAGATTCCTGGTCCTCATGGGTAGATTTAAATAGAACATTATATCGAAATAGGCGGCAAATGGGTGGTGGATCACTCATGGTTTGGGCAGGACTTTTGCCCGATGGAACCATTTTATTGGAAAGGCTACAGGGAAGAATAGATAGTATAAAATACATTAATTTTTTAGCAGAAAAAGTGAAACCATTTCTGGACAACAAATTAGGTATCAAGAATTACGTGTTTCAACAGGACAACGCATCGATACACGTGTCCAAATTATCAAAACAATGGCTCGAAAGAAATTTTTCTGCAGTTCTCGAATGGCCTGCCAAAAGTCCAGACTTAAATCCTGTGGAAAATGTTTGGAAAATGCTCGCCGACATTGTTTATGATGGTCCAGAGTACCATAACCAAAAAGAACTTTGGAATTCTATACGTGCAGCAGCTTCAAAATTAATGGCCGAGAAACGGGAAGTTTTAAGAAAATTAACCCTAGGTATGCCATCTCGTCTGCTAAAAGTAATTAAAAATAAAGGAAGAATAATCTAAATTACTATTTAGTACTTCGTAAAATTATACAAACGTCAAAGTTAATTATTAAGCTAATAAAACTTTATCGTCAAAAAAATGTGTCGCAATGAATCACCCCTCATTATGAGTTTTCCAAAATTTTATATAAATTTCGTGTATTCAAATTGTTTTCTCTGTCTTATTTACTTCATACATGTTTTATAAGAAGATTGTATATGTCATTTCTTGGGCATTTATTTTTTCAATCAATATACATGTAATTATATATTCGGCAAAAAATAGTGTCGCGCACTATAAGCGTCAGACTCTTATGTATTTCGTTTCGAGACAAACATTGCCCAACGGACATAACAAAGCAGGACTGACTCTGAATTACAAGTTTGGTATTCTGAAATAAAAATAGCTCCGAATGACATGTATCAGTGGTTTCGATCCTAAACCGGTTTCTTCGAAAAAACAGACTTTCTTTCCTCACGAAACAAAACATTTCCCCGAGAAAACAGACCTTGGAGAATTTTTCGAATAGTTTAAATTTCCTCGAGTTCCTCGAAGCACATTGAAATACAATGGCCGGAGATGGCGCGCCGCGCATGCGCACGTAATGGCGTTTAAAAGTCCCATTACGGTCCTTGAAATTGCGAAACTGAAATTCCAACATGGTGCACGTTGTTTTTTCTACCGCGACCACCGTTCGATCTTTATTTATGTTTAGTTAATATGCATGATATTAAAAAGTACTGCGTGTTTGCATTACTTATCAGTTTGCGTCATCTCTGGTATAATGGAGAGAATACCAATCATGGTTCTCAACTGGAGCATCGTATATATATATATATATATATATATATATATATATATATATATATATATATATGAATAATGTTAATTCGATTATTATAAACCAGGTCCCCCAACTAGGTAAATCTGGCGCTAAGAGAAAGTACCCTCAACTAGGTGAAACTAGGTACTAGGAGAAAATAACCCCCGTAATTGTAAGTTACACTAAGTATTCGTAAGTCTCGGTAAAAATACGTAAACATTAAAGAGTTGCAAATACATAAAATTGCAAAACCAACTTCTGCATATGAAAGCGATAAAAAAAAAGTGATTTACAGCTTAAGGATGAGAGCTCGAAGGTGGAAAGGTTGAGGAGAGCACTTTATCGCGATGAATTTGCATCGTCATTTGAATAATCGAATAAAAGTATTCCACTGGGAGATTATAGTAGGTTCCTTCGCCTGGTTTTTCAATTTCCAATGGCAATATTTTTCTAAGTCTATTAGTACTGAAATGGAACGAAGGAAAGTTCTACTTTGCTATTTTCACTTTTCAAGGAAACGTTCGTTTCAATGAGAGCTGGGCATTAACTAAATAAGAAATTGTTTAAATAACGGATCAAATAAACGTTACTTCAACTTTAGATTATTTGACAAATAAAGTTAAGTTTTTCATTCGACGATAATTTTTTCGACTTTTATTCGTTATTCGAAATTTTTATTCGAATACAATTTTTGCCCATCTCTGGTTTCAATAGATAAAAAAAATTTCGATCGTTTTCATAAATTCTAAAGTCAGCATCAGATATATTGGCCGGTGAGTTTCGTGAGGGGTATTCTCCCACCACACAGTTCGCCTGCCTCGGTGCTCCTTTTCTCAACGTTTTCTGACTCGCTCTCGCCTTCGCAGAAGAAGAGTGGGCAAGAAGTGGTGGGGATAGCGCCAAGCTTCTGGCGTGCAGGCCAAACCGAGCTGTCGGCGTAGAAATACACACATCAGAATAGGTGTGCGTTAGGTACGAAAAAATTCAGGAGCTTTATTGGTCACAACATTGATACTTTCTCGATAGCTTCATCTTGTATTGGTCTACGCATAGCTTCGTAACGCACACAACTATTACACTAGGAATAAATAACAGCCAAACGGCTAGGTTCAGGCGGAGCTCAGCAGCGTTCCCGTTACCCCACCATACCCTGCGAGGGCCACGCAACTCCAACTGACAAATTCACGATCGTCAGATGGTGGTGGCTGATTTCTCCTCGATCGCTATTCCCGAAAACGAATTCACCGGCCAATATATCTGATACCAGCTTTAGTATCTGTAGTTCAAATTGTAAATTTATTTATTAAAAGAAAAGAGACGTTTTCCAACATCGAAGTGATTATTTACTGAACTGGGGGACATAAATGAAAGCAGCAGTTTGGTTTACCGTAACAAGCATTCACCTTTGCGAATGCCACGGATGTGGCGTAATAGTTATTAGCGTTAATACTTACTAGTGTTTTTCCCCTAGCAGATATACATAAGAAGCGTTGTTCTTTTTATAATAATTGTTTGTAAAAGAATTTTGTTAGTTCATAATGGTCGCACATCACTATCTTATCTAATAAATATTATTAAGTTGAAGTGATTGAGTGATTGAGTTTATTATAACTAAATAAATATTCAAAGTTGGCACTATAGCAGCCAAACGGAACTGATACGTGTGAATCCGCCTTTAAACAGAAGATATGGGCACTGAATAGATGCTGGGGAGACCTTAATGCTACGGCAAGCCCGTTTAAAACGAAGATCTATTTATAAATATGACAGTAACCCTAAAATCTTCAAAACATAACCCCCAATTAACCCTTCGGGTAATATAGACGTATGTATATATTCGCTACGTGAAATCTTTGAATCTCAACGTTGGAGTGGCTAATCGAATCATCAGTTTAAGTGGAGATCGGATTACTGTGAACAGCAGTAAGTGATTTGTGCTAATAACCGTTTTGCTACATTTTCGGATATTAACTGAAATCTGGAATAAACTAATAGGTATAATAATAATAATTTACTAAAAAACTTAGTGCACGATATTATAATTATATTATTATTATTATTTTGAAGTGAAGATTAGATTATTATTATTATTATTATTATTATTATTATTATTTTCAAAGTAAATTCACACTAGAAGGAGGGGTGTCCGGAGACTTTTCCAGGAGGGGGGGTAACTTTGGGATGATGGTAAAGAAAAATATACCCCTCTTGCTTTTTTTTAACCCATTTTATAGTACCAATTTAATTAAAAATTTAAAACCGAAATTTAAAAATATTCCCTTTTTAGTATAAACTTAACAAAGATCGGTTTTGAAAAAATAAGCGATTTTTCTCAAAAGCCAGGGGGGAAACTGCCCTTTTGCCCCTCCCCCTACGGACGCCCATGACTAGAATATTGTAAATAACAAATTTCCCTCCTACTTTTCACTTTTGGAAATTACTACTTCCGTTTGAATGAATATTTCCAGCTGTCAAACTTGCAAATGGCCCAACGCGATAATTTGACTAAATTTTTAATCGAATAAATGCTTGTTTCTATGCCTGTCTGGCGGAGATCAGTTGGATAGAAATGGAGGCATGGGATTTTAAAAATAGGGAGCGAACGTTCGGTCACTCTTCGCTTTAAGTGCAGAAAAAGATGGCGGATGGGACCTTGGCCCAGTGTGGATGCTCAGCATAGCTTTAAATTAATGCCATCTTCGTTTATCAATTCCCTTTCACCTACGGGCGGGGAATTTTGCTAGCAGCGAGTTGCGAAACGATTCGGAACGTAAACTGCAGATATCGGTTGAGAAATGTTATTGAATTTTAAATTCGTCAGCGCGTGTTATTTGTCGAGGTGAGGTGGATCCTCTTAACGACTGACGTCGATGGATATTTTCTGCTTGAGAAATACAGTTGGTACTTAAGAAGAGCAGCATGTGACACGAGAATTTTGTCAACCAATGACATTGACGGTGTTCCTGGAATATTACTAACAAATACGATTCTCCATCGCGATTTTAAAACGAGAAGACAAGCCACGCGTTGGTTACGCTTTGAACATGGGGCGTACGTGTTTCTCGTCAATTTTACGAGCCCCGATCGGCTAAAAAAAGCGGGACGGGTGAAATAAGTTAGCTACTCAAATATCGAAAAGTTACAGGCTTGAAGATTATTTCTTTTTAGGTAATCTTTTTGAGACCGGCAGCTTCGTTAACTCTATATTTACTGTAATTTTTAAATTGCATTTATCTTTGGTTGAAAAGCTGAGAATTGATTGTGTGTACCAATGAAGCAAGATTCTGCAATATTATGCAGCACGTTTGTCGTAATTGGAGAATTTCGTTTTTGAAAAATATTGATGGAACAATTTTTTTTAAATTATTGTTCGTTTACCCTGTATCAACATAGGCGAACTAACTTTTGGATCAGTCGGTACATTCAAGACGAGCGCTTCCGCGTTTCGAAAGTCCCCTAGACGTTGCTTCGGACGTTCGAATCGAATGTTAGCGTTTAGACGCTAATAACATTCGTACAGGTGCCCAGGAATAAGTACAATAGCCGATTTCGAAGAATGCCACTACGTTTCTATACCTAGAAGCGAGCTACGAAACACCTTGATCCTCCATCGCTGGCTTCTATAAAATTCGAATGTTACGAAGGAGAATTCTTTGCCATGAACTGAATTCCGAGGGTATCCTCGATTCGAAGGGGACTCTAGATTCGAAGAAATTTCTAGATTCGAAGAGAATTGTAGATTCGAAGAGAATTCTAGATTCGAAGAGAATTCTAGATTCGAAGAGAATTCTAGATATTAAGGGAATTCTATATCTCAATAGCATTTTAGATGAATTCCAAGGAAATTCTAAATTTAAATTACTGAATTGCAAGAGAATTCTAGATCTCAAGAAAATTTTAGATACTATGAGAATTCTAGATCTCAAGAGAATTTTCGATCTTAAGGGAATCATAGATCTCAAGAAAGATTTAGATGCTACGGGAATTCTAGATGTCAAGAAAATTTAAGATCATACAGAAATTTTAGATTTCAAGAAAATTTTGGATTCTACAGGAATTCTAGATTTCAAGAAAATTCTGAATCCCAAGTGAATTCTGAATTATAGTCCCTCGCCCTTTGACTTTTCCACAGCTTTGAACGCTCCGAAGTTAACTTGAATCATAGAAAGAATATCAATGGATGACCACTGAACCACGATTTCAAAGAAACAAGTGCTAAAGACCACCCATTCACAGAAGAACCGAAAATCTCATGTCACATTTCCCACACAGTACGCGATGAGCCCGCCAAAACCGAAATCGCAAAATTCATGACCTACGAGAACCTACGTATCAATCCACTCAAAGCATCTCACTTTCCATCTCGCTGTACCTTTCCAAAGTACCTAAAATATATCCCATCATATCTTTGAGTAACACATACCTCAATTTTCTATTACACACACAAATAATCAATAATTCCCCTCAGCCTTCTAGCCATAACACCAACAATCCTTACTTCGCAACTAAACTGTTCCCTGCTTGAAATTCACCCGTTACATTATCTCCAACATCTACCAAGAGCCTGCCACAACACATCCCTCATACCCCAGCGAAGAATTCTTTATTTATACCAGAGCCAAGTAGACAATAACAGAAACCCCAAGCCCTGACCTCCAAAAGTCAACCGCTCCATCATCGTCCGAACAATCACAAGCTCACGTCGACTCTGAATGAAAACATAAATTCAATTACCTGCAACCACGACTGACTCATGGCGATTCGGTAAAGGTCCTGTCGGTCACTGTACGAAAGGGAACTTCGTTGCCGTGCACACGCGACGGTACATCCAACGAGGGATCGAACGAAAGAGGCGAAGTACTCGGATCGAATCGTACGTTTCACGGTCGCGTTTCTCAGCCTACTGAGACGACATTCGGTGCCGAGAGCGGGCGAAAGCCGATTTTCGAAACCAGTATCATATCTGAGCCTCCCCCCTACGCACCGAACCAGCTCTCCAGGCTGGCTGCGGCCCCACCGCAGCGGATCCCATTGGGCGAACACAAACAACGGGGCGAACGCAACCTCTCACCCAGGTCAGGCATTTCTCTTTGGGACGGGAACTGTCGTGAAAAAAAGGAGTCGCGAGTCGCGCGCAGCGGAGGACCGTTTTGTTCGTCACGGAGGCACGGCGTAGCCTCGTTGCAGCCGCCCTTTCTCTCTGCCAAGCTTTCTACAAAGCGCGAAAGGAAGTACTGCAGACCCCCATGCAACGCGGGAGATGTGTATGCTTCCCTTTGTATAGGGGTCTACTGTAATTCGAATAATTATTTTTGCATGCAAGTGAGCTGATGCAATACTAAGAGATCACCATGTTAGGAATTATACCTAATTGTAGGGGAGTTTTTGGGGAAATGGCGAATGTCTGTTTATTGCAATGCTTTTAAATTTATCTACTGTGTTATAGGGGAGTCTACTATGATTCGAATAGTTCTTTTTCATAGCAAGTGAACTGATGCAATACTCAGAGATCGTTATGTCAAATAGTATACCTAACTGTACTGTAGTAATTAAAAGAATAGGAACCCTCATTTATTGCTACACTTCGAAGTTTACAGCCCCACATATAAATTTATATCTAACCGCGAAAAGGATATTTTATTACCCTAACAAATCGTTCAATTCTCTTGCTTGATCAACAAACTTCATGCCAAAACACCTTCCTCCGTACATAAACCGGAAATTGTGGTGTGTCAGAGAAAACTAAGGCGTCCAACGAACACGGAAACGCGTATCCCCTAATTTCGAACGGAAACGGTATTCCCCTCCGTCCAGAGATCGAATGCCTTAGCCGATACGTATCACCAAATTCTACTGAAAAGTAGAAAGTACGTGGACGCGTCATACGATGAGTAATCGCTTTCAAAATCTAAAAGATCGACCGATACGACAGCAGATAAAGCGAACAAGTGTTGGCTTCTTGGTAAAATTGCCCGAGTCCATTTTTCCATTTTTGAAAAATAATTAAAAATCTTTATAAATTAATTAAAATTTTCAAACATGAATTAAAATTCTTTAAAAATTTATTTTAAAATTCTTTAAAAATTAATTTTAAAATTCTTTAAAAATTTATTTTAAAATTCTTTAAAAATTAATTTTAAAATTCTTTAAAAATTTATTTTAAAATTCTTTAAAAATTAATTTCAAAATTCTTTAAAAATTTATTTTAAAATTCTTTAAAAATTTATTTTAAAATTTTTTAAAAATTTATTTTAAAATTCTTTAAAAATTTATTTTAAAATTCTTTAAAAATTTATTTTAAAATTCTTTAAAAATTAATTTTAAAATCTTTAAAAATTAATTTTGAGATCTTTAAAAATTAATTAAAACTCTTTAACCATTAATTATAATTCTTAAAAAATTAATTAAAATTTTTTCAAAAATAATTAAAATCCTTTCAAAATTATTCCTTAAAAATTAATGGAAGCGATTGCCTATTTTCCAAGTTTTTCACATTAGATTAATAAAAATCTGTATTTTGCAATAGCTTTCAATTTTATTACCTATTTTACTGTAATAGACTAAATTTTAAATTTCCATTTATTTTTATTTCATAAAATTAAGAAATCTGTGCTTGGCCAGTTCTGCCAGCGATCCAGCGAAGCGTTCGGAATTAAGTGTGTCGCGGTTTCGCGCCCGCAATGGACATAGCAGCGACGAATATCGTAATGAACACTACATCGCGGTTTCTCGGGCTCGTCCTTGCGTCCGCGACTATTTATCCGCGTCTCGATTTCATCTCGAGACACTGGTCCCCTGGACGAGTTTGGATTTCATCCATCCCACATTAAGAGGATAGTACTATAATCTGAAAAGTGTCGTTCCAACAACCATAACCTGCATAATCGGATATGAGTTGCTCTGCATGCGTTCTCGCTTTATCTGACCGCTCTCACGTGGGCGTGACTTAGCGCGTTCGATTTGTTATCGTGCAATACACATCGAATCGCTGATAAAACTGTACAGTTGATAATAACCTCCATCCCATTGATAAAATGCAATTAACGGGGTTCTTGAGAGCGAATGAAGATTTGGAACAGTCGAGTGTGTTATTATATAACACCTAAGTGGATCCGCGCGTGGCAGATGTCGGGTCCATTTTGACCCGTCGAAACCAACTTAAATTCAGTGGCGCAATCCGGATTTATTCTTGGGGGAGGGAGTTGAACGGATAAAAATATTTTTAATGCAAATTCAATCAAATTCATTAGGTGATTTTAGAAATTTATATAGAGGTTAAAACCCAATTTTCTTTTCTTTTTACGATGCCTCTTCTTTGGGGGTGCCTTGGACCCCTCTGGTTGCGCCAGATTACTTATGAGTAATCTTCCAAAATTCCAGAGTTTTAGTTTATATCAACTTCAAACTCTAAATTAAAATTTGTTCCAACAATCTTCTGAAGAAAATCACATTATGGGTCAAAGTTGACCCCCTTTCACACAGGTATGAAACTGTGGCACGCTCCTGAGTAATTGAAACAAATTTTTTCTAAGCAAATTAGCAACTTTTATTAATCAAATTTGCTTTGTTTTTTTTTTTTAAATGTTTGATCTTGAGTGGAGTTAGCAATAAATCTTCCACGATGCTGCGTTTAGGCTTATCTTCGACATCGCCAGTCGCCTCGAACGAGGATGCAAAACCGGACGTAGCCAGTTACCGGCGATGCTCGACGCGTCGTTCTCTAATTTTGCAATTAAGAATATTGAAGCGGAGCACGCTCATCATCGTAACCTGGACAGATCTCTTAAACGACGCATTATAGCTTGTTCCTCGAGCCGGCGGTTACGAAAGGTAACCGATACTAGGCAACCGCGCGATCAATTCTTCGCAGAGACGAACAGACTCACGGGAATAATATTTATAGCGACGTAGTCTCCTTCGCGGTGACCGTTTCCTGCGTGGAAAAGATTCTTTTTGCGTGGATATATTTTTTTATAAAACGTCCCACGGGCCACCAGGGTCCCATTATTATGGGGACTATAGCACGACTATTATTTTTCTGTAATTAAACATCGTGGTCTACTTCTTTTTGAAAATGTTCTAAAATTTTTTTGAAAATTTTCTTTAAGCTCAAAAATGGAAGTATGCCCTGTTGGTGAATCTCTCTTCACCGCACTCCTCGTCGACCGCGCGTTAAATCTACCACTGTTGGTAGATAATTTTGGAGATAGTCGAAACGGGGTTCGTTGGAGTGGGCGTGAATTTGTTATCACTCGTCCCAAGAGGAAGTTCTATGAACTGGGTAAACGTGACACGGGATGTGGAAGGAAGAAATATGCTCCATTTGTAATGGACTGATCCCTGTCGAGCAAACACTTCCAAGAAAAACTTTTCCATGTTTTTGGGACCTTCTGTCGTTTTAAGTTTCGTGTCACTTATCTGATGAAAGGTTCTTTTGGACACTGATTGTCAACTTCAGTTTCCCTCCAGACGTTCTTGTCAGCCTGTGGATTTTAGTCGGCAGGTTGGCTTGGGTTAGGCGAGCCTGGACTCTGGCTCTGTTTAGAGCAACTTCAGTTTTTCGTTCAAACAGTTCTAATTCTGGAGGCGTGGGGTTCTGAATCTTACTTGATAAATATATGCAGCTACTATTTTGGGCCCATGGGGTTCTAATTGGTAATTGAAATAGATTAAATTCTGGAGCAACAGAATTCTGATTTTCAATTTGGACAGTTTTAATAATTCTTGAGATACAGAGTTCTACTTTTCAATTTGGACAGTTTCAATTCTTCGGATATAAAGTTCTGATTTTCGGTTTGAATAGTTTCAGCTCTTCAGATGTAGAGTTCTACTTTTCAATTTGGACAGTTTCAATTCTTCGGATACAAAGTTCTGATTTTCGGTTTGAATAGTTTCAGCTCTTCAGATGTAGAGTTCTACTTTTCAATTTAGACAGTTCCAATTCTTGTGATGTAGAGTTCTATTTTTCACTGTAGACAGTTTCAATTCTTGAGATACAGAGTTCTACTTTTCAATTTGGACAGTTTCAATTCTTGTGATGTAGAGTTCTATTTTTCAATGTAGACAGTTTCAATTCTTGAGATACAGAGTTCTACTTTCCAATTTGGACAGTTTCAATTCTTCGAACACAGAGTTCTGATTTTCAATTTGGACAGTTTTAATTCTTGCAATGTAGAGTTCTACTTTTCAATTCAGACAGTTTCAATTCTTGAGATACAAAGTTCTACTTTTCAATTTGTACAGTTTAATTCTTCGAACACAGAGTTCTGATTTTCAATTTGGACAGTTTTAATTCTTGCAATGTAGAGTTCTACTTTTCAATTTGGACAGTTTCAATTCTTAAGATACAGAGTTCTACTTTTCAATTTGGACAGTTTCAATTCTTCAGATGTAGAGTTCGACGTTTCAATTTGTACAGTTTCAATTCTTCAGATGTAGAGTTCTACTTTTCAATTTGGACAGTTTCAATTCTTGCGATGTAGAGTTCTATTTTTCAATGTAGACAGTTTCAATTCTTGAGACACAAAATTCTACTTTTCAATTTGGACAGTTTCAATTTTTCAAACACAGAGTTCTGATTTTCAATTTGGACAGTTTTAATTCTTGCAATGTAGAGTTCTATTTTTCAGTGTAGACAGTTTCAATTCTTAAGATACAAAGTTCTACTTTTCAATTTGGACAGTTTCAATTCTTCGAATACAGATTTCTGATTTTCAATTTAGGCAGTTTCAATTCTTCAGATACAGAGTTCTACTTTTCCATTTGGAAAGTTTCAATTCTTCAGATGTATAATCCTACTTTTTAATTTGTACAGTTTCAATGACATACACAGTTCTACTTTTCGAATCGAGACAGCTTCAATTTTCCAATCACAAGGTTCAATCTCCCAAATCAAACACCCCCAACTCCTTCGTCGCCCAATTCCAATTTCCTCTAGTGCCACAACTGCTCCTCTCAAGGCACACCAAGCAACAGTAAATCTGTCACAGGAAACAAACTTAAAAGAACCCCAAACAATGCAAACTCCTCCAAACCTTCTATCATCACAGCCACTCACTTCAATTACCAAATTTTGTTAAACTTCTACTTGCACCACTAATACCATATCAACGAAAAAAAAAATCATCACGACTTATCCCCAGGGTTAACTTTCGCGTGACACCAAACCTTGCCGAATTAAATCGAACATAAACGTTTCCATAGGTACCAGATTATCCTTACCCCCCCCCCCCCCCCCCACGTAATGGGAAGTCAAACGTCGGTGCAATTAAAACTAATTGCCTGTCAATTTTCAGCGCAGCCGCTCGTTACGAGCAATTATTGCTAATTGGGGCAACGTACCCGGCGGAATGTAAAAGTACGAAAAATTTACACGCGTAGTTTTATTAGCGTGCGGGATGAGGTGGGGGGTAAGGCGCTCAAGATAAGGGGCTGAGAAGCGTAGGAGACGTGACCTTTGCCCATCGATCCGTGTCAAACCGAAATTTCGTCGCGCCTCGCAGACGGTCTACGCAGGCCACGATCTGTTTTTTTATCATCGGACTTTCGACATGGCCAAAAATGGAACTCTAGCGATTAGGTGCGCTCGGGGAGGGCTACAGGGGCTGAGGGAGGACAGTGAAATCATGGGAAATTGGATGTAGAAAAATTGGGAGGCTAGGGAGAGGCGAAGGGAGAGATAAGGAAAGTGGAGAGGAGAGGGGGAAGGTCGAGGAATTTTGTGAGTACCGCTAGGGTATTATTAGGGTCTGAAATTACTCTGCGGGGGTGGAAATGGGGAGAGTGAAGAGAGAGGAGGGAAGCAGTAAGGAAAATAGGGAGTAGACGGGGAGGAAGGAGAAATTTTGTAAACGGGTACCATTTGTTTCTGGAATTTTATTGCTCTGCAATGGGCAGAAGAGAAGGAATGAGCTGGCGAGAAATTAGAAGGGGGGAAAACGTAGAAACTACGAAAAGTAAAGAAAGGAGGAGTGACTATTAAGGGTGAATGACACCTTGGACGCATGAAAAACGTAGGTTTTGTTTCTTTAGCAATTTTTTCCTTTTAAATAACGAACTCAACAGAAAATCTGATTAGTGATATTTGTTATACATCTTTTGAAGATTAAAAAATATTATTTTTTAACAAAATGGCGGTGCTCGATCTCAGAGACTATATTCATCCGATTAATTTGAAATTTGGATCGCTTGAAAATATTTTTAGCTATAGACACTTTTGTAACTAAATTTTTCTGCCAAAAATCACAATTTTTCTTCAAATACTCACCATTTCCATACAAATGATTATTTTGAAATATCCGTACGTACTTCTTTAGTTCATGTCACGTGGAAAATGAAATTTTTTATTTTTTATACGAGAGAACACCTGAAGTTGAAAAAATAAACCAAAGTTTTTTTAATCTTCAAAGGCTGTATAAAAATGCCATTAATCAGATTTTCTATTCAAGTTATTGTTTGAAAGAAAAAAATTACTAAAATAAACCTATGATTTTCATGCGTCCAAAATGGTACCTCCCCTTAAGGAAAATATAGAGAAGAGGGGGAATAATAAAAAATTTTGTGAATGAATACCACTAATTTCTAAAATTGCTCTTTGAAATTAGGAATTAGAAAGGGGAAGAACGTAGCAACTACGAAAAATATAGAAAGAAGGAGTGACTATTGAGAATAATATAGGAAAAAGGAGGGAGCAATTCAAAATTTCGTGAATCGATATCAATACGCCCCAAAGTTTTTTCTCAGCAGTGTGTAACTTGAATTTATCGTTTGTATGTACTCACCGGCTGTTTATCCTCCGTGGTAGACTGCATGTAAAAAAGAAAGCAAACAAGTGGAGAGGAGAGATAAGAGAAACAGCGTCGAAAATGTTTGCCATTGAATTTTTTTTTGGAAAAATTTCGTTACCTTCGGCGCTGGAGTCAAAGCTGTCGGCGTCGTAGCCTGCTCCTGTATCTCGTTGCTTGACTAAAGTGAAATTGTTAAGCGTTAAGGGGTTTAGAAGGTCGACAGTGTTCGTTAGTTTCGTTTATTAGACGGTACCTTGTCCTTTTCTGTCGCCATCGTGAGGCTGCTTGCAAAAAGAAACACCAAACAGTTATGCTTCGTTTATTATTGCAATCTTAACATTCGAAATCTCTTCACTCCTGACTCCCCCCCAAAAACGTTAGGATAAACTCGATTCATGTTCAATTTTCAACGTGGAGACTTCGAATTCTGTGCGCTTCACTTTAATCGGTACGAGCCGTGCGGGAACCGCCTAAGGGCGTTCGCCGAGTGTGCTTAACAAATAGAAGTAGACGATTTCCGCACGCGACTGAGTGTTTGAAACCTTACCACTCAAAGTGATAGAGAAATATTATCCTAAATCCTAAATCCTATGTTTCCAGAGGGTGCTCAAAATCGGATTACCATTTTCGAAATTTGAGAAATAAATACTTGGAATCCTTTACAAAATTTTATTTAAAAAAAAAAAAAAAGAATCGAGGATTCGATCCTCCAGAACTCAAACTTTCATCATACCCTGCTCACACATTTTAAAATCGATTATCTCATCTTCGATCCATAGGCTTCATACTATATAGTTGCACTACGCAACGAAATCGAAAATTCCGCGCGAATAGTCGTGCTCCGATGTGACAGACAGCTCCACGGTACTGGACCATCCATGGAAGCGTGATTGACACACGCATGATCCATATACGAATTGGCTGGACAAGACTGGTCGCGCGGATCAGCTTGCAACCGTGACGAAACTGCCGAGCAGTCTACCTACGCAACCGTGCATTCGATCCTAGTTCTGATCGACCGAGGTGCCACGGGCAACGAGTAGAAACCGATACGCCTACTGTTGCTCTCTCGGGAACGAGTTTAGTAAATCTTGCGATATTTTCAATCATTTCTACATTTCAAGCAACTGCGGGGGTGTAATACCTAGCTAGCATCTATTTTTCACGTGAACCTTAATAATATTCTGTATGTGGTATATAATTTATAAATACTGCAGAGTAAAAAGACCAGTAACAACAATAATAATTTAATATTCATATTTGTACATACTGATGTAATAGCTACATCAACCTTCGGTTAGAAGACACTGGGTCAAATCTGACCCACTCTAAATACTACCTACAACTGACGAGGGACCACCGCGAACCCGCACTCACCGATTGGAACGCAACTTTGTGGGTTTATAGAGTGACTCAAGATAAGAACAACGGTGTGTTTCATTCGGGCCCTATCAACCTTTAAGGGGGTGAAAACTAACCTCAAAGTCAAATAGGCACTTCCACTTTTTCGCGTATAACTCCCAAACTATAACAGACAGAAAAAAATGTTTCAAACAAAAGTTTAAAGGTGCAATAAACGCTGCAAACTTGCGTTAACAAAATTTTGAAAAAAAATTTTTTTTCGTTCAGGTATTTTTTTTAAACTTTTTTTCAAAATTTTGTTAACGCAAGTTTGCAGTGCTCATTGCACTATTAAACTTTTGTTTGAAACATTTTTTTCTGTCTGTTATAGTTTGGGAGTTATACGCGAAAAAGTGGAAGTGCCTATTTGACTTTGAGGTTAGTTTTCACCCCTTAAAGAGCGATAAAGCCCGAATGAAACACGTCGTTGTTCTTGTCTTGAGTCATTCTATAAACCCATAAAGTTGCGTTCCAATCGGTGAGTGCGGGTTCGCGGTGTTCCCTTGTGACTGACTTCTACTTAATTTTTAAAGCAGATGAAAATTTTAAATCTCGACAGGATCAAAAGTTAATATGAAAAGCTTATTTTGAGGAGTGTGAATCAAGTGATGGGTCAAAATGGACCCCACGTCCAACGTGCAGGGGTTAAAAAATTGAATACCTATTTATGGAACTGTCGAGACTCGCGACCTTGCCTTTCGGAATATTGAAAGTAAATGGGGCGTTGTTAGAGTTTTGTGATTGAGAGTATGCTTTTGACTGGGAGACTTTGTACAATGATAAACATTGATTCTACAAGAGAACGGTTACTTATGAACGTTACTGTACGTATAATGGTCTTTCAGCAATCACGCGTGATTATGATGCAACACAATTGGTGAACAAAGGGAGGCAGGCAGATTATATTTATTTATTCTATAGTTTAAACGCGCTTCGGTGGTACCCGATCCCACGCCAGTTCATTGTTATAACTACGCTGTAGGAGATATACAGGGTGTCCGAGAAATAGCTGGTCAAATTTTGGAGATGATCGTGCGCGCCTAATATTTATATTATCCTACATAACATCGTGATATTTCTTTATTATTAGTACTCAACACAGAGAAAATTAAGAATAGAACACCCAGTGTATTTTGTGCACCTTGCAGGGATAGCCATGAACTAGATTCGGGGTTGGCGATCTAGTATCGGGGCAAACACCTCGCACGGACTGGTCCGCCTCTCCAACTTTCATAAGCATTGCTACAGATCGATATTCATAAATACAAGGTGTCCAACATCGAATGAGAGTAGACTTTTAAACGTTAATAACTAAACAACGGAGCCTCCAACGAAATTTCGTTACTCTTGATTTTCGTCTTCTTTTGCGGCAAAGAATTACTTTATAAATTCACTACGCGAATAACGTAATATATTCGAGAATATAGAAAAACTAATTCATTTCATTTTGACCACCCACTTCTGGAACACCCTGTATTCAGCTCAGCGGCGATTGTAAAGGCCGCAGGGGTTATCAATGGGACGGTCCGAGCTCGCGTGTATATAAATTCGGTATAAACAATCTGCGCCCTAATCAATACTAAGAAAACAATATTGTTAAGTATTACACACGGAGGTCGTGATCCGTGATTATTCGGTGTGTCACTGCTGGTCAGATAGATTAAATTAATCGCCAGAGCGGCAGTCATTAATGACATCTATCTTTACCATTCTTTTTTTAAAACGGGCCCCTCGAGGTGAAGTATAATCAGGCCTATAAAATATTATTTTTACAACACACTACCAAATTCGCGGTATCTACTAAGAATAGATACTGGCCTAACCCGCCAGAACCATCAAAACAGTAATTAGTACCTAGTGATAAAATCTCAGTGATGTTTCCATCAACATCCCACCACATAACACCACTCCCGCGAATATTCACGAATCGCACAGAAACCCATCCATTTCCTCTCAAAAGTCTTGAGTCAAAACCACGCCAAATACATGCTGAATAGTAATTCCTATAAACGTAACCTAGAAACCCATAACCTCCTTTTATCCCTAGGAGCGCACACCGAGCGAGAATTCCCCATAACCCACGCGGTCCCAATTCCCCATATCTAAAACGCACGAGCGCGCCCCAGCGCCAGCTTATCTACTCTCCCAAGTAGAATACCTGACCTTTCCCTCGTAACCGCAACGATCATATGCCGCGCGTCCAATAACGACGATCATTTCAAGAAATCACACTCGCCGTTCATAAGCTCGAGGCGAACGCAGCGCGCCAGCTTACCGCCGCCGATTACAGGCCGCTCGTCAACCGTTCCACAACACCGTTTGTCCGCGCGAAAGGTAATAACCGTTTCAGCGGACATTTACGCGAAAACGCGTATGATTCACTGGAATCTTACGGGCAGAAGCGGTGGAGTCTGGCGGAGAGTCGACGGGAAAGGGTTCACAGAAGGACGCAAGTGTGCGCGCGTATTCACGTGTGTACTTACTGTGGATGACGTAGCGGAAGGAAACGCGCGGGCTCGACTATTCCGTTAAGCGAGAGAGTTCGATCCTCGTGCGCTTATACCCCACTGATAAATGCACGGACGACGACCGAGATCCCGCGGCTAGGATTTTCGAGCGCAGGCGCGAAAATTTACCACCGTGCCCTTCTTTCCACCCTCCGTTGCAACCTCGTACCTAGGATTGCTTCATCCCCCCCCCCCCCCCCACCTCGCGTGCCACGGATCAATTTGCATCCCGCGGGAACGATTACGATCCGAATGACGAAACGAGTGGGGCCTTTTTTGTGACTCGACAATGGTGCTTAGGATATGTTAGTAATAATAAGGGCTCTGTTGCAGAATGTGAATAAGAATATTACAGAGGAAGATATATGTAAGAAAAATTGAAATTATGGTGCAGAAGATATGGTACAATTTTTGGTCGATATTAACCCTTTATACGTAGCTCGTGCGGGAAACGCTTATAGGCGTTCAATGAGTATTGTGGAGATATGAGACTGGAAAATTTCCACAAACACCACGTACGCCATAAGTTTCAACTACGTAGATACTCAAAGGGTTAACCTAACCTGAAATATTCATTCTGTAGGCAGCACTGGGAGGTTGAAAACCAGTTGCAATAGTCCTTGTTATATTACCCAGCGCGTGCCAACTTCTGGTTTCACTATTCTCGGTTTATCGAACTTAAAGTATCCTTTGGAAAAGATCGATTTTGTGTGAAGATTTATTGCATTCGAGGGTACAGTTAGAGTTAGATTCGAGGAGATACAATTTAATGTACATTTGAAAATTGATTTCACCTTTCTTACGAAATACATTCTAAAGTTAAGCGTAGATATATAACGATTCCAAGTATTTCGCAATTCTTATAATCACGAAGATTCCATTCCATCGCGTTTTTTACACTCCCCCCCCCCCCGCCCCACTAGAAATTCAAGCTGAAAATGACCTTTGCCCTTGATACACCCATTTTCGTACACCGAAAAGCGAATAACCTCAAATGTTATCCGCCGCGATTACATTTCGTAATATTATCTTACATTTACGACGATTCTGAGGTCCCCGTATCTGCGCGAGCCTCCAGTCTCATCAAGCCCAGGGCTTACGTAACAATACGCGTCCTAGGGATATTGTTTCACCAAGACCAGTATCACCACGATCACAGATCCTTCTGCTACTGAGCTTCCAAGTAACAAGGAAACCTTAACGCTCCGGCATTTCTCTAAATGCCTCTCCTATACATTGCTCGATCGTGTGACGACGCATTAAGGCGACATTACTCGACGAACAACACACGTAACCGCGCGTGATGCACGAGGCATACTGGCCGTCCAGTTTCGGCTGTTTATGTCGAGCCTGCGCCGCCCCGGATTCTTATTTAGGACAAACGTTCACTGGTAGATCGATATCGTTTAAACTACCTATAACGCGTATTCAATACCGCGCGAACGTTTTCCGCACTAAAACCCACGTACATCGCAATCCTCGAATAAACGACGAAACGATAGTTCCAAAGGTGACAACCATGGATAGCTCAGCGACCTTGCCCACTGACCTTTACAACCTCCAAACGCGCCGTTCCAAGAGAATCCAGTTCTTTCGAAACGACGTGCAATCGAGCGGATGATAAAAACGGGTACCAATGGAACTCGGAGCGTTCCTCGAAAGGTTATATTTATCATAAACTACTGTCTACTATTTCCAAGTTTACTCTACTATTCTCAAGATGGTACTTATGTCTGGATCTACTTATATACCAACAAAGTGGACAAAGTGGTTCTCTTCGCGAGAGCGGGAGTGCACTCGACCCGTGCGGCGACCTAACCTCTTTCCCAGGCAAACAGGTATGTAAATAATGGTATCGCGTAAATGGGAGAGGCGGACGGAATTCACTTTTGGACGCTGAGTGTTTACCGAAGTAGGGAAAGAATGGGACGGGAATAGGCGCGTAGAGAGTGGAGCGCGCTTGGCTATCTTATCTCTCAGGTAAAAACGAGTGGCGCTTCGGCGTGGGCGACGGGGATAGCTTCGTGCTCGTCGCAACCTAGGTGACGTCACTGCTCGGCAGATGGCGAGCCCCCAAGAATCCTTCCCTCTCTTTCCCTGCCTTTTTCTCCATTTCTTTTTTTAACGCTACCACGAGACTATATACGTCCACCAGACTTACGTTATTTCACACCTCCGTGCGTCGTGTGTGCACTGTATGCACACAGGGTGTCCCGTATGCAACAGGCTACTTCAATTTATCTGCTTGCAATTGTTATGCTAATTGTGGTGGAATTTCAATGGTATTCCTTTCAGCGTGTTTGTTCTTTGATACCAAGTGCGAAGTACTTTTTTTGTCACTGCAACTGAAATAGACTTGACTTGCCATAGTCAGTTTTATCAATTAATTGCAATGTTTACCGCGGATTCTAAGGAAATACCGATGCATATGTATCGCTAAACCGCAAATTTAAAGTTCAGTGTGATACAATAAATTAGATAATAACTGAAAGCTATTGCCGATTATATAAGTCCTTCAACGTATAGATGTTTATTAATCTACTGTTGTGAGAAACTTGGAAAGTAATCGCTTCCATGAATCCTGAAGGGTTTTCGAACGGAATGATAGGCTTGGTCAGTTTCACAAAGTCAATGGTATATTTAATCTACCTCGACTTACATCTGTTACTTCGTAACCAATTACTACGTGAGTTCGGGGTACTACCGCACAGCAGAAGTCTGTTTATTCGAGCATATACGGGTAATTGGATCGTTCTATAATAGGAGATCGCTAATATTCCCCCGTTGCTCATAATCTTTCGTTCAAATAACAATTCACAAAATGTTTAGGAACTCGTAAATTTAAATTGTCGTTACGTACATAGTACATAATTATTCTACTTTTAGCACTCTTATCCAACGAATTCAAATTTCATGCTAATCTTATCGCCGTCCCTCGGCTCGCCAACTTCGAAATAAGAAAAAAAAAAACAACAAAAAATTCAGAAGTTACTAAACGGTGTTATCAATTCGAATACGTTATCTCCAGCAAAGTAAACGCGTGGAAGAAGTTCAAAGTCATTTCCTTCGTCACGTGCCCATGCAAAACAATTATTTGCATTTCAAATTGTGCCTCGTTAGTTTAAACCAGTGGCTGTTTTAAAATATCCAACCATGAACTGTAACCTACATACGCGATACCGACGCGAAATATCTAAATGAAATTTTCCCCTATGAGCGCTCCTGTCAGTTTCCATGACGACTGAGCAACAGTCGCGGGGAATATGTCCGTGACTCGAACGAGTAAACTCTACCGAGAAATTCGCGCCGCGTAAGACGTGCCGTGCGTAACGTAAGAATTTCAAATGTCGTTGGAAACGTGTCACGTGGCACGTATAGCTCGAATATATATCCGACGCGTCGTACGATCTCAATTAACCATTGCGCGATAATAAAGATGGGCCAACGCCAGCGAATAAGAATCTCCACTGATTACAAGCGTTTATACATACATTTTCGTAAAAGTAGGACTGGAATACTCGCGCACCGAGGACAACGTTCGATCCGTTACCATGCAAGTGTGTTATGCAGCGACGGTTGAATAAGTAAAAGGCTACGTATGTCGAGCAATTCAGTTGCGAATTAAATATATACCTGCCCAAGGATATGCCACTGGTTCGTACTATCGTAATTTTCATGTGCGATTGCGTCAGACGACATTATACTTCGACGGAGAGGGGAACGCAGACAGGTGACGTGCCTTGTGCACACCCACCGCGGCGACCAATCGCGTGCTAGGTTAGCAAGTGTTCTCAAACCACCGCCTGCGTGCGAACAATCGAATAGCCGCTCGCGGAAATGTGGAATATTATCGATCAAGATGCTCGCCGCTTTCTAGGGTCGATAAGGCACTAGGCAGGCTTAAAGAAATAGTTACCAGTGCGATGTTACTATACGTGGTTGTTCCCCTCGTGGAACTAGGGCGTAAGAACCACTGCTTGGGTCAATAAGGCTGCCCATAGAGTGCCCCTGTGCAGAGGGACCGATGAAAGGGAAAATCCACCTGTTGGCGACATCACGAAGGATTCTAACCTTCCGCACGCATAAGCAGACTGTTCGCTTCGAATAAATAAGGGGCGTCATTGGTGAAAGAGTTTCGCATGAATGTGCTTTATCCACTCGACATTTTAAACTCGACGTATTTGAACAGTCTGCACTTCGAACTGTTACATTATGATACTTTGACGACGGTTAAGCGCTACTGTTTAAAATGCGCGCGTCACTTCTCGGCGCCGCGGAAATTTATCGCCGTTTATTTTAGATTTGACGTGTTATTTTTGTTACCCGTGTACTCAACCGCGGGTATTGTTCGGCAAGGCGTGTCACGCTGAAAGGACAATGAATCGTCATAATTCTAGGGGAATTACGCGTCGCATTTTTTTAAGAGGCTTTGACCTTCGGAGCCACGAACACATGGACGTTTTTTAGGAATTTATCGAGGATAAGTTACTAATATACAAAAGTTTTTGTAAGACCACAAGAAACTTTAAAACTGTTCTCGAAGCTACATTTTTTAGAGTTCAAGTTTGCGGACGTGATATCGAAGAAATTATTGAAGCTATCAGTTTGAAATTTGCAGAGTTTGTAGAAAATATATCCTTATATTGCACGAACTAGGCCTATAACAATATCTACGATAGTTTGTCTGTCATTAATAAAACAAAAATTCCTTACGATCATTTCACGAAATTTTTAATACGATTTTTTTCAGAAACTATTGTTTGTACGAACGTGAAAGATTTTGTGTGTATTGCCCGAACTCCAATGAACGTGTATGTAAAATTTGAGAGCAATCCAATCGGTAGTCTACTCTCTACAAATTCCTGAAGAATATCCGTGTTTTCGTTTGCATTCGCTTCGAAACGCATTATCATATGACGTTGGTACGATACCGATTCGCCAGCGATAAGTATCGTTTAATTACCCGATAGGTACTAAGGGCATATTAATTGAATGCTTAGAATTCTATTAACTAGGGTCAAGTACGTATCTACGTGCGGTAGTTGAGAACGCGTCTTGCGTCATTCGTAGAAATCGCACACAGATCCGTCCGATCAAGAAAGTATTACTGAAGGCAACGATATTCGCCCCGAGGAATCGATCAATGATCTGTGGTGCGCAAGGTCAAGAATTGCTACTTGAAGGAATTCTGCGCGGGCTCTTCGTCTTTCACTTCCGACTGTCGAGACGGACCAACAGATCGTAAAAGCGTCGCTCCTTCACAATTGTAAATCACAATCACGCTATTTCGACATCTTAACACTCCGAATGACGTCGGTGTGTTTCCACGTTTATATTTTGTGGAAATCATCGATAATATTGTCAAGTGACTTCAAATTTTTCGATAATTTGTGATAATAAGGGTTTTTTTTAGGTTATGCTGGAATATAAACAATATATTGATTCGTTTAAGCATGCAGGATTCAGCTGACCGAGCCCGAAACCCTGTTTAGTCGATGCACTTATCGTTTCGCAGTGTTATACGGGGTGTGAGAGAAATTGGTGGACAAACTTTAGTGGCGTATTTTACTCATCTTAAGGATGAAGAAGTGTCTTATAAACGAGGGTCCTGAAATTGTTCCTTTCCTGAGATACGGAAAGACGAGTTAACTCGTCTTATCCAATGCGAAGGAATTTTCAGATGACGAGTTAACTTGTCTTTTCTATCGCGAAGGAACTTTAAGATGACGAGTTAACTCGTCTTTTCCATCGCGAAGGAATTTTAAGATGACGAGTTAACTCGTCTTACCTATCGCAGTGAAATTTTCAGATGACGAGTTAACTCGTCTTACCCAACACGGAAAAATTTTTAAATCACGAGTTAACTCGTCTTACTCGACACGAAGGAATTTTCAGATGACGAGGTAACTCGTCTTTTCCATCGCGAAGGAATTTTAAGATGACGAGTTAACTCGTCTTACCTACCGCAATGAAATTTTCAGATGACGAGTTAACTCGTCTTACCTATCGCAGTGAAATTTTCAGATGACGAGTTAACTCGTCTTACCCAACACGGAAAAATTTTTAAATCACGAGTTAACTCGTCTTACTCGACACGAAGGAATTTTCAGATGACGAGGTAACTCGTCTTACCTTACGCAATGAAATTTTCAGATGACGAGTTAACGTGTCTTTTCCATCACGAAGGAATTTTAAGATGACGAGTTAACTCGTCTTACCTATCGCAATGAAATTTTCAGATGACGAGTTAACTCGTCTGACCCGACACGGAGAAATGTTTAGATCACTAGTTAACTCGTATCACCTAATACGAAGGAATTTTCAAATGACGAGTTAACTCGTCTTACCCAACGCGAAGGAACTTTCAGATGACGAGTCAACTCGTCTTCCCCAGTTAACAGGTTAAGATGATTAGAATACCTCCCTAAAGTTTCACCACCAATTTCTGTCCCACCCCGTATATTCCCGCGTCGCCGTACTTGTTGAATAGGCGTCGCGTGTCTACGGCTAGCCACGAATAGATACAATTTCGACAGTTTTCTAAATATACGGCGTGTTTTCCGCGGCGTGCTTGCTTTCCTGCGTGGACGCGTGTACGAGGAATGCAACCACGTTTGCATGCGCTACCTTCGGCCCCCTATTACTCCATCCAGCAATGCACGCGCGTTTCAAGATCAGGCTATGCCTCGCGTGCTGTTTTTTTTTTCACTCACACAGACACCGAACGTCCGTAATACATAAATGTCTTTCGAAACGTTCAGTATTCGCGTGTACATTGTTGCTATTCTATGCCAAAATGTTGCGATATCATGCATCAATTACTCATTCGTATTTATTACAGCTTCCTCGTACGTCACGAAAATTATTGGTTATGTTTCGCGTACGAGAAAGATTACCGCCGGGCAGAGGTTAGAAAAACGATTTCTTATGTAAAAGCTTCGAGGCTCGGTGAGCGGTCGGAGGAATACGGTTCAATGGCACACGGCTGTACTTACTTTCCGTGCGGAAACGGGTATAGTAGTTTCTCGGGTGTAAATTGGGACATCCAGATCACTGACACTGCTGCTGATACTGGGTGCTCTGGAATCGGATCGGCCACCGAGAGGCACGGAGAGATGCGTCGGCCTGAGTGGGTGCGATTCCGTGATGAAACCTTCCCCGAAGTCCTCGTCATCTCGATCCATCTGTGCGTCATACACAATAAGCTTTTATCAAGCGCACGAATCCTTGAAAGCATATCATATTCAGAAAACAGAAGTACCGAGCGTCCATAACATGAATATCAATATCGATTTATAATTCAGTGGATTCTAACATAGGGCGCCATCTTGATTGCAAACAGTTCGAAAGTTTAGAAGTTCGAAAATTTGTAGCAAAATCGTTCAGAGATCGCTGGACGAATATGTATATTGAATTTTGTTGGGGGGATAAGAAAATATGTTATACTATTTAATCATTCTGCTTTCTAACCTCTAATTTTTTTGTGCACCTGGTCTGTGTGTATATTATTGGACATATTGCTGTCAGAGTGTTAAGACGGGGAAGAGGCTGTGTTTATGATCGGGCCATGATTTTCCTGCATGAACTATTAAAGGCACGCTTCGAGATAGCGATGACAATTGTCAACTGCGCGTCGTAGATATCGCGCCGGTAAAATTAGCGCGAGAATGTGACAGCAGTCCGCTTTCCCTATCAATTATTTGGCAGCCGATCAAGGCTAGTGACTCGATGACACACTCCCCACCCTGTGCAGAACTTCGTCCTACGATCATTCAAGAAAATCTAAGAAACAAATCGACCTTCCGTTCCAATAATACCCCGCAACACATCCCACTCAGCATTCCCATTCAAAACAATCAAGGATAAAAAATCCATCCTCTGCACCCCCACCCAAACTTGAAATAAAAAAGGGCACTCAAACTGCCAACGTTTCCCAATAAACTCCACAAAAGGTAACCAACACTTCGTTCAACCACAAGTGCGTAATAAATCCCAAGTCACCCATAATGAATTGTCAAGTTTCATTCCTGCATTCTAATCGTCATTCAGTCAAGCAGCAACGAGAAGCCTCCCAAAAAGAAGCGAAACGAAAATACTGTCCCTAACCAAATTCGTCCAGCGACGGCATGAAATATCAGCGCGCCCGTGCCAATAATACCAACCCGCGAAAAAATCGGGACACGGTCCATTGACGTCAAACGGGGCGCCTAACGCTAGCCACGGGCGCCGACGCTTTTTTTCCCCGTTTTCGTATTTCTCTTTCTAATTACCTCGTGCTCTGGCGAAGCGGCGGGAGGGACAGAGAGAAGAGAAGAGCTCGGTTACGGGCGACGTGTTACTCTCAGCTAGGGAATTCCGCACCAACTGTGTCCGCCGATTGCGAAGCAAAACGTAACGCCGAAGGGAAGCGTCTTGGGTTTGCCGATAGCGGCGACGATGGTTGACGGCTGAGTCACAGGGATCCAGCGAGAATTGATTAGGCGAAAAAAAAATATATATAATGATCACCGAGGATCGGGATACACCCGTACAGCCGGGGTGTGCTCTTGAGACTGAGCTAGAGGACGCATCTCGTCGCGACGTCGCCGTCGTCGTCGCCGTCGGCAAGACGTAGCCGTCGGCCTCCGGCTGGATTTAATTTTAACGCGTACGTCGTTAGACGAGCCTCCGACTTCCTCTAACAACGAACACAACTACGTTCGCGCGTCCACCTCCCCGCCCCTTGCTCGGCCCCCCCCCCCCCCCCCCCCGTTCCCGAAGTCCTCCGATCTTGCTGCATCAATTGATTCCTGCTAAACTTCGCAATTGGTTTCACTTGACCCGACGGTGCATCCCACCGGCAGCCATCGGACTCGCAACGATTGGAAATATCGCTCCGACGTGCCTGTGATTTTCCCCTGTTTTACAGTCGACCACGGAATCGGTCTGACCGGTTGGCCCTTGGAGCTACAGGGTGTCTTGTAATTTGTGGCACGAAGGAAGGGAGCGGGCGGGGGAGCGAAACGAAGTTGGATGTATGGACGTTTTAGATTTTAGGGAAACAAAATGGTCTTGTGGCAGGAGTTTTGTTTTTTAGAAGTATCGTGGATATTTGGGACACCCTGTACATTGGGATGGAATTGATGCTTAATTGAATTGATATCGAGCGGGAACGGCTTCCGCAATTCTTACAGCTTCTTACTATTTGGGAACGTTATTTTCTCTGCTCTTATGGTAGCCTGGTGCTTTCTTTAAAGCATAAATACACGTTTATGGTAAAGAAGGTCCCTCTTAATTCTGTAGGAATCGTGATTTGGGGAGGAAATTGTGCAAGTTGTGGATTAAAAGTAACTAAACTTCTGTTTAAGTCGCGGGCCATTAACTAACGTTATCTAATGGTATTGATTGTATCGTAAATATACTCGTTAGGCTTCTGTGTGTGTAGGTAGAAGTAGATGCGTTGGTACTTTGGACGTAGTGTGATATAACGTTGTCTTGTTAACAAAGAACGATAGCTGAGATTTTATTTCGCCCTCTACGTCTGAGGTTCCTTTGTTCAACTTTCGCTTAATCTAGCATGTACTTTTTGCTCTCGGCTTCGATGTATTTAGCGAGTGATGCGATAAGATGGGCGGGAGGGGGATGAGAAAAATGCGTTTCGTTCTGGTCCAACTAGTTGGACGCATCACTGAGGCCACCTAGTAGACTCAACCTTAAACGCAAAAATATTCGCCAGATACAGCTGCGCTCGTGGAAAATGCCTTCCCTCGATAACCATCAGTTTCCTTCTGCACTGTTCTGCCATATAAAGTCGTCAGACATAAATGCCATAACTAGGCAAAGTCACTCTATCATTTAAGCTTGGAACAAAAATAGAAACGAAACTATTACAGCTGAACTAAAGAACACGTTTCAAAGCTTCGATTTACTGTTCCAAAATTACAAAATTTACGTCTTTATCGTAGCACAGTCGTGCGCAATGCGAATGGACGAATGAATAGAATATAAGAAGAATTCGAGATAATTAAGCTACAATTCTAATCTAATCACACAGTAATTAATGAATAATTACATGACATTATTGAACGAAGAATGAATGTAAACTTAAGTTTCGAATGCAGCGTTCTTATTGGTTACCAAAGCGCGCGTTCCTATTGGTCATCCGATATCGAATCGAATCGCTGCCAATTTCAAATACACACTTCGCTAGCAACTTCACGTGCGTGCGCCTGCAGTGATTTTTTTGCAACCGGGGGAACCTTGCACCGCCAACCGGAACTATAAACATCAAAACGAACGCCGCAGAAGCGTGTTATCCACTCGGCGTTTGTCAATATAAATGACATTAGGATAAATAGTACTCGTTGTCATTTGCGCGGACATGGATAACGGTCCTCAGGATTCGAAAACGAACGGAATTGTCCAAGTGCGTATTTCATTCTTAAAGCGTTCCCTTCGAATCGAATTCAGTAATAGCGATCGTCTAGGTTATTTTGAGGTTATGCAACCTGCGAGCTCCATAACGACGAAAATCCGTTCGGAACACTCCGAACGTAATATTTCCGTTCAACGCCACTTAAACTATATTTACCTACCGATCCGCGCGTGAAAATAAAAATCATTGCTATTATTCAATATTCTTAAGTCCTCGTTTCTATGAACCGTGCGTGTGTAAGTTTATTTATCTGATTGCAGGATGATGGCGCTGGTTTGGAAAAATTAAAGCAATCCTATTTGTTGCTGAAGCATAAACTCTGCGGGACGCAGTGAGTTGCGAGCGCGAATTCTTTATTCTTATTATTCTTCGTTTCCATCGGATTTTATCTCATAATTCTGTTCTTCCAGCGAAGTGATTAAACAGTATAACGACAAGTTAAAAGAGTGCGAGCGTTTGAAGACGGACTTAGATGCGGTGACCAAGCAAACGAAGAAAGTAACGTGCAACTACAACTCTTCGCTAGCGAAGGTTATTAAATTGGAGCTCGTAAGTACAAAGGGATGTGGTTTCTTATCGGTCGCCTCGCGGTAGCGTCCGGTTTCTACTTGGAATTACTGTTCCTTTTCCAGCAAAATACGGAGTATAAAAAGAAGATCGAAGCTTCGACGACGGAAGTGAACGATCACAAGTTGAAGGCGGCAGCGGATCAGCAGTATATACAGCAACTGATATGTAAGATTCAGGATGTCGAAAGCCAGCAGAACGACAAGATTCTGCAGTACGATTTGGAGAAATCTTCGCTGCAAGGTGAATGGCGCGATGCTCGATTATTAATTTTCTTGATTGATTTACATCCCCGAGGTTTTCTGTTCTAGTGAAAGTTAAGGAATTGGAGCAGGAATTGAAGAATGTTAGGAAGGCTTACGATGCGAAGATTAAGAAGTTGGAGAAGAAAATTTGTACGGGGAACAGTAGCAGTATTAATATCAGTAACGGTGTTAGTAACAGTAAGTTGAGTGAGTTGTAGAGGAATTTAAAGCGATTCGCAGTGGTCTGGAGAGTGGCCAAAATTCAATTTCTCAACTTCAACTTTGTAGTGTAATTTTTTTTGTATGAATTGATAAGTCTCCAGAGCTTCTAAGTTTTTAGATTATTTTTTTATTAGATTTAATATTACGAAGACAAAATCATGAAATTTTATGCGAATCTAATTGGTTTAATTGAGGGCTCGGATGCGATAAGGGGACTAGCGCTCGAAAATGGGAAAAATAATTGTCCAAACGCTAAGAAATATTGGAAAATTAAATGTTAAACTGTATTTTAAAAAATATAGTGTTGTAAAGCTCGTCGCGACACACATTTTTTCTAGTTAAAGTTTGTTTATCGAATCATTACTATTCGAGCTAAAAATTATAAACAAAAGTTTTTCATCGTCTAAAATCATTATTTCTTTAAACATAAATTGCGATAACTTGAGTAAATATTAAGGGATCGTTATGAGACTTAAAACATAACTTCAGAAAACGCTAGCGAAGCCGTAAAATGCATGCATAAAACCCTTATCTTAAAAAATATAATAATATTTAATTAAAAAGAAATATTGGACATAACCCGGGTTCTTCAACGTTCGCCGTTAAAAAGTATCGAGGCAATTTTGAGGTACATATAACTTGCAGCGATAAAGTTTTTCCTTAATATACAAGGAAGATTTTCACCAATTTTCACACTGATTAATAAATAATTGTAGAAGATATGATGATATATATAAATCTCGCGCGCCACCAACAGTCAGCAGCCGCGTATAATGCGCTATTTAGCAGTTTAGCACTCGCGTTGACTGTTGGTGGCGCACGAGATTTATATATATCATCATATCTTCTACAATTATTTATTAATCAGTGTGAAAATTTGTGAAAATCTTCCTTGTATATTGAGGAAAACTTTGTCGCTGCAAGTTATGTGTACCTCAAAATTGCCTCGATACTTTTTAACGGCGAACGTTGAAAAACATGGATTATGTCCAGTATTTCTTTTTAATTAAATATTATTACATTTTTTAACATAAGGGTTTTGTGTATGCATTTTACGGCTTCGCTAAAGTTTTCTGAAGTTATGTTTTAAGTCTCGTAACGATCCCTTAATATTTACTCAAGTTATCGCAATATATGTTTAAAGAAATAATGATTTTGGGCGAAGAAAATTTTTTTGTTTATAATTTTTAACTCGAGTAGTAATGATTCGATAAGCAAACTGTAAATAGAAAAAAATGTGTGTCGTGATGAGCTTTACAACACTATACTTTTAAAAATACAGTTTAACATTTAATTTTTCAATATTTCTTAGCGTTTGGACAATAAGTTTTCCCATTTTCGAGCGCTAGTCCCCTTATTGCGTCCGAGCCCTCAATTACTCATTATAAAACATCAAAATACGTGTTTGTATTATACAGTTATATAGATAAAGTAGTATATTTCAATTATTTATATGTGCCATAAGCGTTTTTTAGTCGATGTACAAAGTGTGCCATGTTTATATCAATTTAAACTTTGAGAAGACTTATAAAAAAATGATTAAGGGGTATACCTGTTTGAACCCTCGGAAAATGTGTACATTTTGTGGATTTTTTACAAGTCAACGGCCTGATGAAGATTTCCCGTTTTTTTTTTAAAAACTATTTTTACATAGTATTATAAACTATTTAAAAAAAAAAGTTTCAGTTAAAAAAACAACTGTTTTTCAGAAGTCATGGATACATATCCGAAAGTCTCTCGATTTTAGACGGCTAAACGGTGGCCCTGAAAAAAGCTGTATGTCGTGTCTGAAATCAAAAACAGTAAAATTTTCTTATAAAATATGTTAATATCTATCGTCCTACGGGGCCGATTTTGAAAATTTTGAAAAATAAAGAAATGGTGAGAAATCAAAGGTAAAGTTAGATTTTTCTAAGAGAAGAGTCCAGCTTTTTTCTTTATAAATAATAAACGGAGAATCGGAATAAAAAAAGCCCTCGTAGGACGATGTGGAATCTTATTACGATTCTGCATGCAAAATTGGAAGTGACTTGGTTGAACGTAGCGCGAGTTTTTAGGGCCACCGTAATGAAAAATATAGTTTCGCTACGATCGGTCGAGTCGCCGCCCCGTGCTACCTGGGTGGTTCCATTCAAATGCCTATAACTTTGTCAATCTTCCAAATTTTTACATCGGACTTGATTTATAATATTCCTAAAACATCAATCTATGAAAATATGTAAAACAAAAAGATGCAATTTTTGACACTTTCAAACGGTTATACCTCCTTAAGAGTGATTAACGTCGGACTCTTATTACACGAAAGCTTACACAATTGTTAACAAGAGCATGGAAATTTCAAGTGCAGTTTCCTGCAGCCTTAAATTTTATGTAGACTTTTAGAAAGGACGCTCGGGGTATTTGGACGTCCTAGATGCGTGTAGCTGCGTACCCGCTTGAGTAGCGATTTGGAAGAAGCTGACGTTGTCAGCTGTTTTCATTGCATGCATATATATATATATATATATATATATATATATATATATATATATATATATATATATTTATTTGTTTAGTTATATTTTTTTAGTTAAAGATAATGTTAGAACTGATTCTTTTTTCTCTTTTCTTCTCTAGTAGGGGAGATCGGAGCTAGTTGATACTTTATTGTTTTCAATTTTTTTATTTTTTATTTAAATTAATTACTTAATAACAAATATGCCAAAATATACTTTGATCCTTCCTCTTTAATATACAGTAAGCGAAAACTTGAGAAAATGCATACAAAATGAATGAAAAAATGTTAGTTGGACGAAGGCAAAATGTATCAATTTACCCCACTATGGGGCTAGTTGATACGTTAGTCAGTTTTCAATTTTTTTTATTTTTTATTTGTATTAATTACTTAATAACAAATATGCCGAAATATACTTTGGTCCTTCCTCTTTAATATATAGTAAGCGAAAACTTGAGAAAATGCATACAAAATGAATGAAAAAATAGTATTTGGACGATCAATTTGGATGTATCGAAACTATTTACTTTTTCTCTATATAAACTAAAACAATTGAAAAACGATTATTAACGTCAAAGTACACAGACGTACGCTGAATCGTAGTACAGAATTGAACAACAAACTTTACATATCTCGCTCAAATAGAGCTACATATATACGGTGTCGAGATAATTCGTCTGTATCAACTAATCCCGGTCTCCCCTACAGGTGTGTTTTTTACAAAAACATAAGTATTTAATTGAATTCTGTGATAAAACAATTCGCGCAGAAAAAATTGATATTTAATTTTAGCCACGAATTTTTTTGTTAATAATAATAGTGTTTTTTATTAATAATTTACGATAAATAGTCGAATTATAAAATAGAAAATGCATTCCTATTGGAAAAAAATCGATATAAAGGTGTTTTTAATTTTGGCTATAAATTCCGATCCGCCCATCTTGAATTTTGCATTTTTGGTGTCAGATTCGTTATCGCCGACGTGAAAAACCCTTGATCACCAAGTTTGAGAAAAATCAGAATTTTGGCCTCTAAAAGTAGGTATCCAGACCACTGTGCGATTCTTTGTTTACAATTTGATCTTTTACAGAAGTAACAACAAAAGACATCGGAATAAACACGACGCCTATAAAGGAAACAGTACCGCAGAAGCCAAGAGTCACAGAGAAATGTGTGATGACCGATGAATTCTACGACGTAAAAGACAATTTATATCCCCTATTTTGTGCGAAATGCGAAGTCGTTTTGGAGCCACCTCCTCTGGACAAAATCTGCCAGATCATGACGAACTCGTGCCCGCAGCTTATCGAGCAAATTTCATCCCCGCCAAGAAAACTACCATCACCTTTACGAGCATCGTCTGGTAAGTTGTTTACAGTCGCTACGTACAAAAGAAAGCCCGAAGCATTCATCGCCTGTGATTTTAGATACGAACAGCGAACAGTGTAAGCCTGAGAATCCAACGCGATTGGGAACCCCTCACCCTCCACCTCCACCTCTACATATACAAAACCCACACAACCGCGTGGAAGTTACCTCCGCGAACTTTTTACCTTCTCACACGCCGAAGACGTTGAACCACACAGATTACTGCGACAACTTCCCTCAACCGTCGAGGTTAACGAATCAGAGCGCTTATTACATTGGCTCGACACCTGTTAATCCCCTGACAAGTTCGAGCACGGCTAACCAGAGCGATCGTCGCGAGGATATGGGAGCAGTCGCGTCCTCGTTGTCAATTATTTCTTCGTTGCAAAAGAGGATCGACACGCTGGAGATAAAGATAAAGAAGAAGCTGAGCAAACCCAAGGCGGAGGAAGCCAGCAATTGCTGGCAGCACGCGCGCCCCGGCGCCTGTTGCATGTACGACGTCACCAGTTCCATGCAATTGAATATGATGGAGATGTGGAAGAGGATGTCCGACATGTGCGATACCAAGAAACAGGAGGATATTGATACGAAGAAGCAGAAGAATAAGAATGCGAGCAAGTCCAAATTGCCGCGGGTGAAGCCTAGGAAGAGATTGCAAAGCGGGTACACCGGTCCCTGGAGAGTGGAGCCGGTTGCGAAGAAAAGGGAGCAGAGTCCTGGTAAAAAGAGGCCTAAGAAACGCAAGTATCGACACTCCATGCTTCTCAAGAAATCAGACGCTCTGCGAAACGACAGTGACGATTCGGAGAAGCTGGTTAGCGACTCGGACACGTCCGACGAGTTATTCAAGGACGCCATTGTGAACACGGATGTTAGCGTCGAGTCTAAGAAGACAATGCGCGCAGAGGTGCCGAGTTCGCATACGAAGGCTAGTGGATCGAAGATCCCAACGCATTCCGCACTGTTCGCAGACGCGGATGAAGCTGAGGTGGTGGAGGCGATGCGGCACTCAGCTGAATCGGTTAAATCAGTCGGGGGCGAAACTGATTCGGGGATATTGTCCGATTCGGTGGAGTCTAGTAAGCTGGTGCAGCTTGAAACAGACGTAGATACTTGTTTGGGTCCAGTGGAGCGTAGAAACGCGACGGAAGGAAAGAGTCCCACGCGGAATCTGCCGTCCTTCGCGGAGACTAAGCTGACGAGCTCTCAGTGTCTAGAAAAGTCCCCCATGAAAGCGGCTAAGTCTAGTAAGCTAGCAAAGGCACGACTTAGCAGGGAAGTGTTCGATTCAGACGAGCACGCTGAGAGGATGGAAGATAACGAGATAGAAACGTCTAGGTTCAATGGCTCAGTTCCTCGCGCGACGACTTCTACATCGTGCGGCACAGCTTCCTCCAGAAAGAGGAAGTTTAGCGAGCATCAGGAGCAGAAGAAGGTTAGCAGTCGACAGCATTTGCTGAAGAAACTAAAGAATTTGAAGAAAAACTGTGGAATCGTAAAGCCCTGTCAGAACGTAGCGGATCACCAGGAACTACAAACTTGCGAGCTCGAGAGCTCTGCCTCCCAAGAAGAGAACCACTTGGCTAGCGAAACGGATGCTACTAAGCGGGATGATTATATACCCAAGAAGAAGAAACCACGCATCGCACATGTCCCTAAAAGCTCGACAGTGGAGAAGAAGATCCCGTTGAAAGGTCTGCGAGTCAAGAAGTGTCTCGTAAAAACAGGAAGCGCAAGAATCGAAACTCCCAGTTTCGCTGTTCATAGTATCGAGAGCAATGCGAGCACAGCGACGGAGGAAGCGAGTATAACTCAGGATCCAAGTGGAACTCCAGTCGTGCGAGAAGTGGCGAAGGCAGATAGCAGTAGGGAGTCGCTGAAGGAAAGCAGCAGCGGGCTAGAGCAATCGAAACTGAATCGTTCAAACGCGGTGAATCCTGAAACGACAGGTGTTACGAAGGATAGCAACGTCGAAGAAGCACCCGTCATCGATATGAAACAACTATCCCGTAAACGTGCGGCGAGTTACTCCCGCACGTTTATTAAGTCCAGCGTCGGCGATTCTCTCCAAGAAATGGTGGAGCTGAATGAACTGAAAACTGAATCGAACAATCAGTGCGATCGCTTGAAACAGGAGTGCGGGAACAATTCCACGGACTCGATCGAGGCGACTACCGGAGGAGGAAAGGATGAGTCGAAGAGCAGCGTTGATGGGCAGCTTGACGAATTATGGGTACCCAGTAGCGTATTAAACACTGACGAGTCAGAAGCCAATAAACGCTTGAGCGTCAGTGAAACGTATACTTTCGAAGAAGGATCGTGTAATCGATCGGACTTGCAATCTAGTAGAAGTAATTACCCTAAGGATACTGCTGTCTCTAAAAGCGACTGCAACAAAGTTCTCAAGGGCATTGTGAAGAACGAAGAACCGTGCGACTTGAGCTACCCGGTGCTGAAGTCTGGCGACATGGATCTAATCGACATTCACGAACACGACTTGAAGAAAGAAGTATGTTCGGACCTGAAGGAAGAAACGTTCCCAGACATCAAGGAAGAGACGCATAACAGCGCGTCTGAAATAAATTCTCCCGTGGAATGTAAGACAGAGCCGCACAGTCTGCTCGCAAAGCTGCAGCAGTATATTAGCGAAACTAAATCTCCCAGCAAAAGCTGCAAGAATCCGTTCAAGAAGCTTCTTTACGTTCGTTTAGTAACAGGTAAGATTATAATTCCTTTTCAATTGGATTATTTATTTTCGAGGTGTTATAAATGCGTGTGTTTTTATCGCGTAGATAAGTTTGTAAAGAAACAGTTGCAAAGGCTCGTGGACGACGAGTGGCAAAGCTCTGTGCACTGGGACGTGATTGAGAAATTGAAGAGTTCGTGCAGCCCTCGTATAATAGCGAAGTTAGTACCGTAACATATTTGTGGGTTCGATTTACGGTTAGTAAAAAAGGTATTTGGACAGAGCGTCGACTTTGGTATTTATTCATATAACTACTATCAAAAAGAATTAAGCGGATCTTAACTATAACGAAACGAAAGCTTAAACATTACACTTTACTTCTGCTATAAGGAACAAAATACAAACCTTAGTTTTACATCCAGAAAATAATAAATCTTTGTTAAGTGTAGTATAACGCGCCAAAAGAAGTATTTGGACAGATGAAAAATGCCGTGAGGAACGAAAGACAGTCGCTTCTGCTTCGCGAAAATTACATTGTAAGCTTCTCGTACTTCGGTGGCAACAATCCACGCGTTCGGTTGTGCAGTTTCACAGTTCTAACTAACAATGAGCCTTGAAACTAAAGAAACTTCTTTGGGCGGGCGAGAAATTATCGTGAACATGTTTAATGAAGGCAAAACGTACGGAGAAATAGGAACTCTAACAGGCAAATCGCATTCTACCGTCGGCTATATAATAAAAAAATATAAAAGTGAAAATACATCGGAGAATAAGCATCGCATCGGCCGACCAAAGAAAATCAGCGTTAGAGGAGAACGAATAATTCTACGTGAAGTACAAAAAAACAGTCGTGTTGGTGCACCTAATTTAGCCGCGACGTTAAAAAAAGCGTCAGGAACGACAGTTACACCACAAACAATCCGAAATGTTTTGATAAATGCTGGATTGCGTGGGCGTATAGCGAGGAGAAAAACCGTTCGTGAGCAAAATAAACAGAATGAAGAGGCTGCAATTCGCAAAGCAATGCGTGAGCAAGCCCAAAGAGTTTTGGAACAAAGTTATATTTTCCGATGAGTCGAAATTTAACTTATTTGGTTCGGATGGAAGAAGAATGGTATGGAGGAAGCCAAGAGAAGAAATGAAATCGAGGAATTTAGTCCCTACTGTCAAACACGGAGGCGGGTCTGTTATGGTATGGGGATGCATGAGTGCAAATGGAGTTGGAAATTTGCACATAATAGATGGCATAATGGATCGTTTTACGTAATTAAATATTTTAAAATCAAATTTGAAAGAAAGCGCAGCAAAACTTGGATTACAAAACGCTTACTTATTCCAGCACGATAACGATCCGAAGCACTCATCACGAATTGTCAAGGAATGGATCCTGTATAACACCCCAAAATTCTTACAAACACCCCCCCAGTCACCGGACTCGAACCCCATAGAACACCTCTGGGAGGAACTTAAAAGAAGAGTACGGAAACAGCGAACTACCAATCGTCAAGCATTTATTGCTCAACTAAAGGAAGAATGGCTTAAAATTGAAGCGGAAGTGACAACAAAATTGGTAGAATCAATGGCAAATAGACTAAAAGAAGTCATTAAGTGCAAAGGATATCCTACTAGATGTTAGTTAAAGATTATTAATTACTTTATACAGTTTAACTCGTCTGTCCAAATACTTTTTTTGGCGCGTTATACTACGCTTGACAAAGATTTATTATTTTCTGGATGTAAAACTAAGGTTTATGTGTTTTCCTTATAGCAGAAGTAAAGTATAATGTTTAAGCTCTCATTTTGTTATAGTTAAGACCCGCTTAATTCTTTTTAATAATAGTTATATGAATAAATATCGAAGTCGACGCTCTGTCCAAATACCTTTTTTACTAACTGTATGCGGAGCGAGTATTAATGTATCGCGCGGTTTCAGAGGTATCGTAGACTTTCTGAGCACGGAACAGGAATGCAACATTTTGGATAAGAGTCACACACCGCCTGCGCCGTTAATGACAAAGTCGCAGCAAAGAATCGCGGCGTTGTTAGTCGACTTGAAAGACCCGGTTACTTTCCAATTCGTGCAGAGTGGCATCGAGTACAAACTCTTCAGGCTTAACCAGATGATACAGGTTCGAATGTCTTTTTTTTATCACTCTAACTTATCAGGTTTAACTTAATAATGGGATTGATAATATGTTTGAATGTTTAGAAATCAGTCTTGGAGTCCCTGGCCAGGATGTACGCGGTACTAGCGCGAATTAAGAAAGACAGAGAAAAAGTAAGGATATTCTGTTGCGATGCTCTGTATTCTTTGGGACTTAATGCGATAATTGTTTTGTATACAGTATTCACTTGTTGGCCAGAAGTATTTCCCAATAACGAAACGAATAACGGTACATAACGCATCTACGATTTATAGCTACGTTAATTGAGAAGTGATTTTAATGATTTAGAAACTTGTTCGTGTTTACTGAATATCGTTTACAGAATTCCTGCCGAAATGCATGGCGTATGTTATCGGTGCGCAACAAGCAACAGATTTCCCTAAGCTTAATGCTCTGAAGAATTTAGTATCGATATTTTACAAGTACCCAACGGGAACGTTGCCGAACGATTTGATGGAAACACTTTTAACAGCTCTACAAGGTGAGTGAATAGCTGTACATCCTTAATTCGGCGCAGCGTTTCGCTGGCTGAGTCTTGAAGAATTATACAGAAATGAATATTGTCCTATCTTATAATATAGTCTAGGGAGAATGGAGGTATTGATACGAGAAGATTGACTAGATCGAATTTATATTACAGAGAAGTGCCACAGTGAGATAGAAACGGCCATTATACTTCTTGCGAAAAAGGAAGGCACGACGTGGACGTATAAGAACGTTATTCGGGGTGCTCTATTGCCGATGATAATTAATAACAAACTTCCTAGCACGTACAGAGCATTTTGCCTGCTTGGTAAGTGTCGTGTTTAACGAAATGTGAATGTTGAAGCCGGGGATCCACTGGAAAGCATAGCTAAGCTACGCTGTGCTATGTTAAAGCCGGGTATCCACTTGAAAGCTAAGCTCTGCTATGTTATGCTATGCTAGGCTAAGCTAAGTTTTAAAAAAATTAGTTTCAATAGATTCTTAAGCCGGAAATCCACTTCAAAACTAAGCTAACCTCTGCTATACTATGCTAAGCTGAGTTTTAAAAAAATTAGTTTCAGTAGATTCTTAAGCCGGGAATCTACTTGAAAGCTAAGCTATGCTATGCTATGCTATCCAAAGCTAAGTTTTAAAAAAAATTAGTTTCAATAGATTCTTAAGCCGGAAATCCACTTCAGAACTAAGCTAAGCTCTGCTATGCTATGCTAAGCTAAGTTTTAAAAAAATTAGTTTCAGTAGATTCTTAAACCGGGAATCCACTTGAAAGCTAAGCTCAGCTCTGCTATGCTGTGCTATGCTATGCTAAGCTGAGTTTTAAAAAAATTAGTTTCAGTAGATTCTTAAGCCGGGAATCTACTTGAAAGCTAAGCTATGCTATGCTATGCTATCCAAAGCTAAGTTTTAAAAAAATTAGTTTCAATAGATTCTTAAGCCGGAAATCCACTTCAAAACTAAGCTAAGCTCTGCTATGCTATGCTAAGCTGAGTTTTAAAAAAATCAGTTTCAATAGATTGTTAAACCGGGAATCCACTTGAAAGCTAAGCTCAGCTCTGCTATGCTATGCTATGCTATACAAAGCTAAGTTTTAAAAAAATTAGTTTCAATAGATGCTTAAGCCGGGAATCCATTTGAAAGCTAAGCTCTCCTTTGCTATGTAATGCTATGCTATGCAAAGTTTTAATAAAATTAGTTTCAATAGATTCTTAAGCCGGGAATTCACTTGAAAGCTGAGCTATGCTATGCTATGCTAAGTTTTAAAAAATTAGTTTCAATACATCTTTATGGAACCGTTTCCACCAAAAGATAAGCTAAGCTGTGCTATGTTTTTTTCGAAAGCTAAAGCCGAGAATTCACCGGGAAGCTGAGCTAAGCTAAGCTATGCTATGCTAAGCTAAGCTAAGTTTTAAAAAAATTGGTTTCAATAGATTCTTCAGCCGGGAATCCACTTAAAAACTAAGCTAAGCTCTGCTCTGCTAAGCTGAGTTTTAAAAAAATTAGTTTCAATAGACCCTTAAACCGGGAATCCATTTGAAAGCTAAGCTCTGCTATGCTATGCTATGCAATGCTAAGCTAAGTTTTAAAAAAATTAGTTTCAATAGATCCTTAAGCCGGGAATACACTTGAACGCTAAGCTGTGCTATGCTATCCTAAGCTGAGTTTTAAAAAAATTAGTTTCAATAGATCCTTAAGCCGGGAATCCACTTGAAAGCTAAGCTCTGCTCTGCTCTGCTATGCTATTTAAGTTTTAAAAAAAAATTAGTTTCAATAGATTCTTAAACCGGGAATCCACTTGAAAGCTAAGCTCAGCTCTGCTACGCTATGCTATGCTATGCAAAGCTAAGTTTTAAAAAAATTAGTTTCAATAGATTCTTAAGCCGGGAATTCACTTGAAAGTGGAGCTATGCTATGCTATGCTAAGTTTTAAAAAATTAGTTTCAATACGTCCTTATGGAACCGTTTCCACCAAAAGATAAGCTAAGCTGTGCTATGTTTTTTTCGAAAGCTAAAGCCGGGAATCCGCCGGGAAGCTGAGCTAAGCCATACTATGCTATTTTTTAGCTTAGCTTTTGGTGGAAACGATTCCATAAGAATATATTGAAGCTAATTTTTTTAAAACGTAGCATCGTAAAGCATAGCATAGCATAGCTTAGCTCAATCTAGCTTCCAGGTGGACCTCCGGCTTGACGCTCCTAATAAATCATTAAGCTCTACAGCTATTCCTTTTGTCGTCATTACGTTCGGTTCACAATTTCATACTGCGCGTCTCAGAATTAATATTACTCTCATAATTGCAGGCAATCTCATGCGTGCCTTCCCAATAGACGATAAGGACAATTCAGTTGGTGCGATCGTGGAGCAGTTATGCGACCTGATCAATTCCGGCGAAGGTACCACCGTTCAATTCAGCTTTACGTATATTTCGCAATCGGCACTGAATCTCATCTTGACATCTTACGATTTTTCTTTCAATTAGGCTCGGACGAGCAGCAAGAAGGTGTAATCTCCGCGCTGCTGAGCTTGTCGAGGCACAAATTCGACGAGGTAGTGCAAAGTGTAATAAAATGGACCCCGAACGGGCCCCTCCACTATCGAACCACCCAACAGTTCAACGGACTATTCCAAATGCGTACCCCAGAATTCTGGAGGGGCTACATAAAGAAGCACAAACTCCTGCCGCAGATCCCCAAGCAATTTAAAGTGTAACCCGTTATTTTCTTCAATACAGGCGGCACGAATTTTGTGATATTTACTGCGAACTAACTTATATTATTTAAGTCGAGCTTTTACGTTGATGCTTCGTTGACTTTCTACTTTCTCCGCCATTTGCCGGACAGAATGCTCATTATAGTTAATTAACCCAGGCGTACGGGAATTGCCAGACGATTTTTAAATCCCACCGTTCCCAACATTAACTCGACCGACTGATAATTCGTCGCCTACGCCCTTTTTATTCGTTGCAGACGCGTGACTTGTTAAGCGCGAAGCGTTTCGTGTAAATAATCCCTTTCGAAGACCAACCCTTTAGGCGTTATGGACGCGTACACGCGGAAAACGCCCGTCGGCGTTCAGCGGCTATATTTAACAGATGCGACTAGAGGAGTCCCGCACGCGGCGTGCGCTGAGCGTTCGAATCGTCGGCACCCAAAGGGTTGGAGCGCTACTGTATCATGTATGTATATATTATCCACATCTAGATGAATGTTTGGAAGCATGTTTCCAGTTAACCGATCGATTAACACGCAAACGAATGCGTGAACAACTTCAACAAACCAAAGAAGAAATTTTGTACGTGAACGGAAACATGCTGCATGATATAGGGACAAGAAAGACTTTCTTGCGTTTAATCCATCGTGTAAATGTTTCTACTTTAAACGCCCGTAAGGAAACAAATTGTAACATCTCGAAAAGAAGGGAAAAGAAAAGATCGTTGTGTTATAAAATAAATTGAAAAATTGATTTTCTAAGTATCGTCTTCTGAAAAATTCCCGGAAAATTCATATCATTAAACGCATGACTCAGAAGTGAGTTAATCGTCTCAAGTGTCACAAAGAATCGTCAAACAATAGTTCTGCCTCATCCTACATTAACCTCTTAACGCACTCGCCCGAGTTAAGTCGGGTTTAAGAAGACGATTTTCTTCCGCGCGCCCGAGTTAACTCGTGAGAATAACATAGAGAATAAAAAAATTGGTGGAAAAATGACGGGTTTTGACTTGTTAATTGGTGCATTAAGGGGTTAAACGTGCTCGAAGAATTCTTATTACTTCGCATTATTCGAACGCGGGGAATCCCGCCAGGGGAAAGATGCAGTGAAACGAGACATCGGTCAGACTGGATATTCATGAGATTCTGGTGTATTCGCATGAACGAGACCATTCGCCTGGTCTCGGGACAGCGTTCGTTATCGGCGTAACGAACATTAAATAGTAATTAGGAGGTGTGTGGACTTACAGGGCCGGGCGGTTCGCGAGAGGTTGACGGGAACGTTCCATAAGCCGCCATTGTAAGCTGGACGAATTTGAATTTCGCGCGCGCACAGCGAAACTGACATCCACTAACGGTTCTCTCGCGATTAACACGCTAACACGCCCAGTACGTTTAGAAGGGCATTAACGAACGTTAGAATACTCGTCTCGAGGAGCTGTCCGCGCTTCAATGACAAGATAGAAAGCGATTGAACCGATGAACCGCGACTGCCTTAACGACGCGACAAAAAGATGACCAGAACCATGAAGCGTCACGCGAAAACTGACACTTTTCGGTGCACGCGGTGTTAATAGCCTGCTAAGCAGCCTGCGCAGTAGAGTTGCGCGGTGGACAGGATAATTGAATCCTCGAACATGGCAGGTACTTTATTTAGGGAAATTATTTACGTTGACCAGGTGTACTTCTTGTTCGTTATTAATTTTTGCTTTAGTTTTTTTATTTGTTCTTGACAATTTGGTGCGTAATTAGTGATTGTATTGGGAGATACTATTCAGATTCAATTTGGCGGGAGTTTTAGTCGAATTCGAATCGAATACTTTCGCAGAAAATTGTCGTGCTCGGAATGTGTGCTTGTTTCGCAGAGATTTAAGGCGTGTTTTAATGTACGATCGCGTTATTAATTTTGTATTAGTGGAATATAGTATTTCAGAGGTACTAATGCTACCGAGTCGAATTGAAAAATAATTTTAAAATGAGAAATCTGTTTCTTTTCGTGATTTTCAGAAAATTCGTTCGCCTTACTCTAATTTTCTATCTTTTTCGTTCTATATCACCATCGTTGAAGGGAAAGGGCGGAAGGGATAGCGGCTTGGCCGCTTGGTCTCAATGAATCAGTCGTGAAACTAGTTAACGTGTAAGATCTCTCGATATTTATGCTATTTAAACATTTCGGGAAACAAGATTACAAGTTTTTATTCCTTTCAATATAATAATAATAATAATCATAATCATAATAATAATAGATAATAATAATAATAAAAATAGATAATAATAATAGCAATAATAATAATAATAATCAACATATCGTAAGCTTCCATACGCAGAGCACGCTAAGTTAATACACATGTACATGGTTTCATTTACAAAAATAATAACAATGTTTCGATGCAACATTGCGGATCCGGTGATCAATCTCGTTCTCTAGCTAAATGACAGTTTAGCAGCTTTCCTTTGGATAGAATAACTTTTATATATGTATATATATATTTATTTATTTATTCATTTATATATGTCCCGCATTTAATGATCGTTCAATCGCTCTCCGCGTCGAGAGAGAGAGAGAGCGCCGAGGCGCGTGCGCGCCACCGCCAATGGCGCGAACTTCAAATTCCTGCTCCCGGATCTTTCTCCCGATCTCACCATTTCTCACACACAAACGCGCGCGCGCGCACACACACTCTCTCTCTCCCTCTCTCCCTATCTTCCGCCTTCATTATTATTATTACTCTCATTAAATAAACTACTTATTTGTCAGTTAATCGACATTGTCTTTGGTACATTTACAAAACGAACAGGCATACGCACCGCGCGAGAGACAGGAGGAGTACGGATTTTGGTTAATGTCGGACGGGGTACCTACCATCCGCCGTCGTTTTAAGCGTAGCACGCGAATCCGCGGAGACCTTGCGCGTGTCTCCGAGCGCCAAGATTTCCGGTCTGGAAATATATATGTATCTTTATATATATTCGTATATGTATATAAAAGAAAGGGGGACGGGGGACAGGAGAAGAACAACGGAGAAGGGAGGGAAGGGGGTGGGAGATGGGAAAATTGTGAGGGGGGGGGGGGGGTTGGAGAGTAGTGGGGAAGGTTTCGGAACACATTGGGAAAGGGAAGAGAGAAGAGAGGAGAAGGGGAAGCGCGAGCGATCGCGACGCAATCGATCGAAAAGCAAGACGGATCGTGCCGCCGTGAATTTCGTGGTTCCGGCGCACCCGAGCTTTCCCATCGATCGTTGCGAGGATCGTTGTTCCCCAGGATGGAGGCGGTCTGCCCCGGGCCAAAGAATATTCTCCGATATTTCTTTCGTCCCGAAGTAGACGCGGAGCGTCCGACCGGCACCATCCTCCCCCCGCGTCTGACGCAACGCCTTCCCCCACTCCGCGGCTCTCCTTCTTCCGAGTCTTCGCGATACACGGCTACGGCGCTGTCCGATCCACTAAAATGCCACTCTGGCCGCTCTGTTCACGCTGCCGATTACCGAGATCGGGCGATTACTCGTCTGTTGAGAATGGAAACTAAGAACAAGTATGCTCCTTATAATATCCTCTAATAGGAATCAGAAGAACGCGAGTAATTACACGATCGCGATGACCAGGGACGCTACAAGCTGACGTCTCTCTTTATGTTGTTTGCAGATCGCGTGGAACTTCGAACTAGGGGCACGCTTCGTCCCGCAATCGACCACTCGCCGTTCGAACGATCGTGCTCGCGCGACTGAATTAATTAGTGCTCGACGAGCTCCAACGCAGTCGCCCGAGCTTACCGATCTCTCTTCCGAAATGAAATCTCCGCGGATCTTAGGAACTGCGCAGAGAGCAACGGCGAGCGGCTCCCTCGATCGCGGGGCAACCCGTGCCGCCCATTTTCGCTGGCTGTCGTCTCGATCGCGGCTCAGCTCGGGCGCGCACGCTCCCGCGTGCCCTCTCCCCGTTCTCTTCGGCTTCTCGTTCTCCGCATAAATAATAAACGCCCGGTGCCCTTACTACGTACAATCGTTAACCAAAGGGGAGAAGAAAGAGAAGAGGGAAAACCAAAAGAAAAAAAAAAAAAAAAATATAGAAGAAGTAGAAACGAAATTACACGATAGCATTAGGGATACTAGCTGATTAATCGATCGTCGATCGATGATTAAAGGAAACGAAAGTAGAGACGAAACGAATGCTTAATGATCGTTAACTAATGACCGTGATTAGCGATAATAATTATAATAATTACGAAAGTATGAATAAATTAGGAACCAAGTACACAAAGTACACAAAGTACACGACGAACATCGCGATTAGAAAGAACGCGGGAGGGAGGGGGAGGGGTGGTACACAGTTGGAGAAAGGGGTTGGGGATCGGGGGAAATTAAATTAAGAGTTACGCTGTTTCTCCGGCGTCGATTATAGGACTATTTATAAATTACATTCGCCGCGTGATTACGAATTTTCGGCTCGTAATCGGGCGAGGAAACACTCTTAGGCCACCGTTTCTCTTTTTTTTCCTTCGTTTTCTTTTATATCGATTAATCTTGCCGCGACCCGTCCGCGCCCTCTCTGCCTTTCGTTCCCTCGATCGCCCGTGTTTGCCCCTCGAACGAACCGAAAAATCGAGGCCAGCCAGGTGGGAAGGGAGATGCGAGGCCTTGGAGGGAGGCGGAGCGAGGGAGGAGAGCGGAAAAGAGGATCGTCGATCGACGGGGGACGATCGCGACGCGTTCGAGGACGAATTAGACGACGATCATCCTTCGTACCACGTATATATGTGTGTGTGTGTGTGTTCCAGAGCGTTTGGAAGCTTTCATCGCTCCGCGACGTATCTACAAATGTACAAATCACCGTCGACTCGATAGGGCAGATTCTCTGAAGGGCGTCGGCCACGCGAAAATTATCGCGCGCCTCTATCTCGCCGGGGGACAACGATCCAAGGCGCCACGGCTGTCCAGACGTTGCAGATGGGTTGCTGTTACGATAACATTCATTCAAACCTCCGAGAGATGACTATCCCCGAGGCGCAACCGAATCTGCAAAAGCGTCACCTCTTTGGGACGCTAGAACCCCGAACGCCCAGGCCCCGTGCGGGAGTCCCCTGGTCCCGTTCGTAGACCGTACCCACCGAACGCCCGGCGCGCGTTCTCCGCACGCGAGATACCGTTCACCGTGTCACCGAGCGTTCGGGAAGCACCCAAAGAGGTTCGCGAATCTTCTCCTCTCGTCTGCCCGTTAACCCCGCGCGGGCAACCGGCCACGCTCGTCCGAGCGACTCGTCTCCCGGTGGATTTATTTGCCGTCGAACTCGTCAGTGGGTTGAAGAGGAGTTTAATGGTCAGAGGGGTCGATAAGAGCGTCATGATTGTAGTTCGTTCGCTACAACGGTTAACCGTCAGATAAATGCCACGGGGAGCGAGTCGATCGGCTCTACGCAACGGATAATTTACTATTTACAAGCGCGAGAGCGCGACGCGGGCCGAGTTCTGCCGCGCGGAGGGGCCGCGCCGTCCACGGAAGCCAGCGTCGTTGCACCACGCTCGTCTTCCGCGACACGGCGCGGTCTGCTCGTCGACGAACAATTAAACACCGTGGCGCCCGAACTCTCCTCTCTGGATCCTGCCGCGCGGAGGACGCCCCCGAGCGTCTTCCTCTCTCTCCTCGTCGATAAATTATAAATTAAATTACCGCGTGTTGTGCGAAAGAAACGGACAAACGTAAGTATAATTAACGTACAGGACTTCGATAAATAAATAGGCTTGCATTGAACGGACGAGTTGTACGCGTTTTAACTATGTACAGAAGAGGCGGAACGCTCTGCGCTCTGCGGAGCTCGAGGATTCGATGGGGGCTGGGAAATCTTTGGAGAAAACGAGGCAAAAGTGTTTTGAAGTTAGAAGACTTTGAACGCGAATTTAACGGAGATTTTTTAGAATCGATCCTCGAGAAGCTGGATTAACGAAACTTAGGGTTGCAAAATTAATGTCTCTTGAGTTTGAAGTACCAAAGTGTCCAGAATTTTCCTCCCCACTTCCCAGAGAGGGTAAGAAGCCACCAGAATTTGTGTCACCTTTCCAAAGGTGTTTAGTGGAAGCTGGAAAACGTTTCGAGACGTTGAAGCAACCCAGTCTGCGAATTCCTCGATCCCCCAAGCCCCGCTTTCGATTTCCCGCCGCCTCGCGAGCGCAGACGAGGGTGAAAAAAAACGTGATTTCGCGACAGAGCGTGCCAACGAACGCTACCGGCGCCTCTACTGTTTCCTGGCACGCGGATCGTTCTATTCTTTTCCGCTTGAGTGGCGTCGACTCGCGAGGAACTTGTGCTGAACTCCGACCATCGATTAAACAAAGGGGGAACGCTAAAGCAGAAATCCAATAGGCGACAGAAAGAAAGGATAAGATGGGGGGAGGAGAAAAGAAGATTACCAAGGAAAGCATCCTTCCCCCGCGACAATTTTCTCCGTCGAATGGGTAGTTCGAAAGAAATAACCCTCGAGCCCGTAGGCCCTCGCGTCGGGGCCATTATTGTCTGTTCTAAACTATTATCTCTCCAGGATAGGAACAATCATTCACGGCGCTGCTCCGCTACCACTAGCACTGACACTCGGAGCTTGTGTTCTCAAGCTTCCCTTCTTCCACGTGTCCTTTGTTCTTCCGTAAAGTCCAGCTATTTCAGGTTTGGGCTACGCACTTCCTTTTTCCCTGGCAGTCTTCCGCTCCTCCTGGCTTTCCGGCTCGAGGCCCTTCGCCGGTCCTGCTCGGACGAGTTTTATAAGCTTCCATGAGCTTTGCAAACTTCCGTGAGCTTCGATAAAGCTCCATCAGATTTGGTGGTCTTCGGCGAACCTTCCTCGGGGTTCCTCCGTCGCCGTGGACGCGGCTGAGGGCTCGAGCTGACACTGGGGCTGCAGAAGCAAGTGAGGAGCACGGTAGAAGCCGATGGTCTCCGGGTAGGCTGCTTCTCTGGGCCCTCGGGGACGCTCGTTTCGTTGGGGGACGTTCTCGCGAAACTCGGTGGTCCGTGGACGGAGACAGAAAGCGGGGTGGTGGTGGCGGTGGCGGGTGAAGGCGGTGATGTCCCTTCCCGTGGACGCGTTGCGTCGACGTTGCCCACGGTGCACGCCTCGCTTTGGGTCCGTGGAATTTTGGGCCAGATAGGGCGTGCTCATTGGCTCGAATGCTTGCCCTCGCTGATGGACGCCATCCTCATGGACTCCGCTTCCGGGCAGCTCCATCCTGGCATCCTTGTTTGCTCTATCGTCGCCTGGGGAAACGAGGAAGTGCGTTAAATGCGAGGTAAACTTTTGGTAAACGACGTGAGCGGTGCGCCGTGTGCGGGACGCCTCCACTCGTATTTGTTATGCACGGTGGGTGAACGCCTATGAGCGTTCTCCGCACGGACTCTACGGTACCAATTTGGGGAACAGGTTTAGTGGTATTTAAGTTTGATATCGTGCGTTGGGGAATAAAGAATTATAATTACAGGGTGAAATTGAGAATCTGGGGTTGCTCTTTGCACGAGTTAAGTTGTTAAATGTCATGAGCGGTGCGCCGTGTGCGGAACGCCTCCACTCGTATTTGTTAACCACGGTGGGTGAACGCCTATGAGCGTTCTCCGCACGGACTCTACGGTACCAATTTGGGGAATAGATTTAGTGGTATTTAGGTTTGATATCGTGCGTTGGGGAATAAAGAATTATAATTACAGGGTGAAATTGAGAATCTGGGGTTGCTCTTTGCACGAGTTAAGTTGTTAAATGTCATGAGCGGTGCGCCGTGTGCGGGACGCCTCCACTCGTATTTGTTATGCACGGTGGGTGAACGCCTATGAGCGTTCTCCGCACGGACTCTACGGTACCAATTTGGGGAACAGGTTTAGTGGTATTTAAGTTTGATATCGTGCGTTGGGGAATAAAGAATTATAATTACAGGGTGAAATTGAGAATCTGGGGTTGCTCTTTGCACGAGTTAAGTTGTTAAATGTCATGAGCGGTGCGCCGTGTGCGGAACGCCTCCACTCGTATTTGTTAAGCACGGTGGGTGAACGCCTATGAGCGTTCTCCGCACGGACTCTACGGTACCAATTTGGGGAACAGGTTTAGTGGTATTTAAGTTTGATATTGTGCGTTGGGGAATAAAGAATTATAATTACAGGGTGAAATTGAGAATCTGGGGTTGCTCTTTGCACGAGTTAAGTTGTTAAATGTCATGAGCGGTGCGCCGTGTGCGGAACGCCTCCACTCATATTTGTTAAGCACGGTGGGTGAACGCCTATGAGCGTTCTCCGCACGAACTCTACGGTACCAATTTGGGGAACAGGTTTAGTGGTATTTAAGTTTGATATTGTGCGTTGGGGAATAAAGAATTATAATTACAGGGTGAAATTGAGAATCTGGGGTTGCTCTTTGCACGAGTTAAGTTGTTAAATGTCATGAGCGGTGTGCCGTGTGCGGAACGCCTCCACTCGTATTTGTTATGCACGGTGGGTGAACGCCTATGAGTTTTCTCCGCACGGACTCTACGGTACCAATTTGGGGAATAGGTTTAGTGGAATTTAGGTTTGATATCGTGCGTTGGAAAGTAGAGGATGATAATTGCAGGGTGAAATTGGGGATTTGGGGTTGTTCCTTGCACGGCGGATGCGGGGTCAATTTTGACCCGCGTGGGTTAGAGAGTAAGAATAGTGTTAAGAGTATCCCTCACTTACCGAGCTATTTGGATTCTTGCTCATGAAAATCATGAGGGAGCGGCTGCGGTTGCTAAACGGCCTCAGCTCCAGATCTCGGCCAGGACCATCCACCGTGTCCACGCAATTGCTGTTGGCACAGAAATAACGTCTAATGTGAAATTCGAATGTTAAATGTCCCCTAACGTTGGTCTGAATTCAATCAACCATTGACGCCCTATGCTTATCAATTTTTTCCACTTTTCCTTCTACTGGAACTGGTACCAAACTGCCAAGTCTAGATTAAGACCTCTAGAGGCCCTAAACGCTCAAAAGATTTTGAGGCTCCTTTATACAGGGTGACCAGTTCAACGCAATGTATCATTTCATATGCAGTTCCGATAATTTGACTAAAAAGTGTTTCTAGCAAAAGTTACATTTTAAAATGCAGAAAATTTCTATAGAGCCTTTCTCCTGATGCCCTAAGCACCAGTTTAGTTTGCTTATTGGTTAATCGAGCACTTCAAATTGCTATAATATTCTGCAAATCCTCAGCGATAAATCAGCCTTAACCACTTTATCCCTTTAAATTTTGTTTTATTTATACTCCACTTGGTACCAAAGTTTAATAAAATTGAAGCACTCTAGTGATCCATATCTAATCTAATCTTATCTATTTTATCTTCCACTAAAAAGGAGTGACTAAACTATGTAGCACGAACGTAAGTGGATAGCGACTAGAAGGAATGTAAAAGAACCATAGTAATCTTTGGTTGTCTACCATCTTTCTTCCCACTTTTTCTTCTGGCCAGACCAGACGTTAGGGAAGAATAGGCAGCGAACAGAGGCAGAATAAAGGTAAACGAACGCATACCTCGACCGCAATTCCTTCTGCTTTCGCTTACAGTGGATGTAAGCCGCTATGCAAATGATAACGACCAGGAATACTGCTATCGTGGCACCGCCGGCGATGCTTGCTGTCTCCAACATTACACGCTGCCGGGAAGCTGTAACAGAAGATCGGTTCTTCAGGCATCGCAGACACCGCTTCCTGCTTCTCAGACTCGCTCCGATGCCCCGAAGATTCAATGCCAACTAATTGTGCGATCGCGAGTCTGCTGGCCTATCCATCTCGCGAAACTCGCGAACGGGGGCACCGCTTTGCATCGCGTGTCCTCTGCGAGCACTCAGCTGAGCAAGGATTTAGCTACTACGTGCGAGAGACACAGTTCAACCCTTTGTACTTCAGGGGTGCAAGGGGCGAGGAAGCTTGATCGCTACATTTTACGAGGGTAATAAAATTTTCTTGTATTCTCTGAGTTGAGGAGATATGGAACCCATAGATTCTAAGAAAATAGTTTCTTCAAAAAAAAGATATGTATATTCAAGTTGTGGTAGTTAAAATATTGCATGCATTCCTCAAACTCTCGATTTTTTTCAAAGATTTTGGAATATTTATTTTATATATGTTGTACCAGGTGAATTTACATCAAGACAGTTCCAACGTTAAACGCATTATCAAGTTATGTCATTAAAAAAATTATATACTACCAAAATTTCGATTTTTTTTTTAAAGATTCTAAATTTCTTAAGAATTCTAAATTTCCCTCAAAATTTTACTCAGTCCCCTCCAATCTTCCACCATTAACCACATTATCAAGTTGTGTCACTTAAAATATTGTATACCCCAAAATTTAAATTTTTTTCGAAGATTTTAAATTTCTTAATAATTCTAAATTTCCCTTAAAATTGTACACACACTCCTACAATCTTCAAAGGTTAAATACATTATCAAGTTATGTCATTTAAAATATTACATATTATCAAAATTTCGATTTTTTTTCAAAGATTATAAATTTCTTAAGGATTCTAAATTTCCCTCAAAATTGTACACACTCTCCTCCAATCTTCCAACGTTAAACACATTATCAAGTTATATCACTTAAGATATTGTATACTACCAAAATTTCGATTTTTTTCAAAGATTCTAAGTTTCTTAAGAATTCTAAATTTCCTTCAAAATTTTACTCAGTCCCCTCCAATCTTCCACCATTAACCACATTATCAAGTTGTGTCACTTAAAATATTGTATACCACAAAATTTAAAATTTTTTCGAAGATTTTAAATTTCTTAAGAATTCTAAATTTCCCTTAAAATTGTACACACCCTCCTACAATATTCAAAGGTTAAATACACTATCAAGTTATGTCATTTAAAATATTATGTACTACCAAAATTTCGATTTTTTTTTCAAAGATTATAAATTTCTTAAGGATTCTAAATTTCCCTTAAAATTGTACACACCCTCCTACAATCTTCAAAGGTTAAATACATTATCAAGTTATGTTATTTAAAATATTATATACTACCAAAATTTCGATTTTTTTTTCAAAGATTATAAATTTTTTAAGGATTCTAAATTTCCCTCAAAATTGTACACACTCTCCTCCAATCTTCCAACGTTAAACACATTATCAAGTTATATCACTTAAGATATTGTATACTACCAAAATTTCGATTTTTTTTTCAAAGATTATAAATTTCTTAAGAATTCTAAATTTCCCTAAAAAATTTTCAAACACCCTTCCAATCTTCCAACGTTAAACACATTATCAAGTTATATCACTTACTTAAGATATTGTATACTACCAAAATTTCGATTTTTGTCAAAGATTCTAAATTACTTAAGAATTCCAAATTTCCCTAAAAAAATTTCACACACCCCTCCAATCTTCCAACGTTAAACACATTATCAAGTTATATCACTTAAGATATTGTATACTATCAAAATTTCGATTTTTTTCAAAGACTCTAAATTTCTTAAGAATTCCAAATTTCCCTAAAAAAATTTCACACACCCCTCCAATCTTCCAACGTTAAACACATTATCAAGTTATATCACTTAAGATATTGTATACTATCAAAATTTCGATTTTTTTCAAAGACTCTAAATTTCTTAAGAATTCTAAATTTCCCTAAAAATTTTACACACACCCCTCCAATCTTCCACCGTTAAACACATTACCAATTCTGTTACTTAAAATATAAAGTACCTAAACTGCATTAACAAATTTCTTACAACTAAAAATAATAGAGTCTCAGCTGCAGAGGTTCTCAACATTTTTCGTGCCACTCCCAAACTAAAATTCTCAAGCACACCCATAGTCTACAATCCTAATAAAAAAAAACCCTTTAAAAAAAGCAGAAAAGGCTTCATTTCTCTACCATTCAAGTTCACGAACCTCCCCTCCACTAACCCACGTAGCACGATCCACGTCAAGAACCCCCGCCGCCGCCAAAAACATCCGAATCAATGGAAAGCGTATGACACTTACGCAAATAGGAACCATCTAAATCCTTGAACTCGCATCTCTGCCCGATATATCCGTTGGCGCATCTGCAAAGCAAGAAAAAAAAGAGACACGTGGTGAGAAAAAAAGGAAACGTACAGCGCCGCCAGACAGGCCCCGCGCAGCAGAGTGCGAGTGGAACGCGGCGTCGGCTTTATTGTTCCTTGAACGCTGGCAGGAACTTCCGCGAAACGCCGCGCGAAATCCAGGAAGCCATAAAACGTACTCTTTAGGCACGAACCGCTTTTAGTATCGGGCATTAATCAGATGGGTACACCATCGCTCGAACCACCCAATTAGTACACTTAATTATTAAAGAAAAAAAGGAACGACTGGAGGGGCGAGGAGGAAGAGAGACGGGAGAGATGGAGGAGGAGGAGGAGGAGGAAAACGTTGCCCGCAAATATATCGGTTTACAGGGCCCGTAATTACGCGATAATTAAAAGGATTCCCACGGTCGATTTCGTCCAACGGTACCCATCACGATCGCTCGCCCTTCGAGCGGAATAATTAGCCGAATGGAGCCCGATCGTGGTCGAAAGTATGATTAATTGGGATCGCGATGCCTCGCCAGGCAGAGGATCTCGCTGGCCGATTCGTGTCGTGGTTAATTATTTGTTGGGTACCTCGGCTCGATAGGCGATAGCTTGGTAGGGTTCGATGCTTGCTTTCAAACGTTTCCGCGCGAATCCGCCTCTCTCGATCGCGGAGCGCTTGAGTAACGCTTCCGTTGCTCCCACGCGACCACACGTTTTAATATCGCTGATCCTGTGCTTTATGACACCGGGTCAAATTAGACCCACCTCGCGTTTCAACAGTGACGCACTGAGGATTTAATCTTGGGGGGAGCCGAGTTGAATGGATAAAAATTTATTTAATGCAAATTCAATAAAGTTCTGTAGGCGATTATAAAAAGTTATTTAAAGAATAAAATCTAGTTTTTTTTAATTTTCACGAAGCCCCTTCTTTGGGGGTATCAGGGTCCCTTCGCCCTGCTTTGGGTGCACCACTGCATTTCAAGCTACTTATGTGATGACGAGATGTGATTTGGGTCTCTGGCAAATTCCAAGTGCATTCTTTTAGTGGAGACCGACAGGAAATCGAAGAGTCTTAATGCAACTTTCCTTTGTGAAAAAGTTACCAACAGTGACTAAAAGGCAAAATTATAAAAGTTAAAGTTAGTGCCAATAGATACTAAAAGATATTATTGCAAAAGATAGAAAATTTTGAACTTTGGATTATTCTATACTTAAGCTTATTTAGCAATCAAAACAAATCAAATTTCGTAAATAATTTAAAGTCAGGGTAGTCTCTTCTCTCTCCTGATAGCTTTGATTTTTGGCACTCACAGTATTTTCTAAAGGGTAAATCCGGGAGACGCAGTCGACCTAATATAAAATGGCTATTAAAACTAATACAGATATTACATATTTTATCAGAACAAACTTAATATGTTCATAATTTTATGCTGATTCAGAGAACCTGTTCAATATTTACTTTAAGACAATATTTACTGAAAATCGGGTTGAAAACTGAAGTCACGACATCTGACCACCTCTCCCGAGGTGCCGGGAGAAATGGTTTTCGTCGTTGGCAGAGACTCACATAATTATTCATGGCAAAATAACAAAGAAGAAAGCAAAATTATTTATGAGTGAATACAACTACAGATTCATTGATATTTAATTTGTCTACGCTAAACAAGTAAAGAACACATCAAAGATAAAGTGAACTATCTACCGGCGATTAGCAAGGCAAATGAATACAAAAGTGAATAAATAAAATAAATAAACAATAATAATAAAATACTGATAAAAAATAAAAATATAAATAAAAAAAATAAAAAAATCATAACTCGACCATCTCTCCTTTCTGCATCGAGAGATGGTCTTCTCGTTAGTTTTGAGAGGAAGAGTTAATATGGCTAAATACTTTGGCTGCATTGTCCCTCGATATCTCTACTATCTTATTATTCCCAAACATTAAACGAAAATAAACTTAGAAGTATATTTTAAATACGATTCTGTACACCGTTGTTTGTCAAAAGAGGTTAAATGTAACCTCAGTTTACCTTTTATAGCCTGTAAATGTAGAGAAACACAGAAGGAACCGAAGTGACGCTATTCATTCAATTGTTTGGCTTCTAGAGAAGTAATTGGTCTCCAATTTAACGCGTTCCTACGTATAGAGTCTGAAATATAGCAACTCGACCAACTCTCCGGCCCGACCGCGTCTCCCGGATTTGCCCGAAGTACCATTCAATTTTTAAAAATAAACGAACTTTGTTAGTTTAATTAATAAACCAAGTGACAGCTTCAAAAACGACTGCAAGGCAGTCAAAAGACTTGACGCACGGTGCAATGATTTACTCGCGGCTCACTTTCATTGCCCGTTTATCGATTCGATCGACGGCCTTCCAGTATATTTCCCAAGCAGTCCGGCGCGTAATTACTGCGAGCTGGTGAAAAAAGGGATCTGCTCAGGATACCGTAAATCTCGTTTCCTTGGCTCTTTCCTCGACACCGTGACGTCATTCTTTAACACGCGTGCAACCGTGTCCACCGTTGCGCCCCAAGTACCGCAAGCGCCCCAGAGAGAGAGCCGTGAAAATCGTCGATTTTTCCGAGCCCGATCGCCAACTCCGCCGGCCCGAAGCTGGAGCCTCGCTGAATTCCGCGGTCGCGGAGCGTCGCTTCCGCCCGAGATTAACGGGAAGGCAGACGCCATCGGGTCTCCGGAGTGTCTTGTCCCCTCGTGAAAGTGGAAACGCTCGTTATCCAGCACTTTCCACGAGGAATTTTCTCCGTCTCCGCTTGAGGAACTACTGCTGCTCGTCCCACCGGAAATAATGGGAGCGCGAACGAGGAAAAAGTAGCGCGCGCGGCGCGGCCGAGAGAGGAATCAATCTCCCAGCCTCGCCTCCGACGCGTTTTACAGCGATTTGTGGGCAATTCTTGGCCGCTGTTGTGTGAAAAATGACTTAAGAGCCGGCAATCTAGATCTCGCCAGGGAATACTGAGGTGCAGGCTCAGGTAAAATGTCTCTGGGTGGTTTTCTATGGGAATGTAGACCAGTGGTGGTGAATTTTTTCGCATGCCAAAAGTTTATAAGTAATGTTTATCGAATACTCAATTTATTCAATTGGTGACGAGATGGGTGGTTTTTAATAGGGGGAAATTAATAGAAAATTAATCAGCGCGGAATTTTATTTAGACGAGTTTAAACATTAATTTATAGAATTTTATAAGAATGAACTCATAAATTGATATGATTTGATATTGTCGTATTGTGAACGCTGGCCAAAAATATTTTAGTATATCTTACCATACAATAATTATTTTAGATTGATATACAGATGTTAATTATTATTATTATTATTATTATTATTGTTTCAACGGGAGAACCCTTTAGGATACAAAAATATAAACAGAGTAATAGAAAAGATAGAATTATTAATCATGTTTTGATTAGAAAGATTAATCATGTCACCTGTAAATCACTGATGTGTGATTTAGAATATAGAATATTTAAATTTAAGTGTGAACGTAGGTAGATCAGTGCAGTTATACTTTAAACATTTGAAATAATGTCAAAGAAAGTTTTATTATCCTCAAGATTACAAGAATTCTTAAAGAAATGAAAAGTAAAGTAAGTTTATAAAAGTTGAGGGACTTAGCAGTTAAAGAAATTGAGGTAAAAAAGGACACAAGATAAGGTAGTGGAGTTAACCCTCATACGGAATCCGTAAAGCGCCACGGATAATTAAATTTGAGTGAGATTGACCCAATATTATATATTAGCAAGAAACAGGGATGCGAAAATAAAACTCAATGTATTTAATTATTAGGGTTTACTATTTTAAGAACTTATTAAATTGCTACAATGAAAAAAAATTATATTAAAAAAATTATTATTTATTATTGACGGTTATTAGTTATTTAAAAATATGATGGAGTTCCCGTCCAAATAAATAATACACTAACAAGGGAACACCGCGGACCTGGACTCACCGATTGGAACGCAACTTTGTGGGTTTTTAGAGTGACTCAAAACAAAAACAACGGTGTGTTTCATTTGGGCCCTATCGCCCTTCAAGGGGGTGAAAACTAACCTCAAAGTCAAATTGGCACTTCCACTTTTTTGCGTATAACTCTCAAAGTATAACAGACAGAAAAAAAATGTTTCAAACAAAAGTTTGATGGTGCAATAAGTGCTGCAAACTTGCGTTAACAAAATTTTGAATAAAAATTCGTTCAGTTTTTTTGAACTCTTCAAAATTTTGTTAACGCAAGTTTGTAGTGCTTATTTCACCATTAAACTTTTGTTTGAAACATTTTTTTCTGTCTGTTGTACTTTGAGAGTTATACGCGAAAAAGTGGAAGTGCCAATTTCACTTTGAGGTTAGTTTTCACCCCTTTAAAGAGAAATAACGCCCAAATGAAACACACCGTTGTACTTGTTTTGAGTCACTCAAAAAACCCACAAAGTTGCGTTCCAATCGGTGAGTCCGGGTTCGCGATGTTCCCTTGCAAGTACTAAAGGAGGAATGAAGATTTGTGATGACTCGAATTTGGGTAAAAATGCCCCCTTGTTCCATACAAAAATAAAGAAAAGCGAGATCGAACTTTGCCGCGATACTAGATCGCCAGAGACCTCGAAACTAGTGCACGCGCTGTGGAGGGGGCCCTAGCTCCGCCCACTTCCCCTCTTCCCCTTAAAGAACCTGCTCGATGAATACTATCACACTTAAATCAACTATTTACAACCAAGCCCCATAATATACAACCCTCCTTTCTAAAAATCCTTCGACATCCCCCAAAATAACACCCTCCTTTACGGCCTCCCATAACCAGAAAAGCAAGTGGAAAATCGTTCGAAACTCCTTTGCAAAGGCACCGATCCCTCTACGTTGACCTTGAATGGTACCTGCGCCCGACGCTCACGAATCGACGAGGATCGACCAGTTAAGAGGACGTGTCTGTCCATGATCGGGGGAGAAAGCGAGAGATCCTTGCGACGCTTTTCTATGGGAGTCCCGTAGGAATCCGAGTCGTACGTGACGACGGCACGCAACCGGGGATTACTGGTCCGGCGGGGTGGCGAAAAGGACGAACGATCCTGTCCTTTTACCGACACCTTTCCGCCCCCGCGATTGTTCCAGCCACGCCACCGGCAGATCCAACCCCGCGTGACGGAGGGTGCGCGCGTGAGCGAGAAAAAAGTCAGGCGTCGCGAGGAAATCCTTCGGATCCCTTTCATCGACCGTGCGCACGCGGGCGGGCATCCGTCAGGGGCATTTCGAAATTCTGGGAATACGAGTGCTGGGAGTTCTTCCGGGGACCGTTTCGGGTCCACGCGGCGTCGATATTAAAATGTTAACAATCGAACGGTGGACGGTTAGAGCGATTGCATTGCGGTCGGTGTCTGGGCCCGTTTTTGGGCCTTGGGCCCGATTGTGTCGGTCTCTGTGCATCGATGGCTTATGCACAAATATTGTATGTCTATTTTTAGCGTCTTTTTTTAGGAAAAGAGTTTTGAAAGTGCAAGGGTGCTTTATAATTAAAAAAATATACAATTTCATAAAAAGGGGACATACAATATTTGTGTAATTATTTTATTATCGATAACTAAGGTTTTGTTTATTATTGTGTTCGGGGGCCTTATGCTTGGGTCAATTTTGAGCCTATTTTGAGTCCATTTTTAGCGTCTTTTTTAGGGAAAGAGTTTTGAAAGTGCAAGGATACTTTATAATTAAAAAAATATATAATTTCATAAAAAGGGGACATACAATATTTGTGTAAATATTTTATTATCGATAACTAAGGTTTTGTTTATTATTGTGTTCGGGGGCCTTATGCTTGGGTCAATTTTGAGCCTATTTTGAGTCCATTTTTAGCGTCTTTTTTTAGGAAAAGAGTTTTGAAAGTGCAAGGATACTTTATAATTAAAAAAATATATAATTTCATAAAAAGGGGACATACAATATTTGTGTAATTATTTTATTATCGATAACTAAGGTTTTGTTTATTATTGCGTTCGGGGGCCTTATGCTTGGATCAATTTTGAGCCTATTAAGTATTCTATTGGCAGTAGAGAAAAGTTTAGAAAAAATATCGACTTTTCTCCTGCAGTAGATTACTATACGCATTTTAAACGATTAAAATGTGTAGTTTTTTAGGGGAGCAGTAGAAAAGTGATTTTTTTATTTCTGCAATTTTTATTGCTACTGTTACGCTTGGTGACTTCACGCTTGGGTTTAAAAAGGCCCCTGTACCGTGGCCGAGGGTTAAATGGAGGCCGCTGGGTGTGTAAGGTGCGCCTTTGTGGAAGCATGAACCGATGTTTAGGGGTTGTGAAGATGGGATTATAGTGTCTAGTGATTTGCATGTTTCTTTGTAAACTGCATACTATACATCATCTTCTGAATTTTTTATTTTATCTCTAATGACAAGTTAGGGACACTTAGAAGTTTCTAATATCAGTTTGGGATTAATGTAAATCATTTTGGCTTTGGGGATGGCGCTTTCAATGCGATTTTGTACTCTATAAATAGTATGAACACTTGGACACCCTATCCTCTGTATCTTCATTGAACTTTTTCAAACCTTGGCTTATTCTATCATCCCTCCACCTACTTTTAAAATCCTCAAAACCTATTTACACTTCCTTAGCTTCAGTTCATCACTATTTTAAAAACAAGATATCTCTCAACTAGTACAACTAGGGTAAAGGATCCAATTACTGACACATTAAGCATTAACGCTGACATTATCTTATAGTTACGTACTTATAGACTAAATGTATATGTTGTTCTTGTTATTTATTATTATTTAATATGTTTACTTGATGAAAAAATTTGGTGGATCTTAAAACTTCGATTTTTATGTATAAATTCATCAATTTCAAAAATATATTTGGGGATCTATTACTGACACCCTTCAAATGTGTTTGACTGAATTGCTGACACCCCAATTACTGCTAGCTAACCTAATACTGTTTATGTGCATGCACATGAACAACTACTGCTATGACAGTAATACCAAAATGCTTGAAACGCTTGTACCAATCACTGTCACCCAATTAATAAGTAAAAAGACTTAATGAATCGTTGAATTCGGATCTTTACTACTTTCTATGATGCTTATATTATTTAAAACATTATATTTTGTTACGTCGATAGCTTAAATATTACAATTACAGCATTTTCTTTAACGCCTTGTTTTCTCTTTCGCTAGTAAGCAAGTCATCGTTTCCAGTCTCCTAACATTCGCTTAAAATTTTTTATCGTTTTATTCAAATTAACGAAGAAAAAATTAAGTACTGATTTTTGTATCGTATAAATAACAGTTTGAATTGTATGCTAAATTCTTTTTATGCATAATTTTATAAGATTTATTCGTTACTTTACGTAAAACAGCTTAGGGTGACAATAATTGGGTCCTTTACCCTATGCACTTTCAACTTCCATCTTTAACTATGCCAAGCTTCCAATACAATTGCAATTCCTGCATTGTAGTATCTTCATACTTTGTGTAATGAAAGTTTATTAAACGAACTACAGGTTCACTCTTCTGTCTAGTGCATAAGGCAGCAGTGTTTGGATCATCAGCTTTGTGATTAGTCAGCTGGGTGGTAAAAATTGGGAAATCGTGACCCATGGAGTTTTTGATTTCACGATTTAACGGTTCTTTGTGCTTTCTAGAAAGGTACTCGTTCGTATCAGGTGGTAAGTCTCGGCAGTGTCAGTTGGTCGTGAGTATTTTTGTCTAATATGTCAGACTTGGTCGTATTTACCGAAGGTGTGTCTCATTACGTAAGATTTCGAGACGTCCCTGCGGTGATGAAGTTCCAGGCATAGCACGGGCATGTCGCAATCGTTCTATCGTGAGATAATTCTGTTTCTCGTGAAGCGTCGATTCGAAGGAGCTTATCTTATCGCCGACTCGCCATTGTCGATTTTAATCTAGCTATGATGGTGCGTGGAATCTTTGCGTTTAGCTGGCGAGTCCGCTGTCTGCGAGTAGATCTTGGGGAATATCTGACGGATTTCTTGTGGAGTGGACTTTGGAAGTTTTAAAGGGTTCCGAAATTTTTCATTTGTATTTCCTAGAAATCTTTATTTCTTAGGAATTTCTAGATTTGCTGAAATTCGAAGTGTAGGTATGCATTTGGGGATCTTGAATTTATTTTGATTTTCCAAGCTTCCTTTGGAATTCTAAATTTCCTCTGAAATCCCAAGTTTCTCCTATAGGTAATAATAAATTTTTCCTAAAGTCCTAAGTTTCCTCAAGAATCTTAAATTCCCTAAGAAATCTCAAGTTTTCTCCAAAACCCCAAGTTTCTTTGAAAATCCAAAATTTCCTCTGAAATCCCATGTGTCTCCTGTAATCCGAAATTTCCCTTATGATCCTAAGTTTCCTCCAAAATCCAAATTTTTATAAAAAATCCAAAAATTCCTCTGAAATTCCAAGTGTCTTCTAGAATTCGAAATTTCCCCTGAAATCCCATGTGTCTCCTGTAATCCGAAATTTCCCTTATAATCTTAAGTTTCCTGCAAAATCCAAATTTTGTTAAAAAATCCAAAAACTCCTCTGAAGATCCAAGTGTCTTTTAGAATTCAAAATTTCCTCCGAAATCCCAAGTGTCTCCTGTAATCTGAAATTTCCCTTCTGATCCTAAGTTTCCTCCAAAATCCAAATTTTTATAAAAAATCCAAAAATTCCTCTGAAATTCCAAGTGTCTTCTAGAATTCGAAATTTCCCCTGAAATCCCATGTGTCTCCTGTAATCCGAAATTTCCCTTATGATCTTAAGTTTCCTGCAAAATCCAAATTTTGCTAAAAAATCCAAAAACTCCTCTGAAGATCCAAGTGTCTTTTAGAATTCGAAATTTCCTCCGAAATCCCAAGTGTCTCCTGTAATCTGAAATTTCCCTTCTGATCCTAAGTTTCCTCCAAAATCCAAATTTTTATAAAAAATCCAAAAATTCCTCTGAAATTCCAAGTGTCTTCTAGAATTCGAAATTTCCTCTGAAATCCCATGTGTCTCCTGTAATCCGAAATTTCCCTTATGATCTTAAGTTTCCTGCAAAATCCAAATTTTGCTAAAAAATCCAAAAACTCCTCTGAAGATCCAAGTGTCTTTTAGAATTCAAAATTTCCTCCGAAATCCCAAGTGTCTCCTGTAATCTGAAATTTCCCTTCTGATCCTAAGTTTCCTCCAAAATCCAAATTTTTATAAAAAATCCAAAAATTCCTCTGAAATTCCAAGTGTCTTCTAGAATTCGAAATTTCCTCTGAAATCCCATGTGTCTCCTGTAATCCGAAATTTCCCTTATAATCTTAAGTTTCCTGCAAAATCCAAATTTTGCTAAAAAATCCAAAAACTCCTCTGAAGATCCAAGTGTCTTTTAGAATTCGAAATTTCCTCCGAAATCCTAAGTGTCTCCTGTAATCTGAAATTTCCCTTATGATCCTAAGTTTCCTCCAAAATCCAAATTTTTATAAAAAATCCAAAAATTCCTCTGAAATTCCAAGTGTCTTCTAGAATTCGAAATTTCCTCTGAAATCCCATGTGTCTCCTGTAATCCGAAATTTCCCTTATGATCTTAAGTTTCCTGCAAAATCCAAATTTTGCTAAAAAATCCAAAAACTCCTCTGAAGATCCAAGTGTTTTTTAGAATTTGAAATTTCCTCCGAAATCCCAAGTGTCTCCTGTAATCTGAAATTTCCCTTCCGATCCTAAGTTTCCTCCAAAATCCAAATTTTTATAAAAAATCCAAAAATTCCTCTGAAATTCCAAGTGTCTTCTAGAATTCGAAATTTCCCCTGAAATCCCATGTGTCTCCTGTAATCCGAAATTTCCCTTATAATCTTAAGTTTCCTGCAAAATCCAAATTTTGCTAAAAAATCCAAAAACTCCTCTGAAGATCCAAGTGTCTTTTAGAATTCGAAATTTCCTCCGAAATCCCAAGTGTCTCCTGTAATCTAAAATTTCCCTTCTGATCCTAAGTTTCCTCCAAAATCCAAATTTTTATAAAAAATCCAAAAATTCCTCTGAAATTCCAAGTGTCTTCTAGAATTCGAAATTTCCCCTAAATTTCTAAAATCCTAGGTTTCCTCCAAAATCTCAAGTTCCCTTCAAAATCGAAAATATCCTTTGAGATCCTAAATTTCTTCCAAAATCCCAATTTTCTCAAGCACCTTAAATTTCCTTAAAAGCCCTACACGCCCTCTCCAATCCTCCAACGCCAAACCCATTAGCAGAGTTACGTTCGCACAGAATGGAAATATCGCAAAAAGTCAGCCTTAATGGCCGACAGCAATAATTTTACCGGGCTGTAAATCATCCTGCATCGACCATTACAAACGCCATTTCGAAAATACGGAATCATACTTAACCCAGGTACAAACACACGAGTAGGTACCTGAGCCTGTAAAGATTGACATCCCCTGATTATCACCGAAAGCAACACTAAAACGTACTTAAAGTCTATTACACTTTGCAGTACCCCAACATTCGTGCATTAAGTTGAAACGAAGAAATCAGCTGTGTCTATGACCATTTTGAAGTCAAAGAAGCTTTAACACTGTCATATATCTGTCTAAACCCTATTACTACAAACTTTTACTCGTCATATCCTCCATCTACGCTGACAAATCGACCCCGCTATCTACTACAGACTCTAGAATACACTTTCCACTTATTAAATTAGGGTAAACCAACGTGAATGACCGAATTGTTGAATTTATGGACCTTTGAGATTAATACTTGAATATATTTATGTATAACAACAAAACAACTGTTGAAATTGCCTTTAAATATATTTTTCTTGAAATTTCTATAAAAATAATTACTTATTCTTATCGCAATTTAAAAAAAAAAATTATAAAATGTAAAACGTGTAGAAGCCCAGTAAATGTGTTGAAGGTCAGTAAATGATCGCATACTTTTAATAAGAATTATACTTATTAATGTTTGCTTAATAGGCGTAACTAAAAATATGCGATATTAAGAGTGCAACTACACTCCATTTATAAACATATAATATTTTTAAATTTATAATTGACATTTCTTTGCCTAATGGTCATTCACTGGTATGCGGTCAATTACTGGCTGGATTACCCTATAATACTTTTGTACTTCACCACAATTCAAACTTTCTCCTCCACCATTTCTCTATTTCTCCTAAAGTATCCCTAGATTTAGATGTATTTCCTCCCCCAACAACTTCTCCAGCCACACATAAATGCTTCCACTAACAGGAGAAACGCAGAAGATGGTAGCCAGCGATATTAACTTTTCCAACCCAAGTCCAAACACTCCGCCGCGTGCGGAAATCGACCAGCCCTATTCTCTATCCCTGCTCGCCGAACGCCCATTGGCGTTTCCCGCACAGGGTACATGATCGCGTGTACAAGTTTATGTCGCGAAGGGTTTCGAAAGAAACAGAATCGTGTGGCGTACTTACAAACAATTGTAGAGGAGGGAATCGACGATTTTGACGGTGAAACATGTGGCACCGTTCAGACAGTACCATTCCGCATAATCCGGTGGACACGTGTACATGTGGAATGTGATATTCGGTCGAGGCGTCGGCGTCGGTGGCCGCGGCTTCGGCGTCGACCGCGATGAACAGGCGTCTGTGGACAGAAATCAAAAGAAATTAGAATAAAAACCTTAACTGCAGACTACTATGCTTCCATTAACCCTCTATGGGCTCGTGTAACTTTCAGGTCGCATTTTAATTTATCGACATTTTACAAAATAATTATAGCTTTTTTCCATGAGATTCATGAGTTCCGAAAATAAAATGTTCAAAGTGTAATGTACATTTATGCTTAACACCAAATGCAAATTGTTTTATGGAATTCCACGTATGAGTTATTATACACAGAAGTGCAAACTTTACAGGCCGGTGTGACTTGAAAGTCACATAGTGAATATATCGCAATAAAATTGTTTAAACGCAAAAAATTTGTTTTCATTTGCATATATACGTTTATAATTTCTGATTTTTCGTCCCCACAATTTTTTTGGAGTTAAAACAAAAATTCGGCCCATAGAGGGTTAACTGGCCCAAAAATAGTTACAGCTGGCTGCGCAATAGAGTCTCGATAATCCGAATTCTTATTTTTAACGAGTTTTATCTCCCACAAAGTCCCCTGAAACATCTACGTTTAAATAAAAATTCTCAATGGTTTGAGTCATTTTGGGCCTTCACTCCGGATTATCGAGTCCCCACAGTAAACAGAGTGTACAAAGACCTTCCAAGTAATTAATATTCAAACCAGTTAATATTCAGACCCAATCAAATACCGAGACACTTTTCATCCCTCGATAAAGTTCCTACCCTTCCAGAAATTCATATATAAACATCCCATTCTTCCAACAGAAAAAGGTTCAACGACTCCAAAAACCCTCGACAATTTGAATTCAATCGTTTTCAAAGCGAATGTTTAGGATCCACGGGAAACAGCGTGGAACGTTAACCACGGAAAAATCGACCTTGCCCCCACCCCTCCTCCCTTCGAGGGACATTGAACAGGGACCTCCATTGTCCTGTTAACCGTGGCGGTGGCTGGGCGAGAAAGCGGCGACGTCGGCGAATTTACTCGATTAAGTTGTGTAACGACTAAAGGCCAACCATCGTTTATCCCATTAACGGCACGGGGGAAGAGGAATTGTCGAATGGGCCGCTTTAGAAATACCGAACTGGCTTCCAGGCCTCGCTCGGCACAAAGGGCGACCGTATTTCGGGGCCCAAGTGCTCCTGCTCGGTTCCACCCTCTCCCCTATCCTTTAAACCTGGGACCACCTAAAAAACTTAACTTTGGAAACCGTTCTTTGGTGTCCAATTTTTTGTTAGCTTCGGGTGGAAGGATTCGTTGCTAATTTTGATGTTTTTTGGATTTTCATACATTAGTGATCAGGCGGTGTTTAGTGTATAGGATAATTAATCACATGTTTTGTGATATGTTGTACTAGAATTGGACCAAGTTATGCAGGAGGCTAGCAACATTCAGTAATCTGAAATCGAGTAAATTTGGTTTGAAGAGGGAATATTTTAAAAAGGATTTTAATTGTTATAGAAATGTAGCTTTATTTCTATTGGGTGTATTTTATTCCTTTTTGTTGCTTTACAATATTTTTAATGGGTTATTTAATAGTGAATAGTATAATTAATATTATTTTAAATTTTCTGTAGTTTTTGTTCCTGAAGAATAAAATGGAACTATGGCTTGGTAGTTTTAATGATTGCATGATGTAAGAGTTTTCATACGGATTGGTAATTTCTGCAAAATAAAGATCACAAAATTATGGGATCTGTACTGGGTTTAACTAATTTTTTCTTATTTTGAAGGTTGGAGGATTTCTGCATAACTTAGCCTAATTAGTCCTATAGAATTAATCCTTTGAACCTAGGCACCGTATACGTTCTGTATATTTTGATTGAATTCGAAGGACGTATGATTTCTAAATTAAATCAAGTTAACAAATTTTAATGCGAATGAAATTGTTTCCCGTGCGGGAACCGCCGATGGGCTTTCGAAGGAGACCCTCGCGCGGTTAACTGGCAATGTATCATATATGATAAAAAAAAAATATCTGGCCAATTTTGCTTATGTATCATATATGATCAAATGGAATAACTTTTTCGATTTTCAAACGATTTGAATGAAACTTGGTATGTAATGGTTTTTGGGGTCGCTGAATCTGAATTTGGTATTAGAATTGTAAAATTCAATGTGGCAGACTCAAAATAGCCGACCCAAAATTACTGTCAAATATTAAAATATTATCGGGATTTAGAAAAATTGTATATAGGGGTTTTTGGAGTCGCCCATACTCTTATATACCAAATTTTGTGTGATTCACTTAATTTTTCGATGTTGCCAGTTTGGGCACGAATAGTAAAAAAAACCGTGCCAGTTAACCCATTAAGGTGCCAATTGGTTTTTGTTAAAAGCACACAGGTAGAATAACTTATTCGGAAGGGATCTCAATTTTGATGAACCGTCGAGCTAATCAATGGACCCTCAAGGTGCCGAATAATTATTTTAAAAAATTGTTTCTGAAAATTTTTCTTTTGAAATTCCCCAGACTCGAACCAAAAAACTCGCGTAAAATAGTGAACACCCGAGACTCTCCTACTCCTTTTATAACACCATGGAGGAACGTCAGAGTGGAGCAATAAATCTATGCTTCATTGTTCAGTGTATATACTGTTGTATATTGTATTTATCAAAGGGCTTCCGTTTAAATAAATAAATAAAAAAAAATAAATAATCGAGGCAAACACCTGCCGCGCTTAATTCACTCTTCCCTATCGTACCACATACCAAGTATCACTCAAAATTGCTATCTACACCGTGGAAACATGAAAGTATCGTATCACTGCCCCTCCGCCGAAAAATCGGCCACTTTTCGGTGATAGTTTTTATAATGAAATAAACACTTAACGGCTTCTAATTTCTGGGGGTACATTCTATCAGTCTTGAAATACAAGGAAAAATCTTTGTTGTTTGTTTATTTGGTTTGTTTACATAAATAATTCGCAGTGAAGTTGGCGGCTTCAGAATTGCTGGCGGTTGAAATTTCGGACGACTGGATCATCGGAAATAAAGAAACCAAACATATTTTTAATTTGCAGGAGCATGGCTATCTCGCTAACCACAAATATCTTAAGATTTTTAATATTTTCCCACATTTTATATCAATTAAATACAGAAAAGAAGTGCCACTTTCGGTACTTTCAACTTTAATCGACTGGCATTTCAATAATTTTGGTCCAAAATGTTCTTTCGTGGAAAGCGAGATAACCATACTCCTACAAATTAGAAATATGTTTGGTTTTTTTATTTCCGACGATCCAGTCGTCCGAAATTTCAACCGCCAGCAATTCTGAAGCCGCCAACTTCACTGCGAAATATTTATGTAAACAAACGAAATAAACAAACAACAAAGATTTTTCCTTGTATTTCAAGACTGGTAGAATATACCCCCAGAAATTCGAAAACGTTCAGTGTTTATTTCATTATAAAAACTATCACCGAAAAGTGGCCGATTTCTCGGCCGAGAGAGTAGAATGTCCCCTTAATCTCTCATTCCCAATTACCGATCGAGGGTCCCTTAGCCGGCCCAGATCGGGGCAAGTGGTTTCCTCGAATGCTCAAGACCCAGCCGCGCAAAAAGGGACGGCAGGCATCCCAGAAATCCGTGATCCTGTGGCAAATCGAGCATTCCACCGTGTATGACACGAAGCTCGGGGACACCAGCACATGCTGCGCGCAATGGCGGCAGGAGCGAGGTGCAGCGGCGCGCTCCTCGCGTTCCAGTGTGCACAGGGCTGCGGGAGCACGTTGCATCCGCCCGTCTAAGGGCCTCCTCTATCTGTCACCTGTTATAATTCTGCAATCTGCCGCGCAGGCACGGCAATGTCTGCGCGTGCCTGGCCAGCGAGCCTCGCGATCAACCATCCACCTTCTGGAGAAAAGGCAACATCGTGAAAACGGGCAATTTTCAAGGTGGGAGGTGATGAATTTTTGCAAAAAATGCAGAAAAATCGTCGCAGATTATAATTGCTTTTGATGATCGAATTGATTGAACTACTGAGTAGAATGAAATTGAGTTGGTTGGACGGTGGCCGTGCGGGAACCGCCGATGGGCGTTCGAAGAGCGTGGCTAGGGAATATAAGTGGGGGAGACCCGCACGTGGCAAACGTCCTGAGTATCGATCTCTGTTATTAAGGTGTTAATTAATGTACTTTTGTCAGAAGTACAGAGGTAGAATAATCTTCTTGAAAGGGGGCCTCAATTTTGATGAAACATTGAGCTTATGGCCCCTCGAGGTTGCGCAATTTTTTGAAAAAAATTTCTTTGTAATACTTCCGTGCAAATTTGCCACTTTTTTTATTACCGTCATTTATATTTCGATAATGGTCGAGTCATACACGGTACAAAAGAAATGCCCCTTCTGGACGAAACTTGCGTACAATTTTTTTTGAAAATTGTTCCTGTTCCGTGGGACGAGTCGCTGGGGCGTTGAACCGAGCGCAACAGCCTGTCATTTGGGGAAATTTGCAGGGTTGTAATTCCCGTGGATCGTTATTAGCAAGTTGCATTTTTTTTTCCCTCCCCTTCTGTCGTCCAATGGCACCTTCGCCCCCTTTCGAGAGGGATGCGCAGGTTTTGAATACCATGTGTTCAAAATCGAGCAATTTGCGCGCGGTATGTGTTGCACCGATGCACGCGTTGCACTGTCGCAATCTGTCGCCACGCGCGCGATCAATTGGGATCAGGTTTTACGGGCCAGGGACAATGGGGATCGCTTTGTGCGTGGCTTGGAAAGAGCGTCGATTCATCTCGAAGCGATTGAAGTGGTTTTTTCAGCTGAATTTAGTGGAATTTTAAGAAATTTTAAGAATACTTTTGAAAGAAATAAAATACTTTTGCAGTGTGAGGCTTATAGTGCAGCGTCGTGTGCTTCTTTGTACTGTTTGAGGAATTTTTGAAGAATTAATTGGGAGTGGCTAATTTGAATTCTTGGGGAATTTCGAAGTGCAGTGGTGTGTGGAGCTGTGGGTACTTGAATTTGGTACTTTTTAATTTAAAGAATTTATTGAAGGGTAGTATAGGGTGCCTGATATATGTAGGGATGTTTGAGTTGGATTTTAGAAAATTGAATTGTGTAGAAGGTAGTGTATTTAGAATTTAAGATTCTTGGTTTTTATGGTGAGATAAAATTCTGTTCTGTGGTAAGTATTTCCATGGACACTGAGAAATTTAGGCAGAGAGGGGTTAAAATTGTAGACTCCAAAAAATTTGAAAATAAGTCAAGACATTAAAGTTTTAAGGAACTCAAAATTCAAAATGCTCAATTGTGCGTTTTTAGAAAGCTAAATTCTCACTGAAGATGTATCTTATGAGAAACAGTTTCTTTTCCCGTTAAATAAGAGCAACACACTGCACAAAGACTCAATTTCCAACTTCTGTCCAATTTTTAAAAGTGTCACAGAACGTCTGACTCAAGTTCGAACAAGGAAAAGTAGAAAGAAGCCACACAAAATGGCGATTGTTTCCATGAAACGCAACTCAGAATAATCAACTATGTACACAGAAAACCAGCTTTGCGAAGCTTACCACGCGAAGAACACCACTGCTCATAATATTCACTGAACAAGAATGCCCCACTGTCTCAACTACTCAATTCAGTGAATCGTGGGAGGAAGGAACATAGCACGATACTCCAAACACCCTCAAACATAACGTACACAACCCCCTAGCTCAATTTCCATCAGCTCAAACACCTTCAACTATAGTATAATAGCTAGAAGAGGTATGTAATCTTTGTGGACCAATGAAAACGTGTTCAAATCTCAGCACAAACAAACTCACTTTAAACAGCGGATAGTTTCATAGCATATCTTAAGTAAAATCCGTAATTACACCCCTATGCACCTCAAAATAAACTTCCACATTACATCCCGATCAAAATTACACCCTATACACCTCATAATAATCTTCCACATTACATCCTGATTACAATTACACCGTACGTACCTCAAAATAAGCTTCCGCATTACATTCTGATCACAATTACACCCATATATACCACAAAATAAGCTCTCACATTACATCCTGATTATAATTACACCATATGCCCCTCAAAGTAAGCTCCCACATTACATCCTAATCAAAATAACATCCTATGCACCTCAAAATAATCTTCCACATTACATTCGAATCACAATTACACCATATACACCTCAAAGTAAGTTTCCACATTACATCCCGATTATAATTACACCCTAACCAAGCTTCCACATTACATCCTCAGTATAATTACACCCTATGCACCTGATAATAATCTCTCACGTTACACCATCATCATAATTACACCTCTATGCACCTCAAAATAACCTTCAACATTACATTCTGATCACAATTACACCCTATGCACCTCAAAATAATCTCCCACATTACATCCCAATCACAATTACACCCTACGCACCTCAAAGTAAGTTTCCACATTACATCCCGATTATAATTACACCCTACCCAAGCTTCCACATTACATCCTCAGTATAATTACACCCTATGCACCTGATAATAATCTCTCACGTTACACCATCATCATAATCACACCTCTATGCACCTCAAAATAACCTTCAACATTACATTCTGATCACAATTACACCCTATGCACCTCAAAATAATCTCCCACATTACATCCCAATCACAATTACACCCCGCGCACCTCAAAGTAAGCTTCCACATTACATCCCGATTATAATTACACCCTAACCAAGCTTCAACATTACATCCTCAGTATAATTACACCCTATGCACCTGATAATAATCTCTCACGTTACACCATCATCATAATTACACCTCTATGCAACTCAAAATAACCTTCAACATTACATGCTGATCACAATTACACCCTATGCACCTCAAAATAATCTCCCACATTACATTCGAATCACAATTACACCCTACGCAGCTCAAAGTAAGCTCCCACATTACATTCCGATTATAATTACACCCTAACCAAGCTTCCACATTACATTCTCAGTATAATTACACCCTATGCACCTGATAATAATCTCTCACGTTACACCATCATCATAATTACACCTCTATGCACCTCAAAATAACCTTCCACATTACATTCTGATCACAATTACACCCTATGCACCTCAAAGTAATCTCCCACATTACATACTCTTCATAATTACACCCTATGCACCTCAAAATAATCTCTCACATTACATCCTAATCAAAATTACACTCTATACACCTCAAAATAATCTTCCACATTACATTCTAATCACAATTACATCCTGTGCATCTCAAAGTAAGTTTCCACATTACATCCTGAGCACGATTATACCCTATGCACCTCAAAGTAATCTCCCACATTACATCTCAATCACAATTACACCCAACGCAGCTCAAAGTAAGCTCCCACATTACATCCCGATTATAATTACACCCTAACCAAGTCTCCACATTACATCCTCATCATAATTACACCCTATGCACCTGAAAATAATCTCTCACATCACACCCTCATCAGAATTACACTCCTATGGAACTCAAAATAATCTTCCACGTTACATCCCGACCTCTTTCTGCTCTAAAACTCTCCGCTATCCAACAAATCTCACAAACAACAAGTAACACGCCCACTTTGATATTCAGCCTAGGTCCAACCGCACCCATCACCCTCGGGTCAATTTAAACCCCTACACCTTTCCCAGAGAAGAGAACTCTCTCCACCCAGCACTGAACCCCTTCGTCACTGAACTTGCTCCATCCACGGTGGCGCACAAAATCGAGCAACTACCCGCGCGAATATAAAACGCTGGTCCACTAACCTGCTATGCCGAACAGCGTGTAGGAGAGTATGAGCAGAGTGGCGAGGTAGGGCGGGATCCTGCATCCTCTCGTCATGGCAGTGACGGTGGCAGGGTTGTGATCGTGGACGGCGGCGGTGGTATCATCCGCGTGGTGGGCGTCGTTTGGGGACAGGCGATCCACGGCGGCGGCGTCGTCGTCCCGGTCGCAGGGCGGCCTGTCGTCCCGCAGTCTCTGGTGGAGGTGGCGGAGATGCCTGTGGTGGTGGTAGTGGTGATGATGGATGTGGTGGAGCTGGTGCATGTCCCGGTGAGGAGCGACGGCGGGCTGGGCCTTGCACGAAGCCTCATCGTCGGCCTCCCCGTCGACGACGCGCTGCTCGCTGGCCCCTTCCGAGCCGTCCCTTCGCTGCTGACACCTACGTCGGTGGTGCGGCTGCTGTTGCTGTTGCTGCGCGGGCCGATGGCCGTGGCAACGGCGGACGAGTCGTAGGTGGTGAGGACGGTGGTGGTAGTTGGTGGTACTGCTGTCGCTGCAGCAGACCTCGCCATCCGCCACCGGTGAACTGACAAGCTCCCCGATCGGGCTGGCCGCGACAGCCTCGCATCCTCCTGCTCCCCTTCCAACGGCACCAGGCTCGGCTGGGCCTCCCACCCCCGCTGCCTCCTCTGTTCCTTCAACGGCACGAGCTCCACCACCTGGCCCGGAGCTACGGCGCACGTGCCGCCGCCTCCCTGTAACCAAATATCCGACCAGACCCCGGCCGTTTACAGTGTGTTTTATCTCGACGGCTCTCCGCTTCATCTAGCCGGCTGATCCACGTACAGATGTGTGCAACCGTGTACGTGGGCCGTGCCTCGGCGGAGATACGCGCGACTGTGTGCGCGCTGATGATGATGATAATGTGGGCTTTATTGCGTGCATGAGGAAATGTGAGGAAAATGCAAGGTACGGGTGCAGGTTTTTGGTGGCAGTGGGGGTGAAGCAGAAGTGGGAAAAACCTTTGTCTACAGAAGAATTTTAAATAACGAATAAAAGGTAAAAAATTTTGTTAGATATTTGAAAGTTTTATTCAGATAAAGATTTTGCCCATCTCTGGGGCGAAGGGATAGTTTGAAAGTCAGGTTTTAATTTTCATACGGCTGAGGCAGATATGGTAATGATAGGTACCTCTGGATCATTTTAGAAGGGTGAATTTCTGAAATTTGTGGGCATATCTTATTTATTATGGGCCCATTTCATCACCCAGGTCACAGTTTAAAAATTTAAACTTCCTTTTCACCACTGCTACTGTATATATACATAGAGAGAGAGAGAGAGAGAGAGAGAGAGAGAGAGAGAGAGAGAGAGGGGGGAGTAGACGCGTCGTCCTGGGGGTAGGTAGTAGAACGCGCGCGCGCGTGGGCACGCAACGTGGCAAGCGGCCACGCGCGACTCCACCCTGCGGGCCCACTGGCGTTCAGGGGCATGGGTGCGTTTTTGCGGCGCTGCAGGCACGCGACGCGTGAAATTTTTAGCGACTCGGATGTCGGGGAATTTCTGTGGAAGTGGATTGTGATGAGTAATGGGGTGGGCGATGGAGGGGATAGTTTTTGGGAATTTGGGGTATTGGGTTAGGTGCCTCGAGTGGGAGTTGGAGAAAGATGTGGATAGATTGTTGTGGGTGAGGAAGGTTGAGATGGTTTTTGGCATTTTGGTTTTTTCTTTGGGTGGTATTTAGGTTCTGAGTGCGAGGATGTTTCCTTGTGGGCATGATTTGAGGGTTCTAGAGGCACAAGAAGATTGTAGACGATTTAATTTGAGGTAGAAGAATCGTAGGGGGATTTTGGGTGATTGAGGTAGGAAGAGACGATTTTTGGAATTTTAGGTTTTGGGATTTGGATATTGGGAGAAAGATTCGAGTAATTTGTCTGAGGTTCAGACGAGGGGGTGTTTCGAATTTTGCGATTTTGGACACTGGAATTTTATATAGCTGTGTGTTTCTCTAGGCAAAAGTGGGATTAGAGAGCCCGGAATACAATTTTAAGTAAATCGTGAAATTGAATTTTTCCCAGGGAGTTTAAATGGGTCGACGAGGCGTTATACTTTAAGATAATAAGCTGCCCAGCAAAGTTAATGTTGGAATTTTATATGATTACATATTTCTCCTTAAAAAATGGAAAATGTGTATCCCAATCGAAAGTTCCTGATTTAGAACGTCAGATTGCAGATTCACATTCAAGATTCCAGGGAATTTATAGCGTCCCAATTACACCTCCCAATTCTCCAATAATGTGAATCAGATACTCAGTGCTGATCAGGCACACTTTTCTCGAAACTGATAAGCTGTAGCAACAAAAGTAACGCTCCTTTAGCACGCTACTATATAACTTTCACAAGTGTCTACGTTGTATTAAAAATAAAAGGGAAGTGAAACGCGATATCGCGTCGACCTCTATACACAATCGCAAGATATTAAATAATTATGCAAAGACAAAACGTCACAAATATAAATAACCTTTAACCCCTAAATCTTTTCCCCCTCTAATTCCAATTTCTACAATCATATTAAAACCCATTTAAATCTACTGTGTCCTTTCAAGTACCACTAAAAAAATCAATAAGCTCCCACCCTTAATTTTGAAATTCTATTAAAACCCTCTCAAATCCACTGTGCTCCCTCAAAAATTCGATGACCCTTCCCAAGTTCCACAATTCTACCAGAACCCCCGCAAATTTACTGTACCCCTTCAAGTATCACAAAAAATTAAATACCCTCCCACCCTTAATTTTTTCAATGCCATTAAACCCCCTCAAAAATTCAATAACTCCCCCACCAATTTCCTCAATTCCATCAAAACTCCTTGAAATCCACCGCACCCCCTCGAGCACCCCTGAAAGATTCGATAAACCCTTCGAAACAAACGTACCCGAGAAGGGACAATATGATCGCACAAGCTGTGGATACAATGGCCGAGAGTCGAAAGCGGCGGTGGAAATCTTGCGAAAAACGGAAACGGGCCCCCGATAGGGCCCCGTGGCGCAACCTGATCCAATGATCAGGGGAGTAATCGTGGCAGATGGCTTCAATGGCGCAAAACAATTTCGTCTCGCGGGGCAAATATTTTACTTGCAAACAGAGCATAATGGCCGCACGCGAGGGGGAGGGGCACGATGTTTCCCCGAGCTAGGAAAAGCCTGATACTTTGTGGAAACGCCGTCTGGCCCTTGCTAGGGCCCTCGTCCACAAAGGTATCGTGCTTTGACTCTGTGTTTGGAACCACCCCCCTCGAGGAAAGGCGACAACCCTCGAAACCACGAACAATATTTACCCCAAGATATTTAAAACCACCTACGACCTTATATCCTCCCACAAGTAACCAAAAATCGCGCGAAAGTCGTGCATTAAAAAATACCACGTCGTTCCTTGAACCTTTCTGCGCAAAATGTGCATTCCCCAAAATGATACAACATTGGGGAGAATGTTTAAAAAAAAATACAGAGACTCGACTGCTGGAAGAATCGTAAGGTGTTGCTTAAAACGTTTGAATTTTTTTGAGACCCTTCTGGAAGTCCACCTGGGTTTGCAAAATACACATTTTTTAGGGGAAAGTTCCAGGAATACAGTGGTATTTTTTATTACAGAATAATGAGTCTTGATATCTCGAAGAAATTGCACCCAATGAGATTTTTTCTAGAAAAGATTGTATTTGGTGTCCTGTAATGATTCGTTTCCAAATTTGAGATTTTTTTTGGGCCCGTTTACATTTTTAACATCGAGGAGGGTTCTCCATCCTTCGATACACGTCCGATCGCGTCGATTCACGCGGGATCCGAACCGGAATCGTTTTTCAGAGGACATTCCAGATTCCGCGGCGACCTTGTCCCAATAATGGCAGTGTCGCAAGCTGTCCACGATATCTCGAAAGGCAGAGAGCAGGTCAATTGGCCTGGATTTTTCTCCCGCTTCCTCGTGGAACCTCTAAATATATCCACGCCCCAATAATAAACAAATTGTGACCGATTCCAAGGCGCGACAAATACCAGAAGATTAAATCATAACTTCAAAGACACTAATTTTAAAGAAATTATTAGGTTAGCGCAAAAGGTCGCTCTCTATTGAGTCAAAGTCATTATTAAAAAGTAAAAATATACGAAGGATGATTTGAAAACTTCGCGGCCTTAACGGAATATTTTGCAAACCAGAACGAGAATTTTTACGTGTAGAAATTAAGTGTGGAGATTTGAGAGGGGGCTAATGTTGAATAATAGGAAATTTCCTAATGGAAAGGAAATTCTTAATTCCTAAAATTAAATTTTTAAATAATTCTTAATTCTTAAAAATAAATTCTTATAGAATTCTTAATTCTTAAAAGTAAACTTTTAAAGAATTCTTAATTCTTAAAAATAAATTCTTAAAGAATTATTAATTCTTAAAAATAAATTCTTAAAGAATTCTTCATTTTTAAAAATGAATTCTTAAAGAATTCCTAATCCTTAAAAATAAATTCTTAAAGAATTATTAATTCTTAAAATATTAAAAAATATTATTAAATACTGAATTAATTATACTTAAAAATTCTTAACACACTTCTTCTCTATCAGACCACGACGTTTTCAAATTTCAAATCACCCTGGCATATTTTTACTTTTTAATCATTACCAGATCAGCTGTAAACTTATTTTAAATCATTAATCTCGTAGTGAAACCAATTGTATCCTGTTTATAAGACCATAAAGTATTATTTCAGTCAAAAAAGAAAATTTCGTTTTTTTTGTACCTCCAAAATGGCTCAACCCCTTAATCAAAGTATTTTCTTCGGTCATCTCTGACCTTCCCCAATTTTCTGGTAAAAGTACAAGTAGCTATAAAAAGTTTAGCACCAGTATCCAGCTATTAGTCAAATGCAAATATAAATCTGCTTTTCCTGTACAATTTACATTTTTCGAGTCACGCCGGTATCAATGCCACGCGGGTTTTTTGCGATTCGCGTGGAATTCGCGCTGGAAAATTAGCAATTAACGCCCGTGTAACGCAACAGTCTCCGCTGGCACTCTCCTTCGATTAGCATATTGAACGTGACACACTAAACTGACGTCTTTTGCGTCAAATATGACGTCAATCGTCGCTGAACCGTTCTACTGCAGCACTTCTCGCTGCGTAAGGAAATTAGCAACGCGTTTTGCCAGTGACTCGCAGGAGGATATTGTCGGTGAGAGTTGCGGTGTGTCCTAGGTTTGTATGATAAAAAGATTGATTCACCCGAAATGATGGCATCGAGGAGGAAGTCTTGTGGAAGGTGGCAGGAATGATTTGTATGGATGTAGTGTCTTCTTGGAGAACCATGGTGCTTTGTACTTTGAGACAAAGCTGAAATTGGGCATAATAGTAGCGAATAATAGTGAACTTGATTATGATTGTTGTACGAATTTAGGATTTCTGAAAGAGAAATGGTATTGATGATGGGAATAGAGTTTAGCTTTGTTCGGTACTTTTGAAATGAAAAGTGCTATAGGAGATGGGAATGGAGTTAGCTTTGTTGAGCAACTAGGAAGTTTCTTTAACCTTTTCTGGAAAGAGAGCAGAGGGAAGCTTCAGAAGCTATTAGAAAGGGACCTGAGAATCAATGCAATACAATAAAACAGAACAAAAATGCTGTTCAGAAGTATTAGGACACCCACTCCGTGTGGAATAATTAAAATTGAATACCTCTCCCAAATTTTATTTTATTCGGTATTTTAAATGTAAAGCAGGGGATAGTATTTAATCTGTGCCAAATACACATTTTCTGTAAATATAGCAGGTGTCCTAATACTTAATACTTGTGACTAGTAGTGTAATTCGCAGTCATCACATGGAATTAAGAATCATTCCTACAGAAATTTCCATCACCCCCTAAAACCAAAAGCATTCTAGCCTTTGACTTTTAAAATATCAAAAGTTCCCTGCCACTGACTTTTAAAATATCAAAAGTCCCCTGCTTTCAATTTTCGAAATATCAAAAGTCCTCAGCTTTAAACTTTTAAAATATCAAAAGTCCCTTGCCTCCAACTTTTAAATATCAATGTCCACAGCCTTCATCTTTTAAAATATCAAAAGTTCCCAGCTTTCAATTTTTAAATATCAATGTCCCTAGTCTTCAACTTTTAAAATATCAAAAGTCCCCAGCTTTCAACTTTTAAAATATCAAAAGTCCCCAGCTTTCAACTTTTAAAATGTCAAAAGTCCTCCGCCTTCAACTTTTAAAATGTCAAAAGTCCCCAGCCTTCAACTTTTAAATATCAATGTCCCCAGCCTTCAACTTTTAAAATATAAAAAATCCCCAGCTTTCAATTTTTAAATATCAATGTCCCCAGCCTTCAACTTTTAAAATATCAAAAATCCCCAGGTTTCAATTTTTAAATATCAATGTCCCCAGCCTTCAATTTTTAAAATATCAAAAGTCCCCAACTTTCAATTTTTAAATATGAATGTCTCCAGCCTTCAACTTTTAAAATATCAAAAGTCCCTTGCCTTCAACTTTTAAATATCAATGTCCCCAGCCTCCAATTTTTAAAATATCAAAAGTCCCCAACTTTCAACTTTTAAGTATCAATGTCCCTAGCCTTCAACTTTTAAAATATCAAAAGTCCTCCGCCTTCAACTTTTAAAATATCAAAAGTCCCCAGCTTTCAACTTTTAAATATCAATGTCCCCAGCCTTCAACTTTTAAAATATCAAAAATCCCCAGCTTGCAATTTTTAAATATCAATGTCCCCAGCCTTCAACTTTTAAAATATCAAAAGTCCTCAGCTTTCAACTTTTAAATATCAATGTCCCCAGCCTTCAACTTTTAAAATATCAAAAGTCCCCAGCTTTCAACTTTTAAATATCAATGTCCCCAGCCTTCAACTTTTAAAATATCAAAAGTCCCCAGCTTTCAACTTTTAAATATCAATATCCCCAGCCTTCAACTTTTAAAATATCAAAAGTCCTCCGCCTTCAGCTTTTAAATATTAAAAGTCCCCAGCTTTCAATTTTTAAAACCTCGATTAGGCTCCATATTCTTTCCACAAGCTTTCAACTATCTCGAGACGACGACTCGAGGCGATCGATAAAAATCCCAAGCCACGTAATCACTTCGTGATATTCCAGTGCTGATTCAGAGTTAGCCATCGATCCAAGGGGGGTGGAAATGGCGGAGATGACGCGAGGTTCAGCCTCTAGAGCGGAAGTGACTGTAATGCGCGTGCAATTAGAAAATAACCTAAATTCAAGGAGGCTCGTGGTTCTCGCGAGAACGAGATCTCGCCAGGAAGGCGAAGAGGAGCGAGCCAGAGGCGTTTAACGGGCCGTCGACGAGGGAAATGGCCAATTATCAAGAGCAGACCACGTGGGCCGCACTTTAAGTCACAGTACACATCAAGTCAGCTGCAACGGGAACGGTCGTGTCACCTAGTTATAAATAAAATTACGTCGAGAGCAGCTTTTACGAAATCCCTCCTTTCCCAAATTCTTGGAATCCATTGATTTTGATTTACAATAGTTTGAATCTAACGGGGACCAAATAATTACCTATATCGACTCTTATACTTCGTGGCACTGGATTATTTGTTTTGTGATTTATGTATAAATATGTTTTGGGGTGTTATTTGTATGTTGGTGATTTTTGAGTTAAAGAGTACTGATGGTATTTTGAGTTAAAGTGTTGAAAATGGTGACGTAGGGGGAAAGTTGTTGAAACTCTACACATTTTTGAAAAATGGTTGTGGATTAGGTGCATTGTTTACTTTTGTAAATGGAAGCATAGGCAGTGAATTTAATTTGGTTGTTGAAGAAGTGGGAGATAGTTTAAGTATAGCGCTGAGGGATGTTTGATTATGTTGTTATTTTAGTTAATAGTGTTTAAGTGTTTATGATGAATGTTATAAATGAAGTAGTTTTTCTGAGTAAAGGAGATTCCAAATTCTGGGTTGTTTTACTTCATACTAGAAAATGATAAAGGTAAATGATGACAAAAAAATTTAATTTGACTTGCTTATTAAATAATTTTAAAAACCAAAGGAACACCTTCATTTAGATCTTGGATATGAATGAAAGTTCTGAGGCCACACTGGACTCTGATCATTTTTCCAGCTGCTCTCCTAAACCTCCATCATTCCACCCCCAAAACCCTCCCCCTTTTTTCTTTCGTAACTCAGAGTAATCTTCCACTTGAATCTTTCAAAATCTTAGTTCACCATAAAAGCTACAAAATAATGCAAATAACTAAAAGTCAACCAAAACTGGACTCCGATTTTTCCTCCCTTGTTTCTTTAAATAAACAAGCTACAAAGTACTATATAAGAACGAGGAAATAATGTTTCTTCAATTCCCCAAGAATGTAAAAACTCTTTTCAATGGTACATAACTATTTCCACAATTCTTTCTCGATTGAATCTTGATTAGTGACTTGAATAGAAACGATGAAGTCAAACAGGTATTTCAGTGAAACGAGTGACTAAAGAGGCTCGTGTTTGGAGACTTCAACGCTGGCACAGGAAGCGAAGTCGAAGGGAATGGTTGTAGTAATGATCGAGGAAAAACGTGACGATAATAACTTGAGGAAATACATTTTGCCATTGATCATTCATTGGACGGGGAAAGTTAATTTCCAAATGCTAAAAGTAGAGTGGAAGAAGATTTCCTAGCTCCTCACAACAGCCTCTAGTAAGATTTCAATTTTACCCTATTTAAGTTCACGTAATTTCAAAATAAAAAACGAGGTGTCCCAGTGAATCCCAATCAGGAGAATTGGCCCAAAAATTCTGTGTTTCCACTCCCAGCAGCGTGCCATTAATTTTATTAGAATTCAAGATAAAAACACGTAAACAATTTTATCCTCAGAATTTCTTCAGTACCTACGATGTTGATTTGACAATTAAAGCCAAAAATCGAGAGCAGGGGAGTAAGGAACCTTCTCCACCTTATAAAAGTTGGCAGGCATTGAAGACAAAATTTGGAAAAATATTTTTTTCTCTTCTCAAGAAGTTGTCTGTTGTTACAGTGATTAAGATAGTGATTCTGTGTCTTGTCATGGAATTTTCTGCTGCAGGTTAATGGGGGCGATGGAAATTGATATCTTCTGAAAGAGTTGCACTGTAGAGCGTCTGATTTTTCTAGCCACTATCCTAGAAACGTCTAATACCTTTCCTTTCGACGGACGAAAGCGGATACGCGGTTTACGCAACGCCAACCGTGCTCCACAAACAATGCGCGTTAATTCTCTTCTCGCCTGTACAGGCTGTTGCAAAAAGAGGGTTCGGGATTTGAAGGATGGATTAGCGGTTAATAAGCTGGGGATTTTCGAACGACCAGCTGACGTTTGGAGGAATTAACAGGTCGAGGAAGTGATGGGTTTAGGAATGTAGTAGGTGAATTGAAAGAAGCACAAATAGTGAAGAGTACTGAAGCAAGTACTGAAGAGTTAATAGAATTCTTAATTTTTAGTGATACGAATTTGATTTTGAAATTCTAGCTCTGGCAAGTTTAACATTTAGAGGGCCGGGATTTTTTCATTGAAATTGTAAATTTTATTTATTTAAAATTTATGTGTATATATATATATATATATATATATATATATATATATATGTATATATTTTTCATTGAAAATTTCATTCGGGATTTTTTCATTGAAATTGTAAATTTTATTTATTTAAAATTGATGTGTGTATATATATATATATATAATTGTAAATTTTATTTATTTAAAATTGATGTGTGTATATATATATATATACACATAAATTTTAAATAAATAAAATTTACAATTTCAATGAAAAAATCCCGAATGAAATTTTCAATGAAAAATATATACATATATATATATATATATATATATATATATATATATATATACACATAAATTTTAAATAAGTAAAATTTACAATTTCAATGAGAAAATCCCGGCCCTCTAAATGTTAAACTTGCCAGAGCTAGAATTTCAAAATCAAATTCGTATCACTAAAAATTAAAAATTCTATTAACTCTTCAGTACTTGCTTCAGTACTCTTCACTATTTGTGCTTCTTTCAATTCACCTACTACATTCCTAAACCCATCACTTCCTCGACCTATTATATATATATATATATATCACCAAAATGGCCGGCAAAGTATCCAAATTCTTAGGTGACCACTATAGTGGTTAGTGAGGCTGGGTCCTCTAAAGCTTAAGGTAGACCAAGAGAATTTCAAATTTCCAGTGACAAAAAATTTCTTCGAAATCCCAACTACTGACAGGTATAAATTAAATTAAAAGAATTCCCAATTCCCAGTGACAGAAAATTTCTTCAAAATCCCAACTCCGGGCAGGTGTAAATTAAATTAAAAGAATTCCCACTTCCCAGTGACACAAAATTTCTTCAAAACCCCACTCCTGACAGGTGTAAATTAAATTAAAAGAATTCTAAATTCCCAGTGATGCAACGATCCAATGATCAATGATGCAATGATCCAAAATCCCAACCTTTGACAAATGTAACGCAAATGAATAAAACCTCAAGTACAGGGATAAATAAATCAGTGAAATTCCAAATTCCCACTAACACAAAATTTCTTCAAAATCCCCACCCTAGCAAGCCTAACCGAAATCCAGAGAATTCCAAGTGCAACGAGATCTCCCCCAGCAAAATCCAAAATCCAAACAACGCAAAACCGACAGAAGGAGCCCCTAACCGAAACCCTCAGCCCAGCATCCCAAAAAACAAGACACCAGTCACACTTCCAACTCAACGTCCTCCAAAGCCCCCCGGATTTATTAAGTGGATTGCCAGCTCGAGGAGGCGCCCTCCCCAAAAAGGACCATCACCTTCTCGGTCGACCCGGGGTGTGCAACCCCCCCGTAGACTTACAATAATGTATCACGACAGCGATTCTCGAATTATACGAGAAATCCTGGGGCGTGTCTGGTCACGTGTCACCGAAAAGCTGCAGCTTCCAGACGACATTGGGGGGGCACAAGGGGGGGGGGCAGGATTTTCCAAAGCGAGAAGCAAGCCTCCTGGCCCTTCCGGGACCGGTCTGGTATCAGCTGCGCCTCGTTTAAACACGGAAATTCATAAGTCCGAGTATGTTGCCCCCCTGCCCCCTCCTCTTTTGGGGTTGAAAAAAACCTCCGGTCTGCGGGCACAGGGGGATGCAAGGGGCGAGATAGGACAGGAACGATCGCGTCTAAGCCAGTTCCAAACCTCTCCCTCCCCCATGAACCCCCTTTGATCTCCACACCCCCGTGCCCCCTCACCCTTATTTCCAGCTGAACTGGGAGCAGCCTGCATCCCGATGCGATTGAGAGGCTAAGAGTAACTGCTCCTTCGATCACCTTTTTCCCTTCCTGGTTTATCTGATGGCTGGAGGGTGGGGTTGGGCAGAGGGGGGGGCTGATGCGTTGCATTATTGGTGGGACTAGGGGGGCCAAGGGTGGCTGGGAATGGGCTACTTGTGGCATATTCTGTATCGTGGATAGCTTCTTGCAGATGTGTTTTGTTGGATGGGACAAGGTGTTGCAGAGGGGGTTGAAGATTTAGGGGGCTTGCTAAGGGGGGTTGATGCTCGTGGATTAATTCTTTAGCAGGGGGTTTCTTTGAGGATTTTTTAAATACGCGGAGATGAGTATGTAGTGAAATGGGAGAAGGGTGCTTTTTAAGGGAGTCGAATGTAAAATGGCAACATTTATCGTTGTGCCAAAAATGAGCAGGAGCAAAATTTAAAATTGATGTTTACTTTGGAAGGATTGATTCCGTGGGTTTATGCTTAAGATTTCCTATTTACTATTTTTTAAACACTCTGTTCACCGTCAAATGGGGTAACTTTGACCGCAAAACTGGATTTTAAAATAAATTACTCTATCATCCAGTGTGTAACAGATATTATTCTCAAACAAAGTATCTTGGATAGCTTTAATTGCCTACTTCAGGATGCAATTTATCTGAGAATAATACCTGTTGTATGATAGATTCTAGAAGAATTAGTTTTAAAATTCAGTTTTCGGGCCAAAGTATCCGCATTTAACGGTACTTTCCTACCGAATTCCAGAAATATCCTTAAGCACAAAATCCTCCAAGAAACAACCCTATTTAATTCATCCCCGTGCCACCCACCTCGCAACCCCCTATAAATTACGCAGCATTATATCAACATAATAATTTCACGCGACAGTAAAGACACTTCCAGTGACTATTCGTCTCAGACACGACACCCCAAGGAGTCACCCTCTCGCCACGGGGTTGCTCGGCGAGAGGAGTCCCTGAAGAGACCCCCAGAGATTCCAATTTCGATTACAATTGATCCGTAACGACGGTAACCGATACGATGGAAATGAAATCGTGGAGGATGCTGGTCGAAGATCGTGGCTCGAGCCATCGAGCCACCCCCGCGCGTGCTACCAGCTGCCCCTAAACGCTAGGCGTTAAGCCTCGGGGAAGCTTAGGGGGTGCCGTCGCAACAGAAGGAGCGGGTGCTACCGGGGTGGAGAGCAACATGGTGAAGAATATAAGCAGTGCGAGGCGTGCACGCTTAATTCTCTTTTTACAAGATAGATACGTTCCTGAAAAAATCGTGTAAAAAAAGATACCGTGTATATGAAAAATTGAGGATTGTACTCAGATCGCAATCATACCAGTAAATCATGCAAAAACAGAATTTAATTGCTTTCTGGACCATGTTTAATCAAAATCGTGTGAAAAGAGAATTAAGTGTATTAACATTTCTACTTAGCCTGACGAGGTAGGGGAGAGTGGGGTAAAATGGAACATCAATGTTTCTCTTAGATAAGAGCTGCGGATGAGTTGGTACCGCCTGACATGGGACCAAAGGGTCCTCACAGCATTTTGTGACAGACCACATACCCGTGCACACGTTATTTTTCCGTTAAGAGAGTTGGAAAACTTTCCGGTATCGACGTTTCAATATTGTGTTGTATTTTCGACCACTTTTCGGCACTTGGATTTCGAAAATTAATAACGGCAAGTACATCGGTGGATTCTATAGTCCTTACGCTACATTTTGATATATTAAAAAGTTCTTTACCTCACGCTGAAGTGTAAATATTAAATGTTTACTAAATGACTGCATGTGGAGCAAAACGGAACACTTTTCGTGGGGTAAAACGGAACACCTATTTAACCCAAACCCACCAATCCAATTGTCTTGAAACTTTGCAGGCTGCGTAGTTATGATGACAATACAAAATTATGAAAAAAAAACAGGAGGGGTGAAATAATTACCCAGTCATCAATAAATATAACCCATAACCACAAATCCAAACGACTTGAAATCAGCCTGTAACCACAAATCAAATCATTTCAATCCATATGCAATCAGCACATAACTATAAATCAAAACTTAGAAACTAAAAAGTAAATAATAAAAAAAAATATGAAAAAATAAATTTTTTGAGTTAAACAATTTTATTTAAAATGCACTAAAAACTAAATAATCTCCATGCACGTGTTAATATTCATTATTCGTGTAAAAATAGATGTGTGTTTGGTTATTTTCAGTCATTTTTATGATACCTGGAAATATATTTTTTCTTATGTATATAATATATATTTTTTTATATTTTATTTGTAATAGTTATACCTAAAACTTATCTTTATAGTTTTTAACATAAATGAATACATTTTAAATCATAAAAATAAAGATTTTGTACGTTTACATGGTCTTCAAGTGGGTGTTCCGTTTTACCCTACCACATGAGCGAGGCGAAGGTTTCAATACCTCCGGTAAATCGCATTTTCCTTCGTTCCTAAAGATTTTTCTTAACAGTGGCTTTGATTTTCTTATAGTCTAAGGTCCACTGAACACTCCCGTTGAAGTCCCGTGTCTTTTTTTCTTTCCGATTTTATGTTATTACCCTCCAAAGTTAAGCGTTCCGTTTTACCCCACTCTCCCCTACTATAAATCTCTATGAGGTGTTCCAGACTTCCCCAGAATAATAAACGTATAAAAGAAGATACGCTAAATAGGAATTAAATCAGAAATGAGAAATTAGAGAATTAAAACATCTCCTGATAATACTTAAGATATAATAATAAGAATTAGAACCCCCTTAATAATAACTGTAAAAGTAATGGCAGAGGAAAAGCTTCCACTTTTTTTCCATCAGCAATTAATCGAATCTGCAGTAAGCTCTGAAGGACTCTCACCCTTCTCCTTCTGAAGCTCACTTTTACAGGCTTATAATACTTCTACGATGAATCAAAATTAATTACCGATCAAAAAACTGCCTCGCTCACTGCAATATAGCTTCCCAATGCCCCACGATGTCCAAAGAAAATTGAAATCCCATAACTATGCTCCACGTACATCTCACCCCCACCAACATAGCGAAATGTATAAGCATCACAGGCGCACGCGACCCCCAAGTGCCTCAAAGAGGGGGGTCAGGCCAGGGTGTCTCCTTGCTTCGTCTTTCCTGCCCTTCGACGTATCCCTTTTCTTTCCAATTCAATCTCCCCCTAGTCTCTCTATCCCCCTGAGAGGGAACAGGAAAATACATATTTCGAGGGTGGCGCAGGGGGTCGAAGAGATTTCGAGACACGGGGCAGCTGCTCTGTCTGCTCGGAGGACGCTCACCCCCCCCGAGACGACGACGCATGCAAATCGGCCAGCGACTCCCTCGGCCCCCTCCTCTACCACCCCCCAGCAATCGTCCTTGCGGCTTCGTAAATAATGCAACGGGCGAACGGACGACGAGGGGGTGTAGGGTAATTAAAAAGCAGCGTCGTGGGGCATTTAAGCGCGGGAGGTTCTCCCTAGTCGACAGCTGAGGGCACCTCGAGAGGGTGCTCGTCGCGCCTCTACAGACCCTCTTCGCGTACCGCCGCGTCATCGAGCGCAATTCAGACGCCCGTCACTCTTAATCACCAATTACCGAATCCTCACCGGTCCTCGGGCTTTCAGAAAGCGTAATTATTATTGTATCAACCGGGCGAGGGTTCGCGTGGTGGTTAGAAATAAAGCACCCTGCGTGCAATTTAGATGACGTTGTTTTGGTCAAAGACACTTCTTCCCTCGATTTACTATTTTATTGATCGGTGGAAAAGTTAGGTCGATTTGTGGAACTAAAGTTAGTATTAAGAGTAAAAATATATTAGAAGCTTTTTTAATACATTAAGATTCATCACCGTAATATTTCGTTCCTTACGCAGACTTAAAAAAAAAAAATAAAAAAAAAGAAGAAGATAAAAAAGTTGGTAATTTTTATACTTCTTTCCAAAATTCAATGAGACGTTAAGGGGTGAATCTATGGGGTGAAGTATTTTTCTTGGTTATCTATGACCTTCTGTCATTTTTCTTAAAAAATTGTGGAAAAGGTATAAGTAGCTATAGTAAAAAATAAATTTCCTTAAGCTTAATAATAAGCGAATAAACTTTTGCCTCGATCTAATACTACTACACTTTCCCAAAATTTTCTTTTGGGTTTACAAAATTCTAGCACCCCCTATCGAGTATTAATCGGCAAAAAAATCGCCGTGGTCACCCGCAAGTACAGTGGAGCAAAATCTACTTTTCCATCAATTATCGAGTAATCTGCGGCCCGGAGGTCTCCGGATCCCTTCTCTGGATCGCCCTGTACAGAGGGAGAGAGTAGCTGGACGATCGGTGAAAGAGCTAGAGGAGGAAGGGTGAACGGCGGAGGGTGGGGAGGCACGGAGGGCCTCTGCTCGAGTTTCGGCGCCGAGGGGAGCGGAATTTTTGAAAAAACAGGTTATGGAGGGCAAGAGGCGCGTGCCCGGCGACGTGTCCCTAGAGTCGGGCAGCTGCGCCCGTCTGAATGGGACGTGCCCCGAGTGAGAGCATGTGCGATCCACGGTTTTCTGCCGAGGCATATGCGTGGACGTACGAACCGGTGCGGCTTTGGCCATCGAATCGCGCCGAGAGATTATGAAAATGTACAGCGGCCCTCCTTCTGCCTCCACCCCTCTATCCTTGCCCCGCTAGACGCTCCACGGTGCGGACTGTAGACGAGGCGCAACAAAGTGAGGGGAAAGCGAGACGCGAGCCCTTATTTCAGGGTTTATAGTAATAACCGAGCCGGGGTGTGGTAATGAGTAAATTAGAGCCGATTCTGAAGGAGTCCGGGCGCGTAATTACTGATTTAGTGGCATGAAAGTTAGTGTATGGTCAGTGAACGGAGCTCGTGCGGGGAACGCCCGTGAGGCGTTCAGGGAGCGTGGCTGGGGAATGGGACGGAAGGGGCTCCGCACGTGGTATGGTGTTGAGGGAATTAATGTGGGAAGTTGAATTTTTTATTAAAGCAGGAGGAAGGGGGTATAACGTTTAGAAAATTGAAGTTGATGGAGGATGTTAATTAAGGGGATGCAGCAATAATTATGCAAGAGTAGATTACAAATTAAAATTCACAAGGACAAATAAAAAATAAAAAAAATTCAGGAGGAAATAATAAAGGTAGTCAATGTTTTCCCCCTGCTCCTTAGTTCACTCTCCTATTTCACAGAAGATTTCCAAGCCCAGAATTGAAATCGTGAGCTGGACTGCTTTCGAATTTCCTTTCCTCGCCCCCATTTCCGAGTTCCTGCGTGGAGAAATTACGTCAGACGATGGACGTTTCCAGAACGAGAGGGAAACTGCTCTTCGCCAACTGTGCGTCGCGATTCTTAATAGACGAAAAGGGAAAGAGGGAGCAGAACCAGCCGGTTACAGCCAGCTGGCAGATGGATCCATGTTGATACGATCGACGGGAATCGATCTGTCTGGTTAATCAGCAGCGAGCAATATTATTCCACATTTCACGCCGCAGGCTTTCGTCGCTCTTAGGGCCCGCACCCCAATTTTAATTGCTCTGCCCCCTGATTATGTATTTAATGGCGTCGTAACTTAAAATGCAATTAAACCTGCAATCGCCATATGCGGGGTTTTCACTGGTATAAGGGTGAACGAGTGGAATGATTAACAGTCATGTGGATATGTATGTGTGAAAGTAATTGATTTCTGAGGGTTGAAGGAAAAATTTATTTTAGATTAGAACTGTTTTCCCCAATCTTTTTTTAGTCGAAATTCTCTTTTATAATATTCTAATAATCTGCGACCTCCTCCCCATGCAAGATAAGGTAAATTTAATAAGGTAAAGAAAATACAATAAAAATAGGTATTTCAGAATATAATGCTAACTTACCGTTAAGGAACTAGTTTCTGATCAGTTTAGAGGGCTTCCCGTTTTAATATTTATTTTTAACCTAATAGAAGTTTAAACCATAGAGTTTTTTATACTAAAAGATGAATTAATGTTTACACTTTAAGGAAAAATTTTAAATAGTTGAAAATAAGTATAATTTAATTATTTATAAGCTACGGAATAATAAGATTACTTGGAACTAGTTTTTGTTCATCTAAAATACATGGGAACTAATTTCTTATCAGGTAAGGAACTAATATTTGATCAGATACTAATACTAATTAAAAAGAAAGTACTATATAAACTTATTTTTAGTATTATATCATTTAAATTTAATTTTTTTATAATTTTACAATGTCCTAAACTAATTTTTATTCAGGTGATCAACAATTCGTTCCACAAGAAAAAAGTGGAACTAAATAATGATCACTGACTTTTAAAGCAAAATGGTACATATAATACTAAAATACAATGTAGATACATTGTAAAGTAAACTACTCTAAGCAAAATGTATGATAATAACCTTTAATACCGCAACAACCAGCAAAGAAATCGACTGTGGCGTCGATGGTGATCTCTTACTTCGAACAGTAAGAGATGGCGTTCAACAGAGACTTCCTTCAAGTGAACTACCTTACACATTTATTTTCACAAAAACTAACAATACTAACCGCTTTCATAGTCAACACATATATTTTTCAATTATCAATTTTTATGTTAGTAATTATTTCAAACAATTATTTATTGACATAAACTGAAAAGAACGATTTATTTCATGAACTGATAAAAATTAATGCCTGATCAAGAACTAGTTCCTTAAGGGTAATAATATTAAAAAAGAAACGTAGCGACACCCCAGAAAATACTTGGAGGTCGCGACTGGGAATTACTGTAATCATTAGAAGAAGTTTGCATCACTTAACTATTTACAAAATATTCCATCAAGTTCCATGATATTTGAATAGGAACATTTGAGATTGATCAACTCCACATTCAGGGGTTCCAGAAAACAGTGTATAGGCAGAGATGGGCAAAATTTTTATTTAAATAAAATTTCGAATACCGAATAGAAGTTAAAAAAATTAATCGTCACGTGTCGAATAAAGTTAACTCGGGTTAACGAGCGAATGACGAATAATTTTTTCAACTTTTATACGTTATTCGAAATTTTATTTGAATAAAGCTTTTGCCCATCTCTGAGATGAAGTCCCTGTGGGCCTCACTGAAAATCTTATATCAAATTTTCTTTACAATGTCTTTCACTCAGAAGAACATCTATCCAAATAATTTCTCTATTTAAGATTGTGTACTATATCCAAGTAAAAGTCAGTGGAGTCTCGGTAATCCGAAGTGGGACTCAAAGACGTTCAGATTAAGCTTTCAATTTCTCGATAAAAACTCTACTTAGAAGAGAATACCTCGAAAATTGATCCTTATTGGAAAGGATTACTATAATTAAGCGAAAGTCAGTTTAACCAGAGTTCTGATTAAGCGAAGCTCGCATTATCGAGACTCCGTTATATTGTCAGAGCGAAAGGATGCCCAGGAGAGGATAGAAGAGGATAGGAAAGATAAAATCACCACCCTGAAGGATGACCACCAGCGAGGTGTCGCGAGGATGCTAGTCTTGAAGAATATCAACGAGGTGGCCCACTAGAAAAGGTAAAGGGAAGGAACCAGGAGCCCTTCGAGTGGAAAGAAGAGACGAAGGAGGCGTATCGTTATCGATACTATCGCAGAGTATCTGTTAGCTGCTGGATAGGGAATCTGCGCTGAAGCACGCCACCAGAGACACTGTTCTCATCGAAGAAGGAGTGAAATTGATTTGCACAGGAGCAGGATTATTAGAAGTTTTTGGTCGTTTATATTCTTCAAGGAAAACTGATCAGATTTTAACAGAAAAAAATACAGGTATCTTGGAACGGTGTGGATGTTAATTCATACGTGGTATAAATCGTACAAGTGATTTCTTAAAAAAAATAATTAAATCTGAATGAAAATTATTTCTTTTTTTTTAAGAATTCAAATGCTTGTGTATGTTATCATTTTTTGGTGAAAAGTAGCTTTAAATATAAAATTGTAGGATATTGTAAGCAACCTAGTTACTTCTTTTAGATTCTAGGTCGCGATAAGCTTTTATGAAATAAAGTAAGGGTACTTTATTAATTTTAATTCAAGTTTAAGTGGTAAGGCTTGAAACGATTCCACTTCCCTCTTCGCTACGCCAGTGGTTTCATATGAACATCCGACGATAGGATAATCTCGATACATCACGCAGATTAGGCTCAAGAGGGACGCTTCACGCGCCTCTTCACCCAGAGGAAGATCAACGAGGTGGCCCACTTCACGGAGATATAAAGAAGAAAAAGGGACGCGTCGAGAGAGGGTTGAAGAAGGGCTCGTGGCACGTCGGCATAAAAAGCGTCGTTCGTGGCCAACGAACCCAGAAAGGACATTTATCGTCCCATTAACGACGATTCCTGTTTACCTTTCCACCCCTAGAGCCGGTCTACCCTAATTAAATTTGTCCAAACCCCGCCTGCCAGAAACAGGTTGCCCTCCATTCTTCAATTGAATTAATAATCTTGAAGTGTTTGTAACCCCAGATTTTTCATTTGAGAAACTAATCGGGCTCTTATTAGCTATTAGCTGAATTTTTGAAAATCAATTTGGAGTTCTAAAACTAGCGAGATTTGAATATTCCAAGGGTTTTTATATAGAGTAGTGCCAGAACAGTCGACTGACATGTAGTAGTGTTAAACAGAAAGTTCAAACTCTGAAAAAGTAATAAAAATACAAAGAGTTGTATTTTAAAATATATATCCTATGGGATATATATCGAGGGTTGCTAGAAATGAACAATGATTGCAACCTGATGCTTAAAACCTAGTATTAAGTTAGTTATGCAGAGACATGAAAATATGTGTTCTAAAAATTTTTTTCACCACCACTGCAATTTCAAAATCCCACAGCTGACAATTTACAGATCCACAGACCCAAACTATTTTATCTAGATAGACAAAATCTAGAATATAGGTCCCAATAAAATACCAACAACACAACTTAAACACCAATTTTTCTACCCTCAGAACCACAGATCCAGCAGCCTCTAAAGGCGCCAAAGCCTACTCCCTCTAGAACAAACTTAACATGTCAACTACCGTGATTATCCCCCACTTACACTAACTGTATCGTGTCTCATCAAAGCTATTCCTACCATATATTTTAACAGTGCACTTACTATCGCTCAGAATTCCTCATAACAGTAAAATTAATCAAAAACACTATAAATCCAAAGGTTCGTTTATTCCAAACATCCTAAATAAGTGAAGTCATCCGCCTAGAAACCCTCAGGTATGCACTTATCCCCAATGCAGGGAAACGTTACACGTTTCAACACTAGAATTTGGTAATAAATTTACCATTTCCAGTAGTATAAATACTATATATATAATTCTGATTATTATATTAATATATTTTTTAACAATATAAAAATTAAAAAAATACGAACGAACGTTTCTTTTCCTTGCACAACGTATTTAACAAGTAACCAGTCATTTTCTACTGCTCTGGTAGAAATATGTATACATTAATTATCGACAGTTCTAAGTGTTAAGCGTGCAGAGGTCTCAAGATCTAGCTCGCGAGCAGGGCGCGAGGGGGTCGCGGACCGGCCAGCAGCGGCAAGGGTGGAAAGAGGGGGGATGGAGGAGAGGAACGTGTCGGGCGTGGGTCGATCGATGAAGAGATAAAAAAAAACCATGCAGCTCTCGATGGCATAATAGCCACGGGAGGGCCGGATAGACGAGCAGGACGTATCTTTTCCACTCGACGGGGCCGCGGCGGGGCCCGGGGCCCCAGCGACGGGCCGCAAGCGGGTCCGGCGCGTCGTGTGTGCGGGCATGGGTCCAAAGTAGACGGGCAGCTCGCACATGTTCCCTCGCCTCGTGCACAAGGGTATTCATGGCGTGCAGCTGCCGAATGCACTTCAACGCCATTACCTGTTTTTCGCAACGCTCGCTCGTTTGCGCCTGGCCGGGGCACGCGCCCGTCTCGCGCGCCCGCGCGCGAGCGCCTATGTATGCGCACACGGCTACGCACGTGAAATGTAGCCCCGAAATCGAGGCGGGGGCTAATGCGTGCCGAAGGGCTCTCTCCTTCTCTCTCTCCTCGGGGGAATAATAAGGCTTCCGTGTGTCCCTGCCCTGGCCACCTTTTGCGCCAACTTCGGCTGCGAGTCGGATATGCGCGCGGAGAGACTTTTGGGACTGACGGTGGTGCGGATGGGCATCAGCCATCAGGTTAGACGGGGTTCGAGTTGAGGAATTTTGGGAGAAACGTAAGGATGCTTTGGATAATTGTTTTGTGAGGTGGAAGGGGTAGTTGTGCTAGTTTTGGAGGTTAGGATTTAGGCAGAAATACGGGGTAGTTGGAGGTTTTTTTGTGGGATTGATGGGGTTTCTGAGGTGGCAGAAGGTGTAAGGTTAGGGTTTAAGCTGAAATAGGGGTTGCAGGAATTGGCTTGAGTGATTCTTTTTGAAGTAGATGGGGGTGGTTGTGCTGGGTTGGGAGGTTAAGATCTGGGTAGAAACAGGGGTAGTTGAGGGTCTACTGAGGTGGGAGGTTAAGATTTGAGCAGAAACAGGAGTAGTTGAAGGGTGTTTGGGGCAATTAGTAGGGTTGGTTTGGGTGTTTCTTTCTGAAGTAAAAGGGGGTGGTTGTTGCTGGTTTGGAAGGTTAAGATTTGGGTAGAAACAGGGATAGTTGGAGTCAGGGAAGTTCGCGGAATTTTTTCCAGTGAGTGATAGGCACCTTTAACTAACTAAAAATATTCACTTTTTTAGTGTAAATTTAATAAGATACGGTTTTAAAAACAAACGAATTTTTCTCAAGCCAGGGAGGGTTTCTGAGGTGGGAGGAAGTGGTCATGCTGATAGAGCTTACCTCCATAGATAGGGGTAAAATTTTCTAAGTACTTGTTGAATAAGTGATTGCACAGTTTTTGTCTCGAATTTGTGTGCCCGTAAATTAAGCCATCCACAGTTCAAGAATAATGGAAGATAATGGATAACGATGTCCCGTGAAATAGAAACGAGACTAATGCGCGTATGGCCCTTCTCGAGTTTAAGGGAAACAATAAGGCTTCCAGGCGTACATGGTATCGCGGCGATGCGACCAATGAGAGTTAAAAAAAAAAGAGGAGGACCAGTTTATTATAGGAGAGCAATTGGGGCCTTGGGATAAGGAAAATGTACAAGTGCTGCAAAAATTACCGTTTTTTTTTTAAAGGAAATGAACTTAATATCTCCCACTAAAGTGCTGGGATATATTACACCAAAATATAGCATTCTTTAGCAGCTTCTCTGTCTCTCTAAATTGACAATTCCTTACGTCATCGCAGCTGTCAGTTTGTGAAGATTTGTAAAACCTCCGACGCAGCGGCATTTTTCATTTTACTTATATAACAACGCATTTCTTCATAACGGTCGGAACACACGATGTTGCTGTTGGAAGGAAAAAAACTGAGACAAAGGATACTCGACGCGTGCATGTCCTTGGTTACGCAAGAATTGATTTTTTTCTTTTTTGTTTGATATCCGACTCCCAGCGGTAAAAGCCGATGAATAACAGCGGCGACGAGTGTTCTTTTTCTACTGTATTCTGCTCCCAAGGGACGAACAACGGTTATTCACAGTTTGTTTTCTTAACGCGCTCGTCGCGAAGGACATCTTGCATGGTCGATTTCCGTTACTTGGCAGATAAACAGATACGGCGTTGAAAAACACGAGACTCGCTTTATTGTAAATCGTTGTTACTTCCTTCGATTTTGAAGATGTATCGACCTCGAGGGGAACAGTGCTATTAATACTGAGTAGGGGTACAGGTGTACCAAGCAATAGTGACATTCATGGGTGGAGTTAAGAAGAGGTATGGGCAATGTGGGCATGCTTGGCTTACGGTATTCTCTTTGTGCGTGCGCAATGGACACTTCTCTATTGGCCCATAAGTATAAACTCGTACTGAAGATGAGGGAGTCAGCTGTAAACTCATTTTGGAGAACTCTACTAGATATTCAGAGGGAATTATCTGCAACCATATGGAGGACGATTGGGAACTTCTCCAATCTATTTAGATGAGGGAGTCATGTATATCCTTATTGAAGATCCCTACCATCTAGGGTAAATCCGGGAGACGTGGTCGGGCCGGAGAGTTGGTCGAGTCGCTATATTTCAGACTCTATATGTAAAAATGCGTTAAAGTGCACACCAATTACTTCTCTAGAAGCCAAACAATTGAATGAATAGCGTCACTTCGGTTCCTTTTGTTTTTTTAGATTTATAGGCTATAAAAGGTAAACTGAGGTTACATTTAACATCTTTTGTCAAACAACGGTGTACAGAATCGTATTTAAAATATACTTCCAAGTTTATTTTCGTTTAATGTTTGGGAATAATAATATAGTAGAGATATTGAGGGACAATGCAGCCAAAGTATTTAGCCGTATTAACTCTTCCTCTCAGAACTAACGAGAAGACCATCTCTCGCTGCAGAAAGGAGAGATGGTCGAGTTATTATTTTTATTTATATTGTTACTTTTTATCATTATTTTATTATTATTATTTTTGTTTATTTAGTTTATTTATTCACTTTTGTATTCGTATTGTACTTGTTTGGTGTAAATAAATTAAATATCAATGAATCTGTACTTAGTTGTATTCACTCATAAATAATTTTGCTTTATCCTTTGTTAATTTCCTGTGAATAATTATGTGAGTGGTCTCTGTCAACGACGAAAACTATTTCTCCCGGCACCTCACACGAAAGTGGTCAGATGTCATGACTTCACTTTTTAACACGATTTACAGTAGTTTTTCTGAATCAGCATAAAATTCTGAACATAATAGGTTTGTTCTGATAAAATAAGTAATATCTGTATTAGTTTCTATCTGTTTTTTTTTTTAGTTTTATTAGGTCGACCGCGTCTCCCGGATTTACCCTACTCACAATCAGGTGAGGCAGTGATATGTACCTACTTTAGAGACCAATTCCGGTGTGGAAATCATCTATACCCCTACTGAGAAGCCATGCCACCTATTCAGATAAAAGAGTCATCTCTACCTATTTTAGAGAGCCCTATCACTTCAGACGAGGAAATCATCTGTACCCTTATTGAGGATCACCACGACCGATTCAGATGTGTCATCTATACCTACCCTTATTGAATATCCTTACCACCTATTCAGATGAGTAGTGTGTCTACTACACCCCTATTGAAGATCCCTACTACATATTCAAATGTGCACCTAGAAATTTTCGAAAAATCGATTTTCCGATTTTTATATTTTCTTGAAGTAAATCTTGAAAATATTCCTCGGAAGTGTCAATTTAATCCGACCAAAATTGACAAGGTTATACGCATGTAAGTAGGTAGCCGTTCCTCGGCGTAGCGCTCAGACCTCAAACTTTAAACGCGCTTTCCTCAAAGTCATGTTTTCAAACTTGGTGACACAAATGGGGACACATAACTCAAAAATTAATGAACCGATTTACTCGAGGCTTTGCAGGCTTATTTTAGAGTTAAAGATCTAAGCGCTATCAGGAGCTTTTCCTTTTTCTTCCCTAGATTTATTTTAAACACAGAAAAACGAGTGTTTTTTTTCAAATATCGATGCTTCAACTTTGCATAGTCGCCATTTTGTCTCAAAATAATTTTCCCAAAATCGAGCCCAACAGCCCCTAGATAATTTCAGACATTATCTATAAAAAAAATCGAATTTTCAATTTCGGATGATCCTGTACCGAGCTAAGGTTGTCACCGCAAAGCGCCTACAAAAAAGTACATCTCCGGGCATTGCTTATAACTCACAAACCTTTCAATACTTTTTACCACGAAAAATACTGAAATATCCGTAAGATGTACTCTTTCCAATAGACTAATGTTTAATAATAAAAGTTTATCGGTTTTTCTAGAAAAAATTCCCGAAGAAGCATATTGTTTTGATCGTTTTAGGTAGGCCTCCCCCCTTATAGGTCCCTACCATCTATTCAGATGTGTCATCTCTACCCTTATTAAAGATCCCTACCACCTATATCATCTGAGTCAACTCTACCTATTTCAGAGACCCCTACCAAGGCAGATGAGGAAATGATTTATCCCCCACTGAAGATCCCTAAGACTACCTATTCAGATGCGGGAGTCATCTTTACTTACATTGAAGCTCCCTCTCCATTCAGATAAAGGAATCATCTCACCAAGTCCACTCACCCCTGCCCTCGTCATCTTCGTCACAGACCCATGGTCCAAGGAAAACGAAATCGACGGATTACGAAACACCCATCGTTATCCCCCGCTTGGGGAAGTAGGGCGTCAAAATCTGCCAGTTCGCATTGTTTCCAGACACAAGTGATCAGTATGGAGCGAGACTCGTTGCGGAATCCCGCGCGATTTCCTCTCTGCTCGTCACACACGACGAAAGGGACGCGAAGGAGAAAAAGGAAAGAAAAAAATTAAACGAACAGACACGGCGGTTATTGTCCGTCGTAATGAATAGAGGTTCCCGATTCTCTCGTTTCGCGCGGGACAATGAGTTTCTGGAAAAGCCGAAAGAATTCTTACGCGCCCACGGAAACAATGGCGGGCCCCGGAGGAGATTGTAGGCGCCCCCCTTTACGGCGTATTAATTTCTACGGCCTCCTTCGAATTGCGACATAATAAACGGCTACGGCCCAGCCACAACCGGCTATTTTTTTTCTAACGCAGAAGAAGGATTCTGCTTCGTTGCCTGCTGGCAGATCGGAAGATACGCGTCATCACGGGCAATTCCAGAGAACGAGGGGCTCCATGGAGTTCCGATTTCAGGGATCGAAACACTTTTCGTACCCCGCGTGCGGAAATCCTACGATCATATCTGTTAAACATGTTCGCTGGACGCCCATAGGCGTTCCACGCCCAGAGTGTCTGCACATAGATAATTTAATTCTCGCGAGCAGAATTAAAGAGATCGAGAAGGGTGAAGCTTCTAACATCTTCACTTTTGGTCACCGCGAAACACGTATGTATACCTTCAATCGGTGCATACGATCTGTGCGAGAAACGCCGATGGGCGTTCAGATTGTATACTTAGTAGATACGACCGAAGGATGTCCGCATAGGCGATGCGCTTCAATGTTTTTGCAGGGTTAATGAAACCTAATTAGCTGGTCTACTTATCCACGATACTAATAACACTTTTCCCACCCACAATACTACTCAACTCCAATCTCACGTCCACATCACCCACCAGAACAGTCGAAAGCTCCTTCGAGCTTAAAAAATTCGCTGGTTGGCGTCCCGAAAAGAGGACTCCTCGTTGTAACCCTACACACAGTGTTTCCATTATTCCCCCCGGCGCAGGTTTCGGCCTCAATAGCGAAATTGTACGCGACAGGTGGCCCCGCCGCGTTGCACGTGGCGCCTGCCTGCCTCTTCAAGCAAGGAAACAAGCCCGATAGCTTATCACGGAGACTTTACACGGCGGATACAGCGTAAAGACAGGGAACAAGATAATACGGACGGCGCCTCGATAGTACCGCCCGAAATGCTGCCCAATTCCAGCGGGAAGCGGAAAGAATTCGCGTTCCGAAGCAGAGCGCTGCGTGCGGATCTCCGCTAATTAAACCGTTTCCATCCGTTTCGTTAATTGGCCGACCCCCGCAGGCGCCCGAAATCGCCGTTTCGCGTTCATAGGGCCCGTTAGGACAGAGCGCGTACCCGCCAACCGTGAGAATTCCGTGTCACTGGGCGATTCGGCGGCCGATTAGGGTGCGCATTTTAGGAAGGAACACGGCCCGAGCCGCTGATATGCTTAATTACGGGTCGATGAGAGCCGAGGTCGACACGAAAGCCGGCTTCTAGAGGGCGATAAGCCGGTGGTTTCTATTCCAGTTCCCTGTGGAAGGATTTGGGCCACGATTTATGGTGTACCGAGCGATAGTGAGGCTTGTGGGCGGAGCTACGGGAGTGGGGGACGCTGTGGGAGGAGCTTGGTTGAGCAGACAGCCAATGGGAACGCTTCGAGGCATGATAGCTTGTCAAACTTTGAAAGTAGTTTTATGTTCACATTGAATTCGCACTGTGGAAGCTTTTGTTCACTGGGTATGCACAGTTGGGGACCTCGCTATTGCTTGGTAGAATTCTAGTTTTGTGTTTGTGGGCGTGGTGTATCAGGATGTTGAAGATTTCAATATTGCAGAGATTTCGGAGTGTTTAGAGGAAGATTTTCTGTGGAATACAATACGATTTTTACTGCTCTCTGATGCTCTATATGCTAGTAGAAGCCAGAATTACCAGAAATTGAGGAGCTTAAATCGTAAACAATAATCGAAGAAATTAAATATTATTTCTTTAGTGGAGAAGGATGTAGATTCTATGGGGAATACGGCTGTAAATGCTAGAATAATTTATTTTAATTTTTAAGTGCAGTTGAAAAACAAAAACTCCGGCGGTGGGACTCGAACCCAAGATCTGCGGGTCCTCCGCGTACTGGGCAGCCACGGAACCAATTCACCCAACGCAGACTCTCCGATGTTACTCCCTTCCGAACGCTACAAATGCCGAAACCAACGGGGCGCCACCCAGAGTTGGGCAAAATGTAATCTAATTACAAATTACAAATTACGATTAAAATGTAATTGTGTAATTGATTACACATTATTTTCGACAACTGTTAATTTAGGTAGTTGACCACAATTTTGTCAACTACCTAAATTAACGATTACAGAAAATAAAGTGTAATCAATTACACAATACAGTTTAATCGTAATTTGTAATTTGTAATTAGATTACATTTTGCCCAACTCTGGCGCCACCTATGTGTCAATCACACTATAGGCTGTTCGCAAACGCCGAATGCCTGCACTAGGATTCTCGCAAGATAGAGCTAAGATCATGAGTCCAATGATAATACCAATATCGCTGTGGTTGAAAAGAAAAGATTGAAAATTTTCACTTCTCTCAATTAAGGACCTTACAACAAGAAGGGTGTGCTTTTTTTTTAAACCCCATTTTTTAGTTACGACGTGTAATATACATAAAAAAATCTACATTGTTTCATGCAAATCCGATAACAAATGAGCGAATTATTGCAAGTAAATAAAAATAGAAAGATTAATATTAATATCAATATTTTTCGCCAAAAATAGAAATGAAAACGTATCAACTCAATAACTACTACCTACTTATTGTGTGAAAATATATATTTTTCAATTAGGGTTCTCTTTTCAATGTTAAGTCAAATCAATAATTTTATAAACCGTTTTCTTTAATTTACTCGAACTTGGGAAAGATCTAGCTGCACCATTGCCGCAAGGTCCTTAATTATACACACCCCCCAAATCTCCCAATATAAAATCATATTACATTCGAAGATCATAAAATTTCCAATAAAATCGCGATCACCCCAGTTACCACGCTCGATCAACCCCCTCCCCTCCAAGTCCCACCGCCGATTACACCCCTTTCCAGGAATATTCCCCGAAGGAGCCTCCGCCCGCCGTTTTCAGCCAGACGAGCCAAAGAGCGAGCAAAAAGCGGAATAGGATTATCGACAATTCTTCGTCGCGGTTTCGATGGAAGCGTCGAGAGGCCTGGCCCGTGGAGGGAGGCGGGCGGGGAACACGCGCGCGCAATGGAACACGTGTAGGTGTACGAGCCGTTCGACTTGCGTGGAGGGTAAGCGAAGAAAGAGGGAGAGGAGAGAAGCAGCCAGGTTACGAAGGAGCCCTTACACGTTGGAAGGGTATCGTTGGCAGCCGGCACATGGTCCGCATCATGATTTTCGAAGCCGCAGATGGTTCCTCCTGCCGGCACACGATTATGGTTTTTTGTCAAGCACGGCCGGGGGAGCAGGCGGCAGGGCACGTTGTATTCCTCGATCAATTTTCGCCGCAAAATTGACGAACGACCGGGCCCTGGCTGGATCCCGCCGAGGAACCACTCCGAAGGTACACACGAGTGTGTACCTTGGGCTAAGCGTTCGTGTGGGTCTTGGGAATTGTTTTTAAGTGTTTAGGAGCTGGGTGTGATGGACTTTGATGGGTAATTGGGGGGATTGGGGGGAATGAAGTTGTGGAATTGTGGAACAAAATTGATTTGGTAGCTGGTGAGTGAGGGTTTTTTCTTTGGTAGAAGATGGTGAGCTATAGGATAAAGTTAGAGAACTCGTGTGGGCCCTAACGCTTCTGAGAGTTTAGGGCTTCTATGTGATAGACTGTGGAGTAGGTAATGTAGATGCAATGGGCTTGGTAGCTATTGGGGGAGGTTTCTTTCTCCTGTGGAAGATGGCAGATTGTGGGATGCACTTAGATAGATCCTAGTAGAAAATACTGTAATAGAATTATAGAACGGTGAGTGCAGTAGATCTAGTAGCTATTTAACTTCGATATGCAGAGTAATCAAGGAAGATCTAGTACCCCACATCAGAATCAAAACTCACCTACCACTGTACCAACAAATATAAATCTAAAAGCCTCAACATCCAACTCAGCTACCCTGCACCACACAACCACCCAGCTCAATGACCCAGAAACGAGCCACCCAATACCCGAGCCCCCGAGAATCCAGCAACCTGCCCTTCCAATTCCTCCCCCATGGCAATCACAATCGATTCTGCCCCAAAAAGCTCCCCAATCCCGTCACCCATCAGACCTACAAACTTCCCTTAACGACCACCACCCAACAATACCAACTACCCTCGAAAATGAGGGGGGGTAGAAGGCAACGTCCACCAATAGTCCAACCAACTCACCACCCCCTCAGGAATCCCGAATGCCGCGCGCATCGCCCACGGAGGAGACCCTCGGGTCGCGAATCCGCTTGTAGCGCGCTCAAAGGACCAAGGGCGGGGGGAGGGTAATTGGTCCAGCGAGAGACGCGGTACGAGCTCCTGGCGGTGTTTGTGCCCGTTTTCAATGCCGCTGGCCGCGGCTAATCACGTGGCCGAGGAGAGGAGCCTGGACAGACGGAGCTGCGCTGACAAACGACGGCATTATGCTACCGCCCTGGTGGGCCCCGCGACAATAGCCGACCGGCCAGGACACACACACAGCCCGAAGAAAGAGAAAACGTCGGGCAGGGGGGGGGGGGCAGAAGGAGGGGGAGAGGTGAAGGAGGAGAAAGGGCACAATAAAAAGTGGACGCCCGGCAAGAGAGAAAGGGAGGCAGCAATCTTCCTTATTTCTTCCCATCATCTCGTCTGGGGCTACCAAGGGGCCAACCACCCCGTCCAACCCCCTCTCTCCTCCTAATCCCCCCCTCGTAGGTCCAGGCCAATCTTGTTCAGGATGACTGCCGTCGGAGGAGCCAATCCTCTTATTCCGTTTCATTTGTCGATTACGACGAGTCCTGTGCGCCGCCGCGTGCGCCCCGCTTTATTATTCCGCATTGTGCCCCGCTAACCCAATTCAATGGCCTTAATCTACTTTCCGTTTCGTGCTTTTTCCCGTCGGCGGTCGCGGGGGGGAGCTCGATGGAGTCGCCGATGGCCCCCGCGCGTCTTTCCTTTCTTCCGATCGTTAATCCACTTCGATTCTCCTCTCGCCGATCCCCGTTAATGCATGCACGTGGGAAACTCGAGGGGGCCCCGTCGCAAGGCCCCTCTGATTTCTGGTCCGTCGAGGAGAGGGGGTCGAGCGAGTTTCGACGTTTTGGGGGAGCCAGAGGTGAAACTAGTTTTCCATGATTTCGTACCCCTAATGATCGGTGTCATAATAACGTAATCTACGGGGTGCTTGTACCGTGCCCCCTCCTTTTGCCAGCAACGATCCAATTAATTGAAAACGTCTGATAGGGGGGCACGGAGAGGGCCCGGCCATTCTGGGCAGCATAGATTCACTTCAGAGGGGGCAAAAGGCCCAACGAGGAGTCGTTGAAACGTTCGATCGGTGTGTATAGAACCGTCGACGGGCATTACCGCGGCCGGCAGCCATAATTGGGACCGGCGGGGAAATTAAAGGGGCCAGCGAAGACTCTTGACTCTTCGGAGCGAGCGGAACGAGGCGGAATAATCTGCCTTGTCTTTAAGAGATTAGGCCCCTAACGGGGGTCCCCTCGCTGCGTGCCCCCTCTACCTGCCCGGAACGCTTTTCGTCGGTTCCGAACCTACCGCGGATCCTTTGGGCCCTGATCTAGTGTTTCTGTCTCGCGGAGGGACGTCGACGCGCGGAGCCCTCCTACTTCGGAACGAGAAGCAAATTGCTGTGGAACGAGAAGCTTCACCGACAAGGGAGCTGCTTCTCGGAAGGCCAATTAAAAGTACTGTTCGCAATAAGCGTGGTGGGGCAACGTGGGACTTTCGCTGGGGCCCAGCTGATTGATTTCGAGTTTTTTTCAACTGCTTTCGGCGGGCCTTGGGAGGTGGCAGTTGTATGGTGGAAGGAAGTTGATAGTGGACGTCAAACATATTACAGTATGTAAGATGGATTTTTTAATAATAATAGTGAGTTTGGTGGAATTGTAAAAACTACTTCCAAGGGATTAGTTTCTTGGATGCTACTTTAAATTGAAAATTGTATTGATATTCTGTAAACTTTTGTACTTCTGTTTATGAACTTTGAAGGGTCGTTTCAGACCCGAAATAGGCAAACAGGCAAAAATAAAACAACATATTTGTTTTTTTCGGTTCTCTAAAACACCCAAAAATCGAAACAATCGAAGGCAGAGATCTAGAAACCTCTCCTTGTCAGTACTTCCTCGCGCAGCTTCCCCCTCCACGCGTTAGCCTACAGTAGGGGGGGGGGGCACTCCGCCCCTACAAGCTACTCCGCTGAATCCCATTGGTCCAAACTTTAACTTTCTTTTACAGCAAAACGGTGCGGTTGGCCACCAATACTTCCTTTTCAACTTCGAATCCTCTCATCAAGTAGAACACGTAGGAACAAAAAATCCCATTCCGAATTTCAAAATCCTCCACCAAATTGCCCAAATTATAAATCTCAACCGTTTCCACGTCCAGCATACCACCCTGTGGGAACGTTATCGTCGCATTTGGTTCCCGAAAACTTTCCTCACGCGCGTGGGAGACCCGTCACGTCCCACTCGATTACTAAGCACCCACGTCATTGTTATAAAAACCCGTCGAATGTGTCGCATGACACGAGGGCCACGTAATCGTCCCGGCGGGCTAGTCGAAAGACGACTTTCGCGCGGCGAGGCTGCCCCGCCGCTTAACGGCACTCCGTCGGCCCCGCGCGCCTTAATTTATGCGCGAATCGATGCAGAGTCATCCCGCGCCCGATGCTATCTAGCGGTACAAGTGCTCGTCGCGTTTTCTCGTTCACGGTGGAAAGGCAGCCGGGGAGAAACCATAATTTCGACCCGGCCGTGTTATTAACATTATCGTACGCCGGCGACGGTCATTGCGGAGGAATTATAAGAGATACATCGATAAGGATTCCTCGGCTTATACTTTCGGGGTTAATATTCATGAGCCCCCCGGCCACGGGGCGTCGGGCATAATCTTCCTCCGATCGATGGTAAACCGGCCGATTCCGCGCGAGAGGGAGACTGGGTTCTAGACGACGCCGAAGTGTACATCGTACGCTCTGTCTGACAATGAGTCACGGGGGAAGAGCTTGTTAAGCACACCGCCGATTATGGTAGCAATCCCCCGCTGCGGATGGATGTGGGCATTTGGCGCGGTTCGTGCGGCGAACGCCTATGGGCGTTACGGGAGCGTGGTTGGTGTATGAGAGTGCAGGTTTTCCGCACGGCGGTGAGCGTTGAGAAGTTGGATCTTGCAATACGAAGGGGTTCATTCAAGAAAAATTTCTAATCTGCGCAATCCTCACAGAATTGACAGCGTAAAACAAAAAAAAACCTGCGCAATAGAGATGTCACTATTGCTGGGTAAGCCTCTACAGTGCTACAACTTGAAAATTGCATTTAAATAATTCATCTATTACAATACTCCCATTTCCAGTGAATAAAAAAATTAAAAAAGCTTCTCCAGTGTTGCATCGTAAACCTTCCTAACCCTCCCCAATACCCCCAGAATCCCAGAACCCACAATAATTGCGTTCCATCTTGGAAACAAGGGGGCAGAACTCGAGGCACGTCGTCCAGGAAACGTACCGGGCCCAGAAGTGCTCTCACGCCGCCAATTTGTTCCTGGGTGGTCAACCTCCGCGCGGTGCATCCCCCAGGGTGGGAGGAGAAGGGGGGAGGGATCGTAAATCAAAACGGGCAGCAAACGCCATTGACCCAGTTGCGTTAATGGGTGGTGGCAGGCGTATACCTGGCGCGGAACGCCGGTGGTTTTGCATATTCCCGAGTATCGTCAGGTATTTTTAGCGCCCTGGCGCCCCCACCTGCCCCACCCCCGCCCCGCAGACGGAGGCACGCGTTTCGTTAATCGGAAATATGGATGACTAATATGTGAGTCGCGTCGCGACGCGCGCGAGACACGTCTCGGCGCTCGGCCGTGCGTCTCCCGGTACGAAAGTCTTCTCTGTAAGTCTATAAATGTAACGAGATGAAGGAGAGGCCGCGGTCTGCCTCGGTGCACTTACAGGGTGAGGACAAAGTAGCGATCACGGGACTGCGAGGTGAAGTAAAGTAAATGCAAGGAGGTGGACGCTTTCTTTCATGCTCCACGTGGTGAAATTCAGTACTGAGGATGGAGTCTAAAGTAAATTTTATTTTTTTTTGTTTTGGTTTTAGGTAGATAGCTGGGTGCAGGGTGAAAAAAAAATGATAAGGAAGCATGGGTGGCAAAGGAACGGTTTCGTGGTAAATGGGTAGCGAAGTTTCCGCCAATTGGGGCGCTGGGAGGGGCTTCTGGGGCGGAGCACTTCCCCCACTCTGGCTACCGCTGGTACGTGGCACTAATATTGAGAGGAGAAGCTGGCAGCGTTTACTTTCGCTTATTGGGGTAGCAAGTTTCATGTAGCGTTGGTTGAACTTCGTTTGGAATGATAAATAATGAGGAATGATTTCATTTAGAGGCACTTAAGTCATGATAGCTTAAATTATTTAATAAAAAGAACTTAGAGGAAGTGTGTAGAGAACCACGGGGCTTGAGAAAGCGATTTGGAAGAAAAAGAAATCTTTAGCTGTGTAGTAACTGGATTTTGGAAAGATTTTGAACTCTCCTTGCATCCCCTCCGCGCGCCACAACGTCCAACGAAGTGGGGGGACGCTCCGCCCATAGAAGCCACTCCCCGCGACCTAATTGGCCCAAAGTTGAACAACCTTTTGCCAGAAAACGGTTCGTTTGCGATACATGGTTTATTTTCAAATTTTTATCGCCTCTTCGAGTAGAATAGGGAGATTTTAGATTCTTAGGTTGCAAAGAATTCCAAAACCAAATTCGTCTGTGAATAGCCTGACCCTTACTTTCCTAACACCCCGTGTGTACAGTGCACGCGATCGATGCTGCTCCGAAATCCGGGCATTTTTACCGCCAGACGACAAAAACGAACACGAGGAATCATTGACACGCGACGCTACTCGGCAAACTGTCGTCGCTGCCGATGCTTTTCCGAACGATTTCGCCCAAGATTTTCCTCGTCCCTAAGTAGAGTGGTTCTACAAACTAGGACAAGCCACAATTTCCCTCAAACTCATGGGACAGACAGTTGGCGAATAACGAAAGTCGAGGAGCTTAATTGCAGGTGATTCCAGCAATGGGAATACGTCAATTTGAAAAACCCAGCAAATGCAACTACATTGGTAATTAAAAGAACTAAAGAAAAGACTCAATCAAAAGAAGAAATAAGGAATAGTGATTCCAATGCTGCAAAGTTACATCGCGTTTCAAAGTTCCCGATAGTGTGGCCAAGTGGCTGTACCTCGCGATTATCGTTCCCCGTGAATCGATACGGCAACTAATCGAGGACATTTCCTTATCGCGCGCGCGTCTCGTCGATCACGATGTCCCATTTGCGCCGCTTTCTCGCGTACTTTTCCACGCGCTCTAGGAAAACATGTCGCCATCGGCGAACCGTCACACTTTATCGTCGCATTCCGATCGTAGACCTCACCGACTAGCCCTTCTACACGAGTGCATTTCCATTTTTCACGTGAAACTCGCGAATTCCATTTAAGAATACCACAATTTTAGCTTGCAATCGCAAGAAGACAGAGGGGATATGGATATTAATGGGATGATGGCGTTTAATGAAAGTCAGGAGCAAAAAATTGTAATTTTAGAATTTAGAAATTATGGGGCTTTGAGATCTTTGGGTTTTCAATCACTGGGATTTTGATTTTTGAGGCATTAATATTTGGGATTTCGATCTCTGAAATTTTGATATTTGAGATTTTCATTCTTGAGATTTCGATCTTTGGGATTTCGATCTTTAGGATTTCGATATTTGGGATTTCAATCTTTAGGGTTTCGATTTTTGAGATATTAATATTTGGAATTTCGATCTCTGGGATTTCGATTTTTGAGACATTAATATTTGGGATTTCGATCTCTGAAATTTTTATATTTGAGATTTTCATTTTTGAGATTTCGATCTTTGGGATTTCGATCTTTAGGATTTCAATCTTTAAGGGTTTCGATTTTTGAGATATTAATATTTGGAATTTCGATCTCTGAGATTTCGATTTTTGAGACATTAATATTTAGGGTTTCGATCTCTGAAATTTTGATATTTGAGATTTTCATTTTTGAGATTTCGATCTTTGGGATTTCGATCTTTGAGATTTCGATCTTTGGGATTTCAATCTTTAAGGGTTTCGATTTTTGAGATATTAATATTTGGAATTTCGATCTCTGGGATTTAGATTTTTGAGACATTAATATTGGGATTTCGATACTTGAAATTTTGATATTTGAGATTTTCATTTTTGAGATTTCGATCTTTGGAATTTCAATCTTTGAGATATCAATCCTTGAAATTTCAATCTTTGGGATTCCAATCTTTGGAATTTCACAGGAAACTCGCGAATTCGACTTGGAATATCACAATTTTAGCTTGCAATCGCAAGAAAACAGGAAACATGGATACTAATGAGATGATGTCATTTGATCGTCAGAAGTGCAAAAATGGTCATTTAAGATACCATGGCTCAATGTTGATCTGAGATCTTTGGTATTTCAATGAAAGTCGCGAATTCCATTAATTAGAACATCACAATTTCATCTTGCAATCGCAAAAAGGGAGATGGAATACAGATACCGATGAAACGATGCAAGTCACGATTGCAGAAATGGTAATTTCGTAGCCCACGCCTCAATGGAGGTCAGAGATCTTTGGGATTTCGATATTTGGGGTCCAAGAGTCCGTGGTTTGGGAGGATAAGGGCGGATACGAGAGCTGTCGATGCAGGTTCCTCGCAGCCAGGCTACAAAATTCCAACATTCCTCGGGCTTCCATATCCATTTCGAGTGCTGGCGAGAATCGATATTCGGCGTGGCCTTCGTGGTCCCGGTCAGGGTGTAGGTACGCGTGAGGTTGCACGCGGCTCGTGTCTCGTACTTCATGGATTTTGTTTCCCCATCTTCTTTGTCCAACAACCACGGTCATTAATTCAATATTTCGTCTAATCCTCTAAATAATTTAATAGAACCATCGATTCTTCTCTCTCCTACATATACTACTTAGATCCCCCATTTCATTCATCATTTGATCATCCATTCATTCATCGTTTCTCCTTCATACACTACTTAGATCCCTCATTTCATCCCCTTCCATTTCTTTTATAGGGCACTAGAGATTAGAATATCTCTCTAACTATCGATCCTATCGAAACTTTACATACAACAAAAAAGTTTCCAAATTTTATTCCCTACAACATCGGTCCTACACATTTCCCTCGTAAACGCAACGATGAACGAGATATCCAGCATTCAATGCCAGGAGTCTCCACTTCGAAGCACGCCTGACGATTTTCGGCCGCAGTTGGTGCGGTCGTTCGTTTCAATTCCACGCGTGCGTGTAACGGCAGCCCGGTTCGTATATTTCCCCGTATCTACGGGCGAAAATCTGTCTCGTGCCGATGGCTAATGCAGACATTTTTTCTTTTATTATGCACAACGCCGGTTTTACGGTCGTCGCGTGAACGATCCACCCTCCTACCGGGCGCGAGAGAGACGGAGGGTGGCTCATAGATTTCGGCGATCGATAATTTGGAATTTAAAAGGGAAACGACACGTTGCCAGTCCATAAAGTGCATGAAAACGCGACGGATTTATGAGCCCCTAGATCGGACCCTGGCGATCCTCGTTGCTTTTGCCTGTCGCGTCTCTGCACCCCCAATCGAATCCTACGTCGGGCTATAAAACACGCCCCCTTGGCCACTCAACAACGGACCTGCTATCGTCATTCCATTTACACACGACTGCACTTTTAGCGTTTTTATTGGGCGGTGGATGAAAATTGAAATCTTATCAGCTGTTATTAACCTTTGTAATGAAAGGAGGAACTTAAAATATGTCCAGACCTAACTCAACTGATGTTTGATTGGGAATGGGTCATCCTTAAATTACGTAAGGGTTGGGAGGGGGAATTTCTTAAATTTTTTTACAAGGAGGGAGAGGCAGTCAGGTAGCATTTTACGTAATATTTTTTAAACCAAATTTTCAATAAATACAAATTCTATCATTAATGTTCTAGAAAAGTAATTTTAAGTTTACCGAAACCGATTTAAAATAATTATATAAATCTTTAAAAGAATTTTAGTAACTTAAAAAATGCAATGTAAAAAAATATTACGTAAGGAGGGGGAGGAGTGAAATAAAAAATCTGACGAATTTTTATTCTTAGCGAAGGGGTTGGAATATAAAATTTTACAAATTCTTATACTTGGGGAGGGAGAGATTCAGAAATCGCCAAAACTAGCCTTACGTAATTTAAGAATGACCCCGAATCGCTTACGGATGCCCGGACCAATGTGCCGGGACGTTTCACTGACTTTTGGAGGCTAATTTTATTCTCAATTGATTTTTAGATTTGTGTTGGAGTATAATTATCCTTGGGTTCACACTGTGTAACGGGATTCCTGTAATTGATTGCCAGTAGATTGGCGGCAATTAGCGATGTGGGAACCTCGTTCATTGGCGAACGAACACGGATTTAAAGACACTCGATAGGATAACGTTTATCTCGACTCCGTTAAGCCGGGGGAAATCCCGAAATACCTTGTTCCTCGATAGGGGGCGGTGCATTTGATGGGAAAGGTGTTAACTCGAAAGCATACGAACGGCTTCGCCGCACGTGACGCAATAAAACCTTATCTCGGCCGATACACTGGATCTGTTCGAGGCGTGTCTCCGACACCCCCAAGCTATCGCAGATTCACTTTTCTCCTTCAGATGGCTTACTTAGCTAAGAGTCGTTATGAAACGTGCCATAAAATGGATCTTCATTGAGAAATTTCTTATGGGATTTTTTATTCGTAACATTTTAAAAAATTGTCGAAATTTTAATTAGCAATTTTATGTTTGGTGGTTCTAACGCCCTCTACGTAGTCTACAGGAGACGAAGTGGGGGAAATGCCACGCCCCCAATTTAGTTGACGAAATTATTTTACAAAGACCCTAAAACCTAATTAGTATTAAAATTCCAATGCAATTCATCTGGACTGAGAACCCAGAGAAGTTAACAGTACACATGTTTAACCCCAATCTACATAAAAGAAATCCTAACCTCCTTTACGCTTATAAACCTACAAATACGTTCATGTCGTGCGGAGACCGCCGATGGGCGTTCAAGGAGCATGCTTAACAGATAGGACAGAAGGATTTCCGCACACGGCGTACGCACAGTAGTAGAATCTTAGAACTGAAGAGTTTATCTTCTAGAATTCGTGTATTCTTACCGATGTTTTCAATTTCAGCCTGATTCAGTTTATAAAATTGTTTCTCGAAATCTGTGATCTTACCTGGTGAGATTTTCAATATCAAAAAACGAAAGCTTTTACTAGGTCATTGGAAAGCAACGCGAATTAGCGTTCTACTAAAAGACACGAGCGAAATCGTTGCACAACCCAATAATTAGCCGCCCCGTCGCGATCCGCCGCGCAGAAGAGGTGCAAATCGCCGACGATGACGACGTCGAGGTGCAATAGGTCGACTGGCGGTTGCAATAAAAAAGATGATATCATCGACGACGAGACGTCTGCCGCGAGGCATGCTAATTTCACCGCCAATTTAGCCACTCTGACGCTCCCAGAGAATCGTCCTCCGCCACGTGCCCCCATCTCTGCGTCCATCAATCTTTCGAGCATCGAGGATTCCAGGAAAGAAAATTGATAGTGATCCGGCAATTTTAACGGAAAACAGAGAAGCACAGAACTTCGAGTTTTTGTGACGCTTTGTGAGAGTTGACGTAAAGAGAGAACAGATTCCATTGCGAGAAAATGAAAATTAATTCACTCTTAACATTCTCAATTTTTATTAAACACCCTTCAAAACAGAAATTACCACAGTATCAACTTCCGCGCCCCAATCAGGTGCCTCGGGTGATTTCTAATAAAGTTTCAAGCTTTACAACAAATAAAGCTTCAAACTAACTTTCCCCATAAAATTCGACTTCGTCAGAGCAGCTCCATTACTAGAATTCCAACTCAAGTTAACCAGACACCCAATATGAACCAGGTTCATATTTTTGTGAAGAATCTAACACCTTTTAACATATCCCATAAATGGTTTAGCTGTTATAAATTAACTGAAGATGAAGCTAGAAAAATATCAAAAAGTAAGAAGAGAAGATGGACCCGGTCTAGAGCGACTGCCTTTACAGAGGGACTACGTATCTACAGCAGAGGTCATTGCCCAAGTGTGCGGCAAGGATTGAAGGAAGAATCGACGAGGCGAGGGAGGAAGCTGACGACGGACGCCGGCCAAGACGTAGACGAGCAACGAGACCTCCAGCACCGACGTCGAGGCCGTGGTCGACAAACAGCCAGGGCGACGAGTTTCGCGCATGCAGAGACGCGAGCCGTCGCTTGCCGCCCGAGGGTGTAATATTACATAGCTTGAGCCGCTAGGACACTCGTGCTCCTGGGTGTCCATCGCTCCTATACCGGGTGGCTTCGATCGCGCCAACGCCACAATGGGATATCGATCCGCTGCCCCTTTCGTCGCCCTTCGCCGTGTTTCCCTACTCGATCCCGCTCGAGCTGATCAATAAGAGAGGGGCAGAGCGCCGCGAACACCGCTGCAGCCGTGGAACGAGCCGCGTGAACCCCGTGCCGCGCTGCCCGCCGATAATAGGGGGCGTTCGACGGTCATCCAGGGACGTCGGGTCGTTGAAAGGGAGCTGGGTTGGTGGTCCGGGTCGGAATCGTGGAAAATTGCCTCACTGAGGGGCCATTTCGTCCCGCTGGTGATCGTGGACGATGCATTCTGGGCTGCGGAGGTGGTGGTTAAGAGAAATGGGAGTTTGAAGGTTGCTGGGTATTGTGGTAGTCTTGCTAGATGAATGAGCTGTTGGTGGATAGTTTGGGCACGGGTGGTCAGTTAGCTTGATTCAAGTGGTGGATACGGTTTTTGGTGGACTTGGTGGTAGTCCTGTGTGTCGTCGAAGTATCTATAGTCTGAGAGTTGACACCTGAGGCGGGTTCCTGGACGGAGCGTGGCTTAAGGAGGAACCAATGGTACGCTACGCATTGCGTGCGGCGTTGCAATTCATAGCGTACCATTGGTTCCTCCTTAAGCCACGGTCCATCTAGGAATCCGCCTTAGGTCTCAACTCTCGAAAATCAGACTATAACACCTTATGTCTCATATAGAGCTGCTCAGAAGCTTGGGTAGAGCTTCATAGGTATCCCAAGTCAAAGATGTAATAGTGAAACTGAATAGATCTTTATTTACATAATAATATCTAACTTCTATTGAGTGCCACTATTGCTTGGGACACCTACGAAGCTGTACCAAGCTCCCAGCTAACACACCATAAGAAATAACGTATTACCGACTCCCGCAACGCATAACACTACCAAACACTATATCCCTCCACAACAGTTTCACAGCCGACCCCTACCCTTACCCCCATAATACCCAGCAACACACCTGCATACCACCCCAAAGCATCATCACCACAAAGCAGCTCACTTCAGCCACTCGCAAAATCGCGATTCGCCACGCGACACTCGGTACAACGAGGAGCAGTCGAAACTGGAGAGCAACAGAGGGCCGAGGGAGGTCGGAGCCAGCCAGAAGAGAGCAAGAGAGCGAAGAAGGGGCAAGGAGGGCGAAAGGGTGCGTCGAAGACGCGGAGGAGCTAGGGCCATGGGGAGCGTGCGGTCTCTATCCCGCAAGTAGGGAGCGCAGGCAGGGGGTGGTTTCCTTCTATGGTGGCCCAAACACCTGGCCAACCCTCTCTGCCAACCGATCTCTGTCGGTATTGCCAGTCGAACTGCATCGACATGCCCCTCTGCGCCCGACTCCGAGGGCCATCCTTGCACGTCAACCCTTGGGTGGCTCGTTACGGGCGAGACATCTATATACAGGGGAGGGATTGGACAGCACCCGTTCTCCTGCACGGGTCCAGGTGCTGCCGAGCCCGGCGTGCTCTATCGTGCTCCGGATCGGGGTGTGCAGCACGACAAACGGCAGAAATCCAAGCTCCTTTGACGGCGCTCCGAGGGCCCTGGATTGTCCCTGTTTTGGGGAAGTGTGAAAGCCGGATAATAGGCGTGGATATCGAAGGAGCAGATCGTTCCGGAGTTTGGCAGGAATGTGGGGGTAACGCTGGAGGTGGGCGGGTAACGGACTGGTCGTTGCAGTCGTTGCTGGGGACGTGGTTCAATGGACGTATGTGGATGTCGGTATGCTCACGGTTTTGGACTCTGCTTGGGATGCTGAGTGGATGGGGGTGCTTTTGGAATTGTGGTGGGCGCCTGTCTTAGTATGTATTTCTGTGAAATGGGGAGGAACAATAGGGATATGTAGCTGTCTAATCTGTGACGTTTTGCATTTCGCGTAGGATTTTGAATAGATTAGGGTGTTTAAGATTAAGGTATTTATTCTCTTCTAGCTTCCAGAAGATGGCACTTCAAGTTCTACATACTTATATAGCCCAACGAACTATTGTCTCATGTGAGGGTGTTTAGAGTTCTGGGGGAACTTAAATGTTCTACTCTTCAACTAATAATACCTACAACGTTTTAGTCTTTATAATATGTAGTGCGATGAGATACATATATAGGAGCCAGTAGACTGTTCTAAATGATCAAGACGCGGAGCAGATAGAACGTAGGTGTCTGACCAATGGATCGTTCCAGCCTTTGTCTCGAATGTGGGGGTCCATCGAATCAGTGACGCTTTGGGCTTCGATTAAGGCGTGCAGTGGATGTAGGTGTCTGACGTTCTAACGTATGATTGTTCCTGTATTTGACTTGGGCGAGATGTGATTAGTGGGTGCTCTACTTCTTCAGTAATGTATACAAGATGTGTAGGTATGCGGTGAGTAAATTGTTCTGAACTTCACTTCAAACGTTACGATCTGAACAGACTATATAACAGACTATATGAAATCCTCTTCAAATACCTCAAGTCCCCAAAATTTGAATACCCACCAAACATACTGCTCCTCCCATAGAATAGGACAAGTTTCCCAAGTGAGGAGTTGACTAAACAAATGACTTTAATTTTAATACTGAACATAGCCATCACATTCCCATAGATATCCCCCAAATAAATTTCTTTAGCTTTCGAATACCTGACAAAGGTCCCCCAAACCTGAATATCCAGAAAATATCCTACTTCTTTCATAGGACACTCAAGTAAGGACTTGACCAAACAGATGACTAGTTTTAATCCAGAACAAGGTTATCAAATACCTCAGAAACATCCCCCAAACCTGAATATCCACAAGTATCCCCCACCCAAAAAATAGTAAACCCAAATAAGGAGTATAGTCTCTACTTTTAGCTCAGAATAAAGTCATCAAATTCCCATAAACCTCGCCTAACAATTCCTCTATTTCTCAAATACCTGAGGAAGGTCCCATAAACCTGAAGATCCAAAAAAATATTTCCCACCCGAAAAACAGGACACCCAGCTAAGGAATGAACCAAAAAGAATACCTACCCTACTTTTAGCTTAGAATAAAGTCATCAAATTCCCATAAACCTCGTCCAAAACACATTCCTCTATTTCTCAAATACCTGAAGAAGGTCCCATAAACCTGAAGCTCCACAAAATATCTCCCACCCAAAAAATAGTAAACCCAACTAAGGAGTATAGCCTCTACTTTTAGCTCAGAATAAAGTCATCAAATTCCCATAAACCTCGCCCAACACACATTCCTCTATTTCTCAAATACCTGAAGAAGGTCCCATAAACCTGAAGATCCACAAAATATCTCCCACCCGAAAAACAGGACACCCAGCTAAGGATTTAACCAAAAAGAATACCTTACCCTACGTTTAGCTCAGACTAAAGTCATCAAATTCCCATAAACCTCGCCCAAAACACATTCCTCTATCTCTTAAATACCTGATGAAGGTCCCGCAAACCTGAATACCCACTAAACGGACCACCCAATTCACCCACAGCTGCGCCAAAAACGACCACACCCCACAAGATCGCTAATTACTCCTCAATCAGTCATTCATACTGCAACCAAGGACTACACACTCCCTGTTCAAGCGTGGGTGTAACTCTCGATCGACAACCTCCACTGAACGTGCCATCGATCCTTCAGCAAACCGTGAATTATCTAGCCACTCTTCTATGAACCCGACAGGCCGATTTCCGAAACCGAATATCACGCTCGCAGTGGACGCTGGTTCGGCGACGCGCCTAAAATAGCGACAACAGCGAGGATCTTGCCGTCAACGTTCAACTATTGTTCATCGCCTGGCGGTACGTGGGTGAGGCAGACAGTCATCGACGTCTCTCGCGGCAGCAACGCTCCTCCGCCGGTCATTTGCGATGCAAAATCGCTTCTTGGAAACCGATTCCGTCGATGCAGGCTATCCTAACGGGAAACCCTCGAGGATGCAACAGTTTTTCGAGCAACGCCTCGTTTGTGGGGGATCTTCACAAGGTGAAGAGTTAGAGAAGCTCGAGGAACGGAGCAGAGGGGAAGATAAACAGGAAGATTGAAAGAAAAATGTGAGAAATAGGTAGGATTGATTTAACGACAGGGTTGAACTGTGTGCTGAACTTAGAAAGAATATAGTAGACCTAAATAATAATGTCGGTGATTGTGGAAGTGTTGTGCCATTTTTATTACATCTCGCGATATTTAGACTTCTGCGTTTGTGCAATCGATGTAGGTAATACAAAGTGAGAGATAAATTAATTTTCCTAGATCTTTGACCCAAACCACTTGCGTAATTAACGGCACCCTATAACGTAGTAGAGATATCCACCGCAATTCCACCATTTTTTTTCAAACCACAGCTGAACTGTGGCTTAGTAATTCACCAGATCGACGCCTTTACCAAACTGACGCAATACCACGAGACCACTAGTTAACAAGTAGATACGCATAAACATATGAAAAATGGATCTTAAAAAAAAAATGGAGGTCCTCGTTTATTGTCACCTTTCACGCTTTCGCTGCGGGGTTATATCGAAGTCTCCTGCATAGCGCTTTATGCAGACATAGTAATGTCACAAAAAGAGTATCATCCATAACCCTTTGACCGACAAACCCCTCCAATTAAGACCCCACGAACTTCATTCCTCCAGAGTGCAGAGGTCTGTGAAGTTGACACCCCAAATGCAATTTTTTTATAAAATAGAAGCTGTTTTCATTTGTCCACCTACAATAAAATTTTTGCTAGTTCACCCTACAAAATAATTTACGACGAAATTGAAAAATGTGTTATCAGCACCCCCATGAACATTTCTCATAGTTTTCGAAGTGGGATATGACGGTGCCAACTTCACAGACCTAGGTTGCGGACAAATATGCCCCAAGAAAAGCTGCCTCAAAGCCCGTTCAAAAACACATTTGGACCCCTGCATCCTCATGAGAATTGTTCCTCTCAAATTCCTCGCGATTCCTCCCAACGTCTCCACAATCTACCATACTCCATCGCAAACTATACTCTCCCAGCTGGGCGGATGAAACGCGCGTAGCGTCTAGTAGCGCGGACTTTTCGCCGCGTGGGCGTCGCTAGGATTGCGCAATCGCAAGGATTAGGATCTGCACGCGGGAGAAAGGGGTAGGTGGGAGGCTCGATTTCCGCAAATTAATTCATAAGAACGTCGCCTGGCTGACGTCACTTCCTGGATACGCGCCGGCAAGGCGGGATACGCTCGCAGACGCTCGTAAGACAGTCAGCCCCTTCTCTCCCTCACTCCTCGCCGCTCTCTGGGCCGCTCGTACGGTGCACTGGTCTCTGTCGCTCGGTCCCTCGCCCCGATGTCCTCCCGCGTTTCACGAGCTTCACCTACACAGAGGCGGCCAGCGGCTGACGACCGTCCTGGGCGTAAATAGAATCCTGCTTCAACCCTCGGACCGAGGTGTCCGGGTCACTTTTGACCCAGATGTATATACGTAACGACACAGTGGTGGATACTACGTAGAAATAGAGAGACATTGAGAAATTGATAAATAGGAATCGTAGTAATGATCCAAATGGACCCAGATGCCAACTGTGACGTCACTCAAATAAGGCCCCCACTGATATTTTACGGTTTCTGGATGAATATCGAGTGATCTAGAGACCCGTGGAACCCTAGAATCTTCATCTGAGGTGATTAACCCCTCGGCTGATGGAGCTCGACTGACGAACATATGTCGCGTGCGGAAATCCTATAGTGCTATACACCGAGCGTGCTTTTGGACGCCCATGGGCGTTTCACGCGTGGATGAGGTCACTGACCGTGAGTGGCTGCTTTTCTCTACGTATCTTTTGGATTAAATTTTCATCTTGTTGTGCTTGGTGAATTCTCAGATTTAAAAATTGGAGGAGTTAGTGTTACAAGGGTGCTAAACAGTAGCAAGGCTTGTGTGAGCAGCCAAGAGGCGGGGAAGCATTCTCCGAGAGATCTACCCTCGATCAGTGAATGAGAAAGCTCCTTTTCCACGTCAATCGGGGGAATCACGCGAGTCGCTCGTAAGAGGTCAGCGCTGTGTATAAATTAAATTTTAGGCCGTCATTCCATCGCGATATCGCCCATTCCTCCGCCCGCGCACGTCAACGGACGTGACATATGGAAAAAGGGAGGTATATAAAAACAGAAAATGCAGTCGGGCGACAGGAAACGGGGCGTCGAAACGCGAGCGATTTGAAAGAAATTGCCACCCCGCTTTGACGCTGTTAACTGGGAAGGGGTGGAAAAATGGGCAGGTAGAATAACTACCTCTCTGACTACGACGAGTTAACTCGCCAAAGAAATTAAAACCGAAATCCAGTTTTGAGCTTGATATTAAAATTGAAGCCCCCGACGGGAACGAATACATAATTCTTTCACGCCCCGTGTGATCGTTTTGCATGTAGCCAAAGGAAGGATTTTAATCGAAAAGTGACCCAGTTGGCCGGTTAACGAACGGATTTCGAATTGGCCGTGCAGAGGACTTGCTTTCACCGTCGAGTCGAGGTCCTAGATGCGCGCAGCCTGTGAAAAATTGGCTTGGAACGGCCTTGAGAAATCGAGATTATTAACTAGCGTCCGGGACACGTATACGTGCGACTGTGACGGGCTCGGCGGGCTTTTCTATTTTTAAAGGTTCACGCGGGATATTCGGCCTCGCGACACGTGTTTCCCATTTCGCGAGCGGCGCGATCTGAATCAAATCGGAAGAACGCTTCCCCTCGGCTGACTCCATTCATCGTTGCCAGCCACCGAGCAGCATCGACTCTCCTACGGAATCAAGTCCTCTGTTCTGATTTCGCGTTCTGTTTTCGGGGTTCAATAAACTGTTTGGGACAATGCGGGAGCTGGGTGATCAAGGGTAGTTTTTGATTGCTGATTATAGGGGTGGGTTCTCTTTAGAATAGCGGTGGGTGGAGGATTCTAGCGATTAATGAGTGATAGAGTATTTTAATCATGGAATAGTGGGCAAAAGAGAGATTTATCAATAGAGCAGTGGATAACAGTAAAATAGTGATCAATTAAGTGCTCTATTAGGGTAAATCCGGGAGACGCGGTCGGGCCGGAGAGTTGGTCGAGTCGCTATATTTCAGACTCTATACGTAAAAACGCGTTAATGTGCAGACCAATTACTTCTCTAGAAGCCAAATAATTGAATGAATAGGGGTAAAGAGTACAGTGGTTGGCCACCTGAGAGTGATTGGCCTTATTTGGAGAAATAAATGAATATAAAGAAATACCAATGTCATGCCTTTTTTTAATGAACACATTCATATTCCTTGTATTTTCTTGCTTCGGATGTAATCAATATTTCTCCACTCATTATACACTGTGATTATATATAAAAGCAAATAGGATGACTCGGCTTTGAAGCTTGGAAATTACAGCCATTTAATAAAAAAACCATAAGAGTACAGTTGAAAGTTTGCGAATAGTTTAATGTATTTATGATATGTATATCTTTTATATTCGGTATATATCGATAAATAAAAGTTGAAACTTTATAAAATAATTATTTATTTGTTAAAGTTATACATATATTATGAAAAATATAGGGGGCCAACAACTGTCATATGAATAATGTTGAATGATAGTAATTGGCCGGACAGCCAGTGACTGTTTTTTGATCATGTTAATGGTGAAATAGTAATTAGCCCCCTGTTCAAAACAGAAACAAACACGACAAATACATAATAAATCAAATATATCCATTTTTATTGGATAATTTTAATCTTATTTCTATCGCCAAATCAGGTAACATTTTCTTTTAGGTTATATTATATATCAAATAGCGGCCAATCACTGTCGAACCGATTGGACAATTACTGTCTTGACCATGCCAATAACTATATTTCTTCGTAGGAAACATATTTTTTGTATATTTTTATATATTCTTGATTTTTTTTTATAAACTCTATTTATTTTTAGATTATTAGGGGTTTTTCGTACTTATTTATATTGATTTCCATTTCAAATTTACTAAATTCACATTTATAATTCATTATTTATGTGACACTCTTACTTAAGTGGCCAACCATTGTACTCTTTACCCTAGCGTCACTTCGGTTCCTTCTGTGTTTCTCTAGATTTACAGGCTATAAAATGTAAATTGATGTTACATTTAACCTCTTTTGTCAAACAACGGTGTACAGAATCGTATTTAAAATATACTTCTAAGTTTATTTTCGTTTAATGTTTGGGAATAATAAGATCGTAGAGATATTGAGGGACAATGCAGCCAAAGTATTTAGCCATATTAACTCTTCCTCTCAAAACTAACGAGAAGACCATCTCTCGCTGCAGAAAGGAGAGATGGTCGAGCTATGATTTTTTTATTATTTTTATTTATATTTTTATTTTTTAGCATTATTTTATTATTATTATTGTTTACTTATTTTATTTATTCACTTTCGTATTCATTTGCTTTGCTAATCGCCGGTAGGTAGTTCGCTTTATCTTTGATGTGGTCTTTACTTGTTTAGCGTAAACAAATTATATATCAATGAATCTGTAGTTGTATTCAGTCATAAATAATTTTGCTTTCTTCTTTGTTATTTTTCTATGAACAATTATGTGAGTGGTCTCTGCCAACGACGAAAACCATTTCTCCCAGCACCTCGGGAGAGGTGGTCAGATGTCATGACTTCAGTTTTCAACCTGATTTACAGTAAATATTGTCTTAAAGCAAATATCGACCAGTTTTCCTGAATCAGTATAAAATTCTGAACATATTAGGTTTGTTCTGATAAAATAAGTAATATATATGTATTAGTTTTAATAGCCATTTTATATTAGGTCGACCGCATCTCCCGGATTTACCTACAGTAGCATTGATAGAGTAGTTTGTTGAAGGAGTATCTATTGGGCAATAAGACACTCTATCAATAGAGAATACTGTTTAAGGGGTCTCCCTACCTTGACGGACGAGAAATGATGCGAATCTTGGGAATTTTCTTAAAACAAAACCATTAAATATTCCAACAAAATCATAAAACTTCCAGCTTTGTGGCTTTATTTGTCAATCTCTGGAGAATATGAAGAAAAAATTGTATGCAAAAATAGTGGTTATAACCGGAGTTATAGCGCTTCAAATTGAGCACCTTACAAAAATCATATGCGCATAGTTAGCATAAAATCAACCGTTATAGTTGTGTGAAATAGAAAATTTAAAAGTTTGTGTAAACTGTATGAGTGTGGCTATCGTATGGACTAGATTAAATGAGAAATACTGAAAAGTAAAAAAAAAAAATGGTAGCGTCTAAAACAGACACCGATTTTTGAAAAAAAAAAAAAAATCGCTGGTTTTTACTCGTAAAAGTCTGATTTTGCAAAAGCCGACTTAGTTTTAGTAACAACGAAAATGGGACATCTACTGAAGATATATTAAGTTTAAAATAAATCGGGTGATTGGTTGTCGAGATATCATGCTACAAAATTCGAAAAACATCGTTTTGAGAAAAACGCGTGTAAAGTTTTAGTTACCGTCTTTTTAAATAATTTTTTTTTTAAATTTTACCTAAATATGTACAAATATAGGCATAAAGTTTTCAATTAATACAATTTGAGGGATTCTCTGAAAAAAAATCCCAAATAGAGAGACCCTTTAATAGAGTACTGTGTCACTGGAACACTGTTTAATAAGAATCTGTATCAATAGAGTTCTCTATCGATAGAGTAGTGATTAATATAGTATACTGTGCATAGAGTATATACTGTGTCAATAGAATACTACTCAACAAAGTATCAGTCGACAGAATACTGCTCAACAGAGTACTTTTTTTTTCTTCCATTATTTAACGTCGCATCAACCGCTAGTGTGGGTTATTAGCGACTTAGGGACTGGCCTACAGTTGGTTGTACAGTTTGGTAAGTTTTAGATAGTCTAATAATCGTTGTATTGCTCCTTAGTCGTTCAAGTTGTCCTTAAGGGTGGGCCTCAAGTTGTAGTTTTTTCTATATGGGTCGTATTTCCTGCAGTGTAAGATGATGTGTTCCACTGACAGTTGCACTTTGCATAGATCGCAGGATGGGGGTTCTTCTCCGTCGAGGAGGTACCGGTGCGTGAGTTATGTGTGTCCAATCGTGATTCTTGAAATTACGACCTGGTCGTGTCTTGATAGCGAACGTGATATGCTTCTCTCGAAAAAGTCGAACAGAGTACTCTAGCAGTAGAGTAGTGCTCAACAGAGTACTCTATCAATAGAGTAGTGTTTAACAGATTACTCTATCAGTAGAATACTACTTAATAGACTACGAGTAAAAAAATAAACTATTAACAGAATAGTCATCAATAGAATACTCCTCTACAGCCCACTGAACAATAACAGGGTACCCTATAAATCCCAAGAAAAGTTTCAACATAAAAACTCAACACTCTCAACTACACACTCAAAGAAGAATATCAATCATCGAGTCTCCTGCATCAAGAAGTCAGAAACTCGCGACGAAATCGCCTGAAATTGTCACCAGCCCAGAGGCATAATTCCCAGCGCAATTTATCACCCATTCTAATAGCATCCACCCGTCTCCCCTTCTCTTCAACTGCTTCTTTCGTCAAAGGGCTCGCGATAACCTCGAAAGCCCTCGATAATAGCGCGGCCAACGGGTGGGGGGTTTCGTGATCGCGAGAGGCGAATTAGCATCAACTGTTTCGGTGGAGAAAAAGCGTTCGTGCGCCCGTAGATCGTGTCGCGGCAGAATGGATCGCTCGGGTCCACTGCCATCCAAGGAAAGACGGACGGAACGTGCACACGAAAGTCTCCAGAATTTGCATAACTTCGCGAGGGTTGCAGGGGGCTCCTCGGAGGGCGAGTCGGCGCGACCGCTTTCGCTGTGAAATTGGAGGAGGTGCGAACGAGTCATTTGCATGAGAATCAGCCGTGTTTGGGGACGCCCAGGGTTGCTGCAAGGTCCCTTCAAGGCTCTACCTGTCTGATTTCAGCATTCCCATCTGCAATCACGCGCTGGTCTAACGATTTCGGTCTCTGAATATTCGTCATGTGATTCTGAATTGTATCTGACAGGAGCAGTTGCTGATTTTTTTTAGAATTCATTAAATGTTTGGAGATTTGAAAGGGGGATGTCTGCTGATAGCAATCGAAGGGTTTTTATGAGAAAGAGAGAAACAATCAGGTGGGATTTTCAAATATATGTAGAGTAAATCCGGGAGACGCGGTCGACCTAATATAAACTGGTTATTAAAACTAATATAGAAATTACTTATTTTAGCAGAACAAACTTATATGTTCAGAATTTTATGCTGATTCAGAATAAATTAAATTAAAAATAAAATTTTAAAAACAAGCTTTTATTAAAATGTACTAAAAAAGAAAAATAATTTTGGTACCGGTCTAAATGACTGCCTTAAAAGAATTCCTTTATACGACCAAAAGTAAAAGCGTGGGGCGTAAATATTGAAAAGCCCTTTTTATATAAAATATTTATAATGCTTTAGGTAGTTTGATAATAATTTTTCGCATTCTGCTAGAGATCAGTCTAATCCCTCAATTCAAAGTCTGCCCTGAGATCTAACCAGATTAAAAATCATTTTAATATTCAATATTTAAGCCCCACGCTTTTACTTTTGGTCGTATGAAGGAATTCTTTTAAGGCAGTCATTTAGACCGGTACCAAAATTATTTTTATATTTTAGTACATTTTAATAAAAGCTTGTTTTTGAAATTTCATTTTTAATTTAATTTATTTTATGCTTTTTAGTTTTTCACGAATTTCATCAGATTGGTGTACGGTGATATGGATTCCCGAATAATACCATTGTCAACTAACTCGGCGAGTATCTTCCGCGCTACTCCACGCTGAACCTCGTCACGAGGGAATCGCCCTGTATAACCCTTTATCTGCTTCCCTGATTTCAGAATCACGTCGGAGACATGAAAATATTGTATTGTCATAGGAACTACGTATGTGTGCCAAATTTCAAGTCGATCGGACATGTGAAAGTGGGTCAAAATTAGCTTACAAGATATCATCCTCACAAACTAGCTAACGAACATACTCACAAGTGAACCTAAATAAAAGCTTGTAATAAAAACTGATCGATAGTTGCTTTAAGACAATATTTATAGTAAATCGGGTTGAAAACTGAAGTCATGACATCTGACCACCTCCCCCGAGGTGCCGGGAGAAATGGTTTTCGTCGTTGACAGCGACCACTTACATAATTATTCATGGAAAAATAACAAAGAAGAAAGCAAAATTATTTATGAGTGAATACAACTACAGATTTATTGATATTTAATTTGTTTACGCTGGATAAGTAAAGAACATATCGAAGAAAAAGTGAACTACCTACTGGCGATTAGTAAGGCAAATGAATACAAAAGTGAATAAATAAACTAAATAAACAAAAATAGTAATAAAATAATAATAAAAATAAAAAATAAACAAAAATAATAAAAAAATCAACTTGACCATCTCTCCTTACTGCAGCGAGAGATGGTCTTCTCGTTAGCTTTGAGAGGAAGGGTTAATATGGCCAAGTACTTTGGCCGCATTGTCCCTCAATATCTCTACTATCTTATTATTCCCAAACATTAAACGAAAATAAACTTAGAAGTGTATTTTAAATACGATTCTGTACACCGTTGTTTGACAAAAGAGGTTAAATGTAACCTCAATTTATCTTTTAAAGCCTCCAGAAAAACACAGAAGGAAGCGAAATGGCGCTATTCATTCAACTGTTTGGCTTCTAGAAAAGTAATTGCTCTGCACTTTAACGCATTTTTACGTAGAGAGTCTGAAATATAGAGACTCGACCAACTCTCCGGCCCGACCGCGTCTCCCGGATTTACCCTACCGACTAAAAGATATTCTATTGTACTATTCTTTAGAGCAATTTCATATTGAAGCTCCTTCAACCTTCTAACCCTAACTTTCAAACTGACCTAAAGGAATTCCTCTCAAGAAGAATAGTCTTCTATACTACTCTCTGTTGAATTGTAGATAATTTTTAATGGACCAAATAACCAAGACCTTATTTCAAATATTAGCTGTCCCAAAAACATGATTTAGAATTTTGGATTCCTCCAAACATAAAAGTTCCTGCTTCGAGGTTAGAAATATTCGAATGAATATATGTCGCAGGACAATTGTAAATAAAAGTAGCCTGGCGATTTTACAAATTTTTCCCTCAATTAAGCTTAGTCTTAATGTAATGGAAACATTCGACAGCAAAAAGTAATATACTATTCATTAATATTTATTTATTTATTTATTTGCTTACGGGCAAAGACTCTTCGGTGTCGAATGCGCGAGTAAATGAGACGAAGTATATAAGAAATAAATAAATAATATATATAAAAGTAATACAGAAGGGCTGCGATTCCTCAGCCTAATTAAGATGCAACCGTTTTTTTTTCTTACAAAAAGGCTGATTTTAGAATTATCGCGCGACAAATACATTTTCAGGTGGCCCAGCCCTGTACACAGTGTGTTGGCGGGCAGAGCGTGACGGCAGTAGCTCGAGGGTTGCACAACGCGGTTGGTATTATTATTTGGCGCATCAGGTGCAGCAGACCGCCTGCACTGCGTCCACTGCAGCAGTCCCTGAGGGTGTAAAACTTGGTGGAAATAAAGTTTCGTGCGGCAGGGCATCGCGGGGTTAAGAGCGACGATATATCGCCGCGGCCTGATTTCATTCTGACACGAAAACCGTCCTGTTTTCTAACCGATCCATAAGAAATCTACTCCGCGTTTGGCCGTCGCGCTTGGAATAGATTCACGGGCCTCCGCCGCGCGTATCTCTCTAGAATGCGGGATCTAAAGAATATATGGAGAATTTAGGGAAGGTAAAGAATATAGAGTCTAGGGAATCTTCAGGGTATATTATAGAATATGGAATCTAAAGTACATATTATAGAATTTAGGGAATTTAGAGAATATAGAATCTAGGGAATCCAAAGAATATAGAATCGAGGGAATCTGAAGAGTATATTATAGAATCTAGGGAATACAAAAAATATAGAATCAAGGGAATTTGATACTCAAAGAATATAGAATCTAGGGAATCTGAAGAGAATATTATAGAATTTAGGGAATCGAAAGAATACAGAATCTCGAATCCAAAGAATATAGAACCTAGGGAATCTGAAGAGTAGGTACCTATATTATAGAATCTAGATAATCAAAAAAATATGGAATCCAGGGAATCTGATACTCAAAGAATATAGAATCTAGGGAATCTGAAGAGAATATGATAGAATCTCGGGAATACAAAAAATATAGAATCAAGGGAATCTGATACTCAAAGAATATAGAATCTAGGGAATCTGAAGAGTAGGTACCTACATTATAGAATCTAGATAATCCAAAAAATATAGAATCAAGGGAATCTGAAGAGAATATTATAGAATCTAGGGAATCCAAAGAATATAGAATCTCGAATCCAAAGAATATAGAACCTAGGGAATCTGAAGAGTAGGTACCTATATTATAGAATCTAGATAATCAAAAAAAATAGAATCCAGGGAATCTGAAACCCAAAGAATATAGAACCTAGGGAATCTGAAGAAAATATTATAGAATCTGGAATCCAAAGAATATAGAACCTAGAGAATCTGAAGAGTAGGTACCTACATTATAGAATCTAGATAATCCAAAAAATATAGAATCAAGGGAATCTGAAGAATACAGGATCTAAAATCTACCATCTAAATTCCTCCTCTGAACGATGAGATGATTTTCAGATGTCATCATAACCCTTCGGTGAGTAAAGTAGCCCTATTTCTGGTCCCGACAAAGAACATTGACTGCCATCGAAACGCGTATACCTAATCCCAAAAAAGAAATCTCGTGCAAAAGAACCTTATTCCACGCCTCGACTTCGCATTTTCCTGCAGAATTCTCTTAAACAATTTACAAATAATAAAACACCTAACTTACCTCGTCGAAGTTCAGTTCTACCTCCCTCAAGTGATCAAGTACCTACCTCCAAATCTCTAATTCAATTACTAAAAACCCGACAACATCGAATTCAGAAGCTGTTTACCCATCAAAATTCTCCCCACCCGTCGATCCTTCAACCTCTGACTTTAATTCGTTCTAATGAGCAGCTTTGAAAGAGGATCAAGCCTCCCTGGGAAGCAAAATAAGCCCAAGATGCTCCCTGAAAGGGGAGAAGGATCGCAGAATAGCGAGGATAATAGGAGGAAGGAAAATATTTTATGAAATACAATCTCGACAGGCTTTCCGGGATGCAAAACGCGATTTCCGAGGGATTTTACGACCTGCCGTTCGACGGGCAGGTAGAGACAGTCGCAGGCGTGTATGCGACACAGTTCACGCCGACGATTTTCACCGTTCGAGATCGGACGCGATACCGGATACACAGCTAGCATAGTCATAGGAGCATCCTCGTTAGCGGACGAACCGAAATCGCCCTTTCACCTCGTGAATTCCACAAACGATCGGCTCTAAACCTCTGTACCATAAAAACAGGATGGGAAGCTGACGAGTTAATTACGATTCCAATGTGCACTGCTCTTTCAGCGTTCGATATAGCGCACTGACAGTTCCAATTGATGGAAAAAGGAGGACAGAAATTTTTTTAATATTTCGTATAGTATATCGATGAGAAAATAAATAGCAAGATTACTACGATAAAACTCATTAATTTCAGAAACATCCTGTAGACGTATTTTCGTACGAAGCAGGAACGAAGGGACCTGCTGTATCGAATCCAACCTAATCTGCAGCAATCCTCAGCCATCGCCCTTCCAAATCCGCAATGAAACCTTGCCAAACGATGATTCTATCGAATTCTAGGAATATTTCGAAGAAATCTTCTATGCAAACTGGGTCCGGCAGGATCCCCTGCGGCAGTTTCACCCACAGGCTACATTCCCTCTCTCTTTCTCGGTTTCTATGCGCGCGCGTATCGAACCATTTAATTTTCCGTCTCGATAAACCCGACACATAACACATCGCCGCTAATTAACAGACCGCCATGTATAATTCATGTGCTATTTGCTAATGGGGACAGAAATACACTCTGGCGGTCTTTTATGCCGCGAAATTTCATACGTCGAGCGCGCGCGCGCGCGCGCGGGCCGGTTTTTATCGCCCGCCGATCGCGATCGACCGGAAAAACCGTGAATCATTCGATTGATAGAGCCGGCCCCGCTGAGATTTCACGCTAATCGGCGATCGATCCGATCCGCGAGAATATGGCACCTCGCGATTATCGGCGCTGTCGCGCCCCTATTTAATTAATCTCGACGATTTATTTTTGGTTCTTGAAATATTTCGTGGTGCTTAATTCTTGTATTTATGGGGCATAAAAATAATAAATAAATATAATAATAGTAAATAAATATAAATGTATATTGAAATAGATAGAAATGGCACTTTTCGAAGTTGAGTGCTTCACAGTGGTAGCTTCTTGTTGGGAAAACATTTAACTACCTCTCATATTTGTGATACAATATTGAAGGCCTTGTAACTAATAGTTGGGAGTTGTGCAGCCCCTGTGAGGGAAACTGAAGGGGTTGAAGAAAAAGGGAAACTCTTCAGCCACTTCAGTTTTACTCCCGACAAGTGTACAACTCTGACTTCCTAGTTACAAGGCACGTAAGTGGACCTAGAATATTACACTACACAGGTGCAAAGTATCGCCAATTAACCCTTTCGCAACAGCAGTCGCCACTTGAAAATCGCACACGCAATACGGGAATGCAGAACGCTGCTAACCTCCAGGCGCAAGCCCAGTAGAATTGTTTCAAGCTATTAGTTAGAATCGCTGACATTACTCTGTTTAAAGGAATTATAGCTATCACTATTTGTTTATTAGTTTATGCAGCTGTTTTATTAGCGTAGCTGTGAGTGACTACATGTAGTCACCCTTAGTAGCGAAGGGATTAAACGAATAAAGGTTGATCTATAAACATTCTTAGATCCAGCACGACGATATTATTATTATTATACGTCTTTGCTGCAGCAGAATATAGAATTTACTTTTTTAAAATGTACTAAAAAGAGGAAAAATAATTTTGATACTGGTCTAAATGACTGTCTTAGAAGAATTCTCTCATGTAACTAAAAATAAAACATGGGGCGTAAATATTAAAATGTCCTTTTTATATAAATATTTATAATGCTTTACGTATTTTGATACATTAGTTTTCGCATTCCACTTGATTGCGAGTAGTCCGATTCCCCAAGTCATCCCCATCCTGGGATCTAACCAGATTAAAATTCAGCAAGAAAAAAGACACAAAATCATACCGTTCATTAATTAATTTTTGCATAACTTTTAATTTTCAATATACTCGACCCACGCTTTTATTTTAAGGCAGTCATTCGGATCGGCATCAAAATTATTATCCTCTTTAGTACATTTAAATAAAAGGTTGTTTGAAAAAAGTTTGTTCTACAAATTATTTTATGCTTTTTATCGAAAATATTGTATTGTCATCGGAACTACGTACGTACCCATGCAATGTTTCAAATGGCTCGGATATTATGGAAGTGGGTCAAAATTAGCTTACAAGATTTCACCCTGACAAACTAACTAACGAACTCACAAGCGTAGCTAAATAAAAGCTTGTAAAAAGAAAGGTGGCAGATCCGAAGCCTGCTATTAGCCTAACCAAATATTCACCTTCCCATCTAAGCAGCCTACCAGCGAACCAATTTCCCAGGCAAACAAGGAGAATCCACCTTCCATCACACCTAGAAACAACGGTACACAGGCACGCGCGTGTTTCGATTGAATCGAGTCGCGAGAGAGAGAGAGAGAGAGAGAGAGAGAGAGAGAGAGAGAGAGAGAGAGAGACACGCCCGTCGAGCAGAATACAACCGATCCTGCCCCCACCAGGTCTTCCCATTGTACCCTTAATTCATCGACGAGTGAATGAGTAACCTCTACGCAAAAATCGGGCGCAGATACATCAAAATATAAATAGCAGTGTCTGAGACTCCGGCTGTCGACAGTGGAGAGCGTGCGTGCGCGCGCGAGCCCACCGACGGGACATCCGAGAATTCACCATCTAAAATTCTCTGTCCACCCCTCGGCCCCTCTAACGTCGCGAAACGAGCTCCGAAGGGGGGAAATTCGTCGTCGACCAGCACGGGTGCGTGCGCGACGCGCGTCGACGGAAGGTGAGCTCGCGATCGGCGCGCAAATATGTGAGATGGGAATCGACGGGGCAAAAGTGAGAGTGGCAGTGAGTCAACATCCGCGCCTGTTTCCTAGCCCCCCTCGGTCGAGATTTCGAATAGATCCGATCGAGACTATTCCACGTTTCTCCCCTCCTTCCGCTAAGCCAGGGTTCGATTTTTCACAATTTTTTTGCCATTTCTGCGAATCGTTTCGTCGATCCGCGCCGACCGCGGGATCCAGCGCGATCGAGGGGTGCACGCGAAGGGAGGTAGCCGATTTTCGGGTCGAATCGCTCGCAGACGCTTTATCTTTAGAAGCCCGCGGAGACAGACACCGGGACTGGGCTTTTTTTCTCGCCTTAACGGAAATAGCTATCATTCTATGCGCCTTTAGAATGAACCGGCAATACTGGGCAAAATTTATTTTCGTGGCGGTAGTAACCGCCGTCTGGGCGGGGTATAATCGAGGGGGTGGTGAGAGGGGGCTGATAGATCGAGGGATAATTGGTGAATTTTGATTTGGAGAGGTGTGAGTGCGATGTTGAGGATCGTCGAGGTGCTTTGTGGGAGGAAGGGTGGAAGATTCCTGTGATCTAAGTTTGCATTACTATAGGCAAGGGATCTTCTTGAAAATGGCACAGATTCAGTCAAATCTTTGGCTGCCGAAGTGCAGTTGCAAACGCCACGTGCGGATATGCTCTAGCTGTATGTATTAAGCATACAAAGTGAACGCCTACAGGCGTTCACCGCCAGAGACTGCATCTACACTGTGTCTACAGCATTGGAAGAGTTACTGAGTACCTTTCGACGAATTATTCATTGCATATTTTCACGGATAGTCATTGCATATTTCCAACTTATGATGTGGAAAGAACTGAACTGACCTATGATATTGGAACGTGGTAGTAGTCAACATGGAGTCGAATATCTGTGTAAGTGACCGAGAATGTATTATAAATCCAGCCGCGAGTGTTCATATCAACGTGCAATAAAATTCCTGCATCGATTCCCGGTTTTTAAGAACCGTGGCCGATCCTTTTCATCAAACAAATCCACCTAGTCAATACAAATACCCAATCAGCAATATGCTCAAAGCCTCCGACACATTTCCTTTCTGTTTACAAAGAATCGCTCGTAGATAAGCTTAATCCCGACTGGCGAGCTCTTATCAGCGCCAGTGCAAAACGCATCGCGTGTTATCGGGGACCATCTTCTACCATTCTCGCAACGCGATCGTTTTTCACGATAACTCCAGCTCATACCGGAAGACCTCCCCAAAATAAGGTATAATCGCCTGACAAAAAGTGACTAATCCTAAAAAGATTCCCAGAACTCGATGTCACTCGTTACACATAGACAAGGCCAATCCCCGTTCCGCGATAATTCCGCGTTGCATCGGGAGGAGTTCCCGAAACGAACCGAGGCGACAGAGAATCGCGGGGAAAGCTTGCTAAGCGGGCGCAGACTGTACCGGGCGTACGCCGGAGCAGCCGAGGTCATGTATTAGGGATTAGAGGGCGGGGTGACGGCGGGGAAGGTTAATTTCACGCGACACGCTAGAAATTCGAGTCGATACGCGTCAATCCTCGGCCGTGCACGGGGGATACACAGGCTCGCACATCTAATACCCGCGGCGCGCGCGTTACGAGCGAGGCCGTCTCCCCGTTTTTGTTCCTCTTATTCTGTCTACGCTCGTCCGCTCGCTGTACGCTCGCATTTAACCGGGCGAGCGGGGGCCGGGGTAGCGGCGCACCGACTCGAAAGTCTGCGGAATCGGGCACGAGCACGGATTCCCCGGCCCTCGTCGATCAAACGGCGACGGGGGCGCAGCGGAATCTCTATCCGCGGGATTCTAGCCCGGCGTAGCCACGGACACGCAGCGCCGATCGCCTAGAGCACAACTGCGACCGACAGCCGTGCCGATAAGAGACGAATCTACGCGTAGCTGTCACAGAAGGCTGTCATTAGAAAACGCGACAGTCACGCGTGCCCCGTCCGTCGAGCATCGCGACCGATCGGGAACGGGCCGTCGGTAGCCGTGTCTCGTCGACGAGTATATAGTTCGTGCCGGCGATACGAGGCGATCGGGGCCCCCCGTCGCTATATCGCCCGCAACGTTCCTATCCAGAACAAGAAAAAAAAAACGAGGAGAAAGGAGGCGGGGAAGAAAAAAAGAAGAGAGAAATGATCGGGAGCAAGCGTGCCAATGAGATTCTTTCTACCCCCTCGGTCTCGGCATAAGAGATGAGATTGCGTGCTAACCTGAAAGTCTAGCGAGGAATCGAAGCATGCCAGCGGCGGAAGACAGGCAATGAGCCGCGGTTCCAGCGACAAGAATCCCACCGGCGATCGGCATTTGCGTTTTTCCTTCTCTATCCCCTGATTGCCCTGCGTGGCGGTGGCGGTGACCCAGTCGGCACACGGTCTCTGCTGTGTCTGCTCTCCTCGGCACCGCTCTGCTCTACTCCGCTGATGCTGCCCGATGGCTTTGACTGCTGCGTTCCTCTTCGCGTGCACGGCCGTAGAGAAAGAGAGGGGAATGGGAGGGGAGGGGGAGAGTAGGAGGGACACCGTAGAGGGACAAGGACGGATATAGGCGGCAGGGGGAGGGAGGGGTGACGCGAGAGTCCTAGCCTAACCTAACCTCTCTTCCTCGTTCGGGTAAAGGGACACACTGGGGGGCACACACCGGATGAAATGCAAGCCGGCTAGACGAGAAAGATCCTGCTGGACGATGGGTACGGGTACACACACGCGCGCCGGGCACCGCGACCGGGTTGCACACTGTTTCTCAGTCCACGGCACACACTGTTCCCATGCCCCGTGATTTTTCCTCGGGATCTTTGACACTCCCGTGTTTCACCTCTCTCTCTCTCTCTCTCTGTCTCTGCCTCTCTTTCTCTTCGCTCTACGTCTCCGTCTTTCCTCCTTTCTTTTCTTTAACTCTCTCTCCCTCGCTCCTGACGGCCGGTTTCGTTTACGTGTCGTGGCGGTGTGGCGAGCGCGCGTGCCGTGTCGCGCCAGTGAAAACTCTGCCAGCGCGCACACACGTAGCCCCTTCGTTGTACACGGTCGGCAGCAGACAACGCGCGCAACAGAGAGAGACGACGACGACGTCGGACACACGTACTGGCCGATACGGGATAGATAAATGGGCCTGCGGCGAGAGAGAGAGGGAGATGGTTCGTGCGTGAGAGAGAGCGAGCGAGCGCGCGCGTGCGGCGCGGGGAGGGGCCGCGTACGACGGCGTAAAGTCCCGACGGGATTCTCTCTCTCCTCTCCTCGCGGGTACACACTCTCCGTAGAGGCAACACGAGACGCGTTCTGTCACGATTCACACGCACTCATTCGATTCCCGACGTTCCCCCCGCGAGGTGTACGATGCTGGAAGCCGCGCGAGCGCGCGCACTTACACACTATTAGGAACTGTTCCCACCGTTGGAGAGCGGGCTCGGGAGCGAGAGACACAAGCAGCGGCGACGATACGCTTCGAAAACACTGTTATACTTGTATTCCCCCCGCGAGAGCCAGTCAACTCTATCCCTATCCTTTCTCTCCGCGCGGCTCCTCGTTCCGCGGTCTCGTTCCGCCGATGGGCTATTTTACAGGCGGATATCGGGCGCCCCGATCACGGGCACACCAGGGGAGCGCGCGCGCACGCACGCTATCGTGGTAACGCGCGACGGCAACGTGTCTCTGCGACGGTTGTCCGTTCGGTGCTCGCGGTGCCCGATCCACTCGTACGTGTCATCGCGGCGGCCGCCGCACGGCGGTGCGAGAATTCGCGGTGTACTATCGGCCCCCGGGCCCCGACGGGCCCTCCCTCGCGGCTTATATTCGCAGCGACGCCGCACTGTCAGGCACGGACTACGACAGAACGGCCGAGCGACGACTGACTCCTCCGCTCGCGAGCCACCGGCAACGTTGCCACATCACTGCTACCCGTGCCACGATCGGGCGAGTCTTCGGCCACCGACGGACAGGTACGACGGTCACTGCGTTCTTGGTGCTGGCGCGCGACCGACTGTTCCATTCGATTTTAAATTCCCCCGTCGCTTCTCCGTTCACGATCAATCCGCCGATCCCCGGTTTACCAACAATCTCCCGTGTGTACAGGTCGCGGACGGCACACGGCGCACCGCGCGGCTGGCGTGTATCTCCGTCTTCTAAGCCAGGCGACTTGTCACCGAATACTTCGGAAGCCTCTGCGCTCGCATCTACCCGCGGGCCCCTCGCCGCGGCCGAGGGTCAGGCTAGCGTATCGATAGCTGTCGACTGCGTGGATATCCACCGCACACCGAGATCCGGACTAGCACACTGCACAGAGCTAACTGGCCACATCTGCTGTCGATTCGTCGCCGCGAGTGCTCCGCGAAGTACAGCGCGGCCGGCCAGTCCGCTCCCTCGCTTTCCTTACTCTCTTGCCAAGCCAGCCTTCTCGATTCGGCCGAGCCTACCTCTCGCGTATTCCCCTCCCGCCCCTCCGCCGTATCCAGCCGCGACGCTTTCCTTCTCCCTTCCTCCCTCGCCCTTCCCTCGACGCTTCTCTCATTCACTCGCCCCCGAGCTTCCTTCCGTCCCCCTTTCGCCGAATCCTCTCCCTCGCACTCGCTGCCTTCCTATCCTCCCCCTCCTCCAACCATCCAGCCTTCTCGCTCCTTCGTATGAATGGTTTTAGTTCGGGAGGGCGGCCGAGGCCGGAAACAGCCGATTGCATCCGGAAATCGCCGAGCGAGGACTTCCCGCATTAGAGCGCTTCTTGAATAAAATTCCATTCTTTCCTTCCTTTCTTCCTGCGTCGGCGGAGGTATCTTCCCCTCCCCTCTGCCAGTCCCTCTTTACTTTCATCCGAATTTCGTGGCAGCGTCGTCACACGTTATTGGAAATGCAACCGCGGCTCCGTCCCGGGGAACGCCGCGCGTAATTCCCCCGCGCGCGGGTGCAATCCGTTGCACCCGTCGCGTTCCACGAACCTTTCGGTGCAACTTTTCGTGCGTGAAATTGTAATACGTTTTGACGCGTGCATTTCGTTTCTAGCGCACGCGCTCCTGCGCGCGCCCGCGTTTCCTTTTCTTCTCTCTCTCTCTCTCTCTCTCTCTCTCTCTCTCTCTCTCTCTCTCTCTCTCTCTCTCCCTCTATGCAAGTCCTCATCTAGCTTCTCCCGTAACGGTAGTTAAATCGTCTACCAAACGTTCGCCCGATTTATGCAAATCTTACGTCCTAGTCAAACGAAGCTGCCTTTCTCGCCGCAGGAAACTTTGAAATATGAACAGTCGTAGGTGATTCTTTGAGTACTATGGAGGCATATTATGTGTTTAGTTGGGCCGAGTAGTGCCCGTGCGGCGAACGCTCATAGGCGTTCGGCGAGTGTGGGTAGGTAATGCTGCTACAGGATTTCCGCACGTGGCGTGTGCAAGGCGGTTCGAGTTTCAATGTCGAAGGGGAACACGATACGTTGAAAGATTGTATAACTGTTGCAGTTTATTTGTTGGCGTAGAATATCCTTTTTTTATTTATCCTCTGTGTAATAAAGACGTTTAATAATAATAATAAAAATAATAGCAATATCGTGGCTCGGAGCTATAACCTCGAAAGTACAATGATTCCTGTGACGCCAAGGTATCGCGCGTTACTCGTCCGGTTTTCCGCGAAAGTGGAGCAGTATTTTAGTCCAAAAATCGGCGCCGATTAAAAGAAGTGCAGCGTCTGGTGAACTAAATTATGCAAGAAAAATATACCGACACTCTTCGGGTACGTCAGCGCGTTGGAAAAGTTGCCATGCTAACAGGCGTGCCGCGCGGTATTTTTCAAACACTGCTTTACGATCCATTCGGGCACTGGAACGCCGAAGGAATCGCGATTTGTGGTTACAGTTACGAGGACCCGTCTTAAACACCTCGATCTCGACCACTGCCCTGTTTACGCGTTCGAGTTTCCAGGAAATTCCTTCGCCTCTTCGAGCGCGAGCGGATGTATCGATCCTGGTCGCCGAAGATCGGCTTGGGCTTAGGGGACTTCTCCTTTAACGCGGCGATTTGTAACGTCAGAGCGAACAAAAATTTAGGACGATGAGGTCACTTTCTGTTTTATCAACCACAATTCTATTCAGCTCCTCCGGTTGTACTAATCTTTATTCACGTAAGCGGCGATAAGATCTCGCATCGCATTATGTAAGGCGGCGCGTGACGTAACGCGACCGGCCGATTCATAAAGCGAAATGCAACGCACGGAACGCGTAATCAGATTTGTCGTTTCGTACGCACCTCTGGCGCACACGGGGCGACATCTGTCGGGTAAAAGTACAAGCGTCGGTCGAGGTACAGTGCCAGCAAACAAAATGTGCTGCCCCCTGTCGGTTGCACCGTTTCCAATTTTCCACCGCAAATGGTAAATAGTTTTCCTTGCCATTTCCTTGGAATACTAATTCAGCACGTTAATGGAATAGATGAATAGGAGGCGCTGCAGTGGCCCGGAAACGAAGCTTCACAGAGTTCTGTCGATTAATGTATTTAACAAAGGGGATTTAGGAGTGCTGTAAGACTAAAATTCGCGTTGCACTTAAATTTTTAAGTATCTAGGCGACTCAGAAGACTAACCTTTTCCATAATCCATGCTCCATATCAATCTCACTTACCTCCAAATAAAAATACTCGTGTATAACCCTTTCATTACAAAGACTAAATCGCTCACCATATACCACGTGCGGAGATCGCTCAGTAGTACTCCTTAACCATACTCCCTGAACGCTCATCGGCGTGTCCCGCACAGCCCCACCATACAAACATATACTCGCTACACCCAAAGCCTCAAACGATCGTATTCTCAAATATCCAACACTGGAACCTGGCTCACCGTAATTCCCCACACCCTTCTATCTCCAGCGAAAGAACAAAGCGTGAAAGCGTACGCCTCGAGTCCCCGAGACGCTCAAGATCGCACAAAGGACGAGCAGCGGTACCATTTAAAAATAGTGCGAGATTATTGAAGCATCTCGCTTCACCTGCCTCCCGTGGAACATCTGCGCTGGTCAATCTCCGTCCTCTCGCGTCATTATCCTTTGTGACCGCGCACCGTCGATTCGCCGGTTTTCTCAACCATGGAAATTAATCAACCTTAGACCATGATCAGGGAAGAGAGATGGGAAAGACTGATAATGGGAAAACGTGACGCCGTCGTGCCAGGATCCAGCGATCGAGAAACCGATTCCGCCGTCCCCCCTTCGCTCCCACCGCCGCTCGTCGCTCGGCGGGATTCAATTCCCTACGTTCGATGGAGCGATCTGGCGGCTGGACGCGGCTCGACGAGGGACTTTATCGTTCAGCCGTGATAATAGCCGGCTACGGAAACGGGACGCGAATTGAATTCTGCAGCGTCGAAAATTGCTCGCCGTTCCACGCGATATAATCAATTATCGATCGGGAAATTGGAGTTTTCAGCGAGGCATTCGTGATTACAGGCTTATTTTCCGTAATGGGCGCGCTGCCCCCTCCCCCCCCCCACTCCCCTCCCTGTGATGCAATCGCACGTTGCCTGCAACGAATCAATAATATGCGTATCGATCATTTATTGCATGCGGGAAGGAGGAATAACGCGGTCGGGAAGTCGGTGGTTTTGGTGGCGGATTATGTGAGCGTGTTGCAAGTGCGGGGCAGGGTGGTTTCTAATGAAGTGTTAGCTTGTTGAGTGTCATTAGCGCAATGACTTAGTGGAATGTGGGTGGGGGTGTTAGGAAGTATGTACTGTGGAAACGAGTTACTTAGCGGTACTGGTACTTAGTATCCTGTATCTCTATAGTAGTTATTATAGTTTAACGTAAGTTTTAGAGGTCGTACGAAGCAGGCAAAGAGTGGCCCAAAAATGAGGCCTTTTATAGCCTTTTTTTAGTTCCACGATTTTGGAACTGAATTTTGTGCCAAATGATACATCATGATGAGACATCAATCACAATAAATTTTCAAGTTCAGGTAACAATTAGTTTCTGAGATATGGGTGGTCAAAGAAGTGAAAATTCGTTAACGCGTCAGCCCATGCGCTTCGATGTACGAACTTTTATGTCAATCCGATAATTTCAACAATTATTTCCATGGATTTTGCTGACTGCTAACAACAAATTTGAACTTAGATTTTCAAAATTCACGAAAAAAAATCAAAATCATAAAATATAAATGTCCGTGTAGTGGGTGTTTTTTTTTAAATATATCGTGCACCATATTGATTCGGCCATTGTGAATTTTTTGATATATTAAAAAAAGCACTCACCACACAGACATTTATACAGTAAATCCTCGTTACCAGCCCGACGAACGGGACTGGCGGCGAGCTCTTAACGCGTTGTGGACACTATTCCGTGCGGCCAGTTCCTAACCCAGACCTCTCGCTCGTTGTCGGGTCTCTCACTCTCGTCCGCAGGCTTCCAAGAAATGGTGGGGACAGTCGCCGGGCTCATAACGCATGGTAGAAACGGGCTGATAACGAGGATTTACTGTATTTGATTTTGATATTTTTTCATGAATTTTGAAAATCTAAGTTAAAATTCGTTCGTATGGGCTGACGCGTTAACGAATTTTCATTTCTTTGACCTCCCATCAGGGCCGCCTTAACAAATTTGAGCGCCCTGGGCTAAAAAATTTTGGCGCCCTAGCCCCCAAGGGTGCAATTTCTTCGCAATCGGTGCAAGGCGGTACATCACAACCCCAGGTCTCCATCAAGGCAAACGCGAACAAAAACAATGTCCGCGAACGAAATTTTTGTCTCCAAAATTGAAGAGAAAAAATCATTTCAACATATTTGATTCTTAAGCGCCCTTGGATCACGGGCGCCCTGGGCTATAGCCCATTTAGCCCATTGGTAAAGGTGGCTCTGCCTCCCATATCTCAGAAACTAATTGTCACCTCAACCTGAAAATTTGGTGTGATTGATGTCTCATCATAAGGTATCGTTTCGCATGAAATTCAGTTCCAAAATTGTGGGACCAAAAGGAGGCTATTTCTTGGCTCACTCTTTATGCGGTGGTAGGTCCCGATTTATGGGGGCGCAAGCAGGACAACTGTCCAGAGCGACAAAATTGGGAGAAAGAGAAAATTAAAATTAATGAAAAATAATAAAATAATAAAACTTTTTGAAAAAGCGGTAAGAAAGTAGGTAATACCTAAATACATGTTCGAATTTAGTAACACACTTATAATTTGTTTTTAAAACATTATTAATGTATTTTGTGATTCTGTGTTCACGTTGTTCTTTATTGATCTTTTAAAATATTTTTTAAGAGTGGTGTTTTTTAGTTAGATTTAAAAAATAGGTACCTACCTCCTATCTATACATTTTATTTTGTTTTGTTACTGTTTCTTATGAATCTTAATTTTTTTATAAAACAAAGGCGTTTGCTATTCAACAAATATCTACAACCAAATTTCACTTACTGTCAACAACTATGTTTTAAAATAATTATTTATAATCTTAATAAATATAAAGCAGAAAGTATTTGTATGTTTGTCTGCCGTCTAAAAACTTTCGAACGTTAAACTCTGGGGTCACGAAATGAGTACGCAGCTCATTATGCCTAGCTAATCCAGATGAATGTGATTATTTTCACAAAAAAAGTAGGAATATAACTAGTAAATTTTAGTTGCACAATAATAATATTGGAGCTTCTATTATATTTTTAAGCTACTAAAAGGTCATTAACATTTTTAATATAATTAACATATTGTCTGATGTTTAAGGGCGCCCACTTCATCAGGCAAGCTGGCACCCTGGCCAGTCCGCCACTGACTATATAGGGCTCTAATCAAACTTGTGGTAAATCATCTACAGCCCTCCAGCTGTCAAAGGTCATTTCCATATGTCACACTTCTCTAGTCTACGATTGCCATCTTCTGCCAATCGTCCTCCGTTTTTTTTTTTTTTTTAATACAACAATGCCTTAAGTTGTACAAGTAGATATCTCTCTTGAAGAGGTTCTTGACAATTAGAGAACTTTACAAAATTTCCTTTGGTCCCACATAGGCCATTCTTTCACTAGATAATAAAAAAAGAACAAGCCTCACCAGGAAGCTTTCCCAACCTTAAAATTACGTAGAGCACATTGGATATATTTTCCTACAGAAATTTACCGCGAAGGGCTGAAATCAGCCTTAAAATTACCACCCTTAAAGTTTCTCCACTTTTAGAATATAACTGGACAGTGGGTAAAAAAAGTATTGGCACACCCACTTTTTTTTTAAATATCTTGATATATTTAAGTAATATATTGATACAAAATATGTCCTTTAATGTCTTCTAGCACACAGAAGTAGTGTATTTTTTTCAGAACTCTGAATAATGTAGCTTAACGAAGTAAAAAAAGAAAAACTAAAATTCTTTACTCAAAAAAGTATTGACACACTTGCGACTGTAATAGAAAGTCCACAATTACTTGCTTTTGCTTATCTTAAACAAAATGTTAAGAGCACAAATGTAAACACACATTGTTCACATGATGCACTTCGCTCAATTCGTCCAGTTAGTCTGTGCTTACATTTCATAAAGAAACCATGCTTGCTAAGAAAAGCGAATTGTCTACTTTCGTGCGACATGAAATTATTTTCCTGCGTAAACATGGCGAGAGTTATCGGAAAATCGGAAAAGCATTAAAGTTAAGTTTCTCTACAGTGAGACATGTGATAAAAAAAAGTATGAAGGGACTGCTACTACGGAAAACCGGCCACGATCGGGGCGGCCGAAAGTATTAACAGTAAGAGAGCGACGACATATCATAAGAGAAGTCGTAAAAAATCCGTTTGTGAGTGCTCAGAATTTGTCTGTCGATATTGCAACATCTTCGGGAACGAGCAGTCACTGCTCAAACAATACGAAATGTTCTACGCTCTGCTACAATCTACGGCAGAGTGGTCAGAGAAAAAAGCCGTTCATAAATGACACTAATAGACAGAAACGGCTCGGCTTTGCTAAAATGTATGTAAATAAGCCAATGGAATTTTGGAAAAATTGTTTATTCTCGGATGAGAGTAAATTCAACATTTTCGGCTCCGATGGGAAAAAGTTTGTGTGGAGGAGACCGAACACCGAACTGGAAAAACATTCGGCCAACCGTGAAACATGGCGGCTGGCATCTAATGGTTTGGGGTTGTATGTCATATAATGGGGTGGGAAATTTAGCATTTATTGAAGGAAATATGAATGCTCCGATGTATATTGGTATATTGCGGAACAACTTACTAGAGAGTGCAACAAAATTAGGCATAAAATAAACATTTCTGTTCCAGCAAGATAATGACCCAAAGCACACGACCCACAGAACACGAGAGTGGCTTCTTTATAACGTACCTAAACAGCTTCCAACACCACCCCAATCACTGGATGTTAACCCCATAGAAAACCTTTGGCATATACTAGATCTAGAAATTCGAAAAAGGAAAATAAAAAATAAAAATGACTTAAAGAAGGCGCTATTAGAAAAGTGGTAAAAAATTCCTCTAGAAACTACGAAAAAACTTGTCGAATCGATGCCAAATCGATTGCAAGCTATAATTAATGCCGAAGGCATGCATACAAAATATTAAACACTTATATCGTGTTAAGCAATTCAAATAATTGTGTATTTAATAATTATATCTCAAGTGTGCCAATACTTTTTTGAGTATGGAATTCTCGTTTTTCTTTTGTTACTTGTGTAAATTAAATTATTCAGTGTTCTGAAAAATAACATTACTTCTGTATGTTAGAAAACATTAAAGGACATATTTTGTGTCAATATACCACTTCGATATATCAAGATATTTAAAAAAAAGCGGGTGTGCCAATACTTTTTTTACCCACTGTATAACACTACAAGTTACAAGAAAACTTTAAATACAAGACTTGCTTACTTCCCCAAGCTTTATGACTCTACCAAAAGAAAAATAAAGAAATATCCTCAACAATGAAACGACAAGTTTGGTCCTCCACGGGCAACCCTCGCACCACACAAGAAAAAGCTCCCCAATGAAACGAAACACACCAGAAGCCACGGAGCGTTCGGCATCGACCCGCGCCGCGCGTTCACCTCGAAAATCCTTGGCAGCCGTCGACCGATAAATCGATGCCCCGTGGACGGCGTAACGTGTCAGGATGTCACATCGCTGCCAGGCTCTTTGTTCCCGTGTGATTCGCGGTCTGCTCGCTTACAGTCGAAGCGCACATCACCGTGGGAGAAGAAGGACCACGATTTCACAGGCACAGGTGCAATATTCATAAGTCAGCGGGGGCGCAGGCGCAGGCGTCGCCGTCGACGTCGTCCTCCACGGTTCTCCAGTCGTTTCCGTTGATATGTGACCGACGCTCGTCCTTCCTTGCACACCGACACGGCCCTCCGCGATGTCCGCGACGCTCAAGACCTTGGTCCTGCTTCTCGGCACCCTCTGCGGACCCTCCGCCTCTCAGACGCCGATGACCATGCGTAAGTTTCCTCCGTGGTACCCTCCTCGAAGTCTCACTCGAAGATTTTGGTAGCTCCTTTTGTAATTGCTCTTGGGACTCGGGAGTTTCTTTGGTTGGATAGAGTTTGCTGGGGTTTGATCAGGTTTGAAGAGGCTTGAGGGGGTGTAGGAGCACTGAGGGACTGTGGAGTTTTATGTACTGATAAATTTATGGGTTTTTTAAAGTCTCCAGGGTACCTAGTGTGCTTGGGGACATTTCTGGTGGCTAATTCAGATTTTTCATTTTGATTTTGGCTATGAACAGTGAGAAGAAAAGGTTGCGATTTTGGATTATTGAAAAGTATACATGTGGTGCTTATATTCTTCGTAATTTTAGTTTCTTTTTGGTTCTATTTTGATTTATGTTCTATGTTTTGTTCTACGTGTATCTGATAAATAACGTGGACTAAGGTTTGTTTATAATTTTTTATTTTATTTCATTTTATTTTACTTTATTATACCGCAGACTTTTTTTACATACAAAGGTTTACAAATTATTGTCAGGAAGTGGATACGTAGTCTGAAGGAAGTAAATGGAATTCGAAAATAGTTGAGTTTTGCATACATATATTTTGGATCTATTTTGATTTATGTTCTATATTTTGTACTACGTATATCTGATAAATAACGTGGACTAAGGTTTGTTTATAATTTTTTATTTTACTTTATTATACTGCCGGCTTCTTTTACATACAAAGGTTTACAAATTATTGTCAGGAAGTGGATACGTAGTCTGATTGGAAGTAAATGGAATTCGAAAATAGTTGAGTTTTGCATACATATATATTTTTTGGTTCTATTTTTATTTATGTTCTATATTTTGTTCTACGTATATCTGATAAATAACGTGGACCAAGGTTTGTTTATAATTTTTTATTTTGTTTCATTTTATTTTACTTTATTATACCGCCGACTTCTTTTACATACAAAGGTTAATAAATTATTGTCAGGAAGTGGATACGTAGTCTGAAGGAAGTAAATGGAATTCGAAAATAGTTGAGTTTTGCATACATATATTTTGGTTCTATTTTGATTTATGTTCTATATTTTGTTCTACGTGTATCTGATAAATAACGTGGACTAAGGTTTGTTTATAGTTTTTTATTTTATTGCATTTTATTTTACATACAAAGGTTTACAAATTATGGTCAGGAAGTGGATACGTAGTCTGGAGGAAGTAAATGGAATTCGAAAATAGTTGATTTTTGCATACACTATAATTGATGAATATTTGGATCAAACTAGTATGCAAGCGATTTTTAATGAGCGTGGATAAGGGACATCGATAATAGAGGCCACGGGGGATGAGAATTGTTTTTATATGATTAATGAAAGATCCTCACTTCGACTGGCGTCGACGTATTTTCACGCCGATGTTGTGGCGCGTTAAAACACAAAAGTTAAAAGGGAATTGTTTAAAACCTTTGCGCCATTCAGAGTGTTAATATTTAATTTCGCAATGTAGGGATTCTTTCGACTCTGAGTATTATTTTCTATTGAAAGTCTATTGAAATGTCTATTGAGTAGTTTAAGGTTTCTAAATGTGGAACAGTGAAGTAGAGCTGTTTCCTGGGGACATAGAAGCCTGTAAATATTAGGTTCATCGATAGTACTTCCTTAATCATTAATTGCTTCGTATGAAACTTTCATTCGTCCCCGATACGAGTCCTGCCTATGCTATCCCCTGAATTATGCATTCCCTAAACGTCTGTCTAAAACCTTCCACATCTCCTGCAACCATCCTCGCGTTTCCCTGGCCCTTGACACACAAAAGGAGGCGTGCAGATGATCACCGAGGAAAATGGAAATGGGAAAAGATCCGAAACACGTGCTGGGAGATACCGTTGCGCGATAATTACTTTAGATAGAATGCACAGGGTGTTCCAAAAGCACGTGACCAAACTTTGGAATCTCTCATTGCTACTCGCGAAATGGAAAATATATAATAATAGTCCTAAAGAGTCATAAATTACAGAAAACCTTCCTTCTTTAAATTAAAGGCACTTTTCATTCAGAGGTAGAATTCTGGAACAATTTTTGACAAAGTTAAATATTTGGAGTGCCCACTATTACCAGGATAAGCCAACTCCTTTGAAACAAAAGATGGGAAATATAGGTTTCGATAGAAAGAAAATTGGGAAAAGATGTTTCTAGGTGACAACAGAATAGTTTCTTAAATTTTGTTGACTTACTTCTGGAACACTGTGTGTACATGTTATTCTAGTGTCCACTGAAAGAAATATCCACAAAGTATTCCATTTCTCGCGGGACAATTTTGCAGAAAAAAGTAGCTTCGCTTAATTGGCGTGCACATTTCTTGGTATAATGTGTAGATAATTGCACGATTAGATCGGATCGGTTCGAATGGAACATAATGTAACGAGGTCGCGTGCTTCGTGCAATTACGCGATGCAGGGAAATTATGCGACGGGAAATGTGTGGAAAACAAATTGGAAACTTATTGTGAATCAATTAGTGGAAACAGATGTTTCTATTCTTCGATTGAACGCGTGGTTAATATACATTGATTGCTTGTGATGCTGTGCAGTGATAGTGGTGGACGAACCAGATGCATCACTTTTGAGTGTTCTGAACGATGCTGTGCCCCAGGCAGAGAAGAATTTTGGCGACGACGTAATCACCGTACATATATCCACCGTCGAATTGGAAAGAATGAACTTGGCGGCCAGTTTCGAAAAAGGTTAAGGAAGTAGTAATGCTGTGGAGGTCTTAGGCCCTCCATAGTCAATATTTCTATTAGTAGTTGCTTAAAATTATTAATATTCCTAATGTCTAAAATTCTGGGTACTTAGGATTCCTAGTACCTAATATTCATGGTCCCCAAAGTAGGAAATACCTAACTGATCAGATCTGAAGTTTTAAGTACCTAAATTCTTCATAGGTAAAGTTCTAAGTACCTAAGATCACAAGCACCTTAAATTACAAATACCTAAGTTTCCAAGTACCTGAAGGTTTAGATACCTGAAGTACCAAATACCTAAAGCTCCAAATATTTAATATTCTAAATACCTGAAGTTCCAGGTACATTGTGTCCTAAATGCCTAGTATTCCAAGTACCTGAAGTTTCAGATATCTAATGTTCCAAGTACTTAATACTGAAAATACCTAAAGTTCCAAGTACCTAAACTTCCGAATACCTAAACTTCCAGGTACCTAATACTCCAACTAAATAAAGATCCAAATACCTAATGTTGTGAATAGGGTAGGGTGGGGCTAAAAGTCCTATGTAAAATTTAGTATTAACAATCTAGAGATATCTGGTGTTATTTTGTATAAACTATAACTATTATGCTTTACGTTCACGAAGTTCGTTTGTTGATACTGTTATTTTCTGTTGAGTTATACCACACAATGTTTGTCAATGCAAAATGGACTTCTTGTCCCACGCACGGAGCAAAAAGTCCATTGCATAGGGTAGAAAGTCCCTAATGTCTTTTCGTGTAATATTAAACTAAATAAGTAAAAAACTGTATTCAAATCAACAAATATTTGTTAAACCAATTCTTTTTGGTATACAATATTGAAAGGAAAGCATGACTTTTTTACCAAAAAATAAAAATATAAGTCGAAGTCTCACTTTGAACTAAAAACTAAAAAAAACGCTCAACTAAAACAAAAACACTATTTAAAGACTTTGGCATCATTTCTTTATAGTTTTGTCATCTTATTATGAAAACAAATAATAATGTACATATTTTCAGGCTGAGGGACTTTTTGCCACAATGGTACCTCTATAGTTTCTGCGATATATACGTTAGAAAATATTATCATTCAGCAATAAACAATATCATGCACACATTACTAAAGGTACATACAATCTTAATGTACTTGGCTGATACGCTTTTAAACTGTGGTTTACTTCGTATAAAACAACAAAGACGACGTATTTCTTTTAGTGTTCGATACATAAAATAAAGAAGGCGTCGTGTAATTCGCACGAACGTTCACGAGCGATTGGCGAATTTGTGGTCACCTCCGTTTCTTCTCGCCTTTTACTTATTGTTAGTATACTGCGAAACTCAATACATTCTTTAGGAACAGAGATTCTGAATTTGAGACTTTTTACCGCTGGACTTTTAGCCCCACCCCACCCTAATTAAACATACAAATACTTAATACTCCCAAAACCTGAAGTTCCAGATACCTAAAGTTCCAAATACATAATATTCCAAATACCTGAAGTTCCAGGTACATTGTGTTCTAAATGCCTAGTATTTCAAATACCTGAAGTTCCAGATAGCTAATGTTCCAACTTCCGAATACCTAAACTTCCAGGTACCTAATAATCCAATTACCTAAAGATCCAAATGCCTAAAGCTCTGAATACTTAAACCTATATAGGGGAAAGTTGCCTATGTTGGACCACTTTTTCTATTTTTCTCTCCTACACGGACATAACACATTGAAGAAAGCAAACAGAGACGGGAAAAAGATCTACATTTTATGTAGATTTTATCATGTATTTAATGTGTTGATAAAATATGTGATTAAAATAATATCTCAAAAAAACTAAACTAATGACTTCGGTCCATTTCAGGCAACCGGTTTCGTAATTTGGACCACCGGTTTCCTACTTTGGACCGCTCCTAAAAATCAATGAATTTAAATATACAATCTAAAAAACACTGATCAGGGCATTGAAAAAAATATAGTAACAGGAAGCAACAAGCATCTTACGGTGCACGTAGTGCAACAGTACGTTGTTTTGATGGTTTTTTTATATTTGTCCCCACATAACTCCCCAGAATATGGGCCGATTTTGATGATCCTTTTTTTATTCGAAAGAGGGCGATGCACCGGTCGTCCCATCCTACACTGCATCAACATTGGCGCAATATTTTGCCAGTTCTGGTTAATAATAAAGACTATTGTCCCCTAATTATTATTATTTTATGTACGTACGCATATATCTTCTCAGCATGTTTTGTCAATATATATAAAACTAAAAAGTTAAAAATAAAAAAATTAAAACCGACTCCAGAAAAATAAAATTGCACTGAAAAGTAAAAAATAATGTTTTCCCTTATTTAATCTACGGTACTCCCATATTTTTAAGTCAGTGCCTCGTCATTTACACTGTGTAAATCTGGCGCCGACTTAAAAAATATGAGAGTCGTAGATTAAATAAGGGAAAAAATTATATTTTACTTTTTAGTGCAATTTTATTTTTTTGAAGTCGTTTTAATTGTTTTTTTACATTTTTTTAGTATGATTTTAACTATTCGCTACCATAACATAGATTGTATCCTAAAATGGACCGGTCCAATTCAAGCAACTAGTGATGGTCCAATATTAGGCAACTGGTTGGTTACATCAAAAAGATACGTTTTCATTGTTATACTTATTCGAATATGAGAAAGTAAGGACAAGAAGTTGTAACTAAAACAGCACACTTTACACTAGTATTGTGGATATCAGGAACCCCCACCACCACGTTAAGAAGGCACACGGGAATAACTAAGATCGGGGAGTCGGCGGTAGCCGAGGTGGCTAAGGCGGCTGGCCAGCGCGCAACGAACGTGGTGAAGATCGCGCGGGTTCGAGTCCCGCGTCCGAGGCTCCCTTTTTTCCGTGATCCTACAGTATTATTTAAAATTATAGGACTTACAAGTTGCAGAAAGAAATTCACTTGAAATAGCATGAAAAATAATGATCGCGCACCACGTGTTTCTATATTTCGACGACGGTGAACGACAAACTAACGAATAACCGTATCGCTGTTCTCTCAAGTTCCATCTCCACTTCCTAAATCAATGTAGCCAAAAAAACGCTGCGAATATATTTGTTTAACGAGATATACAAATGGTCCAATCTAGGAGCCGGTCCAATATAGGCAACTCTCCCCTACAAATACCTAAACCTGAATACAAACACCTAAACTTCCAAGTACCTAAAACTCTAAATACTTAAATTTTCAAGTACCTAATATTCCAAATACCTGATATTCCAGGTGCATTGTGTTCTAAATGCCTAGTATTCCAAATACCTGAAGTTCCACATACCTAATGTTCCAACTTCCGAATACCTAAACTTCCAGGTACCTAATAATCCAACTACCTAAAGATCCAAATGCCTAAAGCTCTGAATACTTAAACCTATATACAAATACCTAAACCTGAATACAAATATCTAAACTTCCAAGTACCTAAAGCTCCAAATACTTAAACTTTCAGGTACCTAATATTCCAAATACCTAAACTTCCAGATACCTTAAATTCCAAGAACCTAATACTCCCAACACCCAACCCACCAGCACCTAGATACATCCCCAAGGCCCTACGCGATCGCCAGCAGCGATATTACCTACCCGCTACCAACCCCGCCCGCAAGTACTCGCGGCCTGTTCTTACTTTCGTTTCGTTAAAATCACCTTTGCAGTATGTGCTGCCTTATTTAAGGGAATCAGTATAATACTCGACATGACATGGACGGGCTGGGAAAGGCTTCGGTTCCTGGCCGACGAGAACGGAATAATATACAAACGGGGGGACTGCAAGATATATCCGTACGTGCAGGCGATCGATGATCTTTTGATGTTGAAGAACGCCACCGACGTCGGCCTGATATTCGAAGATGAAAGGGGTACGTACCATCATCCCCTTTCTCATCTCTCTTTTGCAAGCCTCCCCGCCGACCTTCCTGGCAGCTGTTCGCCAAACGACTCGCTTCTTCCAGAACTGAATCAGAGCCTCTATTATTTGATCGGCAACTCGATCATACGACTGGTCGTCATCGACGACTTCACAGAGAGAACGGTGTCGAAGATACGAAGCATGAGGCCGTCGCCATCTTATTACACGATCTACGCCAGCACGTCTAAAATGGAGGAGCTTTTCAGAACCGTGAGCTACTTAAACGATTTTTCGTAGTTTCATCAACTTTGCGGGTAACTTGAACGGAATGAAATGTTGCAGGCTGTCCAAGGTGGTCTAGTCAAAAGAGAACAAATATGGAACTTGGCATTCACCGACCATAATTATAGGGACTTCAAGTACATCACTGGCGACGCGCAGCTCAACGTATCGATTACCATTTTGTCGATGAGGGTGGACGTTTGCTGCCGCTTGATAGGGGAACATTCTTGCAACTGCTCACCTGAAGTTCATGTATTTTAAATTTTTTAGATTTCTCGTGCTACTTTATCGCTTCCTTCTGTTCTTAGGTTCTTTTATCTGAATTAATAGAGCTCTATTTAATCTTTGCAATATCTTTGCTCTTCTTTAGTGTTCTCCGTTTTCAGCATGCTTTTCATTTAAAAATATCCCCTGCAGGTGTTCTCCCACTACTTCAAACGACTGATAGGCCTCATAGTGAGCCTGATGACCGAGCTGCAGAAGTCAGGCATCAACGTGGGGCCAAAAACTGGTCGATGCAACTCGCCGAATGAGTCTCAGATGGTTTCGAACGCCACGTTGGAAGCTTTCAACAAGAACCTGATAGCTGTGAGCCTTGTTCAAAGCTTTCATCCGCTGAAGAAGTTACAAGTACTAGGGCACACAGTACTGTTGAATTTAATTTTATTTTTCATTTTAGAGGTTGGGGGGCAATGACACTTTCGAGTATTTATCAGAGAAAGGAATGATCACGTACAAAGTTGAAATCGATTTGGAGACTCTTATCGATGGGACCTTGGAGCCCCTTGCTAGCTGGACGAGGCACACCAAGATCAAGGAAGTTGAAGGGAAGAAGATCCAACCTGCTAGAAGGTTCCTTCGGATTGGAACTGCTCCTGTAAGTAGTAGAATCCATAATATATCAAACAGTAGTGTGAACTCCAATGTACATTCCCAAAGAGAAATAGTAAGAGGGGACTAGTGTGAACTAGTGTGGGACGAGTATCGAGTTACAGGACTTCATATCACTGTTGAAATCAATGGAATATACTACATTAAACTTCTGCAGCATTTATAGCTGCATAATTAATGATGGATGCTAAAATTGGATCAGGCAGTTCCCTGGTCGATGCCCAAAGAAGACCCAATGACTGGGCGGGTCATGAAGGACGAGAACGGCAAGGAAATATGGGAAGGATACTGCATAGACTTCATAAACAAGCTGGCTGAAGAGATGCAGTTCGATTACGAGCTCGTTGTCCCCGCCGATCAACAATTTGGGAAAAAGTTGCCCAATGGACAGTGGAATGGACTGATTGGTGACCTTGCGAAGGGGGTGAGATCAGTGTTCCACCCGTTTAGTAGTGTAATACCGAAAAGTGAGACAAGTAGGAAATAATAAAAATAGGAATAATTTCTAAAAATCTCATAAAGTAGAAAATTTATTTGTCGAAACACTTTAACTTTCGTTAAACAATTTCACTATGATCAACATAAATTTAATACTATTAAAATGGAAGCTACCTTTGCAACACTACTTTTGATACACTCGGTATATTGACTCACAGGCGCCTGTTAGTCTGTTGCCCGTCGTACTTCCCCGCACGAATGACTGTATTTGTAAAAGCACCCTGTTTAACTAATATTTCCAAGGCTGAGGAATTTTCACTTCCCATTTGTCTAAAATTTTTATTGTGATAATTAAAAGCTGTGCTTTTCACTTTAGGAAACCGATGTCGCGATTGCAGCGTTGACGATGACGTCTGAACGCGAGGAGGTCATCGACTTCGTGGCCCCCTATTTTGAGCAGTCTGGTATACTGATTGGTAAACAGATGTCTGTTTTTGCAGTCATTTTTTTAGAGTCTGTGTTCACATTATAATACTATTAATTTCCTCTGCAAGTGATAAGGAAGCCTGTTCGTAAACCCTCCCTGTTCAAGTTCATGACGGTGCTTAAGGTGGAAGTCTGGCTGAGCATAGTCGGGGCACTGACACTCACGGGGATCATGATCTGGATACTGGATAAGTATTCCCCTTACAGCGCGAGGAACAATAAACGATTGTACCCGTACCCTTGTCGGTAAGAAATTCAATAATGAAGTATTCGGATAATAACATTCGAATAATAACATTCGAGTACTCAAATATTCGAGTAATACTATTCGAATTCTTAAATATTCGATTAATAACATTCGAGTACTCAAATATTCGAGGAATAATATTCGAACACTCAAATAGTTAAGTAATAACATTCGAGCACTCAAATATTCGAGGATTAATATTCGAATATTTAAATATTCGAGTAATAATATTTGCATACTTAAATATTCAAATAATAATATTCGAATACATGAATATTCAAATAATAATATTCGAATAATAATATTCGAATATTTAAATATTTCAGTAATAATATTCAAATACTTAAATATTTCAGTAATAAATTCAAATACATAAATATTCCAGTAATAATATTTGAATACTTAAATATTAGAGTAACAATATTGAAATACTTAAATATGCCAGTAATAATATTTGAATATTTAAATATTCGAGTAATATTATTCGAGGAAAAATATTCGAGTATTTAAGTATTCGAGGAATAATATTCGAATACTTAAATATTCGAGTAATAATATTCAAATACTTAAATATTCCAGTAATAATATTCGAATACTTACATATTCGAGGAATAATATTCGAATATTTAAATATTTCAGTAATAATATTCAAATACTTAAATATTTCAGTAATAATATTCAAATACATAAATATTCCAGTAATAATATTTGAATATTTAAATATTCCAGTAATATTATTCGAGGAAAAATATTCGAGTATTTAAGTATTCGAGGAATAATATTCGAATACCTAAATATTCGAGTAATAATATTCAAATACTTAAATATTCCAGTAATAATATTCGAATACTTAAATATTCCAATAATAATATTCGAATACTTAAATATTCCAATAATAATATTAGAATACTTAAATATTCGATTAATAACATTCAAAAACTCAAATATTCGACTAATAACATTCGAGCACTCAAATATTCGAGGATTAATATTCGAATATTTAAATATTCGAGTAATAATATTTGCATACTTAAATATTCAAATAATAATATTCGAATACATGAATATTCAAATAATAATATTCGAATAATAATATTCGAATATTTAAATATTTCAGTAATAATATTCAAATACTTAAATATTTCAGTAATAATATTCAAATACATAAATATTCCAGTAATAATATTTGAATACTTAAATATTAGAGTAATAATATTGAAATACTTAAATATGCCAGTAATAATATTTGTATATTTAAATATTCGAGTAATATTATTCGAGGAAAAATATTCGAGTATTTAAGTATTCGAGGAATAATATTCGAATACCTAAATATTCGAGTAATAATATTCAAATACTTAAATATTCCAGTAATAATATTCGAATACTTACATATTCGAGGAATAATATTCGAATACTTAAATATTTCAGTAATAATATTCAAATACTTAAATATTTCAGTAATAATATTCAAATACATAAATATTCCAGTAATAATATTTGAATATTTAAATATTCGAGTAATATTATTCGAGGAAAAATATTCGAGTATTTAAGTATTCGAGGAATAATATTCGAATACCTAAATATTCGAGTAATAATATTCAAATACTTAAATATTCCAGTAATAATATTCGAATACTTAAATATTCCAATAATAATATTAGAATACTTAAATATTCGATTAATAACATTCAAAAACTCAAATATTCGACTAATAACATTCGAGTACCTACTCAAACATTCGAATGCTCAAATATTTCACTAGCTGGAAAAGTTTTAATATTGTTTTGATTACGATTTTAAGTGAAAATTAATGCAAAGTAGTTTGGAATTAGTTGATAATCCTTTGTTCGAAGGGATTTCACGCTGAAGGAGAGCTTCTGGTTCGCGTTGACATCCTTCACGCCCCAAGGAGGGGGTGAAGCTCCCAAAGCTCTGTCAAGCAGAACGCTGGTGGCTGCTTATTGGCTGTTCGTGGTTCTCATGCTTGCCACGTTCACTGCAAATCTGGCTGCATTCCTGACAGTAGAGAGGATGCAGGTTCCTTCAATAACCTTGATAAACATATGTACCAATTTTTAAAGCTTCACGAGGCTCACCTGAATTTTTTTATGCAGACGCCAGTGCAATCACTGGAGCAACTCGCTAGGCAATCCCGAATAAATTACACCGTTTTGGAGAATTCCGCCGTTCACCAGTACTTCAAGAACATGAAGAACGCTGAGGATAAATTGTACACGTGAGTTCTGAGATATTTGAGCTCGTTTTTTATTGATTTTTTTATTTCTTAGTTTTTAAACATAAACAATTGACAAAAAAAACATTAAAATCCATACATAGTTCTTAAAAAAAATTCATAAAAATAGGCCTCGTTTTCGACCGGCACAGTAGAATGGGCCCTTAAGTCACCAGACTCAGAATTTTTTTCCAACTGGGGGATATCCTCGTAGGACACTCCGGCCACCTAGAAGAAGGTCCAGGGTAGTGTCAAACTTTTTCTGACTAAAACCCCACGGCAATCTTCTCGCGAGACTAGGGGGTCATCATCAGAAACAAACCAGCGATAACTAGCCCCCCTCGCCTCACTCAGACCCAACAGAACATTCATATTCCCCTTAAAATTCCCCTAATTTATGCCCAGCGTGTGGAAGGAGATCACACTGAACAGCACCAGCGACCAGGTGGAGTACCGCGTCTGGGACTACCCCATCAAAGAGCAATACGGCCATATTCTGCAGGCAATCACGCAGGTTGGCCCTGTGAATACCTCCGTCGGAGGTTTTCGTAAGGTACTGATCCTTTGTCATCATGAGAAAATTCTAGACATCGAAGCCCTTTTCCTTATTCCTCTCCCTCAGGTGATTGAAAGCGAGAGCTCGGAGTTCGCGTTCATCCACGAATCGTCGGAGATCAAATACGAAGTGACGAGGAATTGCAACCTGACTGAAGTTGGCGAGGTGTTCGCCGAGCAGCCCTACGCCATTGCGGTCCAACAGGGGAGTCATCTCCAGGAGGAAATTAGCAGAAGGTACTGCTTTTTAATCAACATCCACTGTAAATCGTTCCACTTGGTTCCATTATATATTTTTTTACCTTGACAAGTCTCCACAGAACTCTTCATTTTCTTGTTTCTCTTTGCTGACCAGTAATTGTCTTTGGGATACCTCGTTTAGGTTTTTCTGAAGCATCAAGGGGTGTTGTAGGGGTGATAGAGTTTTTTGAGAGAAATTTTTCAGAGATTTGTTGTTTTTTATTAAGAGAATTTGAAGTGCAAGGGGACTCTTTGTAGGATTCTTGATCTACAGAAGGACAGGTACTTCGAGACACTGACGTCTAAGTACTGGAACCAGTCGTTGAAGGCGCAGTGCTCGGACGCTGATGACAACGAGGGAATCACGCTGGAAAGTTTGGGTAAGGTTGTTTTAATTGTAACTGATAGCGATGGCACAAAGGCTCTCACGGTTTCTAAAGAGCTCTAAGTTTTAACTCACAAGGGGTATGGTCCAGTTTGCTTTGAGCCTTAAGGATGTATTGCACCTATCTGCAAAATCGTACCAAGTTAATGAAAAGAGTGATCTAAGAAATAGCCTCTTTTTGGGCCCACGATTTTGGAACTGAATTTTGTGCCAAATGATAGCTTATGATGAGACATCAATCACAACAAATTTTCAAGTTGAGGTGACTATTAGTTTCTGAGATATGGGAGGTGAAAGAAGAAAATTCATTAACACGTCAGCCCATACGCTTCGATGTATGGACTTTTATGTCAGTCTGATAATTTAAACAATTATTCCCACTGATCAAAATGATCACAAAATCAAAACATATAAATGTCCATGTAGCGGGTGCTTTTTTTAATATATCGTCCACCATGTTGAATCGGCCATTGAGAATTTGGAAGATCTAAGTTCAAATTTGTTATTAACAGTCAGCAAAGCTCACAATGGCCGATTCAATATGCTGGACGATATATTAAAAAAAAAAACACCCGCTTCACAGTCATTTATATTTCTTGATTTTGATTTTTTTTCGTGAATTTTGAAAATCTAAGTTCAAATTCGTTGTTAGCAGTCAGCAAAACCCCTGGAAATAATCGTCTGAATTATCGGATTCACATCAAGGTCCGTACATCGAAGCGTATGGGCTGACGCGTTAATGAATTTTCACATCTTTGACCTCCCATATCTCAGAAACTAATTGTCGTGATTATTGAAAATTTGTTGTGATTGATGTCTCATCATAAGCTCTCATTTGGCACAAAATTCAGTTCCAAAATCGTGGGCCCCAAAAGAGGCCTCATTTTTGGGTCACTCTTTGTAAGATTGTTCTTTCTAATCTTCCTGATGTGCTCCAAAAATTTTAAACGAATTCACTAAACGGTTACTGAGTTATAACGATTTTAATTTTCACTGATTTTACACGTACTCTTATAGAAAGAGACGATCTTGACAGATAAAACAGCTGAGAAATTGTTGAAGAAATGGTACCAAAGTTTTCAATTTTTTTTTACATGTAGTATATGGGTAGATGAAAATATCTACCGAGTTTCAATTGTTTTCACTACACCCTTTTAAAGAAATGAATTATAACTTGAGAAAATCGTGAATTCAGGGCATTTTCACTGCCAAAAGTTTAGCAAATAATGCTTCAGAAAGCATTTGCAAAGTGAAAAATATCTTCCTAGGAGTAAAAATAAGACCCCAACTGTCGTTCGTGTTCCTTACATCTAGATTTACTATGCGTAAGACGTAGATATTCAAGTATTTCAAATTTCATATACTTTTGTCTAATATTGCACGTCCGAAACATCCTTAATTTTGGGGATGAAATAAAGCCTTGAAAATTAAATATTGTTATTCCACAAGTGAGCACTTTGGCTACTACCATTGTATAATATTATCTACTGTTCTTCTGCAACTCTTCCTACATATGAGCTGTTGTTTTTGAAAGTGGTATAAGTCCATTTTTTGGAAAAAACGAGTTAATGGTAATTTTAGTCAGATATATATACCACTTTCAAAAATATATATATAACCACACAGTCAATGGTATACAATATCCTCACAAATTAATAAAAAAAAGTGGTACTGTAAAATGTTATCCCAGGAATGTTTTCTGCTAAAGTGGTACAAGTCCATGTTTTGGCAAAAATACTTCACTATGCTAAGTGTAAAGGAAAAATAAGATTGAAATATGAATAATTTTGTTATTATTAGTCATCTTAACGAAGTAATTTACTTTTGATACTTGTTTATTTATAAATTTATTATAATATAACGAAGTGAGTAATGAAGACATGTATGTCTCCATTTTAATTATTATTTTTTACATTAAAAAATACATTTCACAAAAGCCAACTTCAATGAAAATATAAATTTCAAATTGCTATTGGTTATATTTTTCATAATATGTTATTATTGAAAGTGGTATAAGTCCATTTGTAGCTAAAAAATCGTTTCTTTTCTTTAACATTTTTATCGACTATTATTGCATAATAAAATTTAACAAGTTTATAATTTTAAAAACATTACCCGAATTGATTAACGTATGCGAATATTTTTAAATTGATTCAAACGCAAACCCATAAATAACTCAGTGTATGAATAAATTGATTTATACCACTTTCAAAAACAACGGCTCATATGTAAACGAGGAAAATCTCAACAAAATGGCTGCTGCATTCACTATTCCTCCCTTCCTCCCCTTTTTCATTTTCTGAACTAAAACTAAACACTTGCCTTTATAACTATTTCCCTCAAAATTCACTTCAATCTGAAGATATTTGAAACTTACGAAGATAACTCATAGGATCACAATTTTAAATTTTCAAAAGGTTATTTCATCCCCTCCCATTTCTCCAACCCTAAAATTCAAACTTTCAGCACCTCACTTTTCGTACTTAATACCACATTTCGAGGAAAACAAAATGGCCCCTAGTCTCGCGGTTCCTCTAACAATAAATACACCCACGGTAGTCAATATTAACCCCTTGCCTTATAATTAAAATTCCAGTTTGTTCACCAAAACATACTAAAAAAAAAACCTAAAACGCAAGAAAAATCCACGAAGTTTCAGTGACGTTATTTCAAGGCAAGGAGTTAATTTAAATAAAACCCTCAGGTGGGGTGTTCATCGCAACCCTCTTCGGCCTCGCCCTGGCCATGATCACCTTAGTCGGCGAGGTCCTCTACTACCGCAAACGAACCGATGCAAAGGACAAAGGGAAGGACAAGAAGAAGCCCAAGAGCGCGGACAACGACAAGATCCTGCTGCAGAAGATGGCGTCGAAGCTGCAGTTGAAACCAGCCCCCACGAACGCGTTCTTTGAGAAACAGAACAATCCGCCCCGTGTCTCACACATTTCCGTCTACCCACGTAACTTTCCCTTCAAAGAGTGAACATCCACCAAATCAAACTGAAAATTCGACGACAAATCAAAGTCACAGCATTTTCGTGGTAAATAATAAAATTGTCAGTGGACGATGGGCGACCTATTTATCTTGTACAATGATCGATAGCAGTCGTCTGTTTCGAAGATAATTAATAAAAAGCCCACCACGAGGATGAACTTAAAAGAAGAACACTTTATAGATCAACTTAACCCTTCACGGTCACACAGGGTGTGTCACACCCCAGGATATGACTTTGATAAAATTTCTGCAAATTTTTAGACACTAATAATAAAATTTAAAAATTTGATGAATAAAGTCGCTTTTATCCACGACTATTTTTTCAAATACAAATACAAAAGATTCAAAAATACGAAAATGGTAACTCGAAAATGACGTTGGGGTGCAGTGAACTCCACGTGACTAATTTGTGATTATAAAATGTGACCACGGAGGATTAAGGGCTCCATACACGGTCAGATCTGTATCGATATCTTTACGTCACATTTGGAATGTAATTAAAATTGCTTACGATTGAAAAGTGTGGGCATTTTGTTTTATTAAATATTTAACGTGTTGGAGAAATGAAGCCTGAGAACTCAACTGATGTTTCATGATTCCCTTTCAACGTGTATGCATAATTTGATACTTGACAAAAATCTCGGACACACGTGTCGCGACTTGCATCGATACGTGTACGGGGCCCTTTACTGTATCTCGCATTTCGTAACCAGCGCGACGTCGGTCGCTCGTTTTGCAGATTCGTCATGGTTCTCGCGACTCCCGGAAACAATCGTGAATCGATCTGGCTTTTAACGAACAGTGCCCCTTTCCTTCGATTATGGATTATTTATCGAAGGCTACGGCGAAACGCACGGAGTGTTAACGAATTTCTAGCAAAAAGTTTGCTGGAGTGGATGGAGAGTCGTGGTGAGCGTGGAGGTAGAGAGCTAGGAGTTTCCAAATTGCCAAATGATTGCTTCGTGTTTCGCGTTTGTTGAAATTAAATTCTATCGGTCGCTTCTGTATTAATTTGAGGGTGTAGATTAGTTGAAGCAACAGATTGGGGATTATTGTTGAAAAAGAAGGGTAGTTTTAGCTGAGCAACCTGGTCAGTTACAAGTTACGAGATTTTAAAGAGGAAGAGGTATCAAGCATCTTCTCGATTTTTGAATATATTATCCTTCATTTGTAGCTAAGAATTCTTTCCTCTTTTCAATAATTATGCCACATCATCTTTTCTTTTATTCCACTTCAAATCGTTCACCTTTTGCACTTCATATCAAGTATTCATTAAATTAAATAAAATATGCACTAGTCCACCTATAATTAGGAAAATAAGCGTTTAAGTCACTATTTGTGTATTCCTCAATTTATTTAACAGAGACCACTACATTTTACAATTCCAGCTTATCTTCCTCAAAATGATCTGTTCCCTCAAAATAGGGAGCAATCCCAAAAACTTAATTCTTCTTTTATTTCAGTCGCGAAGATTTAGCCTTTCCAAATAAATTTTAATTAATTTCCCTGATTAATTATTTAAGAGATTCGCACGAGCATTGTTTCCTAAACAAATTTGTCCCACATTGCTCAAAGTTCCTTGCTCCACAGCCTCCGTGAAGGAAAATCTGTACTTCGAAACAGAAACGCGAAAAGAGCGGCGTCTCTGAGGTCGCGCTTGAGGTGCGTCGATTACGAGCGCAAAGATTAGCAGTTTCTCTGTCTGAAAGAAAACTACTCAGCGGAGAGGGTTTTTTCGCGGCGAAGCCTCGTCTACGATATCGTTCGTGCTCCATGGGGTTATTGTCCGTCGCCTGGCGTTTTTTCGTCGGTCGCGGTAACGGAGTTGCATAAATGAAAGTGGCCAGTTAGCGATCGTTCGGCTGTGTCGTTCTGATTCGTAACGTTCCGTCGCAGTGACGGACCCTGGATCGCCCTTTTCACTCGGGACCTCCATTTCCATCTGCAACTGCACCTACCCTTAGCGACACCCACCACTAACACGTCCCATTAGTCTTACTTATCTGCTGCAAAATTCAGTTTAAAAGAAGAAATAAACGTAGATTAAATTATTGCATAAATCTGCATCCTTCTTGATTATTCTGCGAGTGTTCATTAGCAGAAATGAAATCACAGAAATTACTTGAGCGATGAAAAATGAAAAAGTAAAATATACCTATTATTTAAAAATTTAGAAATTCAACAATTTAGTTTAAAATCCCTACCATCTTCTAAATGAAAAATGAAAAAGTAAAATATACCTATTATTTAAAAATTTAGAAATTCAACAATTTAGTTTAAAATCCCTACCATCTTCTAAATGTAAGAAAATATTTATATTACTATTCTTTATTATACTATTCTGTTATTACTATTTCTAAAACCTTATTAAGTGAGCGAATAAAGGTTTTCGATTCTTCAGAAGCTTCCTCAAGTTCTTCCTCGAGAGAAATCGACCACCACTTGTGTTTTGATTGGGGATCAGAACGGCGTAGTTACTGTCACCGCTTCTTTTCTGTGTTAATGAGGCAAAAATGGAGATTTGTCAGTCGCCACGAGCAGACAGACAACGTCCGTCACTGTTTCACGGTCGATGATTCAAATCATTCTGATCGATCGGTGTGCCCACTGACTCTGGGTAGATTGATGGAGAGCGAAGGTGGGGTGTGGTCCATTTTGGTACTCTAAGTCGATATAAAGCCTTTCCAGCGAGCGCAGCGATCATTTCATGGGAAAGTGATGTGGCTCGCCGAACCGGAACCGGAAACGTACTAAGCTTCACCGTCTGGCGAATCAGCATTATGGCGTCTTATAAGGTTCGTTGTCCTTACTGTTTTCAATCGCGACTAATAAGCTTCTTCTTTGCTACATTCTTCTTATAAATTCTATTGTGGTACAGATTGTTTGCAAAAGTAATTGAAGTGTGCTTGTAGGAAACACTGTAAGTGCCAAAAGTCAAACTCTATATTATAATATTACCATTAACACGTAGAACATTTTTCGATAAAGATTTTTTTAATTTTGGCACTTACAGTATTTTCTATAAGGATTCTTTAATTAACGAGCCCTTTTACTAGTTTATATTAATTGTTATGAATTAGTTTTGTTATTAGAATTCCTTCGTTGACTTTATTGTTTTGGTTTAAAAATGTAATTCTTTTCTCTGTTACGCTTTTTAAGGAAATTTCTTCCGTTGTTGTAATTCATTACTGGCTCAAGCTGTTTTAAAAATTAGTTAGGAATAATTTTCACTACTTTATGTTGTTTATAAATTGATTTTGTTATTGATATTCCTTTATTGACTTTACTGTTTTCGGTGACGAGTGGTAATTTTCTTTTTTGCAAATTTATTTCAATATTGTAATTCGTTTGTAATCTTCAGTGTTTAAAAACTTAGAAGATAATTGGAAATTCTTTTCATTACTACAATTTTCTTTAAAATTCCTTTGGCTGGTATAAGGCCCCTTCAGTTTTTATTGCTAGTACTTTCAGACTTACATTTTAGTACAGCAGTAACACCCTTTGCCTCTCTCGAACGAAATTCGCAGGGAAGGGATCAATGTTTAACCTTGAAAATTTTTCTAGCATATCGAAGAAATTTATTCGCTTTAAGTGCAGAATTTATAATTATATTTTCTAATTTACCCCCGATGTTACACTCCTGCTCAACCCTGCCAACAATTAATTGCAATACAAATTTCACTAAAGAAGTCAGCTTAGGTACCACTTAGAAATTCTTCAGCAACATCTAAAAGACACTATGGTCTGCCTAGAGAACGTCCAGAACAAATAAAATTACACTTTCCCCCATTATATTTTCCAGAACAAATACAATACAACTTTCCTCCATTCTTTTTTCCAGAACAAATGAAATTACAGTTTTCCCCGTTACATTCTACAAAAGAAATACAATAAGACTATCCTCCATTATATTCTCTAGAACAAATAAAATTCACTTCTGAATTAACTTGAACAATAAAGTAACAATTTCCTCCATTATATTCTCCATAACAAATAAATAACACTTTCCCCCATTATATTCTCCAGAACAAATAAAATAACAATTTCCTCCATTATTTTTTCCAGAACAAATAAAATTACACTTTCCCCGTTATATTCTACAGAAGAAATACAATAAGACTATCCTCCATTATATTCTCTAGAACAAATAAAATTCACTTTTGAATTAATTTGAACAACAAAGTAACAATTTCCTCCATTATATTCTCCATAACAAATAAATAACACTTTCCCCCATTATATTCTCCAGAACAAATAAAATAACAATTTCCTTCATTATTTTTTCCAGAACAAATAAAATTACACTTTCCCCCGTTATATTCTCCAGAACAAATACCTCTTCCCCAGATCAAATAACCCTTTCCTCCTTTCACCACATCCTCAACCCTACCCACCCTGTGACACACTGTCCCCACCAAAAAAGTCTCTTCATACCCCGACTAAATTTCTCCCCAACAGGTGTGCCTCGCGCTGAGCATCCTGTGGGCCTCAGCAACAGCGAAGTTCCAGGAGGAGCGCTTCAAAACCTTCTCCCCCCCTCGTCCATGGACCTACATGAACGACGAGGTTCCCCAAGCCTTCACCTCCGACCAGTCTCCGTCCCACAGCGGTTCCTCCGAGTCCAGAAGAAAGCACCCCATCTTCGACTCCGTGGAGCGTTTCGACGGTCCCAGAGATTGGCTAGCGTCGATCAAGAAAGAGCCCAGAGAGAACAAGTACTCTAAGAAGCTAGTATCCCCCTTCTACGCGGTCACGGACAAAGACGCCCAGAAGTACAGAGACGTGGTGTTCAAATCTGGCGTCCCATACTGCCAGGAGATCAAGGCGAGGAAGACCAACAGGGACACCAACGCCAAGGACAGCATGGTCTGCTACAAATGCAAGAACCCAAAGAACGGAGCCACCTACGAGCAGTGCTCCTACGTGTCCCAGCCCCTGGCAGACTCCAGCAATATGGAAGAAGTCAGCACGCCCTCTAGCTTCAGGAGCAGAAGGTCCAGCGGAGGCTCCTCTGGCTTTAGAGGCTCAGATGACTACAGGAAGCACGACAGTCCGTACAGATTCAACGAGAAGCTCTTCTCTGAAGCGACAGATGGCGTCCCAGCGCAGTACAGGAAGAGGGACGAGGAGTGCGAGAAGGTGGTGAAGGATTCCATGGTCTGCATGGTCTGCAGGGACACTAAGAGCAATGGGAAGTACGAGCAGTGCTCCTACGTTCGTCAGCCAAGCGAGAAAGCGTACGCTTATAGTAAGTCCAGCTCCTTCAAGAATCCTGAACGAAGAAGGGCTGGGGAAGATGAAGAGGAAGGGGCTGGTAGGGAGTACTCTGAGAGCAAGCCAGTCAAGGAGAGCTCCAGTGGCGGAGATGAGCCTGAGAAACAGTCGCACGAAGAGTCCAAGGATGCCTCCAGCAACTGCAAGAAGGTGGAGAGGGACTCGAAGACGTGCACCGTCTGCACGGACCCGGAAACTGGCGGAAACTACGAGAAATGCTCCTACACCTATCAGCCGGACGACAAAGTGTACAAATTCAGCAGGTCCAAGAGCTTCGGGGGCCCGAGAGGCTCTTCCTCCAAGGAGGACCCAGGATCCCAGGGTGGCATGACCTCGGAGAAGCTAGGTAGTGAGTCTGAAGACTACCACAGGGACTACTCTATTCCTGAGAGCTTCTACGAGAAACCTCAGCCTCCCAAGTCCAGTTCATACTTCAAAGAGGATGAGACAAGGCCCAGCTACTACACATCTGCCTCGGAGGAGTCCAGGTCAGTCCCCAAGGAGGAAGACTCCTCTGACTACGACAAGTCCAAGTCAGAGTCAGAGAGGATCGCTGAGAGCATCGAACCAAGCAACTGCAAGGTGGTCGAGAAGGATTCCATGACTTGTAAAGTGTGCAAGGACCCAAAAACGGGCAGTAACTCCGAACAGTGCTCGTATAAATACGAACCGACTGACAAAAGCTACTCTTACACCAAGTCCAAATCCTTTGGTAGCCCTACCGAGTCGGGAGACAAGTCCCAGGAAGCCTCCGACCAGAAAGAGTCCCAGGTACCCTCGTACAAGGACCGCAGTTACTTCTTTTCCACCGAAAAGAGTCCCTACGCCAGCGCCAGCGCCGTCAGCGCCGCCAAGCGGCAGTTCCGCGAGTCCTCAGGCCCCAGCGAGGCGCGGTCGGAACCACAGGGGTCCACATCCACGGAATCGGACCCCAAGAAGCCTGACGCAGACTTCTACGACGCGTTCAAGAAGAAAGCGGAGATACAGAAGTTCCTGCAGGCGTTTAGGAAGGAGGATAGGTCTAATTGTAAGAAAACGATGCGCGATAAGATGACTTGCTACCAATGCGTGGATGATAAGGGTTTTAGGAAGGAAGAGTGCGCGTTTGTCACATCTGAGGAGACTGGGGGAGAAACTGCTCCTTCAGAGGCGAAGGAGACTGAAGCAGAGACTTCGAAGAAAGTCCCCAGGTCAATTGTCACTGAAGATCACTTTCCTGTCGAGCCAGAAGCTTCTGCTAGTGAGAACGTTGATGTTAAGGGAGAAGCTGTGGGTCCTGGAGGTAAGGAGGAGAGGAAGGAAGCTGAAGCTTATGAATATGTCGCTGAAACTAGGCCTGTCTACGATAGGGTACTTGGTTTTACGCTTCCAGCCTTCATGTTGAGCACTTCTGAGCACGAGAAGGAGTTTGATAGGGCACTGATGTCTGGGAAAGTCTAGGGGGTTGGGGTTGGTCACTTTTAGCACTTAGTTCAGTGAAAGATTTAGAGGTTTCTTGGGAGAAGTGTTTGGAAATTGGGTGATGCGAATTGGAGCGTTTTTAATTGCTCGAACGAGGACTGAGGAGTTGTGCTTCGGTTTTTTTATGTGGAGAGCGTTTTTATGGGGATTTTGAAAATTAAGGAGCACCTGGTGATATTTTTATTAATAAAGATTTGAGCTACAGCACTGTTCTTTTGAGGGAAAGGAAATGTGAATGGATGAATATACATGGAATTGTAAAAAGCCTGATTTTGGTATTTGTAATAATCTTGTTTAATATTATAACTCATGTTTTCAGATGGATAAATGTTTAGGTATACATCATTTTAAATTTGAGGGAATCGTAAGTAGATAATAAGCCTACTGTGTTTGAATAAAATTTTGGCAAGGTTTTAATATTGTTAATATAATTATGGATTTGAGAAACAATTATTATATTCCAGTGCACTATCGTTCGAGTAATTATTAACGTTACCATTTATTTAGTTGAAATCGATGAGAAATAATTATTAAGTGTAAAAATACTCGATTAACGACGACACGCTATTATTATTGTTGTTCTAGGTTTAAGTCATACCCCGACTGTTGTAAGGTTTCGTGATTAAACGTATTTCTTGTTTAACCGCCAGTGAAATTAATTAATATCCGTGCCAGTGTATTGCAATAGATGTTCTCGGTCGATCGAACTCGATTTCGACGTCCTTTCAGAGGTTTTCTTAGGTTGGACACGCAGCGAGTGTTTTTTGCCATTTTTGCGTAAGGCGAGAAGAACATCGAGAGCTTCTTGCGCATGTTGGTGAGAAGAAAGCGACGATTCGCGTTATTGTTTATTTCCAAGCTTAGTCTGGCGGCGTTTACTTTCGTCACAGTTGGCTAAGGATGAAGAAACGACAGGATCTCGACGAAAGTGTAATACCAGGATCAGGAAAGGTCGTTTTTGTGTCCGGTTCGTTTGTCGAGAAACCACCTGCCGCCGTTTATGGACGCTATTATTTTCTTTGAGCGCGACGGCGATTGCATGGAACCAATCTCGCTTTCAATGATCACGGAATTGACGCAAAATCAGTTGCGTAGAAGAAAGGGAGAGTGGTGCATAGCTTCCAGGTAATGGAGTTTAGTGTTTGTGATTGACGAGGGCAATAAGTTTAGGCACACTTCATCTGAAAAAAAAAGAAATTTCTATTTAGAAGTGTATTTCTATGAATTTAATGTAATACAGGTTTAGGCTGTGAATTTTGAAGAAGCTAAACTGAGGGGACACCTAAGTGGTAGGTGAGACCGGGGCAAAGTGAACCTCGGGGTATAATGAGCTTTCTTAATTTATTCTTTAACAATAGAATATATTTACAAAATTTGGTGATGTAATAAATGTGTGTAATACCACAATGATAATTATGCACATTCAGATATTGAAAAATGGAAATTCATTTAAAAAATTAAAAATGAAGTTTTAGAGACTTCCAATTAGTTTGCTTTTCAATTTAGCTTTTTGGATAAATGAGTCTTAAATGTGTAATTTTAACTCCAATTTTTTTCTGCGTGTTTATAAAGAGCTTATAAACATACATGTATACGCGTTTGAGAAAACATTAATCCCAACATTATTAAATAATTAATTTTCCACTGAGTACATATTCGGGGTAAAGTGACCGGAGTAAACTGAGCTGCAAATGGCTGCTAAGAACCAATGCGCAAGTGATGTGCGCAATATCCTAACCTGTCAGCTGGCTAGAAAACCACACGGCGTGGTGGAACAGAAACTAACCTCAAAAAAATGAAAAATCTGACACAGTTTTTGACAACCACGGTGCAAAAAAGCCAGAAGCTGCTGTGCTACACACGCCATTCCAGCGCAAGTGGTTAATATTTACCTATATCCTTAATTAAAGTTCTTATTTTGTTGCACCTCACTTTACCCCGGATAGGAGTTCACTTTACCCCATATATGGGGTACAGTGATACCTCTTGCATCATTTCTTTCAAGCTGAATTTTAATATATCCTAAGTTTATTTTAACTATTGCTATTCGTCATTTATCAATAGTAATGTTTTAATTATATTATAAATCTATTTCCAAACATTTTTATTGAAAGGGAAAAATTTTATTCGACTTCAAACATTTTTCGTGTCACTTTGCCCCGGTCTCCCCTACCTAGTTCTAAGAGCATAAGTCTTAATAAAGTCGTAGCACTTATACTATCGAATCTCATTAATTTCCACCTCCAAATGCCCAAGTCTTAAAATTCCTAAATATACCAATTTTTAAGCTTCCTAATATCCAGATATACAAATTAACAAACCTCTCACTACACCAGATCACAAGTCCTCATATCTCCAAGTTCACAAACCTCATAATACCCTGCGAGCACACAAATACCTAAATTCTTAAAACACCCAATGCTCAAATTGACGAGTTCTCAAATTCTCAAACCTTTCCAAAACCACCCAAGTTCCACCATCCCCAATCGTTTAATCTGCACCCGAATTGTGCGTGACCCGAAACACCGATTCATCTGTACGCGCCATCCAAGATCGAGGATCGCCCAATCGGAATAATGGCGGGTGGCCGCGCAGCGCGATGATCGAGTCAGGAGATCTTTTGCCCGCAGTAGCAGCGGGCGCGCGCTAGTGTCGGCATCGGTGCTGCTCGTCCCTTTCTCCATATATTCCACCTTCCACCTCCTACATACGCTCACGGGACCTCCGAGGAACAGACACGGCCAGAGAGAACCGGTTCCAATCGTCGGCTGGTGGAAAGCGGTAAGAGCTTACCCTGGACACCGGATTTCGTATCGTCCAGCGGATACCAAAGATTATCCGACATGAGCACCTCGACCTTCATGGGGTAAGAATGGCTTTTCCCGTACCTATCAACGTTTTCTAGCCCAGAAGACTCGGAGGAACCACCGATGGGGTTCCTTAGACTTCGTTTGCTAGGGCTACAGAGGTGTAGTTGGAAGTTAGCTTCATGTTCGATGGGTTTCAGTAGTACGAGGGCTGTGAGCTTGGATATCTTGTGATCTGTCAAGTTGGGTAGTGGATTTGTGGGATTAGGGTATTGGGGTGGGTTTGTAAATTTGGGGATTCGGAGATCACGGGCTGGAGTATTGGGATATTTGAGAACTTTGGGATTTGGGGATTCGTGTGATTGATTATTGAGAGTTTTGTAAATTTGAGGATTTGGAGACTCCTGAGCTTGGGTAATGGGAGATTTTTGAACTTGAGAAGTTGGAAATTCATAAAGTTGAGTATTGGGATATTTGAGAACTTTGGGATTTGGAGATTCGTGTGATTGATTATTGAGAGTTTTGTGAATTTGAGGATTTGGAGACTACTGAGCTTGGGTAATGGGAGGTTTATAAACTTGAGAAGTTGGAAATTCATAAAGTTGAGTATTGAGAGGTTTGTGAACTTGTGGATTTGGGGATTTGTGAGCTTGACTATTGAGAGGTTTGAGAACTTGAGGGTTTGAAAATTCGTGATCTTGAGTATTGAGAGGTTTGTGAACTTGAGGATTTGGAGATTTGTGAGCTTGACTGTTGAGAGGTTTGAGAACTCGATGGTTCGAAAATTCGTGATCTTGAGTATTGAGAGGTTTGTGAACTTGAGGATTTGGGGATTTGTGAGTTTGACTATTGAGAGGTTTGAGAACTTGAGAGTTTGAAAATTCGTGAGCTTGAGTATTGATAGGTTTGAGAACCTGAAGATTTGGGGATTTGTGAGTTTGACTATTGAGAGGTTTGAGAACTTGATGGTTTGAAAATTCGTGATCTTGAGTATTGAGAGGTTTGTGAACTTGAGGATTTGGGGATTTGTGAGCTTGACTATTGAGAGGTTTGAGAACTTGAGGGTTTGAAAATTCGTGATCTTGAGTATTGAGAGGTTTGTGAACTTGAGGATTTGGAGATTTGTGAGCTTGACTGTTGAGAGGTTTGAGAACTTGATGGTTCGAAAATTCGTGATCTTGAGTATTGAGAGGTTTGAGAACTTGAGGATTTGAAAGTTCGCGAGCTTAAGTATTCAGAGATTTGAAAACTTGATGATTTGGAGCTTTTGAGAATTTGAGACCCTGGGAATTTGGAAACTTATGAGCTTGGGTATGAGAAAGTTCAAGAATTTGGAGATTTTGAAATTCATGAGCGCAAGTCTTTTGAGCTTTGCGAACTTGAGATTTTGAAAATTTGTGAGCCTGAATAGTGCGAGTTTTGAGAACTTGGGAATTGAGAATCTCCTGAGCTCAGAAATTTGAAATTTTATAAATTTAGATATAGTTTAGGTACATTTAGGTTCATGAACCTATTTATCCGAAACTTTCTAAATTTAAGTATCCTAAACTCATCCTCCCGCGCGCGAAACGCTTGCGAACTCAAGAATTTGAAGTTAAGCATCCTCAGCTTCACTATTTTCTACACTACTGAATTCTCCATTCGACTTACCTCTGACTAACGAGATGGGAACTCTGAGCCGTTGCAGCCCGCAGATTCGTTGCGTCTGTGACTGCCAGAAATGGTAGGATAGTTAAAACTGGTTCCCAATTTGGTGCTCGTGAGTACCTACAGTATTCCTACCATCAACAATCTTCAATATTCCATTCCCTTACATTCCTAATAAAATTCCTCAATCCTCATAAATCCTAAAAACCTTTGCCATTTTTTATTAAATTACCCTTATTTTTTAATTCTCAAATATATCTTACCACCCCTAAGCCCCTTAAAAAAATCTCTGAATTCTAAATAAAAACAGCCCAAGCATATATTTGCCTCGGTTTCAGTGACCGAGGCGATCTGTGCAGTTGATTTTCTCTGTTTCCAGATTGTACGAAAATAGCGGGAGCTTTTGGGAGCACGTGACGGGGGTTGGGAAAGGTCGAGATCTTTTCGCCTCGTCATCATGGTGCTCACTAGCTCCTTTCCCCTCTTCTCTTCCTTTTCTGACTCTCGTCAGCTTAATCACTGTCTGCTCACAATGTCGAAGCAAAAATGGCAAGTGGCTTGGAACTCGTTCCTCGAGGATGGCCATCTGAGCGATAGGCCTCGTGACGATTCCGAGAAAGAACCACTCGACCTATATTCCGTCGTCGAGGAGGGAAACGTTATGGTCGATTAACAGATTCTCCACCGAGAGCACTTGGGTCATTCATGTTTGCTTGGAGGTCATCGTTAGCATCAGCTTCCTAATTAGCACGAACTTCATGCAGATCGCTGGGAAAATTGCAAATAAGAGGAATATCTTGTTATTTATGTCTGCTAGTCTCCTGCTGAGGTGGGGTCCGAAGAGTACTCGAGATCCTCACGAATGTGTACTTAATCAGTGTTGGGATAACTGAGTTGTGCTATTTATGAAGTAATTGTGGAGAATGGGGAAAATGTTTCTGTGATGAGGTGAGGTAGGGATAAACTTTTTTTTTATTTTTTGGTAGGCAGGAATGAAGAGGAACATATTTTTGATGGGGATATATTATGGGATATGGGGGCAGAAGTGTGGATAATGGGAGGGAAATTAAATTTAAATACAAGTCAAGTGAATTTGAATATTATGTACATTAAATAGCAACAGATGAACAATGATCTAGGAAAACCTAAAATCACAATTTGCACTCGAAGGAAATGAAGAAAAAGTTACGAGTAACTCAAAATTGGGTATACTTAGCGGTAGTCTGACTCAGAGAATTTCTGCCAAAATCAAAGAGCAAGTAGCTATGCGTATCAAGCATTAAATAGTTGAGGATAAAAAGTAGGCGGAGTTAATGGAAAATTGGAGCATGTGCACTGCAGGCCTTATTATTGCTCATGATCCCTAAACTGTTACCAGTAGGAAATGCTACAGAATTCTTTAAGACGAACTATACGAGTAACTCAATAAAAGTGTTTGAGACAAGAAAATGGTAGGGAGAAAGCAGAGTTGGGCAAAATGAAATATAATTACAAATTACAAATTACGATTAAAATGTAATTGTGCAATTGATTACACACTATTTTCTGTAAACGTTAATTTACATTTAATTACATTTCTTCCAACTCTGGGAGAAAGGCAGAAGACTGTGTTTCGGAGGAATGGAGGAGCTACCTCGATGAATCGAGGCAGGGAAAGCTCAGAAGCGTGTTTATAGTCGCCACCCACGACGGAATTCTATATCCAACGCGGATGAGTAATCTCACCAGGCAGTCGATGAAATAATCGATGCATCGAGACCGCTCGATCAACCCCTCCCATGCTATCTCCTCACCTCAGCCCATCTGAAACCACAATCCAAAGGATCATCGACTTTGTAAAGTTCATTCGTGAGTTTGGGTATTCGAATGCTAGAGTTTTGAGAGGCTTGTGCGTTTGGATAGTGGGAGTTTTGGGAATTTCGGGATTTGAGAACTCGTGAGTTTGAGTATTGAGAGGTTTGTGACCTTGGGATTTGGATATTCGTGAGCTTGAGTATTGGGAAATATAAAAATTTGGGGATTCGGAGATTCGGAAGTTTGGGTATTGTGAGTTTCGAGAATTTGAGGATTTAAAAGTTCGTGAGTTTGAGAATTTGGGGATTTGAAAATTCGTGAATTTGAAAATTCAGGGATTTGAAATTTCACGAGTTTGAGAGTTCGGGGATTTGAAAATTCGCGAGTTTGAGAATTTAGGGATTTGGAAATTCGTGATTTTTTATATTGTGACGTATGAATATGGGTATACGTGAGTTTGTGTATTGGAAATTATGAAATACTTGAGAATTAGGGGATTCGTGAGCAACTTCAACTACGCCTGCACTTCTCAAGCTTCTCCCATCTGTGCAGCGTGAAACACGACTTGAATTTTCGCAAGCTAATGTGTGACTTCGCGTTGGCCCAGACTCCTCTCGATCCTCTAGATCGCCCACGCGCGATCCAGTCTTAGATCACACTTCCAAGGTGTGACTAAGTGCTTTAACATCCATAGCCCACTAGTTCAACTCTCTCCCCCTAGAAACTAAAAGTTTCAACACATTCGCCAAGAAATCCTCTACATTTCCACTCCCAAAACCCTCCAAACCTAAAAAAGAGCCCAAAACCCTCCAAACCTAAAAAAGAGCCCAAAACCCACAAAACTCAGCCACTCCAAAACTCCACAGCAAACAGCTCCCAAAAATCTCATAACACCCACCATCCCCCACCAAAATTCGTTTCCTAGTGCCGGCTCTCGATCGCCGTGACATTCCCAAGTGATCGCCGGCAACAAGCTCCCTAAAACAATGATAATAATAGTGACAAGTGTCGAGGCTCTATCCCGCATCGAAGAGGATGCTGAATCGTTCGCCACGCTTGCTTCAGCCAACGTCGAAGAACGATGGGCGTTAAAAATACACGCCGAGTCGGCCACGGCACGTGGCAATGAACAACAAATTTCCCTGCTGCCCCTCGGCACCAAGAGGGTCATTCACACCTGCGAATTTCCCTGATGACGAGGCCCCTGTCGCGCGTCGTTTCGCCTAGGATTGCGCGATCCCTGCCACGACCAGAACGTCCCGCGGGGATGCTAATAGCCGCTGGACGGTGCGGAGAGGTGACGAGGGGGGGGGGGCCGAGGGGAGGGGTCGAGCAAGGTTTCGAGACGTTCAAAATTGGACGATTCGTAGGCGGTGGACCTAGAAACCCGTCGGTGTATTTCCATCCCGTCGAACGGTCGTTTTGGGGAACGTGAACTCGCGCACGGCGAGTGGTTTCGGAATTTTACTGGGACACGAGTGTTTCGGATCTTGCGAAAAATCCAGGGAGATCGTTTGGGGGGGAGGGGTGGTTGGTAATCAATTTCTGGGAAGAGTGAAGGGGTCTGCAGGATTTGGCGCATTGTTTACTTTGAAATTGCGTATGGACTTTTCTTGGAGATGCTCCTCCCCTTTTGAGGGTGGAGGTGGGGGTGGGATTGAGGGAAATTTGTATGGGGTGGTGAAATTTTAGAGATTGAAATTCATGATTCTGAGGTATAGTATTATCGCGCTGGTGGATTCTTTATGTTTGTGTGCTGTGACACTTTTTTGAGTGGGTTATAGGTTCTGATGGTGCGGGTGGGTTTCCAGTAGCTTCATATGGAGGTGCTGGAATTTGAGAGATTGGAACTTATGGTTTCGAAGAGTGATAGTATTATTAAGCTAATGCAGCTTGTACTTTTGTGAGCAAGCTTATGTACGGGCTGTTCTTGTGGATACTGAGACCCTTTTTGGTTGAGTTTTGAATTTTGAGGGTGGAGGTGGGTTTGAAGTAGCTTCATATGGAGCAATCTTCATTTGAAGATTTAAAGGGTGGTTTCAAGTTAAGATAGAACTATCGCTCTGTTGGAGTTTGTACTGTTGAGAGCAAAAAACCAAAATGGATAACGATGGATGACTTTGAAGACTGTTGTCAGATATGGTCTTAGTGTTTTGCAGGATAGTACGAATAAAAATTGACAGGCTATATATTCTGGAGCTAGGAATGAACAAAAAGTTGAATAAATAAGTATAGACACAAAAAAAATAATTTTTGAGATAGAGTCATTTTTGGTATCGAAGACTGAAATTTTAATTTCCATCTTCAGTTTCCTTAACTTGTTAAATACTCGTCTACGAGATGTAGCGAAGTAGACTTGCACGCAAGTATCGAGGTTATAGGATATGAAGGTTCTACTGTGCTCTCAGCAGGCGTTGGCGTCAGTTTCGACGGTCTGGTCGACAATCGAGGCATTCACTGTGGATCGACGTAATACATCGCACGAGTGGTCCCCTTTTTGCGGACCAACGCTTTCTCTTTCGAGGACAATCGCCTCGCGTCTGTTTTTTTTTTTTTTGAAAACTCGCAACTTTCCCAAGTGGAACGCATTTGATTCCGTTTTTCGTCTATCAATTCGCGATTCACTTAATGGATTGTGGTTTAGAGAGTTGGAATTCGAGCAGCTTTTTGACGAGTTTTCTAGCCTTCTTTCTTTGGTACAGTGGTTTACTGAAATCGAGGGGGAAATGTTGTGTTATTTCAACACTTCGCTCCAGGAAAATAAATGTTATGATTCTGTGAGATTTCTATGAGAGTTCTATAAACGTGCAGAAGATCCTCATATCTGAAAACTAATCTCCAGATCCACACAGCTTCATCATTCCAAGTGGATCTCTGAAATATTTCAGCACTTCGTTAAAAGAGCTCTGTAACAACAAATACATCCCCACCAAGCTTCCACACCCCCTAGCCTGGTCTCTAGTCAGTCTAAGCCTCCATAACTGGAAGGAAATGTTCGCGTGTACTCGCGAGAGTCGGTCATCCCGCGAATTGGCTGTGATCGGGGACCGTCAGGTGTGTTCGCCGCGGTGCGGAAAAACCGCGGCCGACGGAACCCTAAAAATAAGATAATCGGAAGCATTTTGTGCGTCGCGGTAACGCGCAGGTCGACCGGCGCTAAATTTAACCGCGCCTCGCGTATCTACCTAAATACACTTGCACGCACCACGGCCGGTTGTTGGCCGGGTTCCGAGCGTCGCGACATCGCGCCGCTGCTGGTTCGCCGTGACCGAGCTTTTCCGAGAAAGCTCGGCTTTTGGGAGATCGACGTGGAATCGATGGAAAGCGAATGAACGCGCGGCAGTGGTTTTGTATATGCTGGGAAATTAGGGAGAGAGGAAGTTGGTGTGGAGGGGTTATGGGAAGAGGGGAATAGGGAATACGGGAACTGGGGAATAGGGGAATAAGGGAACAGAGGAAGAGGAAAAAGGAGAATAGGGGAATAAGAGAAGAGGGGAGCAGGGGAATAGAGAAATTTGGGAATTGGGAAATAAGAAAAGAAGGAAATAAGGAAATTGGGAAATAGGGAAATTGGGAAATAGGGAAATTGGGAAATAGGAAAATTGGGAAATAGGAAAATGGGGAAATAGGGAAATTGGGAAATAGGGAAATAGGGAAATTGGGAAATAGGGAAATTGGGAAATAGGGAAATTGGGAAGTAGGAAAATTGGGAAATAGGGAAATAGGGAAATAAGAAAATTAGGAAACAAGGACATTTGGAAATAGGGAAATTGGGAAATAGGAAAATTGGGAAATAGGGAAATAAGAAAATTACGAAACAAGGAAATTGAGAAACAAGGAAATTGGGAAATGAAAAAATGGGAATTTGTGAAATAAGGGAATTGAGAAACAAGAGAATTGAGAAATAAGGAAATAGGAGAATATGGGAAATGGAAAGTAAGGAAACAAGGGAAAAAGAAAAACGAGGAATAGGAAAACTTGGGAAAGGTGGCACAGGGGTAAGTCGAGGCAGCAGAGCACATATTATGGAAGGATTCCTCAAAAATTCATTTCACAACGATCCACATCCATAACACCCTTTCGTTATAACAAGTATTAAGTTCGTTACGGTAAATCGATACTGCCGAAAATAAATTTTCTGATTTCCACTGTTTCCCTTTCCCTGGTGGGCCCTCGGAAGTTCGTAGACCCCAGGCACTATGCCTGCATAGAAATACCGTACTGTCGGGTAGAGGCACGAAATAGCCTGGTTCGATTATTCACCGTTTATTCTTCACATCGTGGCAGGGAGGGAGCGCCTCGTTTCTCAAACACACAGCCAGCCGTGGAAACGTTCGATGGGTTTTCCGAGAAAGTCGAACCACCCGCCGGGAATTACGATTCTCAGCTCCAACGTCGCTAACAATGACGTCACCCGTCTGATTCAATGTTAAATTTAGTGGCGGTCTGCACTCAAGATCGACGCGTTTACGGCCACTCGCGTTTCTGACGATCGTCCTCGCGAAAATACCGTCAGCAACGACTGCGAATGATTTTCAAACTCCAGATCAGGGTTTTGGAAACTTGTTAACTTTCTATAAGCATCTATGCTTTCACCTGGCGCTTTATATTTAAGGTGTAATTGAAATGAATGTGTAAAATCTGAGAATATGTAGATGTACCAAGCAATAGTGATAGCTAGAAGGTGGAAAAGAGGGACAGTCAAGTGACAAACCACGAATCATACTCATAGAATTCGTGCTAGGGATTGGAGGAAGCTCGAGGCTCCGCCCACTTTTCCATCTTCTGTTTGAGCATGCGCATTGGAGACCTTGCTATTGCTCACTTTAATCATAAAAGAAGATATTTCTTTCTAGATGTAAACAGTTTTTGGTTAACACAAAGAAATAAAGAAATAGAAAAATTCCTGGGATATTTTGAACTGCCATCGTTTCGAAGTATTTCCATTGTACCAACAAGAATATTTCTTCGTTTATTTATGACACGTTTTGGTAGCAAACTCTATTAATGATACTAATTTAGTGAACTTGAAACTTGGCCGTCAACATTTGAAGCAGCTTGTACAAACGCTCATATAATCGACACGTGCCGCGATCACGGTGCCAAAATAAAACCGCCATTTGCTCCTCGCTCTTCTCCAAAATTTCTATTATTAAAAGCGGCGGATTTTCGCGCAGACCAGATGTCTACCGGGTCTTCGAACAACGAAGTATATTTTGCGAAGCGAGGAAATCGTTTCTTTATTCGAGTTTAGAAAATTTTGGGTGCTGCTTGCATTTATTTTCGAACTGTTATTGTGAAATTGCATGTTTGTTGTTAAGTTAGAATGATTCTTATTAAAGAATATTCGAGAAGAAAAATTGAATTACATGGGGAAATAATTATATCTATTAAAAATTTTAGTCTACATAAACTTTAAGTACCTTCAAGAAAAAATGTACCTACCACATATTTTAAGTTTCATAAAATTCTCTAGTAGTACAAGATAAATATTGCACCTGGAAATATTTCTTACAAGTTCGCATATAAATTCGTTGGTTCATCAAAATTAAAATAGGAAATGAAAACTTTTGGAGCCGTCAGCTATGTTCCTACGCCTGATGTAACGAGCAATCAATCTTCAGTCACTGGTAGTCTTGGAATTTACAGTACCCTGATCGTTTTCACAGGTTCAGTCACCTAGAGAACAGTAAAAATAGGGGACTATCAATATGAAGCAAATAGTAGCCGACTGTTCGTTGAAACTGTTGTAAAAATAACTGATGTTTCATCAGTGGGATAATTTCTGGCCACTCTTTCGTGTCATGGACGTCGCGACGTCCATGTCATTAAAAAAAAGCAAGGGTAAAATAAGATTTCTTTCCAGAAATCGGTTGGGAATTGATCACACAGAAATCTCCCAAAATATAAATGAGGATTACTTCACAAAACATCAATTCTTTTTCCACATGTCTTCTCAGAACTTTCAATCATTCTTTCACATTTTACTAAAAAAATCTCAATTCTTCATGTCTCCCGATACAAAAAGCCAAAGATTAATCTCGAGTGCCTAACAAAATTGCTCTTCTTGTCCTCAAACCGTGACAGAGATTTTTCAATCGAATTTTCCACTTTTTAAAGCCACAGCGATATTAAGATGGCGATTATTCGCTGGACCACCCAGTACGTATCCAACAAAACTCGAGCTATTTCCTGCTGGTTCAAAAATAAGCCATTGTCTTGAACTTCTTCCAATGTTTTGAGGTGTAGTCTCGAGCTCGACATTTTCTAACGTCCTGGACGGTACGGCAAACCGCAGAACGTGGGTCGGACCGTCGGAAGTTGATGGTCACCGTTGATACGAGAAGTAATTAAGCGAGGCAACCTTCGGAGAAGCGAGGACTTCCTTAAAAGGATTATTTAGATGGTGGAGCGTGGTCGAGTCACCGCGAGATAATTCGCGGTCGTGAGAATGTGGATTCCCAGTTGCTTGTTCGTTTCTTGATTACTCAAAAAGCAGTTTAAATGTCCCTAGTTGTGGGCGACTGTAATTATGGATGACCCTAGTTGCGGACGTCCCCACACGTTGCCGCCTAGCTGCATGTCCCCTAGTCGTTGTCCCCTAGTTGCGGTTCCCTAGTTGCGGGGTCCTAGTTGTTGTTCCCTAGTTGCGGTTCCCTAGTTGCGATGCCCTAATCGTTGTTCCCTAGTTGCGGTTCCGTAGTTGTTGTTCCCTAGTTGTTGTTCCCTAGTTGTTGTTCCCTAGTTGCGGTTCCCTAGTTGCGACTTTTTTCAAAATCCGGGTGTCCCTAGTTGCGAGCGCCTCTAGCTTTGGACGCCCCTAGTTGCGAGTGTCCCTGGTTGTGGAAGTCCCTAGTTTCGGGCGTCCCTAGTTGCGGTGGTTCCACTTTGCGGACGTCCCTATTTGCGAACATCCCCAGTGGCGGGCGTTACCAGTTGCGGACGTTCCTAGTTCTAAACGTGCTCATTTGTGAATGACCATAGGGAGGACGTCCATAAATCCGATGACCACACTTTGAACGCTTACAGTTCTCACAATATATCCACAATACAGAGATCCATGAATCAGTAGCTATCATGTCCCACGATGCCAAATAAATTGTGCATCACGTTCAAAGTACATTGCACGCGGAAACATGGTTTCACCTTGTATCTGAGATCCATTTGGCACACCTGCTAAAATTATTTAAAAATATCATTTCAGCAGCGTCCATTCTACCTATTGCCACATTGTATCGAATCATGTGAGCATGGACTTTGTCATTAAAAATCCCTCGTTCTTTTGACTCTCCCAATAAAAAAAAAAACACCCCCATACCTACCACCCTACAATTTCCTCTGAATACTCAATTTCCACAATGTACCCTCCAAAATAATCACCCCATTCGCATAGAATAGTAGATCTTTCAATCGCTAATCGTACCCCGAAGCACATATTCTCAGTTCCCGCAATAGTAGTACGTATGTAGCTTCCAAAATAGCGGGGCGCCCTCCAAATGGAACTCCCTCTATATGATTGTCTCGACCACTGTGAAAATAACCCACCAGCGGAAAGTTTCTCGATCTGCGTTCCCACGTTCTCTGTCAACCGACACGATACACTGCTCTGCTCAACGTGACCGCTGCTTTCGTCGCGTTCACGTCCTCGAAACGCTAATTGGAACGCGACCGCCGACGCAATCGCGAAGTCATCGAAACGGCCCGTTTTGACAGCGGCCGTGCACCACCGACACGCTCGGAAATATTGCACGGCACACGTAAGTGGACGAAAATACACCGATACCAGCGACGTGACTCAACGTGTAACTGCGTTCCACAGATAAGCTCGGAATGCTCGAGCCGAGCTCGATGCGGTCTCGCCGCGCTATCTTTCCTCGCGTTTCCCACGTGGGCTTCGCGCAATTTGCGAGCATCTGAATCATCGGGCTGCAATTCCCGTCCGAGGGTACTCGAGACTCGAGTTTCCTCACAGTCGCTAGATGCAGGGGTTTTGGAGAGCATTTTCGGGTAGATAGGAGATGTTGAGAACCTTTAATTTAATTTTAGAGTAATGTCGTTTTTGGGAGGCTTTTCGGAATGTCTGCTCAAAGTTGGGAATGAAGGAGGTTGTGTGTATGCGAATTTTTGTAATTTAGTAGTGGTGAGGTTGTGGTGGGTTGTGTGTTTCTTAGTTGGGGGATGTCTCAAAATGTTTTAAATTATTTTGTGGGTTAAGAATGTGTGAGATCGTGGAGGATTGTGTACTTTAATTGAGGAATATTTATGAATCTGTAAAATAACTCTTTGCGGTTACATGTGGCTTTAAATTACATGTTCCACTTTAGTGTCCCCTCTGTTTTGAATTTTTTAAACATGTTTTGCTGACTACAAGAACCAAAGAGTGATGTTTATCTTTCTTCTACATTTAATTCTCAATGATTCCCATGTGAAAGACTGCAAAGGGTTGAGTTGATAATGTAAGTTGATTAATTATTGATATATATTTTCTTTGCAGGAATTCGGATGGTCTAGTGACAGGTGCGTATATCCACGTCAATTTTACATAATTATTTACGCTGATTGGCGAGACCTCGATTTCTGCGAAGGAAATCTCAGCAAAGTTCGATGGTGCAAGTAACGAGGTTCATTGCATAACGTCGAGAAGCAACATTCGATCGATTTGTTTACCCTGAATTAGCAAATTACCTTTTTGTAGAACGAAGTTAGCGAAGGGACTTTTGGAAAATGAAACATGTCCATCGAGTGAATTTTGAATTAAATGCAACTATGCTACAAAATTATTATCAAAAATCAAAATTAAGTCAAAATAAAGTCCACTGATGGACATACAATGGAATATAGTATAAATAACAAATTTATCTTTTTTTTTTATTCTATAGAAGTATACAAAAAGGAACACATATTTTGGTTAATAAAACTTCGATGGCTGAAATTAAAAAAAAAATGACCTCGACAGAGGTGTCCTCCGCGCTGTGTTGTGTACTTTAGAATCACGCAACCTTCGCCAGGTTTCCGTGTCTTCGAAAATAACACAAATATGCGGGAGTTCTTCTCTGTATTTACACAAAACAGACCCCGACAAGTTGCAGAGGAACAGGCATCTGTTCGATACCTAAATCTTTCGCAACAGTGGAATATTTGTACACCCAAGATTAAACATGAACCGCGCCTCCAAATTTTCTGACGATGTAACCAGACATCTTCACACAACATTTGACACCTGAGAGAATGTTAAAAATGAGGAAAAAATTTAAATTTCTACTGAGAAAGTACAACTTCCCCTTGATTTCCATTTATAAATTAAATGAAAAAGTAGATTTACTTTGAACTTGTATGATACACAATAATATTAATTATATAGTATACTTGGGTCCTCGTATTAGACAAAAATCCTTATCCAAAGTTAATAGTAGCACGAGCTTTACACTTCCTCCAGACTGTTTTATTGCCCCTTCTCCCCTCAAGGTACCCAGAAATGCAAAATTATTTCATTCTTTTCACAATCTCCCCTTCCTTCCAAAATAAAATTCCCTGCATACTAAAATCGAAATCCAGTATTAAAACTTAAATCATAAGCTTTCCCAAAGCACCTTCACTACCAACTCAAAATCCAATTTGAAAAGGTCTTCCACGAGACCTCCACTAATGTCACAAAACAAACGATTATCGCTGTGGTAATAAAGCAAGCTCGAAGTTTTTGCGAAGGACCCTCGATTCCAAAGTCCTAAATCATCGTCAGACGAGATTGGTTTCGGGAGAAAGATTGCGCTGCGAGAAAAAAAATGGAGGGCTCGGGTAATTAAGCGCTCGTTAGCATTCCACTGAAACGCTAATCGTTCCAGGACTCGGTTCCGCGCCACCTCCACCGCCACCCCCGCCTCCAGCACCCGGCCAGGTGCCCGCCATGAGGATCAACACCGCTGAGGTGAGCACGTCGTCAGTTTGCATTTGTGTCCCGTCGCGCGCGAACATCTTTGTCCCCCGTCGAAATGACGTACCGCTGAGTGTCGACGACACCAAAGTTTCCTTTCTCGCGCGAACCAGCTGTGCAACTGTGTTTCGTGTCTACAATTCTTTTCCTTGGTCTTACTTTCCCTGTGTTTTGGAAGATTCGTCATGGTAAGGGTTGCATTGTGATCCCACTTTTTTTTAGTATTTTTTAAGTGTGGTTAAATAAAGGTTTGATAAGGGGTAGTGTTTGTTCAATTGAGCACTGTTTCGGTGGATATAGTGATGGGTTTGAACGTCTCGCGAGTATTTTTGTTTGTTCTGTTGTTTGAGTTTGATAAAGTGAACGGGTTGTAACTTACAACTTGTAAGTGCATACTCCAAATGATATATCATTTTCTAGTTCAATAACTATTTATTTAAAGCCTCCATTTATTGTTCTTATCAAGTTTAATACCTACTCCATACTCAAGCTTCACTTTCCCAGATTCTATCACTCCTCAAACAAATATACTCGCGGTGTGTTCGAACCCATCACTACTTTCGCTAAACTCTGCCCACTTATTCCCACCCAACCCATGAATCATAAGTTATCATAAAAATCACAATCAAGATATATAGAGGTCGAGTACTCCCGAGGATAATATTCTCGATTCTATCAATTCTACAACAGTCATTAACGTTCGCTCCAGACCTTGAGAGATAATAGTAGCGCCACAACTAGCAACGAGACACTTTGAATATAATCAATACGACTTTGGACGTTACTTTCGACAATTGAGATGCTATAAATAGAAATTACAGTCTGCCTTTGTTTTCCACGTGGAATCGTAGGCGCCGACGATAAGAAGGCCGCAGATCGCCAGCAATGATGCCTACGAACCTCCAGCCGCCATCCAGAACGCGATGCTGACGAAAGATAAGAAACCCTTCACCTACACGCCAGGGATGGGTGGCAAGCTGGATTTATCCCAGATCCGTAGCCCTCGAATGGCGCGAAGGGTGGCGAAGAATGCCAACGACGAGGGCATCGAGGGTCCACCCAAATCAGCACTCGAACCGAAGCCAACACCGCCGCCCAATGCAGGGGTGAACCTGTTCATTCAGCCCCAGGTAGCGATCCCAGTCTTCCCCACCAACGTTCCAGCCCAATCCCCCGCAAACAGGACACCCCCGACTCCACCCGCCAACAAGACACCACAGACACCTCCTGGTAACAGGACGCCGCCGACGCCACCAGGAAACAGGACACCTCCCACATCGCCTGCCAGCAAGACTCCGACAAATGGTGCGTTGCCATAGACAAGATTGAGAAATTTGGATATATTACTTTTATGCTGGAAGAGACGTTTGAGGTGGAGATTTTTATTTCTAAGAAATTTTTGGGAAAGGGTACAGGTTTTTTCTTTTTATGCTGGAAGAAATATTTGAGATGGAGATTTTTGTTTCCAAAAGATTTTTTGGGAGAGATTCCAGGTTTTTTTATTTTTATGCTGAAAGAGATATTTGAGATGGAGATTTTCGTTTCCAAAAGATTTTTGGGGTAGATTTCAGGTTTTTCATATTTATGCTGGAAGAAATATTTGAGATGGAGATTTTCTTTTCCCAAAAATTTTTCGGGAGACATTTTAGGTTTTTTTATTTTTATTCTGGAAGAGATATTTGAGATGGAATTTTTCGTTTCCATAAAATTTTTTGGGACTGATTCCATTTTTTTTTATTTTTATGCTGGAAGAAATATTTGAGATGGAGATTTTTATTTCCAAAAGATTTTTTGGGAGAGATTCCAGGTTTTTTATTTTTATGCTGAAAGAGATATTTGAGATGGAGATTTTCGTTTCCAAAAGATTTTTGGGGGAGATTTCAGGTTTTTCATATTTATGCTGGAAGACATATTTGAGATGAAGATTTTCTTTTCCAAAAAATTTTTTGGCAGACATTTTAGGTTTTTTTATTTTTATTCTGGAAGAGATATTTGAGATGGAAATTTTCGTTTCCATAAAATTTTTTGGGAATGATTCTATTTCTTTTATTTTTATGCTGGAAGAAATATTTGAGATGGAGATTTTTATTTCCAAAAAATTTTTTGGTAGAGATTTCGGGTTTCTCAAAGATTTTTGACACTTTGAGTGGCACAAGATTTGAAGGGATACCTCCTCAAGTAAAATTCGCTATAGAAAATCGCTACAGAAAATGTAAACGTGATAATACGTCGACTAAAATCATAGTTTGTACTTTACAAATTTAGGTAGTATCGTAAAACGAGGTTTCTGCACAGAAATGGATTTCGTATGGAGATCGCACATGTTTATAAACTTCAGAGAATGAGCAAAACGCCAGAAAATATATTACATACTCCAAAATTGCAGGTCTAGAGAAGCAGGCGGAGCTAAACAAAGTGACGCCAACGGTGACGATTTCGGTGCAGCCGTCCACCCCCGAGAGTCCCAACACCCCGACCCAGGTGACCCTGGCCAAAGCTCCGACGCCTTGGCTCCAGAACAAGAACAAGCCTCAGGAGGAGTTGCCGGAGTGGGCAAAACGGCCGGGCGCCGGCAAGCTGAGCACGTCACCGGATAGCCCGACGTCACCGCCGGTTTATGTGTCGGTTCAGCAGTCGCCGCTGTGGCAACCGGCTCAGCAGAAACAGCAGCCTGCTCAGCAGAGGCCGCAGTCCCAGCAGCCTCAGCAGTACCAGTACCAACAGTCGCCGCAGCAGTTCAGTCAGCAGCAACAAAAACGCCCGTATTCGAGTCCCCCGGGGACTCAGAGCGCGCAGAGTCAGCAGTCGGAACGCGTAATACCCATTCGTGTAAGCCTCCATACTGATCAAATCGACTCGAATTATATTATAGGATAGTCGGAGGTTATATAAACTTGAGAAGGATGCAGGAAGAGGAATGCTTCGAAAAGGGAATATATGGAGGTTTTTGGAAGAGGGAGGGGTGGGAAAGAGGATGTTTGTGAAGGTTTTGGGTTCGTCAGTTAAGGGTAAGGGGTTATGCAAGATCGTCTATGAAAAGTCTTGAATGTAGATAATAATGAGCCAAGTGAGTTTGGTCCGTTTATCTTTCCACTTTCTGTTTGGGCATGCGCGATGGAGAGCTCACCATTGCCAGGTAGACGTGTATTTGTAGAGTTCAGGTTGTAGTTGATACACTGTAGTTGTAGTGTTGGTAAAATAGCATGTTAATATTCTAGATGAAATAAGGATTGCAAACAGAACGAGACTCTTGAGTGTTGAGAATGGGCACCTTTGATAAACATTCAGTACAGTTTTTGGACACAAAATTTTAATCGCCTTGGGTGCAGTATGGTGGACGGGGATTTTGGCATAGCAGAACTTTGTAGTAAATGATGAAAAACTCAAATTCATTTTGACACCACTTTTACTCCAAGCACTTTTACCATTCTCCACGAAGATGGAATGAACATTGACATACTTAAATTGATTCAGATCGAGGACAGACCGTCAGTGTTCGACGTGAATCGCGAGGGTGGCCACCACCAGTTCAAGCAAACGAGTCCCCATCATCAGCAGCGATGGGGACCACCGACTGCTCCGAATCAGATGCAAAATCAGGTGCAGCAGCCTGCGACACCTATTCAGCCTCAACAACCCTCGGGTGGTGCCTTCATCATCCCCGTCATGGTGGAAGGCAGCGAAAAGAAAGCTGCTGGTGGGCCAATTTTGAATGCTGAGTACTCGCAACCGGTAGTTAGAAACAATATACCTAACGTGGAGAACCAGACTGTGAGGATGTAAGTTGTTATATAATTCTCTGTGAATCTAAATTACTATAGGGGGATTAGTGTAGCGTAGAAATCTAAATTAGTACGGGAGGAATAGTGTAGCGTGGAAATCTAAATTAGTATACTAGGATTAGCATACTGTGGAAATATAAATTAGTATAGTGGGGGAATCTAAATTAGTATAGTAGGATTAGTGTAGCTTGGGTACCTAAATTAGTATAGTAGAATTAGTATATCGTGAAAATCTAAATTTGTATAGTGGGATTTGTATAGTGTGAAAATCTAAATTAGTATAGTGTGATAATCTAAATTAGTATAGTGTGAAAATCTAAATTAATATAGTGTGAAAATCTAAATTAGTCTAGTGTGAAAATCTAAATTAGTATAGTAGGATTAGTGTAGTATGAAAATCTATATTAGTATAGTAGGGTTAGTATAGTGTGAAAATCTAAATTAGTATAGTAAGATTAGTATTGTATGGAAATCTAAATTAGATTTAGGTTAAATCAAAGTGACCTCTTCATTACACCTTCCAGTACCTAAATTATTAGGTACTTTCACTGCATTAAGTAAAACAATTTAGAATGTAGGGTGGTCGCAGTTTCTACTACATAAAATTCACGTTGATAGCTAATAAAACAAACAACTGAATTGATCTGAACTTCATTCATCACTGGCAGGGCACCGCAACGTGGACCAGTGCCAGTTGTACAACCAGATTCAGGTCCGGTTCAATCTCGATCGTTCCGTGTTCTCCAGAAAATCACCGATACAGATTCAACGAACGACGTCGACCCAGAACAGATTCGCAAGCTGCAGCTATCTGATGACGACAGGATCTTGATGAACAGAGTCAAAGAACAGGGTAAGACAGTGCCTCGTGAAAATTGTTTCTTTTTAGCCTTTTCTTCACTGTTCATTCTGATTCACTTGACGTCTTCTCTTTCCATTCTGCAGTGGACAATGACTGTTTCCTCCATCAGGAGGAGGATCCCAGATATCGTGGTGCAGCGATCCCATCGCGCGCCTTCCGCTTCCTGCAAACCATGACGGAAGGTGGTGACGTTCCCGTTGCGCCAATAAGTGAGTTCCGAGTTTTTTTTTCGGTTTGGTGCTGCACAGTGATAAAGTATATTGTGAATATTGCATATCTTTTGACTCTTTTGAGGAAGAGAAATCTATCCGAATGGTTGAATAGAGAATGGCAAAGCTATTAGTAAAAAAGATAGTTTTAAATATCATCAAACACGTGTGTTGCAGCTCCGAGGGCCCAATCCGCCATAAACAAGAGGGTGAACAGAAATTCGAAGACATTTGGTGAGTACTAGGAAAAATTCACACAGATCGTCTCTGACGAGATAACTCGTACTGTGATCTTTGACGAGTTAACTCGTCCCGCGAACTCTGACGAGTTAACTCGTCCCGTGATCTTTGACGAGTTAACTCGTCCCGCGAACTCTGACGGGTTAACTCGTCCCGCGAACTCTGACGGGTTAACTCGTCCCGCGAACTCTGACGAGTTAACTCGGCTCGCGAACTCTGACGAGTTAACTCGTCCCGCGAACTCTGACGGGTTAACTCGTCCCGCGAACTCTGACGGGTTAACTCGTCCCGCGAACTCTGACGAGTTAACTCGTCCCGCGAACTCTGACGAGTTAACTCGTCCCGCGAACTCTGACGGATTAACTCGTCCCGCGATCTTTGACGAGTTAACTCGTCCCGCGAACTCTGACGGGTTAACTCGTCCCGCGAACTCTGACGAGTTAACTCGTCCCGCGAACTCTGACGAGTTAACTCGTCCCGCGAACTCTGACGGGTTAACTCGTCCCGCGAACTCTGACGAGTTAACTCGTCCCGCGAACTCTGACGAGTTAACTCGTCCCGCGAACTCTGACGAGTTAACTCGTCCCGCGAACTCTGACGAGTTAACTCGTCCCGCGAACTCTGACGAGTTAACTCGTCCCGCGAACTCTGACGAGTTAACTCGTCCTGCAAACATTAACGGATTAATTCGTCCTGCGAATTTTGATGAGTTAACTCGTTCCGCGAATTTTGACGAGTTAATTGATCCCGGGAACTTTGATGAGTTAACATTCCCATTTCTATTACCCAAAATTGAAATGTTTCAGAGGAAACACAAGCCAACCTGCCACCCAGCGAGCAGCAGGTCCTAGAGCCAAAGAAATACATGGGCAGCGCGATTCCCTCGAGGTCCTTCAGGATACTGCAAGCGATGACGGCGCCAGAGAGTATTGGTGAGTATCCACAAGCAGGAGTAATCCTCCTCAATGTCGTATCACCATCGTAATCGTGCTCCTTTCCGCGAATACACACTCTCATAATTGATAATAGTAATAATAATACATAATAATTCAGGATACTGAAAACACGCTACTTCGTCCATGAGATTAATCGCAAAAGAAACAGCTTCTATTGACCAATCGTTCTGTACAGTGCCTTGCAGAGGTACACTGATGTAGCCAAGTCAAAGTGCCCCTAAGTGTTTTATTTCGACTCAAGAACCTAGGAATATAATCAGCTCACTTTCTCGATACTACCACGATACTGCAAATATTTATTGCATTCAACTTATTTCGATTAAAACTTTAAGTGAACTATAAGCGATAATATATCAAATATCCCAGTGATGCAATAAATATTCCAATCAAGTATATTCATCCCTATAATAGTTGACTAACAGGGAAATCTTCCCAAACCGAAAATTCTGATTCCAAAAACACTTCATGTAAATGTAGAGAAGAGCATATTGGAGTATGCATGGAGCAATTTCTCTTCTGTGGAAATTATTACCTTAACTTCATTTTTTCCAGCAGTGTAATAGAACGTGCAAAATTAAACAATTCTTGTATTTAAACTTTTCTTCTGTCTCACACTGTTGCAAACTTATGTTAAAAAAAACGAAAAATCTTGAAGGATTGATTCACTCCCTCAAAATGAATTGCTGCTTGTAGACTCCAATCTGCTCCACATTCACCCGAAGTTTCATTAAAATCAGAATCCTCAGGTTGGGAACATTCCCTTGTAATTAACACATCCGCTGATTTTCATCCCTAGGGATGTCGCCGTAAACGCCACTTGGGTCCCAAACAGCTAAATCAATTCACTATATCTCGGCAAGACGCAGTACCATTAATCTTTCAGCGACAAGCGTCCTCGCATTCTAATGAAACGCCGAAGTAATCGTTGCGTGCCGTCGCTGCGACATTCCCGAATCCTGTGTTCACAGGAATAAACGAAAATTCCTTGGTGTTCAGGCCGACTTCCGGTCTGAGGGACGTCCGACACGTTTCGCGTCATTCCCCTTCGATCGGGACTCGCCTCGATCATGATGACGTACCGAACGATATTTAGAGGCAGACTTTGCTGCGACGTGCAATTCACACGAAGATTATTAAAAAACGTCCCCGCTGTTGGGATGGTCGTGGATAATTAATGCGCGCGATCCTTTGCAACCGACAACGTCACGGTTGCTGTTCAGAGCTGTTGAACGCGAGTGGTTGATCGAGGTCGTTGCGCGAGGAGTCTGCGGCAGATGGATGATCGAATTGTTTTGCCCGGCCTTATTTCTGGTCGATTTGTTTGTAAGAGTGACGTTAGCCGTGCAGGAATAATTTCGTGGAACTTAACGGACGGGAGTATGGCAAGCTACTGGGAATGGACTGGGTACTTAACCGGGAATGTTGCATGTTATCATTAATCGATTTCACGTGTTCACTATCGCTGGGATTTAATCATGGTCACGAGTTGTCACTTGCATGTATCTGGATCACGAATATTTTGGACTTGGAGGAGGGAACGCCGATCTTGACAGAATGTTCCTAGGGAAGTGCTGTGCTCATGGTATATGTCAGTTTGAATTCGGTCTGGGTTTATTTTGGAGGGGAAAAGAATATTAGAAACGTTGAACATATGTAAATATTTGATTTTTCGAGGTCACTTATTTTTTAAAGGATTTCCTTCGATTTATATTCAGTGGAATCATATAAATTGCCAAATTTATTTTTTTGTTACGTTTCCAGGTGAATTCTCAAATAGTTGATACAAATAAATAGATAATATTCCTCCAGCATTCCCGATGGAACGCTTTTTCAAGATTGAAGCGGAGACAGATTTTACTGTTGATAGATAAAAGGAAGAGTGATTCCTCGACGCAAGAACTACGTCCAGAATATTACTCGCATGTTTTCCTCGTCGAGCACAGCCGTGGTTTTTCACGCGAAGTCGCTCGTGTGGAGGGAATGTCTTCCCGTCGGTGGTCATCGGCGAAATTTTCGATGGTTTCCTTTGAACACAGGATTTTTTTTTTAATTTTCTCTCGTAACCGATTACACGTCGCTTATCAATGCCGTCGGATGCTCTAGTTTCGTGTCGCCTCGTTTGTCTATCGACTTCGAATTAGCGGAAGTACGATCACGTTAGACATTTGCCTCGCGTCACTGCCGCCAGTTCGCCCATCTGTATATACATTCAAGCAAGTTGCAAAAAATTGCAAAAAATCAAGCAGAAATTGTAAATACTTGTAAAATTTTGTACACGCAGTCCCACACGATTACATGAAACACGAATAGACAATTATGTTCAAAGATGCTTCTTTTCTAAGAAAAATGACAATCATACTTCTTCAGTATGGAAAATAATACTTTAGCAAGCAAATGCTTCTCACTCTTAATAATCTGCCAAACAGTCAAAGATCATTAACCTGTTAACTGACAATGAGTCAGTTCTTCACCAGAAACTCCTTCAGTCTATTTGAAACTAGCTTTACTACTTGACTTCGCCCGAAATTTAGATTCCAATTTTATAAAAAAATTTTTTATTTTTTAATTTTTGTGAAAATAGTCACATTCATCTGGGTTAGCTAGGCATAATAAGCTGGGGTACTTTCGTGACCCAGAGTTTACCGTTCGAAAGTTTTTAGACGACAGACAAACACACAAACACTTTCTGCTTTATATATTAAGATTGTATATTTAAAAATGATTACAGACAAATTTATTCAGTTTTGTCTACAGCAAATGTGACGTATGCTATAATATAATTATTTACAATTGTTAGGCGAATGAAAGTGTTAAAACTTTGTGATGAATCTATTCGTTGTAGTTAACCTAGAGGAATTTTCGAATGACGAGTTAACTCGTCTTCCCCAGTTAACAGTTTGGCTCTAACTATTTGAACAACTTTAGCTTGATCAGAGCATCATGCGTAGGTGTGAGCTGGGGGAATTGGTTCCTTCCACTCATGGGAAATTTTATTCGACAGGGATTCTCATGATCGCGGGAGCTTTTTATAATTTAATTTATTGTGCGTTCAGCGCCCTTGATTATGAGAACCCCTGTTCAGTAGAATTGACTAGCGGAAGCTAGGGAAATTGAACCCTTTTGCTCACGGGGAATTCTGATTAACAGGGGTTCTTAGGATCACGAGCGCTTAACGCGCAATAGATTCAAATGTGAAAAACTTCCGTGATCATAAGAACCCCTGTTGAGCAAAGTTCCCCTAGCCCCACTTGCGTAATCGCGATTATCCCATCAAGATTGATTTCATCAGCAAATACATGTTTCACCATTCAAATCCATCGAAAAATCTCAAGAGTTCCAATACTTGCACAGCTGTCGCGAGGCGCAGCGTGCTTACAGAAAGCTCCATCGTAATCAGCCCGCGAAGTAAATGTCTACCGCAACGTTCTTCCGTCTTCCGCGAACGCGTACCAAATTCGGAACAGCGAACAGGTCGGACCTGCGAAGGGGGCAGAGGGGAAGAGCCACATCACACTTCCCCAATGGGAACAGTTGAACACATTGTCTGAATGCATTGTGCTGTTTTGTTGTAGCCACGCAAGAAAATCGTCAAGCAGATTACACCTGCCAAACAGAGAATAACGTGCCGGGCAATCAGCAGGGCGTCTTCCTCTCCCCCTGTCCGCCGCCATTCTGGTCGCCAGATGGCGGTTGGTGGGGCTACTACCCCCTTCCGTATCCAGGCGTCGCGAACGCTTCCTATCCCCATCCCGACCACACAGCCTACATCTACTTCCCCATTTATAACCAGAATTACCCGGGCTACCCTCAGTTCGACGTAAACCCCCTTAACACCGATAAAACCGCGTGCACCGGCGCACTAGCGCCATCTTGCGTGGTCCCTGCGCACAGCGCCATCTGCACTCGCCATGGGCAAGGTGGCAGCACCATAGTACCCAACGTGGAGCCAGCGGGTATTCCCGAAGACAAAAGCAACGAGGGCAAAGCTCAGGAAGACATTGCTGAATTGAATGGTTTAAATGGCCTCCCGCGATGGAGAGGGAACAGTGACAGAGGAAACAGCGTGTCTAGAACACCGAGTACTCATAGTAAAGACAGCGATTGCACCACTGCAATGAACATCACCGATGAGGAAGAGATACCAGAGATTATGGCTGCGTCTGAGGCCAACGTCCCCCAGACTGCTAACCTAGAAAAAAAGCCTTGTGCAAATGGGAGCTTGAACGTAGCTGTGCCCAATTACACTTACATCGACACTAGCGACTCCACCGATTCCAGCGACTCGGAATCCCAGTCTGACAACGAGTCTGTCATAGAGACGTCGAAGAGCGACAGGGTCTCAGAAGACACGACGTCGGACAGCGAGGATTCTGACTCCTACATGGCGTACTCCCTGGGACTGAATCCTCATGGGAGGTTCGATAAGGATGCCGGGAAGAGTGGGGCGAGAACTGGGTCTGGTAAGGAGGCCATAAACGGTGGGCATGAATCTGAGGACACGTTGCAGAAGAATAATAATAGCGATTCTGAAAGGGAGGAGCAGGTGGATGGACAAGTTGAGGAAGCGGGTAGTGGGAGCTTCCCTCACAAACTGAGCGTTATTTATGAAGACGTGGAGCACGCGGATGCTGAGAGTCCTAGGCTACAGGAGCCTAGAGGTGGCTGGAACAAGACTCCTTTCGAGGCTACAGACGATCCTCCCGATGAACAGGACACCACGACTGTCAGCGTCAGCCTGCCACTCAGGTTCAAGTTCTCCGTGTCTGAGAATAATGAAGACGTGACCACTGTGATCGTTGGAGACAGCACTGTGAAGCCGGAGAGAGTGTATAGCAAGGAGGAGACTAGGGGTGTGAAAGCTCAGGAGCCGAGGAGCCTGGAGAGGACTGAGGAGGTTTCAGCGCACTTCTTGGTGGACAATGACACCAGCGTGGACTTTACTGTCAAGAGGGAGAAGACGGATACGCGCAGGCCCAGGAACCACTCGAAGGAGGCGGAGAAAGAGGAGGTTGAGAGGAAGGCGGAAAAGGGCGAAGATACAGTGGTGCCTCACGTGAACTTCACTCTGAGGAAGCTCCCAACGAGGTTGAACCGGATGAACTGCGGGGAGACTATTGAAACAGAGTTCACCGTGAAGAGGAAGACTTCCGCGAGGAAGGAAGAAAACAAAGACAAGGAACAGAATTGCTCAGACACCTCGAATAAAATTATCCCCAATGGTGAATCTTTAGGTGAAGAACCTAACCCCATTCAGACAGCTGAGAACACAGTTTATGGTTCGAATATGAAAGAAAGCAGCTTCGAACCACTTGACTACAACAAGAACATTCTCAAGCCAGAGGTGGTGGTGTCTGAGTGCAAGGAACCAGGAAGCTTGCACAGTGCAAACTCAAAAGTGGCACGGAGCGAGAAGTCAGAGGACAGTGATTCCTCGAAGAGCAACAGGAAGGAAGAGGGCACCGAGAAAGAGCCAACAAAGGAACCAAGGCACCTTCTGAGCGTGCAAAACTCGAAGGACGAGACTGACGATGAGGACAGTGGCGTGACGTCCGATATGAGTCGGATGATCTCTGAAGTGGACACAGACTCGGAGTGCACCTCCACGAGGAACAGGAAGTACCAGAGGACTCAGACACACTCCAGGCTATTCAAGCTCCTCAACGACGACTCTGTTCTACCAGAGGACATAGAGAAGAACCCAGACCCACCCTCCAGGAGGGACTACCTCAACCTGCCTCTGAAGAACAGCTTCAACTACGACGACAACTACTGCTCCAACTATTCCAGCGGGCTCACCTCGCCCGACTACTCGCCCCTCTGCGAGCAAACGTGGCGGCGGCTCCACGACGCGGAGCGCCCCAACATGACTACGAACCCGAGGCCACTCGACCGAGATGGGGATGCCGGGAGGGATCATGGACACCCTCTGAGCAGACAAGAGAGAGCCTTCTCCAAGGACGACCCCTATTACCAATCGTGGAAGACGTGCAAGTCGCCGACGTCCAACGACCACGACGTGCTGCCCTCGCAGGCCTTCAAGGTCCTCGAGAGTAGGCGGCCATTGTGGTCGTACCGAGTGAACGTGCTTTGCCCGAGAATCAAGAGCACGAAGAGCGTGCCCGTAGTGCTGGGTGCCGGCAAAATCGACTCTCCCTTAATATCTCCTAATCCCTCCGCTTATGTGACCTTGAGAAACGACCGCTGCTGATGGCCCGGTGCAGAATGAGGCCGCGAGTTTGGCCGCGAGCAACCGGTCCACGGACGAGTCTCGCGCAACTTTTCTCTAGATTCGCAAGACTGGGCTGACGTTTATTGCCCGGGGGGCTACAGGCTACGTGGTTTTTTTTTCTATCGGTACATATCGTTCCCATATCATATATAGTATATGTGTATGTATATTCTGTGCGAGGGTGCTTCAAGGAAGGGGTTACGAGGACGTTAGAGGGGTCGTCATGTGGGGGGAGGAAGCGGAGAAGTCTGGGCCCTTTGCACTCCAAGCGGGAAGTTTGACTGATGGGGGTTTGCTCGGGGTATATCTAATGGGTGCGGGGAACGCGCGTGGGGCGTGCGGAGTGTGTGGTTGGGAGACGTGGCTAGAGGAGTCCCGCATATGGCATACGACTTGTGGTCGAATTGTTTTATAGCATGTAAAGGGTTGAATTAACTCACTCGCTGCGTGATTAGTGATGGGATACTGGTGATTGGTGAATGCTCGTTTTTACCATTTTACACGTTGCAATGGAAGTTGAAGAGAATTTGGGAAATTTTTATGGAAAATTAAAGATCTGGTATTTTTAATTGAATTTTAATTAGTTGTGGATAATATTGTGGGTATTAAGTCAAGTGACGCAGCGGGAGGGTTAAAGCTACGTGCATATATGAAAAATACCTAGTTAAAGAGGGGCAATTTTTGGCTCATAAAATTAAATTAATTATTTCGAAATCGCTATATAATTTTAAAGTTCTGTATTTTAAGTGCAATGTTCAGTAAGAGATTCTGTATTAATTGGAGTGCAAAGGGCTAATAAATATCTGTCCCGGTAATAATATTTATCGAGATAAAAAAGATACTCAGAGGTCCTTCAAATCATTTCCATTTAAACGCAAACGTAAACTATTTTTTATAAAGAAATGCAAATGTAAACAGTGTTTGTTTACCTAACAAACCACACCTTTATTATCATAGTACCGATAGTGGACAGAAATATATTTATCATGACTTTTCTGCTTGCTTCAACAAGCATCGTAAGCTCCAAAAGTTTGCAACCCTTTTTCTGAAACACCCTGTACATCACTCTGCATTTTTCTTTATTTTCTTCTGTATTATTTTTTTTATCACTTTGTTCAGTTTGTTTCCTTCTACTTTTTCTTCTTCTTACTCTTCTGTACATCAGCACCACTTTCGTTTTTTTTGCGCTCGCCAAAAATGGCCACCAACGTCCAGGTCCACGGGTGATCTTTTTTCTTTTGGTTTTCGTTTGAGCATCCGTCTCGCGATTATGGTGTCGATCCTACGTGACTCGAAATTTCTGTTCTTTGTTTCTTTGTTATTTTTATTATTTTCTTTTTTGTTGGAATTTGTTACTAACCAACGTCGAACTGAAGGAACGGCGTCGACTCGACACGTGTGACACGGTTTTACTCTTTGGAGCGGATTAATGCTTGACTTGTGCATTCGTTTTCCATTTTTTATTTTTTTGCCCCCTCCACCCCGTGAATGTCTTTTTGGAGTTGAAGATATTAAGAATTAATGCTTCTACATTTTTCTTTATTTGTTAATGGAAGTGTGACTCTGAGACATGGTCGATGAAGATATCGATTGATTGATAACGAATAAGACCAGATAATTTAGCGTTCACAGGAATCTTGGAGTGGTCTGTACACATTTTCTCCCGCAATTCAAGTTTTCAACTAATTCAGTTATAAGCAACGATTCAATACATTCGGAATAAAAAGGTAGCTCCGTTAACTGTTCCCTGCATGCTTTTGTGTTTGAATTGCATCTGCAGCGATCCAGCTTGCCATACAGGTATCGATGTAATTTTCCAAGATGCAGAAAAGTGTTACAGAAGAATTTTGCACCATTCTGTGAGCTATTTGTGAACTTGTGCTGCCTCTTTCGAAAAATGCAAATAATGAATTTTTAAGGAAATATAGCCACGAAAAGGTAGAGCTCTAAACAATTTTCTTCCTCTTCCCTTAAGGGGCGTTTTTCCTTCGAAGGCCCAAAAAACATATATACATTTTAGAAATTTGTACAGAATAAACTACTGATTGGATGTGGAGTGGATTGGTCTCAAATTGTACATAAATGTTCACTAACTTTCCTGCAATACACACAAATTTGGTCAGTACACAAGAATCATTGCAAAAACTGTAAAACCGTTTACCTCAAAGCTACATTTTTCGTGTTTGCACGAAGTAGTACAGGCCTGCACAGCGAGCTTTTTTCAGCGCCTGGCGACAGGCAACCAGCCATACGTCGTTACTAAGGGTAGGATCGGTGAGGAGAACTGCAGTAGTGTAGGTGCGGGCTCGTAGGCGCGTAGCGTAAGTATATATGGCTAGGTTCCTTGTGGGGCCCCAGTGACCCCACCGAATTATATTGCGGGACCTGCTCTGTACTAGGAACCTAGCCATATATACTTACGCTACGCGCCTACGAGCCCGCATCTACACTACTGCAGTTCTCCTCACCGATTCTACCCTTAGTAACGACGTACGGCTGGTTGCCTGCCGCCAGGCGCTGAAAAAGGCTCGCTGTGCAGGCCTGAAGTAGTATCTCGACAAGTAATAAAACTATCGATTTAAAATTTTCAGAGATCGGGGGAAAAATTGTATGGGTTGTCCAAACGCTAGTGAACATGTGTGTAAAATTTGAGAGTAATCCAGCCAGTAGTTTACTCTCCATAAATTCTTGAAAACGCCCCTTAAGCAGCGGCCACAGTTCAGGCCCAATATCTCGAGCCACACTGCGCATGTGTCAGCAGCGAGCACGCATGCGCGCATGCACCGTGCACGCTGACGTAATCATTCGGTGTGGACCAAGAAACCGGTCCATCAGATCGAGGCGATTACTGATCCATCGAACTAATGAAAATCGTATTCCATTAACGATCACAGCTTCTCGAAAATCGATCATCGATCTCAATCAATAGCAACTGCCAAAAATTGCTCGTCAAAGTGATCCACGCTACGAATAATTCGCACATTAACGTCATTCACTGCCTCGGTCAGCTTCATTCCACCAACAAAACTACCCTTCGCAATATTGCAACTGAAAACAGCCATTCTTGATATAAATTTCGCATTTTAAAAATAACCTCAAATTGAGCAAAATTATTCGAAAGCGCGCGGAGTTATTCCAACGCGAAGGGGAAGAACGATTCTTCCCTTGAAAGCGAATAGATCGTCTTTACTTGCTCGTCTTTAATTTCACCTTCCTACGATTTTTCTTTTTAAACACAGCGCTATTCTCGTGTTTTCAGGTCCCGACGCAACTGACTACTGAGCAAGGACGGGGTACCACCTTCGGAAACATGACATTGCTAGTGTGTTTTCTCTTTTTCTTCTTCTTTTTCGTTTTTTTATTTTCTATTTCGTTTACGACGACGATCCGCGGCGATCGTTCACGCGACGGCCGTCGATGTTCGCGCTCTACCTTATCGACGATTCCCCCTCCCCTTAAAGAATCACTCCCTCATCCGCTGTATTCGTTGCCCCCACCCTTTACAAATATGTTCCCCTGATTGTCCTCCTTTTTTTAATCGCCACGGTGCGCGCACGTCTGCCAAGGGACGAACAAGTTCTCGGGAATCGCGAAGGGTGTCGCTATGGTCGCTCGACTCTCGTCGACGAGCGCGCAACGAAAGAGGCTCCGAACCGCGACGGCGGAAAAGCGCGCTCGATTTACGCGGATGGTCGGTCGCTCGATTACCCTCGTTGTGCCATTTTTTCTTTTTCCCCGTTGGTTTCGTTAGAAAGAGAAGAGAAGAAACGATCGACGCGACGTAACCGGTCGAATCTGTACTTGTATATCGATACGGTCGTTATCTCGATCTGTCATTGTGCTATTTATGTAAGTTGTGTAAAATAAATTATTTGTAAAGTTCGCCTTGAGCCTTTCACTGTAAGCGAGCGTTCCACTGGGGCGGGGAATTGGGGAGATGCGAGATTTCGAATCTTGGAGAAGTTTATTGCTTGTGGTAGACGTGAGCGATAATCTTCACGACTGCACCATAGTCGAGATATAGGATAGACCTATCACTCAATGCATTTACTGACACCGGTTTGTGGGGTCCCAGGTCCCCATTACCATTGTAGGGTCACATGCAACGTTACCGGTGAAGTCTCGAAACAGATTGTAACGCTACGCGTGGTAGGAATTAGAGCTGTAGAATCCCGGGACATCGGGAAGAGAAAAATTTCCCGGTTAGGTGCTACCCGGGTAAACTACTCGAGATATCACAGAGTACCGTTCCATAATTGATGCCTCGAAGACGTCGACCCCCGGAGAGACAGGAATACCCATTAAGAAGTGAGAAATCTCCAGTTCCGCATTTCTCATCAGATCGTTGCGAAAACAACTCCAATCGATTCCTTATGATTCGTCGATGAAAATAACACCAAGAATGACGTAATTCGGACCATAATGAAGAAAATTACATGAAAAAATGATTTGCATAATTTCAAATTGACTTCTTTAGAAATAATTCGATTTATATGAAATTTGGTATAATTTTCATCGGAAAAACATAAGGAATCCAACGGTGTCACTCCCATATCAATACGATAAAGAATAAAGAATTATTTTTTTCTGAGGGTAAAATATTCATTACAGTATATTAAGACGTTCTTTATTGTACACCGTATTAATATGAAAGTGACACCAATGTATTCCTGACGTTCTCTCGATTAAAATTATACTAAATTTCATGCAAATCGGACTCGTTTTACATAAGGAATAGATACCTGCCTTGACGCAAAGGTAAGATCGTCTACGTGACGTCACATGTGGGCAAAGTAGTGATGCAAGTTCCAGCAATGTATAAAAATTTACGAAAATGCAATTTAATCATTGTCATTGCAATTTTTCATACAGCATGTTTGCACCATCATTAATAATTATTAAAAAATTATTCGCACAGAAAGGTATAAGCTCATTTGTATATATTATGGTCCAAAAAAAGTCTGATGCAATATTTATCATTTTGAAATCTCGTTTGCCCACGAGTGGCGTAAACTCCACCCCCCCCCCCCCACCCCCCGTTATCTTTGCTTCACTTTCGCCGGTAGTTATAGTCGCTACTTATTCTTAAACAAATGCTTAAGCATGCGGCATCCTCTAATAACCTAGTAGCTAGTAAAGGATGCCGAATGCTTAAGCATTTACTTAAGAATAAGTAGCGACTATGAATACCGGCCTTTGACTCGTAGCTTCGTATAGAGCGGGCCAGGTCTATAAGTATATGTACATTATGATTTAATGTCGACGGCAACAGGTATGCAGAATTAGGTGTGTTCAAAGTGAATGAGAGAGTGGGAACCACTAGTTTCCTGACATAGGGCATGTTTTCAATTAAGGCTGTGAATCTTCAAATTACCAGCGACCGTAGCCGTGATGGAAAACACCGGTTCTCGTTAGATCACCGAAGTTAAGCATCACGGGGCGGGTACTGGGGAAAGATGGGAGACCACCTTACTCCCGGTGCGCCGCTGCTGCTGGGACCCGAAGGAGAGAGAGGAGAGAAAAAGATGCGACTATAGTTCGTTGGGCAATATAAACGGATAAAGCTTGAAACGCCATTCCTGTTTAACAGGAAAAATAATAAATACAAAATACAAAATAAATCCTCGTTATCAGCCATTTTCTACCATGCGTTAGGAGCCCGGCGACTATCCCCACCATTTCTTGGAAGCCTGCGGACGAGAGTGAGAGGTCCGGAGTTAGGAACTGGCCGCGCGGAATAGTGTCCACAACGCGTTAGGAGCCCACCGCCAGCCAGCCCCGTTCGTCGGGCTGGTAACGAGGATTAACTGTATACGTATTATGTCGACGAAAGTCGACGACAATTTTCTTGGAGAAGAAGAAGAAAACTGACCGTTTCCGACTGATCCATGAGACGATATTATGATATCTCTGACATGCGTGGACCGATTTTATTGATTTTGGTCTTATTCGAAAGCTTATATGCGGTTTATACAAGAAAAATGCCTTTAAATTTAGAAAATATTGCAGGCGTGATGAGATATTAATAAAATAAGTTTCAGGTTAGGTTGGAATAGCCGTGCGACGAGTAAAGATACACGGCAGTGACAGTAGACATATATATACACAGGGTGTCGAAACATGTACTTGGCGTCGAAACGCTACCGCGTCTCTAGATATACTCTTTCGTTATCCCACTGATTTTGTACCGGCTCTCAGGACGCGTTCTTCGAAATATCTTTGCTGGTTTACTGGGGAGCTTGTTTCCCTGATTAGGGCTAAAAAGGCTGCGCATTGTGATTTCAAGTGGCTCAACAACCATCATCCCTTTAACTAATGTACCGACATTTCTCAGATAACACACACAGGGCCTGCTTAACCAGTTGGCTAAATAGCCGAAGGGTGCCGGTGATCTACGGGCGCTTAAGAATCAAACATGTTGAAATGCTTTTTTTCTTTCAATTTGTTATAAGAGGAGAGACACGACAACCGATAAGTCCATACGATGTACCGCCTTACACCGATTGCGAAGAAACTGTAATCTGTACGGTGTATAGAGTTGGTACGCGAAGGGTTAGGGCGCTAAATCTCTTTAGTCCAGGGCGCTCAAATTTAAATTAAGACCTCAATTATTTAAATTCCTACATTATCTACTCATGAATCTCACAATTAGGTACTTAAACCCTCACGCACATAATACACACTGAAAATCAATTATCACTCAAGAACAAAAAAATTTCAGATAAGTTGCAACAACGATATATATTATTGTAATCATCCAACAATGTCAAAGTTTCCCACACAATCTCCTCGAAGCTTCAGGTATTCATCCTGGGCAAGTTCCACCCAAGATAATCGCCGGTAGTTCAGCATAGGTTAATCTCACATAAGAAAGGCGACGGCGTGGTGCAACTCAAGTCGTTCATTCCAGCCTCAGTTCCACTAATCTTTAGGGACCCGCAGTGTTCGTTGCCGCCATAATTGTTAGGCTCAGTCGATAACCAACCATCGTAGCCAGCCGCTGCCAACGTTTCGCTTGTCAAAGTCAGCCACCAGCCATGCGAGAACAGATCGTGAGTACCTATCCAAGTGTTCGAGATTCCCGCTTCCTTCAACAAATCCACCAGCATCTTGGCCTCCGTATCCGAGTTTATGATGGCCAGGTGACCTAATCAGAAACGGGGAATTCTTTAATAAACCCTGTAGCATGAACGTCCGACACCTCGATCGGATTTGCATGTGCAGAAGTTCGAATTAAGGTACACGTGGGATTTCCTTCGTGGAGGTGCTGTAAGGAAATTTGAACGTTGTGGAATTAAAGGAGGGAGACGTTTTTGGGCTTGGGAGATGATTATGTATTGAGATGAAGAGGAACTCGGGTGCTCTGGGGGAGTTTAAATTTGGGCTAAGTCTGAAGAAGGAATTGGCTGATCTGAAGGTGGGTAATTAGTGGTCACTTGGATCGCAGCACTAAGATTTCGAAATGGCTAAACAGAGATAATGCTTGGAGGTTATCAGTAATATCGAAATGATGAGTGCTCGTGACTTGGATCGCGATACTTCGATTTCGCGGATCGAAGGGATATCTGTGTCAACGGTGTATCAGTTATTTACGTAACGAGTAAGTCTGAGGTCAAAGACAACAGAGCCATTTTGCTGTCGTAAATTATATTATTAACCACTAGTTTTATAGCCTGTCTTCGCCAGGCATTACAATCCTATATGTATAAAAGGACGCCTAAGGTAACCATACAGTCTTCCCCGGATTAGTGAAATGCTTTTTTCCCCGGATCATCGGGAAAAACCTACCCACCCCACAGTTTTGCTATCTCGGTGCGAACGAGGGCCTTCGGTCCCGAGTAGGCCGCCCGCTGACTGCCGAGAACAATAAAACCGTTAGGACAGGTAAAATACCCAGTAGACAAAAATAAAATGTTCATGTTTTTGATAAATGAAAGTATTACCGATGGATTTTTTGGCTTTCCCAATGAAAATGAGTTCAAATATGTAGAAATTCGGTCCATTTTTAGTGAACGTAGTGTGTGTCGCAGGTCAGTCACCAGAAGCGCGTTTTCCGCTTAATCCGGGGAACACTGGATTTCTAATCGTGTTTTCGTAATAAAAAATAGACTGAATTGCTTTGTATTTGGACTTACTATCGTCGACATAAACTCCCCAATCCATCGGTAATACTCTCTTCCAGATGTAATCAGTGATATGAAAATTTTCATATTCAATACTGAATCTCAATTCGCCGTCGACCGAGTGCCTCCCACTGGTGCGCTATTTCACTCACTCTCGGTTTACGTCGTTCAGTCTTCTCGTCAGACAGTTCGGGCGAGGGTCCTGACAAGGGTCAGTTTATTAGATGCTAACTACTTCCCCTGCCCGGTTTATGGAGAATTCCCCAGTCCCGAATCGTTCTCGATAATCCGGGGAAGACTATAATTACCTACATGTACAATGCGGTAGCGGCTTCTACAATGTACATAATACCTGTTTTAAGCTACAGGTACTACCCATTATCGAATTTTCGAGGTTTTGGCTTTGTTACGGCATCTTTGGGTGCCGAGGGAACTTCATGCCGAATCTGAACCTTGTAGGTCATCGGGAAGTACCAAAAAAAAGCCTTTGTTCAGATTTTGCTAACAAACGAACATCCACCTTAAGCGTCTTATTACATAGGATATTCTAGATTGCGAAATTGACAAGTTATCATTTCAAGAGATTACAACACTCAAAATAAATATGTAATTCGCGTCACAAGTAAGGTACAATCCGCAAATGCCACGAAGTTGGGCGACTGTCCTCGTTTCCATAAGAGCACTTAGATTTCAGCCACCAAATAATTAATATAGAAATTACTTATTCCACGAGCGAAAGTAACACGATATCAAATGATTTCCTTATAGATCAATGACCATACATGAAATTACAAAACCTCCACATCACATTCGAAATCTAGTCCCAAGGTCAACCCCTTCCCCAGTTTTCTGTTCCTTATCCACCTAAAAGACCTCGAAACCCACATAAACAAATAATTTGCATTACCTCCTTCGTCCATGCAGGTTTTCAGCGCCCAGGGCCATTCCATCATGGGGTGTGTGTGCAGCTTGTGGGCCCCGATGCCCGGAGAGACCACGTAGTCATCCCTCAGGTCGCCACTCATGCGCACTGGACACTTCTTCAGCTTGTTTGCCATTTTGTTAAGAGGCGTGTTAACTGTCGAGTTGTATTAAAGAGTCGTAAACACACAGATTTTTCTATGTCGTGGTCAATTAATGTTACTTTATACTCGAGGTCCAGGAGCATACTTGTGTTTCAAAAATCCACCTGGGCACTGCCGGGTTAAGTAGCCTGATAATTTTATATTGGGACACTTTTAAGCGAAATTTTTTGTTAGGAACACAGAATCCTTTTTGAATGGATTTTTAAAATTGCGGATGCTGACGTGTTTTAAAGAGAGGTTGAGATCGATTAATCTATGAATGTCACTGAATGCTGGTAGTACAGTAGAACTTTGATTATCTTCTAACTAACGCGATTAATATAATAATAACGCGTACCTGTATTGGGGTCACCCATGCCCAGATTGTATGCTACACTGCAAAGCCTTCCGCTTGAAAAAGCGAGAAGAGTCAGCGTCAGCAACATTTTGTCCATGGTACTTTCAACCGAGCGATCAGGTGTCTAACACACACCTACAGAGAGAAGTTATGTCAGAGAAATTAATACGGAAGGAGATTGGTATTAACTGGTACTTCGAGTGCTGGATCAGTGCTTCAGTCCACTGCGGGGGACGCTCACTGGCGTTCAATGTACATTGTTATGGAATACGAACGGGGGATTGCACGGGGAATGTTCCACTCTAAGTGTTGTTACGTGAGGCGTTTGAATTTTTAACGACCGAGCGGTAGAGGCCAATTCTGCTCACGCAACGCTTAACGACTTAAAAACAACTATTAATAATTTAGTGATAACCAGAGTTATGGACCAATACTCAGGATTGTTCTCGATATGGGTTTTATCTGAAACCTATGCAGGTTTCCGTTCAGAATGTGGCACTTAACGAAGATTGGTTTGAATACAATGAGATAGATGTATATAAAAGTACCATGTATTACAACCAAAGGAAAATAAAACAAAAAAGGAAATCAAAGGGTGGTACAAAAAGGGGATTTTACATGTATTTTGCGAAAATATTGTAAGTCCGGGAGAGTTCGACCACTTTTTGGAAAAGAAATTTTAGCATCTATGTTTTTCACATTTTTGTCGTTTTGTGCAAATTAAAGCAAAGCCCAAGCAATTTAGGGTATATATATAAATTATACTGTGCGATAATTTCAAATATTTATTTTCATTTTCAACCAAAAACATTGACACTGCAACGGGTCGGTCTCACCCGCATGCCGGGGTTAGACTGTACACCCATTATGGGTGAGACCGACCTTGAAAAATAACAAAAAGTGTAGCTTAAAAAAAGTATAATACACGAAGAAGTTAATTGATATGTTATTTCTTCTTCAGTTTTCCATGTAAATCGCAAACATTCTTGTACATGGAGCATCTAGTATCATGAAACCAACGGCTTCAGTGCACACATTTAATCCAATCGTCGCTTTTCGAGATTTCGAAATAGTTTTCAGATTCGCTCCCTGAATCTGAAGATGGGTTTACAGTAAGAAAAACACATGTAGGTAGTGTTTAGAAAACGTTTCGATGTCATTTACAAGAATAAGAAATATTAAATACGAGCATGTCTACCTATGCCCCCCTCGACATCCTACAACTTTCGTCTGAAATCATTTTTCGTACCATACATATTTTTCGAGATAGTTGCACTTTTTCAGATACAACGGACACACTGTATATTTAACTAATGTGTTCGGACTGTCCCGCATTAATGTGGTCGGACTATCCCATAATCAGGGGAGGTCGATGACTCGATCAAAAAATAATTAAAAATAAATTGTCAAAACAAATGAAAAACGAATACATACGTATTGTTGGGGTGACACTGTAGTTTTATGCATATTATATCCCCCAATATCGGAATAGTGTAAATAAACTTACCTGTCTTTAAAATACCACCAGCACTGTAACTTGGTGTAAAAACTTTCAGACTCGCATAAAGTCTTAAGGGGGAACACCACTGTGAAAGTTGAAAAAATTTCGATTTTTTTTCTTCACTTTCTTAATGTTTAACTCTTTAAAAATACTCCCTGAAAATTTTAAGTTGATATTCGAAGAATTGACGAAGATACAGTGCATTTTGTGAGACGCGTCACGATGCCGTTCCGAGTAAAGTCAAACTTTAAACGCGATTTTCTCGAAACGACATTTTTCTAACTGATCGAATCAATAGCTCTGTCAATTTTTATCCGATCGACTTGAATTTTTGACAGGATCTTTAAAACAAGAGTATCTTCAGTTATACGTACCGATTTTTTGATCGAAAACATATTTTTTTTAAATACGCTCGAAAAACTATTCATTTTTTTGCGGATTTTCGAAACTTTTTCTTCCCAAGCGCACCATTTTTACAAAAATAATTTTTTTTTAAAAATCGGTACGTACAACGGAAACTACACTCATACCGATTATATTAAAAAAAAAATTTGATTTCAGAGTTGCCGTTCCAAAGATATCGTTTCGATAAGCGACCTATGTTTTCTTGTGAGGGGTGTAGGAGATTAACTGTATATGGAAATCTATGCATGTTTTTCTATTACTTTTTTTTGTAGTCTCTTAAGACATTGTACTAAAGATAGGTAATAACAATTTCATAATAAAACTGTAAGTTATTCCTTTAAAAAATCTTAAAAATGGGCTCATTTTTCCGGCCGTCACAGTGGTATTCCCCCTTAAGTGTATCTTATAATTGAAATATGGATTTGTGACAATGGTCAATGCAAAATCAACAACAAGCGCATTCATTTCTTTTGTGCCAATGACACACAGTGCTCTACCTTGCGTCAATCTTAAAATATCAACACTGGTCGGACTCTCCCGGTGGTCAAACTATACCGGACTTACCCTATAAATAATACAACCTTTCCAATTATACAGTTTAGAATTTAACGATACAAGCTTTTCGAGCATGGAGTTTAGAATTTTTCGGCTAAACTGGATCGCAGTACGGTCACGAGATTGAAAGGTACATCGTACAACATATTCAGGCGCAAACGATAGACGTTAATTGAACGAGGGAAAATCCCCACGCCATGTCAAACACTGAAAATATGCAAAAAGAATCCATCTTTTTGGCACATCTTGGTATATGCCCACCCCGATAAATGTTTAAAAAATAGTCCGCGAAAATAAAAATTATAATTTTTTTCGTCTTCATAAATAAACAGTGTTCGAAAAGGATTTGAACTTTCAAAATTTAAAAAAAAATTTATTTTTTAAACGAAAACCGTTTGTCGCACGAGAAAAGGGAATACAACATAAAAGATGCTCCTTGTCTGGATCTACAACTTTTGTTTGACATGTTGTTTGATGTAATCAATATATTGGAGGATAATTATATAAAATCGAGTTTTTGAGCTGTTAAATAATTATTTAAATATTCAATGGCCCAGGGGCACCTTTTCCCCTTATACGATCGGGCTCAAATTGTACACAGATTTTTTTTATTATTTGGAACTATTCTGAAGGGTGCCGTGAAGAAAATCTTGAAAATAAATTTCACCAAGAGTAAATAAGAGCCACCCTGGTATACAGTCTCTACGGGGAACTGAGTCCTTTCCACGATTACTAATACTTACTCGATGGAATTCTTGCTCAACGACTACTTCAAATAGCGAATGTTTCTCGGGAAGAACGACTGCACACCACGAGACTTGCTATACTGAATCCGTCCTAAGAAAAACCGAATGCCCATACCGTTTTGCGACCGATCTGCGCAGCCCCCACTACTGCCTACGAGCCCGACGCAGGCGATTGCTCGTAGCGCTTTACATGCCGGTTTCCCTGTCCTTCCAAGGCCGGGACGTGACCGATGTCAACGTCATCACTGCAGGGGTGCAGTGTATCTATGACGATTGACGGAGAGGTAGCAGGCGGTAAGACGGAGAAAAACGTAGGCGATTAAGTGGGGAGTTGGATCAATTAGCGCCTCCTCAGAATCATCCCTACGCGGACAAGGTTTTTCTAAGGATGGATTCAGTAGGTATAGCTGACTGCAAGGTAGGTCTAGTCGCATTGGAGCACTGTTAACACTGATTTAGTAGCTACCCAGGCCGCATGAGGTCTCTGAAAGCAGTATTAATTTTCGGATTTTGTACTAGGTGGCACTCACGGCGTTATTTTGTAGGGAGCGCTGTCTGCTTCCGAGACCGAAGCGTGGGGAACACTCTCGTGAACCAAGTTAAGGTACTTACGCGCTTATCGGCACAACGTGTGCAAGAGTCTAACCTCAAATACATTTATACTTTTTATTGTTAACCAAGAGTGATCATTGTCCTTCCCAATCTTCGATGTACATCACCTGCAGGAGTAGGGCCTGCTATAATTACTAATGTGCCGGTAATCCCTACAATTTAGTGGGGGTAGTATCATTAATCATATTCTGTTTCTGAAATTTTGCGGGGCGCTTGGGGACGCTTGCTCTCCATCGCTCTCTCCTTTTCTGGACATCGTTAAGTGCACATTGTGTGATGCACATTGTAATTTAATATTTCCCAAATAAATTGTAATTTAATATTTCCCAAATAAATTGTAATTTAATATTTCCCAAATAAATTGTAATGTATTATTTCTCAAATAAATTGTAATGTAATATTTCCCAAATAAATTGTAATGTAATATTTCTCAAATAATTGTAATGTAATATTTCCCAAATAAATTGTTATGTAATATTTTATAAATATATTGTATTTTATACGTGTATGCAACTGGAAATTTTTAATTCTCAAAATATAATTTGAAAGTGTTGTTAGTTAAAAAGTTAAAAAAATTTAATTTATTACGTATTTTGTAATATAACACAAAGTACCTACAACGAGCGGGTAGTTAAAATCTCGGATGGAAGCGTCGTAATGTGCATGACGGAAGATACCATACGACGAATATACAAGTACGAACACTGCATCGACCACATGTTCTCGTGGTTGACTGAGAATCTGTACGCGGCTGTAACCAGCAAGTACACGGCCTTCGTACACATCCTAAGTACCTCCACATCCGCGGACTACGAACAACTGATTTTTTAATGTGACGACTACGAGCAACATTCTTTGATCGATTGCGAACTGTTACCCCGGATCTCCACCAAGGCGAACACGAACAAAAACATTGTTCGCGAACGTTTTCGTTTGTTTTCGTCGTGTCCACACCGCTCCCTAGTAGCATTTCTGGTTGGCCAACGGTAGCCAACAGTTGGGAATTAGTTGGGATATAGTTAGTGTTTTTGCCTACAAATTCCCAACATAGAGCCTACGGCAAAAAAGTTACGACAGTGTACCAACGAATATTCAATGTTGGACCTACAATTATTATGGTTGGTTAATTAACAAAAAGTTACAACAGTGTGCCTACGAATATTCAATGTTGGGCCTACAATTACTATGGTTGGTTAATTAACAAAAATTTACAACGGTGATTAAATGTCGTCTTATAAGTGTCAGAAAATTTGCTACATCCAAAAACCTGTTATTATATTCCAAGTTGTGATTTTTCTTTTCTTATTTATAAATACGTAATGAGGACGTCTGTCTTGAGGCGAATGTGAAATTTTAAGGAATGAATTTGAAGGTCGAATGATGATATTTTGTAGAATATTTCGCGTCACTGCACAGTTTTTATAAACAATTGATACTAGGTATGTAACCAGAAATTAGAAGTGTCTACAAGGAAATGTGTTGGGTAAGTGCGAACAGCGGTTGCTTCGTAAGCGAAAAGTTTGGGTTCGATTCTCCTCACCCGCGATTTTTTTTTCCTAAACCAGGCCTGAAAAAGACGTGTTTTCAACGTCTTTTGAAGTTCTTTAAGACACCTTCTGGACGTCTTTAAGACGTCTTTTGAAAAGAATATAAATAATAGGACAACAGTAGGAAAGCCTACTTTGGCCACCTGTTGTTGGCCCAACCTGAAAAAAAGTGCCAAATCTAACTGTTGGCCAACTAATATTATGTGCGTGGCCCAACTGTATGCCAACAACAAATGCTACTAGGGCTGCGAACACGAACAGAACTCCGCGTACGAACGTTCTCGAGGATGTTCGCGACGGTAGGAACGCAGCGAACGAACATTTCTGACGATACCTGGCGATCCGTATCCCTTTCCATTGTAGAACTGCTCGTAAACAGCCGACCCTCTACGACCATCCGCCGGCAGGTACTCCACAGAAATAGTATGCGTGACAAGCTCGAATAAAATTTTTATATTTTTTGTTTTAATATAATGAGAATGTTTTCAACGTATGGATGAGATATTTATAATAATAATGAAACCAAACACGACGCAGTTCGGACAAATATGAGTTCCGCTGATAATATATAATGGTTTTATAGTATCAACATTTTTTTATACTAGTCAATAACAGATTTTCTTGAACGAACGAGGGAACGGGGGATTTCCGCAAGGGTTGCACGGGGAATGTTCCACTCTAAGTGTTGTTATGTGAGGCGTTTGAATTTTTAACGACCGAGCGGTGGAGGCCAATTCTGCTCACGCAACGCTTAACGACTTAAAAACAACTATTAATAATTTAGTGCTAACCAGAGTTATGGACCAATACTCGGGATTGTTTTCGATACGGCTTTCATCTGAAACCTATGCAGGTTTCCGTTTAGAATGTGGCACTTAAGGAAGATTGGTTCGAATAAAATGAAACAGATGTATATAAATGTATTACAACCAAAGAAAAATAAAACAAAAAAAGGAAATCAAAGGGTGGTACAAAAAGGGGATTTTACATGTATTTTGCGAAAATATTGTAAGTCCGGGAGAGTTCGACCACTGGGAGAGTCCGGCCAGTGTTTATATTTTAAGACTGACGCAAGATAGGGCACTGTGTGTTATTGATACAAAAGAAATGAATGCGCTTCTTGTTGATCTTGCATTGAGCATTGTCACAAATCCATATTTAAATTATAGGAAGCACTTAAGACTTTATGCGAGTCTGAAAGTTTTTAGACCAAGTTACAATGCTGGTGATAGTTGAAAGACAGGTAAGTTTATTTAGACTATTCCGATATTCGGAAATATAATATGCATAAAACTACAGTATTACCCCAAGGATACGTATGTATTCGTTTTTAATGTATTTTGACAATTTATTTTTAATTATTTTTTGGTCGATCACTCCCTTGATTATGGGATAGTCCGACCACATGTGTTTTTCTTACTGTAAACCCATCTTCAGATTCAGAGAGCGAAAATTCCATTCTACAAGATAGTGATATGACGTTAAAAGACTGGGACGAAAACGAATGCGTGAGATGCGGAGAAAACTATTTCGAAATCTCGAAAAGCGACGATTGGATTAAATGTGTGCACTGAAGCCGTTGGTTTCATGATACTATGCTCCAAGTACAAGAATGTTTACGATTTACATGGAAAACTGAAGAAGAAATAACATATCAATTAACTTCTTCGTGTATTATACTTTTTGTAAGCTACATTTTTTGTTTTTTCAAGGTCGGTCTCACCCGTAGTGGGTGGACGGTTTAACCCCGACATACGGGTGAGAACGACCAGTTGCAGTGCCAATGTTTTTGGTTGAAAATGAAAATAAATATTTGAAATTATCGCACACTATAATTTATATATACCCTAAATTGCTTGGGCTTTGCTTTAATGTGCATAAAACGACAAAAATGTGAAAAACAACGATGCTACAATTTCTTTTCCAAAAAGTGGTCGAACTCTCCCGGACTTACAATATATAAAAGTACCATGTACAGGGTCATCCGTTAAAACTGCAACCTACGCGCGCGCGAACAGACGAAAATGGCGACACAGCCTCACGGACGCATTCCACTACACCCCTGCACCGCCCCGGCACGGCGTTCGGAGAGCAGTTCAGCGCTGGACAGCAGTGATGCCCGATGTTCGAAAATTTTGGGATGTTCTCTTTCAAATTAACGTTTAAATTTGGGGTCTTTTTCGTATAACTTTTGAACTATAAAAGATATCGGAATACAATTTGCTTCGAAAAATAAGGAAAAATTATTCCCTCCTAATGATGGATAATTTAACATAAATCTATTGTTCTGGTTTTCTTTTTTTATGATTTTATCCTTAATGCAGTGCGTACCTAGATCGGACGTAAGGGGCAACTAATAGGACGTGTCTTTGATTGTAGCGGTGTTTTAATTTTTTTCTAGAATTTTTGTGACTGAATGTTTTAGCTACTCAACACCACGCCTATACCGGATTCCGTTAATTTCATTTTTTGGAACGATGCGCCATTATTGTGGGTTTTATGCACAGGTGGTGAAAAATCTCTCCGTATAGGGGTATAGCGCCGCGGTTTAACCCTGTCGCAGCTAAAATTTTTTAAATTGAGACGGGTACGAGACCAGTCGACACTGTTTTCAAACCTCATTACAGTAATCTGGGATGCCAGTGGTAAACCGATCATAAGAGTGGAGCGCGCGGCTCGCTTACCTGGGCCAGGAAATTCCGCACAGCTCTTTGTGATGTTGATTTGAAGGAGACCATCCCAAATTTTCGAAGATCGGGCATTACTGCTGTTCAGCGGTCGCAGGCAGCTCTCCGAACGCCCGGGCGGTGCATGGTTGTAGTGGAATGTGTCGGTGAGCCGGTGTTGCCATTTTCGTCTGTTCGCGCGCGCGTAGGTTGCAGTTTTAACGGATGACTCTGTATTACAACAAAAAAAAAACAAAAAAGGAAACCAATCGGTGGTACAAAAAGCGGATTTTACATGTATTTTGCGAAAATATAAATAATACAAGCTTTCCGATTGTAGAGTTTAGAATTTAACGACACAAGCTTTTCGAGCATGGAGTTTAAAATTTTTCGACTAAACTGGATCGAAACACGGTCACGAGATTTAAAGGTACATCGTACAACATACTCAGGCGCAAACGATAGACGTTAACTGAACGAGGGAAAATCCCCACGACATATCAAACATTAAAAATATGCAAAAAAATCCATCTTTTTGGCACATCTTGGTATATGCCCACCCCCTTAAATGTTTAAAAAATAGTCCGCGAAAATAAAAATTATAATTTTTTTCGTCTTCATAAAGAAACAGTGTTCGAAAAGGATTTGAACTTACCAAATTGGAAAAAAAAAATTTTTTGTTTCAGTTTTTCGGACTTTTTTCGAAAACCGTTTGTCGCACGAGAAAATGGAATACAACATAAAAGATGCTCCTTGTCTGGATCTACAACTTTTGTTTGACATGTTGTTTGATGTAATCAATATATTGGAGGATAATTATATAAAATCGAGTTTTTGAGCTGTTAAATAACTATTTAAATATTCAACGGCCCAGGGACACCTTTTCCCCTTATCCGATCGGGCTCAAACTTTACACAGATTTTTTTTATTATTTGGAGCCATTCTGGGGGGTGGGGGACGAAGAAAATATTGGAAAAAAATTTCACCAAGAGTAAATAAAAGTCAGCGTGGTATACAGTCTCTACGGAGAACTGAGTCCTTTCCACGATCAATAATACTTACTCGATGGAACTCTTGCTCAACGACTAATTTAAATAGCAAATGTTCCTCGGACAGAACCACTGCGCACCACGAGACTTGCTATACTTTATCCGTCCTAAGAAAAACCTTACGCACATAACGTTTTGTGACCAATCTGCGCAGCCCCCACTACTGCCTACGAGCCCGACGCAGGCGATTGCTCGTAGCGCTTTACTTGCCGGTTTCCCTGCCCGTCCAAGGGCGGGACGTGACCGATGTCAATGTAAACACTGCAGGGGTCCAGTGTATCTATGATGGTTGACAGAGAGGTAACAGGCGGTAAGACGAAGAAAAACGTAGGCGGTTAAGTGGAGAGTTGGATCAATCAGCGCCTCCTCAGAATCATCCCTGCGGGGACGAGGTTTTTCTAAGGATGGATTCAGTATAATCGAACCTTCAGAAGCGCGCGACGTAGTATGTAAAAGTAATAACAAAAGCAATCGATGTACTTGTAAAATATATATTTCTTTCCTTTCGATGCACAAGCAGAAACTTAAACATAAAATACCTAAATGTTTCGTATCATTAACATACGTTACATACGTAATATCATAGCCCAGAGTTCATCACTTCGATCACGTTTAACCCGGGAGTAGGCGCATGTTGGTCTTTTCGACCGGTGATTTCGTATGTTTTGAAACATGATCCATAGCGTTCGACTGTTTACTTTTTCCGTGGAGCTATTCTCATTTGAAGGAGGTCTCGACTTGTTTATGTTGCGGAGCGACACTTAGTGCACTCGTGTAGGTTTTAAAACATACATTGTTACCCGTGGTCTTTACGACCATAGCGCGCCTGCTAATGTTAGTCTCATTTCGTCTGCCGCATACAGCGCGTACTGTGTGGCAATCATGGCTAATACTAATTTCCGAGATTTCTTATTGAATGAAAACATTGAAGACGAGGTCAGTGATTCCGCAGAAGATTCTGATTATGTTATACAATCCGATCACGATACAGATTCGGAAATTATATCTATGTCAGATATAGAGGAGGCATGTACTTTGAGTGAATGAAACGTAAGTATTTATTCTTTATTTTCAAGATGCAATTTCTAATCTGAGGAAAATATAAAAATTTAATACCTTTATAAAATTATAAATTTATAAGTATATTTTTTGAAAAACAAATATAAATATAAAATATATCAGATAATTGCTATTATGAAAAATTAAAAATAAAGTGATAAATTCAAATTAATAAATAGACAATATAATTTTATATTTTGCATTCGCACAAATTTTTATAAAACATTTTATTTTTAAAATCAATTACAATGTATCATTTGTATAAAAATAAATTTTCCAGGACTCTACAATCCATTACATTGGCAAAGATAAAACAACAATATGGTCTAAATACCACCTAGGAGCAACAAGAGTAAAACTAAAAAACATAACGTTGTCAATAAACGTCAAGGCGTAAAACCTACTGTTAAAAATGCTAAAATTGTCATTGATGCGTGGAGACTATTTTTATCAGACGATATGATTGAAAAGATAGTTCTGTATACTAATATTTATATAAATAATAAACAAAAAGATAAATTCAAAAGAAAACGAGATGCGAAAGAAACAAATCGCGATGAAATCGAAGCGCTTATTGGACTACTCTATTTAGCTGGGTATTTACGGTCATCGCATCAAAATTTATTAGAATTATATAGTAAAGTTGGAACTGGAATAGGTATTTTCAAAGCGACTATGTCACAGTCATTGACAAACTAGCTCCTATCCGCGAATTTTATGAAGCATTCGTGAATAATTGCATGAAACACTACACTCTAGGTCCATGCGTAACAATTGACAAAATGTTGGAGGATTTCCGGGGCCGCTGGTCATTTCGCCAATATATAAAATCAAAACCTGCAAAATACGGCTTGAAAGTATTTGCTCTCGTTGACGCTGAATCATTTTAGGTATGTTTATAATTTAGAAGTTGATGCAGATCAGCAACCGGATAGTCCTTTCAATATAAGTAATGCCAGTAGTGATGTAGTGGTGCATTTGATAAAACCTATTTCAAAATCTGGTAGAAACATAACAATGGATAACTGGATTTCTTCGCTCGCTAAGAAACTTCTAAAGGAGCATAATTTGACTTCCGTTGCTACCTTGAGAAAAAATAAAACGGAGATACCTCCTACATTTATTTCTAAAGGAACGGATGTTCATTCCAGTCAACTTGGATTTTGCGAAAATATGACTTTAGTTTCTTACACACCGAAAAGAGACACATGTGTATTACTTTTGTCTACAATGCATCATGATGACACAATTATCCCAGAAAATAATAACAAACCAGAAATTATTTGTTATTACAATTCAACGAAGGCAGGGGTTGATGTCGTAGACGAGATGAAAGGAACATACTCTGTTGCGAGAAAGTGTAACGGATGGTCACTAAGATTATTCTTTTCTGTTTTGAATATGGCTGGGATAAACGCACAAATAATTATTAAAACTAATAATAAAAAAATACCTCGGTGCGACGTTACTTTTTAAAAGAACTTGCATTTAATTTAGTGTAAAAAACATATATGTGCTAGATAAAAAATCACAACATTACCGCGTAATATAAAATACGAAATACAAAATATCATTAAAAAACCAAATAATGATCGAGGATCAGTACATCCTGGAAGATGTTATTTTTGTAGTACCAAAAAAAAAAATAGAAAAACGGGAAAACAATGTACCAAATGTAACGCATTCATTTGTAATGAACATACACTATACTTTTGTAACGAATGTTGTAATGATGCGAGCGACTCTAGTTTATCAAGCGAGGAATAATTAGTTATTTATTTCATTGACAGTTAATTATATATATTTACTTTATATTTTATTTGATATTTTATATTGTATTTTCTTTCATTTATTAATATTTATTTTACCATAAAAATGAAAATTATTTATGTACCTATAACGATTCTGAAATAAGTAAAATACAATATTATGCATTATTTATATTATTTTAGTCATTTTATTAAGTTACTTCCCATTACATTATCATCGGTCGAAATGACCGACGCGCGCCTACTAACGTAAGTTATTTCGCGCGCCTACTACCAGGTTAAGTATACACCCTCGGAATTATTTACAGAACCTTTACAATTTAAACTATCCTTGAGAACCTACGAGTGGGTAACTGGCGCTGGAAGCGATACCGCATTGGTTGTCCTTGTTCCTGGACATTTTCAAGTATCCATTTTCGCCCCACTTAGTTCCCCAGCTGTTCTTCACCAACCAGTAGTCCTGCTCGTACTCGTCTGTTCCGTATCCGACTACTAATACGCCGTGATCCAACGAATTCGAGGAGCATTCAGGTTCGTCGTAGAGCCCTATGGATTCACAGACGAGAGCGCATTGAAACCGAGATCACGTGTTTTAAATTGTACTGGAGTCCGATGCGCTGCTCTTAATAATAAACTGACCTTCAGAGTAGAACCGAAAGGACTTGTGCGAAGCGTCGATGGCAACAGAGATTGGTCCTACCGTAGCGGCAGCTGATTTCAGTTTCTCTTCGTCTCCTTCAGGAATATCTACGAAACCAATATCAGATGCACCACTGTTGCGCACGTTGTATCTGCAATTTAAGAGACGATTAAGAGTGACGCTGAAAAATTTCACAATTAAAGGTAGGCTCTCACTACGCCTACGCTTATTTTATTCTTCCTATGCTTTTTTTTTTTATGTATTTTGATAATTTGAATCGCACTGCGCCTCGCCTTTCTTACTCGAGAATATTTTGAGGAAGAGAGGCGAGGAGTAGCGTGAGTGGATGCAATGCCACCACTTTTGGTGACAGCTAAAAGAGGAAGGAAGAGGTTCTCCGAGCAACTGACCAAACACATGAACCGAGGCAAGCTCAGATAACTTCAGGTACGGAAAAACCCAGGCGACGCGAGCCTAGATGTGAGTGCCAAAAGAAGTTGCACTGAGGCGAGGCGAGGCGTAGTGAGAGCCTACCTTAAGGGGAGGTTCTGGTCTACATGTCGATTTTTTTTTATTTCATTTTTCGAATGTTCAACCTTTTAAGGAAACGTGTTTAAAAGGATTTGTTGAAATTCGTAAAATTCCCCAAGTTATAGGCACTTGAGTAGCGGCAAATGCATGGGCAACAACCGTCCACTCCGGCGCTCACGTAAAACTTTAAATGCGTTTTTCTCGAAACAGTGTTCTCAAAACGGTGGGACCTGTATCTTCAAAAGTTATTATCCGATTCGACTGAAACTTTTTTTATTTTGAAGAATATACTTCTGGCTAGGGGGGGGGGGGGGCATATTATATATGAAAAATATAAAAAGTAAATATCGGTCAAGATTAGCGGATCATTCATTATCTTCGCTGTTAAGGATAGCCATAACAAAAATTGATGTGGATATACCATTCCTTGTCAATAATATGACGCAGCCTCAATGTGCACGTTCACATTCACAGAGACGAGTAAAAGTAAGTATATATCAGTTCGTATCGTCGTATTAATTATAATTATATGTAAACGTATGGCCATGGCCGGCCGTAGCAATCGAATGTATTTATGTCTGTGTAGGGACGGAAGAATTCGACTGCATTCGTCAATGTTTAGTAGGTATGGAGGGGGCCGTTCAGCGTGGCCGCAAGGCGGAGGAGCCCCCAGCAACTCGTGAGTCGCCAGATAGTCAACCCTGTTCTAAATTCATACAACCTGACCGACTCGCTGTTGTATTAAAAAATCACACGAGAATGCTCACGGGAAACGGCAATATGCTTCGTGAAGGGACGCAGGAAGAAAAGAGGTAGTCCGGCGCGTGGTTCCACCTGCGTCGTCCTTTCTTCAAAGTAAACACGGATCCCTTATCTCTCGAGTATAAACACGCGCTTGAATTTCAATACCTTCGATGCCATGTTTACGACTGCGGCGTGGGCTAAGCTAAGCACAGAAGTTGGTGACGAAAGACAAATAGCAGTAATGACACTTTCGACCCCTCCGCATGCATCATTCGTGCGCGTTCAGCCTTGCTCAGCGTATACGCATTCAAGCCTGGATCCGGCTTTATAGACGGAATATACCCGATACAAGCACCTAACGACTTGACGCGCAAAACATACTTCGCTTCGAACTTTAGGAGATAGCTGTCGCTACGGCAGTTACCTGCATCTTTTATTTTTGCCTTCATACGGATAGCTGCTCTCTGTGTCGATACCTCCATTGTCTTCGATGTATTCGAAAGCTTGATTCATCCATCCTCCCTGGCATCCGTCGTTACCGTATCTTCCAGAGCAATCGATCAGATTTTGTTCGCTCAGAGAGACCAAGACACCTGTTCGCCGGAAGTGTTGCCCCTCCAGAGCTCCGGTCTAAAACAAGTGAACATTGCTTCTCAGGAGAAACTGACTTAATAATGCAGGCATTATCGGTGGCAAAACTTACCGCAGAGAACGCCCAGCACGAACCACATTGGCCCTGATTTTTAACTCCAGTAACAGCACCTTCGAGTCTCCAGTCTACAACGTACGGTATATACTTTACATTCGCTGGTTCGACGTACGCAGCACCCACAGGCTGACTCAATTGAGCGTTTATAGATTTGTTGAAGCCGTTTACTGCATTGACGAACTCGTGTTGCAGCTGAAACGGAGCCGTTACGTTATACACCCATCCATCTGTGTTTCATAAACATTTACTTACCATGTCTCCGTATTTATTCATCTTCATTTTATAAGAAACCTTCTTCATTTCATAATTTTCATTGTGCTTGGCGATCATGTCCTTATTGTCCATATATATCTTCATTCTGAACTTCTCCTCTATATCAGACTTGTAATTTTTATCATACTCCGCCTGGAAGTTATTAATGAGATGATTATTAATTAGAAATTCCAACATTGTATTTATAATCATTATTCGAACTTTGATATTCGGCATGCATTAAATACAAAATAAGAGATCGATCGATTATTTTACAGACTTTATCGGAAGATAAAAATATGTACTGATAAAAGTCAGATTTAATTGACGACGGTACGCTGTATATGTACAAGGAAATCTATAATAATATTTACTCGAGTAACTGATTTATCTAAGAACATAAAACTCTCACTATTTTACACCATAGGCGTTGCGAAACACGACATTAAATAAGTTAAAATTGCACAATTTTCTCGTACAAATTTACATGTTAGGAAAACAAGGTTTTAAATATTTGTCACTGTACGTGCGTGCTTCTACTTAACATATCTAACTTTGCACCATCTCTGCTCGCGTTTATATTTGTCAACATCGTCGACACCGTGACTTCTTTCGTAGCGATGCTACGCTTGCTCTCGTCGATACAAATACCGAGCTTCTATCGTTCTAAAAAAACATTCTTCCGAATCTCAAAATGCCCCATACAAAGAATAAAACGTAAACGCTTTATATACCTTGAACGTGGTCCATTCTTCATAGTCCAATTTGGAGAAAGAAACGGCCTGAGCAGTGGCGACTACTGCTACGAATAAGAGTAATAGCGAGCGCATGATTACGCCGGTGTATCTGAAAAGGAATATAAAAGTATTTTTAGAGAAGCCTGAAGAAAAGAAGTTTCCAAGTAATTACAGTGCTGTATACACGTTATTAATCGAAATTTATTTGCGTCGCATTTAGTACCGAAATCATTGAAGGGGACCAAGAACGCGTAGAATAAACAAAGGATCGAAATAGCTGATAAGTAGGATTCTAATGATATACTCCACTGGCGCGGAAATAAGTACTCTGTCTAGTGATTGGACTGATACCGTATCGATACCCTTCTGCAAATTTAAATCTGGTATTGATACATATCAAAGTCAAAGGCATCAAAAAGAATCGATGCTTCTTTGATACTTACATATGCGAATGTATCGATACCTGTTTGATACCTACACAAAAATATCGATACCTATTTGATACCTATACGAGAATATCGATACCCGTTTGATACCTACACGTAAATATCGAGATCTATTTGATACCTACATGAAGATGTCGATATCTACTTGATATCTACTTGAAAATATGTATATATTACCTGCTTCATGTTTGTACGAAAGTATCGGTTGCGATTTTAGATTTTGTCCTTTTAGATCCACGATTTCGTGATTTACCCTTCACCAGAGACATCAATTTTAAAACAGCCCGAGACCATCTTATTAGATCAGCCAATTCTTCAAATGGCTCGCCAACAAGAGGAATAGGAAATTTGGAAACATTGATGTCACCAGTGACAGAGGATTAATCCAGTTTTTGGGCTTCATTTGATAATTATATCGAAGGGAGAAATAGAAGCTCGTTAGATCATAATGATGTACAATTACAGTTAGATAACTATTTTAAAGAAACTTATTTATCCAGAAAAATAAATCCTCTTATTTATTGGAAGCAAAATGCAAAAAATATTTCATTCTAGCTGAGTTGGTAAAAAATATTTTTGTAATATGGCAAGTTCCGTGCCCGCTGAACGCGTTTTTTCAAAGGCTGGGGAGTTAGTAAGCAGGGGTTGAAACGGTTCCGAAAATAACTGTTTGAAACTGTTATATATCGGTTCTGACTGAAACAGTTATGAAAGAACCGATATTCTGAATAACTGTTACAAGGAACCGAAATTTCTGGCTATATCGATTTCGGTTACGGTTCTGCAGAACCGATATTATATCGGTTCCGTAACTGTTATATATCGGTTTTATAACAGTAATGTATCCTATCGGTTACACATCGGGTATGCATAGCACGTTCCAAAATATTTACGATCAATGTCAATTTTTTTAATGGAAATTCGATTTGTTTATAAGTCTTTTTATCGCTGGGCCTCTCTACCAGGTGTCTCTCTTTTTAAAACTCCACCAATGCAGGAAAAGCCGAAATGAAAGACAGCATCTGTAAATTAAGTACTGAAAAGAGAGATTCTAGATAGTGAGGCTCAGCGATGAAGGATCTTATAAACAAACGCGAAGAACGATTGCCAGAGTCACTTGTATTCCTGAGCTAGTTGCGAGCACGTGGAATTTAATACAAAAAGTTTGATATTTCCCAACAAGACATATTGTCGTCCTCGAGACACTGTCTTCATTAAAAAAAAAAAGTTAATAATCTTCATAATTAATATAAAATTAGTAGATAGTAAGTTTGTAGATATTAGGAAAGTTATTGCTGTTAATGTCAGCAATACTTTAAATGAAGTGTCAAATTAATATTAGTCGTAGTGTATAATAGTTATTATTGATATTTAAAAACATATCGACATAACGGGCCGAAAGAAATGCGACATTGTTCATAAGTATTTTGAAACTTGCGATGACAGCATAAAAATACGATGTATAGTTGGAAGTTGCTCTGCAACAGTTTCGGTATATAATTTACTTTGTTTAAATTTTTAATAAGGGTTTAACTTAAACGTAACTTAAAAAAATTGATTTCAAACTACTTTTGAGAATCAATTTATTCTTCACAGATTTATTATTTAATCATAATTTAAAAGGCGCTTACGCATGGTTGAGGCGAGCCCAGTCCCATGGCGAGAGTTTACTGTATAACCGATATATAACCGTTACGGAACCGATATAATATCGGTTCTGTAGAACCGGAACCGAAACCGATATAGGCCAGAACCCTTTTCACTCGTAACTGTTTCAAGATGATTTCGGTTCTCATAACTGTTTCGAGAACCGAAACCGATATCATAACTGTTTTCAATCCCTGTTAGTAAGTAAGAAAAGAAATCGATTAAAGAATAATAAAGTAAACAAAATATTATTTCTTAATAACATTGTATGATGCACCAGTTTCTACACATTAAGGAATAATGTATATGTACATCATTCATTAATAAAAATTCAATTATACAGGTGGTTCACGATATTGATTCCTACTCCTACTTCATTAGTTATATTATCAAATCATGATTGGTAATAAATAATATTTTCGTGAAGTACTAAATTGCAAATCGAAACCGATACTTTTGTACCAGCATGCAGCAGGTATTATAGGGCGACTGTACCTAATATCGCCACCCGCTATATCTCGCATAGTAAGCACTAAAATTTATCGGTTATGCACTCAATTAGTACCTAAACATATGTAGGAAGACGTACTGTATTTGCAGCGTCATATGATCAACAATTACAGAAAGGGGAGGATTTTAGAGAATCTTAATAGTGTAAAAATTTATTGGACTGCCACAATTTTATATCCCATTCGAAGAAGGCAAGTCTAATAATTTCGTGAATGCAAGAATATCTACTAGAAATACCTAATTAATGATGTACTTAAGGAATGAAATCGATTCAAATATTTTCTGTGATGAAAATAGTGTTTTTCTTTTAGCAGGCCGGAGAACAATGGTTTCGATGTAACGTTTGTTACAGGTGGGGTTACAAAATGTGCCGAGCAACCGAAATAAACTTTATTTGTCCAATATGTATATCGGAACGTAAAAAATAAAATATTTTAAAAATCTATATTTTGCTAATAAAAATAAAATCAAAGATGGATAAAAAACATTTATAGAATAAAAAATAATAAAAGCACATCTAACTTTGCAAAGACTGTGATAATTGAATAAATCTTGTTTGTTTGATTAGCATTATAATTGAATAAACGAAAGGACAATCGAAATTTAAGAAAGCTCTTTACATGTATTTTGCGGAAGAATATAAATAATACAAGCTTTCCGAGTGTAGAGTTTAGAATTTAACGATGCAAGCTTTTCGAGCATGGAGTTTAGAATTTTTCGGCTAAACTGGATCGCAACGCGGTTACGAAATTTAAGGGTAGAAGCGTACAACATACCTACTCAGGCGCAAACGATAGACGGTAAGTATAAACACTGAAAATATGCAAAGAAAAACATCTTTTGGCACAACTCGGTATATGCCCGCCACCCTTAAATGTTTAAAAAATATACCCCGAAAATAAAAATTACAATTTTTATCGTCATTATAAATAAAAAGTGTCCGAGAAGGATTTGAATTTTCAAAATGTTTCATTTTTTCGGACTTTTTTCGAAATCCGTTTGTCGCACGAGAAAAAATAATACAACATAAAATATGCTCCTTGCCTGGATCTACCTACAACTTTTATTTGACATGTTGTTTGATGTAATCAATAACTTGGAGGATAATTATATAAAGTCGACTTTGTGAGTTGTTAAATAATTATTTAAATGTTCAATGGCTCAGGGGCTCATTTTTCCCTTATCTGATCGGGCTCAAACTTTACATAGATTTCTTTTTATCATTTGGAACTATTCTGGCGGTACCGCGAAGAAAATCTTGAAAAGAAATTTCACCAAGAGTAAATAAAGCCACCCTGGTGTACAGTCTTTACGGGGAACTGAGTCTTTCCCACGGACACTAATACTTACTCGATGGAATTCTTGCTCAACGACTATTTTAAATAGCGAGTGTCCCTCGGAGAGATTGACTGCGCACCACGAGACTTGCTAGCTGACTGCCACGAGCGAACGCAGGGTAGGCAGTGTATGCACAGGAGCACTTGGGACTTGGGACTTTGAACAGCAGGTATTAAATAGCTGACTCGACATTTTGGGCTCAACGCTTAGCACTCGAGTTTTTGAAAACTTATCGCATCCAGTGTTTTGACTACATCACGCAGCGTCGCAAGATCGTTATCGGCATTACCCTCTTGAGTGCCCGATCAACCTTTAAATCTATTAATTATAATTGTATATGAGTTGGAACTGTTTCGACGTTTACTGATAACGGTGATGATACTATATCCAGAGACTGTTCTGACTTATCTAAATCTAGGAATCTGTTTGTAAAATCTTGTTTCAAGTGTCACTGCTTTTCTATATCTATACATCTATATTTATTTTATCCATGAGTACAGATGTCAGTTTTTTGAAGAGACAGAAATTGTTTCCGCGCAATTGTGAGATACATATATCGATTTTTATTCGAAATCCGCGAATAGAATCGTAGAAATTTGTTACAGTTTTACCATTCCCTTGTAAACCTTCATTTAATATATTTAAATAATCTGATAGGTCTGACAGAAATGCTAAATTGTATAACCATTTCTTAGCCTGCAATTGAGGAACGTCGTGGTTCATCATGCCTAGAAATACAAAAATTTCGTGTCTAAAATTAAAAAATATATCAATCTATACTGAATTCATCCTAAGAAAAACCTCGTTCCGCGCAGGGATGATTCTGAGGAGGCGCTGACTGGTCTGACTCCCCACTTAATCGCCTACGTTTTTCTCCGTCTTACCGCCTGTTACCTCTCTGTCAACCTTTCCGCAACCTGCAGTGTTTACATTGACATCGGTCACGTCCCGCCCTTGGACGGGCAGGGAAACCGGCAGGTAAAGCGCTACGAGCAATCGCCTGCGTCGGATCCATAGGCAGTAGTGGGGGCTGCGCAGATGGGTCACAAAACGGTATGGGCGTAAGGTTTTTCTTTGGATGAATTCAGTATGGCCAGATGTACATTCATGACATCCGTAAGAGCAGATTTTTCTTTGAGGAAATTGCGCCTAAAAGTCTTCCCCTGAAATACTTATATGTTTCCTAACAACATTTTTCATATCACCAATATTTTCGATAGTATTCAAATAGCATTCAATTGATCTGTGCAATGTGTGATTGCCTGCACGTGCGTTGTACGGTGACCTTGAATGGCCGATGAAATTGAATGCTTTATGTGATATTTGATTCTATTGATTTGTACAAAATGAAAAAAAATATACAAAATTTTCAAGTTGAACGATTTTATTTCAAATGCACTAAATAGTATAAAAAATAATTTTCTTTATTTTCTTTTTAGTGCCTAAGTTTTTGATTTGTGGTTACTGGCTGATTTCAAGTAGTTATGAGTTACAATTGTTGATGACTAAGTAATTTTTTTTCTCGGATTTGTTTTTTAAATATTTAGAGTATCCGGACAGCAATATATTTAATTAAACACCAATGTAAAATATGCATTTTGTAATAAGTTAATTAATTGGTTGTTTAACGGGCGTAGGGGGCTACGGGTAAAAGAATGGTCTAATAAAATGTTACTAAGTAAAAACGATAATAATAAAAGCTGGATTTCCCTCCGCGGTACTTACCTAGCGTATAAGAAATATTTTGTTGATCAGAGGTGTAAGTGGGACTGTTCACGTCTATTCCGTCCAATTATATAATATTATTGTTTAATAATTAGTCAATTCCTGTTTATTTACCGAATTCCTAAAATGTAGAACACTGCGGCTCCAAGAGCCCAACTATATAAGCCTACGGTTACGAGCCTACACGTACCTTACTAGAGTTTTCCCCATCCGTTACATGCCCGCAGCTTCATTGGCTTCGAGCGCCCCGTTCCACGCGGCTTTGGGCAACACTATGGATGCTCGAGCTCTCGGACCGCCCATCGGAGCATCGCTAATATAGAGCGTGAAAAGATAAAATCTTGAAGAAAAGATATTTACTTACATAGTCAATTTTTTGATAAACGCTGATAACTGCAAATAAAACGTGCGATCGCGCGGTCGGGCGTAAATGCATGGCATAGTAAAAGTGCCTGCTTTCTATACTGAATTCATGCTAAGAAAAACCTTACGCCCATACCGTTTTGTGACCGATCTGCGCAGCCCCCACTAGTGCCTATGGGCCCGACGGAGGCGATTGCTCGTAGCGCTTTACCTGCCTGTTTCCCCGCCCGTCTTAAGCCGGGTCTAGACCCGAATGAGTATACGCTGAGCAGGCTGAGCGCGCACGAATATTCTAATGTGGACGGGTGAAACGGTAGCTACACCCGCATGCTTCTACGTCAGAAAGGGCGAGCGTGAACGCATATGCTAGTGTGGACGTGTCATTCGTGGTGACTCGGCGCATGCGACCCGACTCGCGAATGCCGGCGAAGACATATGGCCTGAGCCGATCGTTGTCGGTTTTCTTCCACACGTCAAAGGGAGTTTGGAGTGCACTGCGTTCAGCGTGGAAGATTGAAGCAGATGTGATACTTTTCTAAAATCCTCGGTGTCTCGGATTTTCATGATATTGAAATATATGGTAGTCCTCATTTCTGCAGATTCGAAATTGTTTAAAAAATACAAGTCTTCAAAGTTTCCTGCTTCCGGTGATTTTTATGAAACCCGCCTACAGAAATTAATTCTAATGATCTAAATTATTGAAAGTATGGACTTGCGTCTTCTTTTTTTCAATCGTGAAGGATGGATCTATGTGAATAAATTTAATTCGTTGCTAATATTGTCATAAACAGTTAATCAAAAATTTAAAAATTACATTTTCAGCAATATAATGCAATTACCATATAGCTCTATTTTAAACCATTTAAAGCTCTGTTCTACTGAATAATTTGTCTTTCTTTTCTTCACTCCCCCCTGCAGTGTTCTTAATTCATACAGCCTGACCGACTCGTTGTTGTGTTTAAAAAATCACACGAGATTACTCGCGGGGGACGGCAATACGCCTCGTGGAGGGACGCAAGAAGAAAAGGGGTTGTTCGCTGACTGCGCGTGGTCCTGCATGCGACGCTTCCTTTCGAATTGGAGATGGATCCCTTATCTCTTCGGTATAAACACGCGCTACAATATCAACAGAAAATGATCAGCTTGAAACGATATAAGTGAATTTTTCATGAAATTTCCTTCATTATGGTCCGAATTACGTTGTTCTTGGTGTTAGTTTCATCGGCGAAGCATAAGGAATCAATTGACGTCGTATTCGCAAAGATCCTCGCCACGGGGTACCAGGTGGCACCTCTTTGACTGGCGTTGCTGGAGAATCACCTTGTATTGGTAAACAGGATGACTCGGAGGGTTGAGCTGTACAATGTTTATTTAGCTAACTATCACACCATCTTTACGACTGCGGAGTGGGCTAAGCTAAGCACAGAAGTTGGTGAAGAAAGACACAATGGGATTTTCGACCCCTCCGCATGCGTCATTCGTGCGCGCTCAGCCTGCTCAGCGTATACGCATTCAGGTCTGGACCCGGCTTTACGGCGGGATGTCACCGATGTCAATGTAAACACTATAGATTGCGGAACGGTTGACAGAGAGGTAACAGGCGGTACGACGGAGAAAAACGTAGGCGTTTAAGTGGGGAGTCGGACCAATCAGTGCCTCCTCAGAATCATCCCTGCGCGGAACGAGGTTTTTCTTAGGATGAATTCAGTATACACTAATTCTTTTTCGCAGTAGAGCATATGTTCGTGCAAAGTTATTATCAATTAGTCAACCTACTCTTTGAGGCAACCAGCCCCGGTCTCCCCTAGTTAGTATTGCGAATTTTCGAAGAAATAAATGTGTAGTAGAACACTTGCAGTAAGCCCTTGTTGTATGCCATCTCTTACTTATCGAAGTAAAAGTTCATCATCGACGACACAGCCAATTTCTTTGCTGGTTTGCAACTATTAAAAGTTTTTTCATACATTTTGTATATTAAACAGTTTACTTACAATGTAGGGCCAGAATTTTAGTATTATATGTACCATTTTGCTTTAAAAATCGGAGATCATTATTTAATTCCAAGTTTTTCTGGTGTAACTAAATTTTTGTTCACTAGTTTGTTCAGACCAGTGTTGGACATAACCCAGATAGCACAAAGACATCTTAAAGACGTCCAGAAAACGCCTTGGTTTTTATAGCGTACATAAGACGTTTTTAAGACGTTGGTCGGTACTGGCTCGATTTAATAAAAATTTAAGGAAATAAATGGTTATCAAAATAAGACCAAACTCGATAACAGTTTATTTCATTTATTTAATTCAGAAATAATACAGAATATATGCACTTACAATAGATACAAGAACATGTTAGTACGAGGTCGAATATACAGAATATACAAACTGTACAGGATATACACTTAAAATAGATATGCATATGCATTTAAAATAGATATGGATATGCATTCTGCCATTTCCCCGTGTTCTGCTGCACCATAAAGAAGAATTTCGTGGAAATTTGAGTAAATGTTATATACTTTATTGTAATTGTCCAACAGTGTCAAAGTTTCCCACACAATCTCCATGAGGTATTCAATCTCAGGTATTCATCCTGGGCAACTTCCGCCCAAGATAGTCGCCGGTAGTTCAACATAGGTTAATCTTACAGAAGAAATACAACTCAGTGTTGCACGGATAGACGGCCATTGCACCCGATTGACCCAAATTCTGTAGGGTACCGCAGAGTGCGGTGCCGTTCCCATTGTCAGGCTGGCCCGGTAACCATTGATCGTAGCCAGCCGCTGACAACGTTTCGCCTGTCAAAGTCACCCAATCGCCCTGCTCGAACAGATCGTGAGTACCTATCCAAACCACCCAGACAGGGTCTCTGATCAACCAATCCAGCAGCATCGTGCCCTCCGCATTCGAGTTTATGACGGGCAATTGACCTAATCAACAATTTGGAATCCTCTAATAAACACAGTAGTATGAACGTCCGATACCTCGACCGGATTTGCGGGTGCAGAGGTTCGTATTAACCCCTCAGTGTGGTATGACGAGCAGGACTCGTCATAGGAAAACTGTCCGCAACGGCGGTATGACGAGCACCGCTGAAGCGGAGGCGTAGCGAGTAGGGCTTGGGACCAAGGTCTATTGGACACCCGAATTAAAGGCGTGCTGTGCTTTTCTCATATACATTGTGTAGGCCTTAGGAAGGAAATATTGCCGTGAAGAGGGCCTCTTCAAGAGAGTGGCTGTTTGGGAGGGATACGAGTCCGATTGGTTAGATTAGGAGGTGTGACAATACTTCTTCAGGTCGTGCTATGCAACAACGCCTTAACAGCAGGGGTCAAGGTTTCGACCAATGGAATTCATCCCGCAGCTAGGGAGTGCTCCGGGCAGCAAAACCTCCACACTGAAGGGTTAAGTTACACCTGGGATTTCGTGGTGGTGCTGCGAGGAAATTTGAACGGTGGGGAATTAAAGCAGGGAAACATTTTGGGTTTGGAAGATGATTAAGTATTGAGAAGAAGAGGAATCTGGGTGCTCTGGGGGAGTTTAACTTTGGGCTAAATCTGAAGAAGAAATTAGCTGATCTGAAGGTGGATAATTAGTGGTCACTTGGATCGCAAGACTAAGATTTCGAAATGGCTAAATAAAGTCAATGCTTGAAGGTTATCAGTGATATCGAAATGATGAATGCTTGCCACTTGGATTACGATACTTCGATTTCGCAGATCGAAGAGATATTAGTGTCAACAATGTATCAGTTATTTGCGAGACGAGTAAGCTAGATGTCATAGGCAACACAGCCGTTTTGCGGTTGTAAATTGTATTATTAATCAGTAGTTTTTTAACCTGTATGTAGTTTTTTAACCTATATGTATTATGTGGACGCCTAAGGTGACCACAATTACCTACATGTACAATGCGGTAGCGGCTTCTACATTGTATATAATACCTGTTTTAGGCCACAGGTACTACCCATTATCGAATTTTCCAGGTTTTAGATTTTTTACGGCATGTTTGGTTGCCGAGTAACCTTCATGCAGAACCTGAACCTTGTAAGGAAGTACCAAAGAAAGCCTCTGGGCAGATTTTGCTAACAAACGAACATCCACCTTTTGCGTCTTATTATATAGGATACTTTAGATTGCGAAATCGACAAGTTATCATTTCAAGAGATATCAACGCACAAAATAAATATGTAATTCACGTGACAAGTAAGGTATAATCCCCAAATGCCACGAAGGTGGACGACTAGTCCTAGTAGCATTTCTGGTTGGCCAACGACAGCCAACAGTTGGGAATTAGTTGGGATATAGTTAGTGTTTTTGCACACAAATTCCTAACATAGAGCCTACGGCAAAAACATTACGACAATGTACCAACGAATATTCAATGTTGGGCCTATAATTATTATGGTTGTTTAATTAACAAAAAGTTACAACAGTGTGCCTACGAATATTCAATGTTGGGTCTACAATTACTATTGTTGGTTAATTAACAAAAAAATTTCAACGATGATTAAATGACATCTTATAAACGCCAGAAAATTTTATTATATTCCCTGTTATTATATTCCAAGTTGTGATTTTTCTTTTCTTATTTATAAATACGTAATGTACTTATGTATGTGAATATATAAATGTGAATACATAAATAATTGAGACGAATGTGAAATTTTAAGGAATGAGTCTAAAGGTCGAATGATGATATTTTATAGAGTATTTCGCGTCACTGCACAGTTTTTATAAACAATTAATGCTAGGTATGTAACTAGAAATTAGAAGTGTTTACAAGGAAATGTGTTGGGTAAGTGCGAACAGCGGTTGCTTCGTAAGCGAAAAGTTTGGTTTCGGTTCTCCTCACCCGCGATTTTTTTTTCTTAAACCAGGCTTGAAAAAGACGTGTTTACAACGTCTTTTGAAGTTCTTTAAGACGCCTTCTGGACGTCTTTAAGACGTCTTTTGGAAAGAATATAAATAATTGGGCAACAGTAGGAAAGCCTACCTTGGCCATCTGTTGTTGGCCCAACCTGAAAAAAGGGCCAAATCTAACTGTTGGCCAACTAATATTATGGGCGTGGCCCAACTGTATGCCAGCAACAAATGCTACTAGGGCTGTCCTTGCTTCCATAACGAAACTTAGATTTCAGCCACCAAATAATTAACATAGAAGTTACTTATTCCACGCGCGAAAGTAACACACAATGACCATATATCAAATTACAAAACCTTCAAAATCTAGTCCCAAGATCAACCCCTTCACCCTTTTTCTGTCCCTTATCCACCTAGAAGACCTCGGAACCCATATATACAAATAAGTTTGCATCACCTCCTTCCTGCATGCAGAATTTCCGTGCCGCGTTCCAGTGCATCGGGCGCTTGTGGAGCTTGTAGGCCCCCATGCCCTGAACGACCACGTAGTCATCCCTCACCTTGCCAATCGTGCACATCTTCACCAGCTGGTATAACGTGTTGTTATATTGCGTTTCAACTGTTGAGTAATGTTAATGTTCGCTTAGATCTACATTGTTTGAGTGTTAATAAAGAGTCGTAAACACACAGATTTTTCTGTGTCGTGGTCAATCAATGTTACTTTTTACTCGGGGTCCAGGAGCACCCCGCGTGGATACTTGAGTTTCAAAAGTCCACCTGGGCACTGCCGGGTTAAATAGCCTGATATAATTTTATATTGGGACACTTTCAAGCGAAATTTTTCGTCAGGAACACAGAATCTTTTTTTAATGGATTTTTAAAATGGAGAATGCTAACGTGTCTTAAAGAGAAATTGGAATCGATTAAACTATGAATGTACTGAATGCTGGTAGTACAGTAGAACTCGTACCTAAAATGGGGCCACTCTCGGCCAGATTTTGTGCTACATCGCAAAGCACTCCGCTTGAAAAAGCGACAAGAGTCAGCGTCAGCAACAGTTTGTCCATGGTACTTTCACGTGGGCAATCAGGTGTCTAACACACACCTACAGAGAGAAATAAAGTCAGAGAAATTAATACGGAGGGAGAATGGTATTAACTGGTACTTTGAGTGCTAAGTGCTAGATCAGTGCATTCACTCCACTGCGGGGAACGCTTATTGGCGATCAATGTGCATTGTTGCACGGGGTGCACGGAGTATTTTGCGCTCTAAGTGTTGTTACGTGAGGAGTTTGAATTTCTAACGACCGAGCGGTGGAGTCCAATTCTGCTCACGCAACGCTTAACGACTTAAAAACTATTCTTAATATTTTTGTCATAACCAGAGTTATGAACCAATATTCAAGATTCTTTTCGATACGACTTTTATTTGAAACCTATGCAGGTTTCCGTTCAGAATGTGGCGCTTAGGGGAGACTGGTCCAAATAAAATGAGACAGATGTATATAAAAGTAGGGAAAATAGTACAATGGTTGGCTACTTAAGTAAGAGTGTCACATAAATAATGAATTATAAATGTGAATTTAGTAAATTTGAAATGGAAATCAATATAAATAAGTAGGAAAAATCCCTAATAATCTAAAAATAAATATAGTATATAAAAAAAATCAAGAATGTATAAAAATATAGAAAAAATATGTTTCCTACGAAGAAATATAGTTATTGGCATGGTCAAGACAGTAATTGTCCAATCGGTTCGACAGTGATTGGCCGCTATTTGATACATAATACAGTATTGTCTCCATATGTGCTTGCTGGTCGGGACCGGCGTTGAGCTCCTATCGTGAACAGATCCCTAATTCCGAGTGTTCGTTTCTCGCTTCTTTCTGGCCGAAGGGGGGAGAGAGATGGAACGCTTTGCGTGCGCGGCGGGTGTGCGCGACGGGTGTGAGCACTCAGATGGAATCGTGACTGCTCGACGCATGCGCGCCACGGTCAGATAGCCAGGCACGGCACGAGTCATTTTTGCGCCCTAGGCGAACTTTTCAAATTACATCCTTTATTATAATACATTTATTTGAGATTATTGATAACCTTACTCTGAATTTTTATTCGTAGTTTAATCTACTTATAGTACAACTTGTAATATTTAATTTTAAAGTTTATTTTTAACAATACCAGTAATGAAAATATCATTTTGCACCTCCTGTCGACCTTCAGCCCTAGGCAGTCGCCTAATTTTGCAGAGTAAAGTCATAAATGATCTCAAATAAATGTATTATAATAAAGGGCGCAATTTGACAAGTTCGGCTATGGCGCAAAAAAGACTTGAGCCGGGCCTGCGTCAAGATGTTGCGAAGCGGTTCCTGTGCTCACCGTAAGTGTTTGCAACCATCGCGCACGCTCTTCGCGCACGCAAAGGACGGAGTGTCACGGCGCCCGAAAGACGGAGGGAGACAAAATATCAACGCGTCGTCTGTCTCGTACCGTCCTCGCTGGCTTTCAGTGGCTCTCGCTCGCTCTCGTTCCATCTCCATCTTGCCTTCGCCGGACAAGAGTGAGACAGAAGTGGTGGGGATAGGGACAAGCACGTATCGTGTGCACCAAACCGAGCACATACGGAGACAATACTGTATACAGTCTCTACGGGGAACTGTGTCCTTTCCACGATTAATAATACTTACTTGATGGAACTCTTGCTCAACGACTATTTTAAATAGCGAATGTCCCTTGGACAGAAATACTGCGCACCACGAGACTTACTATACTGAATCCATCCTAAGAAAAACCCTAACGCCCATACCGTTTTGTGACCGATCTGCGCAGCTCCCACTACTGCCTACGGGCCCGACGCAGGCGATTGCTCGTAGCGCTTTACCTGCCGGTTTTCCTGCCCGTCCAAGGGCGGGACGTGACCGATGTCACTGTAAACACTGCAGGGGTCCAGTGTATCTATGAGGGTTGACAGAGAGGTAACAGGCGGTAAGACGGAGAAAAACATAGGCGGTTAAGTGGGGCGTCGGACCAATCAGCGCCTTTTCAGAATCATCCCTGCACGGACAAGGTTTTTCTAAGGGTGGATTCAGTATAGGTACTGTTCTGGACAAAGCCTCCACGTTGAAGGGTTAAATATTCAACGGCCCAGGGGCACCTTTTCCCTTTATCCGATCGGGCTCAAACTTTACACAGATTTTTTTTATCAATTGTAACTATTCTGTAGTGTGCAGTGAAGAAAAACTTCAAAAAAAATTCACCAAGAGTAAATGAGAGCCACCCTGATATACAGTCTCTACGGGGAAGTGAGTATTTTCCACGGACTCTAATACATACTCGATGGAACACTTGCTCAACGACTACTTTAAATAGCGAATGTCCCTCGGAGAGATTGACTGCGCACCACGAGACTTGCTAGCTGACTGCCACGAGCGAACGCAAGGCAGGCATTATAAACACAGGAGCACTTAGGATTGTGAACAAAAAGTGTTGAATTGCTGACTCCACACTTTGTGCACACGGGCTCAACACTCAGCACTCGATTTTTTGACAACTTATCGCCTCCGACGTTTCAAGTATGCCGCGCAGTGTCGCAAGATAGTTATCGGTATCACAAAAGATAAATGTCGTGGAATGACAGGTTTCAAGAAGCTAATTCCTCGAGCGCAGCGGGGGCAACACTTCGTGCGAGGCAAAATCGCTTTCTTCTCTCCCGTGTCACGCACAATACTTTTTTCAACACCTGCATGAAAGGTGTGCTTTTGAAAGCCTGCTTAGCGATTCGCAAAAAAATTTACACGTTCGATTGCGTTTTTATTGAAATAAAAAGAAAGAAACTAAAAGCACTGCTTGCGATAAAGTCTCCACTTTTTGGTTATCTCGCCACTCTACAAATTTGCTGTACATCGTTTACTTTTCTTTCGATTTCGACGGCAGCAAATTTTCCTCAATCGCTTTTGCAGCTTCTGCTATATCGGGGGGCGTGTGGTATCCCGTATCACTATCACTCCCATTATCACTCATTTGATCTTTTAATGAAAAGAGGTGCTGTAACAGTTGTAATGTCAACATAAAAACGCATGATCGATATCTGTTAGTCGAACAACTGCTTCTTCATACCACCGTGTAACGCCATGTTCACTCGGCTCGCAAACTCAAGCTTCCTTGGGAGCAAAGTAAAAAATGCAAATACGCACGCGCGCAAAGTCTTTTTCCCTTGGGAGAAAAGTAGAAAACACGAATATGTCTGAAATTGGCCATTTTGCTCTCGCTCAGCAGGCGCTAAAAAGCACCCATTTTCATGCAGATGTTGAAAAAAATTATTAGTGTCGAGGAATTCGGTTTGTAAATCATTGACAATTCATTGAGGGAATTTAGAGTTGGTTATTCTCGTTCGCGTTGTTGATTTGACTCTTTTCATGACGGAAAATCAAATGTGGCTAATGTATTCGCGATACACTTATGCAAATGTGGAAATCTACATACCAGAAAGTTTTGGTAAAATTCGGTGATTTCGCTAGTTACGTCAAATTTTTTCTCGAGTGCCCGGTCAATCTTTAAATCTATTAATTCTAATTCTATATGTGGAACTGTTTCGACGTTTACTGAAAACGGTAATGATACTATATCCAGAGACTGTTCTGACTTATCTAAATCTTGGAATCTATTCGTAAAATTTTGTTTTAAAGTTTCCACTGCTTTTCTATATCTATACTTCTATATTTATTTCATCCGTGAGTACAGATGTCAGTTTTTTAAAGTGACAGAAATTGTTTCCGTGCAATTGTGAGAACCATAAATCGATTTTCATTCGAAATCCGCGAATGGAATCGTAGAAATCTGTTACAGTGTTACCTTTCCCGTGTAAACCTTCATTTAATATATTCAAATTATCTGATAAGTCTAACAGAAATGCTCAACTACATAACCACTTCTGGTCCTACAATTGCGGAACGTCATGGTTCATCATGCCCAGGAATACAAAAAGTTCGTTTCTAAAATTAAAAAATCAAATGTGTTGAACTGCTTCTTTTTTCAATTTTGTATAAGAGGAAGGACACCACAACCGTTAAGTCTATATGATGTACAGCCTTGCACCGATTCGGAAGAAACTGTAGTATGTACGGTGTACAGAGTTGGTACGCGAAGGGTTAGGGTGCTAAATCTCTTTAGCCCAGGGCGCTCAAATTTGTTAAGACATGTATCTCACAGTTAGGTGTTTAAACCCGGTACCCGGTACCCAAGTACATAATGCACACTGAATATCAATAATCACTAAAGAGCAAAAATGCCAGATGAGTTGCAACAGCGATATATTTGACTGTAATCATCGAACAATGTCGAAGTTTCCCACACAATCTCCTTGAAGCATCAGGTATTCATCCTGGTCAATTTCCACCCATGATAGTCGCCGGTACTTCAGCATAGCTTAATCTTACAGAAGTAAGACCGCCAATGGTCGCACGCGAGGTTCTTCAATCCACCCGAATGTTCGAGGCACCCGTAGTCTTCGTTGCCGCTCGCATAGCTAGGCTCATTCGGTAACCAATGATCGTAGCCAGCCGCTGACAACGATTCGCCTGTCAAAGTCACCCACTTGCCGTGTTCGAACTGATCGTGAATACCTATCCAAGCCTCCGCGATTTTCTTCATTTGCATCCAAAGCATCAGCACGACTGCCTCTTTCTCCGAGTTCATGACGGCCAAAGTACCTAATCAACAATGGGAAATCCTCTAATAAATCCTGTAGCATGAACGTTCGATACTTCGATCGGATTTGCGGGTACAGAGGTTCGAATTAAGTTACACTTGGGATTTCCTTTGTGGTGGTGCTGTAAGGAAATTTGTACGGTGGGGAATGAAAGGAGGTAGACATTTTGGGCTTGGAAGATGATTAAGTATTGAGAAGATGAGGAATCTGGGTGCTCTGGGGGAGTTTGGGGACTTAAGTTTGGGCTAAATTTGAAGAAGAAATTGGCTGATTTGAAGGTGGGGTGATTAGTGGTCACTTGGATCGCAAAATTAAGATTTCGAAATGGCTAAAGATAATGCTTGGACGTTATCAGTGATATCGAAATAATGAATGCTTATCACTTGGATCGCGATTCTTTGATTTCGCGGATCGAAGAGATATCAGTATCAACAATGTATCAGTTATTTGCGTGACGAGTCAGTCAGAGGTCAGAGTCAACACAGTCGTTTCGCGATCGTAAATTATATTATTAACCACTAGTTTTTTAGCCAGGCATTACTGTTCTATATGTGTAATAGGACGCCTAAGGTAAGGACAATTTTTGTTGAAAACTCTCCTGGAAACAATTTTCGCTGCGAAATTCGAACTTTTACAACTTTTGGGTACCACAGCGGTACCTGTCTAAGTGGTCACCTGAAGGGCATTTCGAAGGACCTAAGTCACATACGTGTTCAGACTCATTGCCCGGCGCCACTTGAGACACCTCCCCTGGAAACGAAATAATTCCCGATATTATTACGGCAACTAATATGTGACAAAGACCCCGAAACAAAGATCTTTGTGGAGCATACCTATTCACTCTTTAAACAGCGCTTTTTCGTTTGCCTCCATGAGAGCCTAAATGAAGGGCGCATTTAGACACGAAGTTACCCTCGGCTACGAAAGAGAGAAAGCATGATAGGTACTTTGTCTCGCTTCGTCTTTCAGCTCGAGCTCGAGCTCGACCCGCGACTCGAGCCTACATGTACAATGCGGTAGCGGCTTCTACATTGTACATGATACCAGTTTTAGACCACAGGTACTACCCATTATCGAATTTTCTAGGTTTTGGATTTTTTACGGCATCTTTAGGGTGCCGAGGAAACTTCATGCTGAATCTGAACCTTGTAGGTCATCAGGAAGTACGAAAAAAAGCCTTTGCTCAGATTTTGCTAACAAACGAACATCCACCTTAAGCGTCTTATTATATAGGATACTCTAGATTGTGAAATTGACAAGTTATCATTTCAAAAGATATCAACGCTCAAAATAGATGTGTGATTCGCGTCACGAGTAAGGTACAATCCCCAAATGCCACGAAGTTGGACGACTGTCCTCGTTTCCATAACAAAACTTAGATTTCAGCCACCAAATAATTAATATACAAATTACTTATTCCACGCGCGGAAATAACACGATATCAAAAGATTTCCTCATAGATCATTGACCACACATCAAATTCCAAAACCTCCACATCACCTTCGAAATCTAGTCCAAAGGTCAACCTCTTCCCCCATTTTCTGTTCCTTATCTACCTAAAAGCTTCGAAACACACATATACAAAGAATTCGCACAATCTCCGTCGGCCGGGCAGATTTGCCGCGCCTGGTTCCAAGTCACCGCGGGTTGTTGGTACAGCTTGTAGGCCCCGTGTCCCCTATGATCACGTAGCCACCCGGCGCCATATGTGCGCAGTTCTCCTTATTGTCAAACTCCACTAGGCCACCCGGCACTTTAGTTCTCGGTAGCCCGGAATCTGGAAGAATGAGTCTCTGTTCGTGAACTTTGCCCATCTCCACCACGACCCCTATATTTCAAGCGTCCGTGCTCGTTGCGCTGACAGTGCGTTAATTCAGCAGCTCCATTGCAAAAAACTAACTGGTGTAGACTTATCACGTTCAATAGTAGCGTGTGACACCATTTAACCCGGGAGTAGGCGCGCCAAATAACTTACGTTAGCAGGCGCGCTATGGTCGAAAAGACCGACGTGTACCAATGTATGTTTTAAGACCTACACAAGTGCATTAACAATAAGTGTCGCTCCGCAACGTAAACAAGTCGAGACTTCCTTCAAATGAGAATCGCTTCACGAAAAAAGTAAACACGGCGGGGGCACTGCCGTGCCCCCAGAACAGTCGAACGCTATGGATCATGTTTCAAAACATACGAAATCATCGGTCGAAAAGACCAACATGCGCCTACTCCCGGGTTAAGGAAAAGAAGGAATAGTGTAGAATTAATTTCGTTTTGTTTAGTAAACAGACGTTACTGAACACGGCTAATAGCTGGTCAAGGGAGGGGGCAATTACTCGATATGATATGATAAGTGTCTTCTGACCGAACACGATAAGACGCAATTAATTTTATCACATGTCAGATTTGTTTCTTTTTTTTTTGGCAGAGTGGCCTGTGAAAGTCCACTGGATATTAACTCGGCAGTGCATAGGTGGGGGTCTGCTGGACTCCCACTCATAGAAAATCTTATCGCCGTCTGTTGTTTCAATAACAATGGGTTTGGCACTCAGTCTAGCTTCCAGATATGATACATTGTTTGCATTCGGAATATCCAAAAAAGGTGTGGTTATTAATATTTTTGCCGCATACTATGCACTAATGTTAATGTTCGTTTAGATCTGCATTATTTGAGTGTTAATAAAGAGTCGTAAACACACAGATTTTTCTACAGTGAGTAAAAAAAGTATTGGCACACTTTTTAAAATCGCATAACTTTTTTAGAATTGATCCAAACGACATGAGTTTTTTTTAGAAGGTAGAAGGATTAGTTTTCTAAGTGACGTATTTCGTAGTTTTGAAAAAAAATTCAATTTGTCGGAATAGCAAAAAGAATAGTAAAGGCCGTTTTTTTCAACTTTTTTTTCTGAGCCTGTAACGAAAATTCAAAAAACCCGTTTGTAGATTTAAGTAAGCTGTATACATGCTGAAAATTTCATCAAAATCGGTTAACGGTGCTCTGAGTTACAAACATTTAATGATCGCACAATAAGTTCGAAAATCGCGAAATACCCGAAATCAAGCGATTTTCGACCTTATTGTGCGATCATTAAACGTTTGTAACTCAGAGCACCGTTAACCGATTTTGATGAAATTTTCAGCATGTATACAGCTTACTTAAATCTACAAACGGGTTTTTTGAATTTTCGTTACAGGCTCAGAAAAAAAAGTTGAAAAAACGGCCTTTACTATTCTTTTTGCTATTCCGACAAATTGAATTTTTTTTCAAAACTCAGAAATACGTCACATAGCAAACTAAACCTTCTACCTTCTAAAAAAAACTCATGTTGTTTGGAGCAATTCTAAAAAAGTTATGCGATTTTAAAAAGTGTGCCAATACTTTTTTTACTCACTGTACATCGTAGATAATCAATATTACTTTTTACTCGGAGCCCAGAAGCACCCTACGTGGATACTTGTGGTTCAAAAGTCCACCTGGGCACTGCCGGATTAAGTAGCCTGATATAATTTTATATCGGGACACTTTCAAGCGACATTTCTTGTCAGGAACACAGAATCTCCTTTGAGTGGATTTTTAAAATTGAGAATGCTGACGTGTCTTAAAGAGAAATTGGAATCGATTAATCTATGAATGTCACTGGATGCTGGTACTACAGTAGAACTTCGATTATCTTCTAATTAACGCGATAAATATAATAATAATGTGTACCTGCAGTGGGGCCACCCTCGGTCAGATTTTGTGCTACATTGCAAAGCACTCCGCTTGAAAAAGCGAGAAAAGTCAGCGTCAGCCACAGTTTGTCCATGGTAACCTACAGAGAGAAGTAATGTCAGAGAAATTAATACGGAGGGAGAATGGTATTAACAAGTATTTTGAGTGGTATGTGCTAGACCAGTGCATTCACTCCACTGCGGGAAACGTTAATTGGCGTTCAATGTACATTGTTGTGGAATACAAACAGGGGATTTCCGCACGGGGTGCACGGGGAATGTTCCACTCTAAGTGTTGTTACGCGAGGCGTTTGAATTTTTAACGATCGAGCGGTGGAGTCTAATTTTGCTCATGCAACACTTAGCGACTTAAAAACTACTATTAATAATTTTGTCATAACCAGGGTTATGGACCAATATTCAGGATTGTTTCGGATACGGCTTTTATCTGAAACCTATACAGGTTTCCGTTCAGGATGTGGCACTTGGGAGAGACTGGTCCGAACAAAATGAGACAGATCTATATAAAACTACCATGTATTACGAAAAAAAAGAGGGAAATCAAAGGGTGGTACAAATAGGGGATTTTACATGGATTGTGCGAAAATATAAACAATACAAGGTTTCAAGAAAATTACAAGCGTACAACTCACTCACGTGAAAACGATAGACGATAATTGATCGAGGGGACATCCCTACAACTAACGCGATGGTTGCATTGATTATCCTTTATACGGGATTTTATACATCGGTAATTAAAGAACAATTTTGAAACAACGAATACGATCAAAGGTTACTATTACACAAATAAGAAAATGTAGGAATGCAATCTCTCTCTCTCTCTCTCTCTCTCTCTCTCTCTCTCTCTCTCTCTCTCTCTCTCTCTCGGGATGGTGAAGCGTAGAATACGTTGATTTAACACAATTTAGAACGAAAACGCGTAGAGATAAAAGACAATTAAGGTATAACACAAAAATATCCTTTTTAAAAAGAAAAATTCGCCTTCATAAATAAAAAGTGTTTGAAAAGGATTTGAACTTTTTGTAGACTATAAAATTTGAATCTCCCGCTTGCCACCGACGACGTCTCGCCTCACGGCGGATATTTATATGTAAGGTTAGCGAGAAGAAGGCACAGTCAGTCGTGAGTTAGAAGCTGACAAGGAGACACGTGAAGGAATTAAAACGTTAGTCTACTGAAACCGTCGTCATCTTTCGTCCTGCCCGTGCCATACTGGCTACTTTCCCTTACTCTGTCCAAATCTCAGTCTTACATATTAAAATTTGAAAAAAATTAGTTTTTTGTTTCAGTTTTGCGGACTTTATTTCGAAAACCTTTTATCGCACGAGAAAAAGTAATAGAACATAAAAGATGCTCCTTGTCTGGATCTACAACATTTGTTTGACATGTTGTTTGATGTCATCAATATCTTGAAGGATAATTATATAAAATCGACTTTTTGAGCTGTTAAATAATTATTTAAATATTCAACGTTCCAGAGGCACCTTTCCTCTTATTCGATCCGGCTCAAACTTTACACAGATTTGTTTTATTATTTGGAACTATTCTTTGGGGTGCCGCGAAGAAAACCTTGAAAATACCAAGAGTAAATAAGAGCCAAACTGGTATACAATCTCTACGGGGAACTGAGTCCTTCTCACGATCACTAATAATTACTCGATGGAACTCTTGCTCAACGACTATTTTAAATAGCGAATGTCCCTCGGAGAGATTGACTGCGCACCACGAGACTTGCTAGCTGACTGCCACGAGCGAACGCAGGGCGGGCATTATAGGCACAGGAGCACTTGAGGTTTGGGACTTTGAACAACGGGTGTTGAATTGCTGACTCGACATTTTGAGCTCACCCTCAGCACTAGAGTTTTTGAAAACTTATCGTTTATAAAACGCATGACAGGTTTCAAGATGCTAAATAAAATTATTACTGTCGAGGAATTTGGTTTGTAAATCATTGACAATTGATTGAGGGAAATTAGAGTCGGTCATTCTCCTTCGCGTTGTTGATTTCACTCTTTCCATGACAGAAAAGAATTGCTCCCATATATAGGCAGAACCAAACGTGTCTAATGTATTCGCGATACACTTAAGCAAATGTGGAAATCTACATGCCGGAAAGTTTTGGTAAAATTCGACGATATCACTTGTTTCGTCAAATATTTTCTTGAGTGCCCGATCAACCTTCAAATCTATTAATTATAATTGTATATGAGTTGGAACTGTTTCGACGTTTACTGAAGACGGTAATTATATTATATCCAGGGACTGTGCTGACTTATCTAAATCTTGGAATCTGTTTGTAAAATCTGGTTTTAAAGTTTCCACTGCTTTTCTACATCTATACATCTATCTTTATTTCATCCGTGAATACAGATGTCAGGTTTTTAAAGTGGCAGAAATTGTTTCCTTGCAATTGTGAGATTCATAAATCGATTTTCATTCGAAATCCGCGAATAGAATCGTAGAAATCTGTTACAGTGTTACCCTTCCCTTGTAAACCTACATTTTATATATTCAAATGATCCGATAGGTCTGACAGAAATGCTAAACTCCATAACCACTTCTTGCCCTGCAATTGAGGAACGTCGTTGTTCATCATGCCCAGGAATACAAAAAGTTCGTCTCCAAAACTGAAAAATATGTTCATCTAGCCAGATTTACATTCATGTCATCTGTAACAACAGATTTTTCTTTGGGGTAATTACGCCTAAAAGTCTGCCCCTCAAATACTTACATGTTTCGTAACAACATTTTTCGTATCACCAATATTTTCGATAATACTCAATTATCATTCAATCGATCTGCGCAATGTATGATAGCCCGCACGCATGTTCTACATTTTTCATATCGCCAATATTTTCGATAATATTCAATTATCATATTATTATCATATTATTCAATTATGGATGTATATATGTAGATCGTACACTGCGATTTTAAAACAAAAACCAAAATTCTTATATTGTACAGGGTGATTTTGGAGCTGCGCCCGACAATGGATGCGGCCTGGTACCCCGTGGCGAGGTCAAGCCCCCGCAGTGCCTCACCAAATTTGATGACTTTCGACCCTCGAAGGAGTTTGAATCCAAAATGGTATTTTTGAATACCATTAAAAAGTGAGAAATGTCTAGGATTTCGGAAATTCTCATCAGATCTTTGCTAAAATGATGCCAATAGATTTCTTATTTTTCGCCGATGACACTAACACCAAGAACGACGTAATTCGGATCATAATGAAGGAAATTCCATGAAAAATCGAATTATATCATTTGAAGCGGACTTCGTTAAAAATAGTCCGATTTACATGAAATTTGGTATGATTTTCATCGGAAAAACATAAGGAATCCATCGGTGTCACTTCCATATCGATACAATAAAGAATAAAGAATGATCTTATTTCTGAAACAGGTATGAATCCTCGGCCGACCCCGGAAAATCGTGATCGAATCCCCGTAGTCGAGGGTGAAATATCCATTACAGCGCATTAAGAAATTCTTTTCTTCATCTTATCGAAAGGGAAGTGACGCCAATGGATTCCTGGCGTTCTCCCGATTAAAATCATACCAAATATCATGCAAATCGAACTACTTTTACACAAGCAATTTGTATTCCTTACGTAAAGGTAGTCCGATTTACATGACATTTGGTATGATTTTCATCGGAAAAACATAAGGAATCCATCAGCACCACTTCCATATCGATACGATAAAGAATAAAGAATTTCTTACTACGCTGAAATGAATATTTCACATTTTCACCCTCGACTGCGGGAGGTCGACCTGAACCGCTACGGTCGGCCGAGGATTCATACCTGTTTCAGAAAAAAATAATTCTTCATTCTTTATCGTATCGATATGCAAGTGGTGCTGATGGATTCCTTATGTTTTTCCGATGAAAATCACACCAAATTTCATATAAATCGGACTATTATTAACGAAGTCAATTTAAAATGATATAAATCAATTTTCATGGAATTTCCCTCATTATGGTCCGGATTACGTCGTTCTTGGTGTCAGTTTCATCGGCGAAGCATAAGGAATCGATTGGTGTCGTTTTCGCAAAGATCTGATGAGAAATGCGGAAATCGAGGATTTCTCACTTATTAATAGACAGTCCAACCCTTTTGAGGGTCGAAAGCAATAAAATTCGGTGAGGCACTGCGGGGGCTTGTCCTCGCCACGGGGTACCAGGCCGCATCCATTGTCGGGCGTAGCTCCAGAATCACCCTGTATTATAGGTATGTTGTTGAGCGTTAGCTCGTTGTCGGACCACCAAGGACGCACAAGGGCGCCTTGTATTTTCAAACCTTCATCTGACAGACACCTGATCTGTCGGTCCGCGCCTCGTAGATCTGGGACAGTGGTAAACTCATAATACAGGAAACGCAGGCGATCAGCCCAAGTCAGGTTCAAGGGTCCCAGGATAGCCGTGACAATAAACAGACGGCCTCGCGACAACCATCTCACGGATACACCAACACTTTCATCAGGACTTACCTTTCCTATAGTTAGTTACCACCTACAACCAGACCATTTTCGCCAATAGACAGCGTTTCCTACGACTGCGTTACTAAAACTTCACTTCTAAAGGGAATCTTCGACTTTGCTTTGTAGCCTGCGAGAGAGTCCCAAATCAGTCCAAGTGTATACCTCGCACGAGTAACTTGGAGGGACTCATACAACTCAGTGTTAATTGCCATAGTCACCTTTGTTCAAGTTTAGTTATTTAAATACAGTTTCATTGTTATTGTTAATGTGCGGTGCCTCAGTTTATTCAAGTACAACATTCAAGAGAATCGAAACTTAATTTTCAAACCGCCGCCATTTGCTTAATTTTCAATATTTTTTTATGATTCTGGTAGGGATGATAGCCAAAGGCATACAAATAAAGAATCTCTTTACATTTTCTGTTTCTGATCACTAGAACGAGCCCAATCATGGTCACCGTGACCCCATGCTTTCTTTCCACCATTATTTTAAAGCAGTCAGCTGCGTTTGATTTTAATTTTTTTTCTATTGACGAAATTTGTAAAGATAGTTCAAATATCAATAAGCATGTAGCAATAGACTAAATAATAATAAAATCTATGGGTAAAAAAATTTCGAAATACCGCGACGAAAACGCCTCGTCAGACCAGAATACCCCCCTAAAGTGTGCTCTTGTCTGGAAATAAAAAGAGATGTGAAATTAACTAATACCCTATACGAACAATTAAATAAAGACATGTATAAAGACTTCCTGTAGTGTTACGTGCTTTGTTAAAATTTCTTCAGCTGTGACGTTTTCCTATCGCAAGCTCTTTTTAGCCAAGCTGGTATTGTTTTGACGTAAGACTATGTCTAACAAGTCATGGAGTAGTACGGCCGACCGCCTGTGACGAAAATATGTTATAGGGTAAGTCCGGTATAGTTCGACCACTTTTTGGAAAAGAAATTGTAGCATCGTTGTTTTTCACATTTTTGTCGTTTTGTGCAGATTAAAGTAAAGTCCAAGCAATTTAGAGTAGGGTAGACCAGGGCGAATCGAATCACAGGGCGAATCGGATCAAAATAAGAATTTAGTCCATATTTCTTACATCGCGATAGAAATGAGCATGCCGGTCGTTCGTAGTACATCGCCCCTCTCCCCCGCACCAACCGCAATAGCCTGACAATTATTTTAAGTCATTGTTTAGAGCTGGCATTAGAGCTCTTACTTTTTGACCCGTCGGGTACCCGTCTACCCGAAAAAACTTCAATCCATTAAACGTGGTATTGCTCGATCATTTTTGGCTAACATCAAACAATACCGCAGACAATACAACATTCAATTGCTTGAAGTTGTTCCGGGTAACCGGGTACCCGACGGGTCAAAAAGTAAGAGCTCTAGCTGGCATACGGTTTCAGTCAGATGGACGCGCGCGAATGTTACAATTTTGGTCCGAATCTCACCTACGTAATCTGCAATTTCGTATTTAAAACAAAGAGCAAGCTTGAAAATTCAAATGTGCTTATAGTTATTAGTTTACCCGGTGTCCAAGTTTAGTATTTGATGTATTTTAGACTATTATATCATAATATGTTTAAGAAATTTACAATCTTTGAAATACTTATATACATATACAGGGTGTCGACATGTAATTGGCGTCGAGATGCTACCACGTCTCTATATCGATATATTATGGTCTAATGTCGACGCTAACATGTATGCAGACTTAGGTGTGTTCACGGTGACAGAGAGAGTGGGAACCACGACTGAAGTAGTTTCCTGACTTAGGGCATGTTTTCAATTAAATACTCGAGAACTCAATAATTTAAAATCCTACATTATCTACTCATGTATCTCACAGTTAGGTACTCAAACCCTCAATCACCTAATACACACTGAAAATCGATTATCACTCAAGAACAAAAATTCCAGATAAGTTGCAACAGCGATATATTTATTGTAATCATCGAATAATGTGGAAGTTTCCACACAATCTCCTTGAAGCTTCAGGTATTCATCCTGGGTAGTTTCCATCGAAGATAGTCGCCAGTACTTCAGCATAGGTAAATCTTACAGAAGTAAGACCGCCAATGGTCGCACGCGAGGTTCGTAAAAGCACCCGAATGTACGAGGGCCCCGCAGTCTTCGTTGCCGTCCGGATAGCTAGGCTTACCCGGTGACCAATACTCCACGCCAGTCGATGCCAACGATTCGCCTGTCAAAGTCACCCAATGGCCGCGCTCGAACAGATCGTGAATACCTATCCAAGCCTCCGCGATATTCTCTTTTTGCAACCTAGCCACCAGCAGTATGCCCTCCAATTGCGAGTTTATGACGGCCAAATCACCTAATAAACAATGGGGAATCCTCTAATAAACCCTGTAGCATGAACGTCCGATACCACCTCGATCGGATTTGCGGGTGCAGAGGTTCGAATTAAATTACACTTGGCATTTCGTTCATGGGGGTGCTGTAAGGAAATTTGTACGGTGGGGAATTAAAGGTGGGAGACATTTTGGGCTTGGAAGATGATTAAGTATTGAGAAGAAGAGGAATCTGGGTGCTCCGGGGGAGTTTAAGTTTTGGCTAAGTCAAAAGAGGAAATTGGCTGATCTGAAGGTGGGTGATTAGTGACCACGTGGATCGCAAAACTCAGATTTCGAAATGGCTAAAGATAACCCTTGGAGGTTATCAGTCATATCGAAATAATGCATGCTCATCACTTGGATCGCGATCACTCGATTTCGCGGATCGAAGAGATATCAGTGTCAACAATGTATCAGTTATTTGCGTGACGAGTAAGTCAGAGGTCAGAGACAACCCGGCCGTTTCGCTGTCGTAAATTATATTATTAACCACTAGTTTTTTAGCCAGGCATTACTGTCCTCTATGTGTAATAGGATGCCTAAGGTAAGAACAATTTTTTGAAAACCCCCCTGGAAACAATTTTCGCTGCGAAATTCGAACTTTTAAAACTTTTGGGTACCACAACGGTACCTGTCTAAGTGGTCACCTGAAGGGCATTTCGAAGGACCTAAGTCACATACGTGTTCAGATTCATTGCCTGGCGCCACTTGAGATACCTCCCCTGGAAACGAAATAATTCCCGATATTATTACGGCAACTAATATGTGACAAAGACCTCGAAACAAGGAATTTTGTGGAGCATACCTACTCACTCTTACAACAGCGCTTTTTCGTTTGCCTCCATGAGAGCCTAAATGAAGGGCGCATTTAGACACGAAGTTACCCTCGGCTACGAAAGAGAGAAAGCATGATAGGTGCTTTGTCTTGCTTCGTCTTTCAGCTAGAGCTCGAGCTCGACCCGCGACTCGAGCCTACATGTACAATGCGGTAGCCGCTTCGACATTGTACATGATACCTGTTTTAGGCCACAGGTACTACCTATTATCGAATTTTCTAGGTTTTGGATTTTTTACGGCATTTTTAGGTGCCGAGGAAACTTCATGCTGAATCTGAACCTTGTAGGTCATTGGGAAGTACGAATAAAGCCTCTGGGCAGATTTTGCTAACAAACGAACATCCACCTTAAGGGGAGGTTCTGATCTAAATGTCGATTTTTTTTTATTTCATTTGTCGAATGTTCAACCTTTTAGGAAAACGTGTTTAAAAGGATTTGTTGAAATTCGTAAAATTCCCGAAGTTATAGGCATTTGAGTAGCGGCAAATGCATGGGCAACAACCGTCCACTCCGGCGCTCACGTAAAACTTTAAATGCGTTTTTCTCGAAACAGTGTTCTCAAAACGGTGGGGCCTGTATCTTCAAAAGTTATTATCCGATTCGACTGAAACTTTTTTTATTTTGAAGAATATACTTCTGGTTAGAGGGAAACTAGAAAAAATTACAAAAAATTGACAAATTAATAATTTTTAAAGGCGTTGAAAGGATGAAAAATACATGGAAAAGTGATTTCAAGCTTGAAGTGTTGTTATTCTCTCAAAAATGTAATTTTTGTAATTTTTTCTAGCCCCCCCCCCCTAGCCAGAAGTATATTCTTCAAAATAAAAAAAGTTTCAGTCGAATCGGATAATAACTTTTGGAGATACAGGTCCCACCGATTTGGATCAATTTTTTTACGCCTTGACTTTAACGACTCCCCAGGGCTGTCTGCAATGATTAATTATAAAACAAAAAATATATTTCTATAATTTCAGACATCCTTAATACAATGCAAAAAGTCCCATTAAATTATATATAGTAGTTTTCCTTTAATTAATTCCTAAATATCACCTATTTTTTTGGGCTCTAGACCAGAACCTCCCCTTAAGCGTCTTATTATATAGGATACTTTAGATAGCGAAATGGACAAGTTATCATTTGAAGTAGAGCTCTTACTTTTTGACCCGTCGGGTACCCGTCTACCCGAAAAAACTTCAATCCATTAAATGTGGTATTGCTCGATCATTTTTGGCTAACATCAAACAATACCAAAGACAATACAACATTCAATTGCTTGAAGTTGTTCCGGGTAACCGGGTACCCGACGGGTCAAAAAGTAAGAGCTCTAATTTGAAGAGATATCAACGCTCAAAACAAATGTGTAATTCGCGTCACAAGTAAGGTACAATCCCCAAATGCCACGAAGTTGGGCGACTGTCCTCGTTTCCATAAGAAAACGTAGATTTCAGCGACCCAAAATTAATATAGAAATTACTTATTCCACGAGCGAAAATAACACGATATCAAATGATTTCCTCATAAATCATTGACCACACATCAAATTACAAAACCTCCACATCACACTTGAAATCTAGTCCCAAGGTCAACTCCTTCCCCATTTTCTGTTCCTTATCCACCTAAAAGACCACGAAACCCACATATACAAATAATTCGCATCACCTCCGTCGGCCATGCAGATTTGCCGCGCCTGGTTCCAAGTCACCGCGGGTTGTTTGTACAGCTTGTGGGCCCCCATGACACGATTCACCACCGAATAGTCACCCGGCGCATTTTGCATGCAGGATTTGCCCTGCCTATTGTAAAACTTCACATGGCCACCTAGCACTTTAGTTCCCGGCGGCACGGAATCTGGAAGAATGAGTCCCTCTTCGTGAACTTTGCCCATCTCCACCACGACCCCTATATTTCAAGCGTCCGTGCTCGTTGCGCTGACAGTGCGTTAATTCAGCAGCTCCATTGCAAAAAACGAACTGGTGTAGACTTATCACGTTCAATAGTAGCGTGTGATACCATTTAAGGAAAAGAAGGAGTAGTGTAGAATGAATTTCGTTTTGTTTAGTAAACAGACGTTACTGAACACGGCTAATAGCTGGTCAAGGGAGGGGGCAATTACTCGATATGATATGATAAGTGTCTTCTGACCGAACACGATAAGACGCAATTAATTTTATCGGATGTCAGATTTGTTTCTTTTTTTTTGGCACAGTGGCCTGTGAAAGTCCACTGGATATTAACTCGGCAGTGCATAGGTGGGGGTCTGCTGGACTCCCACTCATAGAAAATCTTATCGCCGTCTGTTGTTTCAATAACAATGGGTTTGGCACTCAGTCTAGCTTCCAGATATGATACATTGTTTGCATTCTGAATATCCAAAAAAGGTGTGGTTATTAATATTTTTGCCGCATACTATGCACTAATGTTAATGTTCGTTTAGATCTGCATTATTTGAGTGTTAATAAAGAGTCGTAAACACACAGATTTTTCTATATCGTAGTTAATCAATATTTTTTTTACTCGGAGCCCAGAAGCACCCTACGTGGATACTTGTGGTTCAAAAGTCCACCTGGGCACTGCCGGATTAAGTAGCCTGATATAATTTTATATCGGGACACTTTCAAGCGAAATTTCTTGTCAGGAACACAGAATCTTCTTTGAATGGATTTTTAAAATTGAGAATGCTGACGTGTCTTAAAGAGAAATTGGAATCGATTAATCTATGAATGTCACTGGATGCTGGTACTACAGTAGAACTTCGATTATCTTCTAATTAACGCGATAAATATAATAATAACGTGTACCTGCAGTGGGACCCCCCTCGGTCAGATTTTGTGCTACATTACAAAGCACTCCGCTTGAAAAAGCGAGGAGAGTCAGCGTCAACAGCAGTTTGTCCATGGTAACCTATAGACGGAAGTAATGTCAGAGAAATTAAGACGGAGGGAGAATGGTATTAACACTTCAGCAATGGCACCGAATTTAACAATTTCCCCACGCGGACATATCTGCGATATATTTGCGAAATTCGGTCCCAAATTTTCAGGAAACATTCATCACATATCAAACACTGAAAATATCCTGAAAAAATCGATCTTTTTGGCATATCTCGGTATATGGCCACCCTTAAATGATTAAAAAATAGTCCCCGAAAATGCAAATTAAAATATTTTTTTCGCCTTCATAAATAAAAAGTGTTCGAGAAAGAAAAGCTCAAAAGCTGTCATAATTTGAAAAAATTTGTATTTCGTTTCAGTTTTCGGACCTGTTCGAAAACCGTTTGTCGCTCGAGAAAAAGTAAAACAACATAAAAGATGCTCCCTGTCTGGATCTACAACTTTTGTTTGACATGTTGGTTCATGTCATCAGTAACTTGGGGGATAATTATATAAAATCGACTTTGTGAGCTGCTAAATAATTATTTAAATGATCAACGACCCAGGGGCACCTTCTCCCCTGATCCGATCAGGCTTAAACTTTACACAGATTTTGTTTTTATCATTTCGATCTATTCTTGCCGCGAAGAAAATCTTGAAAAAAAATGTCACCTAGAGTAAATAAGAGTCAACCTAGTATACAGTATCTACAAGGAACTGAGTCCTTTTCACGATCACTAATACCTACACGATGGAACTCTTGCTCAACGACTATTTTAAATAGCGAATGTCCCTCGGAGAGATTGACTGCGCACCACGAGATTTGCTATCTGACTGCTACGAGCGAACGCAGGGCAGGTATTATAGGCACAGGAGCATTTAGGACTTGGGACTTTGAACAACGGGTGTTGAATTGCTGACACCACATTTTGGGGTCACGCCTAGCACTCGAGTTTTTGAAAACTTATCGCATCCAGCGTTTCAACTAGGCCACGTAGCGTCGCACGATCGTTATCGGTATCACGAATGCAAAATGTTGTGGCGTGACAGGTTTTAAGGAGCTAAATAAAATTATTACTGTCGAGGAATTCGGTTTGCGAATCATTGACAATTGATTGAAGGAAATTAGAGTTGGTCATTCTCGCTTGCGTTGTTGATTTTACTCTTTTCATGACAAAAAAGAATTGCTCGCATATATAGGTAGAACCAAACGTGGCTAATGTATTCGCGATACACTTATGCAAATGTGGAAATCTACATGCCGGAAAGTTTTGGTAAAATTCGACGATATCACTTGTTTCGTCAAATATTTTCTTGAGCGCCCGATCAACCTTTAAATCTATTAATTATAATTGTATATGAGGTGAAACTCTTTCGACGTTTACTGAAAACGGTGATGATACTATATCCAGAGACTGTTCTGACTTATCTCAATTTTGAGATCTGTTTGCAAAATCTTGTTTTAAAGTTTCCACTGCGTTTCTATATCTATAAGTATACGGACAGCAATCAAGAGACACGGTAGCAGGTAGTGTCTTGCGCCAAGTTTACGCGCAGCGTAATTGATTATCGAATCTCTATAATGGCTGATCTGATTAATTTTTTAATAATCTCAATCGATAGCTTGAGCACCGGTCTCCCCTAGTTAGTATTGCGAGTTTTCGTGAAAATAAATGTGTAATGTAGAACACTTGCAGAAAGCCCTTCTTAGACGCCATCTCTTACTGATCGAAGTAAGAGATCACCATCGACGACACAGCCAATTTCTTTGCTGGTTTTGCAACTATTAAAAGTTTTTTCATAGGGCCAGAATTTTAGTATTACATATATATACAATATTGTCTCCGTATGTGCTCGCTGGTCGGGATCGGCGTTGAGCTCCTATCGTGAACAGATCCTTAATTCCGAGTGTTCGTTTCTCGCTTCTTTCTGGCCGAAGGGGGGAGCGAGATGGAATGCTTTGCGTGCGCGACGGGTGCGAGCACTCAGATGTAATCGTGACTGCTCGACGCATGCGCGCCTCGGTCAAATCCAGGCACGGCACGAATCTTTTTTGTGCCCTAACAGAGCTTGCCAAATTCCGCCATTTATTATAATACATTTACTTGAGCTTCTTCATGACCTGACTCTTAATTTTTACTCGTATTTTAAAACCGTTGTAGTATATTTGTAGTATTTAATTTCAAAATTTATTTTCAACAATGCCAACAATGAAAAGGCCATTTTGCGCCTCTTGTCAACCATACGCCTTAGCAGTTGCCTTCTTTTACAGAGTAAAGTCATAAATAATCTCAAATAAACCCTAGTAGCATTTGTTGTTGACATACAGTTGGGCCACGCACATAATATTCGTTGGCCAACAGTTAGATTTGGCACTTTTTTTTCAGGTTGGGCCAACAACAGATGGCCAATGTAGGCTCTCCTACTGTTGCCCAATTATTTATATTCTTTGCAACAGACGTCTTAAAGACGTCCAGAAGGTGTCTTAAAGATCTTCAAAAGAAGTTGTAAACACGTTTTTTTCAGGACTGGTTTAAGAAAAAAAAAAATCGCGGGTGAGGAAGGATCAAACCCAAACTTCCCGCTTACGAAGCAACCACTGTTCACACTTACCCAACACATTTCCTTGAAAACACTTCTAATTTCTAGGTACATAACGAGTATTAGTAGTTTATAAAAACTGTGCAGTGACGCGAAATATTCTACAAAATATCATCATTCGACCTTTAGACTCATTCCTTAAAATTTCACATTCGTCTCAATTATTTATGTATTCACATACATAAATACATTACGTATTTATAAATAAGAAAAGAAAAATCACAACTTGGAATATAATAACAGGGAATATAATAAAATTTTCTGACGTTTATGAGATGTCATTTAATCATCGTTGAAAATTTTTTGTTAATTAACCAACCATAGTAATTGTAGGCCCGACTTTGAATATTCGTAGGCACACTGTTGTAACTTTTTGTTAATTAACCAACCATAATAATTGTAGGCCCAACATTGAATATTCGTTGGTACATTGTCGTAATTTTTTTGCCGTAGGCTCTATGTTGGGAATTTGTAGGCAAAAACACTAACTATATCCCAACTAATTCCAACTGTTGGCTACCGTTGGCCAACCAGAAATGCTACTAGGGAATGTAATATAATAAAGGGCGCAATTTGACAAGTTCGCCTAGGGCGCAAAAAAGACTTGAGCCGTGGCTGCGTCAAGATTTTGCGAAGAGGTTCCCGTGCTCACCGTAAGTGCTTGCGACCATCGCGCACGCCCGTCGCGCACGCAAAGGACGGAGTGTCACAGCGCCCGAAAGACGGAGCGAGACAAAACATTAACGCGTCGTCTGTCTCGTACCGTCCTCGCTTTCAGTGGCTCTCGCTCGCTCTTGTCCCATCTCGGTCTCGCCTTCGCCGGACAAGCGTGAGACAGAAGTGGTGGGGACAGAGACAAGCCCGTATCGTGTGCACCAAACCGAGCACATACGGAGACAATACTGTATATCATTTTACTTTAAAAGTCAGGGTTCATTATTTAGTTCCAATTTTGTCTGATGCAATTAAATTTTTGATCACCCCAATCACGCATAGTTACGTTCGGACCAGTGTTGGACACCGTGGACAAGTTCCAGAAATGTATAAAAATTTACGAAAATGCAATTTAATCATTATTATTGCAATTCTTCGTATAAAATGTTTGCACCATTATTAATAATTATTCAAAAATTATTCGCAGGGAAAGGTATAAGCTTACTTGTATATATGATCTAACAAAAATCTGATATAGTAACCACCATTTTCAATTCTCTCACGACTCGGCCACGAGTGGCGTCACCTTTCCCCCCGTTATCTTCGCTTCACTTTGACTCGTAGCTTCGTATAGAGCAGCCCGGGTCTATAAGTAGGGGAAGTAGAGGCAAAACCAGGACGTTAAGGATAAACGCTTATAACTTTGACAATATTAATGTAAAAAAGAAATTGAAATTAGGATTCATTAGAATAAACTCTTTATTAAATAATAATATATATCCATTTTTTTAATCCAATAACAAATAAAAAAATTACGATTAAAAATATGGTTCGTTTTTACGAACCATACTAAAAACTGGACTTAGCACCTATAACGACGGGATTCGTCCAATTCTTCAGTCCCCCAACCAATGCAGCCTTCGTGAGCCCACTTACAACAAGCTATACACTGCACCCAACCTTCATTCAATTTGGATGAACCATAGAATTCTTGGACATAAATGCAAATGTCTTCGCCGTCTTCATCACCACTGTTATCATTATCTTTCCGTATTTTGTTTAATTTTGTGGTCTTCTTTCCCTTTAGTTGTAGTCCTTTATTAAGATTTAGTTTAATGTTGATAACTTCCTCTTTTTCGTCTCTTTGTTATACACATTTTGTCCAAAACCAGGTACCCGGTTTTACCCCGTACGGTTTTGCCCCAGCATACAATTTTGTAAATATTACGAATTATCAACAATACCATAGACAAATAAACTGTCTTAGTTATTTACACATTAATATGCAACAACTAACATAATTCACACAAAAAAAAGTACTTACCTGAATACTGTCAAAAGTGTCGAAGTTTCTTAACTATCGAAAATGAGATCAGAGCCTTCAAAAACACACAAGTCGGTATAACTTTACTAAGCACGTTTGTAACACGATCATCTTTTGTTGACGAAGTAATGGATATACCGACAATATGTCGCTGCAACGATGCGCGAAAATTTAAGGCCGTTGTAAAAATAATAGCACGTCCCGGTTTTACCCAGGTACCCGGTTTTGTCCTAATTTCCCCTATATATTATGGTCTAATGTCGACGCTAACATATATGTAGAATTAGGCATGTTCACGGTGAAAGAGAGAGCAGGAACCACGATTTAAGCAGTTTCCTGACTTAGGGCATGTTTTCAATTAAGGTCGTGAATCTTCAAAGGATTTGAGGACAGTAATTTCTGAAATTTTAAATTTTTAAACGAAGGTACATTGAACATTGAGTAGTGAACAGGGTATCCAAACTTAGAGGGAATACTCAATTATTTCAAATCCTACATTATCTACTCATGTAACTCACAGTGAGGTGCTTAAACACTCAATCACCTAATACACACCGAAAATCGATTATCACTCAAGAACAAATATTCCAGATACGTTGCAACAGCGATATATTTTATTGTAATCATCGAACAATGTCGAAGTTTCCCACACAATTTCCTTGAAGCTTCAGGTACTCATCCTGGGCAATTTCCACCCAAGATAGTCGCCGGTACTTCAGCATAGCTTAATCTTACAGAAGTAAGACCGCCAATGGTCGCACGCGAGGTTCTTCAATCCACCCGAATATTGGAGAGAACCGCAGTCTTCGTTGCCGTCTGTATATTTAGGCTGACCTGGTAACCAATGATCGTAGCCAGCCTGTGCCAACGATTCGCCTGTCAAAGTCACCCAGTGGCCGTGCTCGAACTGATCGTGAATACCTATCCAAGCCTCCTGGATATTCGCCTTTTTTATCAAACTCGTCAGATATTGGCCCTCCAATGGTGAGTTAATGACAGCCAATTGACCTAATCAACAATTTGGAATCTTCTAATAAACCCTGTAGCATGAACGTCCGATACCTCGATCGGATTTGCGGGTGCAGAGGTTCGAATTAAGTTACACTTGGCATTTCCTTCGTGGGGGTGCTGTAAGGAAATTTGAACGGTGGGGAATTAAAGGAGAGAGACATTTTGGGCTTGGATGATGATTAAGTATTGAGAAAAAGAGGAATCTGGGTGCTCCGGGGGAGTTTAAGTTTGACCTAAGTCGAAAGAGGAAATTGGCTGATCTGAAATGGCTAAAGATAATGCTTGGTGGTTATCAATGATATCCAAATAATGAATTTACATCACTTGGATCACGATTCTTCCATTTCGCGGTACAAACAGATATCAGTGTCAACGATGTATCAGTTATTTGTGTGATAACTAAGTCAGATGTCCGAGGCAACACAGATGTTTCGGTGTAATAAATTATATTATTAACCACTAGTTTCTTAACTGGTCATTAATATCCTATATGTGTAATAGGACGCCTGAGGTAACGGCAATTTTTGTTGAAAACCCTCCTGGAAACATTTTTCGCTGCGAAATTTTCTACAACTTTTGGGTACCAGAAGGGTACCTCTAATTGGTCACCTGAAGGGTATTTCGAGGGGCCTAAGTCACATACGTGCCCAGACTCACTGACCGGTGAGACTTGAGACACCTCTCTTGGAAACGAAATAATTCCCGATATTATTACTACAACTAATATGTGCCAAAGATCCCAAAACAAAGAACTTTGTGGAGCCTACCTGCTCACTATTACAACAGCGCTTTTTCGTTTGCCTTCATGAGAGTCCAAATAAAGGGCACATTTAGACATGAAGTTAACCTCGGCTACGAAAGAGAGAAAGCGTGATAGGTACTTTGTCTCGCTTCGTCTTTCAGTTCAAACACGAGCTCGATCCGCGTGCGGGCCTAACATGTACAATGCGCTAGCGGCTTCTACATTGTAAATGATACCTGTTTTAGGCCACAAGTACTACCCATTATCGAATTTTCCAAGATTCTGGATTTTTTACGGCATCTTTGGTTGCCGAGGAAACTTTATGCTGAATCTGAACCTTGTAGGTCATCGAGAAATACGAAAAAAGCCTCTGGGCAGATTTTGCTAACAAACGAACATTCACCTTAAGCGTCTTATTATATAGGATAGGTACTCCAGATTGTGAAATTCACAAGTTTTCATTTCAAGAGATACCTATGAACGCTCAAAGCAAATGTGTAATTCGCGTCACGAGTAAGGCACAATCCCTAAGTGTCACGAAGTTGGGCGACTTTGTCCTCGTTTCCATAAGAAAACTTCGATTTCAACCACCAAAAAATTAATATAGAAATTAATTATTCCACTAGGGAAAATAACACGATATCAAATGATTTCCTCATAGATCATTGACAACACATGAAATTACAAAACCTCCACATCACATTCGAAATCTAGTCCCAAGCTTAACCCCTTCCCCCATTTTCTGTTCCTCATCCACCTAAAAGACTTCGAAACCCACATATAGAAATAATTCACATCACCTCCTTCGGCCGTGCAGATTTGTCGCGCCTGGTTCCAAGTCACCGCGGGTTGGTGGAACAACTTGACGGCCGCTCCTCCGAAAATGCGCAAGTAGTCATTCGGCGCCTTATGCATACAGCCCACACTATAGTCAAACTCCACTAGGCCACCCGGCACTTTAGTTCTCGGCAGCCCGGAATCTGGAAGCATGAGTCCCTCTACGTGAACTTTGCGCATCTCCACCACGACCCCTATATTTCAAGCGTCCGTGCTCGTTGCGCTGACAGTGCGTTAATTCAGCAGCTCCATTGCAAAAAACGAACTGGTGTAGACTTACCACTTTCAATAGTCGCGTGCGACACGATTCGAGGAAAAGAAGGAGTAGTGTAAAATTAATTTCGTTTTGTTTAGGAAAGATACGTCACTGAACACGAGTAATTACTGGTCAAGGGAGAGGGCAATTACTCTATAAGATATAATAAGTGAATCTTCTAATTGAACACGATAAGCCACAATTAATTTTATCAGAGCTCAGATTTCTTTCTCTGTTTTTTTTGCAGAGTGGCCTGTGAAAGTCCACTGGATAAGGGTCTGGGCCCCTACTCTGTAAGAGCCAACTGGCCATAAGAGTTCCAAAAATAGTTGTAATGTATGCTTTTGCTATCGTTTTATAACATGTAAAAATTTATTGTAGGCATAAATAAAATGTTTTTTGGAAAAAAAGGGTCTGGGCCCTCAGTCGTAGAAAATCTTATCGCTGTCTGTTGTTTCTGTAGCAATGGGTTTGGCACTCAGTCTAGCTTTCAGATACATTGTTTGCATTCAGAATATCAAAAAAATGTATGTTTTTTAATATTTTTGCCGTATACTATGCAGTAATGTTAATGTTCGTTTATATCTACATTATTTTAGTGTTAATAAAGAGTCGTGAACACACAGATTTTTCTATATCGTGGTCAATCTATATTACTTTTTACTCGGGGCTCAGGAGCACCCCACGTGGATACTTGTGTTTCAAAAGACCACCTGGACACTGCCGCGTTAAGTAGCCTGATAATTTTATATTGGGACACTTTGAGCAAAACTTTTTGTCAGGAACACAGAATCTTTTTTTAATGGATTTTTAAAATTGAGAATGCTGACGTGTTTTAAAGAGAAATTGAAATAGAATAATTTATAAATGTCACTGAATGCTGGTAGTACAGTAGAACTTCGATTATCTTCTAACTAACGCGATAAATATAATAATAACTCGTACCCGCAGTGGGGCCACCCTCGGTCAGATTTTGTGCTGCATTGCAGAGCACACCGCTTGAAAAAGCGACAAGAGTCAGCGTCAGCAACAGTTTGTCCATGGTAACCTACAGACAGAAGTAATGTCAGAGAAATTAATATGGAGGAAGATTGGTATTAACTGGTACTTTGAGTGCTAAGTGCTCGATCAGTGCATTCACTCCACTGCAGGGAACGCTCATTGGCGTTCAATGTACATTGCTGTGGAATATGAACATCCACTTGAAAACCACGTAAACGTACAAAGCTTTCGTTTTTATGATTTAAAAAGTATTTATTTATGTAAAAAACTATATATATATATATACACACACACACACATATATATATATATATATATATAGTTTTTTACAGAAATAAATACTTTTTAAATCATATATATATATATATATATGTGTTTTAGGTGTAACTATTACAAATAAAATATAACAAAAATATATATTATAGACATAAGAAAAAATATTTTACGAGATAACATAAAATTTACTGAAAGTAATCAAATACACATGGATTTTTACATGAATAGTGAATATCAACACATGCATGGAGATTTTTTTAGTTTTTAGTGCGTTTTAAATAAAATTGTTTAACTTAAACAATATTTATATAAAATCGACTTTTTGAGCTGTTAAATAATTATTTAAATATTCAACGACCCAGGGGCACCTTTTCTCCTTATCCGATCGGGCTCAAACTTTACACAGATTTTTCTTTGATTATTTGGAACTAATCTGAAGGGGGCCGCGAAGAAAATCTTGAAAATAAATTTCACCAATAATAAATACAATCCACCCTAATATATAATCTCTACGGGGAACTAAATCTTTTCCGCGGTCACTAATACGTACTCGATTGGAACTCTTGCTCAACGACTATTTTAAATAGCGAATGTCCCTCGGAGATATTGACTGCGCACCACTAGATTTGCTAGCTGACTGCCACGAGCGAACGCAGGGCAGGTATTATATACACAGGAGCATTTGGGATTTGGGACTTTGAACAACGGGTGTTGAATTGCTGACACCACATTTTGAGGTCACCGCTTAGCACTCGAGTTTTTGAAAACTTATCGTATTCAGCGTTTCGACTAAGTCACGTAGCGCCCCAAGATCGTTATCGGTATCAGGAAAGAAAAATGTCTTAGCGTGACAGGTTTTAAGGACCTAAATAAAATTATTACTGTCGAGGAATTCGGTTTGCGAATCATTCACAATTGATTGAGGTAAATTAGAATCGGTCATTCTCCCTTGCGTTGTTGATTTTACTCTTTTCATGACAAAAAATAATTGCTCGCATATATAGATAGAACCAAACGTGGCTAATGTATTCGCGATACACTTATGCAAATGTGAAAATCGACATACCGGAAAGTTTTTGTAAAATTCGGTGATATCACTTGTTTCGTCAATTTTTTTCTCGATTGTTCGGTCAACTTTTAAATCTATTAATTCTAGTTGTAAATCAGGTGGAACTATTTCGACGTTTAGTGAAAACGGTGATGATACTATATCCAGAGACTATTCTAACTTATCTAAATCTCGGAATCTGTTTGTAAAATCTTGTTTTAAGTGTCACTGCTTTTCTATATCTATACATCTATCTTTATTTCATCCGTGAGTACAGATGTCAGTTTTTTAAAGTGGCAGAAATTGTTTCCTTGCAATTGTGAGATTCATAAATCGATTTTCATTCGAAATCCGCGAATAGAATCGTAGAAATCTGTTACAGTGTTACCCTTCCCTTGTAAACCTACATTTTATACATTCAAATGATCCGATAGGTCTGACAGAAATGCTAAACTCCATAACCACTTCTTGCCCTACGATTGAGGAACGTCGTTCTTCATCATACCCAGGAATACAAAAAGTTCGTCTCCAAAACTAAAGAATATGTTTATCTAGCCAGATTTACATTCATGTCATCTGTAACAACAGATTTTTCTTTGGGGTAATTACGCCTAAAAGTCCACCCCTCAAATACTTACATGTTTCGTAACAACATTTTTCATATCAACAATATTTTCGATAATACTCAATTATCATTCAATCGATCTGTGCAATGTGTGATAGCCCGCACGTATGACCTACATTTTTCATATCGCCAATATTTTCGATAATATTCAATTATCATATTATTATCATATTATTCAATTATGGATGTATATATGTAGATCGTACATTGCGATTTTAAAAGAAAAACCAAAATTCTTATACATATTGTACAGGGTGATTCTGGAGCTACGCCCGACAATGGATGCGGCCTGGCACCCCGTGGCGAGGACAACTCCCCGCAGTGCCTCACTAAATTGCATAATCACTTCTTGTCTTGCAATTGCGGAACGTCGTGGTTTATCGCGCATTATACACAATTCCCCGATTCGAACCAAAGTTCGTAGTACTAGAGCGCTTCGAACCGCTTCGAATCTGTCTTGAATATCGGACGACTTCGAAGCTCCGAACATGATTCGAAGCTTAAAGTTCTTGAACGTCTTGATAAGTCTTGTAAGTCTTGAAAGTCTTGAAAGCCTTGATCGTCTTGGTCCAAGACTTTCAGGACCTATCAAGACTCAAGACTATGCGTCAAGTTATATATATACACTGTCACGTCCCGCGACGTAAAGTCTACTACTCACTAACCTTTAATTATGTACATTTACTATTTCGTACTTTGGTATATTATAACCACCTTGTATACAACATATCGCCGATAAGGCATTGTAATCCGTAATCTACGATAAGAAGAAATCAAGTCAAGAATCGACGAACGGCAACAGTGAGCAGGAGGACCAGCACGAATGAGGTAGCCGGACACCTACTAGCTGCACACCAGCCAGCCAATCGCGCGCACACCAAGGGGACCAGTGGACCCCAGCTGATGGGTCAGAGGCCCCTTCCGCCAGCGGAGTCAACACCTTCGCGAAGCATGCGCTCCTGATCATCGCTAGAAGTTTGCTCTCCCATTATTTCCCGTAATTCGAGCTCCAATACGGAACCAATGTAGGGTAAATCCGGGAGACGCGGTCGACCTAATATAAAATGGCTATTAAAACTAATACAGATATTACTTGTTTTATCAGAACAAAACTAATATGGTCAGAATTTCATGCTGATTCAGAAAAACTGGTCGATATTTGCTTTATGGCAATATTTACTGTAAATCTGGTCGAAAACTGAAGTCATGACATCTGACCACCTCTCCCGAGCTGCCGGGAGAACTGGTTTTCGTCGTAGGCAGAGACCACGCACATAATTGAGACCAATTATTCATGGAAAAATAACAAAGAAGAAAGCAAAATTATTTATGAGTTAATACAACTAAAGATTCATTGATATTTAATTTGTTTACGCTAAACAAGCAGAGAACACAAAAGAAAAAGTGAACTACCTACCGGCGATTAGCAAGGCAAATGAATACAAAACTGAGTAAATGAAATAATTAAACAAAAATAATAAAAAAAATCATAACTCGACCATCTCTCCTTTCTGCAGCGAGAGATGGTCTTTTCGTTAGTTTCGAGAGGAAGCGTTAATATGACCAAATGCTTTGACTGCATTGTTCCTCGATATCTCTATTATCTTATTATCCCAAACATTAACACGTTCCCTGCCAGACCGTTTTTTGAAGACTTCCCGTTCAAGCCGCGTGGGGCGTATGCGCCCCACGCTTTACATTTGTATTATTTTGTTTCTGGCGTATGCCTTACAATAATTAAAATAGTGCAAAAATCATAATTATCAAGGAAAGGTTGTATAGTTTAACATGCATAACACAACAAACCAATAAATTTATTTTTCTAGGAATTAACTGAAATAATATGTACGTACCGTATTTCCTTCGTTTAACACACTGAAGAACCACACTAAACTATAAATCAATCCTAGCTTCAGTGATGCAGTAAGTATTGTATCAACGACACGCGAATAAATGACTGATCGGAATAAGAGAAATGCGGTTAAAACAAGTCACAGTAAAGAAAAATTGCCCATCACGCCGCGTGGGGCGTATACGCCCCACGATTAAATGGGGGCATCAGCAATAGTATTAAGGTGTCCATAATTGACTCCATAATGAATTTTTAAAAAATTCTTCATTTTACAATGATAATACCAAATGGCTTGAACGGAAAGTTCAGCGTGGGGCGTATACGCCCCACGCGGCAGGGAACGTGTTAAACGAAAATAAACTTAGAAGTATATTTTAAATACGATTCTGTACACCGTTGTTTTGACAAAAGAGGTTAAATGTAACCCCGCTTTACATTTTATAGCCTGTAAATCCAGAAAAACACAGAAGGAAGCGAAGTGACGCTATTCATTCAACTGTTTGGCTTCTAGAGAAGTAATTGGTCTGCACTTTAACGCGTTTTTACGTATAGAGTCTGAAATATAGCGACTCGACCAACTCTCCGGCTCGACCGCGTCTCCCGGATTTACCCTACAGTGGTCCCCGGATTATTGACAGGCTTTTTTCCCCGGATCATCGGGAAAGACCTACTCACCCCACGGTTTTGCTTCCTCGGTGCGAGCGAGGTTCTTCGGTCCCGGGTAGACCGCCCGTTGACTGCCGAGAGCAATAAAACCGTTGGGCCAGGTAAAATACCCAGTAGAGAAAAATAAAGTGTTCATGTTTCTGATAAATGTTCATGAAAGTATCGCCAATGGATTTCTTTTAGGATTTCCCAATGAAAATGAGTTCAAATACGGAGAAATTCGGTCCATTTTTAGTGAACGTCACTACGTTCACTAAATGTTGTAATTCACACACTGGAAAGTGTCTCCTTTCCATTACACACTATGTAATAATACAGAAGAGAATTTCAATGGAGAATATCAACGACTTCGGCTTTTCCCTTAAACCGGGGAACTGGAATCTAATCGCGTTTTCGTAATAAATAATGGACCGAATTGCTTCGTGTTTGGACTCATTTTCGTCCACATAAACTCACCAATCCATCGGTAGTACTCCCATCAAAGTGTAGTCAGTAATATGAAAATGTTCATATTCAATACTGAATCTCAATTCGCCATCGACGGAGGGTCTCCCGCTGGTGCGCTATTTCACTCACGCTCGGTTTACAAGCTGATGTACTCGCTGACAAGGGTTAGCTTATTAGGCGCAAACTACTTCCCCTAGCCCGGTTTATGGAGAATACCCCGGTCCCGAATCTTTCTCGATAATCCGGGGACTATATTAACTTCAATCCCTAGTATGTGAGCTGTATGAAACCAATCGTACAGAGCACATCGAAAACCCAATAGCGTAAACATCTGAAATACGAATTAAAATAAGAATTTAACTATCGACGCTGCTGAAGGTTTCGTATAACTGCAGAAATACGTCTCAAGTCACGCAGAAGACACCAAAATAGGTGCGCAATAGTTCAAATTCTGCAGTAAACAAAACTCTCGGATAGCCCGCTGGAAAGAATTCTTCAGGTGGATCCCACGGCAGATGATTGGAAGATTTCATCTGCCACCATCCAAATTGTCATGTGACAAACTTGAAGAAGGAGTGATCGACAGCCCTATAAAAAAGGGACTGATCACTCGCGGAGCCGATTTATTATTAGATATTAATTCATCGATTAATATTCATAGTAAAAGTAATCACTGTGTTTGGAACTACCAATCTATATATTCTTATCATACGATTTTAAAGACTGAAGTGTTAGAATCATAACGTAGGGGAGAGTCGTGCAGTACCGACCGCTCTAAGTTTTTTGGTTATATCTTCGGCTAGAGTCGATAAAAATCAGAAATTCAAAAACGTGTTTGTAGTATAGATGGAACTTAATAAGAGGAGGGAAATTATTTTTGTGAAATTTAATAATAAGAATTGATAATTCGCAAAAGTAAAAAAGTTGTAATTTCTAGGAAACGAAAAATTGTCGTCCAGTACCGACCAACTGTTAAATTAGTAGATTTTTAAGTCTAAATGACTAACAATGTTAATAAAAAGACATTTAATTGTTACAATAGAAGATTTTTTCAAATTTTAGTTGTACAAACATCGCAGGTAAAATAATTCAATGTCTCCTGATCTGTGCATTCGACGTGTGCCCAACCTTCACATTCGATACACTGCACCCAATCTTCGTCAAATGATTCCTTGCAAATAACACAGTGGGTAACTTCTTCATTAATTTCTACTTTCCTGTTTGTTCGGTTATCACACCTATCCTTATTTACTTTATCCCCTAATTTTCTTCTTTTCAAGTTTTTTTGAGGTTTCCATAATTGTCTTTTAGCTTTTCTTTTCTCTGCTTCTTTTGCTCTTTCGTTTCTTTCGCTTTTTTTAAATTCTCTTTTAGCTTTTCTTTTATCTGCATTTACCTTTTTCTCTTCGATTAGTTTCTTTTTTGCCTGAAGTGCGTCTATAAAAGATGTTGAAGTTAGGATTTCAGATTGTTGCGTTCGTTGTTTTCTCTTTTTCGTGTTCACTTCTACAGTTTCATTTCTAGGAGAGATTTCTTTTATAATTTCCATGAAATTAAAAATGAAATTAGGTAGAAGGAAGGCTAAAGGAACGTCTTATAAATTAATCTGAGTTGCTATCAGAATGAATTTACAGATAAGAAAAATTTGGTCTCTACTGGTTGACAGTCTGTTGGTCGGTACTGCACGACAGTCGGATGGTCGGTACTGTACGACAAACATATGGGAACATTTTAGATCATGGTATATTATGTACCAAAAAATATTGAAAAACTAGGGCGTTTTATTAAACTTAATAGACTAGAGACAGTACACATCGTAGAACATAATCATTTACTTACCTGAGAAAGAAACGATCGGCTTTACAAAATAACTTTTGACCTACTGAATATCAACGAACACGTTTAATGTCTCATAACATCAAGCGCAATGGACTAAACGATATGACCCCGAAATAGGTTATATAGAATTGTGATTTTTATTTGTTTATTCAAGTAAAACGCTCATATCTGGTGGAAGAAGCGAGAACTAGCTTTGGTCGGTACTGTAAGCTGGTCGGCACTGCACGACTCTCCCCTATAAGTAAAAATAAAAGTGTTTGTGAACTTTATAATGGTGAGTGAAGTTTTATCATTCCTGTTCCTTATCCACGATTGTGGCATTATCACCTTTTTCTATAATAAATACGATTAATCGAGAAATGATAATCAACCCAATTGTGATTTGCACCCGTCAAAGATGACACTTATAAGCAAGACTGACGCCCACGGTGTCATCGCACAGTGGTTGTAAAAAACGATTCGCGTGTTCAATCAACCCCTAAAACGGTTATTAACCGATCGAAAATGTTCCACATACGATTATATTTTGCGTCTGTCGAAAGTGACACTTATAAGCAGGACAGCCACCCATGGTGTCACTGGAAATTAGACGTGAACCATGATCCCAGGAAATAAAGAAATTTAATCAAATCAATCCCCTAAATAAAAGGTGGTGATGCCTAGAGGTCATAGAGCCGGGAGGAAGAACCAGCTCCGAAGACTGGCTTTAACCTTTAAGAACGCGCCAGCAGAATTTACCGAAGTATTGGGAGCCTCTGCGTGGCCGGTGTTAGTATCCAATCAGCCGCATCATCCCTTCGGGAAGATTTTGGAAGCGGGACTGTGGGCATAGGCAAAGAGCAACACCGCACCCGAGATCAGCGGAATGTCGGAAGCTCCCATCCCTTGGCGACTTATACAAATAAACCCATAAAAAGGTAACCAGAATAATATTTCGCGTTATTGTGCGTTCAAAGCGTTTCACAACTATCCCAGAGCGTAAAGACTAAACCCTGGACTAGCTCGAAAGCGGAAGAAAAATATAAACTCCCTAAAATCGTTCCCCAAATAGGAAGTAGGGACGTTACACACACAAATTATGCAATAAACATAATTAACAAAAGTTAACAACAAACTCGACTGTGTGTGTGTGTGTCTGCGTCCATTTTGTTCGGTACGATTTTAAACGTTCGTTAAAAAATAAAAAAGCTGTAAAATGTCGGACTGCTGAACCGCTGCGAACTTGTTGAACTGCAGGTTCGAGCCTCGAAACTTCTAAGTCTCTCATAGTCATTTTTTCGTACATTAGTTGTATATATTTTCGATTCCTAGCCATATGCCAATGATCAATATTTATTTACAAACGTTTAAAAACATTTTAAAAATATTTTAATACTTGAAAACTCTTGTCAAGTATTCTGCCAATTATAGTATTATTTAACTTCAAAATTTTGGAAACATGAGTGAATCGTATGATTTACAAGAAAAGGCGAAGTAGTTACAAAGCAACACACGATTGTTGCTGCAATCCATCCACAATAATTGTTACAGGTAAGAGATTAGAAAACCATCTTCATATATTAATTTAGTGTTAGAAATGTTATAACAATTAATACTGCAATTGGCGGGATACTTGACCAAAGAAACGGTGGCATAAAAACTGCTCTCAACACATTTTTACGTATATTTCGGGTTGAATTATTGTTAAAATGTTTCTAAAACATTTATATATAAATATTGATCATTGTCATATAACTAGGAATTGAAAAAATACATAATTATTGTAAGAACAAATAATGACACTGAGGGGATTTGGAAGTTCCGAACGTACGTTTAAAATATAACGTAAAATACCTTAAGTGGTACTATATAGGCAACTCTCCCCTAGGTGCGCGTGACTCCGGGAAAACTGGCACGGACGTCCGAAGGAAGTCTCCTCTGGTATTTACCCTTATTCCTGGGGAAACCGTGCCCAAAACCCAGCAAAGACGGCTGCACGAACTGGCCAATGACTCTTCAATTTTGTGCCTGTGATCCGGGAAATTTGGATTATCCCACCGCTGTCACCAAAAATGTTACGTGATGTAGCGGGGATTTTTAGGTAGAAAAGATGGGTTCGCTGCCTGTGCAACGTTGATCCACTCTGCTCACGTTCACCCAACATATCTTGCTTCCAACTTCTTCGCGAGGTAGTTTGCGAGGAATTTCAGTGAACAAATTGAGACTAATTTCTGTTATAAATGGGTTTTAATTTTCTACTACAATCAAGAAGTAGGTATGTATTAGGTTACCGACATTGAAATTTACAGTAAAATCTATTTCTTAAAAATGAGTGTCGTGGGGTGCTTGGATGCAACTGCAAATCGAGTTACTTTTCAAACCCGCATTGCGAAATAAAATTTTATCTAGCCCTGAGAAATTCATCGGTTCAGTGTTCAGTAGAGTGTGTGCATGCATAGTGCATATTATTTCGTGATTTCTCAATTCGTGCACCAATTTCATCGATTACTGGACCATGTGGGAGGCCTTTTACCAGGATTCCACTGATATATACCCGTTAAAAGAGTTTTTCAGAAACTGAATACTTCAGCGATGTTAGTAACTAAGGGGGAGAAACAAGTATGTCACTCATATTTCTCCAAATATTTCTCCAACTATTCATTTACACCAAGTTCAACTAAAATGTATTTATACATTATAAATAATACTATGTGATATGTATAAGCATTAACATTCATTTATCGAACGATTAAACATTGAGAATAAAAGAGATTTCATTCGGCGTAGAAAATAATTTGCAAATCCAAGGCCAAATGTTACTAATTGCTTGATATCTCGAGTTGTATCGATCATAGTTAATAATAATTTATACTGGCCGGTTAGTGCAAATGTTGTTAACATTATTTGTCATAGCAATAGCCCCTGGAATGGATATTTTAGCAGAAAATCCATTTTTGCCGAAGAATTCGTTGGATTTCGCAAATGTAATCAACCGTCGACCTTGTTTTGATCGGGGGACGTGGTTTCCTGAAGTGTATATAGGGAGCTCGCGGAGCTCCATGTACTCAGTCGTCGTCGGTCCTCCGGGCCTGGAGGACCTCCGGGGACCCTGGAGCTGCCGAGCCTACTGGACCTACTGGACATACTGGACATACTGGACCTACTGGACTTCCTGGGGACCTGGTCAGGGTTTCAGCCCTGGTCCTTCCTGCACCTTCTCGGCCCCCTGGAATGGAGTTCCCGAGCCACCTGGACTTCCTGGGGACCTGGTCAGGGTTCCAACCCTTGGTCGTTCCTTCACCTCCTCGGCCCCCTAACCTAGGTTAGCTTATTCGGTTGGTGCCGACGAAATTTTCGGGTTTGTTAAAAGCCATTCAAAATGTTATTATTTTGCCAAGGCCAAAATCGATTTCTCTTCCCTTTCAACTGATTTCTTCGATTGTCTATTTCATACATTCCTTCGTGGATTTTTGGATGAGTCGTTCTATTTCGTGTATTTCTTCGATGGGTTTGCATGATCTATCTAATTTCGTGCATTTCTTCGATGGGTTTAAATGATTTAATTTATTCGATGCATTTGTTCAATGTGTTTACATGATTTATTTTATTTGATGCATTTCTTCGATATGTTTACAGGATTTATTTTACATGATGCATTTCTTTGATTAGTTTACATGATATATTTTATTTGGTGCATTTCTTCGATGGTTTTACATGTTATATTTTATTTGATGCATTTCTTCGATGGGTTTACATGATTTATTTTGTTTGATGCATTTCTTTGATGATTGTGCATGATTTGTTCTCTCTCACGAATCTCGTCGATGGATTTATATTTCTTGCTCATCTTTATGTAGCTATCTCTACGATGGTTCTGCATTCTCATGTGTGCTCTTCTGACATTCCAAATCATCTTGATCGGCACCAACCGAATAAGTATGTTCTTAGTTTCCTCTGAAGCCCACCACACTATTACTAACATAATGTAGTTGATTGTTTCAGCATTTCAGGTCCACGCTCTGATGGGGAAGACGGTTAATAAAATAATATATTTAAAAGAAAATAGTGAAAAGTGATAGTGAACAGTGGTAGTGAAAGATGACATCTAAGGAAGCCTAGGTTAATTTATTATAGCATGAAGTATTTAAGGTCCCATGTAAAATTGCCAAGTAGTTACTGAATCATTAGCTTTGTTGCTCTTTTGTTGGCTCCTCATCTCCGATGAGGAGGTCGCCGCTGCTTCCGTTTCCGGAAGCAAGCGACTGAGCATGGAATCGGTATGGGTGGATCAGTTTCATCCCTTGGTGTTCTTGTCGAAAGGGAAAAGTTTCGGGCGTAGAGGGTGTACCTTTTGGTATACTGCCTGCGTAAGTCACCCGGTCCGATTCCCAGTCTCCTCGTTAGTCGGCTTGAGTCAGGTCACACCTAGTGTTGCTCCTGACGAGTCGCTGGGTGCAGAGGAATCGTTTGGGAGACGCCGAGCGCTTTTCCCTTTCGACTCGGACATCAGGGTGGTAGGAACTGCGCCACCCAATACTCCTTTCATGCTTACCCGTAGTCTTTCCTTCTTTGCTGAATTTATTTCAATCGAGTGATTGCTTGGCAGTTCCCTAGATTCGATATCTAAACCGAAGGGATCGATGGAACTTTGATTCCATCCATCTCTTTGGTTTAGTAGGCCAAGGAATTCATGTACAGGGAGATCGATGGAACTTTGATTCCATCTATGTCTCTACGGGTCTCAAAACGCAGCAACCTCCTCGTGGTGAGACCTGGTAATCGGTGAAAACCGAGCCGATAGCTGCGATTGTCAAATATTCTAATTAGATATAAGAATGTCTTTAACTTGCAATACTATGGTAGAATATAAGAATAAAATATGTAACTTGAAATGTTTGTTCGTTTGTTCCTACCGGCCCCGAGAACACGAGTATAATGTTAAGTTGGAAGGATAAGTACATGTTGGAATATTTCATCGAAATACTGGAACTGATGTGTTTTTGACAATTTTTAAAGTCCTCTCTGCTTCAGCACCTTATTGAAATATATTCCTTGGCGAGGTATTCCACGTTACATCATGAAAGCGTGTCTTCCACAAATAATGTTGTTGTTTATATAAATTTTTATATTCAATAAATTTGTTTTGCGTTAAGTAAACTGGAATAGAACAGCAAGGTTAAAAGGCGTATGTGTTCTTGTTTTGTTGTGATCATTCTTTCTCTGTCGTTGCACGGAATACGTTTATAAAACGATCTTTAAATTGTTACTCTAACAGAATCATTTGTAAATCGCGGGTTTCAAATGATCTAAGTTTTACCCGTGTTGAATTCTGATTTCTACCACGCGTAGCGTTACAATCTTATTTTAGACTGAATCGATAACGTTGGGTGTGACATGAAAATGGTAAGGGGGCTCGCGAGCCCCCCCCCCCCCCCCCCCCCCCGAGTGTGTGACACAAAATTACATTGCGTGATTGGTCTATCCTGTACCTCGTCTGTGCTAGGAACCCCCAAACCGGTGACAGAAAAATGCATTGGTTGATAGGTCTATCCTATATCTCGTCTGTGGTAATACCGATAGATACGCGGCTGCCTGATGAACGTGAGAGGGAGCTTTTAGCTACTTCCATATTCTATTCTGAATGTGGAAAGAAATTCTCAATTCATTGTATCGTTGCAGTCGCAGAAACTCAGAGGAGAAGCAGTCACTGCACCGCTCGCTGCACCGGAAGTGGCATCGTATTGGTGGCAAGTGAGAGAAATTCTAGGGAATCGTACGATGCCACCAATACGATGCCACCAATTTCATGCGCAGTATGTGTGAATTGAAACACACGCACCATCGCTCCTGTAGGTGTTTCCCCCTCCATCACTGCAGAATAATCGGTCCGAACCCAGAGTTTCCTAAAGGACAACAGGGGACTTTCCACGGGACGGGAAGTCTGTCTTTTACAGACCTCGCAACGAGAAAGAGCTTTCATCCTTACCTTGTGTCCGACTCGGGAATAAATATACTAATAGTATAATTTAGACAGCGAGTTTATTCTGCTTTTATTCACATTTCCTACCAAAGTTAATTCTTTTATTCATCAAGCATTTCGACTTCAGCGTCGAAAAAAGTTTTCAACTTTAACTTTATCTTTAACTTTATTCGACGGTTTATTCGACGTCGAATAATTTTCTGGCGAGTCGCTGAGGATCGGGGAAGGCCAGGCGCGTGCGTTACAATGTAGTATCGCTCAATGACGAATACTCCAATTTCTATGATTTTCATTTCATCGTTTTGGAAATAGTACTAATAGATTGGTTAGGTTTTTCCAATGATAATAAGCCCAAACACGACATATGTAATCGAACTAGCTGTAACAATATCATTATTCAGGATAATATATTGAAATTACATATACATGTATTGTCATCCGAACTGTTTCAAGTCTATTGGATAGTTGGAAGTGGGTTAAAATTGAGTTTCTAGATTTGAACTACACAAACATATAAACAAATAACCAGAGGATTGAAGCTGAATAAAAATCGTTTAATTTTTAAGAAACTTTTTGTTAATCAGAGGTGTAAGTGGGACTGCACAAGTCTATTCTGTTCAATTATATAATATTATTGTTGAATCATTAGTCAATTCCTGTTTATTTTCCTAATTCCTCAAATGTAGAACACTGGGGCTCCAAGAGCCCGGGTTGGTTATACGTTTAAGCCTACGGGTACGAGTCGACACGCACACTACTAGAGTTTTCCCCCTCCATGCTCTCAGCTTCATTGGTTTCGAGCGCCCCTTCCACGCGACTCTGGAACACGATATGGATGCTCGTGCTCTCGGACCACCCATCAGGGCATGGCTGGTCTAAGGTCGGCGCTAATATGTAGAATTATGTGTGTCCAAGGTGAAAGAATGGAAAAGAGAATCACGAGTTTTCTGACTTAGGGCATGTGTTCAATTAAGTTCATGAATCTTCAAGGAATTTGGGGACAGTAGAATACTGAATTATTTAAAATCCTACATTACCTGCTCATGTATCTCGCAGTTAGATGCTTAAGCACCTAATACACACTGAAAATCGATTAGGTATCACTCAAGAACAAAAATTTTTGATAAGTTGCAACAGCGATATATTTTATTCTAATCATTGAACAATGTCGAAGTTTCCCACATCATCTCCTTGAAGCTTCAGGTATTCATCCTGGGCAAGTTCCACCCAAGATTATCGCCGGTACTTCAGCATAGCTTAATCTTACAGAAGTAAATCAGCCTGTATATGTTGCACGGGACGGCGCTCATTCCATCCCTATGTACGAGGACCCCGCAATATGGAGAGCTGCCCAAATTGGTAGGCTCCCGCAATTGCCAATGATCGTAGCCAGCCTCTGCCAACGTTTCGTTATTCAAAGTCACCCAATGGCCCGACCCCAATTGACTGTAAGTACCTATCCAAGCCATCGGGAAATAGTCTCTGTTCATCGCAGCCATCATCATATTCGCCTCCGCATTCGAGTTTATGACGGCCAATTGAGCTAATCAACAATGGAGAATTTTCTAATAAACCCTGTAGCATGAACGTCCGATACCTCGATCGGATTTGCGTGTGCAGAAATTCAAATTAAGGTACACGTGGGATTTACTTCCCGGGGGTGCTGTAAGGAAATTTGAACGGTGGGGAATTAAAGGAGGGAGACATTTTGAGCTTGGAAGATGTATTGAGAAGAAGAGGAACTTGGGTGCTCTGGGGGAGTTTAAGTTTGGGCTAAGTCTGAAGACGAAATTGGCTGATCTGAAGGTGGGTCACTTGGATCGCAAAACTAAGATTTCGAAATGGCTAAAGATAATGGTGGTTATCAGTGATATCCAAATAATGAATTCTCGTCACTTGGATCACGATACTTCAGTTTCGCGAATGTAAGAGATATCAGTGTCAACGATGTATCACTTATTTGCGTGACGAGTGAGTCAGAGGTCAGGGACAGCAGAGCTGTTTTGCTGTCGTAAATTATATTATTAATAATTAGTTTCTTTTAGCCTGGCTTCGCCAGGCATTACTATCCTATATGTATAATAGGACGCCTAAGGTGACCACAATTACCTAGATGTATAATTACGGTAGCGGCTTCTACATTGTACGTAATACCTGTTTTAGGCCACAGGTTCTACCCATTATCGAATTTTCCAGGTTTTGGATTTTTTACGGCATGTTTGGGTGCCGAGGAACCTTCATGCAGAACCTGAACCTTGTAAGGAAGTACGAAAGAAAGCCTCTGGGCAGATTTTACTAACAAACGAACATCCACCTTAAGCGTCTTATTATATAAGATACTCTAGATTGTGAAATTGACAAGTTATCATTTCAAAAGATATCAACGCTCAAAATAAATGTGTGATTCGCGTCACGAGTAAAGTATAATCCCCAAATGCTACGAAGTTGGACGACTGTACTCGTTTCCATAACAAAACTTAGATTTCAGCCACCAAATAGTTAATATAGAAATGACTTATTCCATGAGAGAAAATAACACGATATCAAATGATTTCCTTATAGATCAGTGACCACACATCAAATTACAAAACATCCACATCACCTTCGAAATCTAGCCCAAAGGTCAACCCTCTTCCCCCATTTTCTGTTCCTTATCCACCTAAAAGACCTCGGAACCCACATATACAAACAACTTTCATCACCTCCTTCGTCCTCGCAGGTTTTCCGCGCCTCGTTCCAAGTCACCAGGGGTTGTCTGTGCTCCTTATAGGCCCCCATGCCCGGAATGACCACGTAGTCATCCCTCACGTCGCCACTCGTGCACACTTTCCCCAAATTGGATTCTGTTTATTAATATTTTTACCATATAATATGGAGTAATGTTAATGTTCGCTTAGATCTACGTTGTTTGAGTGTTAATAAAGAGTCGTAAACACGTTATTTTTTACTCCCGGCCAAGGAGCACTCCACGTTGATACTTGTGTTTCAAAAGTCCTGCTGGGGACTGAAGAGTTAGCTAGCCTGATAATTTTATATTGGGACACTTTTAAGCGAAATTTTTTGTCAGGAACACAGAATCTTTTTTTAATGGATTTTTAAAATTGAGAATACTGACGTGTTTTAAAGAGAAATTGAAATCGATTAAACTATGAATGTCATTGGGTGCTGGTAGTACAGTAGAACTCCAATTATCTTCTAACTAACGCGATAAATATAATAATAACGCGTACTTGCAGAGGCGGTATTATTTTCACTTTTTCCCATCGGGTCTAAGGTCGAGTTAGCGGCATCGGTCAGATTTTGTTCTGCATTGCAAAGCATTCCACTTGAAAAAACGACAAGAGTCAGCGTCAGCAACATTTTGTCCATGGTAACCTACAGACAGAAGTAATGTCAGAGAAATTCATATGCGGAGGGAGATTGGTATTAAGTGGTACTTTAAGTGCTAAGTGCTATATAGATCAGTGCATTCACTCCACTGCGGGGAACACTTATTGGCGTTCAATTTGCATTGTTGTGGAACACGAACGAGGGATTTCCGCACGGGGTGCACTTGTGTCATTTATGTGACACAGATACAGTACTGGAAGTATTTAGTGCGAGATTCATTTACTACAGAAATGTAGTTCACTACCTTGGCCGAAACAAATTGGGTGCGAATTATTTTATCAATTACATCGCTATGAAAATTCTGGGTACCGCGTAAATTTCAGAGTAATGAAGTGAATATTTGTCCCAATACTGCGAATTCATAAGAGGTCTTTTGAGATCGTGGTCAAAATTGATTTTCCGTCGAATTACACTAATCCACCTGTGTTTAAACCCAGTTCAGTTAACACTTTTCATTCACGATCAGTCTAACCAAGTCTATGTACACTTCTATGTACACTGAACGACCTCAGCCCTTTTTCTCAAACACTTTGTGCACACCCAATATACCTACTGACTGTAATTTTCGAAACGCAATTCGAGAATCCCGCTAGTTTCAGCAGGCAGGAGCTTCTTGGCCCACCACTGTTGGATAATTGGTTGTGAAGGTAGCAACGCTGGTGCAGAAGAACTTCGAGGCGAGAGATTCAACTGATCGTGTTACCATCGGTTCGAGCTTTTTCATAGTGCCCACATATTTTCCCCTTCTTCTTCTCGTTTTTCTCTCGTTTTCTCATTGATCTGCGATCAATTTCCCCGTTGGCAAAATTATAAAGATAACCCCTTGCACTGCATCGAACTCGCTCGTCGATCTTGCGAGTGCAAAATTGCGGAATATCAAATAAAACGATAAAGCAACGTCGAAGCAGGAATTCGTTTCAATCTAAAATTAAAAATTCTTCCGCTTTCGCAGTGCGATCGCCACCTAAACCTATCAGCCACGGTTCATTACCAAATTAAAACTACTAGGACTTCTATCACCTGCGGCGCGAAACATGTGTAACTACTTAGTAATATATTTCTGTAACAGCTTTGGGAACAGAGAAACGTTATAACGGTCTGTGGAACGAAGATCGCTGGAAACTTTCCCGCTAAAGTTCCACTGACAGTCGCGAAGTTACAGCGAGCAGTGAGCACTTGGCTTTTGTCCGTGACACTTGGCCGCCTGATGCTCTACTTATTCATTAAGTTCGAAGACACGGTTCAACAGTTTCCGTGCGCTCCATTTCGATATACATACTCCGGGAAGAATTCAGAAATTGTAGGTCACAAGTGTGTGTTACACACTTGTAAAATCAAATTATATAGAAAAAATATACTAAAAAATTTTTTTTAGGCTAAACGATTTTATTTAATTTGATAAAAAAATACACTAAAAACTAAAAAATAATTCTTTTCTTTGTAATGGTTGCCCCTTTTTTGTCGCGAGCATTTTTACAGTATTTCGTGAACATGGTTTAGGGCACTGCCACGCCATAGGTTCCCGCCTAGAATACTCGAATTGCGATGATTTATTTACTTTGGATTTTTCCAATTCATCATTTGCGATTCATCATTTATATTTTCATGGAACTGCGCTCACAAATGTATGAATGATATACATACGTGCTTCTACGGAAATTGACTGCAAAAATGTTTGATATTCAATTATCAGTTGCTGGCAAAGTATCGACTACACTACTATTTTATTTATATGTGTGTTCGTGTGGAAATTTTACTATGGTTGACCCCTTGCTATTTGAACTTTCTGAAAATCAGAATAACTTAATGCTGTACTTGGTGCTTTGTCAGCAACTGATAACTGAATATCAAACATTTCTGCAGTCAATTTCCGTAGAAGCATGGATGTAAGCCATTCGTACATTACTGACCTCAGTTCGATGAAAATAAAAATTATGAATCGCGAATGATGAAATATCGAAATTAACAAAATCATCGAAACAGAAGGGTTCTAAGCGGAAACCTATGGCGTGACAGTGCCCTAAACCAGGGGTGCACACTAATAGCGGATTCGGCAACCTGCACTAGTGCGCACTGAGTGCGAGTTTTCTCGCTTCCAATTGGCTAAAAGTCGCACTCAGTGCGCATCAGTGCGACCGTCCGAATTCGTTATAAGTCTGCCCCAGGGCAGTCGGTGCGCCCTCGAGCTCGACCGTGGTATGCTCACTCTCCACTCCTCGGTATAAGGTCTCGTGGTGGGGAACTCTGTGACTGCAAAAGCTACATTTTGTTTTCTCCAAGGAAAATATGGTATTGTCTCGAGCTTCCCGTTGTTGCCCCAACACGATCACCGGAAAGGTCCAGTTTATGCTTTTATGACAACCCCGACAGCTAAATGATTGTTTGGCCGTGGCGAAGATGATTCTGGCTGTCGGAGTCATCGGAAATAAAAAGCGTAAAATGTTTCTTAATCTATATGAATGTGAACTAGAATGAAGTAATTATTTGTAAAAATTGAATTTTGCAACACAGAAAACTAACAAATGCTTTCCCAAAAAATTAATGTTTTCATTTGAAATACAACCATTTTTGTGCTTTTCAACATTATTCATTCAATATGAACTGAAGTTCATATGATAACCACACTCATATAGATTAAGAAAAATTGTACGTTTTTTGTTTCAGATGATTGCGACAGCCAAAATCATGCTCTCCAGCAACAAACTTTTTTCAAACCCCTCTAACTACCATTACAGTATTGTCTCCTTATGGGCTCGGTTTGGTGGACACGATGTGTAGTGTTGGCTAGAACCGTGATTTGTGAATCAAGAGTGATCCGATCACGTTCGTTCCCAAACACGGGGATTTTTCACAGTGATCCGTGATTTTCGTGATCGCTTCTGATTGGTGCAGACAGAACAGTGATCCGTGATCGCTTCTGATTGGTGGAGAGCATAACTGCTCGTTGCTCGCGCCACATAAGCCCAACTTCTACATTTTCTCGAAACATTCTCAAGTCCTCACTGTTCTTATAGAATCTCAGTTGTATATCTTGAAACAATGTAATCGTTTTTGATCTATTTAAATTAACGAATATTTCTTCACTTTAGTTAAAAAGTATAATGTATATATGATTACTTTAACCAATCAAATCAGTGCGTGCATACATTGACTATTTATGAATGTATATTCTATATATTCGCTGAATTAGCACGCTTTGACTGTAACACAAGCTATATTGAAGTATTTTATAAAAAATAATTCAATCAAGATCAAGAATTACGATCACAATAAACAATTCACTCAAGTTAAAAAAATCACAATCACGGTCGTGATTTAACTTCAATCACAACCGTGATCGTGATTCTGCGATCACTGTGATAAATCACTGTTTGTGATTTTGCACTCCATCCCTAACAATGTGGGCTTTTCGCTTTCCCCACTACTTCTATCTCACTCTTGTTCGACGAAGGCGGCAGCGAGCGAAAGACACTAGAAGCGAGCGAGGCCGGTACGAGACAGGCGACGCGTTGATGTTTTGTCTCGCTCCGTCTTTCGGACGCCTGACACTACGTCCTTTGCGTGCGCGACGGGCATGCGCGATGGTCGCGAGCGTTTATGGTGAGCACGGGAACCGCTTCGCAAAGCTTGACGCAGGGCCGGGTTAAGTCTTTTTTGCGCCCTAGGCGAACTTGTCAAATTGCGCCCTTTATTATAATACATTTATATGAGATTATTTATGACTTTACTCTGCAAAATTAGGCAACTACTAGGGCGTAAGGTTGACAAGAGTCGCAAAACGGTCTTTTCATTGTTGGCATTGTTGAAAATAAATTTTTAAATGAAATACTACAAATTGTACTACAACGGTTTTAAGCTACGAATAAAAATTAAAGATAAGGACATGAAGGAGCTCAATTAAATGTATTATAATAAATGGCGAAATTTTGCAAGCTCGCCTAGGCGTAAAAAAGACTCATGCCGTGCCGTCGCGCACGCCCGCCGCGCACGCAAAGCGTTCCATCTCACTTCCCCCTTCGGCCAGAAAGGAGCGAGAAACACTCGGAATTAGGGCGCTGCTCACGCTACGGGCTCAACGCCGGTCCCGACCAGCGAGCCTTCCGGGAGACAATACTGTACCTTGACGATGTTTTCGGAGGATCTACCGGAGGGTTGGTAAATGGAGAGGCTGCTGTAAGTATGGGAGATATATAACAGGAAAGCTGAGGATGATCTCGAAGTGACATAGAATTGAGGTTGCAGTAAGTTTGATATTTGAGGGAACTGGTCGAGTGGTATAACAATACGGTGGTGATCTTCAAGTTTCTTTAATGACCTTGGAGAAATCTGGGAGTAAGCCTGAAATAGCTTTGTGGTGGCGTGGGTTGCCCTTGAAATAGTCTCGATGAGATCTAATGACTTCCCCTGAAATGACCTTGAAATACCCTTGACTTCCTCTGAAATGGACCTCAAGCTATCTTCGAGTATCGACCCTCACGTGACCTTGATTCACCTTGACGTGATCCCCAAATATACTTGACTCTCCTTAAATTCTCTTGGAGCAACCACCAAGCGATTTTGAGCAGCCTCGATGCGATCTTGTTTTCAAGACAGTCAGGAAACAACATTCCCCCAGCCACCACAAGATTTAACACGGACCATGAATATGAGAAACCACTTTCGGTCCCCTGGTAGCTTCCTTCACCCACCAGTCATTTTCTTGCCGCACAATTATTCATATAGCACCCTGTGGCTCGAGTTTCACTGCTCAGGTATCTACGATACAATCTCAGAGAGTGATGTACGATCGCTTCCTGTGCATGATGTACGCGATGATCGTCCACAGCGCGACTCCCCAAATCGCCTCCAGCAAAACTACCGCGCGGTTCTCCATGGCGCCGATGCTCCAGTGGAAAGGAAACATTCGGTAGCACACCGAGTGGCCGACGTACAGCAGCAAAGCGTTCATGCCTGCAATTAACCACACCAGTATAGGGTTAAATTCTCTACCTTTCTCAGTGGTGATACCAACACGTCATAAGTAACACATGTAGTTTGAAATATATTATACTGGCGTCGAGCAATCGCGTGAAAGTCGCGCGTACCAGGTATTCGGAAGGGGCCTCCATTCCACACCTTGGCTACGTCCACGAGCAAGTAACACGCCGTCAGAAAAGCGAGACAGAAGGACGTCGTTACAAGCACGAACGACAGAGACCTATCATGGAGCAAAAATGTTGAGCAATATTAACGAAAAGATAGTTGTCATTAAAGTATAAATGGTGACAGAAATAGACCGAAGAATTGTATCTTAAAATTGGTGTCTCATAAATTTGGAGGTGGGGTGTAAAATGGACCAAGTGGTAACAATATGAGCTTCAATCTTTCCTTCGACCACCACTGTATATAGTATATACCATAAGCTTTTGTTCACTGGGATCACGTTGGTGAAGTGGAGGGCGCATCCCATGCAACCAAGGATCACCGCCCACGCGAGCCACCTGACCACCCGTTCTTTCCAGTCCTTGTACGACATCATGATTATGCCCGCATGCAGGCCGAGGAACACGTGAAGCGTTGATGTCAGAGTACCTTGAAAAAAGAAACTCGACCCATTTCGAATCTCGACTGTGACGGACGTAGGTGGCATCGATGAAAGCAGCTATTTTTGTGTAACGAGTGAGATGAACTAGTGGCAGAAGCGAGCACACGGTGAATCTTGATAGAAAACGAGTCGAAATTGCGGTATGGCTCGCTTTTGAGCGCCCACTGTGCGCGACCTCACTGACCTGCGCAACACGTGCCGTTGAGTTGCCGTGCTTCAGGCGTTCCTCGCCGGAACTTTGGAATATTAATAACTAAGAAAGCAGGCCTCTACTGCGATTTCGTTACTCTTCATTTGTGTCTAATTTTGTCGCATAGAATCACCCTGTAATATACAGGATGGGCTAATAAAAAGTACCATCTTCGGTATCTCCGGAACCATAGAAGTAAGAGAAAAATATTTCTGATAAAAGTTGTTTGGTGTGAAAGGGGACCATGTATAGGCATACCAACAACTTTTATTGGAAAAACTTTTCTTTTATTTGGCTTTCTGCGGGCCATTTTCGAAAATGAGGAATATTCATTCTGCAATTTCGAAGCGGTGTGCCATGAAGAATCACCGCATAGCCTTTTACACCACGAGTTTCATCATATTATGCAGATGAGAACACTTCATCGTCGGATATCTTCATTGGAAAACCCTGCATACCTAGAATCCCCTCAGGATCAAACGGCCCGGACTTGTACACGTTCTTTAAGTAGAGCAGATGAGCCTCCTTGAGTACCACTCTGTCGATGTAACCAGCTGCACCGCCCACACAGCCCACGTACTTGCCATCTTCGTGAAGGCCCCCAGGTCCAAGGTAACCGCTAGGGAGATTTCGTTCGATCACTTGGCGCGGAAAGGTAGGCCCTGCATCGAATTACACGTACATACATGGGGCATCCGGGGACGCGCAGGCAAAAGGTGAGGGCGCAATGGGCAGCCAGGATGACGAACATCACGCACCACTGGGGTAGCAGCAGCAGGAAGTCTTGCACGTGGCGCAACATCGGATACTGGAGGCCGAAAGTTCTTTTCAAATCTGACGTTAATCGCTCGATAAGGGCGCGCGAACGTTTACCTGAACCCTCGTCGGCCTCTTGGACATCAGGCAGAGGTACGTCACGGAAACGACGAAGTACGTCAGGCCAAAACGCTGGAGAACCCCGAACACGCGGATGCTTTCTAGCCGAGCACCACGGAACGCGGAGTTCAGGGATATCCCGAGTAGAAACAGCAGGAGGCTCCTCTGTTGGAAATACAGAATTAAATGATTGCAAGAGGAACAGATCTCTTTATGGGGTACTTGTTTAGGTTCATCCATGAAACTTCAGCGAATGGTGGCTGAGCAGTATGTATGTACCGATGAAAGGGATAAGATGGGGAGTCAAAATGTTTTAGGTATTCATTTGTTCGTGGCCTAGGTGTGACTCAATTCTGTGCTAACGATACGAGGGGACTGTTGGTAATAGCACAGACGAGGTATAAAATAAACTAAGTACAGTATTGTCTCCGTATGTGCTCGCTGGTCGGGACCGGCGTTGAGCTCCTATCGTGAACAGACCCCTAATTCCGAGTGTTCGTTTCTCGTTTCTTTCTGGCCAAAGGGGGGAGCGAGATGGAACGATTTGCGTGCGCGACAGGTGCGAGCACTCACATGGAATCGTGACTGCTCGACGCATGCGCGCGATGATCAGGTAGCCAGGCACGGCATGAGTCTTTTTTACGCCCTAGGCGAGCTTGCCAAATTCCGCCATTTATTATAATACATTTAACTGAGCTTCTTCATGTCCTTACCCTTAATTTTTATTCGTAGTTTAAAACCGTTGTAGTACAATTTGTAGTATTTCATTTAAAAATTTATTTTCAACAATGCCAACAATGAGAAGACCATTTTAAGACTCTTGTCGACCTTCCGCCCTATGGCAGTCGCCTAATTTTTACCAGAGTAAAGTCATAAATGATCTCAAATAAATGTATTATAATAAAGGGCGCAATTTGACAAGTTCGCCTAGGGCGCGAAAAAGACTTGAGCCGGGCCTGCGTCAAGATTTTGCGAAACGGTTCCCGTGCTCACCGTAAGTGCTTGCAACCATTGCGCACGCCCGTCGCGCACGCAAAGGACGGAGTGTCAGGCGTCCGAAAGACGGAGCGAGACAAAACATCAACGCGTCGTCTGTCCCGTACCGCCCTCGCTCGCTTCTAGTGTTTTTCGCTCGCTCTTGTTCCATCTCGCTCTCAACTTCGCCGGACAAGAGTGAGACAGAAGTGGTGGGGATAGCGACAAGCCCCTATCGTGTGCAGCAAAGCGAGCACATACGGAGACAATACTGTAATCATTAGATGGGATATCGTGTCACACGTTCTGAAATATCGAATTCATGACAATTTTGCGTGCATAAAATCCCATAAGTGGACGGAGAACGCTCCAATTTTGTGAGCTTATAGAGGATCGAATTCTACACAACTTTTCTCTAAAAACATTTTCTCTAGCGCGTTGAGTAACGAAGATATAAGCATTTGAAAAATTAGCGACCTGCCCCTGTAAGTATGCAATTTGCTTACACCAATGGCGACTTTGAAAACTTCAAAGGGCTGTATCTTTGTTATCATACGTCCTACCGGAAAATTTCTTCAGGGAAACTTATTCAGAATTTCATTCTCTACCACCTCACGGGGTTTGAAGTTGAAATTCCTGATTACCCTAATGATCCCATACAGTATGGTGGTCCTCGGTATCATGCGTTTCATCTGACTGGACAGGGCTATGGGAATGCACACCCCCATGACCCAGATGAAGCAAGGGAACACCAGGTCACCAAGCAGCAAACCGTTCCAAGTCGCGTGACCCAGCACCTTGTAACCACCTGACCCATCGTTGACGAATATCATGAACAGTGTGCTTACCCTGTGACATCAGATAAATCTATGTACATGTAAATCTATGTAGTTAACAGAAGAAAGTTTAAAAATTCATATTTCTATGTAGGTGTAACAGATTTAACTCTAAAGGGGTGCTATAACAATGGTCGAGAGAAGTTTAAAAATAAAATGGTTCTATTAGAAATAATTGTATACCCTCGGTACTAGATTACTAACAAAACCTCGAAACTAGTTCACCGCTAGCGCCACAGAATTAGCCTCGCAAAATGGCTACCCACTTTTCCACTGGGTGACTCACCCTCGAACCGTATCGATAGCTTTCACTCGACGTTTCAAGGGCTGCTTCGACCCCTCGCCCACCTGACGGTTCGTGTATCTTTTTTTGCACACCTTCCATAACGATTTCAGACCCGACAGACCGAACAGGACCAGCAGCAGAACGCCAAAAATAACGAAGAATTCTGAAAAATACATACTTTGGTTGTATAATAACATTGCATTTTTAAAACGAATAGCTTTCTATTTCATGAATCATTAGTCTAGGACTGCTACAGATCACCATGTACACGTTTGTTCTTAAATGAAGAGACATAAGGGGAGCACGTTACATTTAAAAAAAAAGTTATTAATAACAGTAATGCCTTTCCCCGTTAACTATTGACTTCACACTGTTAGTACGGGCAGATATCCCTTATCGATACATTTTTACATCTTGATTCGAAAACACGTCTGTTTGTGGAACTCTGGGTGATCATACAGCGATATGGTCGAATAAATATTGGGTTATCAACGATCGACCGTAATTTCCACGCACTTCGATTTAAGTAAAAAATAAAGTCTCCGCTCTAAACGATGTCTTACCTGTGTAAGGATAAGTCGGCTCGTCCACGACCTTTATATCGCAATCACTTCTCGCCACCGTCAACTCGTACACGCCATACTGTCCCAGGTTTGGCGACAACTCGCAGATCACGTTGCTGGGACACGAAATCATGCAAATGACGCACGTTTCAGTAATATCGACGAGAGAAATAGAAATCGCGTGGGAGTTAGCTGTACAAGGTTAACTTTCTTAACTTTGGTAACCCGAAGATTCCAATTTTTTTGTAGCTTTACAAGTTTGTAAGAGACCTCATTGAAAGAGTCTCGGACAATCTTTTTTTCTGCTACTTTCTGGTTCTTTAGGGTGGATATTTTCCGAATAGGTGTCTTGAAAATTATAGTAGGTAGATATAAAAATTGTTACAATTAAAATTGAATGGTTTTTACGCTCTATAAAACTGTGTAATGAAATTGTTTAAAATATATAAGTAAAATTTTAACTACAAATTTTTTAAAATCTTTTGTTAGTTGGAAAATTTTTAATTCTGCTTAATTAAAACGCGCACCTCGTATTTTGGACGGAAACGTGCTCGTTGGGGTCCACAGCATCTATCACTCTAAACGATATTGGCCTTGCTGTGTCGATTATCACTTTGGTCCTAGAAAATGCTGATATCTGTTTGATCCGGGTGTAAGGGCACTGTAACAAACGAATTGGGACTTTTTTTAAAATCTTCAACTTTAATACCTACGGCTAGATTTCAGTGGAAACCGCGTGGTGTCTTTAACTGCAGTCGAAGATTCAAGTCGAATGTGAGTTTCGAACTGCTTTACAATTGGATTCCAGGTGGGGCCTCGGTTAGATCAAGATTCTATCAAAGTTAGTTCAAAATTAGGCCAACAGTTAACCAAAAGGTGGATCAAAATTAGATTACCATCTACTAAACTCTGCTCTAAATTGTGTTCGATTTAAATCTACGCTGCATTTCGGTGAACTTGTCACTGGGTCATTTCGCGATCAGAAACGCCTCCAGGGTATTCAAAATTGCCCACTGAATAATCATCGCATGCAAATTAACTGATTTCGCTCCTTCACTCATCATTCACTCCTTTTGCACGGATGGAATTTTGAAATTTCGTCGATGAATCAACTTTATCAGCGAACTAATTTTTTTTTTAACATCACACTCTTTGTAAGACAAAGTCAAAAATATTAATCACTATTAATACAATTTTGTATTTTATATTTAGTCTTGACCGTGCTACCAATTATAAAATGTATTATCTTAACATGAAGGGGCTCTCCCTTATAAATAAATAAATAAATTGTTTTCTACAACGCGAAGGAATTTTCAAAATTTTCAAAATTTTCAAAGAGGTTTATCTCGGTTAACAGGCCTCTGTCTTCTATTTTCACGCAACTCACCGACGCGCAGTCCGCCGACAAGGAGTAGAGCCACGCGTTCAAATCTTCATCCTCTGTTCTCAAGTCGACGCAGGCCTTGTCGAACTTGAGGGCCCCGCGATCACAGGCCAGCTCGTTCTCTGCCTCCATGCCGATCTGTTAACGAGCAAGCGCAACCAGGAGCAAAAGCCAACCTCCAGGAAGATGGAAAACGTGGCGCGTCAGGATCGTTCGAAAGTCGCGCGAGCAATCGCGACGTCTGGCCGAGCACGCATCCTTAATTTCAGTGAAATGTTTACATCTGGCGAAGGGCAGCCGAGCAGAGAAAGTGGAACGCGACTTTCTTACGTCGACCCCCGCGCGAGATCTTAAGAAAAGCCCAACTTCTACTAATATAACAATAATAGCCACTTTATTGCAGACACTTTGAATTATAACGCATTACAGAAGAAATAAAAGAGAGTATAAGAAAAATCGAAATTATTTATGGTGTGGAACGCGGACCACAGGTTTTTGCTGTTTTAATAGAAGCTGAGGAAGAAAAAAGTACACAATAACGTAGCTCTAAGCCTTCTAAAAGCCTTCGATTTATGAAAAAAAGGAAATTAATGAAATTTTGGTTACTTCTTCCCTTTTGAAATAATTATAAATCGCACTGAAAGTTTATTTTAAAATATCTTTTCGATGTTTGTTTTATAATATTATTTATTTGTAAATCATTATTTTTCGTTGTGATTAAATGTTATTTATTTTTATTCAGAATAAATTTCAATTATAAAGATTTATCTATTTTACTTTCTGTTTTATTACAAAAATATTTACATCCCCCGCTCCCGCTTTTTAACCAATGGGATCCTTGAAGGTTTGATAGCCCCGGGCCCCAAAAATTTTGATCCGTCCCTGATAACAAGTTAAAAACCTAAGAGCAGTGCTTAAAAATATACAGGGTGTTTGGTAAAGATAGTAGAAAAGGAGATGGGTGATTCTACGTGAAAAAATAAGATGGAATTGAAGAGTACCGAAATTGAGGTAGAGGCTTCGTATTTTAGTTATTAAAATGCGAAGATTCCGGCGAGGAACGCCTGGAGAACAGCAATTCGGCGCACAGTAGGACGAGAATGCCTTATTTATTTAGACATCGGCCAAAATTTGAAGTGTCGGAATTCTGTTCTATAGCTTCATTAAATCTTTATTAAGTGTTCGTAGCATTAGAAAACACAAAGAAATAAACTTTATATTCACATTAGGTTTGATCCAATTGTATATGAATCTGACCTGTATGAAAATTTCAGTATTTTTGTCTTTCAGTTGCATCACTTTAAACAATTATTGCCTAAATCCTATTACTTCATAAGTTCTTAATATTTTATATATTACTGATTGTCTTATTATTAATGATTTTGTACAAAAAACATTCTGAATTAACTTGAATTTCATCACTAAACAACTGTATGAAATAAAAATGCGTTGCACTCGATACTATAATAATTCAACTAGTGATTTAAAGTTTTGCCCAAAGTCGCCCAAGTTCTAGAATACCTGAATTTAATTCTTTAATGGTAAGGTTTTAAAAAGTAGAAAAGTTACCTGCTACTAGCTGCGATTAATAAAATTAATCTAATGTAAACATTTCAGTTTATAACTAATAATTTTGGTACAAGGTAAGATCCCGAACCCGAAAATTCAAAAAATTCTAAACCTTTATAAACATATAGGAGATTTCCTCCTGATTACAACGCAATTTTAGTTTGCTGTCCAAATTCATTCGAAGGGAGTGAAATTAACCTGATTAACCACCGAAAAATCAGCTATTTTCCGATTTTGTTTTATAACTCGCGAACTGTAAGAGATAAAAAAAAAGTTTCACGGCAAAAGTTACTTCTTTTAATTAGATCTATCATTTGGTAAAAAATTATTTTACAGTTCACGCGTTATAACACAAAATAAAAAAATAACCGGATTTTCAGGGGTCAATTACACGCCCTTAGAGTGAATTTGGGTAGCAAACAAATATTGCGTTGTAATCAGGTGGAAATTCTCTACACATTCACAAAGTTTTAGAATTTTTTTAATTTTCAGGTTCGGGATGTTCCCTCGTTATTTGTAGAAAACCCAGAAGGATTGCAATTTTTTTTCTAAACCTCAGTTATTCTACTTAACATGAATAGAAAGTGTGCTAATTTTTACAATGAAAGTCCAAACCGTTTGGAAGTAATTGCCATGTCCAGTTATTGTCCTTACGTCGTTCCACTGTGCGGCGGTCAGCTGCACGCGTGGCGTAGGTCAGTGAGACCGCGTGTAGTCGCCGTGGAACAACGCACTTATCACTATTTGTACGAGGTACAGCAGTGGCATTAGAAGGCTTGAGGAAACTATGAGAGAATGAAACAACAAGCAATGTTCGAAGGAAATAGAGGAAGACAAAGAACGTATATTAGAAGGAATGGAATCCTACCTGAAGCCACCTGCGAAGCGATTAACGACGTGTTTTTCCTGCCGCGATAGACACTTTCCTCGATTATATAATATCTACGCTCATGGAAACTGTTCGTATTATGTTTATCACCAATGTAATCGCACAAATTTTGACAATTAATTATTAGTGTTTCCTGTTTAACACGTTCCGTGGCACGTGGTCCACGAAATTCACTTCACTGAAATCTTCATTCAAAGGACACTCGTATTTTTCTTAATTAATTCAGTGTCGAACTCAAACTAGAGCGAGAAGAAACTGAAATTACGAAGACTATAACAGGACTACTATTTTTCTGTAACTGATTACGGCGACCCACTTTCCTCCTCACTGTTTACCGACCGAATGTCTGAATTTCCACCAATGCACGGACCGCGTTAAAAGTCAGCGAGACGAAGTGAACGCTAACGAAATCGCAGCGCGGATGGTTAAACGTTATTCGACGTGGTTCGATCGACTACTCGCGGCTATAAGCGATGTGGCACAGGCAGTTACACGACGTGCTAGAACGCGCTGCTACGTAAATCGCGGTGAAATCACGTGGGTGCATCGACTGACATTTCACCTGCTAGCCTGGGACAGCTTTCCTCTCGGAGACCTTGAGACCGAGCTGACCACTATCCAAATAAACGGTTACTTAAACGGGGAATCGTCTTGTGAGAAAGATGCGATAAGTGGTTACCGATAATCGCGAGACGGCTGGATAAGGAGATGGATAAGGAGATCTCGATCTTTTAAAATAGATATTATTGGAATGGAATATCTAGGTAAATCTCGCTGAGCTTAATTTGTAACGCTAGTTTACTTCGCACTGCTATACCATAATCGTCACTGAATTATTATTTATAGAGCGCTCTCGACCAAATATAATACTGATAATGATGATAGATTTAGGTTGAATTTTTAATTGTACCAGTATCATATGCAGGTTCAATGATAGTTAAAAATTGATCATAAGGGATAAAGGAAAATACACGGAAATGATTATGAACAAGTACAGCTAACTCGGATAATTGCGCACAGTACTGTTCAGGAGTTTAAATATAATTCAATATTATACTTTATTTGCCATATAATTTTCGAGTTATATGCGCGTAGTGTAGGAATTGGTTTTGTAATTCTTATGTGTTTCGGAAGCTACGGAAAAAGCGGAGACCTCGGAGAATGGGATTCTAACCCACCAGGCCTTCCCAAGTAGGGGAAAACCACTCCTGAAACACATGTTTCGGTTCCCCCTCCAACGCTGCGCCTTCAGCTAAGGTGGGACGATTCCTACTACCCTCTCTCCGAGGAGACAGTAACGCCGCTAGGAAGCATGTTGGGGCGCTTTAGAGTGAAAGTACCAAACGTGTCAAGTTTTTACAGGAAATTTCATAATGACTTAAAAATAGTAGGAAAAATTAAAATTTAAACTAGCATTTCAAAATGACGTAAAAAGAATTAAAAAAAAATTATTACATACAACGATACAGTAATACAATAAAATATAAAATGTATTTACGAAAGTTTAGAAAATAACTATTACTTGTATTTTTATAAAATTGAATATATTTTTCTATGAAAAGACATCACTACGATTATTGTATTACTGTATCGTTGTATGTAATAATTTTTTTTTAATTCTTTTTACGTCATTTTGAAATGCTAGTTTAAATTTTAATTTTTCCTACTATTTTTAAGTCATTATCAAATTTCCTACAAAAACTTGATACATTTGGTACTTTCACTCTAAAGCGCCCCAACATGCTTTCTAGCGGCGTTACTTTCTCCTCGGAGAGAGGGTACAGTAAATCCTCGTTATCAGCTCGTTTCTACCATGCGTTAGGAGCCCGGCGACTATCCCCACCATTTCTTGGAAGCCTGCGGACGAGAGTGAGAGACCCGACAACGAGCGAGAGGTCTGGGTTAGGAACTGGCCGCGCGGAATAGTGTCCACAACGCGTTAGGAGCCCGCCGCCAGTCCCATTCGTCGGGCTGGTAACGACGATTTACTGTAGTAGAAATCGTCCTACCTTAGTTGAAGGCGCAGCGTTGGAGGGGGAACCGAAACATGTGTTTCAGGAGTGGTTTTCCCCTACTTGGGAAGGCCTGGAATCCACGATCTTTCGGATCCTCTGCATACTGGTCAGTCGCCTAACCAACTCCACCGAAGCCGATCCTCCAAGGTCTCTTATTCAGGGCTCCCTCTTAAGGGGTCCTTAATTAAAATATCTAATTTTGCATTTCTTCATTTTTCAGGATATGTTGAAATATTTAAAGTTCCACATGTCTTTTACCTTTTAAGTAAAGTTAGAAAACCCTACGTGTTTCGTAGCGGTCTAGTAACAGTCTAATGATTAAAATGGTTAAAATATCATATCTGAAAGATTTAATTAATTGCTACACTAATAATACATTGTCTACCGGTACACCTATTACAAAAAATTATATTAGGCTATTATGCAATAGTGAGAACATTTTTTAAATTAAAATGAGAAAAACCAGGACGACACAAAGAAGCTGATAAAACTTCAGTTTTCTCAATTGCTTTGAAATGCTAGATAGGAAATTTTAACTACGGAGGGTAGACTAGGTACAAGGAATACGAAAACAGCGTTGAAAGCAACAAGAAATATGAAAAGCTGCGAGAGTCCCAGTGTTACCGCTTTGAGGTTTCTGAAGAAGAGGTCTGGAAAGCTTACCTCCAAAAAGAAATACCAACCCTCTTGTTCCGAAACCTCAAAGCTGTCAACTTTGGGACTTATGCAGTTTGCAGACCCCCACTATTTCTCCTTTCTGGATACAATTTCTGTTCGCCCTACCTCCTAACATGCCATAACATCCCCGCGTCTAACGCAGGATCTAAAGTCTACTAGCAGGCTCAGCACGAATCGTGCACTACCTTCAACTCGCAACACCTACTACACTTGTCTAGCATACATATCTATCATACATATTTTCGTTTACTCGAATAAATAACACTGCGTGAACGAAGACCCTTTCGCACCAGTGTAAGTAGTCGGGTAGTTGTAGATCAGCTTCCTAGATTCTTCCTCTTTAGATTCGAATCTGTTTCTGTTCTTGCGCGCTGTACACAAACGAATTCTAATTAGTAACATCCGTGCACAGAGCATTTAATACTCTGTGCTTTATGGAGGACCGCACGCGTACCTTCGTTGACGAAAAAATCTGCAAAATATTGATTGATTAGAACAGCCTCCTTCGAGTGTGGAATACGTGTCTTTATTTTCCACTCGTATGCATTCTTTTCTGGGTGAAACTGCACCCCGAAAAACGGATAATCAACAGATTCCAAGGAGGAGATGAACTCAACTCCATTGAAATCGTGATTCAAAGACAGCACGCGGAACTTGTACTTCGCGCCAGCAGTCTTCAGTGCCTGAAATTTCGTGCGACAAATAACGCGCTTCTAAATACAGTCGGGTCTCCGTATGTGCTCAGTTTGATGCACACGATACGTGCTTGTCGCTATTCCCACCACTTCTGTCTCACTCTTGTCCGGCGAAGGTAAGAGTGAGATGGAACGAGAGCGAGCGAGAGCCACTGAAAAGCGAGCGAAGACGGTACGAGACAGACGACGCGTTGATATTTTGTCTCCCTCCGTCTTTCGGGCGCCGTGACACTCCGTCCTTTGCATGCGCGACGAGCGTGCGCGATGGTCGCAAGCACTTACGGTGAGCACGGGAACCGCTTCGCAAAATCTTGACGCAGACCCGGCTCAAGTCTTTTTTGCGCCCTAGGCGAACTTGTCAAATTGCGCTCTTTATTATAATACATTTATTTGAGATTATTTATGACTTTACTCTGCAAAGTTAGGCGACTGCCTAGGGCGAAAAGTCGACAAGAGGTGCAAAATGATATTTTCATTACTGGTATTGTTGAAAATAAACTTTAAAATTAAGTATTACAAGTTGTACTATAAGTGGATTAAACTACGAATAAAAAGTCAGAGTAAGGTTGTCAATAATCGCAAATAAATGTATTATAATAAAGGGCGTAATTTGAAAAGTTCGCCTAGGGCGCAAAAAAGACTCGTGCTGTGCCTGGCTATCTGACCGTCGCGCGCATGCGTCGAGCAGTCACGACTCCATCTGAGTGCTCGCACCCGTCGCGCACGCCCGCGCGCACGAAAAGCGTTCCATCTCGCTCCCCCCTTCGGCCAGAAAGAAGCGAGAAACGAACACTCGGAATTAGGGATCTGTTCACGATAGGAGCTCAACGCCGGTCCCGACCAGCGAGCACATACGGAGACAATACTGTAATTCGTCATCATACAGAGTGTCTTAAAAATTAGTGCACAACTAGAGAGGAAATGATTCCTAATGCAAAAGTAAGTCGAAGATGTATTTTCTAGAGAAAACCGTTTCGAAGGTGGAGCCGATTTTTAATATCAAATGAAGAAAAATTTCTGTAGTTGAAAAATTCCTACCATTCACGGTTGTACGATATTTGCTACTTATATTCTGCTGATCTGTAGTCACGCGCACATAACGATCCGAAAAATTTAATGTTCTCGAAAAAGGAGTCTTAAAAATTTCATTCCACGTGTATTACCAACTGAATTTGGCGCGAGAAATACCCTGTCTGTACAGAACGAACAGAAACCTACTTTTTCTGTGACACAGTTGCGATGATAATTCGCGGTGACGTTTCTGTTCGCCAGAATGTAAAGAACGTCCCTCGGGGCATTCCCGAACAGTTTGCTGTGGGTGTAGTCTGAAAACAACGAAAAAGGTTCGATGAATTTCTATTTAAAAGAAAAAAAGAGAAGAAAAACAGTTACTCTGCTTGAATTCGAGAGGAAGGCATTGGTCTTGGCTGTTACAGGATAGCATGTGTAGTTTGCGATCCGCGGTGATGAACGTGAGTAACTCAAATCCCATACATGTGCCGAAAATTGGAAAGTGAGTGCCATTATCGTTCATTTTCTTCGCGATTCTGAAAGTGGATGGTTTAAAGGGTGGCCGTTAAAAATTTGGAGAGAGCGAGAAGAACGTTATTTGGTGATTTTTCTTACTTGTATATCTTATACGCTGCACTGCCATAGCCGTTGGGATTAGTGAAGCTAGTGCCTCCACCTGGCCACAGGACTCTGTGGAAAGCATGAATCATTATTGAAAGAAAAGCATTATATAAGAGCATGGACGTCCACAGGGGCGACTAAGGGGGTTTGAGAAAGAATCGCTTATTTTCAAAAACTAATCTTTATTAAGTATACTGTAAGTCCGGGAGAGTTCGACCACTTTTTGGGAAAGAAATTAGTAGCATCGTTGTTTTTCATATTTTTGTCGTTTTGTGCAAATTAAAGCAAAGCCCAAGCAATTTAGGGTATATATCAATTATAGTGTGCGATAATTTCAAATATTTATTTTCATTTTCAACCAAAAACATTGACACTGCAACTGGTCGGTCTCACCCGCATATCGGGGTTAGACCGTCCACCCACTACGGGCTGAGACCGACCTTGAAAAATAACAAAAAGTGTAGCTTACAAAACGTATTATACACGAAGAAGTTGATCGATATGTTATTTCTTCTTCAGTTTTCCATGTAAATCGCAAACATTCTTGTTCTTGGAGCATCTAGTATCACGAAACCAACGGCTTCACTGCACATATTTAATCCAATCGTCTCTTATCAAGATTTAGAAATAGTTTTGTTCGCATCCCACGCATTCGTTTTCGTCCCAGTCTTTTATTGACATATCACTATCTTGTAGAATGGAATTTTCGCTCCCTGAATCTGAAGATGGGTTTACAGTAAGAAAAACACATGTGGTCTGACTATCCCATAATCAAGGGAGTGATCGACCACCTTGTCAAAGTAAATTAAAAACGAATACATACGTATTGTTGGGGTGACACTGTAGTTTTATGCATATTATATCTCCCAATATCGGAATAGTGTAAATAAACTTACCTGTCTTTCAAATATCACCAGCACTGTAACTTGGTCTCAAAACTTTCAGACTCGCATAAAGTCTTAAGTGTTTCCAAAGCCTTCGATTCAATAAGTCATTCTGTTTTAATTGCCACGTTAAAGTCTTTGGGAATCACTGGTTGCGTGCTCTCGTGGCTAACTAGTTTTTTATCGGACAGGATACAAATCGTTAACTTTAAAAGCTCTTATTCGAGAGAGATCAAAGCTACTTCAGGGGTCCCGCAAGGTTCTCATTTGGGTCCACTACTTTTTATATTATTTATCAATGATATCTCTGAAGTTTTCCTCTTTTCTAAATTTAACTTGTATGCGGATGATCTCAAAGTTTATCACAGTATTAGTAGTCCGCAATGTGCCAATTTAATTCAGAATGACCTGAATAGACTTCGTGATTGGTGTATTTCCAATAAGTTATCTCTCGATCTAACTAAATGTCATATTGTCAGGTTCAGTCATAAGAAAAATAATCTAGTTTTTAACTACGCCATAAATGGGACACCGCTCTCGACGCTTAACAATGTTAAAGATCTAGCTATTACTTTTTCGTCAGACTTATCTTTCTCGGCACATTACAGAAATATTATTTCTTGTAGTCTTAAGTCTTTGGGACTTATACATAGGGTCTCGAGATTCCTTAAAAATACCAACACTCTCAAAATACTCTACTGTCAACTAACCAGGCCTATTTTGGAATATGGCAGTATAATATGGTCCCCATACTGGAAATCATGTATCAACAAGATCGAGAGTGTTCGACACAAATTTTTAAGACTCGCTGCCAAACATAGTGGTCAACCCATGCTATTCGATTGTCACAACTATGATGAAATTCATAGGAAATTAAATCTTCAGACATTAAGTAATAGAAGAATAATGTTTGATATTATTAGGTTGTTGCAAATGAAATGGCCGTTTTCTAGAATTTAAACTTCGCGGCTTTGTAGCTTAGCTCCTAGTATTTGTATAATTTGAAAAGTACATGTCTCACACGTGATTTGGCGTGTATAATTTCTGTTATATTGTGCAGTATACGTAATTAAAAACCGTTTGAACTAATCATGGAAAATAAGGAAATTCGAATAATTTACTTGTATGAGTTCAAACTTGCTCACAGTGCGGCTGAGGCAACGCGGAATATAAATACTGCTTTCGGCTATGGTACTGCAAGTGATCGGACCACTAGGCGTTGGTTCGAAAAATTTCGGTCTGGTGATACATCCCTCGAAAATATGCCTCGCGGCCATAAGCCAACAGTTATCGAAAACACTATTTTGAAAGACATGGTTGAAGAGGATTCACGCCAATCTGTTCGGGAAATCGCAGCGAGAACGAATATTCACTATTCAACTGTTTCCCGACATCTACAGGCCATGTTATTGCTTCATGATAATGCTTGACCACACACTGCAAAACAAACCTTTAAAAAGTTAGCAGAATTGAAGTGCGAAGTTCTCCCTCACCCTCCTTATTCTCCTGACCTTTCACCTACAGACTACCATTTTTTTCAAGTACCTAGATAGCTTTTTGATTGGAAAAGTGTTTCGAGAAGAAATGGATGTAAAAACTGCATTCACCGAATTTATTGGCTCTCGTACTCTGAGTTTCTTTCAGAAAGGCATTGGTGCACTTATTTCGCGTTGGGAGAAGTGTATTGAAGTCGATGGTGACTATTTCGATTGATGCAATACGTATTAGGTTTGTCAAATAAAAGTTTAAATTAAAAAATTAGAAACGGCCATTTCATTTGCAACAACCTAATATGTTTGTAAGCAAAATTGTAAAAGGTGTTATACCTTGTCCTGCCATAATTCAATTGTTCTCTTTAAATGTACCTTCAAGGGGCTTAAGAAATTACTCTCTGTTACATACCGAACTGCATCGCACAGTATACGGTTATTATACCTGTTTAAATCGAATGTCTAACCACGCCAACTCTGTCCATGAGAATATTGATTTATTTGGGCAATCCCTTGCATCTTTAAGATGCTCTCTTGAAGATATTCTATAATTAATCATTTATTTTGTAATTTCTAATCTTTGCTCACTTGTAAATTTTTATATCTTCTGTTCTTCTCGTTCTCATTGAAATGAATATTTTTCATATGTGTGTTATGTCTCCCCTCATTATATCTCTTTGTACTAAAGAGTTTATTCCCGTGAATTGTAATAAATAAATAAATAAATAAATAAATAAATAAATATGCAAAATCAACAACGAGCGCATTCATTTCTTTTGTTTCAATGACACACAGTGCCCTATCTTGCGTCAGTCTTAAAATATAAACACTGGCCGGACTCTCCCAGTGGTCGAACTCTCCCGGACTTACTCTACATCTGTCTCATTTTATTCCAACCAATCTCCCCTAAGTAAAAGCCGTATCCAAAACAATCCCGAATATTGGTCCATAACTCTAGTTATGACCAGATTATTAATAGTTGTTTTTAAGTCGTTAAGCGTTGCCTGAGCAGAATTGGCCTCCACCGCTCGGTCGTTAAAAATTCAAACGCCTCACGTAACAACACTTAGAGTGGAACATTCCCCGTGCAACCCGTGCGGAAATCCCCCGTCCGTTAAAAAAGTGAATATTTTTAAACTTCAATTTTAAATATTTAATTAAATTAGCGCCACTAATTTTCACGCGTATTTAGCTGAAATTCAAAGTCAATTTTCTCGAAAATGGAGCGCGATATTAAAGAATTGAAGTTTGGCCTATAGAATCACCCCCTAAAAGCTTTACCACCTGTAACGAGACACCCTGTATATGCACTGCTTTTTATCGTTCTTCATTGTTGATATCGCCCTTGAATTCGTACGGTGCTGTTATCTTCCACTCACCCGTTTATTTTCCCCATGATGTCTTCGTAGTACGCGTAACTCCGACCGATCCTAAGGGAAGATTAACTCTCTAATAATTACAGCTGAGTTCCATCATTTTCGCCCAAATTGTGTGAATATGAGGGAAGAAAGAAGGGGAAAGTGAACAAGCATCCAAACCTAATCGAACACCCTAAATGTTTACAAGAATTCGTCCAGCAAGATAAAGAAAGAGACCGGTGTATCAAAATATCTGAACATCACCATCGACACTATTTCTCCTCTGCACAGAAGCTTTCCCTATAAGCCCCGTTACGCACTTGGCGACAAATTGCCGGCGACCAGGTCGCCGAGAGACCAGGAACCTTTGTTGTTCGCCGCGACCAAGTGCGTACGAACTCATATGTCCCCGTACACCTCATGATCGCCGGCAACTTGATCGTCGAGAGACCAAAATTCGGGCAACCAAACGAAGCTACCAGACCGAGCAACTCGACACCTATCCGTTTCGTAGAGAGCGCCAAACAGAATGGACGTCGAGGAGATTATTCTAATTGTGAAGTGCATTGACAAAAAAAAATAAAGAAGAGGCAACATTCAGTGCATTCTTTATTGTAAGATCACCTTAAGAAAAGAGTGTTTACTGGCTTTCTCGTTCTCAAATAAATGCGCCATTTCTTCTTATTGTTTTTTGAATGTCGCGATTGGAGTATTCGTTATATGACAAGTCTCAAATTGCCTTTCGAGATTCAATTTGCAAAATAAATTTCTGCGTATCGAGACTCTATTTCGTTGCTTGCAGGTGTCTGGTCGCCAACAAAGTCGCTCGTCGTGTGAACCCGTGCGTTGGAAACAGAGCACCCCTGTCGCAAGTGCGTAACGGGGCTAAGAGAAGAGATAACCAAGGGAAGAGCGATCTAAGTAACAGGGCCGCCTTAACAAATTCGAGCGTCCTGGGCTAAAAAATTTTGGCGCCGTAGTCCCCAAGGGTGCAATTTCTTCGCAATCGGTGCAAGGCGGTACATCACAACCCCAGGTCTCCACCAAGGCAAACACGAACAAGAAAAATGTCCGCGAACGAAATTTTTGTCTCCAAAATTGAAGAGAAAAATGCATTTCAACATATTTGATTGTTAAGCGCCCTTGGATCACGGGCGCCCCTGAGCTATAGCCCATTTAGCACATTGGTAAAGGTGGCTCTGCTAAGGCAGCAACGATACTCACCAAATCGGCACGACTCTCCCGCCAGCGCCCTCAACGAATTTCACGTACGACGCGGCGATGTAGCTACTGTACTTATTGTCGTAGATTCTGTTCAGATATCCGCTTACTTCCTGCGCTACGATACCTTTACAACAGTGAAATTAAGTGAGAAGCATGCAAATTATTAATTAAGTAGTTTGGTTGATAACAGCTGACAGCTGGACCTTGCATTTTGCACTCTACTTTTACATACATATGTACGTTATCTAATTTCTATCTCTAAGATTTTCTCTTTCTTGTTTTCTCTTATTCTCTTCCTGTTATTATTCTTAATGTCCACTAGTGCAATAAAGAATTATTTTTATTATTATTATTATTATTATTATTATTATTATTATCATTATTATTATTATTATTATTAGTATCATTATTATTATTATCATTATTATTATTATTATTATTATTATCATTATTATTATTATTATTATTATTATTATTATTATTCATCTTCATCTTCATCTTCGTATTATCATTATCATTATCATTATCATTATCATTATCCTTATCCTTATCATTATCATTATCCTTATCATTATCATTAACATTATCATTATCATTATAATTATCATTAACATTAACATTATCATTATCATTATAATTATCATTAACATTATCATTATCATTATCAATATCATTATCATTATTATTATTATTATTATTATTATTATTCATCTTCATCTTCGTATTATCATTATCATTATCCTTATCATTATCATTAACATTATCATTATAATTATCATTATCATTATAATTATCATTAACATTAACATTATCATTATCATTATAATTATCATTAACATTATCATTATCATTATCAATATCATTATCATTATTATTATTATTATTATTATTATTATTATTATTCATCTTCATCTTCGTATTATCATTATCATTATCATTATCCTTATCATTAACATTATCATTATAATTATCATTAACATTAACATTATCATTATCATTATCATTATCAATATCATTATCATTATCATTATTATTATTATTATTATTATTATTATGATTGTTATTATTATTATTTTTTTCTCAACTTTTTCTTACGAAACGGCAATCGGGCCCTCGGAACTGTCGGGAATCCCCAGACACTCGGAAATCTCGAAATTTTCGAGATTCGTGTCCCCGACCATCAGGTTCCCGACTGTTCTCGCACACGCTCTAGTTATTACCCATGCTGTGCTCTAATTGTATGCAAAACTTGGATAGAAATCGGTGACCAAATCCTCGGTTGCCTCGCCTCGTTACACACGAAACTCTAGCATGCCGGTCTTTACATATGTAGCAACGCAGAGAAGTGTACAAGCTCCTCGATCCGATTACTCACCGATTATCGGCCTGTCGTTGAGATCACTGTCTTCATAGCCGTCGAGAAATTGAGACGTCGCGGTTAAAGAACCGAAGGTGAGAAGCCAGACGATCACAGGTATCGATGCTGTCGCCGACATTGCAACGCGCGTTAATCGTCGAACGTGGTCGAACGGACAAAGCGATTGGGTCAAATCTGGCGTAGACGTTCAATTGGGAGACGGCCTATCGCGAAGGTTTGGTTGTTGCGTTTAGAGTAAGTATGTTTAATTGGAGATGAAGAAGATGAGTCGGCTCTGAGTAGCTTAGTGGTTAAAGCAATTGCCCGGCAAGCGATAGATCCCGGGTAGGATTTCCGATCCAGCCACACGATCGGCCCACTCTTTTTCTCCTACACTGGTTTGATGGAACGGTGCATTCCGTTTTAAATGCGCCGTATCAATTGAAATCGGTGCGGACACTTGACCTTTCGACGTGAGATTATAAACTGTTAAACAAAGTTTAACAACTCCTAATCGAAACATTCGATCACGAAGCTGAGGATTTAGGTAAGCAGCGATGGTTCACGCTGAAACATTCTATGGATCTTTGCTAGTGCGAGTCATCGTTATCTGGCTGATAGTGGGGACGAAAGAGGACAGAATTTGCTTATTTGCATGCGCGCGCAGTCGGCGAAGGAAACTTTGGGCGGGGAGTGCTAACGGAGAAATTCAAGCTTGATAAGGAATACAAATATGAAAGCAGATGTGGGTTGAAGACATAGTTGTGCAGGATTACAATTGAATTACTCCATGAATTATAATTACAGAATAATTCAATTACATCGTATTCAATTACATTGTAAGTAGTGATTCAGATCTCGCAGTCAATTAAAATACATCGCAATTCGTAATTGCAGTGTATTTGCAATTGTAATTGCATAGTACACTGGAATTGAATTATAATTACGAATTAAGAGGTAACCAAATTGAGAGGTAATAAGAGGTGGGAAAGAAATGTGTAGGTAAAGGTTTGGAACAGAAAAAAATTATTCTGAGTGCTGAATATGGTATTATTCATAAATTTATAATATATAAAGAGAAATAAACTCCTTTTTTACATTTTTTCCACTTCTTCTTACTTCTTCAGAGTTTTGAGCTGTAATTCAATTACATCGTAATTGAATTACAAACACAATTACGGTAATTAGGAATTGAATTACAAACACAATTACGGTAATTAGGAATTGAATTAATTGAAAAGTTTGAATTATATAATTGAATTACAACGTAATTGAATTACTATGTAATTGAAATACAATGTAATTAAGTTACGTAATTAAATTACAGTGTAATTCAACTAGCACAACTGTGGTTGAAGAGCGAGGAGATTCTTTAGGATAGTGCAACGAACTTGGCTTACAATTATTTATAGGAAGGAGGGACAGATTGGAAGAAGAATTTCTTTGGATGCATTCGGTGCAATTTAATGGTACGGTTGTCGCGATAATGCTTCGCATTATTGTAGAGGTACATTGAGCTCGTAGTGATGGAATCTGAAGCAGAGGATTTGATGGAAAGAGAGACCGAATTAATTTCCATCGTGCCATATCTTTTTTTTACGGTCAAATTGATGGTACAATTTTTTAGCATAAACTTTTATAGTTTCTTTTTTGTTAAAGTCCATTATTAACTTAAGTCCTATGTACGATGCAGGGGTCGAATGAAACTGTTAACCTTAATACCCGCACTCATCTTAATGCCAAACGAAAATTAGGTGCAACAACCTGCACCTCGTTAAATAAAATTTCAAATTTCAGATGCGCACGGAATTTTGCAAAAATAATTGTTTGACGCGTGGCTGAAGGAATCGAAGAAGGAGATAAAAATTTCTCCAATTTCTCAACACTTCTTGAATTATTTAAATATTGGAAATTTTGGCAAGGAAAAAGCCCTTATGGAACGAATTAGGAAATTAGCGTACATTATGTACGCTTATGTGTTAAGAAAGACTTTTAAAAAGAATGTTCTGATAGCGATTATTGAATTTTTAGTAACTTTTCATACTTTGTTTTCATACAATAGTTAATATATAAATTTAACGAAAAAACAGTTTTTATGTTATAACTTCCATTCTTCATCCTCTCATAATAAATATATATGTATATATATTAACGATGAAATTGCAATTAGCAAGTGAAAAGAAACTATAAATTATTCTACAATAGTTTTGTCCAGCTAGAATCAGAATTGTTCTCATTGTGAGGCCCAGGGAAAACCAGTACCTACTACTGCGAAGTATAATACCAGTCTCGTTCTACCTCCTAACATCCCATAACCATTAATTTGACTTATAATAATAATTATAACACTAAGATTAATTATTATAATTATTATTAATTTGTTACTATGATAAATTTAAGTACTAATAATACATTCAATAAAAAAAAATCAATACAATTAAATGAAAATGATAAACCTGTTCTCAATTTTGGAGCCATCAACTAGAATTGATTTAGATTATTAATCCCTTTAATAATTATACCGATAAATTATCAATTTATCCTTTCCCGAATTAATTTTATATGAATTTCATTCAATAAATTTATATTCCTTGAATTTAACTTATTAATAAATAATTACTTATATATTAATTTAATTATTTTCATCAGAGCAATAAGAATAATCATATTATTTAATTTATTCTGATTATTCCCTTAGATATTTACCCCTACAAGACATTTAAATATTAATTTAACTTTATGAATTAGATTTATAATTATTGGGTGATTAACAACTACGAACAAAATATTTATTCATCTTGTACCAATAAATACACCATCGGTTTTAATAAATTTTATAGTATTAATTAGAAACATCCCTGCAACTAAGGCAGGGTCTGGTAGGCAAAGCTCTACTTAAGTAATTTTATAACTCCACTAGCACGCCTATGACAAACCGTAAACATCTTTCAATGTTTCCTTTTGTCTACTTGAATAAATAACACTGCGTGAACAAAGTCCCATCCAACGCAGTATAAGTAGTCGAGTAGTTGTAGATCAGCTTCCTAGATTCTTCCTCTTCAGATTCGAATTTGTTTTTGTTTTTACGCGCTGCACCCAATAAGAAATCTTATTAGTAACATCCCTGCGCAGAGCCTTAAAATAGTATTCCGTGCTTTATATCGACTTCCGCGGAGGAACGCACGCGTACCTTCGTTGACGAAGAAATTTGCAAAGTATTGAGAGACTAGAACAGCGTTGCTCGAGTGTGGAATCTTCTTCTCTCTGCTCCACTCGTACATATTCTTTTCTGGGTGAAACTGCACCCCGTAAAACGGATACTTCTTAGATTCGAAGGAGGAGATGAACTCAAGCCCATCCAAGGCGTGATTCAAAGACAGCACGTGGAACTTGTCCTTCGCGTCAGTAATGTTCAGGTCCTGAAATTTCGTGCGACAGATGACGCGCTTCTAAAGAATTCACTCTATAAAGAATAAACGAACAGAAACGCACATCCTTTGTGACACAATGTTGATGAAAATTCGCGGTGACGTATTCCGTCTTCAGAATGTCCAGAACGTCTGACGGGGCGTTCCTGAACAGTTTGCTGTTGGTGTATTCTGAACGCAACGCAAAAAGGGACGGTTCGATTAATCTCCATCTAAAAGTGAAAAAGGGAAAAGATGGGAAACCCTTACTTCTCGTGAAATTGAGATGGGCTATTTGATTTTCGCTTTTACAGTTGCTCCTAATCAGGTTGCATTTCGCGGTGACGGACGCTAGAAGCTGGAATCCCAAGCATATGCCGAAAATTGGAAAGTAAGTGCCATCGTCGTTCATTTTCTTCGCGATTCTGTAAGTGGGTGGTTTAAAAGGGAAACGCTAAAAATTTGGAAACAGTAATGAGAATGTTAGTTGGTCATTTTTCTTACTTGTACATCTTAGATGCTGCTTCGGCGTAGCCGTTCCCGGTACAGTTGAAATTTGATACACCACCTGGCCACAGGACTCTGTGGAAAGCATTAGAAAATCATTATATAAGTAGGGTGACTGTACCTAATATCGCCACTCGCTATATCTCGCAAAGTAAGCTCTAAAATTTATCGGCTATGCACTGAATTAGTACCTAAACATATGTAGGAAGATATACAGTTAGTAAAAAAAGTATTTGGACACTTTTTAAAATCGCATCACTTTTTTAGAATTGGTCTTAACGACTTGATTTTTTTTTGAGGACCTAGAAGGATTAGTTTTCTAAGTGACGTGTTTCGTCGTTTTCGAAAAAATAGCAATTGGTCGGAATAGCGAAGAAAATAGTAAAGGTCGTTTTTTAAACTTTTTTTTGTGAGCTTGTAATGAAAATTCAAAAAACCCATTTGTAGATTGAAGTAAGTTGTATACGTGCTGAAAATTTCATTAAAATCGGTTAACGTTGCTTTGAGCTATAAACGCTTAAAGATCGCGGAATAAGGTCGAAAATCGCGAAATTCCCGAAATCAGCGATTTTCGATCTTATTCTGCGATGCTTAAGCGTTTATAACTCAGAGCAACGTTAACCGATTTTAATGAAATTTTCAGCATGTATACAACTTACTTCGATCTACAAATGGGTTTTTTGAATTTTCATTACAAGCTCACAAAAAAAAGTTTAAAAAACGACCTTTACTATTTTCTTCGCTATTCCGACCAATTGCAATTTTTTCGAAAACGACGAAACACGTCACTTAGGAAACTAAACCTTCTAGGTCCTAAAAAAAAATCAAGTCGTTAAGACCAATTCTAAAAAAGTTATGCAATTTTAAAAAGTGTCCAAATACTTTTTTTACTAACTGTACTATAATTGCAGCATCATGTGATCAACAATTACGGAAAGGGAAGGATTTTAGAGAATCTTAATAGTGTAAAAATTTATTGAACTGCCAAAATTTTACATCACATTTAGGGATTGCAAATTTACCGACTTTTTCAATTACCGGTAATTCGGTAAAATTTTCATTCAAAACCGGTTTATCGGTAATTTACCGGTAATTATTTAAGGTATTGAAAATATAAAAGTAAACATTACAAAAATAAAATTTCTAGAACTCTAATCGAGCATTATGAAAAATATATGCAAATAAAACTGTTCTAAACATAAAATATAAAATGATATAACACAAAATAGATATATTTGTATAACTATTGACATTACTTATTAATATGCATCTTCACCGCGAAAACAATGAAAGGAATCTTAACTTATATACATAATTAAATATTTTTTATTTAAGAATTCTTTTTAACAAATAAGCACGCAAAAAACATAATTTGTCCAAACTTTGGTCTCCTGATAAACCGCTCTTAGATTCTACACTTGTTGTTCGGGTAGTCATTAAGAAATCATATGCCATTTGTAGATATTTTCTTTTTACTTTTTCAACTCGAAAATACGTCTATTCTTTGGTGGCTTGATTCAGATTTTTAGTTTTCTTTTGGTTTAAAGTTGCTTCTTTCTGAAATACTTCGGTTTTCGTCTCTATTATTAATTGAAGCTTTTTCATTGATAACGGAGTAGATATCGACGGAATTAATGAATGCATATATGCGCTACATTGCTATACATAATTTATCGAATTACCGGTAAATATTTGGCGAATTACCGGTAAAAATTTGGGGGTATTTCTCGCGATTTACCGGTATTGCAATCCCTAATCACATTCGGAGAAGGTAAGTCTAATAATTCTATGAATGCAAGAATATCTACGAGAAATACCTAATTAACGATGTACTTAAGAAATTAAATCGATTCAAATATCTTTCGTAATGAAAATAACGTTTTTCTTTTAGCAGAATTGCGTGTTCTCAATCCCGTCTACCGGAAAACAATGATTTCGATGCAATGTTTGTTACAGGTGAGGTCACGAAATGTGCGGAGTAACCGAAATAAATTTTATTGGTCCAATATGTACATCGGAACGTATAAAATAAAATATTTTAAAAATCTATATTTTTAAATTTCTATATTATTCTAATAAAAATAAAATCAAAGATGGATAAAAAAACATTTATACGGCAAGAAATAATAAAATCACATGTGAAAATGACTTTAAAAACTCATATATACATGAATTAATCAATATTTCTTGAGTTGGCGATATTAGGCATCCTTTTTTCAGTACCCGATTTTTGCATGTCTTACGTTTTTGAGTCCTAATTAAAATTTTTTAGGTTCTAACGATTCTAACTTATGCTACATGAAAGATGAATAATTTCTCTTTACTTTGAAATAAACTGTATGCAAATGTGTCAATTATTATTCAATTGACAGCGATTTAACTTTTGCCTGGCGATATTAGGTCCAGTGACCATAAGTCAAGCTTTAAGGGCGGATTCAGCACTGGGAAACAAAACAATAAGGAAAGTTACAGTCCTAGTTTTTTTCTACAGCGACTGTACAAGCCCCTACTGTTCTACATAAGGTTAAGGGGTTACATCTACCTAAAGGTCCGAGAAAACAGGTTAAGGAATTGTTTTTGACAAACGTTTTATCCACTGGAAGATACATCTTTCAACTCTATTATCCTAAATTTCAATGAAAAAATATTAACTAAAGGAGACATCGCTCTCGACTTGAGTGGTGTTTTTTTAAGGCGTTTGCCGGTGGACATTCCACAGCCCAAACCTGAAGTTCATCAAATATGGACAAACCTATCTATATAGGTACTTACAAGGAGAGGTAAAGATGAGAAATTAGAAATAGGTATATTTTTTATTTTGACCTGTTTGCATATCTGGGGGTGAAAGCACCCTTCAAAGTTCGTAACAAGAGGTACAAAAGTTCCTATCGTTAGTTTAAAGAATATTATAACATTGTGTTGAATAAAACTTGATACACACAATGTTATAATATTCTTTAAACTAATAATAGGAACTTTTGTACCTCTTCTCATGAACTTTGAGGAGTGCTTTCACCCCCTAAATATGTACAGGAGCCAAAATAAAAAAAAACACGTATTTCTTATTTTTCGGTGCTCGAAAACATATCTAAAAGCCAAAGCAATCAGAGGGGGACACCTGAAACAATGAAAACCTCTCCTTGTTATATCCCTCAACGTTCGTAGCTGAACGCCGAGTTGCCGTGCTTCGGGCGTTCCAGACCCGAAATTTCGAACATAGATAAGTGAAAAACAAAGCCTCCGTCACAATTTCATTGCTCTATATTTTCGTTTGACTTTATCGTATAGAATCAATCTTAAATTTCCTTCAACTTTCAACTAAGGTTAAATCCAACGGGCGTTTATTATCGTTTATACATATGTGTACTGTTTTTTTTTTATCGTTTTTCAGTGCTTAATTCGTCTTTGAATTCGAATGCTGTTGTTTGCGTCCACTCACCCGTTTATTTTCCCCATGATGCGTTCGTAGTACGCGTTGCTCCGACCGACCCTAAGAGAAGATTAACTCTCTAATAATTACAGCTGAGTTCCATCATTTTCGCTCAAAATTAAGTGAATATGACGGAAGAAAGAAGGGGAAAGTGAACATCCAGAATCAATTGTACATTCAATAATAAGAGTGGGAGAGAGAAAATGCTCGATGGTGTTGCAAGGTAGATAACTGAGAAGATCAGGTAAACGAGGGAAGCAGTAGCTGCCCGATATAAGGCAGCAACGATACTCACCAAATCGGCACCACTCTTCCGCCAGCGCCTTCAATGAATTTCACGTACGACGCGGCGATTAAGCTATCGTACATACCATCGTACTTTGTTTTCATATAGTTACTTGTGTTCTGTGCTACGATACCTTTACAACAATGAAATCACGTGAAAAATATGCAAATTATAATATTTTTAAATGGGACGCTGATTTCCGTTCGATCGGGCCATGCGCAGAACTTCGAACTCGATTTTCTCGCAAAGGCTTCAGAAGCGCATTAACGCGTTATTACCCATACTGTGCTCTAATTATAGGCAGAACTTGACAGAGATCGTTACCAAGGGTCGAATGAAACTGTTAACTTTTATAAATAAAAGTTATTTATCGAACTATTAACTATTAAATCATTTCTTTTCTGTTTTAAGTTAACTTTGTACATTAACACTTTAATTCTGTTTAACCCTTCGTGGTCACACTTCTGTAAAGTTACGCGCTGGTCACACTGGGTCCGATGGACCCGTCCGATTTTTTAAACAGTTACCGTGCGAACTGTATCGGTCCAATCGAATCCCAAAAATTATAATACACTTTGAACATTGTGGAACATGGAATAGTCGCGTTTTAGTACGAAATGAAATGACAACATATACCAAAAAAAATCGGAAATGCGTAAAATCCTGAAAAACGAGTTTTTTTTACTAAAACAATAATATCTTTTTTATTTTTCAACTAATTTTCATACACATTGTGGCGGATACTAATAAAATATAATGCTTTTAAAAAAATATACAGTTTCATACTGTGCGTTTCAAAAAAAGGTATTTATTTTGAGATCTGAAGATGGTCAATTGTGTAGTAAAAAAAAACGTTTAATTTAGAGAAATAAATATTTATTATTATTATAATGATTCTTATTATTATTAAATGATTATTATTTTTTTATTCATAAGAAAGTAATTTAACAATGAAAAGAATTGAATCTAGTCTTCTTCCGAATTCTCCTGCATGCAGCACACATATACATTCTGTGTTCGTACTCATTATACACACATATAATTTGAAGGGGGCAAAATATTGTCACAGCCATATACATTACATTGATTGAAGTAAATTTCTCGAAATAGTGAAGAAAAAAATTTTCATTTTTTTTATAAAATTTACACGTTGGTCACAGACGTGCAAAACCGATGTTCTTGTAACGGCTGCCACTCATCAACGCACTTTCTGATTAAATAACTGACGGTCTCTATCAAAAGAGGAAACCTCAAATTTCCGTAAAATGTCAGGTCAATGCCATTTCAAAGCCAGGAACTTAACGGTACCAAACTCCAAAGTTAAAAAGCGGGTCTATTATATCTAACAGTTATTTTATGTTCGTTTAATAAAAGTGCTGGAGCATTATATACTTTTCAACAGATATTTAAGGGTAAAATATAAAAGGTGGAAATAGTTTTTTATAATTAAAACTCAATAATACTAATGTATTATTTAAGGAATTGGAAACAGGATAAATATTGAGGAGAAAGCACGTTGTGATATTTATATAATTATTTTCACCAAACGGTTTAAGGTTTCTATTTTCAACTTCAGATCTATCTACCCCACAAGATTTTCAGAAAATCTACTTGTCACAATTTAACTTTTTCACAACAAAATAAATGTTGCTGTTTAACTAGAACTATTTCCTACTTTCATGGAAATAAAAGTTTCTTATTTACACAAAAATGTATGAAATAAAAGTTTCAGTTAATATACTGTATTTTATAATAGTCTTCTCAGAATAGAAAAGATAATAGTCATTAAATTACAGTTAATTGAATATTTTAACAGTTTCATTCAACCTCTGCTCGTCACACACGAAACTCTAGCAATAGCGAATTTAACGGGCGGCCGATGAGCAGTTGCCATCTGGGCCCCTACCCAAAAGGCCTCCCCGAGTCCAATCTTCACAAAAAAAATTATGATTTTATCCAAACACTATAATTTTGTTTTTCTCTGCTACTACACTTAGCCCGTTTTTAGTAAACTACCTCTTCATATTCCCGAAAAATTTGAGCCCCTCGAAACGTTTGCCACTTGGACCTTTCTCCTTAAATCCGCCACTAATCTCTAGCATGCTATCTTTACGTAGCAACGCAGAGAAGTGTACAGACTCCACGATCCGATACTCACCGATTATCGGTCTATCGTTGGGGGCGTTGCGAGATTGAGACGTCACGATTACAGAACCGAACGTGAGAAGCAAGACGATCACGGGTATCGATGCGGCCGTCGACATTGTAACGCGCGTTAATCGTCGAACGTACAAAGCGATCTAGTTTAATCGGATGGAGTATTCCGTTTTAAATACTCCATACCAATTGAAATCGTTACGGACACTTAACCTTTCGACGTTAGATCTGAGAATGTTAAAGAAAATTCCACGTTCTGCTGATGAAATCGTTATCGTTTTTATGAGTACGACCTCAAATCATCGGGAAATTCGATCACGCAGCTGAGGATTTAAGTAGCGATGGTTCACGCTGAAACATTCTGTCGATTTTGCTGTTGCGAGTTCGTTATCCGGCTGATAACGAAATGCTTCGAAATGTTTATTTAAGCGGCCTGTAGACTGTCAATATTATTGTGCAATATTCAATATTTTAATCATAGTTTGTTAAAATTTGCAAATGATTGCCAACTACGAAGGACCACTCTCGATAGGGAAAACTTTTTTCGATTTCACAATATTTATTTCAACACAAAATTTAATTAAACAAGGTTAACAATGTGGCTACAATGGAATTATGGAGTTCGTCTGACATACAACCTCTGGCAACAAGTTTCCGATCAAATTTGTTAATTTTAATTTGTGAGGAAATTATTTTAGACTCTATATGAGTGTGGCTATCGTGTGAACTAGAATGAAGTAATTATTTGCAAAAATTCAATTTTGCAACACAGAAAACTAACAAATGATTTTACAAAAAATTAATGTTTTCAATTGAATAAAACCATTTTTGTGCTTTTCAACATTATTTATTCAACATGAACTAAAGTTCATACGATAACCACACTCATATAGATTAAGAAAAATTGTACGTTTTTTGTTTCAGATGATTACGACAGCCAAAATCATGCTCGCCAGCAACAAACTATTTTTTCAAACCCCTCTTACTACTACCATTATAACTTTGAACCAAATTACAGTATTGTCTCCGTATGTGCTCGGTTTGGTGCACACGATACGTGCTTGTCGCTATCCCTACCACTTCTGTCTCACTCTTGTCCGGCGAAGGCAAGAGTGAGATGGAACGAGAGCGAGCGAGAGCCACTGAAAGCGAGCGAGGACGGTACGAGACAGACGACGCGTTGATGTTTTGTCTCCCTCCATTTTTCGGGCGCCGTGACACTCCGTCCTTTGCGTGCGCGACGAGCGTGCGCGATGGTCGTAAGCACTTACGGTGAGCACAAGAACCGCTTCGCAAAATCTTGACGCAGACCCAGCTCAAGTCTTTTCTGCGCCCTAGGCGAACTTGTCAAATTGCGCCTTTTATTATAATACATTTATTTGAGATTATTTATAACTTTATTCTGCAAAATTAGGCGACTGCCTAGGGCGGAAAGTCGACAAGAGGTGCAAAATGATATTTTCATTACTGGTATTGTTGAAAATAAACTTTAAAATTAAATATTACAAGTTGTACTATAAGTGGATTAAACTACGAATAAAAATTCAGAGTAAGGTTACCAATAATCTCAAATAAATGTATTATAATAAAGGACGTAATTTGAAAAGTTCGCCTAGAGCGCAAAAAAGACTCGCGCCGTGCCTGGCTATCTGACCGTCGCGTGCATGCGTCGAGCAGTCACGATTCCATCTGAGTGCTCGCACCACAGACGAGGTATATGATAGACCTATCACCTTATGGATATTTGTGTCGCCACCCAAACTGCGTTACCGACCCATTATTTGAGGACTGAATGTAGTGGCATCTGCTCACGAACAGCGTCCAATTCGGCAACTACTCTGAAATGTGTTGAAATGCTGAAAGGTGTTTGCATGCTTGATACGTGTGACTTGTTTGAAGGCCTTTGGCTACGCTATGCTTTAGCTCGGCTTGTTAACGACTCACGCGGATTTCTCTCCGGAAATCCATTTCGGGGGTCAAAGACACTATGGTGCTCAAAAATGGTATTTCTTCAAAACCCAGTGTAAGCTATAAATTGCAAGATGACATTGGTTATTAGTACTTTGCGTGAAGTAGAACCCTTTCACGTATCGTACGCCGAAAAGTATTAAAAATTCACAATGTTACTGACATTCCCGCGAGTTCCTAATACACTGTTTAAACATTCTAGTGAAGTAATAATAATTGGATTCTATTTGCCCCGAGCATTACTTTACCGCCGACATTGAAATTTACAGTAAAATCTAATTTTTAAAAGCCTCGCAGAAAGTTACATGATGCATGAGTGTCGTGGGGTGCATGGATGCAACTGAAAATCGAGTTACTTTTGAAACCCGCTTTGCGAAATAAGATTTTGTCTCGCCCTAAGAAATTCATCGGTTTAGTGTTCGGTGAAGTGTGTGCATGTCATAGTGCATATTATTTCCTGATTTCCCAATTCGTGCAACAATTTCATCGATTACTGGACCATGTGGGAGGCCTTTTAACAGGATTTCACTGAGATATACCTGTTACCTAGAAGACTTTTTTAGAAACTGACTACTTCGTCGATGTTAGTAACTAAGGGGAAGAAACGAGTATGTCACTCATATTTCTCCAAATATTCCTCCAACTATTCATTTACACTAAGTTCAACTAAAATGTATTTATACATTATAAGTAATACTATGTGATATGTATAACCATTAACATTCATTTATCGAACGATTAAACATTGAGAATAAAAGAGAATTCATTCGGCGTAGAAAATCATTTGCAAATCCAAGGCCAAATGTTACTAATTGCTTGATATCTCGAGTTGTATCGATCATAGTTAATAATAATTTATACTGGCCTGTTAGTACAAATGTTGTTAACATTATTTGTCATAGCAATAGCCACTGGCATGGATATTTTAGCAGAAAATCCATTTTTGCCGAAGAATTCGTTTGATTTCGCACATTGTAATCAACCGTCGACCTTGTTTTGATCGGGGGACATGGTTTCCTGAAGAGTATATAGGAAGCTAACGGAGCTCCATATACTCAGTCGTCGTCGATCCTCCGGGCCTGGAGGACCTGCGGGGACCCTGGAGCTGGCGAGCCTACTGGACCTACTGGACCTATTGGAATTCCAGCGGTCCTGGTCAGGGTTTCAGCGTTGGTCCTTCCTGCACCCCCTCGCCCCCTGGAATGGAGTTCCCGAGCCACCTGGACCATTCGGACTTCCTGGGGACCTGGTCTGGGTTTCAGCTATGGTCCTTCCTGCACCCCCTCGGCTCCCTGCAATGGAGTTCCCGAGCCACCTGGACTTCCTGGGGACCTGGTCAGGGTTCCAACCCTTGGTCGTTCCTTCACCTCCTCGGCCCCTAACCTAGGTTAGCTTATTCGGTTGGTGCCGACGAAATTTTCGGGTTCGTTAAAAGCCATTCAAAATGTTATTATTCTGCCAAGGCCAAAACCGATTTCTTTTCATTTTTATCTGATTTATTCGATTGTTTTTCATCATCTGTTCTATTTCATACATTCCTTCGTGGATTTTTGCATGAGTCGTTTTATTTCGTGTATTTCTTCGGTGGGTTTAAATTATTTAATTTATTCGATGCATTTCTTCGATGCATTTACATGATTTATTTTTTTTTTGCATTTCTTCGATTGGTTTACATGATTTATTTTACATGATGCATTTCTTCGACGGGTTTACACGATATATTTTATTTGATGCATTTCTTCGATGATTTTGCATGATTTATTTTATTTGATGCATTCCTTTGATGGTTTTGAATGATTTGTTCCCTCTCGTGCATCTCGTCGATGGATTTATATTTTCTGCTCTTCTTCGTGTAGGTATCTCTACGATGGTTCTGCATGCTCGTGCGTGCTCTTCTGACAATTTCAAATCATGTCGATCGGCACCAACCGAATAAGTATGTTCTTAGTTTTCTCTGAAGTCCACCATACTATCCACCATACTAACATAATGTAGTTGATTGTTTCAGCATTTCAAATCCACGCTCTCGCGGGAAGGAGGTTAATAAAATAATATATTTAAAACAAAATAGTGAAAAGTGATAGTGAACAGTGGTAGTGAATGAAGACATCTAAGGAAGCCTAGGTTAATTTATTATAGCTTGAAGTATTTAAGGCCCCATGTAAAATTGCCAAGTAGTCACTGAATCATTAGCTTTGTTGCTCTTTTATTGGCTCCTCATCTCCGATGAGGAGGTCGCCGCTACTTCCGTTCACGGAAGCAAGCGACTGGGCATGGAATCGATATGGGTGGATCAGTTTCATCCCCTGGTGTTCTTGTCGAAAGGGAAAAGTTTCGGGCGTAGGGGGTGTACCTTTTGGTATACTGCCTGCGTAAGTCACCCGGTCCGATTTCCAGACTCCTCGTTAGTCGGCTTGAGTCAGGTCACACCTAGTGTTGCTCCTGACGAGTCGCTGGGTGCAGAGGAATCGTTTGGGAGACGCCGAGCGCTTTTCTCTTTCGACTCGGACAGCAGGATGGTAGGAACTGCGCCATCCAATACTCCTTTCATGTTCACCCGTAGTCTTTCCTTCTTTGCTGAATTTATTTTAATCGTGTGATTGCTTGACAGTTCCCTATATTCGATATCTAAACCGAAGGGATCGATGGAAATTTGTTTCCATCCATCTCTTTGGTTTAGTAGGCTAAGATTTTCATGTAAAATTGCCAAGTAGTCACAGAATTTTATTACCTTTGTTGCTCGTTTGCTGACTCCTTATATCTGATGAGGAGATCGCCGCTGCTTCCGTTTGAGGAAGCAAGTGAGTCAGCATGGAATTGGTATGGGTGGATTAGTTTCATCCCCTGGTGTTCTTGTCGAAAGGGAAAAGTTTCGGGCGTAGAGGGTGTACCTTTTGGTATAATGCCTGCGTAAGTCACCCGGTCCGATTTCCAGTCTCCTCGTTAGTCGGCTTGAGTCAGGTCACACCTAGTGTTGCTCCTGACGAGTCGCTGGGTGCAGAGGAATCGTTTGGGAGACGCCGAGCGCTTTTCTCTTTCGACTCGGACAGCAGGGTGGTAGGAACTGCGCCATCCAATACTCCTTTCATGCTCACCCGTAGTCTTTCCTTCTTTGCTGAATTTATTTTAATCGTGTGATTGCTTGACAGTTCCCTATATTCGATATCTAAACCGAAGGGATCGATGGAAATTTGTTTCCATCCATCTCTTTGGTTTAGTAGGCTAAGGAATTCATGTACAGGGAGATCGATGGAACTTTGATTCCATCTATCTCTCTACGGGTCTCAAAACGCAGCAACCTCCTCGTGGTGAGACCTGGTAATCGGTGAAAACCGAGCCGATAGCTGCGATTGTCAAATATTCTAATTAGATATAAGAATTTAACTTGCAATATTATGGTAGAATGTAAGAATAAAATATGTATCTTGAAATGTTTGTTCGTTTGTTCCTACCGGCCCCCAGAACACGAATATAGTGTTAAGTTAGAAGGATAAGTGCATGTTGGAATATTTCATCGAAATACTGGAACTGATGGGTTTTTGACAATTTTTAAAGTCCTCTCTGCTTCAGCACCTTATTGAAATATATTCCTTGGCGAGGTATTCCACGTTACATCATGAAAGCGTGTCTTCCACAAATAATGTTATTGTTTATATAAATTTTTTTGCGTTAAGTAAACTGGAATAGAACAGCAAGGTTAAAAGGCGTATGTGTTCTTGTTTTGTTGTGATCCTTCTTTCTCTGTCGTTGCCCGAAATACGTTTATAAAACGATCTTTAAATTGTTACTCTAACAGAATCATTTGTAAATCGCGGGTTTCAAATGATCTAAGGTTTACCCGTGTTGAATTCTGATTTCTACCACGCGTAGCGTTACAATCTTATTTTAGACTGAATCGATAACGTTGGGTGTGACATGAAAATGGTAAGGGGGCTCGCGAGCCCCCCGAGCGTGTGACACAAAATTACATTGCGTGATGGGTCTATCCTATACCTCGTCTGTGCTCGCACCCGTCGCGCACGCCTGCCGCGCACGCAAAGCGTTTCATCTCGCTCCCCCCTTCGGCCAGAAAGAAGCGAGAAACGAACACTCGATTTTAGGGATCTGTTTACGATAGGAGCTCAACGCCTGTCCCGACCAGCGAGCACATACGGAGACACTACTGTACTATTATTGCATACAAAAATTTGAACACATTTTTCAAACTTCAATTAATAAAAGTACAGTGATTGGAATTATAATACTCAATACTTTTTTTTTAAAAATTCCCCAAAATGTGCCTTATTTTCACAGCGTCAAACTCTGGAAACCCCAGCGGTAGCCTGCGACGCTCCGCTCCCAGTACTCCAGCCGCTCCCCATTCCGTTGGCGGACTCGCTTGTCCTTGAACGAGCACGGAGCTCGAGCTCGAGCTCAGCTTGAGCTCGAATATGCGCTCGCGCCCAGAATTGGGAGTCCTGTGTGTGCCTGCCCTAGGCAGTCAATATACAATACGCACTCATTATAAGTCCGTTTCTACCATGTGTACGCCCGGCGATTATCCCCACCATTTCTTGGAAACCTTCGGACGAGAGTGAGAGAACCCGAGATCGAGCGAGAGGCTCTTTCGCTTCCTCTCGCTCGCTCTTGGGTTTTCTCACTCGCGCCACTGGCCGCGCGGAATAGTGTTCGCAACGCGCCGTACGCCCGCAGCCAGCCCCGTTCGTCGGGCTTATAACGAGTGCGCCCTGTATCGTGCAATACATTGCACAATATTATTGAGCGTGTGCCGCATCCAGCATAAATATTTTGCAATATATTGCACAAGAATATTGACCATCTACAGGCCGCTTTACATGCGCGTGCAGTAGTCGAAGATGTCGCGTTTCGCTCCCACCCTCTTTTCACCTGCTGTCCGCTAGGATCCTCACCCTAGATAACCGGCCGACCACTTTCTCCTCTAGGAAGATTGAACGCAATAGACCGGCCCTGCTTTCCTTGCATTCCTTCGAAATATTCTAAATCCAGCTTTCACCCCAGAACCCTTTTATTCTCGCGCATCCGCTACTTTCCCTTGATTTCCTCCGAAAACATAAGCAACCCAGATAAGGCGCCTTTGGGTCTAAGACTGCTAGAAGAAAGATCCTACCCCCTTTCAATCCTCCACCTAGCCCCAAGGAAAATCTCCTTTAAATACGAGTCCCGAGGGGACGCAAGCCAGTCGTAGAACGAAACTCTTACGTGTAAGAACCAATATTTGTAAAACCAGTCGAAGTGTATTTGAAGAAAGAATAAAACCAGTCTGAAACCGGGAAACAATTGCATAATTTCAGACGTACGACAACGAAAAGTTTGAGCGGGGAGTGATAACGGAGAAATTGGAGCTTGATAAGGAATATAGGTATATATGAAAGCATCTGTGCGCTGAAGAGCGAGGAGATTCATTAGGGTAGGGCAACGATGTTTGCTAACAATTGTTTATAAGAATTATACTGTCAAAGCCCAGATATCGATGAATTACCGGTAAAACCTAAGATTTACCAATGTTGGTAAAAGACCGAAATAATGTTTCCCACTGGGGAGTATGGTACACCGTTAGAAAGCGTATGAGTAGAGAAGTCCAAGAAGGATGGTCCCAGCTACCGTAAACGTCCCATTCAGAAATTAAAAATTAAAGAATGTAGACCCGGCATACATGCACTCTTAGCTAACCCCAATCAACTCTGACAGTGGATGCGAAGGAAAACTCGGAAAATTTTAAAAAACCCCACTCGTTCTGGGTTTTCATCGCATCCACTGTCAGAGTTGGTTGGGGCTAGTTTTGTTTAGCGGCCCCCCGTGAGTGCGTAAACACGTATTGCAAATTATTATTCTGAATATTTCTGCAAATATTCCTGCAAGTATTCATTTACACGAAATAAAGCTAAAAACTATTTATACATTATAATTATGGGCATTCCAGATCGCTAGGATTTGAATTCACGCTCGGCGCACAATTTTCCCGCGCCGCGGCTGCGCGCACCAAAGTGTACCCGCGCGATTCAAATGAGCTGGAGTATCGTTTACGCGTTAATCTTTGCAATAATCACGTATAACAAATTACCGTAAGGTTAATTCGAACATTTATTTCGCATATTCTTTACGTGAACAAGTGTTTCAAGAATATGGACATCGAAATCGTCAAAGTCAAGAACTTCAAGAACCGTGACGCCATGAAAACTGATCGAAGTTATGGCGGGAGAATTCAAATTGAACAACGGTGACAATGCGAAATGCACTTTGATAATTTGCATAACGCGCGTACATTAATCGCTGTCGAGCAAGTAAAATGTTTTAAAAGGGCTCATTGTTCTACGGTCACGGTACGCGACATATACAGGGTGCAAGAAAAGTAACGGTCCAAGCCTTCAAGAATCTGTGTATTTGTACCAGTGGACCTTCTTCAGCTGGAAACACGAGGTTTCTTTTTATCTCTGAGCGTTCTACGAAATCAGTGGTCGAGGTGTTTGTGGAAACCCAAGAGTGTTACTTTTTCTTCGACTCCGTACATCGGTATACTCTTCATGGAAAGGAGCGTACACAGAGCGGCGACTGTTCTCGAAGTTTCTTTATTTCGAAGCTAATTAAAATACTTTTAGATATACAATATACAATGATTCCGATAATTAAGTGCCATTGAAAGTATGCGGGCTGACCGAATCGTGAAAGAAATCTGATATGTGCGGTTCGAAGATAGAGCTCGCAATGAATATTTCGAGGAACCTACGATTTCGGGCATTACAGACGTGGGGGGACGATTAAAAAGGCATAACAATCGGTATTATTCGTAACGATAACACTGTGATTTGTATAGTAATAACAATGGACACCCGTGGATGACTGATAGTGTAGAAAATGTCCTCTGCTCTTCCTCTTCTCAGCGTTGCGATAATATAAAAATTCGTCGTACGCGAGGATGGGTTGCGATTCCTCGTTAACCATCGCTCGCTACCATTTCACGAGTAAGAGTAATGCTTCCTACGGTTACTTCCCTTCTCGCGGCATCAGTTACGTGAATCTTGGAAGTGGAGCGAACCTACCGCGGACTTCCTTCGTCGTTTGCATGGCGGAAGGAATGTAACTGACACTGTTCCACTCGAAGAGAACGTCCCTCTGAATTTAATCCAGACGGAGCTACGATAACGTCGATAATTATCTGTATTCTCGTGATCCTGGATATTAATACTGCGAGCCAGTTTGCTTTTCTACGCAGGAAAGAAATGCGAATGAAATTCGAGCGTTCAAGGAAACCAACTTAGGCCTTGAAAAGCGGACTCGACTCTCGCAAGTCGAAACAATTGATTCTCGTCGAAAGAAATGCAAGCAATAATTTAACTCGTTACCTCGTAATGTTAACGAACCTTACTTAGCATACATCGTTTTTTTTTTTCGTGTGACTTATATACTTTTTTTCTTTTACGCGATTATAATTAAAGTTTAATCAACTGTCTAAACTTTCTCCCGTCGCCTACAGTCTCGTCGTGTATAAGCAGCTTGAACGTAACAATCGTATCCGTGGAAATCATTTGCATCGGTGCTAATCAGTTTCTCGAGCTGTCTTTGTCGCGCTATCTCGATCAGTGGCGGAAACAAACGCGGCAACAGTCGAAATACTTTAACGTCCGAACTCCGCCAGCATTCATGACTGCTTCGAAATCACGTTTGCCACTGACAATGCCGCTTCATTGGTACTTCCTCGTGTAACAGTAACGAAACATAAAGAATTCTAGCGTTACATTGTAGATCAACGAACGTGTAGCTCACTCGTCGTAAAATTGCGACCTCGCGGTCTGTTTGAATCGAAATTATACGTTAACTCGATTAAATTATACGTCGATAATTTATATTTCATGCTAGGGTTCGCCATGCGCGCTATTGCGATCGATCGTGTATCAAACAATTTACAACTTGAGTATGGAGCAAACAGCTTGAATGGCCGATGTAAAAATTCATGACGGGCCAAGCACATCATTTACAAATTTGGATGCGAAGAAGCATAATATATGCGCGCGTATATTATGTCCGATACCCTTCGATTCATCCAATAATATAACTACACACGTGTGAATATAATATACACCTATCTACAACAAAGTTCTATTCAATTATATGGTGCCGCTATGCTGCTTGCAAATCTTGCACCCTCTTACACGAGGGCATTTCGATATTCTTAGCTTTGAAAAACAACTCTTGATCCCCGAAGTTCCGTGCCTTCCACATCATTGTTTCCCCTAAAGATCAAAGAAATTTACAAATTTTTACGCGCCTCCGCGCAGCTCTATTATTCCCAGAAATCATAGATAACCATGCCCCCCCGCCGTACCAGAGCACACGGGACGACAGTGTGAATGGGATACTTACTGTAGCTCTTCTCTCTATAACAGGCGTGTCTCAAATTATTCAGGTACTCTTCCTCGACAGAAATTTCTAGCCTACGCAAGCTGCCTTGATATTCAGTATGAAAGTTTTCTTTGACATAGTATGGCACCTTTAATCCTTGAGTCGTTCTCAGTACAGAATATTTTCTGCGCACAAATTAAGAATGTGCATATAATCACTCTCACACAGACCATTCGCTAGGTTTAGAATTTAGATTGTATCAGAGATAACAGCCAAGAGATTAAAGCAGAAGCGGCGAGATCGAGACATCCCCGCAAGGGTATTGATTAAAAACTATTTCATTCGCCAATCATTTCTCATACATATTCGTCATAAACTATAAAGACACTTACGCGTTAGAATGCAAGCTATATACAGGATCTGATATAAACAAACTGCTCATCATAGTTAATAATATTAATAACAGGACAGGCAACATCTGAAGGAATGTGGTATATCCGTTCGCTTGCTAAAAATCAAGATACTTCTTAAACATCGTGGTGCGCGTGAGATAGGTATCGCACAGTGGCTAGAACGTTTGCCCTGGTCGGCGTACCTGAGAATGAGCATGCTGGGCTTGAACGTCTTGCTGCCTCATCCACCTTCCGCCAGGACGTCTCATATAAAACTCTTGTTGCGGGAAACCGCTGCCAAAGAACATGTTAAACAGCTCTTCCGCCGTAATGTCAGCTGCAAGAAATTCATCGTACCGTATCAGTTAGCGATAGAAATCTTTCAAACAGGCCTGTCCAGGGATTTGCTCGCACGAGCAGCCGCGAGTTGCTCTTCGCTCTTGAAGGGTTACCTTTACTTTACCGACAATCATTTCATCGACAATCATTTCACCGACACGATTTCATCGACACCGTATTTCGCCGACAATATTTACTCACCGACACGTTTAAATCACCGATCAGGTCCGTCTTAACAAATTTAAGCGTCCTGGGCTATAAAAATTTGGCACCTCAACACCGCGACAACCGTTAAATCTATACGATGTACCGCCTTGCGCCGATTGAGAAGAAACTGCAGTCTATACGAAGTCTAGAGTTGGTATTTACTTGAGGTGTCGAGGTGCCAAATTTTTATAGCCCATGGCGCTCAAATTTGTTAAGACGGCCCAGGTCGGTGAAATGATTGCCGGTGATCTAAACGTGTCGGTGAATAAATACTGTCGGCGAAATACGGTGCCGATGAAATCGTGTCGGTGAAATGATTGTCAATGAAATGAATGTCGGGGAAGTAAAGGTAACTCATCTTGAAGGCACCAAGCCAGGCCCCTCGCGGCCCTCAAGAGCGAAAGGCACCAATGATGGCACAACCGTCGCTCTTGCTTTCGCCCGCAACCACTCACGATTGCTCTTCGAAGACAAGAGCAAAAGTTGGACGGGCCTGCTTTAAGACACTTATAATAAAGCTACGCATCGACTTTGATAGTACCTTCGAACCCTCTCGTGTAATTGTAATGTGTATTAGTCTGACGGCCTTGAGCATTCTGCATTCTCTCCTCCTCGGGGCCATACATGTCGTATTGTTTCCGCTTCTCCACGTCAGTGAGAATTGCCACCGCATTTCCGATAGCTGCGATACAAGCCACAGGTATCGATACTCATAAATGAAACACGCTTACAAATGTACTTTACAAAGCGGCGTTTACCTTTGAAGGATTCCGCAGCGCCCGGAGCCTTGTTCTTGTCCGGATGCAACTGAAGCGCCAGCTTTTTGTACGCTTTCTTGATATCGCTGTCAGTCGCATCTTTATTTACACCCAGAATCTCGTAGTAATCTTTACATTTCTTAATTCTGCAACCAAACCAATTACGTCCGCCTTATCGATTCGGTTTAAAGGCACGTACGTGTACGATTAAAATACAAAACAGCGTGGGGAACGCGATCAACCCTTCGGGTAGAGAAAGGTATACTATAATCATGGTTACATAACTTTTCACGATACAGATGTTACAAATAAGAGGCAATGTTACATATACGCTTATCGATACCAGGAGCGCTTGCTTTATTCCATTAATTATATATAGTACTATCAAGATCGCACACAAAGCGGGACCGTCTGCTTAAAACACGTTCGGCTCGCTTATCCCAACATTCTCGTTCCGGCAACGCTAATACGTCTTACAAATTTGTCTGACACGTGTACCTTTTAACATGTTCGAGTTGTTCCTTTGTGTAATCGCTAGACGGTTGGGTGTACGATGTTTCCTTAGGTGTTGTCTGACGTTTTCTAACGGTAGGTTCGGACTCAGACTTTTGATTTGGTTTCGAAAGCATCGTCACTTTCGTTAACACATCTGCGAATACAAGTCGGTTACGTGAGGGCGATGTCCGCGTCGATAGATCTATCCTATTTCACATTCTCCGCTTGTTCGCTGGGACCACTGTTGCGAACAAACTTGAAGAATACAGAGTCCGATGATGGAAAACGAGTGGAAGCGAGGGATATCGTTCGCCCGGAGCAGAGGGCGTACCGTTTAAGAGACTCGACGATAAGCAACGAAATGATTTCGGACGAGGTTAACGAACCCTGCCTGGATAGCTGGAGGTGTTATTAATCGGATACGATGGAGTGACAAGAGTGCCGAGTAAAACGGCGAGGTGACGGGTTCGGTGGTCACGGTGCGCACAGGGAGGTGGATAGAAGGCAATCGATTAATGTGCCACAGACGGGGGAAGACTGACGTGGATTTTGTAAGTTAGGGGGCTCACCTTCCGCCTTCTTCGTCGGATAAAGTTTCTGTGCTTTACGTACAAACTTCTCGGCCTCGTCGTACTTCTTCTCGCGGAGGTACCGCTCCGCGAGTTCCATGCACCGTTCCGCCTCATCCTTGTTGCTATCCATGATCTTCCGCCGCGGGCCGTAGCAAACTTTATCCTAACGCAGTGACGAGGCAGAATGGTAAATAAATTCAATCGCTCCACTAATTCTCCGCCATAGCAATTTAGTATAAGTTACGTCACGAACACGCTAAAACAGATAGAGCATTCTGTTAAATGGAACAGAGGAAACGTCACATAGGCGACGTCCGCGACGGACCGATGTGGCGGCGCCTCTCCTCCTCGCCATTAGGGGGCCAACAATTGTCGCGCGAACGTAACTTCGGAAGCCTTCGAAAGGGGGCGATATTGAGGTTCAATTTGGCGCGAAATTCGAGATTCGAAAATGGGCTGAGAACTTGTATGTGTAGGTATGTATATACATATACTGGGGAAGCGAATTTCGGACATGTTCGCCCTCATAGGGTAAATCCGGGAGACGCGGTCGGGCCGGAGAGTTGGTCGAGTCGCTATATTTCAGACTCTATATGTAAAAACGCGTTAAAGCGTAGACCAATTACTTCTCTAGAAGCCAAACAATTGAATGAATAGCGTCACTTCGGTTCCTTCTGTGTTTTTCTAGATTTACAGGCTATAAAAGGTAAACTGAGGTTACATTTAACCTCTTTTGTCAAACAACGGTGTACAGAATCGTATTTAAAATATACTTCTAAGCTTATTTTCATTTAATGTTTGGGAATAATAAGATAGTAGAGATATTGAGGGACAATGCAGCCAAAGTATTTAGCCATATTAACTCTTCATTTCAAAACTAACGAGAAGACCATCTCTCGCTGCAGAAAGGAGAGATGGTCGAGTTATGATTTTTTATTATTTTTATTTATATTTTTATTTTTTATCATTATTTTAATATTATTATTGTTTATTTATTTGATTCATTCATTTTTGTAGTAGTAGTCAAGTAGTTGTATTCACTCATAAATAATTTTGCTTTCTTCTTTGTTATATTTCCATGAATAATTATGTGTGTGGTCTCTGTGAACGACGAAAACCATTTCTCCTGGCACCTCGAGAGAGGTGGTCAGATGTCATGACTTTAGTTTTCAACCCGATTTACAGTAAATATTGTCTTGAAGCAAATATCGACCAGTTTTTCTGAATCAGCATAAAATTCTGAACACATTAGGTTTGTTCTGATAAAATAAGCAATATCTGTATTAGTTTTAATAGCCATTTTATATTAGGCCGACCGCATCTCCCGGATTTACCCTATAGCGAATTCGGTATCTCGCACTGACTCTGTGCTGGTGCCAGAAAATGAAGCGCACGAAGCGCGGCATTTCCAGCGGTTTCCATTGAGAAGTATGAGTAAGGAGACTTATCTCTATATCGCGGACAGGATACAGTTCGTCACGAAAAATGTTCCGTACGTCGCGATGTTCGCCAAATAGAATAACTTAGACATTAAGTAAGAGTAAGGAGACTTATTTGCTTAGATTGAAAGCTTAGAGCATATTCTAAGATTGAAAGTGGTCAGAAAAACTGTTCCGTATGTCGCGAGGTTTGCCAAATGGAATAACTTGAACTTGGACCATTTCGTCGCCATCTTGAAATTGTAAATGACAGATGATGAGACAAAAAGGTTAGAAATACATGGTTCCAGTAGGATGTGGGAATATGAATAATTGAAAGTAAAATAATGTTATAAATCTTTAAAAGAAATATATTCTATATTATATACAACTATGTTTACATTAACTGAAGTTAATACAATGAAATATGTTACAGAGTGAAGAACCCCAAGTGTGGTTCAGCGGAACTGAGCGGAACGATGGCTGCTCATCGATCAGTTCCCAACGGTTGGGTTCAACAGTTGGTTGCGCTGAACGCACTCATTACCATCGCTCCTGTAGGTGTTTCCCCCTCCATCACTGCAGAATAATCGGTCCTAACCCAGAGTTTCCTAAAGGTCAACAGGAGACTTTCCACCGGACGGGAAGTCTGTCTTCTACAGACCTCGCAACGAGAAAGAACTTTCATCCTTACCTTGTGTCCGACTCGGGAATAAATATATTAATAGTATAATTTAGATAGCGAGTTTATTTTGCTTTTATTCACATTTCCTACCAAAGTTAATTTTTTCATTCATCAAGCATTTCGACTTCAGCGTTGAAGAAAGTTTTCAACTTTAACTTTATCTTTAACTTTGTTCGACGGTTTATTCGACGTCGAATAATTTTCTGGCGCGCGTTCGAGCCGCTGAGGACCGGGGAAGGCCTAGCGCACGCGTTACAATGTAATATCGCCCAATGACGAATACTCAAATTTCTATGATCTTCGTTTCATCGTTTTGGAAATAGTACTAATAGATTGTTTAGGTTTTTCCAATGATAAGCCCAAAAACGACATATGTACGACGTACGCCTACAAACACGACGTACACCTACAAACACGAGTCTACATGCACACTACTAGAGTTTTCCCTATCGTTACATGCTCTCAGCTTCATTCGTGATAAGCTTCATTAGCTTCGAGCGCCCCTTCCACGCGGCTCTGGAAAACGATATGGATGCTCGTGCTCTCGGACCGCCCATCAGGGCATCGCTGGTCTAAGATGGCGCTAACATGTAGAATTAGGTGTGTCCAAGGTGAAAGAGTGGAAAAGGGAATCACGAGTTTCCTGACTTAGGGCATGTTTTCAATTGAGGTCCTGAATCTTCAAGGGACCAGCGGCCGTAGCCGTAATGGAAAACACCGGTTCTCGTTAGATCACCGAAGTTAAGCATCACGGGGCGGGTACTGGGGAAAGATGGGAGGACCACCTTTCTCCCGGTGCGCCGCTGCTGCTGGGACCGAAGGAGAGAGAGGAAAGAAAAAATAGATATATGACTATAGTTCGTTGGGCAATATAAGCGGATAAGCTTGAAACGCCATCCTGTTTAACAGGAAAAAACAATATACAATACAAAATCTTCAAGGGACCAGCGGTCGTAGTCGTGATGGACGAAAACACCGGTTCTCGTTAGATCACCGAAATTAAGCATCACGGGGCGGGTACTGGGGAAAGATGGGAGAGACCACCTTACTCCCGGTACCGCCCGCTGCTGCTGGGACCCGAAGGAGAGAGAGGAGAGAAAAAGATGCGACTAAATAGTTCGTTGAGCAATATAAGCGGATAAAGCTTGAAACGCCATTCCTGTTTTTAACAGGAAAAGCAATAAATACAAATACAAAATCTTCAAGGGATTTGGGAACAGTAACTTTAGAAATTTGAAATTTTTAAACGAAGGTACTATCAGACTTCTGTGAGTTATAATCAAAATTTCCCATACAGTTCCCCTAATTTGGAATTACGAAATCTTAAACACCTTAAGGTGGGTCCTCACTAGCGAACAGTTCGCGAACACTGCTCGCAAACAATGCTCGCAAGTCGCAAACTTTTTATAACCATTGCTCGTGTAAAGATCGTCCTCACTAGCGAATAGTTCGCGCACAGACGATTCCTAGGAAATTCAATTCCCATACCGTTCGTGAACAGTTCGCGAACGCTGGTCGAGACGGATCTTTAAATACCTCAAACACTTCAAAGCTTCAATCATCCAAAGTTCCTTAAACCCTCAACCACCTAATACACCCTGAAAACTGATTATCACTTACGAACAAAAATTCCAGATAAGTTGCAACAGCTAAATATTTTATTGAAAACATTAAACAATGCCGAAGTTTCCCAGCCAATCTCCTTGAAACTTTACGTATTCATCCTGGGCAGGCTTCACCCAAGATGGTCGCCGGTACTTGAGCATATGTAAATTTTACAGAAGTAAGGCCGCACAAGGTTGCACGCGATGTCGTTCATTGCTCCCGCATCTGCGAGGACCCCGCAGTCGTTGTTGCCGTCGTTGTTAGGCTCACCTGGTAACCACTGATTGTAGCCAGCCGCTTCCAACGATTCGCCTGTCAAAGTCACCCACTCGCCCTCCTTGAACAGATCGTGAGTACCGATCCAAAGCTCCGAGATGTTCTTTATCTTCATCCATTTCGTGAGTATCATCGCCTCCACATTCGAGTTTATGATGGCCAATTGACCTAATCATCAATGGGGAATTCTCTAACAAGCCCTGTACCATGAATGGCTGATATCCCGACCAGATTTGGGTGTGCAGAGGTTCGAATCCCAATTACACTTGGGATTTCCTTCGTGGTGGTGAAATTTGACCAGTGGGGAATTAAAGGAGGGAGACATTTTAGGCTTGGAAGATGATTAGTATTGAGAGGAAGAGGAATTCGAGTGCTCTGGGGGAGTTTACGTTTGGGCTACTTCTGAAGCAGAAACTGGTTGATCTGAAGGGGGGATTATTTATGGTCACTTGGATCGCAGAACTTGCATTTCGAGATGACCAAACAGAGATAACGCTTGGAGGTTATCCGTGATATCGAAACGATGAATGCTCGTCACTTAAATCGCGATACTTGGATTTCGCGGCTCGAATAGACATCAGTGTCAACGATGTGTCAGTTATTTGCGTGACGAGTAAGTCAGAGGTCGGAGACAGCACAGCCGTTTTGCTGTCGTAAATTATTGATCATACTCTAGATTGCAAAAATTGACAAATTATCGGTACAAAAGATCTCAACGCGCAAAGTAAATGTGTGATTCGCGTCACAAGTGAGGTGCAATCCCCAAATGCCGCAAAGTCGGGTGATTGTCCTCCTTTCCATAGCAAAACTTAGATTTCGGCCACCAAATAGTTAATATAAATAGAAATTCCTTATTCCACGAGCGAAAATAACACGATATCAAATGATTCCCTCATAGATAATTGACCACTCATCAAATTATAAAACCTGCATATTACATTCGAAATCTAGTCCCAAGGTCAACCCTTTTCCTCTTTTTCTGTTCTTTACCCACTTAAAACACCTCAAAACCCGAATATACAAATAATTTGCATCACCTCCTTCTAACAAGCAGTATTTCCGTGCGTCATTCCACTCCCTCGGGCGCGTGTGCAGTTTGTGGGCTCCAATGCCCGTAGTGATGGTGTAGTCATCCGGTGGGTTATCCATGCAACCGCTCGTGTTGTTCAGCGGGTAGGAAACCTCGCCATCCCGGCTACGCTGATAGTCAACCTGATGGTTCCTTTGAATTCTCGACGGCACGGAATCTGGAAGAATGAGTCCCTCTCCGTGAACTTTGCCCATCTCCACCTCGACCCCCCTAATTCAAGCGTCCGTGCTCTTTGCGCTGACAGTGCGTTAATTGAAGAGCTCCGTTGCAAAACACGAACTGGTGCAGACTTATCGCGTTCGACAGTCGCGTGTGACACGATTCGAGAAAAAGGAAAGAGTAGTGTAGAAATAATTTCGGTTTGTTTAGGAAAGAGACGTCACTGACTACGAGTAATCGCTGGTCAAAGGAGAGAGTATAATTACTCGATATGATATGATAAGTGAGTCTTCTGACTGGACATAATAAGACGCGATTAATTTTGTAAGAGACCAGATTTGTTTCTCTGTATTTTGACAGAGTGGCCTGTGAAAGCCCACTGGATATTAAGTAGCCAGATCATTTTATATTAGGATACTTTTAAGCGAAATTTTTTGTCCAGAACATAGAATCTTTTCTGAATGGGTTTTTAAAATTGAGAATGCTGAAGTGGTTTAAAGAGAAATTGGAATCGATTAAACTATGAATGTCATTGCATGCTGGTAGTACAGTAGAACTCCGATTACCTTCTAACTAACGCGATAAATATGAGGATAACGCGTACTTGCAATATAGCGACTCTCACTGCTGTCCAGTAGTTTCCCCAGGTTGGCCACTCCGCTTGAAAAAGCGACGAGGGCTAGCATCAGTTTGTCCATGGTGCTTTCACATGGGGAATCAAGTGTTCAGGACAACCTACAGACAGAAGTAACGATAGAGAAATTAATACAGAGGGAGACTGGTATTAACTGGTACTTTCAGTGCTACATTCATTCGCTCCAGTGCGGGGAACGCTTATGGGCGTTCACTGTGTATTGTTTGTGGAATACGGACGGGGGATTTCCGCACGGGTGTGCGGGGAATGCTCGGCTCTACGTGTCGAAAGGGTTAATTAGAAATTAAGCAAACTGGTTCACACAGGGGCACTTAATCTAGCATAAGTTTATTTTTAGGGTTCATAGAACGAGTAAAGTTTTCAGATGCGTTTATGCTATTTATGTAATACATATAAAGTACTGGAAATATTTATTACGGAATTCACTTATTACAGAAATGTGTATACAGTAAATATTTGCCCCAGTACATACTGCGAATTTATAAGAGGCCATTTGAGATCGTGGTCAAAATTGATTCCTTCGGGAATTACACTAATCCACCAGTGTTTAAACCCAGTTAAGTAACGATTTTTCATTCACGACTCAGTCTAACCAAATGCTATGTACACTGCACGACCTCAGCCCTTTTTCTCAAACACTTTATGCATACGAGTATGCTGACCGTAATTTCCGAAACGCAGTTCGAGAATCCCGCTAGTTTCAGCAGGCAGGAGCTTCTAGCTCCACCACTGTTGGATAATTGGTTGTGAAGGTAGCAACACTGGTGCACAAGAACTTCGGGTCGAGAGATTCAACTGATCGTGCTACCATCGATTCGAACTTTTTCATAGTGCTCATATACCTCCCTCTCCTTTCTTCTTCTCTTTTTTCTCTCATTTTCTCATTGATCTGCAATCAATTTCCTCGTTCGCAAAATTATAAAGACAACCCCTTGCACTGCATCGAAATCGCTCGTCGAACTTGCAAGTACAAATTACAAATTGAATATCAAATAAAACGATAAAGCAACATCGAAGCAACAATTCGTTTCAATCAAAAATTAAATATTCTTCCGCTTTCCCGGTGCAATCGCCATTTAAACCGTTCAAACACGGTTCATTACCAAATTAAAACTACTACTTAGGACTTCTACCACCTGCTGCACAAAACATGTGTAACTAGTATTATATTGCTGTAACAGTTATGTGAACAGAGAAACGTTATCACCGTCTGTGGAACGAAGATCGCTTGAAACTTTTCCGCTAAAATTACACTGTTAATTTCGAGTTTCCAGCGAGTACTCGGCTTTTGTCCATGATATTTAGCTGTTCGATGCTCTATTCATCAAGTTTTTGGTATACATACTCCGGGATGGATGGATTCACGAGAATGAAATTCAGGTGTTGTGCTCTAAGAATTCAGGAATTGCATGTCAGAAGTGTGTGCTTCACTCCGGTACTCAAAATCAGAGGAAGTCAAATTATATCGAAAAAAATATAAAAAAACTCTTTTTGAGCTAAACGATTTTATTTAATTTGATAAAAAAATGCACTAAAAACTAAAAAATAATTCTTTTCTTTGTAATGGTTGCCCTTTTTTTGCCGCGAGCATTTCTAGAATATTTCGTGAACATGGTTTAGGGCACTTCCACGGCATAGGTTTCCGTTTAGAACACTCAAATTTCGATGATTTATTTACTTTGGATTTTTCAAATTCATCATTTTTATTTTCATAAGTGCGCTTACTAATGTATGAATGATATAGGTACATACTTCATACGTGCTTCTACGGAAACTGACTGCAGGAATGTTTGATATTCAGTTATCAGTTGCTGACAAAGTACCAACTACACTACTACTTTATGTATTTGTCCGTTCGTGTGGAAATTGTACTGCGGTTGACCCTTCGCCATTTCAACATTGCGAAAATCAGAATAATTTAATGCTATACTTGGTGCTTTGTCAGCAACTGATAATTGACGCGAAAGATAACCCCAAGGCATCAATATTTGTTAAATGATGTGAAACCGCTTAAATAGTTTCCTTTACTGAATATGTGTTTTGTGTGCTGTAGCATAATTATAGGGTGAATTAGTGATCACTAGACATAACTCAGTGGTTCTAGTGACATGCAACGTTGCCAAATTTCCGAAGGGAAGCCGATTCTGGCGCCTAGTGTACATTCAACATTGAGTAGTGAGCAGGGTATCCATGCTTAGGGGGAATACTCAATTATTTAAAATCTCACAGATCAAATTTCTGTGAATTAAAATGAAAGGTCCCATACAGTTTCCCTAATTTTGTAGTACAAAATTTCGAACTCCTCAAATGCCTAAAACACCTCAATGCTTCAAGCATCCAAAGTTCCATAAACCCTCAATCACCTAATACGCACTGAAAATTGATTATCACGCAACAACAAAAATTCCAGATAAGTTGCAACAGCAATATATTTTATTGTAATCATCGAACAATGTCGAAGTTTCCCAGACAATCTCCTTGAAGCTGCAGGTATTCATCCTGGGCAAGCTCTACCTAAGATGATCGCCGGTAGTTTAGCATATGGGTATCTCGCAGATGTAAGCCAGCTCAGTGTCGCACGAGATGTCGTTCAATCCATTCATATTTATGAGGGCCCCGCAGTTTTCGTTGCCGCCTTTATTGTCAGGCTGGTTAGGCCACAGTGTGTTCCACGTCTTGTAGCCAGCCGCTTCCAACGTTTCGCCGTTCAAAGTCACCCAATCGCCCTCCTCGAACTGATCGTGAATACCTATCCAAGTGACCCTGACATTCTCTCTTTTCATCAAATTGTATAGTATCCCCGCCTCCCGATCCGAGTTTAGGATGGCCAATTGACCTAATCAACAATGAAGAATCCTCTAATAAACCCTGTAGCATGAATGGGTGATTCCTCGATTAGATTTGGGTGTGCAGAGGTTCGAATTATGTTACACCTGAGATTTCCTTCGTGTGGGTGTTGCGAGGAAATTTGAGCGATGGGGAATTAAAAGAGGGAGACATTTTGGGCTTGGAAGATGATTAATTATTCAGAAGAAGAAGAATTTGAATGCTCTGGGGGAGTTTAAGTCTGGGGTAGGTCTGAAGAGGAAATGGGTTGATCTGAATGGGGTAGGTCTAAAGCAGCCGTTAGGAAATATTCAGCTCTTTACTGTCCCGCGGACACCCTGTATAATGAAATAAAATATAAAATATATGTCCGAAAGGCAACCACACTACGATTAATAGGCCTATCTCACGTCACTTCTTCCACACGCGTAGGGAATTGCCTGCCAACTCTGATGACTGAACTGATATTCCGCAATACTGCCCACAGACGATGCTGTCTATTCCATATTGCACAATAAATACCAAACCGTTTTGATTCTCACAATATATTGTACATTTTTCTAATATGATCCACAGATGGTCAATATTATTGTGCAATATTCAATATTGCACAAGAAATATCAAAACCGTTTTGATTCTCACAATATATTGTACAATCTTCCAATATGATCCACAGACGGTCAATAATATTGGCAATATTGAATATTGCGCAATAATATTGAGCGTCTACCAGCCGCTTAAGCCAGCAGGTACATATGATGATCCGGAATATCAGGAATGGGGGTTGTGCGCGATATGTACTATGAGTCATGTGCAAAATATCCGTTATATAATTGAAACGTATTGATGACTCATCATGCGCGAAATATGCGTCCTCAGGGGTTCTTATTTGGGGCTCCGAAAAAGGAGGTACAAAGGCAAGCTTCCCATTGGATGGATTTTGGGTGTTTTGGTTGGAAAGGGGTTCGAGTGGCTTTCATTTGGTGGGTCGTCGAAAGGGGATGAGTCGTGGTCTCGAGTTAAGATGGTTTTTGAGATAAGGGACTTGTTTAGATTTAGATGCGAGGGAGGAGATCGTGCCTCGTAGGGTGTAGAGGGGAAGGGGATTTCGTACTTGACCATCGCGAGATGGGGACCGCTAAGGTACATCTCCTGGATGGCCCGGTGGTTGGAGAAAGGGGTAAGAATTGAGGGATAGTGGCGGAGTTGTGGAGTAATTTATGGGGAAGACTCTAATCATGATCGCGCGGAAATTGGTGAGACGTCACAGTGAAATAAAAAAAAACGAAAAAGATTTAATTAGTGCAATAGTTTATCTAGTCTTTAATCGTTCCGTTTTATAAAATATTAATCTGGGATAAAGAGCGGATGTTTAAAATGAAGTGATCGATTTTCTTAGAAAAAACACTCATTTTTCATCCATAAATTAAAAACTATGCATTGGAAAAACAAATTCTTTGATTAGAGACTAGATTTGAATGTCTAAAAGAGACCTACACAGTTTCAGAAAGATTGGTGAAGCGGTTTTTGAGAAATCCCGGTCAACGCAATCGGAAAACCCGTTTCGAGAAAAACTCTTTACCAATCTTTCTGCAATTTTGTAGGTTTCCTCTAGACATTCAAATATAGTCTCTAATAAAAGGATTTGTTTTTCAATGCATAGTTTTTATTTTATGAATGAAAAATGTGTGTTTTTTCTACGAATATCGATCATTTCATTTCAAACACCCGCCCCTTTGTCGCAGATTAATATTTTATAAAACGTAACTTTTGAAGACTATCGCTTGATTTCGGGTATTTCGCGATTTTCGACCTTATTGTGCGATCATTAAACGTTTGTAACTCAGAGCACCGTTAACCGATTTTGATGAAATTTTCAGCATGTATACAGCTTACTTAAATCTACAAACGGGTTTTTTGAATTTTCGTTACAGGCTCAGAAAAAAAAGTTGAAAAAAACGGCCTTTACTATTCTTTTTGCTATTCCGACAAATTGAATTTTTTTTCAAAACTACGAAATACGTCACTTAGCAAACTAATCCTTCTACCTTCTAAAAAAAAACTCATGTCGTTTGGACCAATTCTAAAAAAGTTATGCGATTTTAAAAAGTGTGCCAATACTTTTTTTACTCACTGTATGTGAAGGTCATCCAAATCGGCGAAGGCCTAGTTCATCGGCAAGTTTACCGTGCTATCCTGTTGTACTCTAAATAAAATGCGTGTTAAGCTGCACGTGTTCTAAATTGTATGTGCACTATCTTCTGTGTACTATCTTGTGGGTGAAACCTTGCTGTGCGCTATCCTTATGTGCAGTAAAAGAAATGTGCTTTAAACTACATGTGCTTTGAATTGTATGTACACTATCTTGTGTGTACTATTCTGATGTGCGCTAAATTGCATGTGTAAGATCATACTGTGTAGTTTTGATATGGAGCCAAAAAACGATTTGGTGTAGACTTATCGCGTTCAACAGTCCCGAGTGAAAGGAATCGATGAAAAAGAAGTAGTAGTGTAGAAATAATTTCGGTTTGTTTAGGGAAGAGACGTCACTAACTACGAGTAATCGCTGGTCAAGGGAGATAGGATAATTACTCGATTTGATATGATAAGTGAGTTTTATGACTGAACACGATAAGACGCGTTTTATCAGAGGTCCGATTTGATTCTTTTTTTTTGGCAGAGTGGCCTGTGAAAGACCACTGGATATTAAGTAGCCCTATAATTTTATATTGGGATACTTTTAAGCAAAATTTTTTATCAGGAACACAGAATCATTTTTTGATGGATTTTTAAAATTAACAATGCTGAAATGTTTTAAAGAGTAATTGGAATCCATTAAACTATGAATGCTGTTGGATGCCGGTAGTACAGTAGAACTTCGATTACAGTCTAACTAACGCGATAAATATAATAATAACGTGTACCTGTCGAAGTGCTATACAGATTTTCAGTGTTGTTCAATATTTCTATCGGGTCCAAGCTCCAGATACCGGTTTCGGTCACATACTGTTCTGCATTGCAAAGCACTCCGCTTGAAAAAGCTACAAGAGTTAGCAGCAGTTTGTGCATGGTGTTTTCACGCGGGGAATCCAGTATCTAAGACAACCTACAGACAGAAGTAACGTCAGAGAAATTAATACAGACGGAGACTGGTATTAATTGGTACTTTGAGTGCAACGTGCATTCACTCCAGTACGGGGAACGCTTATGGGCGTTCAATGTGCATTGTTGTGGAATACGAACGGGAGATTTCCGCAAGTTAAACCTCATCGAAATAGGCTGTTTTTTAACAAAGATACTGCCATGTCCAGAGATGTCAACGTTTCGTCCCACGGCGCATCGATTTCGCGGATTGAATTGATGTCGAAAGATAATTGCGATACGTGGAGCAAGCAAGTTGAAGCTCGAGTTGGACTCGAATCATTCTATCAATCATATCGCTATGAAAATTGTGCGTACTACGTAAATTTCAGAGTGATGCAGTAAATATTTGTCCCAGTACTGCGAATACATAAGAGTCCATTTGTGATCGTGGTCACAATTGATTCTCTGGTGAATTACACTAATCCGCCAGCGTTTAAACGAAGTTAAGTAAACATTTTTCATTCACGATCAGTCTAACCAAGTGCTATGTACTCTGCAAGTTCTGAGCCCTTTGTCTCAAACACCTTGTGCATACCAGTGCAGTGGCCGTAATTTTGGAAACGCAGTTAACAGTCCCTCGAGTTTCAGCAGGCAAGAGGTTCTGGTCCCACCACTGTTGGCTAATTGGTTGTCAAGGTTGCAACGCTGGTGCATGAGAACTTGAAGGCGAGCACACTCGCGTCTGTAGTTCGCGAGATTCAACTGACCGTGGTACCATTGGTTAGAGCTTTTTTATAGTGCACACATTTTTCCCCGCCCCTCCTTCACCATTTTCCCTTATTTTCTCGCCGGTTGTTACTGTTTTCTCGTGATGCACGTCGAGCAGCTTAGCGAGACTGGACAGTCGACATTCCACTACTCGAGTGCGTAATACGGAAACCTTCGTTTGTGTATTTTTAAATTGTGTACTTTTTGGGGGGACTGTGGATTCAAAAGTGATTCAAGATGTCTCAACCCCTTCTGTCCGCAGTATTATAGTTACAACTTTGCAGGATTGTAATTATCAAAGTTTGTCGGGAGGATTCGAGTAGATTAGTGAAGAGGATTTTCACGTGACGAGTTCGCTCGTCCTGCAGAGTTCAGAAGAATTTTTGCATGACGAGTTAACTCGTCCTACGTGATGACGCACGTGTCCCTAATTCGGGCAACTCAGCCCACGTCAAAGAACAACTGAATCGGTGTTCAGTCTGCAACCATACCGTCAATCCTCGAGGTATGCCTCGAGACGAGGTCTCATGTCTCGTGCACGCAGGGTGGAAGGAGGCGAATGAAACCCCCATGCACCCTGTAACATGATCGCACATAGCCGGAATCGCTGCCATAAAATCCTTGAAGGCAGGACAGCGTGGGCTATCCGCCCTCGACCTCACCCTTATACGTACACGTCGACGCCAACATGTATAATTAGGTGTGTTGAAGTTGATAGAGTTTTCAATTAAGGTCGTGAATCTTCAAGGGATTTGAGGATAGTAACTTTTGAAATTTGAAATTGTTAAATGGAGTTAGGTAACTACAGAGCAGGGTATCCGAACTTGAGGGAATACTCGATTATTTAATATCGTACATTACCTATTCATGTATCTCACAGATCAAATCCCTGTAAATTGCAATCATTATTCCCAGACAGTTCCCCCAATTTGTGATTAATTCTGGAAGACCTTAAATACTTTAAACACCTCAAAGCTTCAAGCTTCCATAATTCCTTAAATCCTCAACCATCTAATGCACACTAAAAGTCGATTAGCACTCGAGAACAAAAATTCCAGATAAGTTGCACCCACGAAATATTTTATGCTAATCATCGAACAATGTCGAAGTTTCCAATACAATCGTCTTGAAGCTTCAGGTATTCATTCCGGGAAAGCTCCACCCAAGATGGTCATCGGTGGTTCAGCAAAGGTTCATTTTACAGAAGTAAGGCAAGTTTAAGTCGCAGCGTTCGTTGTCGAATCCCCCATGTTTTATGAGGACCCCGCAATTTTGACGGCCGCCGTAATTGTCCGGCTGATTAGGCCGCCATGTGTTCCACGTATTGTAACCAGCCGCGTCCAACGTTCCTCCCGTCAAAATGATCCAATCGCCCTCCTCGAACAGATCGTGAATACCTGGCCAAGCCGTCTGGATATTCTGTCTGTTCATCCAATTCACCAGCATCCTCTCCTTCTCAACCGAGTTTATGATGACCAATAGACGTAATCAACAATGAATCAACAATCTCTAATAAACACTGTTGCCTGAACGTCTGATACCTCGATCAGATTAGGGTCTGCAGTGGTTTAAATTAAATTACCCCTGGGATTTCTGTCGTGAGGGTGGTGTGAGGAAATTTGAACGGTGGGGAATGAAAGAAGGGAGACATTTTGGGCTTGGAAGATGATTAAGTATTGAGAAGAAGAGGAATTTACGTGACGTGAGGGAGGTTAAGTCTGGAGGAAGTCTGAAGTGGAAATTTGATGATTTGGAGCGAAACTAAGTTTAGGTTAAGTTTGATGAGAAAAATCTCTAACAAGGGAACACCGCGAACCCGCAATCACCGATTGAAACGCAACTTTGTGGGTTTATAGAGCGACTCGAGACAAGAATAACGGTGTGTTTCATTCGGGCCCTATCGCCCCTTATGGTTGTGGAGTCTAACCTCAAAGTCAAATAGGCACTCCCACTTCTTCGCGTATAAATCCTAAAGTACAACAGACAGAAAAAACTGTTTTAAACCAAATTTTATGAGGCAATAAGCGCAACAAACTTCCATTAAGAAAATTTTTGAAAAAGTTTTTTTCTTAAATGAAAATTTTATTTCACTTTATTTTTAACAACTTTTACATTTATATAATAACTAAAAATACACAGTGTTTTTTATGAATTCAACCATGTGTATGAATTGTATAATGCACCATCGGATTATGCAGTTACACGATGGGAAGTACACAGTGCGCACGGTTGCGCGCTCTCAACACATAGTAAGTTGCATCCCCATAAAAACTTCCAAGAATTAAAAAAATTGCGCCAAGTACATGAAAAAGTCGAGGACGAAAAAGAGTATTATGGAATAAATCACAAGAAAATAGAAGATAATAATATTTACAATATAAAAAAAAATGAATCAAAATAAGCTGCAAGTACATAAAGGTGCAGTCCAGCAGTGTGCAAAGGCGACACTGTGTAACACAATAAAAGCCAAAAAAGATGTCCGAGCCTGGAATCACATATTCTGGTAACACAGGAATTCATTGATGTCACCTTCATATTGATACGATGAAAAATAAACAAATTCAGATTCTGTATAATCGATGAGACATCGCCGAGCAACGGCGATCTCGCGCGGCTCGGACAACAAAGGCTCTCGCCGGTTATTCGAACTTATAGGACAATCTACTTAGGAATGAAAAACAATGAAAGATGAAAAATGAAAAATTATTCGCGGCCCACGATGAAAGACCCATGATGTAAGGACAATAGGTGTGCTCTTGCGCAGCCTTCCAGATTTAATAACGCCCTTAATAACGTACCCTTCGAATGAAGATAACTCGGGTGATTTTTATTCGACGACGAAAAAAGATAAAGTCTCATTATTTGATACCAATAATATTCAAAAAGTTAATAGGAAGCCACGAGTCAAAGTGAAGCAAAGATAACGGAGGCACGGTGATGTCACTTGTGGGCAAAAGATAATTAAAAATGGTGGATACTGCATTAGACTTTTATTAGACCATATATACAAACGAGCTGATACCTTTTTCTGCCAATAATTTTTGTATGAAGGATTGCAATGACAATGATTAAATTGCATTTTCGTAAATTTGTATACATTGCTGGAACTTGCATCACTACTTTGCCCACATCTGATGTCACGTATGCGATTTTATCTTTGCATCAAGGCCAGAGACGAGAAATAACAGATAATTTTAAAATTTAAAAAAAACGTTAATTTAAAAAAAATTCCCGCAAGATATATTGATTATACCGTAACCAAAAAAAATACATTCTGGTCATCGATAATGGTTATTGGCAACCGAAAACAATTTCCGCCGTTAATAACAGTTATTAGTGACCAAAAAATATTTCCGTCGACAATAACGGTTATAAGTGGCCAAAAAATATTTCCACAATAATGGTTATTCATAACCAAAATCATTTAAAGAAAGATATTAATTCTTATGCCATAACTTTTAACATTTAGGTAATAATGACGGTTATGGTCTCTGGTCAAGCCAGTTATCTAGAGCCGTGTGTACATTTACACACAGGGGTGACGTTGAGGACGGATGGCCCACGCTGTCCTGCCTTCAAGGTTTTATGGCAGTGGCTCAGGTTGTACAGAGATTCTGTTAGAGGGTGCATGGGGGTCGCTCTCTTTCTCCTCCTCTACACCCTGCGAGCACGAGACAAGAGACCTCGTCTCGAGGCATACCTCGAGGATTGATGGTATGATTGCAGACTGCACACTGATTCAGTTGTTCTTTGACGTGGGCAGGGTTACCCCAATTAGGGACACGTGCGTCATCACGTAGGACGAATTAACTCGTCGCGCAAAAATTCTCCTGAACTCTGTAGGACCAGTGAACTCGTCACGTGAAAATCCTCCTCACTAATCCACTCGAATCCTCTCGACATGAAACTTTAGTAATTACAATCCTGCAAAGCTGTAACTATAATACTGCGGACAGAACGGGTTGGGATGTCTTGAATCACTTCTGAATCCACTGTCTCCCCAAAAAGTACACAATTTAAAAATACACAACCGAAGGTCTCCGTATTACGCACTCGAGTAGTGGAATGTCGATTGTCCAGTCTGGCTAAGTTGCTCGACGTGCAGCACGAGGAAACAGCAACAACCGTCGAGAAAATAAGGGAAAAAGGTGAAGAAGGAGGGGCGGGGAAAAATGTGCTCACTATGAAAAAGCTCGAAGAAATGGTACCACGGTCAGTTGAATCTCGCGAACCACAGACGCCAGTGTGTTCGCCCTCAAGTTCTCGTGCACCATCGTTACAAACTTGACAACCAATTAGCCAACAGTGGTGGGACCAGAACCTCCTGCCTCCTGAAACTCGAGGGATTGTTAACTGCGTTTCCAAAATTACGATCACCGCACTGGTATGCATAAGTTGTTTGAGACAAAGGGCTCAGAACTTACAGAGTACATAGCACTTGGTTAGACTGATGAAAAATGTTTACTTAACTTCCTTTAAACGCTGGCGGATTAGTGTAATTCACCAGAGAATCAATTGTGACCACGATCACAAATGGACTTATATGTATTCGCAGTACTGGGACAAATATTTACTGCATCACTCCGAAATTTACGTAGTACGCACAATTTTCATAGCGACATGATTGATAGAATGATTCGAGTCCAACTCGAGCTTCAACTTGCATGCTCCACGTATCGCAATTATCTCTCGTCAACAATTTAATGCGCGAAATCGACGCGAAGAGGGACGAAACGTTAACATCTCTGGACATGGCAGTATCTTTGTTAAAAAACATCCTATTTCGATGGAAACTTTAACTTGGGGAAATCCCCCGTTCGTATTCTACAACAATGCACATTGAACATCCATAAGCGTTCCCGTACTGGAGTGAATGCACGTAGCACTGAAAGTACCAATTAATACCAGTCTCCCTCTGTATTAATTTCTCTGACGTTACTTCTGTCTGTAGGTTGTCATAGACACTGGATTCCCCGCGTGAAAACAACATGCACATACTGCTGCTGACTCTTATCGCTTTGTCAAGCGGAGTGCTTTGCAATGCAGAACAAAACCAGACCGAGGGTGGCCTCACTGCAGGTACGCGTAATTACTACATTTATCGCATTAGTTAGAAGATAATCGAAGTTCTACTGTACTACCAGCATCCAATAACATTCATAGTTTAATCGATTCGAATTTCTCTTTAAAACACTTCAGCATTCTCAATTTTAAAAATCCATTAAAAAGAATGATTCTGTGATCCTGACAAAAAATTTTGCTTAAATGTATCCCAATATAAAATTATAAGGCTACTTAATATCCAGTGGTCTTTCAGAAGACTCAGTTATCATATCATATCGAGTAATTATCCTCTCCCTTAACTAGAGTTGGGCAAAAGTTTATTTAAATAAAAATCTCAAATAACGTACAAAAAATAAATAATTTTTATTCGTTATTCGAGGCTCGAATAATCGAAGTTATTTTTATTCGAAGAGCAACGAATGAATAATTTTATTCGGTGAGAATTTATTCAACGAAAAAAGATCATTTTTTTATTGGATGAGAATTTATTCGGCGATTGAAGATAATTTTTTTATTGGATGAGAATTTATTCAATGAATAAAGATAACTTTTTTATTCGATGAGAATTTATTCGACGAATAACGTTAACTTTGTATTCGAAGGTTTTATTCGAATAAATACGTCGATTAAATTTTTCATCCATTTATCTTTTCGAAGCCTTGGAGTAAAGCCCCGAATATCTTTCGTCAGCATCGAGCGTGTTTATTCGAGCCGCCGAGGATCGAGCCCGGCCAAGCGGCGAGCACCAAACACAAAGGACCGGCGGCGACGACTTGGCAACTCACCAAGATCCCAAGCTCGATCCTCGGCGGTTTGAATAATCACGCTCGACGCCGACGAAAGTTATTCGTGGCTTTATTCGAAGGCTTCGAAAAGATAAATGCTACGGATGAAAAATTTATTCGACGCATTCATTCGAATAAACCCGTTGAATAAAAAGTTATCTTTATTCGTCGAATAAATTCTCGGTAATTATTTACTTTAGCGATTCCTCACCGAGTTTGATGAAATTTGGATATGTTATTGGGGACACGATTCTGAACAACTTTTTCATATACATGTTACCGTCGCTCGGTCTTAGTTTCCGAGATATTCGCAAAAATATTTTTTAAATTTCTTGCTTTGGTTTTATAATTTGGGGTAGTGTTGGGTTAGGTTTAGTGTAAATAAATATAAGTGCACTTCACATTAAACATTATTTTCAATTATTATTGATAGAGTATCAATAGACATGAAAAATCTGTATTGATTTTGTTTGATATTTACTTTTGCAACCTCGCAGTAATGTTTGCACTGTTATTCTTTAATGAGATCATCAAACAAATAAAACTTGACTATTTATAAATAGATATAGGTACAAGCTTATTTTTCACTTTTCTGCACTTAAAAATATGATTTAACGAATTTTGAAACAACATATAACTTGCCACCGTGGAAGTAAATATTGGCCACAGTTTTATAATGAAATATTAAAAATTTTATTATAAAATATTAATCTATTAAAAGTAATTAAATGTGTAACTTTATTTCATTTGTCTCATTTTGATAATACAATATAATTTTATGCATGCAACTACAATATTTTGCTTAATGGTGAAACAAGATACATATAATATTTTTTTATTTCTTTTTTCTCAAAACGAGCCGACTTCCCAAGTGAATTTTTTACGATGCACTCTGGCATATGCATATGTATATATGTATAAGTATATATGTGTATCTTTTTTTCGAATATATTTATAACCCATTGCTACTCATGCAGATCACACTCTACTCTCTCTACTCACTCTGTCTTTCACACTGGTTCCAACTGGTTCTGATTCACTCTTACTCGATGTAAATAAGAATGCACTTGCGCGATCACAAACAATCGCCAATTGCGGCACCAGAGTACCACGTGATCATAGTTATCCGCTCCCCGGAAGCTGCTTCAGCCCCCACAACCATTGCTACGTTCCTTTATTAATATGTCCATGAAGACACCATACAAAACACATTGCAGAATGTTTCGACGGACGGTAGCCTGCCGCTGGCCTGACGGATAGTGAGAAACTACCTTATGGCGGGATTTCCTTGCAGCTAGCTACAGGTCGCAGCGACCAGCAGCCAGGAGATCCCGCCTTTAAGGAGTATCGCGTCGTATCTACCGACTGCATATATATATCCTAAGCTCTTTTTCTACTGACAACACAGATTGTGCAAAATATACATTATTCTTGCATAAGACGTGTCCACTGCGTTTTATTTCCAAGACCAACAGATTCACAAGGTGACGAAGAGATGCGTCAAACAGTTGACGAGGAGTGACTACATCTCCACTCCAGGCGTAGGGGCCTTCAAGCTACATAATCGCAAGCTGAAGTGGACCAAGGCACGAAAATCCTGCATGGGCGAAGGAGGTGATGTAAATTATTTGTATATTTGGGTTTTGAGTCCTTTTAGATGGATAAAAAACAGAAAAAAGGGGGAGGGGTTGTCCTTGGGACTAGATTTCAAATGTGATGAGGTTTTATAATTTGATGAGTGGTCAATGATCTATGAGGAAATCATTAGATTTCGTGTTATTTTAGCTTGTGGAATAAGTAATTTCGATATTAACAATTTGTTGGTTGAAATCTAAGTTTTGTTATGGTAACGAGGTGAATCACTCAACTTTTTGGCATTTCGGGAATGTACCTTATTTGTGACGCGAATCACATATTTAGTTTGTACATTGAGATCTCTTGAAATGAGAACTTGTTAATTTCGCAATCAAGATTATGATCAATAATTTGCAACAGTAAAACGGCTGTACTGTCTCTGACCTCTGACTCAATCGTCACGCAAATCGTTGATACATCGCTGACACTGATGCCTCTTCAATTCGCGAAATTGAAGTATCGTAAATCCAGGTGATGAACACTCATCATTTCGATATCATTGACCACCTCAAAGCATTATCTCTGTTCAGCCATTTCGAAATCTAAGTTTTGCGACCCAAGTGACCACTAATCACTAGTTGAGATCACCCAATTTCCTCTTCAGACTTAAGAGGCTGTTCATAGTGAGGAGGTAGAAGAAGAACGATTCTTTGGGAATTTATTTCAGAAAGTACATGCATATTTTTATGTGAAAGTTTTTGTATTCAGACGAGGGACACTTTAACTGATTATTATATTACGTTTTGGTGTAAAATTATTTATTTATTGCAAAATTACAACTGATTTCCCGGAAACCGTTTTCTGAAACGTGTTTTGCGATGACCAACATCGTTCGTAACTGGGTTATCTGAAATCAAAAAACGAAGAAGAATTAATTAGTGCAATAGTTTATCTAGTCTTCAATCATTACGTTTTATAAAATATTAATCTGCGACAGAGGGGCGGATGTTTAAAATGAAATGATCGATATTCGTAGAAAAAACACACTTTTTTCATTCATAAAATAAAAACTACCACTCACAGACAAGTTCAGATCTGTTCTGCGCATGCTGGCGCTCACTGGTGCCGAAACAAGCTATTATTGGCTATACCCCAAACAAATGCTCTCTCGGAGCCAATGAGCTCATTCTACATGCGCGAAATGGGTTCCTTCTAAAATGACCGGGAGTATACATTTGAATGTCTAGAAGAAACCTACAAAATTGCAGAAAGATTGGTAAAGAGTTTTTCTCGAAACGGGTTTTCCAATTGCGGTGAGTAGGATTTCTTAAAAACTGATTCTCGAATCTTTCTGCAACTATGTAGGTCTCTTTTACACAATCAAATCTAGTTTCGAATCAAAGGATTTGTTTTTCTAATGCATAGTTTTTATTTTATTAATGAAAAATGTGTTTTTTCTACGAGAATCAATCATTTCACTTTAAACATCCGCCCTTTGTCCCAGATTAATATTATATAAAAAGGAACGATTGAAGGCTAGATACACTATTGCAATAATTAAATCTTCTTTGTTTTTTTTTATTTCACAAACCAGTTACGAATAATGTTGGTCACCGCGGAACGTGTATAAAAAACAGATTCCGGAAAATCAGTTGTAATTTTGCAATAAATAAATACTTTTAGACCAAAACCTAATGTAATAATCTGTCAAAGTGTCCCTCGTCTGAATATAAAAACTTTCACATAAAAATATGCATGTACTTTCTGAAATAAATTCCCAAAGAATCGTTCTTCTTCTACCTCCTCACTACGAATAACCGCTTAACCCTATTCAAAAACCCTCCTGGTCACCGAGTTCATATTTAGACCTAACCCCATTCAGATTAACCCATTTCTTCTTCAGACATACCCCAGACTTAAACTCCCTCAGAGCACTTAAATTCCTCTTTTTCTGAATAATTAATCATCTTCCAAGTCCAAAATGTCTCCCTCCTTTAATTCGCCACCATTCAAATTTCCTCGCAACACCCCCACGAAGGAAATCCCAGGTGTAACTTAATTCGAACCTCTGCACACCCAAATCTGATCGAGGTATCAGCCATTCATGCTACAGAGTTTATTAGAGGATTCTTTGTTGTTAATTAGGTGTATTGGCTATCATAAACTCAGATGGGGAGGCGGGGATACTGATGAATTGGATGAAAAGAGAGGATATCGGGGTCACTTGGCTAGGTATTCACGATCAGTACGAGGAGGGCGATTGGGTAACTTTGAAGGGCGAAACGTTGGAAATGGCTGGCTACGATAATTGGCTACCGGGTGAGCCTAACAATAAAGACGGCAGAGAAAACTGCGGCACCCTCCACGCTGAGGATGGAATGAACGACGTCCCGTGCGACCGTGAGCTGCCTTACTTCTGTAAGATTTACATATGTTAAACTACCTAGGATGAATACCTGCAGCTTCAAGGACATTGTCTGGGAAAGTTCGACATTGTTCGATGATTACAATAAAATATATCGCTTTTGCAACTTATCTGGAATTTTTATTGTTGCGTAATAATCAATTTTCAGTGTGTATTAGGTGATTCAGGGTTTATGGAGCTTTGGATGCTTGAAGCTTTGAGGTGTTTCAGGTATTTAAGGTGTCCGAAATTTTGTAATACCAAATTAGGGGAACTGTAAGGGAATTTTGATTATAACTCACAGAAGTCTGATCTGTGAGATACATAAGCAGGTAATGTAGGATTTCAAATAATTGAGTATTCCATACAAGTTTGGATACCCTGCTCACTACTGAATGCTCAATAAAAATTTAAAAATTTAAAATTTCTAAAGTTACTGTCCCGAAATCCCTTGAAGATTCACGACCTTAATAGAAAACATGCCGTAAGTCCGGACACTCGTACTTCCCTCTCTCGTCTTCAACTTGAACACACCTAATTCTACATGTTAGTGCTGGCCTTAGACCATACCTGTACATATATGTATATATGTATGCATTAACACATGCTCGGATTAAAGGTGGGCTAGGAGGGCTGCGGGCCTCACTTTCCAGGGGGGGCCCGTTTTAAGCCTTCAGTTTTAAGCGATTAGCTCATTCTGTCTTCATTGGAAATGTTGTATCAAATAAATTGTCACTGAGTTCCACTACTTCCTATTTTATGTTTTTATTTTAAAGTTTCACTGTTTAAACCTCCTTTATGATATATATTTAAATTTTTACTAATTTTTGAGAATTATATATGTTTAGACATATACATGGTGTCCCATTTGAAATTTCGCACGCAATTACAGTGAATTCTCGTTATTGTTTAAATTTGTTACACTCCCCTCCCCCCACAGTTTTTCAACCACGTGGGCTCTCGAAGGTGTGATAGCCCCAGGCCCTAAAAATCTTAATACGGGCCTGTATTAAGATGAATGGGTGCCTTCACAGACTCAACCGATGAGTGAACCGATTTCCCTAGATTTTACTCGCGTCGACCAATGGGTGCGTTCAGCAGGCTCAACTGTTGAGTGATCTCACTAGATTTTACTCCGAAGTTGCACGTTCATTGGTTGACGCGAGTAAAATCTAGTGAAATCACTCAAAGGTTGAATCTGCTGAACGCACCTAATGAATGGAATGCCGAATGGTAGGGTATGTACATTGTACATACTCAATGCTCAAACGATTGTGGCCGATCTTAGAGCATATAAACATGGAGAAAGCATGCAATAGGAGAAAATGTAGACGGCGATAGAAAGAGAAAGATATACATGAGGGACACCCTCTCTCTTTCTAACATAAAAAAAAACGCTGGCGCTAGAAAGAGAGGGGGTGTCCCCCATGTATATCTTTCTCTTTCTATCGCCGTCTACATTCTCGCCCATTGCATGCTTCCTCCAGGTTTATATGTTCTAAGTGGCCGATCGAGATTCGATTGCATTTGGGGTTACCATGGCTGTTTTTTTTTAGATCGCTAACATTCTACAGTATTTCATGAACATAGTGAGAACACTACCAAGCCACAGGTTCCTCTCTAGAACACTTCTAATTCGCGTTGAAACACCACTGTGGCACCATCTGTCTATGATCGTCATAATTATACAAATCTGCGCGATCGGCTCTGTTGGCACTTCGCGATGCTGTAGCGTAAATGACACCACAAATAAATGTCAAATGACTTTTATTATCCCACCATCCCGCTTTATTTATTTGAATTTTCCATTATAAATCCGTTGATTTATTTACTTTGGACATTACAAGTTTATCGTTTATAGTGTCCAAATTATTATGTGTTAGTGCTCGACTATGTTTGTATATATGTTCGACTATAAATTCGTTCTATTCAAAGAACACAAAAAAAAAAACGACAAAATAAAATAATTCCTGAAACACCACAAACAATAATAGATAAATAAAAACATGGAAAAACGGTAAAAAACAAAAAAAAAAGATAATACAAAAACATTCTACGGCTACGTTACGAGCCGGAGCTGCAGCAACGCAAGAGAACGGCGAGAAGGGTATTTCCCAAGGAATACGGTTTATGAGTTTGTTAGTTAGGGGCACGGACGAACCTGATGCGAAATCAGGGAGCCACTAGGGCCGGTATTCATAGTCGCTACTTATTCTTAATCAAATGTTTAAGCATGCGGCATCCTCTACTAACCTAGTAGCTAGTAAAGGATGCCGAATGCTTAAGCATTTGCTTGAGAATAAGTAGCGACTATGAATACTGGCCTATTTAGGAATGGAGTCACACGCAGACGAACCTGATGCGAAATCAGGGAGCCGCAGGAGGGTGAAACGTGAACGAACCCGATGCGAAATCGGGAGTCACTAGGTTGAAGTTCACAGACAACCTCGACGCGAAGTCGAGGAGCTGTTATGAGGTTGGATTATTCATAGACGAACCTGGTACGAAACCAGGGAGCTGTTCGTAGGTTGGTAGATTTACAGACGAACTTGATGCAAAATGAGGGAGCTGTAGGTGGGAAAGGTTTCGTGGACGAACCCGATGCGAAATCGGGGAGTCCCGGGAAATGTTAGTAGTGCCTCGTAACTTTTAATTAATGTTTGATACAACTCGAGCGGTAAAGTTGTATCAGTGGGAATGTGCTACCAATATTATAAGTATCGCTGGGTAAAAGATGTGTTTAACGAAATCTACTTGATTTACACGTGAACATCATTCGTATATTCAATAATCAGTTATTGCACAAGTTTAAGTGTCGCGATTGGTTAATTAAATAAAATGTGTAACTTACCACTAGTTGCACGGTATTGACGCACTGGCGATGCGGGGCGTACGAATGGCTATTTCAAAGTGCCAAATAGAATAAAACCGGATTTGCGGATCCTATGAGATTAACTATGATTCTGACGGGGACTCTAGCCCGATCTTACTAGATTTAACCAACTCTGTACGAGCGTGACACGACGTGACTCTACACGTGACTCTATAGCTTTTAACCAAAGAGGGTTGAAACCAAAGGGTTTATATTGTCCCAAAAATGAGTGGGGATTCGTTAGGAATCTCCATATAAGGAAATCCTTCGGGGTCGTCGCCGTGTGACTCCCGTTCCCATGGTCGTGATCCAGATGGTCGAGATCATGACCTCCATTAGTGCTGTGTGATAAGCGAAAGAATTTTAGGGCGTTTTCCCTTCGCAGACGCGAGCTCGAAAAACAGTTGAGAGCGGCGTATGGAAAAATTCCACGTACGTAACATGTACGTCGCTAGCTCTGGGAACGCTAAAAAAAATTCTATGAATTTTGGTATGTGTTCATTCGTTTAGGTCAGTAAAACTGTCATGTAGGTCAAACATTTTTATAATCCGAGTACAGATTCGTGATCAGCAGTATCAGAAACCCCCAGACATACTGTATTTTTAAAATTAAAAAATATTAAAAATTTTATTACCATTCTGGACTGGCAAATCCCCTTTTAAGGTTTTGTGCAAGCCCTCTAATTCTGCACAGCATATATACGTTATATATAAAAAAATTGGAAACTGAAAACCCCTATTTTTGAGAAAAAAAGCCAGTCCTCTAAAGGTTAAAGAAGCCGTACAAAAAACTCGACTAAATAAATACGGAAAGAATTTTTTTTAATTAAGTTATTCTATTAATGTATGTGTTACAAACGAGAAGGCTGGATTTTTAAACAAAGCATGGTAAAAAAAATTCAAAAATGCATATGAAGATTTCGATGCCCAGATAGCACACAGACGTCTAAAGACACCCAAAAGACATCCTAAAGCTATTCAGACATAAAACGGAGATACATCCTTCATACGTCTGCTATGTGGGTGGATTTACCTAAATCCTTACCAGACACCGTAAGGAACACGTACTTTACAGAAATGAATAAATTGATAATTATCATAATTTGCACTCATGTAAAGTGTAAATCCCCATAAAAAAAAACGTCAAAAAAGTAAAAAAGATTACACCAAGTACATGAAATCAAATAAATCACAAAAAATAGAAGATAATAATTACAAAATAAAAAAAAGATGTGAAATCAAAATGAGCTGCAAGTACATAAAGGTGCTTTCAGTCAAATACTTGGCATGGCCAGGCAAGATCAAGATGTCGGTGAATAAAAATTATTTAAAAACCGGACACTAATGAAAGTGTTCACAATGTGTCAAAGTTTTATTTAAATTGATGAATTATTAGCTGTACATAGTTCTATAAATGCGAGGATTTCCCCCACACTACTCCTTTGCGAATGATTATCAATTATCAGCAGTTATCAGATCGAATCATATCGTATCAGATATAAGCATTTTTTAGGTAGTTAGCTTTAGAAAGGCATTTGTTAAGAAAGATTGTAGGTACGTGCATTGTATAACGAGAGTTGCTCAAGAGTTCTAACTTATTTCTGTAGAAAAAACCTAGAATTTCCTACAATAGCCTACAGTGCGTCTCCCGACTTCGGATTGGCAACTTAAATCATGGATTCAGAAATAAGTAATTACTTCAAAACGCTACGCGAGCAGGAGTACGATTTAATGTCGGCAGTTCGTGAAGGAAGACTAGAACAAGTAGAAGAGTTAATTTTTCAGTTTGATCTAGCTTACTCCTCGGGAAGCTGGTCAGATGGATATATTTTACTCCGCGAGGCTCTTAAGAATAACCACAGTGAGGTTGCTAAACTACTTTTAACAAATGGTTCCAAAGTGAACGGTGAAAACAAAAATCCTTCTGTAACTCCACTTCATCTTGCTGTTAGAAATGGTGACATAGAGATTGTTCAGATGTTTCTGGATAAAGGAGCTAAGATCGATGCCGAATGCGAATATGGCGCAACTCCGCTTCACGTTGCGGTTCAAACGAAGCGAATGGAAATTACTAAGTTGCTTTTAAGTAGAGGTGCTAATGTTAATGCCGAAGGAAGCTACGGTATAACTATGTTTTATAATGCAATGATGAGAAGGAATGGCGAAATGCTCGGGGATCTTTCGGAACATGGAATTCATCCTAATTCTCCGCGTAACTCTACGTTATTGCCTGAAAGTTTTACACCACTGCATGTTGCTGTTAGAAATGGTAGTGAAGAAATTATCAAATTACTCTTAAATAGAGGTGCTAATGTCAATGCTAAAGGAAAATATGGTATCACTCCTCTTCATGTTGCAATGGAGGAAGGGGATTTACAAATTGTCAAGCATCTGTTAAATCACGGAGCTTGTGTTAATTCTGTGTATACCTCTTCATCTATGAAAGGTTATACACCACTGTGCATTGCTGTTATCAACAGACACGAAGAAGTTGTTAAACTACTGTTAGAACATGGAGCTAACGTTAATGCTCAAGATCAGGATGGTAAAACAATATTACACTTTGCTGTTGAAGACAGATGTTCATTGATTATCGAGCATCTTTTAAGGCATTCTCCTGATGTGAATAACAATAGCAACAAGTGCGCTCTTAATATCGCAATGCATGGTTGTGAAAAACAGTACAGCAAGATCGTTAAAGACCTGCTTCGATATGGATTTAATGTCAATTTTTACAATGAAAACGATTGTAAGTCGTTGCCCAGTGCTGTTTTAAAAGAATATCAGAAAATTAACGAAGAACACTGCGAATACGATACTGAAGTTAATGTGATCCCAGTAACTGGTATAGTGCCAGAGCCTGTATCTTTTGCATCCCCATTCATACAAAAGGACATAATCCAATTATGGATAAACGATGGAGTCGCAGTAAATAGTGATGCTGGGAAAACTCCAATATTTTATGCTGCTGAGGAGAATTGCAGAGAAATCAACGAAGTTCTTTTACAACATGGCGCTGATGTTAACAGTAGTGATGAATATGGCGAACGGCCATTTTCGGACGAACTTTTGGAAGGTCCGCTTGATAAAGTTCCTGATATTAGTGAAAAAAGAGAAATTGCGAGATTGCATTTAAGTAGACGACCTGATACAGCCGAAGAAATGAATTCGCTTTATCTCGCAGAAGATAATTTCATAGTATTCATTAAACCATTTGAAATTGTTTCTCAAAACAGTAATCTAGAAAGTGTCGAGGTTTTGCTAAAACTCGTCGATCTTAAAGATAAAGATGGTAGAACAGTACTTCACGTTGCTTCTGACTACAGTAATCTAGAAATTGTCGAGGTCCTCTTAAAATTCGGTGTCGGCATTGATTCTGAAAGCAAACATAGTGCAACACCAGTTCACATTGCTTCTAAACGTAGCAAACCAGAAATTATCGAGGTCCTCTCAAGATTCGGTGCCGACATCGATTCTAAAGATAAAAGTGGTAGAACAGCACTTCACATTGCTTCTGAGAACAGTAATCTAGAAATGGTCGAGGCCCTCTTAAAATTCGGTGCCGGCGTCGATTTTAGAGATCAAAATGGTAAAACAGCGCTTCACGTAGCTTCTGAAAACAGTAATGCACAAATTGTTGAAGTTCTTTTAAAATTCGATTCCGACATCGATTCAAAAGATCACCGAGGTAGAACAGCACTTCAGATTGCTTCTAGAACGTGTAATTTAGAAATTGTCGAGATTCTCTTGAAAAACGGTGCTGGCGCCGATTTTAAAGATAAACGCGGTAGAACAGCGCTTTACATTGCTTCTCGATGGAGTAATCTACAAATTGTCGAGCTTCTTTTAAAATTCGGTGCCGGCATTCATTTGAAAGATGATGGTGGTCAAACAGCAGTTCACATTGCTTCTGCAAACAGTAATCTCGAAATTGTTGAGGCCCTCTTAAAATTCGGTGCCAGCGTCGATTCTAAAGATAAAGATGGTAGAACAGCAGTTCACATTGCTTCTAAACACAGTAATCTCGAAATTGTTGAGGCCCTCTTAAAATTCGGTGCCAGCGTCGATTCTAAAGATAAAGATGGTAGAACAGCAGTTCACATTGCTTCTAAACACAGTAATCTAGAAATTGTTGAGGCCCTCTTAAAATTCGGTGCCAGCGTCGATTCTAAAGATAAAGATGATAGAACAGCAGTTCACATTGCTTCTGCAAACAGTAATCTCGAAATTGTTGAGGCCCTCTTAAAATTCGGTGCCAGCGTCGATTCTAAAGATAAAGATGGTAGAACAGCAGTTCACATTGCTTCTGAAAACAGAAATCTAGAAATTGTTGAGGCCCTCTTAAAATTCGGTGCCAGCGTCGATTCTAAAGATAAAAATGGTACAACAGCACTTCACATTGCTTCTGAAAACGGAAATCTAGAAATTGTCGAGGCCCTCTTAAAATTCGATGCTGGCGTCGATTTTAGAGATCAAAATGGTAAAACAGTACTTCACATTGCTTCTACACGGTGGAATTTAGAAATTGTCGAGGTTCTCTTAAAATTTGGTGCTGATATCGATTCTGAAGACAGAGAAGGTGGAACAGCACTTTGTATTGCTTGTATGCATTGGATATATGAAACTGCTATACTTCTTCTAGATCACGGTTCTGATATTCCTATTGTGAGTGAAACAGAGGACTCAGGGTTTCGTGTTGATATGAATAGAGGCAATTCTGATGATGACGGTTATAATTTTTTGGTACCTACAAACATTTCCCAGAGTTTTAAACGTTACGCAGTTAAAGTGAAAGCTGCAAATTTATATGTAAGGAATAAAAATTTAGCATCAATTAGAACCGACGATGAAGCATTAAGAGATTTTCAGAATGAATGTGAGAAGGAAGTAGCAAGCATGAAGAGTGAGGTGGTTGGTAATGCTAATATCTCGTTCTATGATATCTTGACAAAAGGTTTAAGTCAATTATCAATATATGCAGGAAATGAAAGTATAGTACAGGTTTTCGGATCAGATGATTATAAAAGGAAATTTCCAATATATGCTACTCTGATAAATAGTCGTTTTAAAAATGGAGAAAGAAGGAGAGAGTTGATGAAACAAGGTCATGAAAATTTCTATATCTTTACTAAATCCCTTGGTATACCGTATGACTGTGCAGAAAAAATATTTAATTACCTAAGTAATGGTGATTTAAGATCTATAATGCACGCTTGCAAGCCTATCAGTGTCAGCAGTCTTAATACTGATAAAAAGTAACGTAGTAATTAATACATTAAACGCTTTTAAATAAGTTAAGCAGGAATTTTCGGAAAGGCGAGGATAGTTAAAGTTCGTGTAAATTTTTAAATATGTTTATTTTAATATTATAACACTTGTAACAAACTCGGGCCAACCTCTGCTGTTGTTCTTTTTTCTATTACCCTACTACCATTACTTTTATTATAATTATTATTATTATTATAGTATTAAGATTATTAAGTTTGCACATTGTCCAGATGCGCACGCATACAAAATTATTTTACCACGCGATTCGAATAATCGAATATGAACGTCGCGCGTTCTACCGTTAAGGTGAATTTTCATGCTGATCAACGCGCCAACAAAGAGGAGATATAATAAGAGGCGTCACTCCGGGCGGAACCTTTGAAGTCCGTACTTGACCTTGGCATTTAAATTGGTTGTCTATTCGAGCGGGATATTCAAATTGCCTGAATATACCTCACCGCAGTTGGCTGATTATTGCCGAAGTTTACCGATCATTGCTGAATGGCCATTTAAATTGGTCGTCTAGTGATTTTCCTAGTTTATTTCTGTCCTTGTCGAGTGACGCCTCTTATTATATCTCCTCTTTGGCCGGTATTCATAAACGTCTCTTAAGATAAGCAAATGCTTAAGCATGCGGCATCCTCTACTAACCTAGTAGCATAGTAGAGGATGCCGAATGCCTAAGCATTTGCTTAATCTTAAGACACGTTTATGAATACCGCCCTAAGCTGATGTTTCACAAGTACTAATTATTTTTTTATTATTTCTTATTTTTTTATTTATATATAGTTCTATGGAATCACACCTCTCCCCACACAACCCGCAGGTGTAAACAACATTCATTGCCGAAATATGTAAAACGGAAACAATATGTATATGTTCACTAGTCAATGTATAGCATTCACTGATCTGATTGGCGAAAAAATGTATTTTCAACGTTTAATTAAAATTATTTAAAATTTTTAAAATATTCATGTTTTAAGGTTAGGTTGACAAACTTTAAGAACAAGAACACAAAATTGCACGATACTGTAGAAACGAGCGTCAAGCGGAAAAGCTATAGCTTTATAGTTTATAAACTCGGTTTAGCTTTATTATTATTTATTATTATTTATTAGGTATAGCTAAACCTAACCTTACTTGCGTTTCTCAGAACGGGTGAACAGAAATTTATATTTCCATATGTTTCTTTTGTATTGAAAAGGTCATTAAAATTACATAAAAACACCTCTCGTAGAGAAAAAATGTTTTGAATAGTTCAAAGTTCAAAGACAAAACCTAACCGCGGGAAAGCTATTCAAAAGACGGCAATTGGGTGCAATAGGTAGAAGACACTTTTCAGGGCACGGTAATTCGGACAAAAACATGTATTTTTATTTCAATTAAAAAAATATGAAACATTAACATTTTCAACCCGAAAAAAATGCCTTAATAAAGAGAAAAGTTCAAAACACAAATATAAATTTTCACCAAGTAAAATTAAAGTAAGAGAAGTCAGTAATTAATTCCTTCGCGAGCAAATCGGCGTCAAAGCCATGGTATCCATATTCCGTATGCGTTGCCGATACTGACACACTGCTATTAAATTGTTTCTCTTTGCTGTAATCGCGCGCAGCGCATTTTCTTTTGAATTTACAGTGAAATATCGTTTATAAGTTACTTGAACAATTCTTTACTATTTATGACCGATATTTAGCGAATTCAGGTACAGTTTTGATTGTTCACATTATTTGTAAATAATATTTTTTTAATTAGAGGTTATGTTTTGATGTATTTTAACCTCTTCGAAGTTCGAATAGTTACCACATTACAGACAAATTATAGTAGATCGATTCTGCACCGGTATTATTCACTTTTTGAAAGTCAATGCATGTTTCTCACAGAAAATGCAGTCCATAAAGCAGTGTGTGCAGCGATTCGCATCGAGCAACATGTTCACTGCGACTAACGCAAATTGTTTGGCCGGTGTATTAAGATCACCTTATGCCATACCGTCTTCTAATATTCATGGGTCACCCGTGGTATTAGACGAAGGGCCTACACACTTTCTTGACTACAACGATGTCATTTTTGCTCCTCAAAAGCCAGGCGAAGAGAAACGACCCGGAGTAAGTTTCTGGCTACGAAAATTAATGCGTCTCTTTACATGCTCATTATTACACCAGGAATAATACCATCCTTACACGCTTTACAGTACGTTTGCCACATGAAAGCGAACATAAAATACAGCCCGTTAAAAATGTGGTACATCGCGTGCTTCGTGAGAGGCATGACCGTAGACGAAGCTGTGAAACAATTAAGTTTCATGTCGAAGAAAGGCGCAGCCATCGCGAAGGCAGTCATATTAGAAGCGCAGCAACTGGCTGTCGAGGAACATAACATTGAATTTAAGAGTAATCTATGGGTCGGTGAGTATATCTATTATTCAACGCTTTCATAGGACTCTGCTTCTAATGGTCGTATTGCTCTTTCCTTAGCGGAATCGTTCGTGACGAAAGGTATAGTAATTAAGGGAATACGTCGCCATGCCAAGGGACGCCCTGGCGAAGTACATTACAAGTACTGTCATTACTTCGTACGCCTGGAGGAAGGAAAACCACCCAAAAACTACTATCTGCCTGCTCCTAAGACTGGCGACGAGATGCTGCAAGATTGGATGACTGAAATGCGCAATCGCAAAGTACATTATTCGTTATAAATGTATCGTACATGTAAAAATAAACTTAGGTATTTAGTTAATAATGCGTAACACGTTCTATACTGTTCGAAAAATTGGGTTTATTGTATCGAGAAAAAAGGGTACATATTGGAGGTTATGTATCGTATTTATTTAGGAATGAACAATTAATGTGCAACAGTAGAGTTGAAGCGAATATAAATTGTAAATAATTTACAGCTTCAACTTTGTTCTCCTCCAGTGACGCCTCTTCGCATTGTATCTGAAATATAGAACACATTATATCGCAAATACGAAGTAAATGTCTTTTGCAGAATTACTTGTAGAGGCTGTTAAACGATGTATCGTTAGAGCGCATGCTGTTAAGATAATTAGTTAGTATTTAGTAGGTTTTTCAGATCACCGTTACTTAATATATGAAAAACCATGAATTGAAATAATAAACTGATAAGACTGTTATAAAGGACACACATGTAGAATAAAATATTTAAAGAATTCTTACCGAATTGTATTGCCAGTACGCATTCTAACCCATTGGGGAATCGGCCTGTTTTGCTTCAGCTTTTTGGCAAGCTTTCGCTTGATAATAAACGTTTTGTGAGCCGACTGAAACAGATCACGATATTTATTAGCACTTCAGAATTGATTTTTTAAAAATCATTTTAATGTAATTCGTAGGATGTCGAAGATGACATCGGATTCGGCGATATAACCTAGAAATTACCATTTTGCTCTTGCAGCAACTCACGAAGTGAACGAGAACTTCACTGTGTTGTTTCTTGGCAGGGTCTCCATTAAAAAATGTCACTAGATGGACGTTACTGTTGCGACCCTAGAGGTGTTTAGCGCAAGCTTTTAGAGCGTGAAGTTTGAGCTAAATAAAATTAATTTATTAGAAAAGAGTTAAGGATGAACATTACAACTAGTGTTGGCTAGAACCGTGATTTGTGAATCACGAGTGATCCGATCACGTTCGTTCCCAATCACGGTGATTTTTCACAGTGATCCGTGATCGCTTCTGATTGGTGAAGACAGAACAGTGATCCGTGATCGCTTCTGATTGGTGGAGAGCATAACTGATCTTTGCACGCGCCACATAACCCCAATTTCTACATTCTCTCGAAACATTCTCAAGTCCTCACTGTTCTTATAGAATCTCAATTGTATATTTTCTATTTCAATGACCTATTTCTATCTATTTAAATTAACGAATATTTCTTCACTTTAGTTAAAATGTATAATGTATATGTGAATACTATGGTCAATCAAATCAGTGTGTGCATGCATTGACTATTTATGAATGTATATTCTATATATTCGCTGAATTAGCTGAATTATTTTATAAAAAATAATTCAATCACGACCGTGATCGTGATTCTGCGATCACTGTGATAAATCACTGTTAGTGATTTTGTACTCCATCCCTAATTACAACATTAGATATTTGTCTTCGCTTCCTTCCTGAGCGCTCGAAAACATTGTATTAATAAAACGAGGAACGTATGACGAAGTTTGTTTCTTCGCTTCGCAATTCGTCGTTGACCTTGTTACAATCCTAATGTGTTATAATAAATCTAGTTTTGATCTTTATAAAATATCTTCGTTTTGTTTCTAAATAGCTCTGAATGATTTGGCAATTTAATTTCGTTTCAGTTTATTAAGTTTATTGAGTTTTGAATTATTTGTTACAAGATAATTTCGACGTGCGTTACGAAAAGTAGCACGTTTCAATTTTCTTACGAAAAGTAGCACGTTTGCCTTCGTTCTCACGAAAACTATCACGTTTCGGTTTCCGCTGCGAAAACTAGCACGTTCGAGCGGTTTGCCACGTGATTAAAATTTTCATATGTGTTGTCTTTTAGAGATTAAATGGAATTATTATTTATTAAACAATATTTTCAACAGTTGAGTTCTTTTAAATTGACCACGCGCTGAAACGTGATAGTTTCTGCAGTCTGCAGTATAATCCAAAACGTGCTATTCTTCGTGGCCAAACCGGATAATATGTTAGTTTTCGCCGCAAATTCTCAAATGTACTATTTTTCGTGGTGAAACAGTATAACGTGCTAGTTTTCGCCGCAACAGTACGAAATGTGCTATTCTTCGTAGCGAAGCAGTTAAATGTATTAGTCTTCGCGACGAAAGACCAAACGTGCTAATATTCGTCAGAAACGATGGAACGTGCTTCTTTTCGTGGAAAATCGAAACGTGCTACTTTTCATAAGAAAATTGAAACGTGCTACTTTTCATAAGAAAATTGAAACGTGCTACTTTTCATAAGAAAATTGAAACGTGCTACTTTTCATAAGAAAATTGAAACGTGCTACTTTTCATAAGAAAATTGAAACGTGCTACTTTTCGTAACGCACGTCGATTAGTTCATTTAAATTAACGCGTTTCGCGAGCAGAGCCCTTCAGGGCTCCACAGGCACCGAACCACGCAGAAATTCCCACGAGGCACAAGATTCCCCAGGCAGCCGTGCAACATTACCAACAATTACAAAATAACTAGATACGAATCCCAAAAATATTACGTTGTTTAACAATATTCCAAACAAATAATGTTACAGTTTAGACAAAATACAATTGTTGCGCTTATCTCTTTATATCAACTTTTTTATACTCCCATAATTCAAAAGATATTTCGTTGAACATGTTTCGCTCGATATTACGTTTTAACAAATGTATTTTAAAGGAGAAATTAAAATGCTGCTAATTTATTATACGTTGCTGTTTTGTAATCATATCGCGTATTACATACATGCGCAAATATGAACGAGTTCTACTCGTTATCCCCGTACGAAAGGACTTTGAACCTTATCTCTAGACACGAATTAAGTTCACTCTATTATTTAAGAATCAATTAGTTACCAATATTCCAGAATTATTATCGTGAAAAATGTTTCACGCGTGTTTTAGAACATTACGAGTTTGTAACAGAGTGAGTAAAATGGATTTTGATTTTCGATTCTCATTTGTTTTATGTACTAACCATGCACCGAACATTCACGAATCACTCGAATTTCGAAAGTAAATTTTCATAAAAAAGGGATATAATAAATAATTCCTACTGCTCGCACAATTTCGTTATACTTCTTTCATATAATAATACATATATTCATTCCTGATTTACTTAAACCTCTGCCGAAAAACATCGCATAAACAATCCACTGTACATACTCATACATCTGCATACGTATAAACCTGAGTTAGTAGGTAAACTAGACACATAGACGGAGTTTTTATTGAGTAACTTTGTATAAAATTTAATCGATACATCGATAATTACAGTTCGGTTCATTGGCACGCTACGAGTCTACATTAGTAATCGCAGAACACAATAACGAAACCTTGTTACCCGTTACCAGCAACGCGATAAGTGCAGCCAAAAAGATCGGCGGCGATATAACTGTCCTAGTCGCCGGTACTAACTGCGACGCGGTTGCGCAAAGCGTTAGTAAAGCTGGCGGAGTTACCAAAGTACTAATAGCGGATAACGATGCATTTAAAGGGTTTCTTCCAGAGGCATTGACTCCCCTCATCGTTGCCACCCAAAACGAGCATAATTTTACTCATATTTTGGCTGGAGCGACTGCTTTCGGTAAAGCATTGCTACCAAGAGTGAGTGTTTCTAATCAGAAACTTAGCTTAACAGCATTCCTTGTACCAATGGGTATATATTTCTTCCAAGGTTGCGGCTAAATTAGACGTGTCTCCCATAAGCGATATCATCGGAGTTAAATCGCCGGATACCTTCGTTCGTACAGTTTACGCCGGGAACGCGATTCAGACCTTGAAGTGCAAGGATAAGGTAAAAGTAGCTTCGGTGAGGGGCACGTCGTTCGAACCGACACCTTTGGAAGGTGGCAGCGCCAAATGCGACCCTGCGCCTACTGGTGACTATAAGTCGAGTTCGATAGAGTTTATTAGGCAAGAACTGACTAAGTCTGATAGACCAGAACTGACATCCGCCAAGGTTGTTATTTCTGGGGGCAGAGGACTGAAGTCCGCTGATAATTTCAAGCTGCTATACACGCTCGCGGACAAATTTAACGCCGCAGTTGGCGCGTCTCGAGCTGCAGTGGATGCTGGCTATGTGGCCAACGATCTGCAAATTGGACAGACAGGGAAGATCGTTGCCCCTGTAAGTAAAACTTAGGACCGACTTCCTACTATCGAAGTATCTCCCACTTTAATGTATTTTTCGTAGGACTTGTACATTGCCGTGGGCATCTCTGGGGCGATTCAGCACCTTGCTGGCATGAAAGACTCGAAAACAATCGTAGCGATCAACAAGGACCCGGACGCTCCGATCTTCCATGTAGCCGATTACGGCTTAGTCGCTGATTTATTTAAGGCTGTGCCAGAACTTACAGAGAAATTGTAAATCTCGATGGAAAATACTTGAATATTTTTATAAAAATTATATATATATATACAGAGTTTGATGAAGACATTAAATTTTTACATGAAAACTTATGTGCAAGTGTTTATTCTCATCCTGGCTGCAATAATTAATCTTGCGAACTAGAAACTGCATTTCTTTCCTGAATATGCGAAGTATAAATCTTTTATACCGGGCATGTCACGTAAGACAATATTTCTTTTCCGAATCATGATATAGGGGAGATGTCCCAATTACCGTCGAGCCGTACAAAAAAAAACTCGCATAAATAAAGAAGGAAATAAATTTTTTTAATTAAGTTAAACTATTAATGTAAGTGTTACAAACGAGAAGGTTGCATTTTTATATAATTAAAGCATAGTAAAAAAATTTCAAAAATACTTATGAAGATTTGGAAGGATTTAGCTAAATCCTTACCGGAAACGGTAAGGAACACGTACTTTACAGAAGTGTACACTTATGTAAAGTGTTTATTGTATCGTAAAATGTTCAAATGTTATGAAAAAAATAACAAAATGAGCACTTTTGAAACGTTTTCGTATTTTTAAAGTGAATTTGGTAATAGAGACAGGAATTTAACGCTCGTCCCTATCACCGTGCAACTCGGTGCCCACTGGCTCCCTCTGTAACTTCTAAACCTAACCTTACTTTCGTATCTCAGAACGTGTGAACAGAAATTTATATTTGCATATTTTGCTTTTGTAATGAAAAGATGATATTAAAATGACATAAAAACACCTCTCGTAGAGCAAAAAAATGTTTTGAGCAGTTCACAGTTGAGACATAACCTAACCGCGGGAACGGTATTAAAAAAAGGGCACGGGAATAGGAACAACGCATTTTTCAGAGCACGATAATTGGGACAAAAACATGTATTTTCATTTCAATTAAAAAAATATGAGAAATTAACATTCTCAAGCCGAAAAAAATGCCTTAATAACGAGAAAAGTTCGAAACACAAATATAAATTTTCACCAAGCAAAATTAAAGTAAGAGAAATCAATAATTAATTCCTCCCTAAGCAAGTCGGCGCCAAAGCACGGTAATCGAGACATCTACCCTACACATTTTCAATCAAAGGAACGCCTAATCGTCATTTTTTCGATAACGTTTATCGTTTCACCGGCGACGCGAGCGCCGCGGCGGCGCGGCGCGGCATGTTCATTTGTGTTCCGGACATATATGCATACAGATGGAATCGCTGCCATCTTTGTCGTTTCTTGGCGTGGTGCGTGGCCGGCTAGATTTCTGATTTTCAAGTACATGATCGTATTTATGTGTCTTGTGTTTCCAAGTGTAGAGATTACATAAAAAGTTTAACATGAGTACGGACAGTATCGAGAAGTTGTACAAAAATTTTGGCATTCTGGCTGACGCCAAAGACAAGCTGGCTGAGGTAACGTACCGATTTGGTTATACCGATCAACCACGTTTGGCCCCGTCCAGCTCCCGCGATCCGTCGCATTCGGGAGCGTCTGGGGTTGCGTCTCAGTTTTTACATCCCCTCTATTACAAAATCTCTAAGCGCTCTGAATATTTCTGTCCCAGCCGCGATCCGCCTTTTTGCGCGGATAAATTGGGCGGAGAAGGGGGGGGGGGGACAACGGATATGTATAATGTCGTCTAAGGTTGTTGCTTCTGTACGTTACAGCATGAGAAGGAATACTTGGAGATCCTTACGGCAGTGAAAGGTTCGCCGAAGGAAAAGCGACTGGCGTCGCAGTTCATCGCGAGGTTTTTTAAGTATTTTCCAAAACTGGCTGACCAGGCTATAGATGCTCATTTAGATCTGTGCGAAGACGAAGATATGGCTGTAGGTTTCATTGACGCGCGTATAGTTCGGTTGTTATAGACAGCGAGTATAAATGCGCGCGGTCTATTTACAGATCAGGAAGCAAGCTATCAAAGATTTACCTGCGCTGTGCAAAGATAACAAGGAGCACACAGCTAGGATTGCGGATATCTTAGCTCAGCTGCTTCAAGCTCAAGACCCGTCGGAATTAGCTGTAGTCCATAACAGTGTTATGTCTCTCATGAAAACTGACCCCAAAGGTACAGAGATATATCGCTCGTATATTTCGCAGCGCAAGCATGTCGCGGCGAGGTTGTTCTTTTTACAGTTCGCTTACTTCTAGGTACAATAAGCGGATTTTTTAGTCAAATTCTTAACGGAGATGATGGAACGCGCGAACGTTGCATCAAGTTTCTGGCGACGAAACTGAAAGCAGTGGGGCACGATGTTATCACCAAGGAACCGGAGGATCTGTTAATTTCGGAGTGCAAGAAAGTGTTGCAAGTAGGACTCGCGTCGATTTATAATTGAGGCGGCTACACGTGTAACTGCATACTTGGGTGGTATATGTGTAGAAATTTATTGCACAAGTAGACACGAGCGTGTGTATGATAGTATTGCGCAAGTACGTTGATTGTACAAGCGACATGAAAATGTTTGAACTTCTAAATGAATAGAGCTCTTACTTTTTGATCCGTCGGGTACCCGTCTACCCGAAACAACTTCAAGCCATTGAGTGTGGTATTGTTCGATCATTTTTGGCTAACATGTTAGAAATATCGTTTTAAGGGTAGTAATGAAGCTCGATCCAGGACAGTTCTGGGGTAAGGACTGAGCGGTCTATCACAGTTCGCATACCAGAAGGCATAGCCTTCCCTATTCTATGGCTAGATTAGGGCTGGGACTATTCGAATATTTTACAAGTATTCGAATGCTACGAATAAACTTCGAATATTTGAGTATTCGAATGCTACGAATAAACTTCGAATATTTGAGTATTCGAATGCTACGAATAAACTTCGAATATTTCAGTATTCCAATGCTACGAATAAACTTCGAATATTTGAGTATTCCAATGCTACGAATAAACTTCGAATATTTCAGTATTCGAATGCTACGAATAAACTTCGAATATTTGAGTATTCGAATGCTACGAATAAACTTCGAATATTTGAGTATTCCAATGCTACGAATAAACTTCGAATATTTGAGTATTCGAATGCTACGAATAAACTTCGAATATTTGAGTATTCGAATGCTACGAATAAACTTCGAATATTTGAGTATTCGAATGCTACGAATAAACTTCGAATATTTCAGTATTCGAATGCTACGAATAAACTTCGAATATTTGAGTATTCCAATGCTACGAATAAACTTCGAATATTTGAGTATTCGAATGCTACGAATAAACTTCGAATATTTCAGTATTCGAATGCTACGAATAAACTTCGAATATTTGAGTATTCGAATGCTACGAATAAACTTCGAATATTTGAGTATTCGAATGCTACGAATAAACTTCGAATATTTGAGTATTTGAATGCTACGAATAAACTTCGAATATTTCAGTATTCGAATGCTACGAATAAACTTTGAATATTTGAGTATTCGAATGCTACGAATAAACTTCGAATATTTGAGTATTCGAATGCTACGAATAAGCTTCGAATATTTGAGTATTCGAATGCTACGAATAAACTTCGAATATTTCAGTATTCGAATGCTACGAATAAACTTCGAATATTTCAGTATTCGAATGCTACGAATAAACTTCGAATATTTGAGTATTCCAATGCTACGAATAAACTTCGAATATTTGAGTATTCGAATGCTACGAATGAACTTCGAATATTTCAGTATTCGAATGCTACGAATAAACTTCGAATATTTGAGTATTCCAATGCTACGAATAAACTTCGAATATTTCAGTATTCGAATGCTACGAATAAACTTCGAATATTTGAGTATTCGAATGCTACGAATAAACTTCGAATATTTGAGTATTCCAATGCTACGAATAAACTTCGAATATTTGAGTATTCGAATGCTACGAATAAACTTCGAATATTTCAGTATTCGAATGCTACGAATAAACTTCGAATATTTGAGTATTCCAATGCTACGAATAAACTTCGAATATTTCAGTATTCGAATGCTACGAATAAACTTCGAATATTTGAGTATTCGAATGCTACAAATAAACTTCGAATATTTCAGTATTCGAATGCTACGAATAAACTTTGAATATTTGAGTATTCGAATGCTACGAATAAACTTCGAATATTTGAGTATTCGAATGCTACGAATAAACTTTGAATATTTCAGTATTCGAATGCTACGAATAAACTTTGAATATTTGAGTATTCGAATGCTACGAATAAACTTCGAATATTTGAGTATTCGAATGCTATTCGAATACTGACCTATTCGAATGATGTATTCGAATACAACAGTATTCGAATAGTATGGTGTGAAATGGGTCAAAATTAGCTTACAAGATTTCACCCTGACAAATGAACCTAAAGAACTTGATTTATAATTCACACCATACTATTCGAATACATCAGTATTCGAATACTTAAATATTCGAATAGTATTCGAATACTTGGATATTCGAATTATATTCGCCAAATTATTGAGCAACTGAAGTATTCGAATATTCGAATACCGAAAAATTCGACAAATAGTCCCAGCCCTAGGCCAGATCCTCCAGAAACAGAGTCCCTATTCTTTGGTAATACGGCGCCAGGCCGTTAGCCATAACGAAATTCTTTCTCTCTCTCTCTACATTCAAACAAACAATCCTTCGACACCCGATAGTTGGAAGACCCAAAGTGGTCGGCAGCCATCGCCTGATGCCAGGACTGTGTAGTCTCACGCACTCCCATTCAGGAACACACGCAGCCTAAGTCCCAGTCATAAACCATCGAAGGCAGGACAGCGTGGAGCCATCCACCCTCGATCCGACCCTTAGGCCGGTATTCATAGTCGCTACTTATTCTTAAGAAAATGCTTAAGCATGCAGCATCCTCTACTAACCTAGTAGCTAGTAAAGGATGCCGAATGCTTAAGTATTTGTTTAAGAATAAGTAGCGACTATGAATACTGGCCTTAAAATTGATGATGCTAACAAACATCAAACAATACCACAGATAATACAACATTCAATTGCTTGAAGTTGTTCCGGGTAGCCGGGTGCCCGACGGGTAAAAAATTAAGATCTCGACTTTTAAACTGTATACTTGCAGAGGTTGTGTGGTTGTAAGTATACTTGAGCGTTTGTAGGAGAAGGACAGACTTGTGCAAGTCGGAAGCAGTCTTATGTGGAGTTATAGCCTTCCTCGTGATTGTATTCTTACTTTTAATCAAAAGGGTGACGAGTGCGGGTACACGAAATTACGCGTACCCGAGCCTCGAGGGTCGAGTCGAGTCGGGATCCCGAGAGTTTGTCGACGCATAAATATATTCGAGTACCCGCTATTTCGATACTCGATTTTCAATTTGGGATCCGACGCTCGATTGAAAACATAATTTTCCCGTCTAGAAACAGTTATGTTTCCTTTACTCGAATTTAAAATAAAATAATACTTCATACGGTATCTTAAGGGGAGGTTCCGGTCTAAAAGTCGTTTTTTTTATTTCATTTTTCGAATGTTCGACCTTTTAGGAATATGCGTTTAAAAGGATTTGTTGAAATTCGTTAAATTCCCGAAGTTACAGGCATTTGAGTAGCGGCAAATGCATGGGCAACAACCGGCTACTCGACACTCGCGTAAAACTTTAAACGCGTTTTTCTCGAAACAGTGTTCTCAAAACGGTGGGACCTGTATTTGCAAAAGTTATTATCTGATTCGACTGAAACTTTTTTTATTTTGAAGAATATACTTCTGGCTGGGGGGGGGGGGGGCAGAAAAAAATACAAAAATTGAAAATTTATAATTTTCAAAGGCGTTGGAAGGACGAAAAATATAGAGAAAAAGTGATTTCAGACTTCGAGTGTCGTTATTTTCTAAAAAAGAATATGATTTTTGTAATTTTTCTGTTTTCCCCCTAGCCAAGGGTATATTCTTCAAAATATAGAAAGTTTCAGTCGAATCGGATAATAACTTTTGGAGATGCAGGTCCTACCGATTTGAATGAATTTTTTGACGCCTTGACTTTAACGACTCCCCAGTGCCGCCTGCAATGATTAATCATTAAACAAAAAATATATTTCTATAATTTAAGACATCCTTAATACAATGCAAAAGTTCCCATTAAATTATATATAGTAGTTTTCCTTTAATTAATTCCCAAAGATCACCTATTTTTTTGGACTCTAGACCAGAACCTCCCCTTAATATATAAAGCAGAAGGCTTCTATATGTCTGTATGTTTGTCTGTCGCCTAAAAACTTTCGAACTATAAACTCTGTGCTCACGAAATGTGCCTCAGCTCATTATGCCTGAATAATCCAAGTAAATGTGATTATTTCCACAAAAAAATCTAAAAAACAAATTCTTTTTCTAAAATCAGAATCTAAATTTCGAGCGAAGCCGAGTAGTAAAGCTAATATTTAATATTTTCCTTGCTCATTAATTCTTATATCTCATCACACTGCAAAATTACAACTTAAAACTTTAAGTATAAAAACGGAAAAATTACATACGCTTTTAATCGGGCGTCGAATCCCGAATTGAAAATCGGGTCCCGGTTCAATAAATTTGTACAAGTCTATCGCTCAAGTATGCAGTTACGCGTGTAGCCAGGTTTAGACTAAATATGTCGCGCGCATTGTTTTTCTTCTGATTCTCATAATGTTCCTTCTTGCAGGATGTAACCGCGGACGAGTTTCACAGTATCATGGAAATTCTTGCATGGACCAGATTAGGTTCGACGGTTAGTGGGCAGCAGGAGCTAGTGGATATCACAGTGGAGCAAGCAGAACTCTCCGAAGCATTCAAGCATACTAACGTCGAACAATGGAACAGGCTCGTACAATGTATTAAACACGCACTTCCATTCTTCAGTGTGAGTATCATTTTTTCGCCCGTAAATAAAGGTCTGCTTGTTTCTTCATGTATCTTCTTGTTTGCAGTCTCAAATCGATTCGTCGCGATTCGTTTCTTACATTTGTGTACAAGTATTGCCGCATCTCTCTTTGATCAATGCGCCCGATGGCAGAGAGGTGCAGTTGGAATTATTAAAGATCCTTGCCGAGCTGGCTGTATTCTGTGGGACGATCGACAAGCCGGAAGAGAAAGTGCAGCAGCTTTACAATACCCTTATAGTGAGTATCTAACGATTCTGTTTATCCGGAGCAGAGATATTTAATGTTCCCTGCGGAAACTTACGTTTCGATAATTCCAGGCGTACATGCCACTTCCACCAGCTACAGAAATAACCGAGGTACCAAAACTACAATTTAGTCACGTTGAATGTCTTATGTATGCCTTCCATAAATTATGCAAACAAACTCCGGAATTTTTAATGAAAGATCCAGAACAGCTCAAGGAATTCAGACTAAGGTTACAGTATTTTGCTCGTGGTATTCAAGGTTATATAAAAAAGTTACGGGAAGCAATTAGTGGGAAGTCGGAGGAGGAATTAAAGTCAGAGGAGAATCAGTTGAAAGTTGTCGCGTTGAAGACGACGAATAATATTAATACGTTGATCAAAGATCTGTTTCATTCGCCGCCTAGCTTTAAGAGCGTTATACATCTTTCATGGAAAACGGCGATCAACGATAAGAAGGTGAGTGTCGAGCGGAGGCTTGAGGGATTACGTCGCTTCGAAGCGTAAAAAAAGCAGCTATATTTAAGATTTTTTTTGAGAAACTGATAAAGAAAATGGGGAATTTATAATATAGCGTTTATTGTACAGCTAGTGGAGTACGCGAAAACATTTTTTGCTTCTTTTCTGCGAACAAAATGGCGTCGCTGGGACCGGTCCCAACTCCCACGTAAGCTTCTTTTTTCGGGCGCGTCGAATTGGTGTGCGAGATAACTGCAAAGCAGTTTGATTTGGAGCAAAAAACCCAACATTTTTATTTTTTACGGGATATTTACTAAAGAAATATGTAGGGATTTTATAAAGTATGGTTCTTTACGGAAATGGTGAACATTTGAAGAAAGATGTCACTTTTTACGTAAGAATTTGAATATAAAAGTGTCCGCAGCAAGATCAATTTTTAATATATCGCAAAACCGGTATATATTTTTTTAGAATATATCGCGTGGAAAATAAAAATGTTGGATTTTTACTTTAGGTCCAACTGCTTTGCAGTTATCTTGCACAGCAATTTAGCGCGCTCCAAAAAAGAAGTTTACGTGGGATTGGTCTCAGCGACGCCATTTTGTTTGAAGAAAAAAAAACAAAATTTTTTTGCGAACTTCAATAGTTGTGCAATAAATGCTTTGTTATATATTTTTCATTTTCTTTATCATTTTCCACCGGGAAAAATCTCAATCGTAGCTACTTTATTTAGGCTCCAAAGTGGTGTAACCCCGTAAGTCCGTTGGGAAGTACGCTACGTTGGATATTCTCTGAAATTTGCTGTGCTTTATTCCAGAATGATAAGAACTCGTCTGCCCAAAAGAGGCACACACCGATTACATTTGGCAACGACAGTAACTCGAATAAGCGTAATAAAGAGGATAAAAGTAAGAGGGAAATATATACTCCGCCTAGTGGAAAATACAGTTCAAACATATCATCAAATTATGGTATTTAGGAGCATTAATTGCTATTTTTTAAACGGGGTACCAGACCTGGGCAAATTTTATTTGAAATTGAAATAAGAAATAGCTATTTGAAATAATATTTCGGTCCGTTATTTTCGATTCTGTTATTTGAAAATATCGATTTATTTGAAATAATGTATAACAATGAACTATTTCAGTATTTTTTTATTTCAAATTTGGCGAAAGAAAGAATCGTCAGGATAATACAGCTGAAAGATTCTATTTCAAGAAATATTTACAAGTTTGCTTCGAGCGAAACTCTCTCTCCTCGAAATATTATATAACATATTGTTCTTCAGGAAAACGTCGCTTATTATCGGATAAACAGAAAAGTAATCGCGATGCGATTGAAATACATCAGTTGAACCTATCGAATGAATATTTTATTATCTTAGATACAAGATAATTACTTTCAAAGTTATTTCTTGAAATAAAATAACGCGGTTGTATTTCTAAAACGAAATGATTATGAAACAAAATAACTTGTTACTTGAAATAATATTTCACATAAGTAATATTTCAAATAAATATTTTTTTAAATATTTTAAATATTTCAAATATTTTTTTAGATACTTCAAATATTTTTTTAGATATTTCAAATATTTTTTTAGATACTTCAAATATTTTTTTAGGTATTTCAAATATTTTTTTAGGTATTTCAAATATTTTTTTAGATATTTCAAATATTTTTTTAGATACTTCAAATATTTTTTAGATATTTCAAATTTTTTTAGATATTTCAAATATTTTTTTAGATATTTCAAATATTTTTTTAGATATTTCAAATATTTTTTTAGATATTTCAAATTTATTTTTAGATATTTCAAATATTTTTTTTAGATATGTCAAATATTTTTTTAGATATTTCAAATATTTTTTAGATACTTCAAATATTTTTTTAGATATTTCAAAATTTTTTAGATATTTCAAATATTTTTTTATATATTTCAAATATTTTTTTAGATATTTCAAATTTATTTTTAGATATTTCAAATATTTTTTTTTAGATATTTCAAATATTTTTTTAGATACTTCAAATATTTTTTTAGGTATTTCAAATATTTTTTTAGATATTTCAAATATTTTTTTAGATACTTCAAATATTTTTTTAAATAATATTTCACATACTTTTTTAAATAATATTTCAAATAATGTGATTTCAAAAATGCTCAGGTCTGCGGGGTACACAGAAGTGCGGCTGTAGTCATTCGTTCTGTTCCGTTGCAGGTCGAGGTAGATTTCGAGGAAATAGGTCAGGTGGCCGAGGTGGCTACAGGCCAAGAGGCCGTGGCACATGGAGAAAAAATTTTTACTAACTACCCAAACCACAAGAGCTGCAATAATACAAAAGACTATGAACGGGCCTGTAAAATGTACATACAACCGGGGAATGTAAAAGTGATTATTTACAGAGAGTGGTTTGAAATCAAGTGACGAAAGTATAAAGTTTTTCGTTCTATAAGCATAGTGTAAAGAAAGTGTTTTTTTTTTGTGACAGCTTTAAGTACGTACGCAGTTTTCAAAATACAAGATTGTACGAATCGATTGTTCATTAAACCCAGTAGCAACCCACTGGCTCTCGACGAAGTTTATTGACGCTAAAAGAAGAGGACATTCGTGTGACATAATATACTCATGGTGTCGTAAGACAGACGTTCGTTATTTTTCTTTTGTATGCATCGTTAAGAGAAACGGCAAGATCGGAGAGAAGAGGACTTCCCGAAGAGACGCATCAAGAACGACGTAATGAACTTGAAGAAGCGAAATCCGAAGAAGCACCGATCGCAGATAACGTATCAGGCAGTAGAGCGTAAACTAACGAAGAGAAAACAATGTGCTAAGGCATTACGGTAGCCATTCGAAGGGATCGAAGAGAAACATCAGCCATTGCAGCAAAGAATGCCATGTATCGAAGATCGAACATTTGAAAATTGAAATTGTAGAATGACTGGCTCGTGCTATGACATGGACATTGGTGTCGCGCGTATTTGGGAAAGACAGACAATTTCGGACGTTAAAATAGTATCAAAGTGTATTCCCTTGTCCCCTGATTCCTCCTACTTGCCATCCTTGATCCTGCTCTGCTATATATCTTTGTCGACAGGAACTGTGCCGCGGCGACTGCCCAGGGCGTGAGCGAAGGACGTGACCTTGGACGGCTGATTGAATCAAAGAAACTTAAAGGCGACTCCTAGTTTCCAATCCTTAGCGTAATAGGCGTTATATTTACTTCATTCTATTTGTGTATGTTGCCCCTTATATATGCAAAGAGTATTTTAATGTTGCTGGCACATACTTGTACCGTTCCTGTCTTAGCTTGTTAAAAACATATATTTGTTCGACGTAATAGTACTTGTACATGGAATATCGTTCGCAGTAGGTTTTCTATAAACCTAGCAAGCCTGAGAGTTTCTTTGATTACGGAGGAAAGAAGATATAACTCATCATGTAACAGCTTTTATTTTGCAGATGCTGCGCGGTGACTAAATGACTCAAGAGTGCGGGCGGAGCGGAATTAATCATTTTCTTTTATTTGCAGAATGCTTGTGGGTCCATCGAGGAGGATCACGGAGAAGGAGAGATTGTAATGTAATCCTTTTTTTTCAGGAGCTGATACACGGCTGTATATTGTCTTTTATTTAATGTATTGATGGTAGCTGTTTTGTAAGGTGAGTTTAAAACTAAAATTTGTCCTTTTCCTATCCACTGTCGAACAAAAATTCTGTAATAACAATCATTCATGAATATAATCATTTAACTTAATAAACATTGCTATTGCATAACAATATATGTTGTATTATTTATGCCCGATGACTGGGGGTGCGCGAGTACTCGAATTTCGAAATAATGATTGGTTGGTGGAGGCGAGTCGAGCGTTTGAATTCTCAAAGCTGTTTTACATTTACGAACTGTTTGAAAGAAATGCGAGTTACTTGGAAATAAATTTTCAGCTCGAGAATTCTTGAATTACTTCGAGTTACTTGGAAATAAATTTTCAGCTCGAGAATTCTTGAATTACTTCGAGTTACTTGGAAATAAATTTTCAGCTCGAAAATTCTCGGATTACTTCGAGTTACTTGGAAATAAATTTTCAGCTCGAGAATTCTCGAATTACTTCGAGTTACTTGGAAATAAGTTTTCAGCTCGAGAATTCTTGAATTACTTCGAATTACTTGGAAATAAAGTTTCAGCTCGAGAATTCTCGAATTATTATTACTTCGAGTTACTTGGAAATAAGTTTTCAGCTCGAAAATTCTTGAATTACTTCGAGTTACTTGGAAATAAATTTTCAGCTCGAAAATTCTTGAATTACTTCGAGTTACTTGGAAATAAATTTTTAGCTCGAAAATTCTTGAATTACTTGGAAATAAATTTTCAGCTCGAGAATTCTCGAATTATTATTATTATTATTATTATTATTACTTCGAGTTACTTGGAAATAAGTTTTCAGCTCGAAAATTCTTGAATTACTTCGAGTTACTTGGAAATAAATTTTCAGCTCGAGAATTCTCGAATTACTTCGAGTTACTTGGAAATAAATTTTTAGCTCGAAAATTCTTGAATTACTTGGAAATAAATTTTCAGCTCGAGAATTCTCGAATTATTATTATTATTATTATTATTATTACTTCGAGTTACTTGGAAATAAGTTTTCAGCTCGAAAATTCTTGAATTACTTCGAGTTACTTGGAAATAAATTTTCAGCTCGAGAATTCTCGAATTACTTCGAGTTACTTGGAAATAAATTTTTAGCTCGAAAATTCTTGAATTACTTGGAAATAAATTTTCAGCTCGAGAATGCTCGAATTACTTCGAGTTACTTGGAAATAAATTTGCAGCTCAAAAATTCTCGAATTACTTCGAGTTACTTGGAAATAACTTTCCAGCTTAAAAATTCTCGAATTACTTCGAGTTACTTGGAAACAAATTTTCATTTCGAAAATTCTCGAATTACTTCGAGTTACTTGGAATGAAATTTTCCACTCGAAAATTCTTGAATTATTTTAAGTTACTAAGGACTTAGGATATAGTTAAACTAATATTTGTTATTAAATACATAAATATTCGAGTAACTCGAGTAATTCGAATATCTCCGAGTAACTCGAAAGTTGGAGATCCGTTCGAATATATTCCATTTAGTAATTCGAAAATCTATGTAATTTGAAGTCTTACGAGGGCTCGAATACTCCAGCTGTTTGAGTTTTTCAAGTACTTAGCTCGCATTTTTTCAAACAATTAGCCAATTTCAAGCAGCTCGGTAAATTCAAACGCTCGATTGCTGGTAAATTTCGGTAAATTCCGGATGCTCGCACACCCCTACCGATAGCGTAAAATATTTCTAAGCACTCCGAAAGCTCCAGTCACAAAAAGGTCACCTATATATTCAAACAGCAATATTCAATCCAAACATGTTATAATTATTAATTTGTCAACCTTGCAGCCACATAAAAACTTGCCTCTACGTATCAATGTACTGTAATGTTCCCAACAAAAATGTTCACAGTTACTATCGTTTCAAGCATGTAGACGTTACTTTATCAAATTTATTACACCACTATTAACTGAATAAAGAAACATCCACCTAGATCAGTACTGTCTTTTTTCTATACAGATTAACTGAAATCAGTCTCCTTTTTACTCATTTAATAAATAAACTATCTATGCTTTTAGAATCATTATCGTTACATCATATGGTACATTTATAATTACAGTGGTTTATACAAGACAAACGTCAGAAATAAGAATCTACGACTACTTAACCAGTTAAAACAGTCCATTCGACGAGATCATATCGTCTATTACTTTGCACATAATACGATCGCACGGGCTGCACGGATCCGCGGTCTGTTGCTCCGACCCCAAGCTATCGACGCACTCCATAGCGTCCGTGTTTAGCGCCAGCTTCGAGTCCAGTTCCGAAGTGTCCGGTAGCATTTGCAACGCGTGCTGCAGGATTTCTTGAACCTGGAACGAAATTCATATGTACCATATCCACCGCATTATACAAAATACAAAACCATACTCGCCGTACTTTGTCTAAATGTTTCTGAAACCTGAGCGCAGTCTCGATGCGTTGCCTGCGCTGCAGCTCCATCATGACTCTTAACGTTTCCCTGGCCTGATGTGGCCTGAACTCGTTCAGCAGGTGATGTATATGAATAAACAACAGACTAAGGTCTTCCACCTACAAACGACAGAACAAGTTTATTTATTTATTTAATTATATATACAGGAAAACCCTCCGATACATACAGAATAGAAAAGATCAGTAAAGAAGTGTTACATAAAAGTAGAAATACAAAAACAGAACACCTAAAGCCAAAATCAAATGAAATAGTGCCAAGATAGAGTATTAGCAAAAGGAATAGGATAAAATACAATAGAATTAATAAGAGTTAATGAGAATTATTAACCGCCTTTCTCGCAGAGTGCTTGAAAGAGTACAACGAGTGGCAGAAGAAATCCACTAAATGCGCGACAGAATTAGAAGTTCTACACAGTCTATCAGCACAGTTGTTCATGCCAAAACTGGTAGAATGTTTACGCAGCAAAAATAGTGGAGTATTCCTTAGCACTCTGGGCGGTACGTTAAGTTCAAATAAGCTTAGAAGTAGTGGTGGAGAACTATCGATACTCAGCACCATCGAGAGTTTCCGATAGTTGGACCATGGACCATCGATAGTTATCGATAGCGATAGTATGATTTATTATCACAGATCCCAGATAGCACGCAGACATCTAAAGTAGCCCAAAAGACGTCCTAAAGCCTTCCAGACTTAAAACGGAGGTACAATGGACGTCTTTAAGACGTTTGTGCTACGTGGGGATGCATAGATAGCACACGACATCTATAAGCCGTCTTTACGATGTCTTTCAGACTTTCAAGACGTCTTAAAGATGGCTTACAGACGTCGTCTGCAGATATTACCGCTTTTCAAATATGTAAAACACAATTTATTTTAAATACAAGTAATAATATTATAAATTAATTTTTAGATTCTGAATTTGAGCTGTTCCCTTGTTTTAACTGACTTAAAAAATGTTCATAAAATTTAACATCCTTTTCTTTAATCTTACAAAATTTAATAACTGCATTACGAACCTTGAGTTTCAATAATTTGCAATAAAATTTCAACTTGAAGTAGAGACGATAACGATACATCGATGTTTTTATAATCGATATTTAAAGCTCGATGTTTACATCGATGTTTTTCTAATGAATGTTTCTCGATGGCTTTGGTTATTATTGTGCTAAGTTAAAATCATTTCTTTAGGATAAAAATGATTTTCTCCAGTTTAATGCTTTATCAGCTTTAGCAGCAGTTCTTAAGCAAAGCGATCAGAACCGCACGGATACGAACCCACAATTTTCAATACCGATAATTATCGATAGCGAAAAGCCATCGATAGTTTTCGATAGTGAGGGCCATCGATAACTATCGATAGGACGATCGATAACTATCGATAGTACCATCGATAGTTCTCCGCCACTACTTAGAAACTCCGGACGCTTCACATGGTGATTCATAACTTTAAAGGTAAGTATTAGATCGGATAGAAGCCTTCGCTTTTCGAGATTAAGTTAGCCCAGAGTAGAAACGATATGCTGATAATTATGAGAAAATCTATCGAAAGGAATACGCAGTTTGTACGCTGCGTATCTCAAATATCCATGTTCGATGCTCTCCAAAGATTTGACGTGACATTTACGGTAAGGATTCCAAAGATTAAAACAATATTCCAAACGAGCAGGGCCGCCTTTACCAATGATCTAAATAAGCTACAGCCCAGGAGTGCCCATGATCCAAGGGCGCTTAAGACACAAATACGTTGAAATGCTTTTTTCTCTTCAATTTTGGAGACAAAAATTTCGTTCACGGTCATTTTTATAGTTCGTGTTTGCCTTGGTAGAGACCCAGAGTTGCGACGTACTGCCTTGCACCGATCGCGAAGAAATTCCACCCTTGGGAGCTAGGGCGCCAAAAATTTTTAGCCCAAGGCGCTCAAGTTCATTAAGACGGCCCTGCAAATCAGGGAGAACAAGGGTGGTGTAAAGAGTGTTAAACGTCCTTGGGTCCCTGAAGTCAACGGCGGCTCTCGTCAGAAGACCGAGGGCTCTAGAAGCTGTACATCTAATACGAGCATAGTGTTTTCTAAAATCTGCTGAGGCAGAGAAGATAACTCCTAAGTTACCGCGCAGGTGCTTCCGTGACAAGAGCATTAACTTATACTCACTTTCTCGGCCCGCCTCGGGCTGTCGGGGCACTGTACGAGCAAGTCTATCAGGTCCAAGAAGTTAACCAGCAAGGAGTGATTGAGCTTCTTGAGCTCCCTTCGACGATCGAAGTGTTGCGGGTACAGCCTCTTGATCCCCTGAGCCTCTAGAGGCCTGATAATAGTATCATCCGCGTTAAACACGTTCCCAAACATGGAATAAGTGTCGTGTATAGGCGGCGGTGGCCTGGGTGCCCTCCCGCGACGTACATTCTCATCCGTGTACAAATTGATGTACTGAACGGGCGGCAGCGGTAGCGAGCTGACCTGTATCGCCTCGGGAGCAGCCATCTCCAACGCTCGAAATCGTCCCTCAAGCCTAAGTGAAATCCTATTCCACTGAAATTAACAACAAGCCACTCCTCCCCGACATGCAACGCAGGTTAAGTTCCACCGAAGGAAACACTGTTGTCAAACCGTCCTACGCACCGCGCCGCAACGCGCGTGCGCGCAGTTTCGCGCCCTACCGTCACCCCTTTCACTCGCAGCAATTTACGCACCGTTTGCACCGAATCAACAAATAATCGTTGAAACAATTCGGACTATAACGTGTCAGAAAGCTTGGATACATTATACTGTCTCGCTGAATTATAATATCCACTCTTTAACACGATATTACGAAATGAGGTACTAGGTTAGCGTCGATTTAATTTAACGATGGTTTTATTTAATACATATCTCCACGCCAATGCTGGTCTGTAAAATTCTAAGAAACTAGGTATTTTGGGTGGTTTTCACCGCCGGTTGGGATGAATTAGGCGCGCCGCGTACGGCGAGGAAATATCGCTCGGGCACGAGCAAAACAACTAGCAGCGCAGCCTTCGGGGCGGCCATCTTGTTTTTTTAAAATGAGTCAACAGGTATTCTCTGGCTGGGCAGTTAATACGTTAACGCCAGCGGACGTCGAACCCAGGCCGGGGATTTTCGTGGTTTCGTTAGCAATTCGGCGCCGCTGAGCACCGAGCAGCATTCCCACCGTCGCCCCGGGAGGCTGTGCCCGCGTTCGCGCCGTTCCTCGGGTAAATGCTCTACTAACGTAGTGAGGTATTTCCTGCCCCCCGTCTCGTGGATCTCCGGCGACGTCTACGTTTTGACAGATTGTCGGTGTGTGTATGCGTCCGTTCCACGTGAATTCTTTGTTTGGGCACCGGTCATGCCCCTGACAAGCGTTGCAACTGCGGCGTGGTAGCGGTAACCTGGTGCATGGTGAGTCCGTTTCCCCGTCGCCGGTCCCCCGCAGGAGTATCCCTCGTCGCCGGCTCCGCGGCTGCCGAGCAGAACCTCCGCACGGTTTAGGTGTCAGGATAACCACAAAACTGTCGCGCTAACGTCCACAGTTCTTTTGCCCGTTGGCAATCGCCGGGCGATTTCTCCGTTCAGATCGATGCCTCGCTGACTCGATGCTTGCTGTTCGCCAGCGAAACGCCTTTAAGTTCGACGGGAAATAACAAAGTTGCGAGACAAAAGGCAGGCTGCGCGAGGCGATAGTCGGGCGGGATAGAAAGAGCGATTGAAACGGGAGGCTGCATCGTGGAATTCGGGAAAATCGATTCTTCGAATGCACGTGCTTTTTCGCGCATATGAAAATATCATGTGTTACTATCTTTCGATCCTCTGTTTTAAATGCTTGTTTTGTGGCTTCGAGATTCTTCAGCGAAGCTTCTGTAAGCGAGGAGTGGTGTTCGAATGCGTCAGCTTGTAAAGGGTTCCGTTGCTTTTATGTACATCTGTGCGGTGTGCTTTTTGGTAGATTTTATTCTTTGGCATTCGCTCGCTGACTTTCTTTCTTTATATTGTCTTCTTGCGTGTGATATATTTTACTATAACATTCAATGTTATATAAGGCTCCCAACTTGTAGTTTCAAAGCGTGCGTCGTATTGCCTTTTTCTCCATTATTTTCTAATCAGCGCACCAAAGTCTATTGGAAAGCAGCCTTAACTTCTGACAATTATACGCGGCGTAGAATCCCTTGAAAATTTTGTTCTTCGAGCTGTGCCCACTATCAAACCTAGTTTTCGAGAGGAGCTGCATGTGTCCAAAGCGCCGCGCTTAATAATAAGAGATGTTTAACATTAGTCGTATAAGTTCAGTGAGTTGGCAAGTTGATAGCGGGTATCTAGAATTGATAGTGGGCGCATATCTATGTAGTGGGTAATATATTATAAATAACGCGTATCATCCGTAGATCAAAGTAAATGTAGCTTTCCAGCTATTACCTAGCAATATCGCCTTGGCTTAACGTTTACTCGTTACTCGGTGTAATAAATCTCGAACGATTAAATCAAACGCAATTCATGGCTCGCGGTTGGGTTAATAATGCCGCGTTCTCGCGAGAGCATATCGCGGCTGCGGAAACTCGACGGCCGGAAATTCAAAGAGATATCGCGGTTTCAGCGACATCTTTCGCGGTTCTCAATTTCGACGACGCTATTCACGAGGGAGGCTCATTGTCAGTCGTATTAGGCGATCAGATGGGACAACTGTGCTTCGTTGTTTTATGCACCGGGTAGTTCGTTCAATTTTCGTCATTTCTTGGGCATTGTTTCGTTTTCGGAAATTGAAGAGGAAGCGCTCGGGAATAGTGGTATACAAGCTTTTTTTACTAACAGTTGCGCGTGATCAGGAAATTCGTGGTTTCTGTACGCTGATGCGTTCGAACTTTTGGGACCGAATCGAGTTCTGCCCTGTGGGACCGGATGGACATTTTTAGCATTGGAAAATGGCGGATCCCGAGGACGAATCGTCTGGAGGATAACAGCCACTCGAATGCAAAACATTTATACATTCCTTGATGTTTTAGGAAGCTGGTTTTAATGGGAATGATTAATTTTCTGGTCCGAGACATGTTCCTCTTTTCAGTTGTTTTTTTGCTCCTCCATTGTGTATTGACTACTTCTTTTAACGCGGCTCTCTGGGTAGTTTCATATTTTTTAATAACACGAGAAAGTGTTCATTTTGAAGGAGTTACACTTTCCAGTATTTCGAAATGATTCGTGTGCTTTTCAAATGGAACTGAGTAGACAAATTTAATCGCACGCTACAGGGTGACCATCTGGTTCTACTATTTTAAAAAAAGTTGTAACATTATTAGAGGGTGTTTAAGATGTTTTCTTTTTAAATAAAAATCTGGATTCGATTCGGGAGCATGAAAGCCTTGTTGCTTTTAATTCTGGTTATGACAAAGAAAGACGGTTCAGGTTCGTTCCGCGATAGCGCAGCTGAAGTTTCGAAGTCGTTCCTCTGGCTCACTATTTTAGATGGGAATTCTTTGTGAACGAGTCATGCTGGGCTCCCATGGTGGCCCAGAGGCTGTGAAGTCTTCATATTCAAAGAACCACTTACAGAATACTCGTAACGAGATCGGAGGTACTTCGAGGCCCCTCGTATCCCAAATGTTTTACTATTTTATACACGGCGAACACAAAACGTCTCGTACATATTGTAAGCTACGCTTCCATGTACCATTTTCTCGTATAAAAACGAACCATTCCATTCTCCAAACTCGGACGTGGCTTAACCCTTCGTTGCATAATGTTGCAAATATGCAACATATATTTTCTTTTTAATTTTTTTTTGTTTTAACTAGCCTGTAGTGTGATGTAACTACTTTATCATGAAACATACATATCTTAGTTTCTGAACATTTACATAGATCGCGCTGAAAGTTGTAATTCCGCGTTCTTTAAGTAATCATAATCGTAATGACGGAAAAGGTGGAAATTTTTTTTATATTTTTTTTTAATAAGAGGAAACTAATTTATTTTTATTTTTCACTTATTATTATCACTTGTACGACTCCAAAAATGTATTTTTTTTTTCAAAATAGAAGAAGTTATGCAACGAAGGGTTAACTCCGAAATAAATAAATCTCACGAATATGACTGTACTTAAGAATTTCCCTTTTCTTCGATAAAATTTAAACAAAATTAAGTACTGCTCATAGTACGTCAATGAAAACTGCCATTGAAATCTTTCGAACAACATTCGTCCGTGCTTCCGCGTTATCGTGAGGCCGGAAACTATTTCCCCGAATGAAAAAGTCGAAGCGAAACTCGGTTGAGGATAATCGAATCGGAATAATTGAATGTTCATCGGGGAACTTGCGTAATAGCTGCTTCATAAAGTTAAAGTTCCCTGAGGAAAGCTCAAGGTTGCGCGAACGCCCAGAAAAGTGAGAGCGGGGTTTGGCCAAACGATTCAATTGGCTGGAAACAATTAACGAGCATGGAATTCAACGATACGATTCATTCAAAAACTCGAGACTCGTAATTTATACGACGATTGTCCAACTAGAATTCTAATTCCCATAGTAAATTGATACTTGTATTGATTAAGCAGGTGTGCCGAGCAATAGTGAGATTTGTAGAGGGAGTTATAAATAGGGAGAGGGAAAGAAAGGGAGCTTTGCTTCGATTCTAGATCACCCGCGAAACCTCGAAACTAGTTCATCGCTATCCCCACAGGAATAGCCTAAAAAAATTGTGTTCCAACGCATTGGCAATCCCTCTGTTGCTCGGTGTACCTACAGTAGTCAAAGGAAAATTTGAACTGGGAACGAAAAATGTCATACCTCGTGAGTTAGGTGTTCACAGAATAACGCGTGAAACTCAGTATTATTTATAACAAATATTATATGAGTTTTAAACTGTCTTGTCACCTCCACTCAAAGTTAATTAACGTCAGTGAAAATTAACAAGGGGACGTGTGTTGCCTGTGGTCCGCAGGGTGGCCCTCCCTCGGCGATGGCGGGGAAAGATGGGAAGCTGGAGCCGAAAAGCGGGGACGTGGTGAGGCAGGGCTTCATGGTGAAGCGTTCCCAGAACAAGAAGCGTTTCACCCCCGTCAACTACAAGCAACGCTGGTTCATTCTCACCAGGCGATTCCTCGTTTACTACGACGGCGATGGGGAGGTGAGTGTCGACTATTTCTTCGTTAGAATTCGAAGACACATATGTTTCTATCTTCTACGTCTTTGTGGAAAATAGTAGCGTGGACACATAGTGAAACCTAGATAAATATCTACCTCCTTTTCACAAGCTTTTCAACGTACCCCTCGTGATTTATACTTTCTACAATAACAGAAACTACCTACCCGGTATAAAACCCGCTTTCTCTAAATTAAACCTCTGTATACTCCAGTAGCGACGTCAACGATATATTAATACATTAAATTTATAGATAAAATGAAGAAATATATCGAAATTTCTGTATCGATAATTTCGTAAAGCATATAGAATAGATATATCGATAGATTTGAAATTATTCGGATAAAATTTGCTTTTGTATACCTTATAAACGTAGTTTCTTATTCCGACGATCGAACATCGTCGATAACATAACCTTACATTTGACGTGTTGGCTTCGCGTTAACTCGTTAATCGTTGTGTTGAAGGAATTCTTTTTTTTAAAAACTTGCTTACTTTTCGTGGAAATTTAAATTAACCCTTCGTGGTCACACGGGGTGTATTGTACCCCAAGAATAATTTTCGAATTAAAATGTCGCGCCTTTACGACTTCCGAAGGGGATTTATCGCAAGAAAAAAAATAAAAAAAAATTAAAAATAGCTTTTTTCCCACAACCGTGGAAAATCGCTCATTTTCAACTACAAATTTTATCATATAAAAATTTACATTTCTAGAAAAAGACTATTAGACCATGATTGTATAAGTATTACGAATGTACAATTACCACTGAAAAGTTAAAAGATTCAAAAATACGAAAATGGTAACTCAAAAAATGACGCTGGGGTACAGTGAACTCCGTGTGACCAACTTGTGATTATAAGGTGTGACCACGAAGGGTTAATTTATTTAAAGTATTGTAGATGAAAAATAAAGTGGAAATATATGAAAATCCAGCTAGTAAACGATCTCATTTTTATTATAAAAGTTACTTACCCGATATATCGATACCTCATCTCTGATATGTATCGTGTATCGATATGTATGTATCGATATATCGATATATTGGAAAATTTTGACATCCCCACACTTCAGCAGAGAAAATTCCAGTACCTTTTTGCGAAGGCTAGCAAGTGGTGATACAAAATCGATAAATAATGCTGAGAAATAGAATACAAGCTTTCCATATCCCCCCACTTCTTTTTTTTTAGTATCAGTAAGTTGAATATACTATTGTGTGAAAGAAAAGAGACAGTGGGAGGTCTTTGGATCCTATCCCCTCCCTCGGCTCCACCCATTCTGCCACGTGCCTCTCTGCGCATGCGCGGTCGGAGGTGTCGCTGTTGCTCGGTACACCTGTGAATGCTGTTCGCTGTACTGAAAGCCCTTCGTGCAACGTACTTTGTGATTCGATAATTGCTCCATTCGCATCAACGAGCAATCGTGGCACGTTGGTGACGATTCAAACCGTTGCCACGCGTTGAAGCGATCCTCCTTTGTATCCCCGCGAATTCCAGCCGATTCAGCCGCGTCGCCTTTAGTCCTCCGTCTCGGTGAAAACACACTCGTCGCGGTGTAAGCTCGTCGCGATCACGTTTCCCAGCGTGCTTTTGGACGGGGAATGGTTTTGTGTGACGGCGACGGCTCAGGTGACGGGAGCAAAGGTCTTTAAAGCGAGCAGCGTGCATTCTCTGGGAAACTGAACGTGGCTCTGGCTGGATGACGCTTGGGCGGGAACCGCGAAGCGGCCTTAACGTTTCGCTCATTCGAGAGCGCCTCTTCAGTTCCCATTCGAAGCGAAACCGCGATCTATGCCCATTTTTCTTGCCTGTCCCTCTTCGTTTAGAGCACTTAGGAGTATACAGTTGCTACACGAAGGTTCAATTAACGGGAGGAAGAAGGGAGGGTGTCAGTTTAGTAGGGTGGCGACGCCTATGGACTCCTTCGCACTAGGGCCTAAAAGTAGTCTGAATTATGTCGTGTTTGTATTCATTTTCATCGGCAGAACCTGAACAATCGATTCGTACCATTTTTGTGAAGATAGGACGAAAATTATGGAAAGTTACATTTTTATTTATCTTCACTTTCCTCGTCCATCTGTTTTGTTTCTCTGAGCTCGAGGAGGTGAAGCATGAGGATGAAGATGTGTACACAAAGAAAGGTGGTGGGGATGATACAAAATGGCCAAATCTTGGCACTTACTGTCAACGCAAAATGTTTGCAAATCATTCTAGTAACTTCAAAAAGCGTAATTACATATTCCTTATCTGATAGGGAAGTTGTAGAAAATGCAGATAAAGAGGCGAGTGCGTCGAGCGAAAAATTGGAAGTTCTTGACTTCAAGTCATCGTAACTTCGAAACCAATGCATATTTGCATTAATGCTATTTTATAGATAAAAGTCGATATTTTTACTTTACGCGAAAGAGTAACTTTTCATTAAAAAAAGGGGGGACACTCAGATGAAAATCAACTACCAGTTGTTTTACAGATAAAATATTGAAAATATGTATTTTAATATTATTTTCATCCAAGTTCATAAGAAGAGATACAAAAGCTGGTGTTTTCATCCCCTAAATATGCGAACGGGCCAAAATAAAGAAAACACATATATTATTTTTCGGCTCTCTAAAACATATCCGAAAACCAAAGCAACCGGAGGCGGACACCTGAAAACCTCTCCTTGTAGTAAGTATAAGCTATACTATGACCAATTCATTTTGAAACTGAAATAACTCTGATAAAACTGATGTTCTCGAGCTGAAATTTTTTTCTATAGTCTGTGTATATGATAATAAAGAGATACGATTTTTATTTAAACTAATAAAAACAAATTTTGTTACTACATTAATTCTTACATAATTCAGTGGAGCGTACAAAATAATATCAAAATACATATTTTCAAAATTTAATCTGTAAAACAACTTGTAGTTGATTTTCACCCGAGTGTGCCCCCTTAACCGGGCACCACTGCAATTCTTTCTAATGCAGCTTATCGCGATTACCAGTCGCAGTTTGGGGTTTCTTTTGACCACTGCTGTAGATTAGGGTAGATTTGCCCTGAGAAATCGCCGTGCACTTATGCGTCGCCCCGTACACATCGGTCACGGTTAACGGGCGGTAGTTAGCTGCGTATACAGCTAACACAGCCCGTGTCGGCCAACCAGCCACTTTCCACGGGGGTGGGGGCCACCCCCGGCGACGAGGGTGGATGTAACGTGCTCGCGGACCATGTGTAAAGCGGGCGACGCATGCGTCCCGCGCCCGCTGCCCCCTCCACCGCGGTTCCCTTGGCTCTTTCTTTCGGTGGCGCGGTCGCGCGAGTTGCTCACGCTCCGCGGTTCAGTCGGTGGTCGTCCTCGGGGTCGCGCTCAGCGTTTCGTTCGTTCGTATCGGGCTAGCCCATTCTGCCTCGCGAGCATCGCGAGTCCTGTCAACTTTCACTGACACAGTCACGTTCCGCGTGGAGCCCTTCCGAGGGAGGCGCTCTGATTCGAGAAGGGTGCTTTGGATGGAGGTCGAAGGAGTCGGGGAGGTGGAACGTACCTGAAGAGGTGGCTTTTGTTGGAGAGATTTTGCATTGAGAAGGCGGATTTTGCGTTGAGAAGCTGCACTTTGGCAAGGTACATTACAGAGGCGAGAAGGCTTTTAATTGAAGAAGGTGGCTTCCACCTTGAAGACGTAGCTTTTGCTTCGAGAATAAAGTTTACGGCTCTAGAAGGGAGTTTTTACTTGGAGAAGGTAACTTACATCTTGAAGAAGGTAGCTTACACCTCGAAGAGGTAGCTTCCACCTTGAAGAAGGGAGGTTATACGTTGAAGAGGTAGCTTACACCTCGAAGAGGTAGCTACACCTTTAAGAGGTAGTTTTCACCTTGAAGTGGTAGCTTTTGCTTGAAGAATAAAGTGTCCACCTTGACAAGGTAGCTTCCACCCACTAAAGGAACTTTGCAGCTAAAGAAGGTAGCTTGCACCTAAAGAGTAGCTTTTACTTGAAGAAGAGAGTTGTCACCTTAAGAAGACAGCTTTTGCTTCAAGAAAGGACCCTACACCTCAGGTTTTCCAATTTTCCCTGTATGACTTCTCAGACCTCTGCTAATTGATCGAAGATTCAAGGTCTCCAGCTACTTGGGCCACTGTTTCACGTCTGATCCATCGACTGTGATCTCAGACCCAGATATATCCCAATTTTAGTTCGAAAGGATCGAAAGCAACTGTGAATAGTTGGAGGATCTTTTGGAGGGCTCGTGGTGTGAGGTAGTTTTGGTACCTACTGAGAGCTAAAGTGTGTGGAAAAGGTACTGGGATCGAGGAAAGAGGCAGATGAGACTTTGATTGCTCGTTCGGAGCATTATCGACTCAGTTTGGAGTTTCTGAACCGAGGCGATAAGTTTGAAGTGGAGGCTCGATCGCTGGTATCTGGGATCCACGAGGATTGCACAGTTGAGTAACTCGTCTGGAAGCCCTGGAAGAAAGGTCGAGTAACTTTCTAGGGAGTTTTGGAACAGTCAAGTAGCCTAGTGGGAAGTTCTGGGAGAAAGATCGAGTAGCTCGGTATCGAATCCAGTAGCTCATCAAAAGATCCTACAAGAAAGGTTGAGCAATTCATCAGAAAATAAAAGAAGAAGGCTTGAACAACTTGCCAAGAAATCCCCTAAAGAAATTTCCCCAGCCCATCAAGAGGTTCTGCAAGAGGGATCAAGCAACCCACTAGATACCACACGCAACTGATCCCAATCAATCCTCATCTACTGAGGCTCCCGCGCTACAAAAGGGATCCTCGAGCTAACACATCACAATCTCGGGGATCCGTTCCAAAACCCAAGGGACTAGACACAACCCATTAACCCTCAACGTACTTCTCCAGCCGCCACTTTAAGAACCTTCCTTCAAAGTTCCACCATCGAAACGTATGTAAAGATCCGGAGGGGTTGCAAGAAATATCGGCGAAAAACTTGGACCAACTCTGATCGCTGAATCACCTCGAGTGCATCTTCTTCGACCTTTGCATCCAGAAGCTTCGTGTTCCCCATCGACGCTGCTCTCCACGTGGGAGGAGCGTTGTCAACGAGCGTCGTAGGATTTTCACAAGTTGAAAGCATCAACGTGCATCGTGGAGGTAAGATCCCAGTTCCAGCCGCTTTGAGGTGAAGCTGACAAGGAGAAGTCAAATTCATGTCTCACTTCTTTATTACACTCGAGTCAGTAAAAGTAGAGGCTCGTCATATTAGTTTCCTTACCCACAGGCCCTAGTTTCTAAGAAAAACAGGAAAAAGGGCTTACCAGCTGATTATTGACAGTGCTAAGCAGTTTGCATATGTCATATGCGGAAATCCCCCAGTCCCATTTGTTCGCTGTGCTCACTGAACGCCTATCGGCGTTCTCCGCACAGACTGTGTGCACTACATGGTTTCATCGTCTGCAGAGTTAATTCTATCTACTAACTCCATTTCCTAGGTTTCTACCGCAGAAGAAACCTTGTTAGAACCGATTCAACCATGATTTCATATGTATTGGTAATCAGGTGGTGATGAATCTTCCTTTCGGTTTTTGAGAAAGAAATTAAGGGCCATGGGAGGGAAACCCATTAAGGGTATCTCTTACCGATACGAGTCTCATCAAAAAGTGAGACATCAATTTGACACCGTCTTCTTTGTAAGTCACTTCCTCTGGATCTTCCACGATCACTCATAATCGTCCTCCACGTTCTCGGTCCGAGGCCTGCGTCACCAGCAGCCTCGCGTTCGATCCTAAATTACTTTTTAAACACTCTTCTGTCATCGATACCTCGCCGATGGTCCTTTTTATCGGAGCCCGACCCTCGTGACAAATTGGGCTCGGGCTCCTTTCAGAGCCGCCCTTCGCTGATCAAAAGGCATCGGCGTGATTGGTTTAATGAATTTCTGAATGGAATCAGGGTGTCGGCGAGCGTGACATTTGCGAGTGGGCTTTGCTCGAGGATGAACGTTCGTTTTGGATCATTGGCTTGACTCGTTGAAAGGCGAAGTATTTCGGACGTTAGGGTAGGTCCTCGATTATCCCAGCTAATTCATTATCACATATAAGGTAAATGTACCAATACCCGGACGCTTAAGGGGCTTAAGAAATAGCTGCAAAGTTTGTCTCCTAATTTAATTTGTAAAACCATCGTGAAATAAAAAAATGTTGAAATGTGGAAGATAACACAATATTATACTATCGGAAATTGAAAACAAAAGTTTACGTATTATAATAGACGTATTTATTAATGAAAATACGAGAACATGCAGATGTCCCAGTAACCGGACAACCTAAAACTGCATGTCCCGATACCTGAATTATATCGTCCCAGTAAATTCTTGTACCAGTAAATAAACTTAGACTTGTTTAAAAAAATATTAATTTTCTTGCAAATTGAACTATCTTAAACTAAATTTAAATCTATTTACTATTATAATAACGTATTATTACAATATGTAAATAAGAAATGCTGTCAATATTTTCTTAGTAAATGTCAGAAGTATCTTGGCAGAAGCTTAAGAAATTTCTCGAAATCTGCTATGCGTACAAAGTGTGTTACAAAATAATTATTTCTATCTAGCGATTTGTAATTTTCTATAATAATGATTTTAATTAACATTGCTAAATACTTGTGCATTACGGTGCCATTTTTTGTTTTTAATTACATTAAAAATTAAGCTTAAAAATAAATAAAATTCGCATTAGTATTCAGGTACTGGGACATGGCCGGGCACTGGTACATTTACCTTATCATTATTCCACCAAAGTGGAACGAATATTCTCTTATATTTCTTCGTTCTCCTATTCCGAATTCTTTTGGCAAGAAAATGTTCCCAACTCGAAAATTTTCAACTCACCGAAAATTCTTGGGAATGTATAGCACATTTTTTGTGGAAATTCATTCTGAAGGAGTATCAGCCCTTAAGTTCTCGCGTTTCGTGATTTTTTTTTAATATAGTATATTTTTCTTTCAGCAATATGATAGAGCATGCAGAGCTGAACAATTCTTGCATTTGAAGTTTTGTTGTATCTAGTACCGTTGTAAAGTTATATTAAAGAAATGAAGAAACGTGGAAACTTTGGGGGCTGATTTCACCACTTCGGAGTGAATTCCCGCAGAAAAAAAGAAGTCGCTCCTTACATACTCCACTATGTTTTACATTCACACGAAGTTTCATTAAAATCAGAATTTTCGGGTTGGGAACGTCAGAAGCAAGTTTGAAACTCATATTTTTACATATCTGTCGAGTAAAGTTAATACTTTTAACAATAAATCTATTCTGAGCACCCCAATCTATAGGAATTTAAGTTTCTAAATACAATTCTTTCTAATAAAACTATCTGAATTTTAATTTTTCCCTGAACCTCTAATCTCTCCACCGCAAACAACAGTCTATCTGCTTAATATATAAAGCAGGAAGATGATACGTTTGCGTGTTTGTCCGTCGTCTAAAAACTTTCGAACGATAAACTCTGGGGTCATGAACTGTGCCTCAGCTCATTATGCTGGCTAATCCAGACGAATGTGACTATTTTCACAAAAAAATTTAAATAAAAAAAAATCGTTTTTTTGTCATAAAATCAGAATCTAAATTTATTCCGGGCGAAGCGCGATAGTAAAGCTGGTCAACAATAGATCGACTCCCAGAGATCCTCCGTTTTCTCCTCGCTTCTAGCAGAACACGCCAACCAGTAGAGAATTGAGGGAGGGGCTCAGTGGAATGCAGGCACATAGCACATATGTATAAATTTTCGTTTCTTTGTACCTTTAATTCGTTCCTGCAATGCAGTATACAAAGATTATAAAACAGTGGTACATGCCTGTTTTCCAGCGGGTCCTCAATTCATGAGATCCGCAATTAACTTCGCTCACATTTTCCAACAACCACCGAGTCACCTCCTGGAGGACAATCGAAACGCTATTTTCGCGATATTCCCTTCAGACCCTCCTGCCCGCCTCGGCGGCCCCTGCACGCCATTATCGTATCCTTCCCACCGGAAGGGGCGGGGGAGGATAGCAGGGGGGATTGATCTCTCGATAATATTTCCGCTCTGAAAACCACCGACCGGACCAATCGGTTTTCCCAAGCCTCTGGGAGCGCGTTTGTTGTCGGTTGCCCCGCTGAAAGGGCCCCGTTCCACGGTGCCCCCCCACCCCGGCCGCTCGCGCAAGTAGAACGGCGGGAAAAAGGCGCGGCATTTAATTAAAAACCAGCCTCATTATTCGTTGTTACTTCTTGACGGTGAAAAAGAAGGGAAAGGGAGATCCGCGAGTAGCTGGCGAATGGACCGAGTAATTCAAACGCGGGGGCGATCTTTTTTTATTCCCCCCCCCCCCCCCCCCCCCCCCGCTCACAAAAGCGTGCGGATTCGAGCGAGGCTGTATAAAGAGAGAAAACGAGCCGCGAGTCTTTCCTGTTTTGCTTTTCCACCGGCCGCGCTCCGCGAACCGGTCGTTAAGTTGCTCCCGCGGGAGAGAACACCGCGTTTTCCTTTTATACTGCTCTTTCCCGCGGTCCTTTTTCAACCCCCTGTCTCTTTTCGCCCGTGATTATTCATTTAATGAACGAAATTCGACGGCCGCGCGGACGGGCGAGTCGCGTGGGCGGGCGGAGAGAGAGCCCCGCCCGGGCGGAGCGGAGAGGGACGGGGAGGATGTGCAAGCGGCTGTTCTATCGAAGAATGACGTCGGTAATTAAGGGATAGTCGGTGGGCGAATCTAATAAAGACGTCAGAGGGGGTCGCTAGGAGCGGCCTAAATGAAATTTTCAGGGGGCGGTGGTTCTTCCGGGTCGAGCTTCGGCTACCCTTCTCGAAAATTGTCGACAGGGTATGGTTGGGGTGGTCGTTGAGTACTGCAGGCTTCTTTATTGCGAATTATTAGGGTTGGGTGAGGGCTGTGTGGGTGTAGGGAACAGTAGCGAGGTCTCTAGTGCGCATGCTCAGGCGGGAGGCGGGAAAGTGGGCGGAGCTATGGGTTGGTTTCACTTCATGGTGCGAGTTTTGTGGGGATAGCGTTCGGATTAGGGTTAGGATTTAAATTTCATGTTGGTAAGCCTGTATTGAGCAATACTGAGTTCTGAATTTTTACTAGCAATCAGAAGATGGAGAGGTCTATGGGGATAGCGATGGGGTTAGGGTTAAGTTTCAAGTTTAAAGTTTCAAGTCTCAAGTCTCAAGTTTAAAGTATAAAATTTAAGATTTAAAGTTTAAGGTTTAAAGTTTAAGGTTTAAAGTATAAAATTTAAAGTTTAAAGCCTCAAGTATAAAGTATAAAGTTTAAAGTTTTAAGTTGGCGGAGCAATAATGGGGTGTTCTGAATTTATACTAGCAATCAAAAGATGGAGAAGTTAGGGTGAAGTTTGAAGTTTTAAGTTTTATGTTGGTAAGCCTGTATTGGGCAATAGTTAGTGTTGGCTAGAACCGTGATTTGTGAATCACGAGTGATCCGATCACGTTCGTTCCCAATCACGATGATTTTTCACGGTGATCCGTGATTTTCGTGATCGCTTCTGATTGGTGCAGGCAGAACAGTGATCCGTGATCGCTTCTGATTGGTGCAGGCAGAACAGAGATTCGCGATTTTTGTGATCGCTTCTGATTGGTGGAGACCGTGACCGCTCTTTGCACGCGCCACATAGGGTAAAGGACCCAATTACTGACACCTAACCAATTACTGTCACCTTAAGCTATTTTACTTCAAATAACGAATAAATAAACTTTGTAAAGTCATATACGAAAAGAATTATGTAATTCAACCTATAATCTATACTATAGATTATATACTATAGTTTATTTATTCGTTATTTTAAGTAAAATAGCTTAAGGTGACAGTAATTGGTTAGGTGTCAGTAATTGGGTCCTTTACCCTAACCCCAATTTCTACTTTCTCTCGAGACATTATCAAGTCCTCACTGTTCTTATAGAATCTCAGTTGTATATTTTAAATCAATGTAATCGTGCCTGATATATTTAAATTAACGAATATTTCTTCACTTTAGTTAAAAAGTATAATATTTATGTGAATACTGTAGCCAATCATATCAGTGCGTGCATATATTGACTATTTATGAATGTATATTCTATATATTCGCTGAATTAGCACGCTTTGACTGTAACACAAGCTATATCGAAGTATTTTATAAAAAATAATTCAATCAAGATCAAGAATTACGATCACAGTAAACAATTCACTCAAATTAAAAAAATCACGATCACGGTCGATCATCTGCGATCACTGTGATAAATCACTGTTAGTAATTTTGCACTCCATCTCTAGCAATAGTGGTCTTCTGAGTTTATACTGACAATCAGATAGAAGATGGAGACAGGGTTCTCTGGGGTATGGATTCGAGGTTTACTTCAATATAGGTACACACACCAACAGCGAAGCCTCTTATGCATACATATACGGAAGTAGAAGGTAGAAAAGTAGCTACAGTGACGGTGAAAAGGAAATTTACCTCTCACATTTTTACATGTCTGCATAACAGAGTTAATGCTTTGAATAACAAATCTATTTTAAGCAACGAATCTATAGTTTATAAGTTGTAACATAATTCATCCCAATGTAATTATCTTATTTTCATCACCCACCACAATTTAAACACCACCATCCACTTCACAGCGATTCCCTGAGACCACCAACGACTAGATTCGAGGTTTTGCATTTAGTATCGAAGCACGCCTCCCCTCTCCCTCACGCTGCAGCTTGCACCGCTCCCGCTTGAAATTCATTATCCACGAAAACCGTTCAGCACGCCTCCCCCGCTGGTTTTTAGTTTCCATCCGCGAGATAATTCCCGTCACCTGTTCCCACCGCGTCGGTAACGCGCCCCGTCGTTTTTAATCCGCGACGTAAATGCCATCAAGAGGGTAGCATTAAGCGTAATGCGATTTATCGCGGAGAGAACGATGGCGAAGTACCGAATAACCTGTTGAGAATATTATCGCGTAGCGTTGTACAAAATTTCTTGCGCGCGCGAGCGCCACGTACACAGCCAGCCCGGGGCTGCGTTATTGCATAAAGCCCTCTTGGATGTATATACGCAACCAATATCCCTCCATAGACGGAGGAAACTCGATTTGTCTCGCCGGATTTCCACCATTCGGAAAGAGCTACCCCCTCGCATTACCAGTTATGTTAGGTCCCTCCCTTTCGTTGTGCTGCAGCACACACAGGTGGCTTGTTTCCAATAAGATCCACGAGGATAAAAATTGTTCGATTTGTCGCGTGTGCGTGGGCGGAGGACGAAGGGGTGGGCCTCCACCGACGTGGGATCCTAGCGTAATTCCCTGCGACTGTGGCGATTCTGCAGGGGGTGTAGGAAAGGTATACCTGTCGAGGTTTATGTACGTAGATGGATCTGGGAAGATTCACCTTTACCTTGAAAGTGGTGGTAGATTTAGTTCCAAGTATTCCACTCAGGGGGGTGGGAAGCAGGGAAGGGAGGACGCGCTGGCAACGACCCCTAGAAAAAGATGATCAAACTTTTGGCCAAATTCCAGACACACCAAGCCACTTTCATCCCTCTAGACCCCGAAACGAGTCTCTTCGCCGACTTTCCTCTCGCGATTTCAAGCTTCACGCCGTTACCACCGACGCCCAACTTAACGCCGCTATGGTGGTGTCGTTGGGCTGTTTCGCAGGGAACAATAAACTCTTTCAAGGAAGTGGAAATCGCGTGGGTATGCTCGATAAACGGTAGGAAAGGTTGCAGAGGATTCGAGATTGACCTTCAATACTTTCACTGCCATGGGGATCGCCAGTGACCCACCCTTAGAGTTTACAAGTTTTTCATAGAATGCTTTTAATAAGTGAACACTTATATTTGCAAGCTTCAGTAATAGAATGCTTATTATAATTCTCAGATTTGTAAGCATTTTAATAATAAAGTGCTCGTAATAAGCCCTAGATTTGCAAGCTTTTGAATAAAAGAATAATTATAATAATTCTTACATTTGCAAGCTTCTAAATAATAGAATACTGATAACAACCCTCAGATTTGTAAGCCTTTAAATAATAAACCCTCAGATGTGTAGGCTTTTAAATGTTAGAACCCTCAGATTTGTAACCTTTTAAATAATACAACCCTCAGATTTGCAAGCTTTTAAATAATAGAACCCTCATTTTTGCAAGTTTTTAATTAATAGAATACTGATAACAACCCTTATATTTTCAAACTCCTAAGTAATAGAATACTCATAATAATCCTCAGATTTGTAAGCTTTTAAATAATAGAACCCTCAGATCTGCAAGCTTCTAAATAATAGGAAACCTCAGATCTGCAAGCTTCTAAATAATAGAATACTTTTAAGAATCGTTATATTTTCAAGCTCCGAAATAATAGAATACTGATAACAACCCTTAGATTTGCAAGCTTCTAAATAATAGAATACTCCAAACAACCCCTAGTATTTGCAAGCTTCTAAATAATAGAATACTGATAACAAAACCCAGGTTTGTAAGCTTTTAAATAATAGAACTCTCAGATCTGCAAGCTTCTAAATAATAGAATACTGATAACAAACCTCAGATTTGTAAGCTTTTAAATAATAGAACCCTCAGATCTGCAAGCTTCTAAATAATAGAATACCTATAACAACCCTCAGATTTGTAAGCTTTTAAATAATAGGAAACCTCAGATCTGCAAGCTTCTAAATAATAGAATACTTTTAAGAATCGTTATATTTTCAAGCTCCGAAATAATAGAATACTGATAACAACCCTTAGATTTGCAAGCTTCTAAATAATAGAATATTCAAAACAACCCCTAGTATTTGCAAGCTTCTAAATAATAGAATACTGATAACAAACCCCAGGTTTGTAAGCTTTTAAATAATAGAACTCTCAGATCTGCAAGCTTCTAAATAATAGAATACTGATAACAAACCTCAGATTTGTAAGCTTTTAAATAATAGAACCCTCAGATCTGCAAGCTTCTAAATAATAGAATACCTATAACAACCCTCAGATTTGTAAGCTTTTAAATAATAGGAAACCTCAGATCTGCAAGCTTCTAAATAATAGAATACTTTTAAGAATCGTTATATTTTCAAGCTCCGAAATAATAGAATACTGATAACAACCCTTAGATTTGCAAGCTTCTAAATAATAGAATATTCAAAACAACCCCTAGTATTTGCAAGCTTCTAAATAATAGAATACTGATAACAAACCCCAGGTTTGTAAGCTTTTAAATAATAGAACTCTCAGATCTGCAAGCTTCTAAATAATAGAATACTGATAACAAACCTCAGATTTGTAAGCTTTTAAATAATAGAACCCTCAGATCTGCAAGCTTCTAAATAATAGAATACCTATAACAACCCTCAGATTTGTAAGCATTTAAATAATAGGAAACCTCAGATCTGCAAGCTTCTAAATAATAGAATACTTTTAAGAATCGTTATATTTTCAAGCTCCGAAATAATAGAATACTGATAACAACCCTTAGATTTGCAAGCCTCTAAATAATAGAATATTCAAAACAACCCCTAGTATTTGCAAGCTTCTAAATAATAGAATATTGATAACAACCCTCAGATTTGTAAGCTTTTAAATAATAGAACCCTCAGATCTGCAAGCTTATAAATAATAGAATACCTATAACAACCCTCAGATCTGCAAGCTTATAAATAATAGAATACCTATAACAACCCTCAGATTTGTAAGCTTTTAAATAATAGAACCCACAGATCTGCAAGCTTCTAAATAATAGAATACTTTTAAAAATTCTTATATTTTCAAGCTCCTAAGTAATAGAATACTCATAACAACCCCCAGATTTGCAAGCTTCTAAATAATATCACTGTCACTGCGACTGCTCCAAAAATTTAAGAGCAACATTGAAGCACAAAATATTCTTGCTTTCGACGACACACATTTGATGGAATACGAGTGAATGGAGAACACGGGACAACCGAGTGGCAGTGAACGTGTTAGAGGACCTGTCATCGAGGTTCTTCGATCGAGAGGAAAGCACCAACCCCTTTTAGCGGCGATTCAACGTCCCGTGGGGACACCGCGATGAAACACTGCCGTATCAATTTTACGCGTTGTCAAGTTATTCTTCGTTATTTGCTGGTGGATGTTTCGCTTCTTCGCCGAGCGGGCGATAAAAACGCGTCCTCCGCGGCGGTAAGGGGGTGGCGGTTGGTTTTTGCGAATTTCACCCCGTGATTTACGATTCTGCCGTGGATCGGAGAGGCTGCTCGTGCTGGGACAGCGGCGTGTCGCAGTTAAAGTGATATAATATTGCACTGCAATTTATAATATTTTTTTGCTCCCGAAGCGACGCGTTTTTTGAAGAGACGATTTTCGAGGGGGACTAAGTGCGTCGAGGGGATAAACTGGAAAGCTTTCAAGGGCGGTATTGTGGGTTAACTACGCTGCTCGAAACAATTAGAGGACCATTTATTGCAACGCGGTACAGAATTCCTGGGAATTTTTTTGCAAAAATAAAGCTCGTTGATAGAAGCGCATGTTTATGTAAACCGAAGATGACTGTGGTCTCAAATAGTTGACTGTTGTCGTTGAAAAGCAGTAGGTGTAATATTAGAGGAGTTCTGATTTTTTTCTTTTCACTTTGAATTTTAATTTTTGATTAATGATTGTCTTAAACTCAATCTTTTTCACAGTATAGCACTTCTTCCCTCTCTTTGAACAATGTAAAGATTTTTTTATGATTCTGGTTTTTAATCGCTGGGACGGGGTCATTTTTTACTAACCGTAGAATTTTTTTCTGTAGACATCAGAGAACGAATTTTCACGGATATTAATTTTAATATTTATTCATACAGTTATGGTGTTCAGTTGTAAGAGTATAAATACAACTATACTACTTGTTATGTAACTTATTTGACATAACGGTTGCATAGAATTTGCAAGCATATATATTGTAAATATTCGTCTACTAAAGGAAATAAAATACGGGTCAAAATTGATCCACCTTCGCCCGTGAACAGTGGACAAGGAATTTTAGAGTTACTTTTGGACATTTTTCAATGATTCGGATCGTGAAATTGGAGATTATTGAATTTGTTATACAATACCTTGTTCCATCGTTCTGAATGATTTGCTGTCTGAGTTACGCATTGTTTCGGATTTTGGCTTGATTTAAGCTGGCCTTGTTTCGTTATTGGATAGTAGATGGGAGGTCGTTATTTGTGGAGAGGAGACGATAAGTGGGATGCTCGTAGATTTAGTTGTGTGAGGGATTTCTGGCGCAGTGGAGTATTCGTTGTGCGAGCTAATGGATGGGCATAACTGTTTGAATTAGGGGATTATGGAATGCTCGCTTTGTGGCGTTCATTGTTTCATATTTAGATAAATTAACGAAAATGTAAGCTTGACAAATCAGACAATGACACAGTTAAACGATTTTTCTGAAAATTATTGAAATCTTTCCACATTCAGTTGCATTCAATTAATTATCTAAAATAAACTATTTTTCTTGCATTAATCGAAGCTTTTCCTTCGAAACTCTTTATTCCCACGGAAAATAATTGGCAGTTTTTCAAAGAATTACAAGTTGACTGTTTAAAATGTATACATACGTACAGTTTTGAGGTTTAAGTACATAAAGGGGTTGAAGGGGTTGAAACCCAGTAGCTTGTTCCTTTGCCATTGGGATAAGGAAATGGTAAGGGGGAAGGGCGGGGCAAGGAACGAATGGAAGCACTTAGAGAGGGACGAAGGGAATTATATAATAGAGAGAGCGTGAAACGGAAGATCCAAGTTGGATGTTCTGACAAGAACTTCCGCGATTTTATCGCCCGGGGGAGAAGGAATTTTGCTCGGGATGGAATCCCGAAATGAAGGAAAGATAAGACGGTGGAGGAAGAAGCCGTAACACTATATCGTAGCTGACGAAACTGCGGTATAATCATCCATTTTTTTTCTCCAAATCGATTGGTAGGCTTCAGACGCCGTTTTGTTTGGAATATTCTGTGTAGGAATGTTGGACTCTGGAACAGGAGGAGTAAAAAACACTTGCACCAAAACAACTGGTTATTAATTCTGCTCCCCAACTCATTTTCAACTGCCCCAGGCTCTCCACACAATTATTCCACAGTTGTCAGCGTCTCTCCCTCATATGCTACGTGCAACCATGTAGGTATAGTATGTATCTAGAAAGAATATCGCGTGGTTGTAGAAGCTGAGAGAGTCTCAAAGTTTGAAGTGTATAAACCTTAAAGTTTTGGAGCGCTAAAGTTTTGAAGCTCTAAAGTTTCGGAGCTTTAAAGTTTTGAAGCTCTACAGTTTCGGAGCTTGAAAGTTTCGGAGCTTTAAAGTGTCGGAGCTTTAAAGTGTCGGAGCTTCAAAGTCTCGGAGCTTCAAAGTCTCGGAGCTTCAAAGTTTCGGAGCTTCAAAGTTACGGAGCTTCAAAGTTTCGGAGCTTTAAAGTTTCGGAGCTTTAAAGTTTCGGAGCTTTAAAGTTTCGGAGCTTTAAAGTTTCGGAGCTTTAAAGTTTCGGAGCTTTAAAGTTTCGGAGCTTTAAAGTTTCGGAGCTTCAAAGTTTCGGAGCTTCAAAGAATCGGAGCTTTAAAGTTTCGGAGATTTGAAGTTTCGGAGCTTTGAAGTTTCGGAGCTTTGAAGTGTCGGAGCTTCAAAGTGTCGGAGCTTTAATGTTTCGAAGCTTCAAAGTTTCGGAGCTTCAATGTCTCGGAGCTTCAAAGTCTCGGAGCTTCAAAGTCTCGGAGCTTCAATGTCTCGGAGCTTCAAAGTCTCGGAGCTTCAAAGTTTCGGAGCTTCAAAGTTTCGGAGCTTTAAAGTTTCGGAGCTTTAAAGTTTCGGAGCTTCAAAGTCTCGGAGCTTTAAAGTTTCGGAGATTTAAAGTTTCGGAGCTTTGAAGTTTCGGAGCTTTGAAGTGTCGGAGCTTTAAAGTGTCGGAGCTTCAAAGTGTCGGAGCTTCAAAGTGTCGGAGCTTTAAAGTTTCGAAGCATCAAAGTTTCGGAGCTTCAATGTCTCGGAGCTTCAAAGTCTCGGAGCTTCAATGTCTCGGAGCTTCAAAGTCTCGGAGCTTCAAACTCTCGGAGCTTCAAAGTCTCGGAGCTTCAAACTCTCGGAGCTTCAAAGTTTCGGAGCTTTAAAGTTTCTGAGCTTTAACGCTTTGAACCTTTAAAGTTTTGGAACAAATGATCTAGGAACCTTACCTCCTCAAAAATTCCAAACCCCAATGCTGTATACTTGGGAACTCTCACAGCCTCCATAACCTCACTATATCTAGGTAGTTTAGGTACTGAACCTATTTCCTCCGCGTGCATTCTGAGCGGGAGATTTGTTCAGCCAACCTTGATTATGACATTGAAATCTCTCCCTTCCACGTATTCTGCTGCAATGTTCCTTCAAGCTCCACCATCCCCTTCGACAATCCTCGATAGTCTTTAGGAAGCGTTCCCAGGATTGCGAGCTCTGTCTAGGATCGTTGCCATTGAAAGCAGCGCATGGTGAAGCTTTTATCCAAATATTAGCAGGGACGTCATTGCCTGGGCGCTGCCTAAGTAGCATTTGCATTCTACTCGCGCAAATAGCACGCGTATCCGACGAAATAGGATTCGTACACGCAATCTAGATCCCCCACTTTGATAAATGCACGTCGAGATGCACGGCTGACACGATGGGAATACGCCTGTCGGTTTCGTTTCTCTGGCGGTTTTGGAGATATCGAAAAATCGAATGGCATTGTCAATCAGCCTGTACGGATGGTGGGCGGTGGACGAGCCAACTTGCCAGATGGGGCTGAATGCGTAAATATTGTGGAGGAGGAGCTGTTTGTAGGATTCGTTGGTCTGAATAATTGGAAGATTGTGTGTTAGCATTATTTGTTGTATAGTGTAGGAGGTACCGTTTGATAATTTGAAGCTTTGCGCGGATTTGGTCTTTCTGATATACACGATGGTGGACATTTTTAGGGGAAGCGGAAGGTGGCTGTTTGTGTACACTCTTAAGTGGTCCTCCAGATCGTCCTTTTCTCTGCTTTGGGCTCTTTGGTCTACTTTGTACTTTTTCTTTTCTACTGTCTACTGACAAGGGACGTTTGGAAACTGGAAAATTTAAAAATATCTGAAACTGCAGAAATGTCGCTAAAGTGATGCCAATAACGTAAATATTTTTTTATTCGGCAATAAAACGGTCCTGAGGGTGAAAATATCCACTCAAATAAATAATTGTGAGTTTTCATGTTATCGTGAATATCTGCGAAACCGTAAAAGATATCGAAAACTATTCCAATTCTAATGTCTACTCTATATTGTCCACCCCCTACTGTCTACTCTCTACTATTTACTTTCCATTATATACTTTTTACTGTCTACCCTCTAGGAGTCTACTCTATACTGTCCACCTCTACTGTCTACTTTCCATTATCTACTTTTTACTGTCTACTCTCTACTGTCTGCTTTGTACTGTATACTCTATGCTGTTCATCCTCTACTGCCTACTTTCCACTCCCTAGTTTCTACTGACCACTCTCTACTGTCTACTCTTTTGTGTCTACTTTACATTATCTACTTTTTACTGTCTACTCTCTGAGGCCTGCTTTATACTGTCTACTCTATGCTGTTCATCCCCTACTGCCTACTTTCACTCTCTAGTTTCTACTGTCCACTCTCTACTCTCTACTCTTTACTGTCTACTTTTCATTATCTACTTTGCACTGTCTACTCTCTACTGCCTGCTGTATGTTGTCCATCTTCTACTGTCTACTCTCTACTGTCTGCTTTATACTGTCTACTCTATGGTGTTCATCCTCTAGTGCCTACTTTCCATTCTCTAGTTTCTACTGTCAACCCTCTGTTCTCTACTCTTTACTGTCTACTTTTCATTATCTACTTTGCACTGTCTACTCTCTACTGTCTGCTGTATATTGTCCATCCTCTACTGTCTACTCTCTACTGTCTGCTTTATACTGTCTACTCTATGTTGTTCATCCTGTAGTGTCAACTTTCCACTCTCTAGTTTCTACTGTCCACCTTCTACTCTCTACTCTTTACTGTCTACTTTCCATTATCTACTTTGCACTGTCTACTCTGTACTGACTGCTGTATACTGTCCATCCTCTACTGCCTACTCATTACTATCTACTTTCCATTATCTACTTTGCACTGTCTACTCTCTACTGTCTGCTGTATATTGTCCATCCTCTACTGTCTACTCTCTACTGTCTGCTTTATACTGTCTACTCTATGCTGTTCATCCCCTACTACCTCCTACTTTTCACTCTCTAGTTTCTACAGTCCACCTTCTACTCTATACTCTCTACTGTCTACTTTCCATTATCTACTTTGCACTGTCTACTCTGCACTGACGACTGTATACTGTCCATCCTCTACTGCCTACTCATTACTGTCTACTTTCCATTATCTACTTTGCACTCTCTACTCTCTACTGTCTGCTATATACTATCCGTCCTCTACTGTCTACTCTATACTGTCTACCTCCTACTGTCTACCTCCTACTGTCTACCTCCTACTGTCTACCTCCTACTGTCTACTCTCTATTGTCTGCTTTATACTGCTCAGCCACTACTGTCCACTCTTTACTCTCTGTCCCTCTGCTTATACTGTACTCTACTTTCTGCCGCCAACTCTCTGCCCTCTCTCAAGTGTTCTCCACCTCTCCTCAAACAACCGCGGCACCCACCCACAACGATGTAAACGAGGCTAACAGAACGGTTGTCTGTTGCATGCCGTAGCGTCGCAAGGAACGAGGTAGGATCGCGGTGGAGAGCGTCCACGTGGTTGAGACGGCGAGCCTTGGGAGCAACGCCGTCGGCGGCGTCGGCAGCGACGTGGCGGGCAGCGAGGCGGGGACCGGCGGGGGCGGCGGCGGCGGCGGGGGTGGTGGTATACCGCCAGGACTACCCTTCCAGGTGGGCTACCGAGAAGCTGGCCAGGAGTACACGCTCTACCTTCTCGCCGCCCGCGAGCAGGACCGCGCCGAGTGGATTCGTGCCATCCGTGCTGGTAAGTTTATCCTTACTTTTCTATTTTCTTCTTTGCTTCTGTTCTTGCAACTTCCTTGTCTTACTGAGTCGTCCCAGGAGGATGGTTTATTACCACTCACTTTTTCGAGAATCTTGCAACGACTCTTTTAAAGGAAGATATCATCCATGTTTATACTAATGTAAGTAGAATTTACTTACAAGTTGGCAATAAATTTATTCACCATTTATACTACAGAACGCTGCTGTTTATATGCTGTTTCGTAATATGTAGGCATAGCTTCGGGGATGAGTGGAGGTACAGAGAATTATCGCTGAGGAAAGTTCATATAAAACGCTTGTCCCCACCTGCACTAGCTCTCGAGTTACTAGGATTTGTTCTGTTTCAATAATTCCTTCGAGCTGAGATAGAGCAGCGCCCTTATAGGAACTTTTCCTTAACCCTTGGTTGTCACACTGGGTCAAATTGACCCTGCGTTTTTTACAGCAAAAAACCTTTTTGTCGAAACTCTTATTGCCTCAAACTTTTTTTTTTAAACATGATGACACTTTAAATGTCAACTTTCAACGATGGGCATATATTCTACAATGTTCAAACATTCTCTCAGAATTTTTGAGACTTAATTTAACAAATAGTTTTTAAATAACAACTGATTGAAAATTGACCCAGTGTGACAACGACGTTCGAAAAAGTAGGTGTGACAACCGAGGGTTAAAGAAAGTGCTGCGACTGGCCATATTGTTGTTCAGTAAAGTATTTTTGCAATTGTAGAGAACGAAGCTTCCACAGTGTGCCTAGGTAGTAGAAGTAAAATGACTGTTATCTCCTAATATTGTGTAACATAATTTCTACAATAAAATAGAGGCGCAGGGGAAGTAACAGAGATCGTGAAGAAGTTAAGTGTTAACTTATCAAGCAACTATTTACGCGATAGTTTCATAAAAGATACCCCGCTACAACAGCACGAAACTGATCCCCTAACAAGTCAGAGCACGCCTTTTCGCAGTCAATTGTTTGTTATCCGAAGTTCGGATGCGCCGAGGTAACGATGCTCGCGACGACGCACAGTGCGTTGAATCAATGAGAATTCGGGACAAAAATCATAACTTCTGAACTAATCAGTTTTCGACCAATGCATGTCTCGAAGAGAAATAATTGATGGTGCATATTTCTTTCGATTTTTAGCTGCATCTACCCCTACATTGAGGGATAGAATGTTAAAGAAAAAAAATGTTAAAACACATTGTTATGCTGAGAAAAGAGTCCACTACTACTATTTAAACCAATAATAATAGTTAAAGCTACGCGATAACAAGGTAATAAAAATTCTACTCACCGTTCGTAGAAATACTTCATACGAAATCCAAGACAATGAAATTTGTTTTCAGTTTTAATGCACTTAAACACGATCGATGTGTTTTGTTTAATGAGATTATGTTTATAGACAAGAATAATAGTATTAACGGTTCAATCAATGCTGCCAATTGTTTAATGCGGCTATAACAGGAAGTGGTGCATGTCTCCTTCAGTTGCGTCTCTCCCGAAATGGCCCCATATATGTTTATTTATTATTATTATTATAATTATTATTATTATTATTATTATTATTATTATTATTATTATTATTAGACAAGGAAAAAAAGAAGGAATATAGAGGTGACTTAGGAATAGTGTAGAAGTATATATCGTCGAGCTTTACCTTTAAAATCAGGAAACAAATTTGGCCCTCGAATATCAAGCGGAAGGGAATTATAATAGTGAGCAGAAATATAGGCAAAGAAGGATTCTAATTTAGATCTTGAGTGTGCGGGTATGGAAAGGAGATTTTGATGCCGAGTAGGAAGAGAATTAGGCCTGTGGTACGAAAGATTGTTCCGAAGAATATTATAGAGATAAGGCGGGACGTGAGATGAAAGTATTTTGTGAACGATACCTACAACTTACGCCCGTGGCCGCTAAGAGACTCTGTATTAGCGGTATTCTTGCAATAGAAGTTGTGAATTTTGAAAATTTAAATTCAAGTTTGTTTTTAGCAGTTAGCAAAACCGCTGGGAACATTTCTTTAAATTATCGGACATCGAAGCGGATGGGCTGACGTGTTCATGAATTTTCACTTCTTTTATCTACCATATATCAGAAACTAATCGCCACCTCCACTTGAAAATTTCTTGCGATTGATGTTTCATCATAAGGTATCATTTAGCAGAAAATTCACTTCGAAAATCGTAGGACCAAAAAGAGGCTAAAACACCCCTCATTTTTGGGTCACCCTTTCCAGGACCAAGTGTAAAATACCAAATAACTGTCCCAAATCATCTTAGAATTATAATCTCGAAGAAGTACCTTGTATTTTGTCGGTACTTATTAGTAATTTTATTCTTTTGTCATTATTATTAGTATTTTCTTATTATTCTCTGGGATAGATATAATAGCAACAAATTGACTGAACCTCGCCAATTACATCTCCCTTTCCAATTAAGCTGACTGTACTCCAACACTCTGCCATAAAATCTCTGACCCAGGCTAGCGTGGGCCATGCGCCTTCTATCTCACCCCTAAACACGCGGGTGTCTCAGACCTTAAGGTCGCCGCTAACATGTAGAATTAGGTGTGTTGAAGCTGAAAGAGAGAATGGGAACCACGAGTTTCCTGATCTATATAGGGCATGCTTTTAATTAAGCTCGTGAATCTTCAAGGGATTTGAGGACAGTAACTATAGAAATTTGAAATTTTTAAATGGAAGTACATTCACCATTGAGTAGCGAGCAGGGTATCCAAACATAGAGGGAATACTCAATTATATCATATCTTACAGATCAGACTTCTCTGAATTACAATAAAAATTCCCTTACAGTTCCCCTAATTTGGTATTACAAAATCTCGAACACCTTAAATACCTCAAACACCTCAAAGCTTCAAGCATCCAAAGTTCCATAAACCCTCAACCACTTAATATATTTTATTGTAATCATCGAACAATGTCGAAGTTTCCCACACAATCGCCTTGAAGCTTCAGGTATTCATCCTGGACAAGCTCCACCCAAGATGGCCGTCGATGGTTCAGCATAGGTTGATCTTACAGAAGTAAGGCAGCTCAAGGTTACATCGGAGGTCGTTCATTCCATTCTTATTTACGAGGCTCCCGCAGTTTTCGTTGCCGTTCTGATTGTTAGGCTCGCCATTTAGCCACGTATAATAGCCAGCCGCTTTTAACGGTTCGCCATTCAAAGTCACCCAATCGCCCTCCGCGAACTGATCGTGAATACCTAGCCAAGTGACTTCGACATTCTCTCTTTTCATCCAATCCAACAGTATCGTCGCCTCAGCATTCGAGTTTATGACGGCCAATTCACCTAATCAACAACGAAGAATCCTCTAATAAACCCTGTAGCATGAATGGCTAATACCTGGATTAGATTTGGGTGTGCTGAGGTTCGAATTAAGTTACACCTGGGATTTCCATCGTGGGGGTGTTGCGAGGAAATTTGAACGGTGGGGAATTAAAGGAGAGAGACATTTTGGGCTTGGAAGATGATTAATTATTCAGAAGAAGAGGAATTTGAGTGCTCTGGGGTAAGCCTGAAGAGGAAATGGGTTCATCTGAATTGGGTCATTTCTAAATATGAACTCGGTGACCAGAAGGGTTTTTGAATAGGGTTAAGCGGTTATTCGTAGTCAGGAGGTAGAAGAAGAACGTTTCTTTGGGAATTTATTTTAAAAAGAACATGCATTTTTTATGAGTAGGTTTTTTATTCAGACGAGGGACACTTTGACAGGTTCTTACATTAGGTTTTGGTCTAAAAGTATTTATTTATTGCAAAATTACAACTGATTTCCCGGAAACTGTTCTTTGGAACACGTTCCGTGGTGACCAACATTATTCGTAATTGGGTTATGTGAATAAAAAAAAAACGAGGTCGATTTAATTAGTGCAATGGTTTATCTAGCCTGCAATTGTTCCATTTTATAAAGTATTAATTTGGGACAAAGGGCGGATGTTTAAAGTGAAGTGATTGATTTTCGTAGAAAAAACACATTTTCCATTAATAAAATAAAAACTATGCATTAGAAAAACAAATCCTTCGATTAGAGAATAGATTTGATTGTGTAAAAGAGATCTACACAGTTGCAGAAAGATTGGTGAATCGGTTTTTGAGAAATCCTGCTCACCGCAATCGGAAAACTCGTTTCGGGAAAAACTCTTTACCAATCTTTCCGCAATTTTGTAGGTTTCCTCTGGACATTCAAATGTAGTCTCTAATCAATGGATGTATTTTTCCAATGCATAGTTTTTATTTTATGAATGAAAAATGTGTGTTTTTTCTACGAATATCGATCATTTCACTTTAAACATCCGCCCCGTTGTCGCAGATTAATATTTTATAAAACGTAACGATTGAAGGCTAGATAAAGTATTGCACTAATTAGGTAAATCTTCTTGGTTTTTTTGATTTTAGATAACCCAGTTACGAACGATGTTGGTGACCGCGAAACGCGTTTTAAATAACAGTTTCCGGGAAATCAGTTGTAATTTTGCAATAAATAAATACTTTTAGACCAAAACGTAATATAAAAACCTGTTATAGTGTCCCCGATCTGAATACAAAATCCTTTGCATAAAAATATGCATGTACTTTCTGAAATAAATTCCCAAAGAATCATTATTATTCTACCTCCTGACTATGAACAGCCTCTTACGTCTCAAGAAGAAATTGAGTGATCTCAACAGTAGTGATTAGTGGACTTGGATCGCAAAACTTAGGTTTCGAAATGGCTGAACAGAGAAAATGCTTTGAGGTTGTCAGTGATATCGAAATGATGAGTATTCGTCACCTGGATTTCAATACTTCAATTTCGCGAATCGAAGAGATATATCGGTGTCAGTGATGTGTCAGTGATTTGTGTGACGAGTGAGTCAGAGGTTATAGACAGCACAGCCGTTGTGCTGTCGTGAATTATTGATCATGTTCTTGATTGTGAAATTGACAAGTTATCATTTCAAGAGATTTCACAGATCATTAACCACTCATCAAATTACAAAACCTCTACATCACGTTCCAAATCTAATCCCAAGGACAACCCCTTCCCTCTTTTTCTGTTCTCTATCCATCTAAAAGAACGCAAAACCCGCATATACAAATAATTTCCATCACCTCCTTCGTCGATGCAGGATTTCCGTGCCATGCTCCACGTCACCTTGCGCATGTGCAGCTTGTGGGCCCCTATGCCCGGAGTCACCACGTAGTCATTCCGCTGCAGGTAACTCACGCAGCACGTGTTCACCCGATTGTAAAACTCCTTACGGCCATCCACCAGTATAGTTATAGAAGTCGGCACGGAATCTGCAAGAATGAGTCCCTCTTCGTGAATTTTACGCATCTCCATCTCGACTCCTCTACTTCAAGCATCTGTACTCGTCGCGCTGACAGTGTGCATTAATTGAAGAGCTCCATTGCAAAAACGAACTGGTGTAGACTTATCGCGTTTAATAGTCGAGTGTGACACGATTCGAGGAAAAGGAATGAGTATTGTAGAAATAATTTCGGTATGTTTAGAAAAGAGACGTCACTGATGACTGAGTACGAGTAATCGCTGGTCAAGAGAGAGGATAATTACTTGATATGAAATGATAAGTGAGTGTTATGACTGGACATAATAAGACGCGATTAATTTTGTAAGAGATCAGGTTTGTTTCTCTGTATTTTAACAGAGTGGCCTGTGAAAGCCCACTGGATATTAAGTATCCAGATAATTTTATATTGGGATAGGTTTTAAATTTTAATTTTATATTGGGATAGATTTTAAACCAAATTTTTTGCGAGGAACGTAGAATCTTTTTTTAATGGATTTTTAAAACTGAGAATGCTGAAATGTTTTAAAGAAAAATTGAAATCGATTAAACTATGAATGTCATTGGATGCTGGCGGTACGGTAGATCTTCGATTATCTGCTAACTAACGCGATAAATATAATAATTACGCGTACCTGCACTAGGGCCACTCTCGGTCAGATTTCGTGCTACATTGCAAAACACTCCGCTTGAAAAAGCCACAAGAGTCAGCAGTAGTTTGTACATGGTGTTTTCACGCTGGGAATCCAGTGTCTAAGACAACCTACAGACAGAAGTAAGGTCAGAGAAATTAATACAGAGAGACATTGGTATTAATTGGTACTTCCAGTGAATTCACTCCAGTACGCGGAACGCTTATGGGCGTTCAATGTGCATTGCTATGGAATACGAACGGGGGATTTCCGCAAGTTAAATCTCATCGAAATAGTATCTTTTTTTTTTTTTAACAAAGATGCAGCCATGTCCAGAGATGTCAACGTTTCGTCCCACTGCGCGTCGATTTCACGGATTAAATTGTTGTCGAGAGATAATTACGACACGTGGAGCATGCGAATTGAAGCTCGAGTTGAACTCGAATCATTCCATCAATCATATCGTTATGAAAATTGTGCGCACTGCTTAAATTTCAGAGTGATGCAGTAAATATTTGTCCCTGAACTGCGAATTCATAAGAGGCCATTTGAGATCGTGGTCATAATTGATTCTCTGGTGAATTACACTAATGCGCCAGCGTTTAAACGAAATTAAGTAAACATTTTTCATTCACGATCAGTCTGACCATGCGCAATGTATTCTGCAAGTTCTGAGCCCTTTGTCTCAAATACCTTGTGCATTCCAGTGCACTGACCGTAATTTTGGAAACGCAGTTAACAATCCCTCGAGTTTCAGCCGGCAGGATCTTGGTCCACCAGTGTTAGCTACTTGGTTGTCAAGGTTGCAACGCTGGTGCACGAGAACTTAAAGGCGAGCACACTGGCGTCTGTGGTTCGCGAGATTCAACTGACCGTGGCACCATTTGTTCGAGCTTTTTCATAGTGCGCACATTTTTCCCCGCCACTCCTTCTTCACCTTTTTCCCTTATTTTCTCGCCGGTTGTTGCTTTTTCCTCATGCTGCACGTCGAGCAGCTTGGCGAGACTGGACAGTCGACATTCCACTACTCGAGTTGGTCATACGGAGACCTTCGGTTGTGTATTTTTAAATTGTGTACTTTTTGGGGGGACACTGGATTCAGAAGTGATTCAAGACATCACAACCCGTTCTATCCGCAGTGTTATAGTTACAGCTTTGCAGGATTGTAGTTACTAAAGTTTCATTTCGAGAGGATTCGAGTAGATTAGTGAGGAGGGTTTTCATGTGACGAATTGACTGGTCCTGCAGAGTTCAGAAGAATTTTTGCGCGACGAGTTAACTCGTCCTACGTGATGACGCACGCGTCCCTAATTCTGGCAACTTGCCCACGTCAAAGAACAATTGAATCGGTGTTCAGTCTGCAATCATACCATCAATCCTGGAGGCATGCTTCGTGACGAGGTCTCGTGTCTCGTGCTTGCAGGGTGCAGGGAACGAGCGGGAGACCCCCCCCCCCATGCACCCTCTGACAACACCGCACGCAGTCTGAATCACTGCCATAAAATGTTTGAAGGCAGGACAGCGTGGGCCATCCGCCCTCAGCTTCACCCCTGTGCGTACATGTAGATACGGCTCCAGATAACGGTCTTGACGCAAACATAAGATAAGATAGTGTGAAGTACAGCCATTACTTTTTTAATAGATTAACATTTTATAATAAAATTTTTAATATTTCATTATAAAACTGTGACCAATATTTACTTCCTCGGTGACAAGTTATATGTTGTTGCAAAATTTGTTAAATCACATTCTTAAGTGCAGAAAAGTGAAAGATAACCTTGTACTTATATCTGTTTATAAATAGTCAAGTTTTATTTGTTTAAAGATCTTATTAAATACTAATAGTGCGAACATTACTGCGAGGTTGCAAAAGTAAATACCAAACAAAATCATATTAATACTGATTTTTCATATCTATAGATTCAAACTTTTAACCATTTAATTCTGACATCTCAATCACCATTAACATTTCAGTATGTTGATATATAAATAAAGCACTTTGTATCTCTGTTTTACTAAAAATATTCTATCGTACATTTATAATTGTAAGCAGACTAAAGATCTCATCTTGAAATTTCGCGCATTTGGGCTAGAACCAATCACCAGTGCGCCGCCAGAGTACCACGTGTCCGTGTTCCCCGCTTCCCGGAAGCTGCTTCACACCCCTCGCATAAAGTCGCAACTATTCCTCCGTCCCTATATTCCTATGTCCATGGGTCAGACTATCCCATAATGAAGGGAGTGATCGATCACTTTATCAAAACAAATTACAAACGAATACATATGTATTGTTGGGGTACGCTGTAGTTTTATGCATATTATATCCCCCAATATCGGAATAGTATGAATAAACTTACCAGTCCTTTAAATGCCACCAGCACTGTATCTTCGTCTAAAAACTTTCAGACTTGCATAAAGTGTTAAATGTATCTTACAGGTAAGTTAAATATGGATTTGTGTCAATGGTCAGTGCGAGATCAACACCAAGCGCATTAATTTGTTTCGTGTCAATGACACACTGTGCCCTCTCTTGCAGTAGTCTTAAAATATCAACACTGATTGGATTCTCCCGGTGGTCGAACTATACCGGACTTACCCTATATATGGCCTAAGGTCGGCGCTAACATGTAGAATTTGGTGTATTCAAGTTGAAAGAGCGCTCTTAAATAAATAAATAATAAAAAAAAAAAAATAAATAAAAAAGGATCATCAAAATCGGCTCATATTCTGAGGAGTTATGCGGGGACAAATAAAAAAAACATTAAAACAACGTAGGGTAAAGGACCCAATTACTGACACCTAACCAATTACTGTCACCTTAAGCTATTTTACTTCAAATAGCGAATAAATAAACGTTGTAAAGTCATATACGAAAAGAATTATGTAATTCAACCTATAATCTATACTATAGGTTATATACTATAGTTTATTTATTCGTTATTTTAAGTAAAATAGCTTAAGGTGACAGTAATTGATTAGGTGTCAGTAATTGGATCCTTTACCCTACTATTGCACTGCATGCACTGTAAGACGCTTGTTGCTTCTTGTTTCTATTTTTTGCAATGCCCTGATCAGTGTTTTTTTAGATTGTATATTTAAATTCATTGATTTTTAGGAGCGGTCCAAAGTAGGAAACCGGTGGTCCAAATTACGAAACCGGTTGCCTGGAATGGTCCGAAGTCATTAGTTTAATTTTTTTGAGATATTATTTTAATCACATATTTTATCAACACATTAAATACATGATAAAATCTACATAAAATGTAGATCTTTTTCCCGTTTCTGTTTGCTTTCTTCAATGTGTTATGTCCGTGTAGGAGAGAAAAATAAGAAAGCGGTCCAACATAGGCAACCTCCCCCTACATTCAACATTGAGTAGTGAGCAGAGTATCCAAACTTAGGGTTAATACTCAAGTATTTCAAATCTAACAGATCGGATTTCAGTGAATTACAATCAAAGGTCCCATACAGTTCCCTTAATTTTGTAGTACAAAATCTCGAACACCTTAAATACCTAAAACACCTCAAAGCTTCAAGCATCCAAAGTTCCATAAACCCTGAATCACCTAATACACACTGAAAATTGATTATCACGCAACAAACAAAAATTCCAAATAAGTTGCAACAGCCATATATTTTATTGTAATCATCGAACAATGTCGAAGTTTTACAGTTAATCTCCTTGAAGCTGTAGGTATTCATCCTGGGCCAGCTCCACCCAAGATGATCGCCGGTAGTTTAGCATATGTAAATCTTACAGAAGAAAGGCAGCTCATTATCGCACGGGAGGTCGTTCAATCCATCCAAACCTCGAAGGCTCCCGCAATTTTCGTTGCCGCCGTAATTGTCAGGCTGTTTCGGTAGCCACTTATCGTAGCCAGCTATTTCCAACGTGTCGCCCTGCAAAGTCACCCAATCGCCCTCATCGAACTGATCGTGAATACCTAGCCAAGTGTCCCAGATATTCTCTTTTTTCATCCAATTCAGTAGTATCCCTGCCTCCCCTTCCGAGTTTATGATGGCCAATACACCTAATTAACAACAAAGAATCCTCTAATAAACTCTGTAGCTGATACCGCGATCAGATTTGAGTGTGCAGAGGTTCGAATTAAGTTACACCTGGGATTTCCTTCGTGGGGGTGTTGCGAGGAAACTTGAATGGTGGCGAATTAAAGGAGGGAGACATTTTAGATTTGGAAGATGATTAATTATTCAGAAGAAGAGGAATTTAAGTGCTTTGAGGGAGTTTAAGTCTGGAGTAAGCCTGAAGAGGAAATGGGTTCATCTGAATGGGGTTAGGTCTAAATATGAACTCGGTGACCAGAAGGGTTTTTGAATAGGGTTAAGCGGTTATTTGTAGTGAGGAGGTAGAAGAAAAACGATTCTTTGGGAATTTATTCCAGAATGTACATGCATATTTTTATGTGAAAGTTTGTATATTCAGACGAGGGACACTTTGACAGATTATTACATTAGGTTTCGGTCTAAAAGTATTTATTTATTGCAAAATTACAACTGATTTTTTGGAATCTGTTTTTTGATACACGTTCCGCGGTGACCAACATTATTCGTAACTGGTTTATGTGAAATAAAAAAAAACAAAGAACATTTAATTATTGCAATAGTGTATCTAGCCTTCAATCATTCCTTTTTATATAATATTAATCTGGGATAAAGGGCGGATGTTTAAAGTGAAGTGATTGATTCTCGTAGAACAAACACATTTTTGATTAATAAAATAAAAACTATGCATTAGAAAAACAAATCCTTTGATTCGAAACTAGATTTGATTGTGTAAAAGAGACCTACATAGTTGCAGAAAGATCGGAGAATCAATTTTTAAGAAATCCTGCTCACCGCAATTGGAAAACCCGTTTCAGAAATACTCTTTTCCAATCTTTCCGCAATTTTATAGGTTGCCTCTAGACATTCAAATGTAGTCTCTAATCAAAGGATGTCTTTCTCCAATGCATAGTTTTTATTTTATGAATGAAAAATGTGTGTTTTTTCTACGAATATCGATCATTTCACTTTAAACATCCGCCCCTTTGTCGCAGATTAATATTTTATAAAACGTAACGATTGAAGACTAGATAAACTATTGCACTAATTAAATCTTCGTTTTTTGATGTCAGATAATTCAGTTACGAACGATGTTGGTCACCGCAAAACGCGTTTTAAATAACAGTTTCCGGGGAATCATTTGTAATTTTGCAATAAATAAATAATTTTACACCAAAACGTAATATAATAACCAGTTAAAGTGTCCCTAATCTGAATACAAAATCTTTTGCATAAAAATATGCATATACTTTCTGAAATAAATTCCCACAGAATCATTATTATTCTACCTCCTCACTATGAGGAGGTATATCCTCTTACGTCTCAAGAAGAAATTGAGTGATCTCAACAGTAGTGATTAGTGGACTTAGATCGCAAAGCTTAGATTTCGAAATGGCTGAACAGAGATAATGCTTTGAGGTTGTCAGTGATATCGAAATGATGAGTGCTCATCACCTGGATTGCGATACTTTAATTTCGCGAATCGAAGAGACTTCAGTGTCAGCGATGTATCAGTGATTTGCGTGAAGAGTGAGTCGGAGGTCAGAGACAGCACAGCTGTTTTACGGTCGTAAATTATTGACCATAATCTTGATTGCGAAATTAACAAGTTATCATTTCAAGAGATTTTAACGCACAAGCTAATTATGTGATTCGCGTCACAAATAAGGTACATTCCCGAAATGCCAAAAAGTTGAGCGATTCTCCTCGTTACCATAACAAAATTTAGATTTCAGCCAACACATTGTTAATATCGAAATTACTTGTTCCACAAGCGAAAATAACACGAAATCCAATGATTTCCTCATAGATCTTTGACCACTCATCAAATTACAAAACCTCATCACATTTGAAATCTAGTCCCAACGACAACCCCTCCCCCCTTTTCTCTTTTTTATCCATCTAAAAGGACTCAAAACCAAAATATACAAATAATTTACATCACCTCCTTCGCTCATGCAGGATTTCCTTGCCTTGGTCCACTTCAGCTTGCGAGTATGTAGCTTGAAGGCCCCTACGCCTGGAGTGGAGATGTAGTCACTCCTCAGCGACTGTTTGACGCATCTCTTCGTCACCTTGTGAATCTGTTGGTCTTGGAAATAAAACGCAGTGGAAACGTCTTATGCAAGAATAATGTATATTTTGCACAATCGGTGCTGTCAGTAGAAAAAGAACTTAGGGTATATACAGTATGTAACAAAAGTAAGTAAACACGAAAGTTTCTGACGATTGAATAGATTTTTCTGAAACCTAGAGTTAGGTATCCTAGCAACGAAAACAGCAAACGTTAGGGCGACGACCCCCAATTGTTATTCCTATTTGGAGCACAAGTTTCTTTTACGCATTAAGTTTATTGTACCAAGTTAATTAGAACATATATATTACAAGGTTACAAAAGTAAGTAAACATCTTTGGTTTTTCATTTTGTATTCCGTTCTTGAAATGTATTTTTGAATTACCTCTTTTAGGTTATAAACTTATAGATTCTACCAATCGTTTCGATGTATTAAGGTTATGTTGATATATTATTAAAATATATTTTCAGTCCTGTAAATATCTCTTTGGCATTTGCGTTCTTTATTTAAGGTCGATACGGAAAATGTCTCAGCGGAAGTATTTAACAAACGAGGAGGAAAGGATAGTAATTGAAATGAAAGATGAGGGCAAGACATGTAGAGAAATATCTAGTTTTTTAATATAACACCAGCAGCCATTTTTGAAATTGTTAAAGCGTATAAGAAAGATGGAAGAGTATCAGCTTTACCAAAACCGGGACGTCCAAAAGTCACTAATATTCAAATAGATAAAAGGATACTTAATATTTCATCATGAGATCCCTTTTTATCTACATCAAAAATTCGTACAAAATGATTCAGCGAAGGTAAAAGTGCACCATCAACCCAGACCATTCGACGTCGGTTACACGCATCAGGAAAACACGGTCGCGTTGCAAAGAAATTACCTTACGTTAGTAAGATAAATCTTAAGAAACGAATGAACTTTTATTATAAGCACGTTTTAAAACCTTTAAGTTTCTGGGAAAAAATCCTTTGGACAGATGAAGTCTATGATTAGACTTAAATACAGTCATGGACGAATGTATGTCTGGAGGAAACAAGTCGAATTTTCGTCATACCAATGTGCCAGACCAACGATGAAGTCAATGGAACAGGGTATTATGGTTTGGGGATGTGTTTCATTTTTTGGAGTAGGGAAAATTATACTTTTAAAAGGGAAAGTTTTAACTCCCAAGTTTACCTAAAATTGTTACAAGACGTTATAATTCCAGAAGGGAAACGATTGATAGGAGATGATTTTATTCTCCAACAAGGCAATGCACCAATTCATACGGCGAAAATTATTAAAAACATTTGCAAGAAAATTTAATTAACATTTTGGAATGGCCTCCGCAAAGCCCCGATCCTTCGCCAATTGAAAATATGTGGTCTATCTTAAAATTACGAATCGCAGAACACAGACCACGCAATATAAAGGAATTAGAAAATTTAATAGAGAAAACATGGCACTTATTCTCAATTGATGAATGTAGAAAATACATGCTCTCCTTACCCGATCGATTAGCCAAACTATTATTGCGGAATGGTCATCATTGCGGATATTACTTTATTATTTAGTTCGTGTTTACTTACTTTTGTAATATGAGTTCTTCACATATCATGCATTTTTATTTTTTTTTAAAAACAGATTATTAATTAGTGAAAGTTTTATTAGTATAGTTATTTCAGTAGTCTCATGTAATATCAATAAATGTATACTTCGTTCTATAAAATTAAACACTTACTTCGATACAATCTTTTGTTTCCTAGAACTCCGACTGTTTACTTACTTTTGTTACATACTGTATATATATATATATATATGCAGTCGATATATAAGTCGCCATTACTTATAATTTTATGCAATAGAAAAACAACCTCGTGCGCGGCACGCTTACATATTGGCTTGCTCCTTGAAAGCGGGATCTCCTGGCAGCTGGTTGCTGCTAACTGTCGCTAGCTGCAAGGAGATCCCGCCATAAGATAGTTTCTCACTATCCGTCTGGCCGGCGACAGACTGCCGTCCGTCGAAACATTCTGCGATGGGTTTTATAGGGTGACTTCATGGACATATTAATATAGGAACGTAGCAATGGTTGTGGAGGCTGAAGCAGCTTCCGGGGAGCGGAGAACTATGATCACGTGGTACTCTGGTGCCGCATTGGCGATTGGTTGAGATCGCGCAAGCACAATCATATTTTCATCGAGTAAGAGTGAATCAGAACCAGTTGGAACCAGTGTGAAAGACAGAGTGAGTAGAGAGAGAGTAGAGTGTGATTTGCAGGAGCAACAGTGGGTTAAAAATATATTCGAAAAAAGGATTTACATATATACATATGCATATGCCAGAGTGCATCGTAAAAAATTGTAAAAGTCGCTTGGGAAGTCGGCTCGTTTTGAGAGAAAAGAAATAAAAAAATATTATATATACCTCGTATCACCAGTAAGAAAAATATTGTAGTTGCATACATAAAAATTATATTGTTTTATCAAAATGAGACCAATAAAATAAAGCTACACTTTTAATTACTTTTAATAGATTAACATTTTATAATAAAATTTGTAATATTTCCTTATAAAACTGTGACCAGTATTTACTTCCACGGTACCAAGAGTTATATATTACAGCAAAATTCGTTAAATCACATTCTTAAGTGCAAAAAAGTGGAAGGTAATATAAATTGTCATGTGTTATTTGTTTAAAGATCTCATTAAATAATAATACTGCAAACATTACTGCGAGGTTGCAAAAGTAAATATCAAATAAAATCAATACAGATTTTTCATATCTATAGATTCAAACTTAATTCTGACGTCTCAATTACCATTAACATTTCTATCATACAGTTATAATTATTGTAAACAAACAAAATAGCCTCATCTTGAAATTTTGCGCATTTAGGCTAGAACCAATCACCAGTGCGCCACCAGTGTACCTCGTGACCGTGTTCCTCGCTCCCCAGAAGCTGTTTCCCTCCCCTCACCCAATGTCGCAACTATTCCTCCGTCCCTATATACCTATGTCCATGGATGATCCACATTGTGGCGTCTGACGGCCCTCTACCGTCACCATATAAAACCCATTCATGAAGGTTTGACGGATGGTAGCCTGTCACCGGTGAGACGGTTAGTGTGAATCTACCTTTAAGATTAACGGTCCTGCGACCTGCCCTATCTCGCTACGTGCTACATCCCATCAGATGACGCTTTACAATGCGTATTTGCTATATCAAAAATGTTGCCAACCAATAGAAATATGTCGGGCAGGCCGTTCACGAAGAACACCTGCTGCACCGCGTGACAATTAAAGCGACCGTTCGTTGTCAACTGTCGATGGCACGGAATCTGGAAGAATGAGTCCCACTTCGTGAATTTTACCCATTTCCACCTCGATCCCTCTATTTCAAGCGTCCAGCTCCTTTGCAAAAGACGAACTGGTGTCACACGAATCGATGAAAAAGAAGGAGTAGGTAGTGTAGAAATATTTTCGGTTTGTTCAGGAAAGAGACGTCACTGAATACGATTAATCGCTGGTCAAAGTCATTGATCAAGGGAGAGTATAATTACTCGATATGATATGGTAACTGAGTCTTCAGACTGAACACGATACGACGCGATTAATTTTATCAGAGGTCAGATTTGTTTCTCTGTTTTTTGGCAGAGTGGCCTGTGAAAGACCACTGGATATTAAGTAGCCTTATAATTTTATATTGGGATACATTTAAGCAAAATTTTTCGTCAGGAACACGGAATCATTTTTTTACTGGATTTTTAAAATTGAGAATGCTGAAGTGTTTTAAAGAGAAATTCGAATCGATTAAACTATGAATGTTATTGGATGCTGGTAGTACAGTAGAGCTTCGATTACATTCTAATTAACGCGATAAATATAATAATAACGTGTACCTGTAGAGGTGCTGTACTCATTGCCACTGGTGTTCAGTATTCCTACCGGGTCGGAGATAACGGTGTCGGTCAGATTTTGTACTGCATTGCAAAGCACTCCGCTTGACAAAGCGATAAGAGTCAGCAGAAGTTCCTGCATGGTGTTTTCACGTAGCGAATTCAGTGGATAAGACAACCTACAGACGAAAGTAACGTCAGAGAAATTAATACAGAGGGAGACTGGTATTAATTGGTACTTTCAGTGCAACATGCATTTACTCCAGTACAGGGAACACTTATGGGCGTTCAGTGTGCATTGTTGTGGAATACGAACGGGGGATTTCCGCAAGTTAAACCTCATCGAAATAGAATTTTTTTTAACAAAGATACAGCCATGTCCAGAGATGTCAACGTTTCGTCACATGGCGCGTCGATTTCGCGCATTGAATTGTTGTCGAGAGATAATTACGATACGTGGAGCATGGAAGTTGAAGCTCGAGTTGAACTCGAATCATTCTATCAATCATATCGCTATGAAAATTATGCGGACTACGTAAATTTCAGAGTGATGCATTAAATATTTATCCCAGTACTGCGAATTCATAAGAGGCCATTTGAGATCGTGGTCACAATTGATTCTCTGGTGAATTACACTAATCCGCCAGCGTTTAAACGAAATTAAGTAAACATTTTTCACTCACGATCAGTCTAACCAAGTGCTATGTACTCTGCAAGTTCTGAGCCCTTTGTATCGAACACTTTGTGCATACCAGTGCAATTACCGTAATTTTGGAAACGCAGTTAACAATCCTTTGAGTTTCAGCAGGCAGGATCTTGGTCCACCACTGTTGGCTAATTGGTTGTCAAGGTTGCAACGGTGGTGCACTAGGACTTGAAAGCGAGCACACTGGCGCCTATGGTTCGCGAGAATCAACTGACCGTGGTACCATTTGTTGGGGCTTTTTCATAGTGCGCACATTTTTCCCGCCACTCGTGCTTCACTTTTTTCCCTTATTTTCTCCGGTTGTTGCTGTTTCCTCGTGCAGCACGCCGAGCAGCTTGGCGAGACTGGACAGTCGACATTCCACTACTCGAGTTCGTCATTCGGAGACCTTCGGTTGTGTATTTTTAAATTTTGTATTTTTTGGGGGGACAGTGCATTCAGACGTGATTCAAGACATCCAAACCCGTTCAGTCCGCAGTATTATAGTTCCAACTTTCCTGGATTGTGATTACTAAAGTTTCATGTCGAGAGCATTCGAGTAGATTAGTGAGATGGATTTTCGCGTGACGAGTTCACTGGTCTTGCAGAGTTCGGAAGAATTTATGCGCGACGAGTTAACTCGTCCTGCGTGATGACACACGTGTCCCTAATTCGGGCAACCCAGTCCACGTCAAAGAACAACTGAATCGGTGTGCAGTCTGCAATAATACCATCAATCTTCGAGGTTTGCCTCGAGACGAGGTCTCATGTCTCGTGCTTGCAGGGCGCAGTGAAGGAGAGAGGGACCCCAATGCACCCTCTAACAGGATCGCACACAGCCTAAGTCACTGCCATAAAATCTTTGCAGGCAGGACACCGTGGACTATCGGCTCTCTACCTAACTCCTATACATACATGTCGACTCCAACATGTATAATTAGGTGTGTTGAAGTTGATAGAGTTTTCAATTAAGGTCGTAAATTCCCATACAGTTCTTCCAATTTGTTATTAATTCTGGAGCACCTTAAATACTTTAAACACCTCAAAGCTTCATGCTCCCATGGTTCCTTAATTCTTCAACCATCTAATACACACTAAAAGTCGATTAGCACTCGAGAACAAAAATTCCAGATAAGTTGCACCCACGAAATATTTTATGCTAATCATCGAACAATGTCGAAGTTTCCAATACAATCGTCGTGAAGCTTCAAGTATTCATTCCGGACAAGCTCCACCCAAGATGGTCATCGGTGGTTTAGCATAGGTTGATCTTACAGAAGTAAGGCAAGTTTAAGTCGCAACGTTTTTCGTCTAATCCCCCATGTTTTATGAGGATGTAATTGTCCGGCTGGTTAGCCACCATGTGTTCCACGTATTATACACAGCCGCGTCCAACGTTCCGCCCGTCAAAGTGATGCAATCGCCCTCCTCGAACGGATCGTGAATACCTACCCAAGCCGTCTCGACATTCTGTCTGTTCATCCAATTCACCAGCATCCATTCCTTCTTAACTGAGTTTATGATGACCAATAGACGTAATCAGCCATGAGGATTCCTCTAATAAACACTGTTGCCTGAACGTCTGATACCTCGAGCAGATTTTGGTGTGCAGTGGTTTAAATTAAGTTACCTCTTGGATTTCCTTCGTGAGGGTGATGTGAGGAAATTTGAACGGTGGAGAATTAAAGGAGGGAGAGATTGTGGGCTTGGATGATGATTAAGTATTGAGAAGAAGAGGAATTTATTTGATGTGGGGGAGGTTAAGTCTGGGGACAGTCTGAAGAGGAAATGTGATGATTTGGAGCGAAACTAAGTTTGGGTTAAGTTTGATGAGAAAAATCTCTAACAAGGAAACACCGCGAACCCGCAATCACCGATTGGAACGCAACTTAGTGGGTTTATAGAGTGACTCGAGACAAGAACAACGGTGTGTTTCATTCGGGCCCTATCGCCCCTTATGGTTGTGGAACCTAACCTCAAAGTCAAATAGGCACTCCCACTTCTTCGCGTATAACTCCTAAAGTACAACAGACAGAAAAAACTGTTTCAGACAAAAGTTTAATGGTGCAATAAGCGCAACAAACTTCCGTTAACAAAATTTTTATCTCACTTTATTTTGAACAATTTTTACATTCTTATAATTACTAAAAATATAGGGTGTTTTTTATGAATTCAATCTTGTATATGAATTGTATAATGCGCGATCGGACTATGCATTTACTCGATGGCAAGTACACGGTGCGCACGGTTGCGCGCCCTCAACACATAGTAAGTTGCATCCCCATAAAAACTTCAAAGAAATAAAAAAATTGCGCCAAGTACATGAAAAAGTCGAGGACGAAAAAGAGTATTATCGAATAAATCACAAGAAAATAGAAGATAATAATATTTACAATTTAAAAAAAAATGTGAAATCAAAATGAGCTGCAAGTACATAAAGGTGTTGTCCAACAGCGCGCATAGACGACACTGTGTAACATAATAAAAGCCAAAATAGATGTCCGGGCCTGGAATCACAGATTTTAGTAACACAGGAATCCAGTGGTGTACCCTTCATATTGAAACTATGAAAAATAAACAAATTCAGATTCTGTTCAATCGATGACACATCGCCGAGCAACGGCGATTTCGCGCGGTTCGGACAACAAAGCCTCTCGCCGGTTATTCGAACTTCTAGGACAATCTAGGAGTGAAAAACAATGAAAGATGAAAAATTATTCGACGCCCACGATGAAGGACCTTCGAATAAACAAAGTATCTTTGGCCGCCGGATTAATTTCCGTCGAATAAACTGCTTCATCCGTGGCGCTTCGAATAAAGATAACTCTGGTGATTTTTATTCGACGATGGAAAAAGGTAAAGTCTCTTTATTTGATACGTCATTTACATAATTTTTGGTTTATATAATGCCCATCTCCGCTTCAGAGTCAGCACATATCCTCCTTCCTTCTTCTCCTTTTTCCTTATTTTCTCGCCGATTGTTGTTGTTTCCTCGTGCTGCAGGCCAAGCAGCTTGGTGAGACTGGACAATCGACATTCCACTACTCGAGTGCGTAATACGTAGACCTTCGGTTGTGTATTTTTAATTTGTGTACTTTTTTGGGGAAAACTGGATTCAAAAATGATTCAAGACGTCTCAACCCATTCTGTCCGCAGTATTATAGTTACTGCTTTGAAAGATTGTAATTACTGAAGTTTCATGTCGAGAGGTTTCGAGTAGATTAGTGAGGAGGATTTCACGTGACGAGTTCATTGGTCCTGCAGAATTCAGAAGAATTTTTGCGCGACGAGTCAACTCGTCCTACGTGATGAGGCACGTGTCCCTAATTCGGACAACCCTGCCCACGTCAAAGAACAACTGAATCAGTGTGCAATCATACCATCAATCCTCGAGGTATGCCTCGAGACGAGGTCTCATGTCTCGTGCTCGCAGGGTGTAGAGGAGGAGAAAGAGAGCGACCCCCATGCACCCTCTGACAGCACTGCAGACAGACTAAGTCCCTGCCACAAAATCCTTGAAGGCAGGGCAGCGTGGGCCATCCGCCCTCGACCTCACCCTTGTGTGTACAGGGTCAGCATTTTATCTTGCAACGCGCGCTCGCGCTCGCAGGTAAAATGTCCACCGCGCCTCTCGGACGCATTTCGCTACAACCATGCACCGGCCCGGCGCTCGGAGAGTTGCCAGCGATCATGGATCGCGATCGATGGACAGCAGTGATTTATTTATTTATTTATTTATTACAATTCACGGGAATAAACCCTTTGGTACAAAGAGATATAATGTGGGGAGACATAACACACATATGACAAATATACATTTCAATGAGACCGAGAAGAACAGAAGATATAAAAATTTACAAGTGAGCAAAGATTAGTAATTACAAAATAAATGATTAATTATAGAATATCTTCGAGAGAGCATCTTAAAGATGCAAGGGATTGCTCAAATAAATCAATATTCTCATGGACAGTTAGACATTCGATTTAAACAGGTATAATAACCGTATACTGTGCGATGCAGTTCGGTATGTAACAGAGAGTAATTTCTTAAGCCCCTTGAAGGTACATTTAAAGAGAACAATTGAATTATGGCAGGACAAGGTATAACACCTTTTACAATTTTGCTTACAAACATAATATCAAACATTATTCTTCTATTACTTAATGTCTGAAGATTTAATTTCACTATGAATTTCATCGTGATGCCCGAGCTTCGAGAATTTTAGAATGGTCTCTTTCAAATTAACGCCGGAAGCAACTGTTGGGAACTTCCTGGCCCAGGTAGGGAAGACAGGTGGCGATAGTAACAGGGGGGCGATTGTAAAGGTGGAATCAGACGGCGCGTGGCTCGGCGAACTTTGCCCACGAATCGTCGATCCACGCGCCGTCTGATTCCACCTTTACACGTTAAATATCTCAAAACATATGATAGATAATAACACAAAATTCGGATATATGATGAAGAATGACATTTGGAATACACACATCCATGTAGTAACACTATAGATACACAACAGACATGTATAGTGAAGAAAATAACTTCTCAATACCCCACAGTAACTCTTTCTCACTGATTTAAAATTTTAATGTAAATACTTCCGGGCAAATACATGTTTTTTCCTTTTTTTTAAATATTTAATCTGGCCATTTTTAAAGTAATACTGATCGTTATTTAATACTTTTACCTCCCTCGTTAATCAAAATTGATAATTTAAGTTCAAAAACCTGGTCGGGGGCGATTGTAACATCGGCAGTCGGCGGGATCGGTTGTACCGCGATAGAACCGAATAGTGACAAAGAAGATGAATGATATTGTCTTGTTTGCATGGAATCATGTAGCACAGAGCATAAGCAAACGAATGAACAATGGGTACAATGTACTGAACGTAAGGATTGATCACATGAAGAATGCACCAGCTAAAACATTTTTGTATTTCTGCCACAATTTCGATACCGCATAATGGGCTATAAATTTTACCTTTACTCATTTATTATTATAATTATAATCAATAAATATTTTAATTTTGTAAAATTATATATATGCTACTATCCACTCCATGCAATGTTACAACCGGCGTCAGGGACTGTTGTAACATTTTCTCCGCTTCTCATTTTTTATTAATAACCTGGCTATTACTTGCCATGCAGCGAAACTGTTTTGTCTCAATCAGATAAGTAAGTAAAATTTTCATATAAGAACTTTTGTTCTAACTGCGATAGTTTTTGCGTAATAGTATTCCATAGTCAAAGGGTTACTATCTCCCCCGGTCTACCCTAATCAAGCCGCGCGGTCCGCTTTCATGATCGGGTTATCACTCGCATCCCAGATTACTGTAATCAGGTTTGAAAACAATGTCGACTGGTGTTGTACCTGTCTCAATTTATATCTGTTTATAAATAGTCCAGTTTTATTTGTTTAAGGATCTTGTTAAATAATAATAGTGAAAACATTACTGCGAGGTTGCAAAAGTAAATATCAAACAAAATCGATACAGATTTTTCATATCTATAGATTCAAACTTTTAACCATTTAATTCTGACATCTCAATCACCATTAATATTTCAGTATGTTGGTATATAAATAAAGCACTTTGTAGGCCCCTACGTTCGGAGTAGAGAAGTAGTCACTCCTCAGCAACAGTGGACACGTCTTATGCAAGAATAATGTATATTTTGCACAATCGGTGCTGTCAGTAGAAAAAGTGCTTAGGATATATATATATAAATATTTTATCAGAGGTCAGATTTGTTTCTCTGTTTTTTGGCAGAGTGGCCTGTGAAAGACCACTGGATATTAAGTAGCCTTATAACTTTATATTGGGACACATTTAAGCAAATTTTTTTGTCAGGAACACAGTATCATGTTTTAATGGATTTTTAAAACTGAGAATGCTGAAATGTTTTAAAGAAAAATTGAAATCGATTAAACTGTGAATGTCATTGGATGCTGGCAGTACAGTAGAACTTCGATGATCTTCTAACGCGATAAATATAGTAATTACGCGCACCTGCAGTGAGGCCACCCTCGGTCTGGTTTTGTTCTGCATTGCAAAGCACTCCGCTTGACAAAACGATAAGAGTCAGCAGCAGTATGTGCACGGTGTTTTCACGCGACGAATCCAGTGTCTAAGACAACCTACACACAGAAGTAATGTCAGAGAAATTAATACAGAGGGAGACTGGTATTAATTGGTACTTTCAGTGCAACGTGTATTCATTTGATGGATCATGCTAGTTAAAGCTCGAGTTGGACTGGAATCTTTCTATCAATCATATCGCTATGAAAATTGTGCGTACTACGTAAATTTCAGACTGATGCAGTAAATATTTGTCCCAATACTACGAATTCATAAGAGGCCATTTGAAATCGTGGTCACAATTGATTCTCTGGTGAATTACACTAATACGCCAGCCTTTAAACGAAGTTAGGTAAACATTTTTCATTCGCGATCAGTGCAACCAAATTCTATGTACTCTGCAAGTTCTGAGCTCTTTGTCTCAAATACCTTGTGCATACCAGTGAAGTGACTGCTATTTTGGAAACGCAGTTAACAATCCCTCGAGTTTCAGCAGGCAGGATCTTGGTGCACCTTTGTTGACTGATTGGTTGTCAAGGTTGCAACGCTGGTGCACCAGAACTTGAAGGCGAGCACACTGCCGTTTGTGGTTCGCGAGATTCAACTGACCGTGGTACCATTGGTTCGAGCTTTGTTAAAGTGCATACATTTTTCCCCGCCCCTTCTTCTTCAGTTTTTTCCCTTATTTTCTCGCCGATTGTTGCTGTTTTCTCGTGCCGCACTTCGAGCCGCGTAGCAAGACTGAATAGTCGACATTCCACTACTGGAGTTCGTCATGCGGAGACCTTCGGTTGTGTATTTTTAAATTGTGTACTTTTTGGGGGGACAGTGTATTCAAAAGTGATTCAAGACCTCTCAACCCGGGTCTGTCCGCAGTATTATAGTTACAGTTTTAGAGGACTGTTTTTTTATTAATTTTTAACTTTTTTTTTATATTAAATACTATGCTTTCATGTCGAGAGGATTTGAGTAGATTAGTGAGAACGATTTTCACGTGACGAGTTCACTCGTCACGCGGAGTTCAGAAGGATTTTTGCGCGACGAGTTAACTCGTCCTACGTGATGACGTACGCGTCCCTAATTCTGGCAATCCAGCGCATATCAAAGAAGAACTGAATCGGTGTGCATTCTGCAATCATACCATTAATCCTCGAGACGAGGTCTCATGTCTCCTGCTCGCAGAGCGGCGAGGAGGAGAAAGAATGAGACCCTCCATGCACCCTCTGACAGCACACCTAAGTCCCTGCCATAAAATCTTTGAAGGCAGGACAACGTGGGCCATCCGCCCTCGACCTCACCCCTGTGTGTGTATATGTGGACACGGCTGCAGATAACTGCCTTGAGGCAAAGATAAGATAAGATTGTGTGAAGTACAGCCATTAGTTTATTAATAGATTAACACTTTATAAAATTTTTAACATTTCATTATAAAACTGCGATCAATATTTACTTCCACGGTATTAAGTTAAATCATATTCTTAAGTGCAGAAAAGTGGAAGATAACCTTGTACTCATATCTATTTATAAATAGTCAAGCTTTATTTGTTTAAAGATCTTATTAAATAATAATAGTGTAAACGTCACTGCGAGGTTGCAAAAGTAATTATCAAACAAAATCAATACAGATTTTCTATATCCATAGATTCAAACTTTTAACTATTTAATTCTGACATCTCAATCACCGTTAACATTTCGGTATGTTGATATATAAATAAAACACTTTGTATCTCTGTTTTACTAAAAATATTCTATCGTACATTTATAATTGTAAACAGACTAAAGGTCTCATCTTGAAATTTCCCGCATTTATGCTAGAATCAATCACCAGTGCGCCGCCAGAGTACCACGTGACCGTGTCCCTCGCTTCCCGGAAGCTGATCCACACCCCTCGCCTGAAGGCGCAACTATTCCTCCGCCCCTATATTCCTATGTCCATGGGTCAGACTATCCCATAATCAAGGGAGTGATCGATCACCTTAACAAAACAAATTACAAACGAATACATATGTATTGTTGGGGTACGCTGTAGTTTTATGCATATTATATCCCCCAATATCGGAATAGTGTAAATAAACTTACCAGTCCTTTAAATGCCACCAGCATTGTATCTTCGTCTAAAAACTTTCAGACTTGCATAAAGTGTTAAATGTATCTTACAGGTAAGTTAAATATGGATTTGTGTAAATGGTCAGTGCGAGATCAACACCAAGCGCATTAATTTTTTTCGTGTCAATGACACACAGTGGGGCAGTCTTAAAACATCAACCCTGACCGGATTCTCCCGGTGGTCGAACTTTACAGTAGTTACCCGATATATGGTCTAAGGTCGGCGCTAACATGTAGAATTAGGTGTATTCAAGTTGAAAGAGCAAGTGAGAACGACGAGTTTCCCGACTTAGGGCGTGTATTCAATTAAGCTCGTGAATCTGCAAGGGATTTGAGGACAGTAACTTTAGAAATTTGAAATTTTTAAATGGAAGTATATTCAACATTGAGTAGTGAGCAGAGTATCTAAGCTTAGGGGGAATACTCAATTATTTAAAATCTCACAAATCATATTTCTGTGAATTAGAATCAAAGGGCCCATATAGTTCCCCTTATTTTGTAGTACAAAATCTCGAACATTTCCTTAAACCCTCAAGCAGCTAATTCACACTGAAACTTAATTATCACTTAAGAACAAAAATCCCAGCTAAATTGTACCATTGAAATATTTTATTGTAAACATCGAATAATGCTGAAGTTTGCCGGACTATCTTCTCGAAGCTTCGTGTGTTCATCCCAGTAGCTCCTTCCAAGATGGCCGTCGATTGTTCAGCATAGGTTGATCTTACAGAAGTAAGGGAAGCTCAGGTTGCAACGAACGTCGCCTAATCCCGAGGACTCTGCATTTCTTGGATCTTCTACAAGGACCCCGCAGTTTTCGCGGCCGCCTATATTGTCAGGCTGGTTAGGCCACCGTGTGTTCCATGTATCGTAGCCAGCCGCTTCCAACGTTTGGCCTGTCAAAGTCACCCAGTCGCCCTCATCGAACTGATCGTGAACACCTACCCAAGCGATCTGGAGATGCTCTGTTTTCATCCAATTCAATAGTATTGCCGCCTCCCCATCCGAGCTTATTACGGCCAATTGACCTAATCAACAATGAGGAATCCTCTAATAAATCCTGAATAGCGATAAATGGTTATTCGTAGTGAGGATGTAGAAGAAGAACGATTCTTTGGGAATTTATTTCAGAACGTACCTGCATATTTTTATGCAACGGTTTTTGAATTCAGGCGGAGGACATTTTAACCGGTTGTTACATTAGGTTTTGGTTTAAAAGTATTTATTTATTGCAAAATTACAACTGATTTCCCGGAAACTACATTATTCATAACTAGGTTATACGAAATCAAAAAAACAAAGAAGATTTAAATAGTGCAATAGTTTATGTAGTCTTCAAAAGTTACGTTTTATAAAATATTAATCTGGGACAAAGGGCGGGTGTTTAAAGTGAAGTGATTGATTTTCGTAGAAAAAACAATCATTTTTCAGTCATAAAATAAGATTTAAGATAGATATAAGATAATAAGACTAGATTTGAATGTCTAGAAGAAACCTACAAAATTGCAGATGAGTTGGTAAAGCGTTTTTCTGGAAACGGGTTTTTGGATTGCGGTGACCAGGATTTCTCAAAAACCGCTTCACCAATCTTTCCGAAACTGTGTATGTCTGTTTTAGATATTCAAATATAGTCTCTAATCGAAGGATTTGTTTTTCCAATGCATAGTTTTTATTTTATGAATGATAAATGTGTAATTTTTCTACGAAAATCGATCACTTCACTTTATACATCCGCCCTTTGTCCTAGATTAATACTTTATAAAATGGAACGATTGAGGGCTAAATAAACTATTGCAATAATTAAATCTTCTTCGTTTTTTTTATTTCACATAACCCAGTTACGAATAATGTTGGTCACCGCGAAACGTGTTTCAAAAAACAGAATCCAGAAAATCAGTTGTAATTTCGAAATAAATAAATACTTATAGACGAAAACCTAATGTAATAACCTGTCAAAGTGTCCCTCGTCTGAATACAAAAACCTTTGTATAAAGAATCATTATTATTCTACCTCCTGCCTATTAACAGCCTCTTAAGTTTGAAGAAGAAATTGGGTGATCTCAATAGTAGTGATTAGTGATCATTCGGATCGCGATACTTGGATTTCGCGGATCGAACAGATATCAGTGTCAACGATGTGTCAATGATACGCGTGACGAGTGAGTCAGAGGTTAAAGAACGCAGAGGCGTTTTGCTGTCGTAAATTATTGACTATATTCTCGATTGCAAAATTGACAAGTTATCAGTTCAAGAGATCTCAACGCTCAAAATGAATATGTAATTCGCGTGACAAATAAGGTACAATCCCCAATTGCCACGAAGTTGGATGACCGTCTTCGTTTCCATAACAAAACTAAGATTTCAGCCACTAAATAGTGAAAGTAGAAATTACTTATTCCTCGAGCGAAAATAACACGATATCAAATGATTTCCTCATAGATCATTGACTACTCATCAAATTACAAAACCATTACATCACATTCGAAGTATAGTCCCAAGGACAACCCCTTCCCTCTTTTTTGGTTCTTTATCCATCTAAAAGAACTCAAAATCCACATATACAAATAATTTCCATCACCTCCTTCGCTCATGCAGGATTTCCGTGCCTCGTTCCACGTCGCCCTGTGATTATGCAGCTTGTGGGCCCCTATGCCCGGAATCAGCGCATAGTCATTCCGCTGCACGTTACTCATGCAGCACCTGTTCACCCGATTGTAAACCTCCTTACCGCCCCTCAGCTCAGAATCTGGAAGAATGAGACACTCTTCGTGAACTTCACCCATCTCCACCTCGACCCCTCTATTTCAAGCGTCCGTGATCCTTGCGCTGATAGTGTGCGTTAATTGAAGACTTACTGGTGTAGACTTATCGCGTTCCACAGTCGCTTGTAACACCATTTGAGGGAAAAAAGAGTAGTGTAGATGTAATTTCGGTTTGTTTAGGAGAGAGATGTCACTGAATACGAGTAATTGCTAGTCAACGGAGGGGATAATTACTCGATATGATATGGTAACTGAATCTTCTGACTGAACACGATAAGACATGATTAATTTTATCAGAGGTCAGATTTGTTTCTCTGTTTTTTGGCAGAGTGGCCTGTGAAAGACCACTGAATATTTAGTAGCTTGATAATTTTATATTGGGATAGGTACTTTTAAGCGAAATTTTTTGTGAAGAACCTAGAATCTTTTTTAAATGGATTTTTAAAATTGAGAATGCTGAAATGTTTTAAAGAAAAATTGAAATCGATTAAACTATGAATGTCATTGGATGCTGGCGGTACGGTAGAACTTCGATTATCTTGTAACTAAAGCGATAAATATAATAATTACGCGTACCTGCAGTGGGGCTACCCTCGGACAGATTTTGTGGTACATTCCAAAGCACTCCGCTTGAAACAGCCACAAGAGTCAGCAGCAGCCTGTGCATGGTGTTTTCACGCGGGGAATCCAGTGTCTAAGATAACCTACAGACAGAAGTAACGTCAGAGAAATTAATAACGAGGGCGGCTGGTATTAATTGGCACTTTCAGCGCAAGGTGCATTCACTCTAGTACAGGGAACGTTTATGGACGTTCAGTGTGCATTCTTATGGAATACGAACGGGGGATTTCCGCAAGATAAACCTCATCGAATTAGGGTGTTTTTTAACAAAGATACAGCCATGTCCAGAGATGTTAACATTTCGTCCCACGGCGCATGGATTTCGCGGATTGAATTGATGTCGAAAGATAATTGCGATACGTGGAGCATGCAAGTTGAAGCTCGAGTTGGACTCGAATCATTCTATCAATCATATCGCTATGAAAATTGTTCATACTACGTAAATGTCAGAGTGATGCAGTAATTATTTATCCCAGTACTGCGAATTCATAAGAGGCCATTTGAGATCGTGGTCACAATTGATTCTCTGGTGAATTACACTAATCCGCCAGCGTTTAAACGAAGTAAAGTAAACATTTTTCACCCACGATCAGTCTAACCAAGTGCTATGTACTCTGCAAGTTCTGAGTCCTTTGTCTCAAACACCTTGTGCATACCAGTGCGGTGACCGTAATTTTGGAAACGCAGTTAACAATCCCTCGAGTTTCTGCAGGCAGGAGGTTCTCGTCCCACCACTGTTGGCTAATTGGTTGTCAAGGTTGCAACGCTGTTGCACGAGAACTTGAAGGCGAGCACACTGGCGTCTGTGGTTCGCGAGATTCAACTGACCGTGGTACCATTGGTTCGAGCTTTTTCATAGTGCGCACATTTTTCCCCGCCCCTCCTTCTTCACCTTTTTCCCTTATTTTCTCGACGGTTGTTGCTGTTTCCTCGTGCTGCACGTCGAGCAGCTTAGCCAGAGTGGACAATCGACATTCCACTACTCGAGTGCGTAATACGGAGACCTTCGGTTGTGTATTTTTAAATTGTGTACTTTTTTGGGGGACCCTGGATTCAGAAGTGATCCAAGACATCCCAACCTGTTCGGTCCGCAGTGTTACAGTTACAGCTTTGCAGGATTGTAATTACTAAAGTTTCATTTTGAGAGGATTCGAGTAGATCAGTGCGGAAGATTTTCATGTGACGAGTTCACTCGTCCTGCAGAGTTCAGAAGAATTTTTGCGCGACGAGTTAACTCGTCCTATGTGATGACGCACGCGTCCCTAATTTTGGCAACCTTGCCCACTTCAAAGAACAATTATGTCGATGTGCAGTCTGCAATCATACCTACTATCAATCCTCGTGGCAGGCCTCGAGACGAGCTCTCAGACACCCCATGCACACTGTAACAGCATCGCACACAGACTAAGTCCCTGCCACAAAATCCTTGAAGGCAGGCAGCATGGGCCATCCGCCCTCGACGTCATCCCTGTGTGTATATGTAGACTTGGCTCCAGATAACTGCCTTGACGCAAAGATAAAATCGCTTACGTGACGTCACATGTGGGCAAAGCAGTGATGCAAGTTCCAGCAATGTATGCAAATTTACGAAAATGTAATTTAATTATTGTCATTGCAATTTTTCATACAACATGTTTCCACCATTATTGATAATTATTAAAAAATTATTCGCAGAAAAAGGTATCAGCTCACTTGTATATATGGTCTAACAAAGGTCTGATGCAGTATCCACCGTTTTGAATTATTTTTTGCTCACAAGTGTCGTCACCATACCTCCGTTATCTTTGCTTCACTTTGACTCGTGGCTTCATATAGATCGGGCCGGGTCTATAAGTCCGAGATAGTTCTACCAGCTTTTGGAAAAGAAATTGTAGCATTGTTGTTTTCACATTTTTGTCGTTTTGAGCATATAACATAAATTATAGTGTGAAGTTTAATAGATTAACATTTTATAATAAAATTTTTAATATTTAATTATACAACTGTGACCAATATTTACTTCCATGATGGCAAGAGTTATTTAGGGTAAAGAGTACAATGATTGGCCACTTATGTAACTAAAGTTTTTAGTAAAAAAATTTAGAAATTTAAAAGATGTGGTGATAGAAGTAAGATTAAAATTTTTCAATAAAAATGGATATATTTTATTATGTCTGTATTTGTTGTATTTATTTCTGTTTTTAACAGGGGGATAATTACTGTTTCACCATTATCATGGTTAAAAAACAGTCACTGGCCGCCCGGCCAATTACTATTATTCAACATTATTCATATGACAGTTGTTGGCCCCTTGTATTTTTCATAATATATGTATAATTTTAACAAATAAATAATTCTTTTTTAAAGTTCCAACTTTTATTTATCGATATATACCGAATATGACAGGTATATATATATCATAAATACATTTAACTATTCGCAAATTTTCAACTGTACTCTTATGGTTTTTTTATTAAATGGCTGTAATTTCCAAGCTTCAAATCCGTGTCATCCGATTTGCTTTTATATATAATCACAGTATATAATGAGTGGAGAAATATTGATTACATCCGAAGCAAGAAAGTACAAGGAATATGAATATGTTCATTAAAAAATGCATAACATTGGTATTTCTTTATATTCATTTATTTCTCAAAATAAGGCCAATCACTGTCAGGTGGCCAACCACTGCACTCTCTACCCTATTACTGCAAAGTTCGTTAAATCACATTCTTCAGTGCAAAAAAGTGAAAGATAATATAAATTGTCGTGTTTTATTTGTTTAAAGATCTCATTAAATAATAATACTAAAAAAATTACTGCGAGGTTGCAAAAGTATATATCAAACAAAATCAATACAGATTTTTCACACCTATCTATAGATTCATACTTTTAACCATTTAATTCTGACATCTCAATCACCATTAACATTTCGGTACGTTGATATTTAAATAAAACACTTGTTTCTCTGTTTTACTAAAAAATTCTATCGCACATTTATAATTATTATAAACGAACTGAAAGTCTCATCTTGAAATTTCGCGCATTTAGGCTAGAACCAATCACCAGTGCGCCACCAGAGTACCACGTGACCGTGTTCTCCGCTTCCTGGATACTGCTTCACACCCCTCGCATAAAGTCGCAACTATTCCTCCGTCCCTATATTCCTATGTCCATGGGTCAGACTATCCCATAATCAAGGGAGTAATCGACCACCTTATCAAAACAAATTACACACGAATACATGCGTGTTGTTGGGGTTACGCTGTAGTTTTATGCATATTATATCCCCCAATATCGGAATAGTGTAAATAAACTTACCAGTCTTTTAAATACCACCAGCACTGTAACTTGGTCTAAAAACTTTCAGACTCGCATAAAGTCTTAAGTGTATCTTATAGCTTAAATATGGATTTGTGACAATGGACAGTGCGAGATCAACAACAAGCGCATTCATTTGTTTCGTGTCAATGACACACAACGTCCTCTCTTGCGTCAGGCTTAAAATATCAACACTGGCTGCATTCTCCCGGTGGTCGAACTATACCAGACTTACCCTATATGTGGTCTAAGGTCGGCGCTACCATGTAGATTTAGGTGTATTCAAGTTGAAAGCGCGAGTGGGAAGCACGAGTTTCCTGACTTAGGGTATGTTTTCAATTAAGCTCGTGAATATGTAAGGGATTTGAGGACAGTAACTTTAGAAAATTGAAATTTTTAACTGGAAGTATATTCACCATTGAGTAGTGAGCAGCGTATCCAAACTTAGGGGGAATACTCAATTATTTAAAATCTCACCGATCAGATTTCTGTCAATTACAATCAAAGGTCTCATACAATTCCCCTAATTTTGTACTACAAAATCTCGAACACCTAAAACACCTCAAAGCTTCAAGCATCCAAAGTTCCATAAACCCCGAATCACCTAATATACACTGAAAATTGATTATCACGCAACAAACAGAAATTCCAGGTAAGTTGCAACAGCGATATATTTTATTGTAATCATCGAACAATGTCGAAGTTTCCCAGATAATCTCCTTGAAGCAGCAGTTATTCATCCTGGGCAAGCTCCACCCTAGATGATCGCCGGTAGTTTAGCATATGTAAATCTTACAGAAGAAAGCCTGCTCACTGTCGCAGTTGAGGTCGTTTATTCCATCTGGATTTTGTTGGAGGGTGCCGCAGTTTTCGTTGTTGTTGAGATTGTCCGGCTGTTTCGGTTGCCAGTTATCGTAGCCAGCCATTTCCAACGTGTCGCCCTTCAAAGTCACCCAATCGCCCTCATCGAACTGATCGTGAATACCTAGCCAAGTGATCGCAATCTTCTCTCTTTTCATCCAATTCAACAGTATCGCCGCCTCCCCATCCGAGTTTATGATGGCCAATACACCTAATCAGAAATGAGGAATCCTCTAATAAACTCTGTAGCAGGAATGGCTGATACCTCGATCAGATTTGAGTATGCAGAGGTTTGAATGAAGTTACACCTGGGATTTCCTTCATGGGGAAGGGGGGGGAGGGGAGTGATTCCAGGAAATTTGAACGGTGGGGAATTACAGGCGGGAGATATTTTGGGCTTGAAAGATGATTAATTATTCAGAAGAAGAGGAATTTGAGGGCTCTGGGAGAGTTTAAGTCTGGGGTAAGTCTGAAGAGGAAATGGGTTCATCTGAATGGGGTTATTTCTAAATATGAACTCGGTGACCAGAAGGGTTTTTGAATAGGGTTAAGCGATTTTTCGTAGTCAGGAGGTAGAAGGAGAACGATGCTTTGGGAATTTATTTTAGAAAGAACATGCATATTTTTATGAAAAGGTTTTTGTATTCAGACGAGGGACACTTTGACAGATTATTACATTAGGTTTTGGTCTGAAATTTATTGCAAAATTAGAACTGATTTCCCGGAAACTGTTTTTTGAATCACGTTCCGCGGTAACCAACATTATTCGTAACTGGGTTATGTGAAATAAAAAAAAACGAAGAAGATTTAATTAGTGCAATAGTTTATCTAGCCCTCAATCGTTCCATTTTATAAAGTATTAATCTGGGACAAAGGGCGGATGTTTGAAGTGAAGTGATCGATTTTCGTAGAAAAATCACACATTTATCATTCATAAAATAAAAACTATGCATTGGAAAAACAAGTCCTTCGATTAGAGACTAGATTTGAATATCTAAAATAGACATACACAGTTTCAGAAAGATTGGTGAAGCGGTTTTTGAGAAATCCCGGTCAGCGCAATCGGAAAACCCGTTTCCAGAAAAACGCTTTACCAACTCATTTGCAATTTTGTAGGTTTCTTCTAGATTTTCAAATCTAGTCTCTAATCCAAGGAATTTGTTTTCTAATGCATAGTTTTTATTTTAGGACTGAAAAGTGAGTGTTTTTTCTATGAATATTGATCATTTCAGTTTAAACATCCGCCCCTTTGTCGCAGATTAATATTTTATAAAACGTAACGTTTGAAGACTAGATAAACTATTGCACTAATTAAATCTTCGTTTTTTGATGTCAGATAATTCAGTTACGAACGATGTTGGTCACCGCAAAACGCGTTTTAAATAACAGTTTCCGGGGAATCATTTGTAATTTTGCAATAAATAAATAATTTTACACCAAAACGTAATATAATAACCAGTTAAAGTGTCCCTAATCTGCATACAAAATGTTTTGCATAAAAATATGCATGTACTTTCTGAAATAAATTCCCACAGAATCATTATAATTCTGCCTCCTCACTATGAACATCCTCTTACGTCTCAAGATGAAATTGAGTAATCTGAACAGTAGTGATTAGTGGATTTGGATCGCAAAACTTAGATTTCGAAATGGCTGAACAGAGATAATGTTTTGAGGTTGTCAGTGATATCGAAATGCTTAGTGCTCATCACCTGGATTGCTATACTTTAATTTCGCGAATCGAAGAGACATCAGTCTCAGTGATATATCAGTAATTTGAGTGACGAGTGAGTCAGAGGTTAAAGACCGCACAGCCGTTTTGCTGTCGTAACTTATTGACCATAATCTTAATTATGAAATTAACTAGTCATCATTTCAAGAGATCTCATCGCACAAGCCTAATATGTGATTCGCGTCACAAGTAAGCTACAATCCCCAAATGCCAAAGGTGGGTGACTCTCCTCGTTATCGTAACAAAACTTAGATTTCAGCTACCAAAGAGGTAAAATAGAAATTACTTATTCCTCGAGCGAAAATAACACGATATGCAATGATTTCCTCATAGATCATTGACCACTCATCAAATTACAATACCTCATGCATTCGAAATCCAGTCAGAAGGATAACCCCCCTCCCCTTTTTGTGTTCTTTATACATCTAAAAGGACTCAAAACCAAGTATACAAATAATTTACGCCACCTCCTTCGCCCTTGCAGGATTTCCTTGCCTTGGTCCACGGCAGCTTGCGATTATGTAGCTTGAAGGCCCCTACGCCTGGAGTGGAGATGTAGTCACTCCTCAGCAACTGATTGACGCATCTCTTCGTCACCTTGTGAATCTGTTGGTCTTGGAAATAAAACGCAGTGGACACGTCTTATGCAAGAATAATGTATATTTTGCACAATCGGTGCTGTCAGTAGAAAAAGAGCTTAGGATATATATATATTTTATCAGAGGTCAGATTTGTTTCTCTGTTTTTTGGCAGAGTGGCCTGTGAAAGACCAGTGGATATTAAGTAGCCGCATAATTTTATATTGGGATACATTTAAGCAAATTCTTTTGTCAGGAACACAGTATCATTTTTTAATGGATTTTTAAAACTGAGAATGCTGAAATGTTTTAAAAAAAATTCAAATCGATTAAACTGTGAATGTCATTGGATGCTGGCAGTACAGTAGAACTTTGATTATCTTCTAACTAACGCGATAAATGTAGTAATTACGCGTACCTGCACTGAGGAAACCCTCGGTCTGGTTTTGTTCTGCATTGCAAAGCACTCCGCTTGACAAAGCGATAAGAGTCAGCAGCAGTATGTGCATGTTGTTTTCACGCGGGGAATCCAGTGTCTAAGACAACCTACGGACAGAAGTAACGTCAGAGAAATTAACACAGAGGGAGACTGGTATTAATTGGTATTTTCAGTGCAACGTGTATTCACTTTAGTACGGCGAACGCTTATGGGCGTTCGATGTGCATTGTTATGGAATACGAACAGGGGATTGCCGCAAGTTAAACCTCATCGAAATCGGATGTTTTTTTTTTTAACAAATATGCAGTCATGTCTAGAGATATCCACCTTACGTCCCACTTCGCGTCGATTTCGCGCATTGAATTGTTGTCGAGAGATAATTACGACACGTGGATCATGCAAGTTGAAGCTCGAATTGGACTCGAATCATTCTATCAATCATATCGCTATGAAAATTGTGCGTACTACGTAAATTTCAGAGTGATGCAGTAAATATTTGTCCCAGTATTGCGAATTCATAAGAGGCCATTTGAGATCGTGGTCACAATTGATTCTCCGGTGAATTACACTAATCCGCCAGCGTTTATACGGAGTTATGTAAACATTTTTCACTCACGATCAGTCTAACCAAGTACTCTGCAAGTTCTGAGTCCTTTGTATCAAACACTTTGTGCATACCAGTGCAATTACCGTAATTTTGGAAACGCAGTTAACAATCCCTAGAGTTTCAGCAGACAGGATCTTGGTCCACCACTGTTGGTAATTGGTTGTCAAAGTTGCAACGCTGGTGCACGAGAACTTGAAGGCGAACACACTGGCGTCTGTGGTTCGCGAGATTCAACTGACCGTGGTACCATTGGTTCGAACTTTTTTATAGTGCACACATTTTTCCCCGCCCCTCCTTCTTTCACCTTTTTCCCTTATTTTCGCGCTGTTGCTGTTTATTTGTGCTGCACGCCCAGCAGCTTAGTGAGAGTGAACAGTCAACATTCCACTACTCGAGTGCGTAATACGGAGACCTTCGATTGTGTATTTTTAAATTGTGTACTTTTTTGGGGGAAACTGGATTCAAAAATGATTCAAGACGTCTCAACCCATTCTGTCCGCAGTATTATAGTTACTGCTTTGAAAGATTGTAATTACTGAAGTTTCATGTCGAGAGGTTTCGAGTAGATTAGTGAGGAGGATTTCACGTGACGAGTTCATTGGTCCTGCAGAATTCAGAAGAATTTTTGCGCGACGAGTTAACTCGTCCTACGTGATGAGGCACGTGTCCCTAATTCGGACAACCCTGCCCACGTCAAAGAACAACTGAATCAGTGTGTAGTCGGCAGTCATACCATCAATCCTCGAGGTATGCCTCGAGACGAGGTCTCATGTCTCGTGCTCGCAGGGTGTAGAGGAGGAGAAAGAGAGCGACCCCCATGCACCCTCTGACAGCACCGCAGACAGACTAAGTCCCTGCCACAAAATCCTTGAAGGCAGGACAGCGTGGGCCATCCGCCCTCGACCTCACCCCTGTGTGTACAGCAGGTAAAATGTCAACCGCGCTTCTCGGACGCATTCCGCTACAACCATGCACCGGCCCGGCGCTCGGAGAGTTACCAGTGATCTCTGGACAGCAGTGATTCCAGAGCTTCGAGAGCAGTGGATTCAGAAGAGACTCAAGATGTCTCAACCCGTTCTGTCCGCATTATTATAGGCAGCTGGCCAGCGCGCAACGAATCTGGAAATCGTGGGTTTCGATTACCGCGGTTTACCCAACACTTACCACTAATTCAATAAAGCAACCTATCTTCCTTGAAACATAAGCAAAGACCGAATTAAAACTGCATCAAACCATTATTAGATATAATGACATTACGCTGAACAAAAAATGACTAAAAACCATATATTTTAGGCAACAGGAATGTAAATACAACACACACTGTAGGAAAATACTAACGCAGCTGCTTACAAAAATTGATTTCTGAATGGGGAATATCGGGGTGCATATACACCCCTGTACAAGGTTAAGCGTTCAGGTCCCTTTAAAGGCTACTACTGCATTCAAATTTAGCAATTCAATGAAATTTTTATCAAATTCTGTGTGAAAAATATCAGAGATAGCATTCGTAAAAGATACTTGGGAAAGTTTCCATTAGGTAACTTTTTAGTTACGTTTTTATTAGCTTGAGGTATGTCTGTAAACCTGTCCTCAGAATGAAAGTTAAGTATTGAGAAGAAGGGGAATTTATGTGATGTGGGGGAGGTTATGTGTGGGGGAAGTCTGAAGAGGAAATTTGATGATTTGGGGCGAAGCTATGTTTGGGTTAAGTATGATGAGAAAAATCTCTAACAAGGGAACACCGCGAACCCGCACTCACCGATTGGAACGCAACTTCGTGGGTTTATAGAGTAATTCCAGACAAGAACAACGGTGTGTTTCATTCGGACCCTATCGCCCCTTATAGGTGTGGAACCTGACCTTAAAGTCAAATAGGCACTCCCACTTCTTCGCGTATAACTCCTAAAGTACAACAGACAGAGAAAACTTTTTCAAACAAAAGTTTAATGGTATAATAAGCGCAGCACACTTCCGTTAAAAAAATTTTTGAAAAGTTTTTTCTTGAAAGAAAATTTTTATCTCACTTTATTGTGAACAATTTTACATTCTTATAATAACTAAACATATAGGGTGTTTTTTATGAATTCAATCATGTATATGAATTGTATAATGCACCATCGGATTATGCAGTTACACGATGGCAAGTACAAGGTGCACCCGGTTGCGCGCTCTCAACACATAGTAAGTTGCATCCCCATAAAAACTTCAAAGAAATAAAAAAATTGCGCCAAGTACATGAAAAAGTCGAGGACGAAAAAGAGTATTATCGAATAAATCACAAGAAAATAGAAGATAATAATAATTTCAATATAAAAAAAGATGTGAAATCAAAATGAGCTGCAAGTACATAAAGGCCATCAGCGTGCAAAGGCGACACTGTGTAGCACAGTAAAAGCCAAAAAAGATGTCCGAGCCTGGAATCACATATTCTGGTAATACAGGAATTCATTGGTGTCACCTTCATATTGATACGATGAAAATTAAACAAATACAGATTCTGTATAATCGGTGACACATCGCCGAGCAACGGTGATCTCGCGCGGCTCGGACAACAAAGGCTCTCGCCGGTTATTCGAACATCTAAGACAATCGAGGAATGAAAAACAATAAATGATGAAAAATTATTCGAGACCCATGATGAAAGACCTTCGAATAAACAAAGTATCTTTGGCCGCCGGATGAATTCCCGCCGAATGAACTGCTTAATCCGTGGCGCTTCGAATAAAGGTAACTCTGGTGACTTTTATACGATGATGGAAAAAGGTAAAGTCTCTTTATTTGATAAGTTATTTAAATAATTTTTTATTTATATAATGCCCATCTCTGCTTCAGAGTGAGCACGTATCCTCCCTCTTCTTCTCTTTTTCCCTTATTTTCTCGCCGGTTGTTGCTATTTCCTAGTGCAGCACGCCGAGCAGCTTGGCGAGACTGGACAGTCGACATTCCACTACACGAGTTTGTCATGCGGAGACCTTCGATTATGTATTTTTAAATTGGGTATATTTTGGGGGGACAATGAATACAGAAGTGATTCAAGACGTCCCAACCTATTCTGTCCGCAGTATTATAGTTACAGCTTTGCAGATTTATAATTACTAAAGTTTCATGTCGCGAGGATTCGAGTAGATTAGTGAGGAAGATTTTCACGCGACGAGTTCACTTGTCCTGCAGATTTCAGAAGAATTTTTGCGCGACGAGTTAACTCGTCCTACGTGATGACGCACGCGTACCTAATTCTGGCAACCTTGCCCACGTCAAAGAACAATTGAATCGGTGTTCAGTCTGCAATCATATCATCAATCCTGGAGGCATGCCTCGAGACGAGGTCTCGTGTCTCGTGCTCGCCGGGTGCATAGGGGCAGGAGGGAGAGAGAGGAGACACCCCATGCACCCTCTGTCAGCACCGCACACAGCTAAGTCCCTGCCATAAAATCCTTCAAGGCAGGACAGCGTGGGCCATCCACCCTCGACCTCACCCCTGTGTGTATATGTAGACACTGCTCCAGATAACTGCCTTGACGCAAAGATAAGATAAGATAGTGTGAAGTACAGCCATTACTTTTTTAATAGATTAGCATTTTATAATAAAATTTTTAATATTTCATTATAAAACTGTGACCAATATTTACTTCCTCGGTGACAAGTTATATGTTGTTGCAAAATTCGTTAAATCACATTCTTATGTGCAGAAAAGTGAAAGATAACCTTGTACTTATATCTGTTTTTAAATAGTCAAGTTTTATTTGTTTAAAAAATCATTAAATAATAATAGTGCAAACATTCCTGCGAGGTTGCAAAAGTAAATTTCAAACAAAATCAATACAGATTTTTCATATCTATAGATTCAAACTTTTAACCATTTAATTCTGACATCTTAATCACCATTAACCTTTCGGTATGTTGATATATAAATAAAACACTTTGTTTCTCTGTTTACTGAAAATATTCTATCGTATATTTATAATTGTAAACGAAGTAAATGTTTCATCTTGAAATTTCCCGCATTTAGGGTAGAACCAATCACCAGTGCGCCACCAGAGTACCACGTGACCGTGTTCCTCGCTTCCCGGAAGCTGCTTCACACCCCTGGCCTAAAGTCGCAACTATTCCTCCGTCCCTATATTCCTATGTCCATGGGTCAGATTATCCCAAAATCAAGGGAGTAATCGACCACCTTATCAAAACAAATTACACACGAATACATACGCGTTGTTGGGGTTACGCTGTAGTTTTATGCATATTATATCCCCCAATATCGGAATAGTGTAAATAAACTTACCAGTCCTTTAAATACCACTAGGACTGTATCTTGGTTTAAAAACTTTCAGACTCGTATGAAGTCTTAAGTGTATCTTATAGGTTAAATATGGATTTGTGACAATGGTCAGTGCGGGATCAACAACAAGCGCATTCATTTGTTTCGTGTCAATGACACACAGCGTCCTCTCTTGTGCCAGGCTTACAATATCAACACTGGCTGCATTCTCCTGGTGGTCGAACTATACCAAACTTACCTTATACATGCCCTAATGTGGGCGCTAACATGTAGAATTACGTGTGTTCAAGTTTCCTGATTTAAGGGTATGTTTTGAATTAAGCTCGTGAATCTTCAAGACGTTTGAGGACAGTAACTTTAGAAATATGAAATTTTTAAATGAAAGTACAGTGAACATTGAGTAGTGAGCAGGGTATCCAAACTTAGGGGGAATACTCAATTATTTAAACTCTCACTCATCAGATTTCTATGAATTACAATCAATGGTCCCATACAGTTCCCCTAATGTTGTAGTACAAAATCTCGAGCACCTGAAATACCTAAAACACTTCAATGCTTCAAGCATCAAAAGTTCCATAAACTCTCAATCATCTAATTCACATTGAAAATTGATTATCACGCAACAAACGGAAATTCCAGATAAGTTGCAACAGCGATATATTTTATTTTAATCATCGAACAATGTCGATGTTTCCTAGACAATGTCCTTGAAGCTGCTGGTATTCCTTCTGGGCAAGCTTCACTCAAGCAGATCGCGAGTAGTTTAGCATACGTAAATCTTACAGAAGTATGGAAACTTATCGTGGCACGGGACGTCGTTCAATCCATCCGCAGCTTGGAGGGTGCCGCAGTGTTCGTGGTCTCCGTGATTGTTAGGCTCACCCGGTAGCCACTTATCGTAGCCAGCCGTTTCCAACATTTCGCCCTTCAAAGTCACCCAATCGCCCTCATCGAACTTATCGTGAACACCTAGCCAAGCGATCCCGATGTTCTCTCTTTTCATCCAATTCAACAGTATCGCCGCCTCCCCATCCGAGTTTATGATGGCCAGTTGACCTAATCAACAATGAGGAATTCTCTAATAAACCCTGAATAGCGGTAACTGATTATTCGTAGACAACAGGTAGAACAAGAACGATTCTTTTGGAATTTATTTCAGAAAGTACATGCATATTTTTATGCAAATTTTTCCATATTCAGACGAGGGACGCTTTGACAGGTTATTACATTAGTCTTTGGTCTAACAGCATTTATTTATTCCAAAATTACAAATGATTTCCCGGAATATGTTTTTTGAAACATGTTCCACGGTAACCAACATTACTCGTAACTGGGTTTTGTGAAATCAAAAAAACGAAGAAGATTTAATTAGTGCAATAGTTTATCTAGCTCTCAATCGTTCCATTTTATAAAGTATTAATCTGGGACAAAGGGCGGATGTTTGAAGTGAAGTGATCGATTTTCGTAGAAAAAACACTCATTTTTCATTCATAAAATAAAAACTATGCATTAGAAAAACATATCCTTCGATTGCAGACTAGATTTGAATGTCTAAAAGAGACATACATAGTTTCAGAAAGATTGGTGAAGCGGTTTTTGAGAAATCCTGGTCATCGCAATCGGAAAACCCGTTTCGAGAAAAACGCTCTACCAATCTTTCTGCAATTTTGTATGTTTCCTCTAGACATTCGAATCTAGTCTGTAATCAAAGGATTTGTTTTTCCAGTGCATAGCTTTTATTTTATGCACGAAAAAAGAGTGTTTTTCTACTAATATCGATCATTTCACTTTAAACATCCGCCACTTTGTCGCAGATTAATATTTTATAAAAAGTAACGATTGAAGACTAGATAAAGTATTGCACTAATTAAATTTTCTTCGTTTTTTTTATTTCAGATAAAGCAGTTACGAACGATGTTGGTCACCGCGAAATGCGTTTCAGAACACGGTTTCCTGGAAATCAGTTGTAATTTTGCAATAAGTAAATATTTTTACACCAAAACGTAATATAATAACCTGTTAAAGTGTCCCCGATCTGAATACAAAATCCTTTGCATAAAAATATGCATGTACTTTCTGAAATAAATTCCCAAATAATCATTATTATTCTACCTCCTGACTATGAACAGCCTCTTAAGTCTTAAGAACAAATTGGGTGATGTCAACAGTAGTGATTAGTGGTCACTTGGATCGCAAAACTTAGATTTCGAAATGGCTGAACAGAGATAATGCTTTGAGGTTGTCAGTGATATCGAAATGATGAGTATTTATCGCCTGGATTGCGATACTTTAATTCCGTGAATCGAAAAAACTTCAGTGTCAGTGATGTATCAGTGATTTGCCTGAAGAATGAGTCAGAGGTCGAAGACAGCCGAGCCATTTTACGGTCGTAAATTATTGACCATAATCTTGATTGCGAAATTAACAAGTCATCATTTCAATAGATCTCACCGCACAAGCCTAATATGTGATTCGCGTCACAAGTAAGGTACATTTCTAAAATTCCAAAAAGTTGAGTGACTCTCCTCGTTATCGTAACAAAACTTAGATTTCAGCCACCAAAGAGTTAAAATAGAAATTCCTTATTCCACGAGCGAAAATAACACAAAATCCAATGATTTCCTCATAGATCATTGACTGCCCATCAAATTACAAAACCTCATCACATTCGAAATCTATTCCCAAGGACAACTCCTTCCTCCTTTTTCGGTTCTTTATACACCTAAAAGAATTCAGTACCCACATATACAAATAATTCATATCACCTCCTTCGCCCATGCAGGATTTCCGTGCGTTGTTCCACGTCATCTTGTGAACATGCAGCTTGTGGGCCCCCATGCCCGGAATCACCACATAGTCATTCCGCTGCACATTACTCACGCAGCACGTGTTCACCCGATTGTAAAACTCCTTATGGCCATCCAGCAGTATAGTTATAGCAGTCGGCAGCACGGAATCTGGAAGAACGAATCCCTGTTCGTGAATTTCACCCATCTCCACCTCGCCCCTCTATTTCAAGCGTCCGTGATCCTTGCGCTGATAGTGTGCGTTAATGGAATACTTACTGGTGTAGACTTATCGCGTTCATCAGTCGCGTGTGACGCGATTCGAGGAAAAAAAGAGTAGTGTAGATGTAATTTCGGTTTGTTTAGGAAAGAGGTGTCACTGAATACGAGTAATCGCTAGTCAACGGAGAGGATAATTACTCGATATGATATGGTAACTGAATCTTCTGACTGAACACGGTAAGACGTGATTAATTTTATGAGAGGTCAGATTTGTTTCTTTGTTTTTTGGCAGAGTGGCCTGTGAAAGATCACTGAATATTTAGTAGCTTGATAATTTTATATTGGGATAGATACTTTTAAGCGAAATTTTTTGTGAGGAACCTAGAATCTTTTTTAAATGGATTTTTAAAATTGAGAATGCTGAAATGTTTTAAAGAAAAATTGAAATCGATTAAACTATGAATGTCATTGGATGCTGGCGGTACAGTAGAACTTCGATTATCTTGTAACTAACGCGATAAATATAATAATTACGCGTACCTGCAGTGGGGCCACCCTCGGCCAGATTTTGTGCTACATTCCAAAGCACTCCGCTTGAAAAAGCCACAAGAATCAGCAGCAGTTTGTGCATGGTGTTTTCACGTGGGGAATCCAGTATCTAAGACAACCTACAGACAGAAGTAACGTCAGAGAAATTAATACGTAGGGAGACTGGTATTAATTGGTACTTCCAGTGCACCGTGTATTCACTTCAGTACGGGGAACGCTTATGAGCGTTCAATGTGCATTGTTATGGAATACGAACAGGGGATATCCGCAAATTAAACCTAATCGAAATAGGATGTTTTTTTTTTAACAAATATGCAACCATGTCCAGAGATATCAACCTTCCGTCCCACTTCGCGTCGATTTCGCGGATTGAATTGTTGTCGAGAGATAATTATGACACGTGGAGCGTGTAAGTTGAAGCTCGAGTTGGACTTGAGTCATTCTATCAATCATATCGCTATGAAAATTGTGCGTACTACGTAAATTTCAGAGTGATGCAGTAAATATTTGTCCCAGTACTGCGAATTCATAAGAGGCCATTTGAGATCGTGGTCACAATTGATTCTCTGGTGTATTACACTAATCCGCCAGCGTTTATACGGAGTTAAGTAAACATTTTTCACTCACGATCAGTCTAACCAAGTGCTATGTACTCTGCAAGTCCTGAGCCCTTTTCCTTAAACACCCAGTGCATACCAGTGCACTAAGCGTAATTTTGGAAACGCAGTTAACAATCCCTCGAGTTTCAGCAGACAGGCTTTTGGTCCACCACTGTTGGCTATTTGGTTGTCAAGGTTGCAACCTTGGTGCACGACAACTTGAAGGCGAGCACACTGGCGTCTGTGGTTCGCGAGATTCAACTGACCGGGGCACCATTGGTTCGAAGTTTTTTATAGTGCACACGTTTTTCCCCGCCCATCCTTCTTCACCTTTTTTCCTTATTTTCTCGCCGTTTTTGTCTGTGTTCTCGTGCTGCGCGTCCAGCAGCTTAGCGAGAGTTTACAGTTGACCTTCCACTACTCGAATGCGTAATACGGAGACGTTCGGTTGTGTATTTTTAAATTGTGTACTTTTTGGGGGGACAGTGGATTTAGAAGCAATTCAAGACATCTGAATCCATTCTGTCCGCAGTATTATATATATACAGCTTTGCAGGATTCTAATTATTAAAGTTTCATGTCGCGAGGATTCGAGTAGATTAGTGAGGAAGATTTTCATGTGACGAGTTCACTGGTCCTGCAAAGTTCAGAAGTATTTTTGCGTGTCGAGTTAACTCGTCCTACGTGATGACGCACGTGTTCCTAATTTTGGCAACCTTGCCCACTTCAAAGAATAACTGTATCGGTCTGCAGTCTGCAATCATACCATCAATTCTCGTGGCCTGCCTCGAGATGAGGTCTCAGACTCCCCATGCACCCTGTAACAGCATCGCACACAGACTAAGTCCCTGCCACAAAATCCTTGAAGGCAGGACAGCGTGGGCCATCCGCCCTCAACGTCATCCCTGTGTGTATATGTAGACTCGGCTCCAGATAACTGCCTTGACGCAAAGATAAAATCGCTTACGTGACGTCCCATGTGGGCAAAGTAGTGATGTAAGTTTCAGCAATGTGTGCAAATTTACGAGAATGCAATTTAATTATTGTAATTGCAATTTTTCATACAACATGTTTCCACCATTATTGATAATTATTAAAAAATTATTCGCAGAAGAAGGTATCAGCTCACTTGTATATATGGTCTAACAAAGGTCGGATGCAGTATCCACCGTTTTGAATTATCTTTTGCCCACAAGTGACGTCACCATACCTCCGTTATCTTTGCTTCACTTTGACTCGTGGCTTCATATAGATCGGATCGGGTCTATAAGTCCGGGATAGTTCGACCAGCTTTTGGAAATGAAATTGTAGCATTGTTGTTTTCACATTTTTGTCGTTTTAGGCAAATTAAAGCAAAGCCAAAGTATTTTAGCGTATACATAAATTATTATGTAAAGTTTAATAGTTTAACATTTTATAATAAACTGTTTAATATTTCATTATAAATCTGAGACCAATACTTACTTCCACGGTGGCAAGAGTTATATATTACTGCAAAATTCGTTAATTCACATTCTTCAGTGCAAAAAAGTGGAAGGTAATATAGCTGGGCATGTTTTATTTGTCTCATTAAATAATATTACTGCAAACATTATTGCGAGGGTGCAAAAGTAAATATCAAACAAAATCAGTACAGATTTTTCACATCTATAGATTCATACTTTTAACCATTTAATTCTGTCATCTCGATCATCATTAACATATCAGCACGTTGATATATAAATTCTACGCTTTGTTTCTCTGTATCACTAAAAAATTCTATCGTACATTTATAATTATTATAAACAAATTAAAGGTCTCATCTTGAAATTTCGCGCATTTAGGCTAGAACGAATCACCAGTGCGCCACCAGAGTACCACGTGACCGTGTTCCTCGCTCCCCGGAAGCTGATTCACACCCCTCGCCTAAAGTCGCAACTATTCCTCCGTCCCTATATTCCTATGTCCGTGGGTCAGACTATCCCATAATCGAGGGAGTGATCGACCACCTTATCAAAACAAATTACAAACGAATATATATGTATTGTTGGGGTACGCTGTAGTTTTATGCATATTATATCCCCAGTGTCGGAATAGTGTAAATAAACTTACCAGTCCTTTAAATACCACCAGCACTGTATCTTGGTCTAAAAACTTTCAGACTTGCATGAAGTCTTAAGTGTATCTTATCGGTAAGTTAAATATGGATTTGTGATAATGGTCAATACGAGAGCAACAACAATCTCATTCATTTGTTTCCTGACAATGATACACAGTGCCCTCTCTTGCGCCAGTCTTAAAATATCAACACTGACCGGATTCTCCCGGTGGTCGAACTATACAGTAGTTACCCGATATGTGGTCTAAGCTCGGCGCTAACATGTAGAATTAGGTGTATTCAAGTTGAAAGAGCAAGTGAGAACGACGAGTTTCCCGACTTAGGGCGTGTATTCAATTAAGCTCGTGATTATTCAAGGGATTTGAGGACAGTAACTTTAGAAATTTGATATTTTTAAATGGAAGTACATTGAACATTGAGTAGTGAGTAGAGTATCCAAGCTTAGGGGGAATACTCAATTAGTATTCAAATCTATCGTTTCGCAATTACTTTTCCGTACAGGATTTAAAGTCAATATATGGATATTAAAACACACAGAATTTGTTGAAACTGATTTGTTGTATTTAATACTGCTTATAATACGTAAGAATATAAAATTTTTAATCTCTGTAATGTTCCGCTGCGGGGTCATCGATTTCTACGACGATTTAAAAATGTCCCCGCCACGGGGACACTGACCGCAAAGGGTTAATATGTTTTAGCGGACCGAAAAATAAGATAAACGTGTTTTTTTATAGCGGCCCGTTTTAATATTTAGGGGGTGACACCACCCCTGAAAGTTTTAAGATTTTCAGGTGTTCGTTCCCGATTGCTTTGGTTTTTGGATATGTTTTAGAGGACCGAAAAATAAGAAATGCCTGTCTTTTTATTTTGGCCTGTTTGCATTTTTCTAGGGTTAAGCTACCCTTCAAAGTTATAAGATTTTCAGGTGTTCGTCCCCGATTGCTTTGGTTTTTGGATATGTTTTAGAGGACCGAAAAATAAGAAATGTCTGTCTTTCTATTTTTTGCCTATTTGCATGTTTCTGGGGTTAACCAACCCTTCATAGTTCATAAGGGGTACAAAGTTGTGATGAATAAAACTTGATATATATGTCTTTTTGCGTCATAATGTATGGATGTTGTTCTTGTCGCCAGTCACCGTTATTAGGGGGTAAACTACCCTCATTGTCAACAGCGATGTGAGGCCATAAAACCACTAATGTGTCATTCAAATATATTATGTCTAAGGTTTTTTTTTAAAGAATTTTATGAATTTTTTACGTTTCAAGTCTCTCGAATGCCCAGTTAACTGATTTCGGGTAGTTTACCCCTTAACACGTTGACTGCCATGGGGGTCACCGGTGACCGACACTCGACTTGGCTACAGCGCCGTGGGGGCCACCGGTGACCGGCGACGCAGCAAATAATAAAAGTACATAATTAGAGTAAATATGGATACTGATAAATTTTTCAATAATACCATTGTTACTATAATGGTTTGAAGAAATTAATGCAATATAGAACATACAAAAATAATTTTATTACTACATGAAAAATATACATATTATCGGTGCATATTGCGATGGGTCAGATTGAAACACTCAAGGCAAAGAAAAGGTGAATCAACGCAATGTACTTGATGAATAATCTTCATTTGAAGCCATATTTTTAAGGGCTAATTAAAAAATTGAATGAAATATATAAAATGCAAAAACGTATGCAGAGTGAAAAAATATAACAAACGCACTTACTTGTTTATAGGACGCACTGAATAAGACTAAATAATGAGAGTAGCCGCTTAGCAACCGAAGCACGACTGTTTGAATAAAGGACAATCGTAAAAATTGCCTACAGCGCCGTGGGGGTCACCGGTGACCCCCAGCACGAAAAATGCTTCAAGCATGATTTTATAACTCACTTTATTTGCTGCAAATAATATTTCAACATAATATGCATCGCATAATGAAAAATTCACGTTGGCGCCTTGGGCAAACCATGGAAAATGCGCCTGGCAGTCAACGTGTTAATAACGGTGGCTGACTTAAGAACATTATCCATACAGCAAGTTATGACGCAAATTAAATTTATATCAGTTTTATTCAACACAAGTATGTACCTACCCCTTATGAATTTTGAAGGTTGGTTTCACCCCTTATACATGCGAACGGACCAAAATAAAAAAAAAACACGTACCTATTTCTTATTTTTGGGTCCTCTAAAACATATCCAAAAATCAAAGCAATCGGAGACGGACACCTGGGAACCTTTCCTTTTTAGAAATAAATTCCCAAAGTTGCGGTATTTCTTGCCTAACGTGGTCTAATCTCTTATATAACTCTTCTTCTGGCGTCGGCGTGTTTTCACGACGAGCTTGCTCCCTATTCCCCACCTTTTCATATTTTCGAGGCGAATTAAAAAAGACTTTCTCTGCAATAGCGATCCTTAGAGAAGGCCTGATCAACTCGTCGAGGCATTTTTCAAAACCTCGCGTCATTCGCCGCGTTAACCGATCTTAATCTTTCAATCCCTCCCCCGAAATTCAACCAGAGTTTGACCCAGCCACGGAGTGATCCACGGTAATTTTTCGCCCGGAGATATTGCCACCGTCGCAGAACTCGACAGGCAGCTTCTTCGGCTATCAGTTCTCTCAGTTTCGGAGTTGATTCACGAGCGGGAGTGGCGTCAGAAATCGGTGGACTGGGTCGATCCAAGATATCGCTGACGCATCCCCGATTCCTGGGATGATTGATTTGTCGCCGCCCTAGTGGATGGTTGAACTTTTAACGAGTTTCCCCGAGAATCTCGTCCGAGGGTAGTGCCGGGGTATTATTCATGCCCGGAAATAGAATCTTCAACTTTTTCCACTATCTCTGCGCGTCACATCCAGCCTCGCCTTAATATCCGCGAGACTTACTCCGCTTTTCTGGCGAGACGCTCGAACCGGTGTCTCTTATGTATATTCCATTCTAATTTGCTAGAGTTTCGCTCGAACATTCCCAGACAGGAAAAAAACGTTCTGTTTCACTGTTCTCCACCTTCCCCCTCTCTTTGTCGCGATCATTCTGAAGTGATACTTGGAATTTTCAAGTTGAAGGAGCTCGTTGGACGTTGCTTGTGGTGGAAGCTCAATTGGTTGTGCTTTCATTTGGTTCGAGGGAGAAAGATTTCTTTGGATGTGTTGGGAATTTTTCAGGGGCTTTTCTCGGGCTTTCTGCAGCGATTGAAGGATTTTATGTGATTTTAGTGGAATAGGGAGTTACAGTGGTGGTTCAAAGAGAGGTTAAAATTCATATTTTTATATGTCTGCCTTATCCACTTTGTACTGTGTTTGGGTAACTTTAGTTCTAGTTATTAGTTTTGGTTTTGGTTATATAACTGTTAGGCTTGTCAACAGTATTGCATCATCGCCTTTACTCTAGTTAGCTACTTTCATATTATTTATTTAATATGAGTAATAAAGAAGTAATAATAATAATAATAATAATAATACTGAGGTTTACTGGTTTACTGGTTTACAATTCTAGTAATTATACACCTATTTTTCCTGCACTTAAAAGGATCGAATAATCCCCTCGGTACAAATAGAAATAAATATAAAATTCCATTCCATTTATACTTCACAGTAAAAGATATTTTAGGATTTATCTTAATTATTATAATTCATGTCCTAATTATTATACAATACCCAGATATTCTAGGTGACCCATACAACTTTATTTATGCTAATTCAATATCTACACCTGTTCACATTAAACCTGAATGATACTTTCTATTCGCCTATTCAATCTTACGTGCTATTCCAATTAAATTAGGAGGAGTAATTGGATTAATAATATCTATCTTAATTTTAATAGTATTACCATTCACTAAAACTTATTATATAATGTCAAGATAATTTTATACAACTAATCAATTTATATTTTGAAGATTTGTCCCTTTATTTATTTTATTAACCTGATCTGGAGGTAAACATATTGAATATCCTTATAAAGAATTAAGTCAACTCTTTACAACACTTTATTTCTCTTATTTTCTTATTAATCCAAACATAAATAAATATTGAGATTCATTAGTTTACAAAATTTAGTTAATGAGTCTGAATACACATATATTTTGAAAATATAGAATAGTATTAACACATTCTATTAACTTAATATCATCTGGAAAAATAATTTTAACCCAAAAATAAAAACTAAATAAATTAAAGCATAAGAAAGAAATTTTTTTCAACACATATACATTAATTAATTATATCGAATTCGAGGTATTACTCCTCGACATTGGGTGTCCCCAATCTTTTGGATACAAATTCTAGAACACGACTATTCTTTTTAGTGGAACTATTAGATCATTAGTAAAAATTCATTCGTTTACTGTTAAGTGATTATGTGTACATAAATGTCTTTTCTTTTCACTACACCAACCTGTCCGTTTACCAGAGAAATATCAAAAGTTCGCAGACACCCAAGAAAAATTGGTTGATTAAAAAGACTCCTAGGTAATATATTTTTATTTTCAATAAAGACTTCGGTTTAATGAAGTTCCTCCGGCCACCACTGTCCATTTTACTGTCATTCCCGAAAGGGACCACTACATTTCAAAATTTCTTCCCAAACAAAGCGTTATTGAGCGTAGTAACACGAGAGTTGAAGCGGTCGGTCTTTTGTGTTGGACAGAAGCCACCTTGCCTGAAACACCGACCAAATTGAGTCCGAGAGCCACTATACTGTGCGTTCAAAAACGGACCACTAAATTTCGAAATGTCTTCCCCAGCAAAGCGTTATTGAGCGTAGTAACAAGGGAGCTGAGGTGAACGGTCTTTTGAGTGGAACAGGAGTAAAACTATGATCAAATCGAGTCTCCAAATTACACTCTGTCCGCGAGCTCCACGGAGAACTACTAGATTCCCAAGTTTCCCCAAACGGAGCGTAATTGAACTTAATTTCGTGTCACTCTTTCTCTTGGGACGAGGTGGACGATCTTTGTTAGCATTCCTCGCGGAGAACTTCCTGCTCCAAGCCCTCGCGAAATTTATCGACCAATGGATGGTCTAACGAGACGATCAACACGTAATCTCCGTGAATTTCGATAGGGGACAAGGTGGCGGGGTGAGAGTGATCAAGGAACGAGGAATAATTAGAGAGGGAGGCGGGTAAAGAGGAATAAGCAGAAGCAGACTACTTTGCGCTTTCGTGTCCGCCCCGAGGGCTGTCGCGTGCGATGCACCCCGCTGATATTGTCTCCGCGGACAAATCCCTCGGGGCTGATATCGATCGGTCCCTTTGAGCCTTTGGAATTTTTTTCGCCACGGGGGCGAATGCATATGCATGCAGCCGAGAGCTTCCGTCGCGGCAAGTCGGCGCTGATAAAGATTAATTGCGTCGGTGAATGGATTCTGCCACGTTTCCTTCCTTTCTTCTCTCGCTAACACTCCACTTCGACGAGCTTCTGGCCAATTCAGGCATTAGTGCTCGCTTACAAGGGAACACCGCGAACCAGGACTTACGGATTGGAACGCAACTTTGTGGGTTTCTAGAGTGACTCAAAACAAGAACAACGGTGTATTTCATTTGGGCCCTATCGCCCTTTAAGGGGGTGAAAACTAACCTCAAAGTCAAATTGGCACTTCCACTTTTTCGCGTATAACTCTCAAAGTACAACAGACAGAAAAAATGTTTCAAACGAAAGTTTAATGGTGCAATAAGCGTTACAAACTTGAGTTAATAAAATTTTGAAAAGAGTTTAAAAAATACCTGAACGAAATTTTTTTTTTCAAAATTTTATTAACGCAAGTTGCAGTGCTTACTGCACCATTCAATTTTTGTTCGAAACATTTTTTTCTGTCTGTTGTACTTTGAGAGTTATACGCGAAAAAGTGGAAGTGCCAATTTGACTTTGAGATTAGTTTTCACCCCCTTAAAGGGTGATAGGGCCCAAATGAAACACACCATTGTTCTTGTTTTGAGTCACTCTAATAACCCACAAAGTTGCGTTCTAATCGGTGAGTCCGGGTCCGCGGTGTTCTCTTGTTAGTGGTTGTTGGGTACTTTAAAATTCATTATGAACATCGAACTACATGTGTCATTTATTATTGATATTCGTTCCTGAAAAAGGTAGGAATTTTAGATTGTAAGATTAGAAACTAATGTGAAAAGTCATTGTCGGCGTGTGCATGACTGAGATTCGGAGTCAAAAGAGACACTGCATTCATTCTTTTCTATTTTCAAGTCCAGTGGGCACAGAAGGGAGCTCTGTATTTTGTATATACAACAGGATATAGTAGAGGCAGAAGATATCGGCTTGCTGGAGTACAAGAGACAGAAAAAAAATTTCAAACAAAAGTTTAATGGTACAATAAGTGCTGTAAGCTTGCGTTAACAGAATTTTGAAAGGATCATCATTAGTAAAAATTAATATAGTTAAACAATTTATTTAGCATCGTAAAGGACATTTCCTTTTACAGCAGAAGTCTATGAAAAACGGAGGGTTTCACTTGGCAGAAAGTAATTGTGTACACAATTTAGGAAACTGTATGTAATATATTCTTCAACATTTTGTTAAATTGTTTCCTCAATTATGGAAGGCAGCTTTGAAAAGTTCCGCGCGTTCATTACACGGATTCAATTGCCGAAATGAGCCCACGAGTCGCTCTCGCGAGTTGGTCCCATTTTCTTTCGAGGACGAGGCGGCGTAAATTCTGAAAAAGTCGCGGATTCATGCGGCGGCTGGCGTACGTTTGAAACGCTCGCGCGGCATTCTCTTCAAGATGATCGTTGCCGCGCGCAAGAAGCTTGAATAGCCTTTCACGTGTTCCGAGGAGCAACCACTTCTCGTTCTCGGATGTGAAACGTCCCCTCGTAAGACGTTTACGGGTCAGAAGTTTTCCTGACAGCCTCTCGCATGCGATATTTATTGTCCTGTCTAATTCGTCCCAGTTCCACTCTGCAAAAATTCAATTATTTCACGCGGGGTGCCTTAGAAATAAGTGGGTCGCACTTTGGGAGCTCGTGTCACTCACAAGGATTTCGCCGACCCGGAAATTCAGAACATTATGCAACTTTGAGTTCAGTCGTAACCCTATTTTTTTGTTGGGCGGTTTTTGGGGATGAAATCAACCCTTGAAAAAAAATTTAGAAATTTCTTTTCCGTCGAATATGTCGAGAATGGTGAGAGATATCGAAAAGAAATTTAAACAAAAGTTGCATCTTTTTTTTATATCTACAAAACTGTGTAAAAATAATTATCGAAGAATTTAAATTTTACCAGCCGCCATCAACACTTAAAATTAAGATGCAGAAATAGCTCTGAATAAGCTCTTTCATACATATATATATACAGTTCATGTGTTATATTTTTGCTGTAAACAAATAAAACCTCTATCATCGAATTTGGAGTCCGTTTTTAGTAGTTTCCATTAATCAAATGGTTTTATAAAGTAATACTTAAACTGTTATTTATATAGATTTTAAATTGTTATTTATATAATTTTAGGAAATAAGTTCCTTATATACACAAGCAGTAGTTATATTAGTTAATATTGTCTATCTTTTACTGTTTTTTTTTTTGCAAATGAATATAGATACATATATTTCTGTGAAATGGCTGACCTCTAATACTTGCTGGTCCGACCAATGATGCACTTGTTCCACTTGCCAATTCAAGTTTCCAAACCCTCAAAGTTCTGACACACTTTATTCCTCCTTTTCTTCTATCTTTCACTGTTCTTTGCAAATTAATGTAGTCAAACTTGTGTGAAGCAGCCCCCTATTGACCACCGCCATTAGTACACCATAGCTGACCACTACTACTGGCTTCTCTGACCACTACTACTGGCTTGTCTGACCAATGGCGCGCTTATTCCACTTATCAGTTCAAGATTCCAAACTCCCGACGTTCTGACACACTTCTCTCGTTCTTTTAACCATTCAATCGCAATATCCCCGTCACCCCCTTCCTTGCGCAGCTTTCCTCGCCCAAAGGAAGCCCCGCGCAAACAGCAACCCTCCAACAGTGCGATTATTGCAGGTCCTTCCCTCGCGCGGCACTCCAACGAGCCACTAAGATTAATTAATTTTTCTCCCTCGTTAGCGAGTATCTTGACCCCTTATCCCCCAAAGGAAATTAGTCTTTCTCGGTGTTTCAGACGTACCAACAACAATCCCTTAGATTCCCCTTCCGAGGGAAGAGATCCGCCTCGAGGAATCTCTTTCGCTCGTCGTTGCGTCATTTAATTCCACGCGGGTCCAAGCGGACTTCCAAGGGTCACGGCGGCGATCTTAAAAAATTTTTTCCAACACTGGGGGAAGGGGGTGGTCGTCGAGCTTCCGAAATACAATACCAGCGGGGCCTGGGTCTGCCTGGACCCGAGCGTAATACCGCCGAGTGTAAGATAGAGGAATTTTCAGAAGTCGGAAAAGTGGGTTGAGGAAGCCGTATAAATTAAAGACATGGGTAGTGAAATCCTCAGAAATTGGAAAAATCCTTAACCTTTAGAGGGCCGGCCACTATAGTGGCCACTGAAAATTTTAAAAATTGAACTTGTTTCTAAGGATTTTTGATATCGCTAATCATGATTCTATGGTCAGAGTATCGAAATTTTGCGCAGAAACAGTGTTGCCAACCTAAACAAGCGGAAATGAATAACAGCAGTTACATTCATATATTATTCTTTCCTTTGGCGTTACCCAGGGCTAACGACGTGGACGTAGAAAGTTTTGTAGCTCTTTTTTGTTTTTGGGGTTTTTTGTGTTATTTTTGGATTTGTTTTTTTATTTTTCTGATTTTACTATTTATTATACTAGCTGCAGTCATGCAACTTATACATTATACAAAATGAATAATGAATGTGTATCTCTTTGTTGCGATTTTTATCTGTTTGTTCATACTTCTTGTCCTTCCAAATGAAAAAAAATTTATATGTCGGAAATTCGAATTTTCGGTGTTGATTGTTTCGTATGGAAATCCTCAAAACAGGGTGTTACGCACAATGCAGTGTCACATGTAGGGCATATATAAAGAGTTCGACGTCTAGTTTGTCGTAATGAACAGAAATTGCATCGTCGGTTTTTATCCAGTAATTTTGGAAAATGACGACCTATTAGTCGAGAGGGTTTTGGCAGATGAGAAATGGAGTCATCCGGATCAAGATTCCGTAAAGCCCTAAGCACTTGTAAACGAAATGGAGGAAAGGATACACTTTCATTATTAATTTTGTATAATGCATGGGCATTAGTGAATTGCACGACTACAGCTCGGATAATAAATAGTAAAATCAGAAAACTAGAAAAACAAATCCAAAAATAATACAGAAAACCCCAAAAACAAAAAAAGAGCTACAAAACTTTCTTCGTCCACGTCGTTAGCCCTGGGTAACGCCAAAGGAAAGAATAATATATGAATGTAACTGCTGTTATTCATTTAGGCTTGTTTAGGTTGGCAACACTGTTTCTGCGCAAAATTTCGATACTCTGACCATAGAATCGTGATTAGTGATATCAAAAACCCTTATAAACATTAAAGTTCCAATTTTAAAAATTCCAGTATAAGCCATACCGTTCGCGGCCGGGCTGGCCACTATAGTGGCCACCTAAGAATTTGGATACTTTGCCGGTCATTTTGGTAGTATATATGCATAAATTTTAAGTAAATAAAATTTACAATTTCAATGAAAAAGTTCCGGCCCTCTAAGGGTTAAAAAAAAAACGGAAAAATAGAATATCTCTGAAAAAAGAAAACTGTTTAAAATGTCGTAGGGTGATCACTACGGGTCAGAACGGACGCAGATACCGATTTCTATGTAGTCACCTTTTACCGCCTGAACAATCTCAAGGTCAAACAGGAGGCTTCCCTTTTCAAGGTCACAGTGTATAGTTTTTGACTTTTGTGTCAACTACTTAGTCCTCCATAAGACTAAGATCATCACCTTCTCCCCACAGAATGCTATCATGTACCTATGTTTCTCAAAGTTACTATTTACTGCTCACCTTTTGCAATGTATTATAGTTATAGAGGTGTAGGAGAGGGGGTATAAATTTCTGGTCATCGATTTGATTAAAATTTTGCACACACGTAGTGCGCACCCTGTACAAGAATATACCAAAACTACAGAACGCAGGGTTGAAAATTTTTTGAGAAAATCGAGTCCAAATTTTCCCCACGTGACCGCAAAAATCTCGCGTCCCCATTTTCGTTAGACGCGCTCATTTCCATTTTTTTCCATGCAACGATCGTGTGGAACTCTTTTTACGAAACGTCGGTAGGTGTAACAGGATTTTTCGGCGATATTTCACGCGCACCGGCAGCAGGTGGGGGGGGGGGGGGGAGAGCGCGGTGGATAATTTGTCAAATACACCGCGGCCAGCGAAGCCCCGCGTCGAATAAATTGGACGTTGTCGCTGGGGACAAATGGTATTTCAATATTTTTTTTTCCGCCGGAGCGAGTAACGGTTATTGGTCTATCTCGATGGAACCAGCGGCCCGAGAAGCTTGCCCGTGTTTAGGGGTTTTAGTTTAATAAACTCCTCCCGGGCATCGGTGTATTTTTATTGGCGATCGTTATCATCAAATTCTTCCAGTTATTAATCGAACGTAGGTTACTGTTACCCTCTATAGAAGACTCCCCACTCTTCCTCTGTTTTTTGCGTCACGTTGGTTCGCTTCTAAGGAGTTTCATTGGGGAGTTGGGAAACGTAACTGGTTGTAGGTGGGTATCACGCGAAAGGGGGCTTTTAAGTTGAAGAAAACATCTTCATAATCTGTCGCGAACTCGTTGAAACTTTAAAGTAGTTATTTGTTTGATTTTGAGCATAATGGCGTGATGAATAATTTCTTGTCTAGATTATTATTGGAGTACTGTGGCGCGATGCGTTCGGCGAGGAATAGAGCGCGCTGTGGGCGGGGCGTAAGAGCGAGCGGCGTGGTGGGGGTAGCCTTGAGCGACCCAATTATCTTTGTCGCGGCTATATACGGCGTAAGGAGCTGCGAAAGCTTGCCTTTTCCTTCCCATCGGTGCATTTGCAAGTAGGTAACAGTGGTAACAGTAAACGGACTTGGACAGTTTAATTTGAACCGAGAACTAGTTACAAAAACTGTCTCGGCGAAGAGAGGATTCTCGTGTAGTTGGCGGGAAGAAACTCCGCTGTTGTGGGCAGAGGGAACTTCACCCATCTGTTCCCCGATTTTATCGTAAAGTACATTCTCTGCAGAAGAAGAGCCGTGGATTTATTAGGTGCCTGCGGTCTGGTTTTCGGGATAAGAGGTATCTTGTACGACCTTTTTTCTGAGTTTTAAAATTGAATATGCGTAACGTTCAGGAATCTTAAATTGAACATTAAACGAATTTAAGGTTATTCTGCACCGCCTGTGAAATCACCGCAAACTGTTTTGGATATTCACTTGAATTTATGTCGAAATCACTCTCGGTTGACTTCGAGATTACTATATTGAACCATGTTTGTAGTGATTCTAAGCTGAATTTGAGGCCACTTGAAATATTTCTGAAGTGATTCTGTGCTGATTTTGAGTTCGCTGTGAACTCTTCTTGTAACGACCCTCATCTTATGCTGACCTTGAAATAACTCCGAATTCACCTTGTGGTCACATCTCTTAAATAACTCCGAATTCACCTTGAGATCACATTGAAGTGACCCTGAAGTGACACCACATTGACCCTGAAATGACCCTACACTGGCCTTAAACTGACATTAATGTAACTCAAAACCCACTCTAAGGTGTCACCTCGAAATAATCGCTAACTGACCTTGAGAACTTACCTTGAAACAACTCCCCACCCACCCTAAGGTCACCTTGAACTGACCCTGCACAGACCTTGAAAAACCCTGAATCCATGCCAAAGGCACATTGAAATGTCCCTGAAGTGACTCTACAGTAACATTGAACCGACTTCAAGGTAGCCCCAGAGTGGATACTCTTTAGGGATTTAAAGCTCCTCTTGCCTGGGCGACCTTCTATTTCCTTCTATTTTCCTCAATCCCCACCACCACTAATCACGCCTGTTTCTGTTCTTAGTGTGCAGTGAGAATCCGGGGCTGAGCGGCCGTTATCACGCCGGTCTGTGGAGCGGTAAACGCTGGTCCTGCTGCCGTTTATCGACACGCTCAGCTGAGGGCTGCGATACTTGCAGCTCCTGGTCCTCTAAGCCGTTAAACGCAACCAACCCGTCCTCCACGTCGTCGTCAAGCTTCAGCTCGGCATCTGGAAACACCATCGCCACCTCCACCACTGCCTCTATAACCGATCGACCGCAGACCACCAACTCGGAGGCCAACAACAACCCCATCGTCCACTCTCAAGCACGCTCAACAATCGGTTCGTATAAAATTTTCTTCTCTTCAGCATTTCCCCGTCGAACCAATGCGGAGTAAATAATCTGCGATTGTAGTTGTGCGACAAAGCTCTTCGAGCTATTATTCAGTTTATGTTTTATTAGCTTTTATGGACTTAACGCGAGGGGGTAGTTAGGTTAGGCACTTGCAAGGGATTATTAACACTTTAAGGGGCGTATACTGGGGAAATTTTGCGATTTTATGGCCAAAATAATAAAAATAAAATTTTTGAATTTGGCAAAATAAATACAAATGTTAATATATATAATATTCGGCACTTTTACGTTCTGATAAATTTTCGATTGCTCCTGCCGATAAAACTCCATACCGGGTATTAAAAAATGTATGTCCGTTGCATAAATTCACCATTTTATATTAAAACAAGTAATATTTAAATGAATTTTTATTATTCTTTCATGAAGTATTAATTGTTGTTTGCAAACTGGAAATCTACACTTGGCAACACTGTAGGCCGTTACCTGTCTAATGACTGATTTTATTTTTACACAAACACAAAGAACATATTTCGTACTGTGGCTCTAATAATTTGATCACCCACTAGATCCCAAAATCAACCTTTCTAAAGTCAGCCTCTTTTTTAAACACCCTGTATAAAGTCACCACCAAGCTTGGTTTGTTTTCAAAGTAAACATCCGCGGGTTCTCAGGCCGTATTTCCAACCACTTTCTACAAAATATTCCAAGGCAAGAATAGTTTCAAAGAAGGTGTACTTTAATTTCCCCGACTTCCTTACAATTTGACGAAGCTAAAGACAATGGCAATTATCCGGAGAATCAGTCGTTCGAAAGGAGCCCTCGGTGTCGCAGAGAGGACGCGGAAAGTGGAGCAGTTCGACGTGCCGAAAAATAACGCCCGGCCACGACAGTTTTTCCAACGGTGCGCCCCGAAATCGCGGGGGGATGCTTTCGGAGTCGAGCATCCGTGATCTAAGGGAAAAGTTTCCGTGGGCGATATCACGTCGATATTGCCCTGTTTTCCTCGGAGCCGGCTTTTCTTCCTCCCTCGCGTAACCTTCCCTCCGGGGACGTTAATATTTCGGTGAAACAGAAGCGATCGAGCGAAAGAGAATCCTTGAGCGACATTCCTGCGCTGCGTTTGTTCGCGGCAACGGCAGAGCCCGACCGAGTTGTTTACGATTTTGCGAAAAATTCGCCTACCGAAGCTTGCACTCGGAAAGGCAGAAAGGAAACAGGAACAGTGAAAAAAAAATAGGTCACGAAATGTCAATCCTGGCGCTTGGTATAGTCTGAAGAAAAATAAGTGGCTGCCCAGTGCCACTCTCCCCTCCACAAATCCCTTTAAAATTAAAATCGACTCCTTCGTTCTCTGAGTAACTGCAAGAACTTAATTTGAATTAAATTTGATATCAAATTTTTTTTACAAAAAAATACAGCTTAATTTATACACAACAAGGTGTATATCTTGATTTTCAAATATCACGTTTCTCTATACGAAAAAAAATTATAAAAATGACCCTATTTTCCGCACCTGTCAAGGATATGTAACCCTTAAAGCAGGGCTGCGCAGGGAGCCTTTTTCAGCGCCTAGCGGCGAGCAACCAGCCGTGCGTCGAGCTGTTCCGTTGCTAATGGTAGAATCAGTGAGGAGAACTGCAGGAGTGTAGGTGCTGGCTCGGAGGCGCGTAGCGTAAGTATAAGTAAGTCACTGATTCTATCCTTAGCAACGGGATTGCTCGACGTACAGCTGGTTGCTCGCCGCTAGGCGCTGAAAAAGGCTCCCTGTACAGCCCTGCCTTAAAGTGTGTAATTTCCTACTTTCCTGTACCTATATCTTGAAAACTATAGTAGATATAATGAAATTATTAGAATGAAAACTTAAGAGCTTTTATGCTTTCTAAACCTATGTGCTCGAATTGTTTAAAATTTGTAGTTTAAATAAAAAATTGTTCCCCACCACAAATTTTAAATAATTCGATTACATAGTTTTATACAGCATAAAAAAACATTCAGTTTTCTTTGTAATAATTTTTTTGGTCCTTGTCAGCTGCTATATAGTATTGTTTCCTCAACTAATAGTAATCTTATACTCTATTAGATCACTGTTTAATCCAACTGTCTGATACACTAATCATCTCACTCGATCAGACATGTTACTTGCCGTGTTCGAAGAAAGAGGAAAGCAGCAGAAGGTTGCCCCTGGTCCGCGTAATCAGGATCGACCGATTCGACAAGCTTTCCCGACGCTAACCGCGGTCCCTCGGGAGCATAACGTAGTTGTACAATGGAGTTAAGTAAAGCAGGCGTTTGTTTGAAAGTCTAAGCAGCTTGCATCCCCCGGGAATACAGCGGTTCAATTTCCACAGAGCGATTCATCCGATTACTTTCCTCGCTCGCTCGAGCAACGGGGTCTATTTGCCTGCAGCGGTGGTTGTTTCTTAGAAGTTGGCCAGTCCATGGCTTTAACACCTCACGGCCCTCGGTCTAACCAAATTAGCGTGAGATTTACCGCCTTTCGAGGAATTCGGTTACGTGGTGACATGTGTCTGCTCCTGGAAATGGATTCACCTACCCTTCCAGTTCTTTCTTCGTGAATGTAAAACAATTTGGAAGAATATTTGGAACTTTGGATCCTCAAAATAATTAAGATAAAACCAAAGTAGATTGGCTAAATAGATGCTCTTGTGTTTTCAATTTTCGCGAGATATTTGGTCCATATGTGACGTTTGAAACAAATTTCTCTGGCATATACTGGTTATGGTGTTTGTTGTTTAATTATTTAGGGATGATTGTAGGAAGTTGTCACTGGAATTTCTATGATTCCTCGAGTCAGTGATGAGGAGTTTATGTTGCAATGTGTGACTCAGTATAGCCTGTTCAAAGTCACTGAGAGAGCACACCCTCCACTCTACATCTTCATCCAAATTGATTTTCTCGGGTACGAAGGGCCGAGGTAATCTAAGATGAAACAATGAGTAGTGGTGACTGAGCTTCTAATTAATCTTGTTTCGACTGTAGCTCATGGATTTCCATTTACTATTCAAGACACTCAGAAAGACCCATTTGTGGACATTTTAAATCTACCTTATATTGAATAGAACAATATTCTGGCATTTACTACGATCATCCTGTGCAATAAAGCGTAAACTATCCCAGTCTTCATGAACATAGGAATAGACTTGAACAGGCAATTGACTTCGTTCCAACTACAGCCCCCATTTCAAATGAAACTGTAACCAATTTGAAGGACACAGCACCTCTCATTGAACTTCAAGTTCCATTGTATCGCGGTCCTATAAGTGACTGCTATGGAATAAGCTTCTGTCCCGTTGGGAGAATATCGAACGAGACCTTTTACAGGCTCCGCTCGCGCGAGAGCCGCCAGATCGCTGCTGCAAATCAAGCCGACTGCCCTCTCGAAGGGAATCGATTACCTTTTGAAGCAACCAGCCGAAATCGAATCTTAAATTCCCCGTGGCTAAGGGAACCCCGCAGAGTTTCGGGGTACGTGCGCGAAGGGCATGCAAATCCCGTGCATATGCTTGCGGGTTCGAGGAAGAACGATAGTCGACGGGGAACACGGGATCGCTCGTCAAACACTCGAGGAAACCGTTGCTGGCAATAGGCAGCCGCGCTTCAACTTTTTCCATCGGATCCTCTTCAGCCGCGAACTTGCACGAAATGGCTCAACTTCTTCGTCCAAACGGCGCTCGTCGATTATTCCGCGTTGCGTACCCGTGCTGACGCGATACCGGGACAAGCGGGTTTGAGATTTTGGATTCTGGGCGGAGGTAGACGTGGGCTGGGTGTGGGTTGTAGACTGTGGAGGTGGGTGTGGATTGGAGTGGGTTTTTTTGGTGAAATTTTGAGAGGAATGGGGGAATATCGAGGATTGTGGAGGACTGTGGGAGGTGTGGGGGCTGTGGCAGAATTTTGGAGGATGTGAGAGGGTGTGGAAGAATACAGGAGGATGGAGAGGAAGGATAAATATGAATGTAAGAATATGGAAGGTTGTGGAGGAATAGAGAAGAATATGGGAGAATGTAGAAAGCTGTGACAGCACATGAAAACAATATCATTCAATGCGGGAGACTATATACGAATCTACTAAAATACTGAAGAATATGAGAGCTTGAGTAAGAGCATTAAAAGATCTAAACGAATATGAAGAGATATGAAAGAGTCTAAAAGAATATGATGAAATATGAAAGAATCTGGAACAACATCTTTCCCCCGAAACCGGAATTCCTAAATTTTCATCAGAGTTTCAAGTATCCCCTCACAATGGACCGCCCCAGCGACGCGAGATCACGCGAGACCTCGACATAAAGCGAGGACGTGATGCAATAAGGCCTGGCCATCGCTCTGTCTCTCCCTCGTCAGGGGGAAATAAGGATTTGTTGAGAGCAGTTACACGAACACCACCTGCCCGTAGGGTACAACCCCTTGATTCCCATTGTCCGACTTCCTCCGCGGAAGTTAGCGGTCGTTACGCAACATCGTTGTGCTGCCCACGTAACTTCTCCGCTTGGATCGTACTTCGCCGCACTATGAAGTTACTGTGTGCTGTTCCTAAGATTTCTTACTAAACTGATCTCAACACGATCCCCACGGAAACTTAATGCTCCAGATGGAACACTTGATCAAGTGCATTGGATACTAGTTTCTGCGTTCCACCCTGTTCTATTACTAGAGAAGCTAGAAGTGGGGAAGACCCGTTCTCAATCAATACTTTCGAGCACTTTATATAGTAATAAGCTTGATAAGTTGCCTGTTCAGTGCCCCAACTTTAATTACTTCAAACGTAACTCATTTTCTACTTCAGGATAGCTCATTTGTTCCCTTTGAAGCACGAAGAACGTGCTTGTTGGCTTCCTCGATAGATCAGAGTAGCAAACTCTGGGTGGGGGTAGCAGAACTCTGTGGTAGGGGTACTAGAATTCTGTGGTGGGGGTAGCAAAACTGTAGTGGGAGTAAGAGAACTCTGTGGTGGGGATAGTAGAACTCTGTGGTGGGGATAGTAGAACTCTGTGCTGGGGATACTAGAACTCTGTTGTGGGGGCAGCAGAACTCTGAGGTGGGGACAGCAGAACTCTCTGGCGGGAGATACCAGAACTCTGTGATAGGCATAGTAGAACTCTGTGACGGGGATAGCAAAACTGTAATGGAAGTAACAGAACTCTGTGGTGGGGATGGTAGAACTCTGTGGTGGGGACACTAGAACTCTGTTGTGGGGGCAGCAGAACTCTTAGGTGGGGACAGCAGAACTCTCTGGCGGGAGGAACAGAACAGAACTCTGTGGTGGGGACACTAGAACTCTGTTGTGGGGGCAGCAGAACTCTGAGGTGGGGACAGCAGAACTCTCTGGCGGGAGATACCAGAACTCTGTGATAGGCATAGTAGAACTCTGTGACGGGGATAGCAAAACTGTAGTGGAAGTAACAGAACTCTATGGTGGAGGGTAACAGAAATCTGGAGTGGGAGTAGCGGAACTTTGTGGTGGGGTTAGCGAAACTGTAGTGGGAGTAACAGAACTCTGTGGTGGAGATAGTAGAACTCTGTGCTGGGGACACTAGAACTCTGTTGTGGGAGCAGCAGAACTCTTAGGTGGGGGACAGCAGAACTTTCTGGTGGGAGGAACAGAACTCTGTGGTGGGGATAGTAGAACTCTGTGGTGGGGACAGTAGAACTCTGTGGTGGGGGATACCAGAACTGTGTGATAGGCATAGTAGAACTATGTGACGGGGATAGCAAAACTGCAGTGGAAGTAACAGAACTCTATGGTGGAGGGTAACAGAAATCTGTAGTGGGAGTAGCGGATCTTTGTGGTAGGGTTAGCGAAACTGTAGTGGGAGTAACAGAACTCTGTGGTGGGGATAGTAGAACTCTGTGCTGGGGACACTAGAACTGTGTTCTTGGGGCAGCAGAACTCTTAGGTGGGAACAGCAGAACTCTCTGGTGGGAGGAACTCTGTGGTGGGAACAGTAGAACTCTGTGATGGGGGATACCAGAACTCTGTGATAGGCATAGTAGAACTCTGTGACGGGGATAGCAAAACTGTAGTGGAAGTAACAGAACTCTATGGTGGGGGATAGCAGAAATCTGTAGTGGGAGTACCAGAACTTTGTGATGGGGGTAGCGAAACTCTATGGTGGGGGACATCCAAACTCAGTAGTGGAGATAGCTCGTTCCTTCAGCGTCCACGTCCTTTTATCCCTACTGTACTTGTGCGAGTACAACAGTCACCCGTGAATTAAAAATCGTGGCCCATGAAATCCCTCGTTCGGGGTACAGGCTGCGCGAAAACGATGGACTGTATAAGCCAGTTCCATTGGCTCGTACACTCTCCGCGAGGTAGATAACGCTCTGGGAATCGATATTCGACAGTAACTCTTTAACCGTCGCTATAAAACGCCGATAAGGTTTTATGCAAGCTAATAAACCGTTAAAGGGGTCGCGATAGATTTCACGCGGGGGAGTTTTAAAGCTGCTGGCGTTACTCCGTAACGGCTGCCAGCCCCTTTCCAATGGTGCCCTTTATTTTCGCTATCGAGCTGGATACTGCGCGAAGATGGTACTGGTCGGTGATCATTTTCGAATGGGGCAACCAGCGGGAAAATAGAAAACTCAATTTCGCGTGCAAGTTTACGACAACGATCCTTCCTTAACTTCCGCCGCTGATAGTCAACCAATTGAATCTGCTCCACTGTTTCCCCGGAAATCTACTTACCCCCTCCGTCCTGATTGCCGCTCTTCACCCTCTTTTGCTGCCTCAACTCAGCGAATTACAAATACTCGTACCAATATTGCCAACTGCAATAAATACAGTGGCTATCGTTCGGAAATCAATTTTTCACAAAGAAGAGTGGAGAAAATAGTTGGAACAACAATTGTTTCCCAAGACACGAGCTAATCCTCCGTCAGAATTGAATCTCGATATCCTCGGAGGAAGACGGGCCTCGTGTAAATCGTGTTCAGGCCACGTTAAACACGAAAGGGAGAGATGGGATCGAGTGGTCGAAGGTGGAATCGAATGGTCGACGTGTTCGAGGTCAGGGTTTGCTGGGGATCGCGATGTAGAAGCATCCGTCTAATTGGCCACAAGCTGACGGGTCAGTACGCACCATATCACATTCCAGATTGGAGCTCACCGGTCGGACACGTCGATAATTCGTCGGGCGACGATTCCTATCAATTACGAGCTTCAAAAGTGCGGCGATCGAAGCTGTGCGACGTCACTTTGGCCCACGGAAGCCTAGTGATAGGGTAAATCCGGGAGACGCGGTCGACCTAATATAAAATGGCTATTAAAACTGACACAGATATTACTTATTTTATCAGAACAAACCTAATATGTTCAGAATTTTATGCTGATTCAGAAGAACTGGTCGATATTTGCTTTAAGACAATATTCACTGTAAATCGGGTTGAAAACTGAAGTCATGACATCTGACCACCTCCCCCGAGGTGCCGGGAGAAATGGTTTTCGTCGTTGGCAGAGACCACTCGCATAATTATTCATGGAAAATTAACAAAGAAGGAAGCAAAATTATTTATGAGTGAAAACAACTACAGTTTCATTGATATTTAATTTGTTTACTCTAAACAAGTAAAGAACACATCACAGATAAAGCGAACTACCTACCGGCGATTAGCAAGGCAAGTGAATACAAAAGTGAATAAATAAAATAAATAAACAATAATAATAATAAAATAATGATAAAAAATTAAGATAGAAATAAAAATAATAAAAAAATCATAACTCGACCATCTCTCCTTTCTGCAGCGGGAGATGATCTTCTCGTTAGTTTTGAGAGGAAGAGTTAATATGACTAAATACTTTGGCTGCATTATCCCTCAATATCTCTACTATCTTATTATTCCCAAATATTAAAATAAACTTAGAAGTATATTTTAAATACGATTCTGTACACCGTTGTTTGACAAAAGAGGTTCAATGTAACCACAGTTTACTTTTTATAGCCTGTAAATCTAGAAAAACACAGAAGGAACCGAAGTGACGCTATTCATTCAATTGTTTGGCTTCTAGAAAAGTAATTGGTCTGCACTTTAACGCATTTTTACGTATAGAGTCTGAAATATAGCGACTCGACCAACTCTCCGGCCCGACCGCGTCTCCCGGATTTATCTTAGGGGCGTTCAACTTGTTCAATCTTTCAGCAATCATTGTTCATTTAATTAGTGAATAGTTGAAAGGACAATATGATGAATCTTTGTGAAACTACTCTGTTTCGAATCACTAGAACAGAAAAAATTAATTTTCAATATTTAACATTAGTACCATTGTTCTCTATAACTTCCATATTCAGCTTGTTCTTTGGAAAATAAGTAACAGGCTTAAAACGACTTGAAATTCTTAAAATTGGACTAACATCCCAAGTTATTCGAGACAACGTCACGTGTTTGAATTCACTCGAAGTGTGTCGACACCCATCGCTACCCAGAACACTTTCGTTCACCTTCTACTGTAATTATAGCAGAATTACTTGAGTTTAATGAAAATTTCACGAATTAATCAGTTGGCCAGAGGAGGGGGAGAGTTAGGATTATATGGAAGTTAATTCGTCTGGAAGTCTGAATTACTGCGAATACTTGGCAGCGGAGTTTTCGAAACTTGCGCCGAACTTTTGATAGTTCCCCATGCTACGCGTGAAATTAATGAAGAGCCTCCCTTATTAAAACTGTAGCGAATGGGATGATGAATTCATTTCCCACCGAACTGGCCGTTCGCCTCTGTCGTAAGTAGAAAGAGGGGTACTTGAAACTGGTAGAAATTTGACGAGTTAATAATTAAGTAGCACAAGGAGAAACTCTTAGGAGCTCTCGCTTCATTTCGTAGCAATGCTTCTAATAAAGTTTCTGCTCATATTTACTCCCTTCTTCGACATCCAACACCATTTACAAAGTGATACAAGTGTATGTGCTAATTAATTTCTTTTTATCAGAAAATGTCCTACGTGCCAATGGTAATTACCCTGCATGCAATTTTCCTTTGTAAATAAAGTACAGGGTCTTCTATAAATACAATTTTTTTTTACAAATTTGGACTAAACATTGAGGGGGTATTCTGGTCTAGTGCGAGAGTTTCATGACCATTTTTCAGATTTTTTTATGGACAAAGAAAGAAAGTATACTACACAAAGTTTTTCCTAAAATCTTCATCGACCTTTTAACTATATTTACAAATTTTTTTGTCGTGAAAAAATTAGTATGACATGTCTGTATGAAGACACGAAGATGTTGCATTATCCCATATGGCTGCCATGATTCTGTCCTTCGTAGGCATTTGAAACAAATGATTAATGAACAATTTTATTCAGTAAGAATATGGCCATCGCCTGAATCGAGATTATTCATTGAAATTAATTTTTCAGAAAATGGCGCCATTTTGAACAGAAAAGTCCGTCAGAAAAAAACGATCTTATCTGTTATCTTAAGCATATGTAGCAATCAAAGCAAATCAAATTTCGTAAATAATTTAAAATCAGTCAAGTTTTTTCTCTCTCCTGAAAAATTTCATTTTTGGCTCCTACAGTGTTTTCTATAAGGACTCTTCAAATATACAAAATTCTACCTTCAACCTTCCAAACATGAAATTTCTAATAAAAGAATAGGTAGATACAATTCCTACATTCGAGAACCAAAGTAGAATCTCCCTAACTCGCTAATAATTCCACAAAAGAAATAATTAATAAAATAATGAAGTATCTCCCTGGATTCTCGCGAGCAATTACGTCGAAGGCTCGCGAGGTTCCTTTCGAGCGTCGGGCCCCCTCGATATCATCCTAATTGCTATCGAACCGCCCCGTAATCCATTAGCAGGGTGTGGGTGGCCGAGGGGTGGCCTAGATCAGGGACAGGGACGCTTTGCATCGGCCTGGCGCAACACTTGCCGCATCGTTCCCTGTTTCTCGCGGCGCTCCGCGTCCACGGAAAAAAAGCGCGCAGGCCGCGGGCGTGCTCTATCTGGATCTCACGTCGGCTGCATTTGATGTGGCGCGGGTGGATCGCGTTACGCGGATCCGCGAGATTAACACGATCATCGCTGGGAGGAAGTGCATTCCGCTAGATTGAAAACTTGCGGTACCGTCGCGCCTGCTCCTCCGCGAAACTAAACGATCCGTGCAAGATTATTGAAGCTTTTTTTTACGGGGGATAACGGCCACGTCGAGGGTGCGGGATTTTAATCGCGCTCGGGAGCGTCGATCCATTGGGAACGTAATCCCACCGGATATCGCGGCGAATGGAATTGTTCCGGAGCGAGTTTGGGGGCGTGAATGTTTGGGCTTTTCGGTGAGGCGGAATTTGGAATATGTTGGAAGGGGACTGTGATATTGTGGAGATTTTAGGCCTCAACTGTGAAGGTTGTGTGGGATTTATATTGATGTTGAAATATATTTACGAAAATAATTAAAGTATAAGGGAGCGTGGGGTAAAGACGAACGCGGGGTAATCGCGAATGCGATGTCACGGCGTTTTAATAAATAAAAACTATGTTCCCTCTCCACTGGCTAATAGTTTAGGTCGTATCAAACGCCGGGGAGAAAGTAATACATACAGAACGCTTATACTATTCAAGATAAACACAATTTATTATTTTCATTATGTTTCAAGTAATATTTTGTCCATTTCAATTGCATGTAATTACTGTTGAATTAATGGTACAATTGTTTTTTTTTTCTTTTTAAGTTGAAATAAAGCACTTTTTACCAACATTTTGTGACCAAGGCGTTGCTTGAATTATGATTCTACCCTCTGAAATAAATTCTTTTTTATTTTGTGATATCTTGGGGCAATGACGAACAACTCGGATGGGGTAATTTCGAACCTTCGGGATTAGCAACGATAATCGATTTTGATGAAATTTTCAGCATGTATAAAACTTACTTAAATCTACAAAAGGGATTTTTGAATTTTCATTACAGGCTCAGACAAAACAAGTTTAAAAACTACCTTTACTATTTTCTTCGATATTCCGACCAATTGCATTTTTTTTCTAACGCACAAGAAGAGGAATTTGAAAAATACATTAGGTATAGGTTGTAATAACATTTTTTATGAGTTGACCATTTTAGTCATGCTGTCTGTGCAACTTCTGCAATATTTAGCACTCTGTTCGTGATTACCCCACGGCAGTCGAGTAATAACGAACACCAAGCGTTTTGCTTTTTCACTGTAAAGTTGATTTTTATTATAATTTTTCAAAAAATCGTTACAGTACTTTATAGACGAATAGTTTAAGTATGTTTGTAAATAATAAACAAAATGATTTCTCATGTAGTTTTCGTTTTGTTTGTTTTTTGCTTAGGTGTTCGTAATTACTCCACTGGCCCTTATAAGACAGGAGAAACATAGAATTAAGAAGGATTAAAACTATTAATACTCAATTGACACAAATGCAACTCAACGTGACACGACGCAAGACATCTTACGATGTGGTGATAAAGAATTGTCGCAAAAAGGTGGTGGAGATAAATTTTGGAAAAAAGTAATATGTCTCGCCACTTTATAAGACATAAAAAAACCACAGAACTTTGAATTTAACTTGTTTTTTATATCGTTTACAATTTCGTAGATATTCACTATAATCTGAAAACTCACAATTTCTTTGAGGGAGTGTTTTCACTCTTAGGAGCGTTTCATTTGGCAATCAAAAATTGCTACGTTGTTATCATCACTTGAACTACATTCCTGCAAAACTTCAAATTTTTGTTTTCAATTCTCCAGTTATCGAACATTCCTTGTTAGGTAGAAACTGGGATGTGACTTTTTGGGCGTTAATATGTAGGTACCTCCACAATTGAGACTGAAAAACCCCACAATAGGGTAAAGAGTACAGTGGTTGGCCACCTGACAGTGATTGGCCTTATTTTGGGAAATAAATGAATATAAAGAAATACCAATGTCATGCCTTTTTTTAATGAACACATTCATATTCCTTGTACTTTCTTGCTTCGGATGTAATCAATATTTCTCCACTCATTATATACTGTGATTATATATAAAAGCAAATAGGATGACTCGGCTTTGAAGCTTGGAAATTACAGCCATTTAATAAAAAAACCGTAAGAGTACAGTTGAAAGTTTGCGAATAGTTTAATGTACTTATGATATGTAGGGTAGACCAGGGCGAATCGGATCACTTTGTGTTTGACGGTAAAAAAATAATAGTTAAACATTAAAAAACTAAGTTTTTATAAAATATTCGTAACCAGTACTCCTTTGGCTTCAACTTGAATATATAAAAATTGAAACTAAACATAAAAATCTTTCATTTATAAACAAAAGACGAAAAAATGAGAAATATCCGATTCGCCCCGAATCTTGGGGCGAATCGGACCACCCAGAAATTTCTGAAAAAACTGAAATTTTCATAACAAAATCTTTAGAATCAACTTAAATAAATCTAATTTAATGACAGTGAAGTCAAGTGACACTACTTAGCACACTGATCGGAAGGATATTGCCGTTTTTTGCCGCCTCTATCAGCACAATTCTCGTAGCACCACTCTTCTCAGACAATCTTCTGAAAATGGACGAATTAATTTTTCACCGCAGTAAATACAATCTCATCTTCTTAAAACCATTAATTTATTTATTTTTTCGGCATTTTCTTAGATTTAATTTTTATCACAGCTTCCTTTATTTTTTTTTTTTTTGGACACCATGAGCCCTGATTGCGCTTTTTATGTACCTACGAACCATCTGTATATAAACAATTATCATATTTATAATCATAAAAATACTCAAATGAAAAAAAGAGTGATCCGATTCGCCCCACATAACGTGATCCGATTAGCCCCATATATAAGTATTTCGAAGATTGTAGATTACATAAACATATTATGATATAATCATTCATCAAATCATACATCAAATACTAATCTCAGACACCTTGCAAACTAATAACAACAAGCACATTTGAATTTTCAAGCTTACTTTTTATTTTAAATACGAAATTGCAGATTACGTAGGTTAGAAACGACCAAAATTGTAACGCTCGCACGTAACCATCTCGCTGAAAACGTATGCCAGCTCTAAACAATGACTTAAAACAATTGACGAACTATTGCAGTAGGTGCGGGGGAGAGGGCTGAGATACTACGAACGATTGGAATGATCATTTCTATCGCGATATAAGAAATATGTACTAAATTCTTATTTTGATCCGATTCGCCCTGTGATCCGATTCGCCCTGGTCTACCCTATATCTCTTATATTCGGTATATATCGATAAATAAAAGTTGAAACTTTATAAAAGAATTATTTATTTGTTAAAATTATACATATATTATGAAAAAACAGGGGGGCCAACAACTGTCATATGAATAATTTTGAATGATAGTAATTGGCCGGACGGCCAGTGACTGTTTTTTAATCATGTTAATGGTGAAACAGTAATTAGCCCCCCGTTCAAAACAGAAACAAACACGACAAAAACATACTAAATAATATATATCCATTTTTATTGAATAATTTTAATCTTATTTCTATCGCCAAATCAGGTAACATTTTCTTTTAGGTTATGTATCATAACCTAACCTGTTATTGGCATATTATATTATGTATCAAATAGCGGCCAATCACTGTCGAACCGATTGGACAATTACTGTCTTGACCATGCCAATAACTATATTTCTTCGTAGGAAACATATTTTTTGTATATTTTTATACATTCTTGATTTTTTTTTATAAACTCTATTTATTTTTAGATTATTAGGGGTTTTTCGTACTTATTTATATTGATTTCCATTTCAAATTTACTAAATTCACATTTATAATTCATTATTTATGTGACACTCTTACTTAAGTGGCCAACCATTGTACTCTTCACCCTACCTATCACAGTTCTTTTCTACCTCGTTTAGTTCCAACTTCCCCCACTTTAAGACTCAAAAATCTACATCCTTGTTCCTACCAAGATCATTAAGGTCACCATCATCCCCCACAAATGAAACCTAAATTTTTATACACCTCACATTCGTTATCAATCACTCACCTTTCGCTGAGCTCGAGGTGACGAAGGATAAGCTTTAAGACGGTGCAAAAAATACTGCTGGATATAGTTCGTTCAAATTTAACCAACCACCACTGTATCAACTCTCCCCTACCCCAACACCCCTAAATCCAACAATAAAGAAACATCTTCCACGTAAAACCTTTGCACTCTACCCACAGAACTTTACTCCCCCACTTTTCCGCCCTTCCATCCAGCTTCCCAACTCCTATCGGAATATTCCTCACTAGGAAGCCCAGGAAAACTATTCGTGGAAGCACTATGCGATAATGAAGCGACGGATCGATGGCCGTGACTATTAATTTCCAGGCGTAATCAATATCGCAGCAGCCAGGGCGATGATGTATCGAAAACCGTAGGGCGAGACAGAGGAGGCCTGGCTGGCGCTATAAATTATAACAGCGTGTATTAGAGCCTAGCGATGCTTGTGGCTGTTGCTGCGGCGTTACAGCGCCGGTAGGGACTGGTATTGCATACATAAATGCATGTCTGGCCTGTTGGAAGACAATGCCGCGGCCCTCCGCATCGTATTATACCCGATCGTACCGCGAGCTACACGCTGGCGACCAAGAAAGTCGAGTAATTCCGTACGGGGCGTAATTAAATTACGCCGCTGCTCGCGGCGAAACCGCGGCCACAGCGGCATCTTCAAAGGCAGCTGGTATCAGCGGGGCCGCAATTTCGATCAATTGAAGCGCGCCTGCCCGGCGAAACGGAAAAGATTGATGAACATTTCTTTCGGAATGTTCTCGTGACTGCAGCGATATTTTAGAGTGGCAGGATTGAGTTTGAAATTCATTGGGTTTTATTTATTAGCTTGGTGACTGTGGAAGACGAGTTAACTCGTCGCTTGGAAATTCCGTCAGCGTGAGATAGGTATATTGATTCGACGGGAGTGTTGGAAAACTTTAGTTCTACTAGGAGGGAGTAGCGTAGGGTAGACCAGGGCGAATCGGATCACAGGACGAATGGGATCAAAATAAGAATTTAATCCATATTTCTTATATCGCGATAGAAATGATCATCCCGATCGTTCGAAGTATCTCAGCCCTCTCCCCTGCACCTACTGCAGTAGTTCGTCAATTGTTTTAAGTCATTGTTTAGAGCTGGCATACGTTTTCAGCGAGATGGTTGCGTGCGAGCGTTACAATTTTGGTCGTATCTAACCTACGTAATCTGCAATTTCGTATTTAAAATAAAAAGTAAGCTTGAAAATTCAAATGTGCTTGTTGTTATTAGTTTGCAAGGTGTCTGAGATTAGTATTTGATGTATGATTTGATGAATGATTATATCATAATATGTTTATGTAATCTACAATCTTCGAAATACTTATATATGGGGCTAATCGGATCACGTTATGTGGGGCGAATCGGATCACTCTTTTTTTCATTTGAGTATTTTTATGATTATAAATATGATAATTGTTTATATACAGATGGTTCGTAGGTACATAAAAAAGCGCAATCAGGGATCATGGTGTCCAAAAAAAATAAATAAAGGAAGCTGTGATAAAAATTAAATCTAAAAAAATGACGAAAAAAAAAATAAATTAATGGTTTTAAGAAGATGACATTGTATTTACTGCGGTGAAAAATTAATTCGTCCATTTTCAGACGATTGTCTGAGAAGAGTACTGTCACTTGACTTCACTGTCATTAAACTAGATTTGCTTAAGTTGATTCTAAAAATTTTATTATGAAAATTTGAGTTTTTTCAGAAATTTCTGGGTGGTTACAGGGCGAATCGGATATTTCTCATTTTTTCGTCTTTTGTTTATAAATGAAAGATTTTATGTTTAGTTTCAATTTTTATATATTCAAGTTGAAGCCAAAAGTGTACTGGTTACGAATATATTATAAAAAATTAGTTTTTTTTAATGTTTAACTATTATTTTTTTACCGTCAAACACTAAGTGATCCGATTCGCCCTGGTCTACCCTAATTAACCGGTTAACTGGCACGGCTTTTTTTTACTATTCGTGCCCAAACTGGCGACATCGAAAAATTAAGTGAATCACACAAAATTTGGTATACAGGGCTATGGGCGACCCCAAAAACCCCTATATACAATTTTTCTAAATCCCGATAATATTTTAATATTTGGCAGCCATTTTGGGTCGGCCATTTTGAGTCTGCCATATTAAATTTTACAGTTCCAATGCCAAATTCAGATTCAGCGACCCCAAAAACCATTACATAGCAAGTTTCATTCAAATCGTTTGAAAATCAAAAAAGTTATTCCATTTGATCATATATGATACATAAGCAGAATTGGCCAGATTTTTTTTATCATATATGATACATTGCCAGTTAACCGGTTAATTAACTGCAATTTAAGACATTTTCTAATCTACCCCATTAGATTGTTTACTAGGCTACTATACTACTAGGATATCTCATAGTAGAAACCTAATGACCCAGTAATCGAATTAACCCTTTGACTCCTGTCGGCTTCTGACCAGAATCTGACGTGCGAACAACGTCTAAAGGCGTCCAACGCCAATGGATAACAGCTACTGCCACCTCCGCTCCGCACGCGGGAATGTCTCGCTTCCGAGTACCCCGCAGTCACATTCTTAATTAATAACTACAGCTATTAGAATACAGTACCTATACCCAGCTCGATAATATCCAAGTAAAAAGATCGCTCTTGGCTCCTCCGCAAAGTGGTAAGAGGAACAAGTCCCTAAAGATCCTCGAAGGACCGTCTTCATCTCCATCGAGGGGGCGCGACGTCTCGCCCCTCTGTTGACTTTTCCCCCATCCTGGCAATTAGTTCCGCAGGCCCTCGAGTCTTCTCTGTCGCCCCAGGTCCTACATAGTTCGTATAATTATGGGCAGGAGGAAAAAGTGAGTGAGTGGTTCGCGTAGGTGGCCCAGGAGTTCGGACTTCCTTCAGTCCACCCTTTCGAACGACTTTCCTCCGCCCTCGCCTTTGGAGGTCGTCATTTTCCTGCTCAAATATTTATATAATCTAACAGCGGCGTTAATTACGCCCGGTGCCTTTGATGGAGAGCGGTTTAATTGCACGCGGCACGTTTATGCCGTTATCCTTTGGGCGGCGGTCCTTTATTCTCTTTGTCGCCCCGGGAATCTCGTTACCATTAGCATACGCATCCCGTATGCCGATGGCTATCGTCGATGCGGCGGATGCACGCGTGCGGCGACAGTGCACCGAGCTCGCTCATAATTCACGGGCGGACCCGCTGACGGGACCCGAGGACACGCGGTTAAATAGAATTCGTCGGACTGCTATAATTCCATCCGATGCTCTAATTCCATTCCTGCCCCTGTTCTTTGGATTTTTAGGAGAGGTTGATGCTCCTTTTACCTTATTCTTTTTTTCGAGAAGATGGGAAACTTGGGTATTATATAGGGCTGTAACGAATTTTCGAATAATCTAAGTATTCGAATACCACAGAATTCGAATATTCGGATATTCGAATACCACAGAATTCGAATAATTTCTTCGAACATTCGAATATTCGAACCTTCGAACCTTCAAATATTCGAATATTCGAACCTTCGAACCTTCGAATATTCGGATCTATCGAATTTCTGATTGCACCGAATAGGAATCTGAACATGAAATATTTGTTCACAGTTTATCGTGAAATTCTTTTCGTATTGGCCTTTACAATTGTTTGTTTTTCAAACAATAAATTTTTAACTTCATTAATCTTTGGTAAATTTATACATTTTGAAACGAAAACAATCATCAGTTATTAGTATTATTATTTTTATAATAATGAGTGGACAACCCCGACGGAGTCGGCCAAGGGCCGCCTCCTCTAGGCCCACCCGTGTCCCATCATAAGCGGGTGACAAAGAGTATAAGCAGACTTTTTTCTAGGAAGCTATAAAACCCCATAAACAATTTTCAGGTCCCTAAATTTAAATAGAATTTATACTTTTCGTTGCAAAATTCATAGAACCAAAGATTAATAAAATTCCAAATTTATCGTTTGAAAAACAAATAATTGTAAAGGCCAATATGAAAAGAATTTCACGATAAACTGTGAACAAATATTTCATGTTCAGAGTCCTATTCGGTACAATCAGAAATTCCATAGATCAGAATATTCGAATATTCGAAGAAATTATTCGTATTCGAAATTATTCGAATTATTCGAATAGTCGAATAATTACAGCTCTAGTATTATACAGGCCGGACCATTAGATTTACCGCAGAGTATCTCAGAAATCGTGGAATAAGAGAAGAATCGATCGTAAGCGATTTCAGCTGCAAAGAGATTGTTATGACCCCTCGATTTTATTTAAAAATTTTTTCTCCTCCATGGTTCCAGGAATATTCAAGGTGGTAATTTTTATTGGTCCACTGTGTACAATGTACACTGTGTACTATAACTTTTTTATTTATTATTACTATTTATTTATTCCACGGGTAAATACCCTTTAGTTTACAATATATAATTAATAAAGTTAACAAAAAAACACTGTGAAAGAAAATAAAAGAAAAGTGGAATGTATTTGATGCAATGCCACTTGGGAGCTGTCGGTACAATACAGTAACAATAATTTTCGCAGTTTGCACATTAATTTTGTATCGTAGTGTAACGTAGTATTTGGAGTAAGTTGAAGTCGTGTGCATAAAAAATACTCCTTTTAACTGCTTACCCCTCACCTGGTGATACGGGGTAAATCTTGATCCGTCCTAAATATCAAGCCACATATGATACTTGTTACTAATCAGGGACCTGGAACGAAATGTTTTTTCGTTTCGTTTCGGTTCAGCTCCGATAATAATAATTTCGTTTCGGTTCAGCTCCGATAATAATAATTTCGTTTCGGTTCAGCTCCGATAATAATAATTTCGTTTCGGTTCAGCTCCGATAATAATAATTTCGTTTCGGTTAATATCGTTCCTGCTAAAAAATATTTCGTTTCCATCAGAATGAAAAACAAATTTTGTTCCGAACCGTTTATTTCATTTATAAAAAAACTTGTATAAACTTATTTTAACAATTTTATTGCCTCTGGTATTTATATTATAAAATATTATACGTTATAGTTATGTATTATAGAATATTATATATTATGTCTTAAGAAACAAATTTAAAGTTTTGTTGCTTTCGGTTGCAAGCCGTGCCCACGAGGGCAAGACTTCCAACGCCTTTCCCAGCACCGCGGTCAGCCGTATCAGGAGTCTGAACCGACACGAAACACGCTGAAAATAAGGGGCTTGCTCAATTTAAATTTTTTAACCTGAAGTGTACAGAACGTTATAAGTCAGAATTTTTATTTCGGTTATATCGTTTTCAGTCCTGCGACAGGGTTAAGAATTTCGTTTCGTTTCTGTTTCTGTTCCGGAAAAATATTTCGTTCTTTTTGTTTATCGTTTTCGTTTCTGTTCCGTTCCGGGTCCCTGTTACTAATGTTATTTAAATTAAAACTAGTTAATTTGAAAGCCCATCCCAAGCTGTATATTCTATATATGAATGAAGTGATGGGTCAGAATGGACCCATCGAGGGATGCACCCCCTGCATCCATCGAGTGGTCAAACTACCCGCCCTTGAAGGTTGAAACTACGGTGGGTTTTGTCAGATTCCATTTCAACTACACTGCTCGATATTTTCTGCCTGGGGAGGCATTGTCGCGAGTGCAGATGGCTCACAGGTTCGCAGAAAGGGCCTTTTTACCTCGCAGCTTTGGGATTTGAAAGTTTCATCGTCGTTTCATGCGCTGGCGAGGTGCCCCCTCACTTAAATCGCGCGCCTCGTGTTTGCTTCTTTCATTTTCAGAGCACCGTCTCATTTCAGACGTCTTTGAGTAGTTTCCCTTCTAGTCTGAAAACGGGTCTTGAAGAGGTCCCGGCGACGGGGCGTTACTGTGACTCGAGTTCAGCGCCAGGCTAAGGGGAAGCAGGTCAGCTTAATAGGCTGCCAGGCACACGGCGGCACCCCTTTTCCGTTTCCCTCGTCGTGTGTCGCTTATTTACTTGCAAAACGCCCGCTGGCCCCGATCCTCCAGCATTCCTTGGCGTCGACACATCGGCGGGACGTTAATTTCATCCGAAAATTATGAACCTCGATAAAGGGACCGACTGTTCTTTTCATTCTCTGTGCTTTTGTGGATGGAAGTTCTTTGAACTTCGTTCTTAGATATTTCGATGAATTTCGGGATAATATAGAAGGTTATCCTGTTTCATCTCAAAGAAATAAACGGAATGAGTAGGGGTTGAAAAATTTTAGTTCTCTCCACTCGAAATTTCAGTTCTTTAAGGATGAAGTTTTAGTTCTTTTTGTTGAAAGTTCAGTTCTTTTTAGTTGAAAGTTCAGTTCTTTCTACTTGAAATATCAGTTCTTTTCATTTGAAATATCAATTCTTTGCAATTGAAATTTCATTTCCTTTTTCCTAAACATCAATTCTTTACACTTGAAATACCAATTCTTTTCACTTGAAATTTCAATTTTTTACTTGAAATTTCAATTCTTTTCACTTGAAATTCAGTTCTTTTTCACTTGAAATTTCAATTCTTTTCATTTGAAATTCAGTTCTGTTCACTTAAAATTCAGTTCTTTTCACTTGAAATTCAGTTCTTTTCACTTGAAATATCAATTCTTTGCAATGGAAATTTCAATTCCTTTCTACTGAAATATCAATTCTTTATACTTGAAATACCAATTCCTTTTACTTGAAATTTCATTTCATTTCACTTGAAACTTCAATTCCTTTCACTTGAAATTTCAATGCCTTTCACTTGAATTTTCAATTCTTTTCACTTGAAATATCAATTCTTTCCAATTGAAATTTTAATTCTTTTCATTTGAAATTCAGTTCTTTTCACTTCAAATTCAGTTCTTTTCACTTCAAATTCAGTTCTTTTCACTTGAAATATCAATTCTTTGCAATTGAAATTTCAATTCCTTTCTATTGAAATATCAATTCTTTATACTTGAAATACCAATTCCTTTTACTTGAAATTTCATTTCTTTTCACTTGAAATATCAATTCTTTTCACTTGAAATTTCAATTCCTTTCTCTTCAAATATCAATTCTTTGCACTCGAATTTCAACTCTGTTTAAATAACCTTCACCTGTCAGCAAACTAAATGCGAACCCAGTTACTCAGCATTCAATGTAATTAATTCTATACGAAGCATCGCCTTTACTTTCGCCGCCAGTTTGTCATTGGGTTACCATGTTTCATGTTTCTGATGCACGAGGATTCCCGGTATTAACTTGCCTTGTTTGCAGCCATCATTCCCCGCGGATCGGGAAATCTGCGTGTAATTCTGTCACCTGGCTAGGTGGAGGAACGTATTTGATCCTGGACATTTTATTTCGGCTGCGTGTGCGTGGGCGAAGCAATATTCCGAATTGCGCCGATGGGCATGAAAGATACGCGAAACGGAAGCGGCGCACGGCTCCCCAGCGCGTTCCGAGCTCGGCCCGTTTTACGCGCTGATGCTGCGATTCCCGAATCCTAACAAAAGATCGTTAATTCCCGGCATCGACATCGCTGCCGACTAACGCGAAAGGACTGGGGCGGAACGATGTTTGAATGCACTTTCGAATTCGTTTCCCTGTTCGCTGGAACCGTTGCCCGGGGAAGGAGCGACTGGTGTTGGATCTTTTTGCTGTTTGCACTGCCTCGCTCTTGGATGGTGGGTTTTAATTATCAGGTCCTTGATGTGTCTGGGGATGTTTGGCTACGATGATTCGAAATTGTAGATTGCGTTTGGGAAATAGTGATTTCGTAGAGAGTGGAATACGGTGTGATTAGTTCGGATTGAATTCATTGTGAAGGGATGCAACGTGCTGATATAATGTAATAGGACGTGATCTTTAAGGACGTAGTGGTACGTCAAACTGGAAAACGTAGTACTAACTGATTTTTCAAAATGTAGTAATACGTAATATCCAAAAACATACAAGTACTACGTGGTCGCCAAAAACATAGTAGTAGTATTTGATTTTTAAGAACATAGTGCTACTTGACCTCTAAATACGTAGTAATATGCGATTTCCAACGATGTATTACTACATGATTTTCAAAAACGTAGTACGACATAATTATTAAGAACGTAGTACTACTTGATTTCTAAAGACAACGTATTACTTGATTTCCAAGAACGTATTACTACCTGATTTCCAAATATGTACTACTACATGATTTCCAAAACCGTAGTACTACGTGATTATTAAGAACGTAGTAGTACTTGATTCCTAAAGACATAGTACTACTTGATTTCAAATAACATATTACTAAATAATTCCCAAAAACGTAGTACTACTTGATTCCTAAAGACATAGCGCTACTTGATTTCCAAAAACGTAGTACTACGTGATTATTAAGAACGTAGTAGTACTTGATTCCTAAAGACATAGTACTACTTGATTTCAAATAACATATTACTACATAATTCCCAAAAACGTAGTACTACTTGATTCCTAAAGACATAGTACTACTTGATTTCCAAAAACATAGTACTACGCGCGTTTCAAAAACGTAGTACTACGCGCGTTTCAAAAACGTAGTAGTACGCGAGCCGTAAATACGTAGTACTACGTCTTCTCTAAATACGTAGTACTACATGATTTCCACGAACGTATTATCACGTGATGTTCAAAATTTTATTACAACCTGATTTCTAAATTTGTATTACTACATGATTTCCAATAACATATTACTACATAATTCCCAAAAACGTAGTACTACGTGATTATTAAGAACGTACTACTACTTTATTCCTAAAGACATAGTACTACTTGATTTTCAATAACATATTACTACATAATTTCCAAAAACCTAGTAGTACGCGAGCCTTAAATATGTAGTACTACGTCCTCTCTAATGACGTAGTACTACATGATTTCCACGAACGTATTATCACGTGATGTTCAAAATTTTATTACAACCTGATTTCTAAATTTGTATTACTACATGATTTCCAATAACATATTACTACATAATTCCCAAAAACGTAGTACTACGTGATTATTAAGAACGTACTACTACTTTATTCCTAAAGACATAGTACTACTTGATTTTCAATAACATATTACTACATAATTTCCAAAAATGTAGTAGTACGCGAGCCTTAAATATGTAGTACTACGTCCTCTCTAATGACGTAGTACTACATGATTTCCACGAACGTATTATCACGTGATGTTCAAAATTTTATTCCAACCTGATTTCTAAATTTGTATTACTACATGATTTCCAATAACATATTACTACATAATTCCCAAAAACGTAGTACTACGTGATTATTAAGAACGTACTACTACTTGATTCCTAAAGACATAGTACTACTTGATTTCCAATAACATATTACTGCATAATTTCCAAACACGTAGTAGTACGCGAGCCTTAAATACGTAGTACTACGTCCTCTCTAAATACGTAGTACTACATGATTTCCACGAACGTATTATCACGTGATGTTCAAAATTGTATTACAACCTGATTTCTAAATTTGTATTATTACATGATTTCCAATAACATATTACTACATAATTCCCAAAAACGTAGTACTACGTGATTATTAAGAACGTACTACTACTTGATTCCTAAAGACGTAGTACTACTTGATTTCCAATAACATATTACTGCATAATTTCCAAAAACGTAGTAGTACGCGAGCCCTAAATATGTAGTACTACGTCCTCTCTAATTACGTAGTACTACATGATTTCCACGAACGTATTATCACGTGATGTTCAAAATTTTATTACAACCTGATTTCTAAATTTGTATTACTACATGATTTCCAATAACATATTACTACATAATTCCCAAAAACGTAGTACTACGTGATTATTAAGAACGTACTACTACTTGATTCCTAAAGACATAGTACTACTTGATTTCCAATAACATATTACTGCATAATTTCCAAAAACGTAGTCCTACGCGCGTTTCAAAAACGTAGTAGTACGCGAGCCCTAAATATGTAGTACTACGTCCTCTCTAATTACGTAGTACTACATGATTTCCAAGAACGTATTATCACGTGATGTTAAAAATTCTATTACTGCCTGATTTCCAAATTTGTATTACTACATGATTTCCAATAACATATTAGTACATAATTTCCAGAAACGTAGTACTACGTGATTATTAAGAATGTAGTACTACTTTATTCCTACTTTATTACTACTTGATTTCCAATAACATATTACTACATAATTTCCAAAAACGTAGTAGTACGCGAGCCCTAAATACGTAGTACTACCTCCTCTCTAAATACGTAGTACTACATGATTTCCAAGAACGTAGTATCACGTGATGTTAAAAATTCTATTACTGCCTGATTTCCAAATTTGTATTACTACATGATTTCCAATAACATATTAGTACATCATTTCCAAAAACGTAGTACTACGTGATTATTAAGAATGTAGTACTACTTTATTCCTACTTTATTACTACTTGATTTCCAATAACATATTACTACATAATTTCCAAAAACGTAGTCCTACGCGCGTTTCAAAAACGTAGTAGTACGCGAGCCCTAAATACGTAGTACTACGTCCTCTCTAAATACGTAGTACTACATGATTTCCAAGAACGTATTATCACGCGATGATCAAAATTCTATTACTACCTGATTTCCAAATTTGTCTTACTACGTGATTTCCAAATTTGTCTTACTACGTGATTTCCAAAAACCTATTACTACGTGATTTTCAAGAACGTAGTAGTACGTGATCCCTAAATACATAGTACTACATGATTTCCAAGAATGTATTACTACGTGATCTCCAAAGTCGTATTACTACGTTATCTTCAAAAACGCATTACTACACAACATCCAAAAATGTATAATTCAGCAACACGATATCAAAGAAAACACCACCCACCCCACAGAAAACTTCACTTCACGATAAATCCCCTACCATCATCGTTCCCAAGAGTAGCACAACTTGCCCGATAAACAACCCGTCAGCAATTCAAGCAACAGGAAACATCGCAAATAACTGTCAACCCGTAACGGCTAATTTCCAAAGCCGTAATTACAACTTACCGCTGTAACGCTGATGCTCCATCAACATCCCGTCGCGCGCTCCAACCACTCCCTATTTATTTCCCGAGGATTTCCTCGCCCGACTAGCACCCATTAACATGCACCTCGTTCTTCAAGTGCTCAGCAAATAAGTTAAAGCCGCTTTACACCCGCCTCCGACCTAGTGCGGATTCAACCAGGCGCGATTAAGAATACCCCCCCCCCCCCCCCCCCCCCTCGAATGATAAAGATTCCCCGAGCAGCGTCGCGGCGGTTCAAGGGACATCCTTTAAGGGCAGGTGCCCTCGACTCCGTGCCAGACGCGACGTCAGGTAAATCCGACGAATTATGCCGCGGATGTGCGCCGCTTCGCGACCACTGCTCCTGCTTTATTACACCGAAGTCGTCGAGAGCAACGCGACGAATTCACTGGTCTCCGGGCACCACGCCGTAGACAATAGCAATTTGCACCGGCGACGCTGAATACCGTGGCAAATTGCTGGACTCGAAGACTCTGGGAAATTCTCGACTAATATCACCGCGGCTGTAGCCACTGGGAAATATTTACTGCGTCACTCTCAAATTTACACAAGGTTTTCTACTTCTCACTGATCTCGCATGTATTCATTTAGCACAGTTATTCCCAACCGGGGGTGGCGAAGTTTTTCTGGGGTTTACCACGATTTTTTTTTTTTTTTTTATAAATAGGAATGATTTTTAATAATTTAGAATTATATTCTGAAATGCCTATTTCTTATGTGTTTTCTTTGCCTTATTAAATTTATCTTACGTCACATGGTGGAGGAAAGGTCGCAGGTTATTTGCGTATTATAAAAAGGGGATCGCGACTCAAAAAAGGTTGGGAAACACTGTTCTAGCATGGGTAATAAAGACGTACTAATAAACAAAAAATAACTTTCATATCAATATGAAAATTATAAAATAATTCGTATCCAACTTATTTTAACCAAGATAGAGTGAGATACACATTTTTATAACAAATAAACTTTGTAATTATTTTTCCTAATACCGTAGTATCTCGATAATTGGAACACATACTAGGGATCGTCGCTTAGTTACAAAAAAAAAAAAAAAAAAAAAAAACAGTAGTAGAAGGGGAAGCGTAGATGTGTGAATATTCCTACTATTTAATGTTTCAACTAGCTTTATATAGCACGAGGTCTCACTCAGCTGATTGGTTACCTCGTTAATTGGATTGCATTTCGACACTTCCAGTGGAAAGTGTGGAATCAGTGGCGCACTCAGGGTTTAATCTTGGGGGAGCCGAGTTGAACGAATAAAAATATTCTTAATGTAAGTTTAATGTAATTCATTAGGTGATTATAAAAACGTACAATAGAGTATCAATTATCCAAATCAGTGTTGAATCATCGCCACTACTTCTTGGAACCAGAAGTTATTATGTATTGTACCGACACATATGTATATTTTGCGTAATATACATTGCACTTGAAATTACAGCAGTAGTACTCTTGTATTTAATAAGTAATATCAGATGTAATTCTTGTAGTTATCATTCTCCGATCAATTCGATTTTCCGAATCACCTCGGTCGAAAGTATTTCGGATAATTGTGCTCTACTGTATTAAACAATAAAATGCACTTATATTTTTTTACAAAGCTCTTGAATTACTTCAGTCGAGATTAACGTAAATTAATCTCCTTTTCCTTTAGGGGTGCCAGGGCCCCCACCCCGTCTGGGTACGCCCCTCCCACGTATTTTCAGCCCCCGTTTCCGTGCAACTATACTCGTGCATTAAATATTCCCAGTACCTACCGCACATTCGTCAACAGGATCGCAGTTTCCGCACGGCTCCCTCGTCCCTTAACCCGCCTTATAAAAATTCTCCCCCGAAATGGGAGCTCGAGCGTTCAACTGGTGGCATAGTTTTCGCACACTTCCCCGCTCGGTCGATTACACGATCCCTACGGTCCGGAGATTCCGGGAAACGCGCACAGGTTGCCTTTCCGCGGCCGATGCGCGGCGAACGCGTTATTAGGAGTTATTTACGACATCTGTGCGTGCACCGTGACCCAGTTCGGCCGGGCGACATTTCGCCAGCGTTTTCCGCGTTCAGAAGCACCTTGACATCTTTCCGAGCCACTTTTTCTGGAACGTTTTAGCCTGCCTATTTACCGAAACACCCCCTCCTCTCTAACCCCTTCCGTCGGGGGAAACGTTGCGCGAAATATCGCCCCGGTTCAGCGTCGAACATTAAAGCAAACAGTTCGACGGGGATATTTCGCTTTTGAATTAATTAAAACGGCCTTTGTGGGCGGGCCCTGGACACACGCGGCACCGCTTCGACGTGACGTTAATTAATTATGACTCTGGCAGTTCTGGAACTCGAGGTGCAGCTTGATAACACTCGCCCAGCGTCCGCGTAGCTGGCTATTAATTTTATTCGACGGCGGAATTAAATAAGTAGCGAGGCTGGATAACACGCCTCCGCGCAAATTGATATTGTAATCGCGCCGCGGGCGTTAGAATTAATCCTACGTCCGCCGTTATCGTGCGCGCGTAGTGCCATGCTAATATTGAATTACGGGGGAAATTATGTGCGATCCGGCGATTTACATCGTGCCCCTCCCCCCGCCCCTCGATTCACCGCGAGCGACGGGGGTGGAACGAGTTTTCCACGGGATCGGTATATAGCGTTCGATTTCGGCCGTCGAAGTGTGCCGGGGACAAAATGGTTTTTCCGCTGGCCGAGCAACAATATCCCGAGCGATTCTGAGCGCAGCGGTTTTCGTGCGGGGGAGGTGGGGGCACGTAAGCTCCGCCTCAAAGCGGGCGCGCCCCCTCCCGCCCCTCTCACAACTCGCAATCTCTTCGCGACTCTCAGCGAGCCCCGCAAAGAGACCTTCGGATCTGATGGAAAAATATTCTCGAGCTGCCAGGCCCGAAAATTACCGGCTGAACCGTGTTTCTCGATGAGATTCCTGGCTCGACACGATTTCCCGTCCTTGGGGAGACGGGAATCGCGAGCCAGACCGCTGGGATATGAAATTTTCTGAATTTCCTCGCGGCACTTTGATTTCTTTAGCGCGACGGGGGGATTGGCGGAGGTGGAGCTTAAGATGCAAGTGGTTTGGAAAGGGTAGTAACGATAATAAATGCTGTGTACACATATAGGGAATTATATGTTGTAGAAGAAAAGGAAGCGAAGGAAATGTAGGAAAAATGGAAATTATTGTGCGAAAGGTAACGTAAGATATAATAGTCGTCTCCTGATGTCGAATTTGATGGAGGTGGAGCTTAAGACGCGCGTGGTTTGGAAGCGGTAGTGATAATGTTAACGATGAATTACAATATGTTATAGAAGAAAAAGAATAAAAGAAATGTAGGAAAAATGGAAATTATGTTGCGAAAGATAACCTGAGACCTAATAATCGCTCGCTGCTGCAGAACGTAGGTTTTCTTAATTTGTTTATTTCATTTGTACGTATTCTGCTTGATAAACTCATAAAAAAATCATTTGGAAGTAAGTGCAGCAAGTGTACCGTTCTTTGTTACAAGCTTCTTCAAGTTTCAGCCAATCAGATGGCGCTGAGTTGCTTCTAAGGGCGGAGCGTGGGCTGGCGCAGTGAGCAGAGTGGGAGTGACGCTCCGCCTTCCAGGGACCACTTTGCGCGATCTCATTGGCTGACATTTCAACAGCGTTTTACAGGAAAACGATGCTTTTGCGATGTATAGTTCCTTTTCAACTTTTCATCCTCTTTTCGAACAGAGTGCGTGTATGGAAACGCAAAAACAATTGCCTTTGAATTTCACATTGCACGCTCATATGTGGATGCAACTGTTGCATATTTTCAGTACACAGCGTATTTATAACTAAGCTGTGTGTCCAAACTGATAATCTACGATTCCAGAGTTTTATTGCAAGACTAACGCTGTCAATTAATTGTCTTCAACGTTTGCTAAAGCTCCACTCAATCACGTCACGCTGCACCGGGTGCACCGCGAAAAAAACGCCTCGAAATTGGCGTGTCCTTCCTGCCCACATTTCGACTGAGCGAAAAGTAAGAATGGGAAGAGGCAAAAAAAGGCAAAAGTCGACGGGGCTGGAACAAAAGGGACATGGGATCTGCTCGTGACGAGTCCGATAGTCGTTTCGGCGCCCGCTTCATATTGGATGGCTTTCAATTGGCTGGCTTATTGTTGCCGATTTTCATTTCGCTGTCTCGTCCCCAGCTCGCCTTTCCGTCGAGCTCTGCCCCGAAGCAACGGGAAAATGTAACTTTCCCCGTTCGCTGTACAGAGAAAACGTACTGCTCATTTTTAATCCTCCAGTGGCGAAGACGGGACCACTTCTGCCCCATCACGTATGTCACACTACTTGCATCCTTCGTCATTAATACAATTAAAAACTGGTGAAAATAGATCTAATCGTTATGGTCACTATTTTCTCACTTCTCACTTAAAAAAAAAAAGAAAAGAAATCTTTTCGCATACATATTCTTGAGTAACACCTACAGGTAAAACTGACACGAGTCGATTCTTTATCAAGAATGACATGTTGATTTTTAACAGTCTTAACCCTTGTACGGAAATTAGATCATTCTGACCCAATATCTTTAAATAACTAATATCAGTTAATAAATAATAATAATATTTTGATTCTATTTTTTATTTTTAATTTTGTAGAAATTTAACAAATTCTTAAAATATTAAACCGTAATAAATAAATGAACTGAGTTTTATTATATATATATATACCAGAACCGCGTATGCAAAAATAAAACTCAGTTCATTTATTTATTACGGTTTATATATATATATATATATATATATATATATATATATATATATATATATATATAATATGGGGTTTTCCTATTTGACCCAAATTTACTTATCCCTGTAACATTACAAATTCCGTAAAATTGTTAACTCACATAAAAATCTGATTTTTTAATAAAGTAGGCTTGGTCAGTTTTACCAATAAGCCAGCGATGTGTATACTTATTCGCCTGACTACAATATTTATCTTTATTATTCGTAACATCTGCACGTGCTTCAAAATGGTCCTATCAGTATAATAATAGAATAAGAATTTCAGATGATAAGAAGATCGAAATCTAATATAGAAGCTTATTCCAAGATGTCTCCGAATGAAATTACGAGTTAAAGTGGACTCGATTTAGTCGACTATGAATCTATCTGCCGTCCAAGGGTTAACGCCCCTTTTACTCTTCGCTCGCACCGTTTGCACGCCGCGGTGGGGGAAAAATACGACCCTTGACGGGGACGAGGAACGTTCCTTGGTCTCGTTTCCTCGATTACGAGTTCGTTAGCTGGAGCCCCCTCGAAAGTTACGTAACTTCCGGGGCCGGGCTTTATGCGGCATCAATTACGGAAATGAAGTCGAACAACGTCGGCCCGCCTCGGCCCCTCGAGCGCATAATTACGTCGAGCCAGTCGCCGATTCTGTGTGTCACGAAGAAATATCTGTTTCGATCGGGGAGTTCGGGCGCGACGGGGAAATATCTGCGGTAATTCTTGGGGCGGAAATTGAATCGGCTTCGGTCGAAGTTGAGAGTAGCGCGCCTTTCTCTCGAGCAAGGAAGAATGAAGAGGTTGTAACTTCGACGTACCTTCAGGTTCGTGGTAGTAGAATGTTTAGTATTTCTGGATTGTTCAGATGCACCCTTAAATTTTGAGTAACAGAATTGCAATTTGCGCTTCTTAAAAAGTGGGTCAAGTTCCTTGCATCTCTCCTTTAGCAATACTTGATACTAGTTTCTGGATTGTTCAGATGCACCCTTAAATTCTGAGTAACAGAATTGCAATTTGTGTTTCTTAAAGACTGGGTCATGTTCTTTGTATCTCTGTTGAAATACTTAATACTATATAGTCAGTTCTTAGCTTGTTGGTGTTATGAAAAATTGTAGAATAGATTCTAGTCGTAGAAATGCAGGCTATTGAGGCTATCTGTAACTTTAATTTGACTTTCTGATTGCTCATAACACTTCTCCGAATCCTAAAAGTGAGCAACTTATGACAGGTTAGATAAGATGAAAGTTCAGATGTAAGATGTATTGGCTGAGAATTTTTTAAAGGGGGTTGTAAAGATTTATCTATGAAAACCGCAGAGAATTGCTGCGGAGAAAGTTAAAGGTGAGTTTTCTGTCTTTGTTGTCTATCCTGCAGTGCGGTTCTTTTAAAATGATCACTATATAGCAAACACCGAATTTTTAAATATCCCTAGTATGGTAAGTTCATCAACATCCGTTTAACTAAATAAATAAATAAACATCCACGCTATTTAATATTTAATCAATAATTTAATATTTTCCTTCCACTTAAGTCAACTTTAGCCCTGGCAAATTTCATTGAGTTCAACATTCCAACAATTTAACAGAAAAGGAAACATCCCTCTATTTAATTCATATATTAATAATTAATAGGGGAAATTAGGACAAAACCGTGTACCTGGGTAAAACCAGGACGTGTTATTATTTTTAAAACAGCCTTAAATTTTCCCGCGTCGTTGCAGCTACATATTGTCAGGATATGCATTACTTCATCAACAAAAGATGATCGTGTTATAAGCGTGCTTACTAAAGTTATACCAACTTGTGTGTTTTTGAAGGCTCTGACCTATTTTCGATAGTTAAGAAACTTCAACACTTTTGACAGTGTTTAAGTGAGTACTTTTTTGTGTGAATTATGTCAATTGTTGTATATTAAAGTATAAATAACTAAGACACTTTGTTTGTACTTTGCCCTGGTATTGTTGATAATTCGTAATATTTACAAAATTGTATGCTGGGGCAAAACCGTACGTGGTAAAACCGGGTACCCGAAAAAGAGGAACTTATCATCATTAAACTAAATCTTAATAAAGGACAACAACTAAAGAGAAAGAAAACCACAAAAGTAAAGAAAGTACGGAAGGATAATGATAACAGTGGTGATGAAGACGGTGAAGACATTTGCATTTATGTCCACGAATCCACATTTGCATTTATGGTTCATCCAAATTGAACGAAGGTTGGGTGCAGTGTTGTAAGTGGGTTGACGAAGACTGCACTGGTTGGAAGACTGAAGAATTGAACGAATTCTGTTGTTATAAGTCCTAGGGCCAGTTTTTAGTATGGTACCCAGTTTTACCCAGGCTATGGAGTAAAACCGTAAAAACGAACCATATTTTAAATCGTATTTTTTTGTATTTGTTATTGTATTAACCTTTTGAGGGCCGGGTTGGCCACTATAGTGGCCACCTAAGAATTTGGATACTTTACCGGCCATTTTGGTGGTATATATGCATAAATTTCATGTAAATAAAATTTACAATTTCAATGAAGAAATCCCAGCCCTCTAAAGGTTAAAAAAAAAACAGATATATACTATTATTTAATAAAGAGTTTATTCTAATGAATCCTAATTTCAATTTCTTTTTTACATTAATAATGTCAAAGTTATGAGCTTTTATCCTTAACGTCCCGGTTTTGCCCCTACTTCCCCTACATCTATTTTTTCCTCCACTTAAGGGGAGGTTCTGGTCTACATGTCGATTTTTTTTTATTTCATTTTTCGAATGTTCAACCTTTTAGGAAAACGTGTTTAAAAGGATTTGTTGAAATTCGTAAAATTCCCGAAGTTATAGGCATTTGAGTAGCGGCAAATGCATGGGTCACAACCGGTCACTCGGCGCTCACGTAAAACTTTAAACGCGTTTTTCCCGAAACAGTGTCCTCAAAATCGGTGGGACCTGTATCTCCAAAAGTTATTACCCGATTCGACTGAAACTTTTTTTATTTTGAAGAATATACTTCTGGCTAGGGGGGGGGGGCTAGAAAAAATTACAAAAAATCGACAAATTAATCATTTTTAAAGGCGTTGAAAGGACGAAAAATACATGGAAAAGTGATTTCAAGCTTGAAGTGTTGTTATTCTCTAAATAAAAAATGTCATTTTTGTAATTTTTTTAGCCCCCCCCCCCCTAGCCAAAAGAATAATCTTCAAAATAAAAAAGGTTTCAGTCGAATCGGATAATAACTTTTGGAGATACAGGTCCCACCGATTTGGATCAATTTTTTGACGCCTTGACTTTAATGACAACCCAGGGCTGTCTGCAATGATTAATTATAAAACAAAAAATATATTTTTATAATTTAAGACATCCTTAATACAATGCAAAAAGTCCCATTAAATTATATATAGTAGTTTTCCTTTAATTAATTCCTAAATATCACCTATTTTTTTGGGCTCTAGACCAGAACCTCCTCTTAAGTTCACCTCGGCGCTCGGAAGCTTTAGAAAATTTGTAGGGCAAGGAGTTGATCCAGGGGCGACCAGGATGGTTGTTCGTGGCCTCAAGAGTGTACAAAATGGCAGATCGAGGCTCTGGTTAGGGCAAAGTGGCTGCATCCCCTCTCCCCTCTTTTTCTTCGGGACTCGACGATGTTTCAGGACGATGACGTTATTAAGGAAAAGTTTCGGGCACGCTGGCCGGAAGGGGAGCTCATGAACGACGAATTTTCCGTGTGTCTCGCCATAGTGGAGAGAAGAGTTTGGGGATAATCTTTGGGGATGAAAAGCAACGAGGTCGGTTTTATGGTCGTATTACTGTCGGATTCGTTCCGAATTGGCTCACTCGACTGCGTTGTTGCGTCTCGATGGCAGTTCTAAATTTGCCCAACTTCCTTCGATATTAACGTCGGACTTCCAATATCAGCAGATTCCCTGCGATCTCTTCTTCGACCTTCTGTGCTTTGAATGTCCTCGCTGCGCCTTGCTTCCTAAGATACGTGGGCCGATTGCGAATGGACTTGCGAAGAATATCTGTTGCTAAGAAAGAAGGAGTGACCTAAAAAATGACCCCTTTTGGTCCCACGATTTTGGAACTGAATTCTGTGCCAAATGATAATTTATGACGAGACATCAATCGCAACAAATTTTCAGGTTGATGTGATAATTAGTTTTTGAGATGTGGGAGGTCACAGTGGGTCAAGATAAAAAAAAATAAATGTCTGTGTAGTCGCTATTTTTTTTTTTTTTTAAACTGTGGCCTTCCATATCTCAGAAGCTAATTTTCGGCTGAACTTAAAAATTTACTATGATTGACGTCTCATCATAAGGTGTCATTTAAAACGGACGAAAAATCCTCTCATTTTTGGGTCACTTCTTCTTCGACATTTCTACTATGCAGAAAACTTTTGAAGGCTTTTTGAGTAAGTAGTCGACGTAGCAAGTAGTAGTAAAATTAACATTGTGATTGGTGTTTTTGATGTACCCTTTCGTTCCACTTATTTTCGATGTTGTAAAATTCCATCTACAGAGTGGTGGCAGTCGACGAAAATCTGTGAATTTGGCGTTGAATACAATAAAGTCTCGTTATTGGCTCCACGCTCGGGGACAGCGACCGAGCATACAACGCATAGTCGAAATGCGCTTATAACGAGAATTGAGTGTGTGTAACAATTTTTCATTGAAATTGAAGTTATTCCTGCTGAAATAGAAGCATGGAAGACCACTTCTAATGTATACAAATCTACAAGTTATTGTCCGAACATCTTTTCATCTTACACTCGAAATTTTCAAAGATCGTGAGCTGCAAGAAGTAAAAATTCTAGTTTAATATCCACTATTCCGCATTGTGTCACAGGATCTTCAGAATGTTTCCATCTTCCGGCACAGTCTCCTCAAACTCTTTCAATTTCCCTCACCCGTTATCATCGCTTCTGCTCTCGGATCGAATATGATACTGGGATGTCGTGTAAACCAGCGGAGTGCACGTTAAAATATCGTCGGCTGGTGATGGTTCTGCGGAAAACTCGCCGGAATTCTCACGCGTCTCTTGTTCCCCTATTTTTACTCCTCTCCTCTCTTTTTTTGTGCCCGTCACTCCAAGCGTTTTTCCAGGGTTTCGGAGGGGAACAGCGATTTTTCCAGCAGCAGGCATTCGAACAACGGCTTTCATTACTTTCTAACGAATATTCGTCGTGTACCGTCCCGTGTATAATACGGCGCTTTTGTTTTTAACCCCGTTAGTGCGGCCTTTCAATGCCCACCGAGGCTTTCTTTCTGGAATAATCCCTTGGTTGCGTGTGATTCAGTTGTGACCGCGGAAATACATGTATCCACGCGGAAGTTTGATGTATTTGCGCGGAAAGAGGGTTGTGCATTGTGCCTCGCAGAAATCCTTCGTTACTTATTGCAGGGTTGTACTTGTTTGGTTACATTTGTATATGTCCCAGGAAATTGCAGTGGTAATGTTTAGAAAGTGTGCTGAATGATTTCCTGGGCTCGTGATTTGTGGAGAAGATTTTAGACGGCACAGGGATTTAGGGGTCTAGAGTTGTAGAAGAAGGGGTTTGGTATTCTGAGGACCTAAGGTTGGGTAAAAATCTTAGTGTCTTAGGACTAAAGTAATGGAATGGGGTAAAATAATGAAATAATGGTTCTAGTTTCCTATGGATTTAGAAGCTTAAAATAGGTATTCTAGTATGCTAAGGACCTGGGTTCCCAAAGTGAGGGTCCTAGGACCCTAAAGTAAAGATCCCTATGTTCTAGGGCTCAGGGATCCTAAAATAAAGGATCCTAGTGTTCTAGGAATCAAAAGTCTTAGAGAAGAAGCCTAGAGCGCTGGGACTTAAGGATCCTAAAGTAAGGGTTCTAGTTTTCTAAGGACCTAGTTTCCTAAAATAAAGGTCCTAGGGTCGTAAAGTAAGGTCCTTGTAGTCTAGACTGAGGGATCCTAGTGTTCTAGGAACCAAAAGTCTTAGAGAAGAAACCTAGAGCTCTGGGACTTAAGGATCCTAAAATAAGGGTTCTAGTTTCCTAAGGACCTAGTTTCTTAAAATAAGAATCCTGGGGTCGTAAACTAAAGGTCCTTGTAGTCTAGTCTGAGGGATCCTAGCGTTCTAGGAACCAAAAGTCTTAGAGAAGAAGCCTAGAGCTCTGGGACTTAAGGATCCTAAAATAAGGGTTCTAGTTTCCTAAAATAAGAGTCCTAGGGTCGTAAAGTAAAGGTCCTTGTAGTCTAGACTGAGGGGTCCTAGCGTTCTAGGAACCAAAAGTCTTAGAGAAGAAGCCTAGAGCTCTGGGACTTAAGGATCCTAAAATAAGGGTTCTAGTTTCCTAAGGACCTAGTTTCCTAAAATAAGGATCCTGGAGTCGTAAAGCAAAGGTCCTTGTAGTCTAGACTGAGGGCTCCTAGTGTTCTAGGAACCAAAAGTCTTAGAGAAGAAGCCTAGAGCTCTGGGACTTAAGGATCCTAAAATAAGGGTTCTAGTTTCCTAAGGACCTAGTTTCCTAAAATAAATCCTAGGGTCGTAAAGTAAAGGTCCTTGTAGTCTGGACTGAGGGGTCCTAGTGTTCTAGGAATCTAAATACAAAAAAAAAATAAATAAAAACAGAATCCTACACTAGTTGTAAGGGTTCTAGTTTCCCAAAGTCCAAGCTCCTTAAAATAAGGATCCCAGTGTCCTGAAATAATGACTACCCTAGGGCTACGACTCACGAAAGCTATCAACCAACTTATTCCCCCATATTCGATAGAGAAGAGCTCAGCAGCTGGTTGCCAGACCAATATGGAGAACTGCCACGCGCAGCTCTATATAAATACCTAATTTCAGGTGAAAAGTTTCCACGAGTTCCTGTCGCCGGCTTTTCCAGAGGCTTGCAACTTTCCGGGTATCACGTTGTATATAGCTAACACTAGACTGCCTCCTTTACGCGGAGTGATTTTTCCATGGAATACAGGAGGGGGCTGCGGGGGCCACGGGCTTGCATTTCAGGACGCTAGGATACTGATGTTCCCCTTGCGTAAAACTTTACAGCGTCGACTGGTGAAGTTTCCTCAGATTCCACGCGATGCTCGAATCTCGCCGCCGGGGATACTCTTATGTAATCGATAACGCCCACGGGGTTCGACTTGCGTCGCTCAGTTGATGGTCGAGGCGGCTGTCACTGAACTTTTCTTGAATTCCTACAGCAATCAAAGCACGAGGTTTAATAGGCACGGAGGTACAAAGAGGAAGGAAAATATTAAGAATTTTATTTGTTAAGAATATTAGGTTACACACATAGGTCTTGTGGATGGTACATGGTAGTGAGTAGTCCATCGTTAAATGGGGTCGTACTGCCTCTATACTTATAACTAGAAAGTCAAGTTTCAATATATTCGCAGAATTAATCCAATAATTCTACTTTAACGAAAACTCTTAATTTTTAGCTTATGAAGAATACAGCTTTCCTTAAATCTCTGTGGGCAGGCAAATGAGTGTACATAAGATCTCACCTCAAGCGTAAACAGTTTCTTTTTTGTTTTGTTTTGTGAATCAAAGTTAAGGATGTATTGAACCTATCTTCAAAATGGTACCAAGTTAATGAAAATTTGTAAGATTGTTCTTTCTAATCTTCCTGATGTGCTCCAAAAATTTTAAGCGAATTCACTAAACGGTTGCTGAGTTATAACGATTTTAATTTTCACTGATTTTATTTTCACTTATGGAAAGAGACGGTCTTCATAAATAAAACAGCTGAAAAAATGTTGAAGAAATGGTACCAATTTTTTCAATTTTTTTTTACATGTATTATATGGGTAGATGAAAATATCTGCAGAGTTTCAATAAATTATAACTTGAGAAAATTGTGAATTCAGGGCATTTTCACTGCCAAAAGTTTAGCAAATAATGCTCCAGAAAGCATTTGCAAAGTGAAAAATATCTTCCTAGGAGTAAAAATAAGACTCCAACTGTCGTTCGAGTTCCTTACATCTAGATTTACTATGCGTAAGACGTAAATATTCAAGTGTTTCAAATTCCATATAATTTTGTCTAATATTGTACGTCCGCTACACCCTTAAAAATAAAAGTTTCTTTTAACACATATATTGTCAACTTTCACGTCCAAAAAAATGACCAAAAAATGAGACCCTTTTTAGCCTCTTTTTGGGCCCACAATTTTGGAACTGAATTTTGTGCCAAATGATAGTTTATGATGAGACATCAATCACAACAAATTTTCAAGTTCAGATGACAATTAGTTTCTGAGATATGGGAGGTGAAAGAAGTGAAAATTCGTTAACGCGTCAGCCCATACGCTTCGATGTACGGACTTTTATGTCATTCCGATAATTCAGACGATTATTTCCAGGGGTTTTACTGACTGCTAACAACAAATTTGAACTTAGATTTTCAAAATTAACGAAAAAAAAATCAAAATCATAAATGACTGTGTAGTGGGTGGTTTTTTTATATATATATATATATATATATCGTCCAGCATATAGGGATTGCAAATTTACCGACTTTTTCAATTACTGGTAATTCGGTAAAATTTCCATTCAAAACCGGTTTATCGGTAATTTACCGGTAATTTTTTAAGGTATTGAAAATATAAAAGTAAATATTACAAAAAAAATTTTTTGAACTCTAATCGAGCATTATAAAAAATATATGCAAATAAAACTGTTCTAAACATAAAATATAAAATGATATAACACAAAATAGATATATTTGTATAACTATTGACATTACTTGTTAATATGGATCTTCACCGCGAAAACAATGAAAAGAATCTTAACTTATATACATAATTAAATATTTTTTATTTAACAATTCTTTTTAATAAATAAACACGCAAAAAACATAATTTGTCCATTCATCCATTTGTCTATTCTTTGGTGGCTTGATTCAGATTTTTAATTTTCTTTTGGTTTAAAGTTGGTTCTTCCTGAGGTTTTCGTCTCTATTATTAATTGAAGCTTTTTTCACTGATACCGGAGTAGATACTGGCGGAATTAATGAATGCATATATGCGCTACATTGCTATACATAATTTATCGAATTACCGGTAAATATTTGGCGAATTACCGGTAAAAATTTTGGTAACCGGTAAATCGGTTTACCGGTATTGCAATCCCTAATATTGAATCGGCTACTGTGAGCTTTGCTGACTGCTAACAACGAATTTGAACTTAGATCTTCAAAATTCACAATGGCCGATTCAACATAGTGGACGATATATTAAAAAAAAGCACCCACTACATGGACATTTATATGTTTTGATTTTGATTTTTTTTTGTGAATTTTGAAAATCTAAGTTCAAATTCGTTGTTAGCAGTCAGCAAAGCTAGTGAGAACAATTCTTTAAATTATCGGACTGACATAAAAGTCCATACATCGAAGCGTATGGGCTGACGCGTTAATGAATTTTCACTTCTTTCACCTCTTATATCTCAGAAACTAATTGTCACTTCAACTTGAAAATTGGTTGTGATTGATGTCTCATCATAAGCTATCATTTGGCACAAAATTCAGTTCCAAAATCGTGGGTCCAAAAAGAGGCTATTTCTTGGGTCACTCTTTATCACCTGATCTTACATAGCACTGTAAATATTCCAAGTATCTTCCTGCAAAACTAATAATTAACTTATACTCGTTTGCTCGGCCATCAGAGAAATATTCCCAGCGAAACCAAAGTTCAACGTTTGCTCCACAAAAAGATAACTCCATCGTTGATTGAGTTGGTTGCTATTTAACATATTTCCAGTATCAAAGCAACCCCTTAATCCACAGCTTCTAAATAATACAACATCCCCCAAATATTCCCAGCAAAACCAATCCACAAGAGTTGCTCCCCAACACGCAACTCCTAATATCACGCCTCTCAAACCCATCCCCCGACACCTGCCTTCATCTACCACCACCCTAATTTTCACGCGATTAAGTCCGCTCGAGGGAGCCCTCCACCCAGTTCCCAGCAGAAACAAAATGTCGTCCCGGAGGTGAATCCACGGAGCCCGGAAGGCGACGGCCATCAACTTAATGGACGCTTTATGAGCGATCTTCTTTTATTCCCCGCCTCGATCCAGGTATTTAAATTGTAAAACACCCGGGGCCACGGCTCGAATTGATTCCGAGACACGAGGTTTGATTTAAATGTAAAACAGCTTGCCACGGCTGCAAGGAGGGTGGTGGGCACGGGGCGAGTTGGCCAGGGGTGAGTAGCCATTATTCGCGGGGCTTAATCTCGCGTGCCACCCCGAGGAAAATGTTTCTCCCCGCGACGTCCCGGCATTCTTCCAGATTCGTTGCATCCAAAGCGGAGAAGTTTATTTTCCGCTGAATTATCCGCGGAATAATATTTTCCCCGGCCGACTTTATTTATCCTCGTGCACGCTCCACTCCGCTTTAAATATTCCACCCTGGCGCCACCTGTAAACACACGACACCCGCCCCCCTATTACTCTCTCGACGACGCAACAGTGATTTATGAAATTCGGAATTACGATTCAGCCCCTTCTTCAACCCTCGAGAGGCTTTAAATATCCGCTCGCATCCAACGCGATATTAATTGGACCCCCACTTGCCGACTCTGTTTCCCTTCTTCTTTCCTCCCGGCGCTCTGCTTTTTCGGCTCGCTGTTCGGTAACGAAAAATGCAAACAAGCCGCGGCGCGCATCGTGCCTGCTTCCCTGGAAATTCCATTTACCTCGTTATCCCGCAACGGGGGCAGCTGCTTGAAATTTACGAGCACTCGAAGATATCGTCGAACCGCGCTAATAAATAGAGAGAGAGGCCTCGTCTCCAACCCTGCATTTTCGTCGGAACTTTCGCGGAGCATGGTTGAACGCTTTAATTTCATGTTTTATTCAGTGGCGAGGGTGGGGAGGCTGTCGCGATTAGCGACGGTAATTCTAGCGGACGATTTCGTGGCTTTTAATAATCTGGGAGATTCCGCGTAAACAGTCCTCGCGTGGGGCGGGGGGAGGGGGTCTGTGCTAGGGAGAGAGGGTTGAAGATGTGGAGAGAAGTAGAGGGGCTCTAGAAACTCACTACAATTACTGGAGCCCACTTCCACTTCGAGAGCAGTGTAGTTTTGGATACTAATTTAACAGAAAGTTGCATGGCAGGTAGGAGAGCTTTGGGTCATCGTTTAGCTTCAAATTTTGCAAATAGTTTGTGCACAGCTTGTGTAATGATGTGTCTAACGCAGAAGGTTTAATATTGAAAGTTTCAAAGTTTCGCTATTTCTATATACTTGATATATGAGGGATTCAGCAGGCAATCAATGTAAGTCCATTAACTATAAAACTGATAAATAAGGTTTTTACAAATTAGTTGTAAGAAAAGACAATACTAGTAAAGATTCAAAAATCGATTTTTATTATAAGATAGGATTTTTTTCTTGAAAGTGTTTTCCTCAATCAGGAAATAATTTGCGTGACTTACTACTTACATATGTGGTGTACTCATTGAGTGTAAGTACGCGACAAAATCTTGGACACTTAGACATTTAGCTTTATCTTAAATATTTCTGAACCTTTGTTACAATGTGCCCCAGTCCGGGGTAAATTGTAACACATATGTTTTACTTATTTAAATACAAATATGAATAAAAATAAACATTTCTAAATTATATAAATGAAAACACAGATCATTATTAAATATTTGATATACATGAGTTAAGAAATCATTGCTTTTTCATCTGATTCTATCAAATTCTTCGCTTTCTTTACATTTGCCTTCATACTTTTTTTTTCTACATTTTTGGATTCTCGATTGTTCTGTTGTTCGTCTAGAGCACCTTTTTCCGGTGTGTCAGCAAATAGCATGTTTGTTTTAATCACCATTTAGAGTGGAGTAAGTAGTAACATGTTACAATTTACCCCGAGCTTGAATTTTTGCGTTTTGTCTCAGCAAACGAGAAACTAAACATCAAATTACTAAAATGCGTCCACATTATATTAAACCAATGTGTACTGATTCGTTTGCGACAAAGAAGCAAAAATTCAAACGGTTTCTAACGACGGTTGATTGAAATAAAAGTGCTGAGACAAAATTTACTTACGTGCTCTACATATTAAAATTCTGGGCTATCACCACAAAATGAATACATAACGATCGTTTGTGTCTCTAAAGCCAACGGTGCTAATATCGTCAAGCAGCTTTCGCCTGCCGTGGGTCACCAGATTTGTCGTTGAAAAGATTTTACCCCGGGCTCCCTAACATATAAATAAACTTCACTGCAAGAGAAACAAAAAAATATCACCATGGTTTTTTTTTATACAAAAAAATCGAAACATCCAAACACCTTTCAACTTTTTAAAATTCTCTAGCATACTCAGAAACGTTCCACTCGTTCACAAAGAACTTTTATTCCCACAATACTGTTGTCAATCCACTTGCAGTTCCAACAACCAGCCACTACCACATTGTGACCCCCTTGAATTTTCCCAAATCACGAGTCCCCAAAAAACCTATATCCACTGCTTAGTGCTGCCCAATCCTGTCTATTCCAGCTCCCAAACCCCTCCACCCCATTTCAAAAATGCAGAGGGCAGTGTATCTCGCAGTGGAACACTTTTCAACCCCCTCTCCCTGTCCGAGAAACCTGCTCTGGGCGAGCTGTGCAGCCAACGTCTTTGTGTCTGCGAAGTGCCCCTCAGAGTCGTGTACCCGAACACGGGGGACCTCGTTAAAACTTGATACTTCCGTTCTCCGGCGGACCTCCCCCTCTGGCCCCTCCCTCCCTCACCCCCTGGCATTGGAGCTTTTTTGCTCGCGCTGATGTCGCGAGCCTCGGTCGCGCGTGCTGATAAAAGGGACCACCGACGACGAAGGGGATAGATAAACGCGCGTTTCCAACTCCCCACGGCCTGTGTGCGCCCCGTTGAGTAGCCCCAGCCTATTCGGGAACTTTTCCACCCCCCCTCTCTGCCCCCACCCCTTCACTGTCGCCCTTTCAACGAGCTCCATTCGAGTCTGAGAGGAAGACGTCAGCGAGCTTATCCGAGGGTTTCCTTCTTTTCTTGTGATCAGCGCCCCTTTGTGGGTTTCTTCTTCTTCTTCTTCCTTTTTAGCGGGGCAGGCCTTAAACGGGAAGTTTGATTGGCTGTTTAGTACTTTCGTGAAATCGTTCTGGGGTGGTTTGGGTTCCTCGTTGTGCTAATGTTGCGGGGTGAGTGTGCGGGCTGGGGGAAGTTAGAGGAAATTGAGCTGTTACCACCTAGTGCAGTTGTAAATGGACATTAATCATTTCGGTTTTGAATAGAAACCGGCGAGCCGTACGCCGTGTGCGGAACTCTAGCAATTACGTCTGTTGAGCGTGGTCGAGGAACGCCCATCGGCGGTTTACGCACAGTTGTGTGCGAGATTCACATTTGTAAGTTAATTAACGGACTAATTGGACCTGAAATTTTAACAAAATAGTAGACTGAAAAATTAAGCTTGTTGAGAATACATAATTTGGTCGCGTGAAACTCGTATTGCACTACTGTCTGATTTATTGTACTCTGTACTACTGAAACTTTGGGTTGCTCCTACTGTTTCTGCTTATTTTTCGCGATTTCTAGGAAAATAAATACAAACCACCGATGAAGGGAGCGGGGTTGTTAATTAAGGTTGCCCCGCGATGCAGTGAATTGTAAGATTATATTCTTCTCGTTCTATTGGTACCAGCAGAACACTACTGTAATTGCCAGAACGAGATTCACCTCGTGGAAGGGATTACATCAGATTTCAACTAATAAAACGAGGAACAAGAAAGAACGGGTCTGAAAGGACGAACCCTTTGACGATCGCCGGCCATGAAATTAACCCACCGCGCCAATTTATATCCGAGTCATTGAAAGAAGCCAGCAGGGGGTGGGGAACTCTTTGCAAGCTCGCCTTAGGTTCCCTTTGCTTACGTTCCATCGGTTATACGCCACGAGGCAAAATGGGGTATAAAAAATGTTATCTAAAGAAGAGGATAGCTATTTAACTTCATTTTCAGTAGTGCTTAGTTTTGCTATCCCTAGTTACTGGACATGGAACCATAAACTTTCGCCATTATTCTAAACTCTGGAGATAACTGAAAATCTCTAATTGAACCCACATTTGATGCTGTTATTGTAAAATAAATCACACAATATTAATAAAATTAAGAAAATATTTATTAGCTGATTTAAAATAAACAAATTTAATTCATAAATTTTTAATCAAAATGCGAGTCACGCAAATCCCCCAAAAGAAGTTGAAAATGGATTTCTATTAGGGAAATTTTGATAATTTTTTATTTACTTTTACCGAGTCAAGTAGCGCACAATTTTCATTTCAGCACATTGTTGAAGAATTATTCGCTGTATAATGTACCACTTTGACTTGATTTTTAATTTGGCGTGGGGCTAAATGGTCACGAATGGTACGGGTCGCTTCTAAATAATTATGCAATCGTGTGAGAGGAGGAGGGAGCTGTGACGCGCGGGCTGCTTTGATTAAAAATTCCCCAAAGCCTCGGGATATGAATGAGGAGGGGGGGGGGGGGCGAGCTTTCAGGTTGGATGATGCGCGCGGACGCCGGTGATAAATAAATTACGAGGAGGTAACGAACGCGCGCGAGTATGGCCGCAAAGTTTCCAGTGACCAGGCGAAATTAAAAAATCATATGTTCTCTCTGCGTGTTTCGGATTCTTCTAAAGTATTCATACGGGGGTAAAATGGGGGAGATGTGCGTAATAACGTGTGATTGATGAGACTTGTAGAAAAGCTTCTTTGGTGAGTGTTAATTTCTGCTGTTACGAAATCCTGATATTAAAAACAGATTTGCCTTAAGTTGCTGTGTATTCTAATTTCTCTGTGAACGTACTGGTACGTGCACGAGCTTTAGGCACTGTAAAACATAGCATAGTATGCACTACCTACGTTCTAAATATTTAACCACTGGGAAATGTAGTATATACCACGTTTTATGAGTCTAGTGTTTGGAAACGTAGGACTGTGTTTGGAACACTTAGTTATTCAAGGGCGTAGTATTACGTGCAAAATAACTACAACTCGTAGTACGGAGTGCAAAATCTCTGCAAAACATAGTACTATTTGCAAAATACCTACAAATTAATTAATTACTGAGAAATTGGTGAAGTACGATTTAGGTGACCAGTACGATATTGGCAATTCTCCCCTATGTACTACGTGCGAAATACCTATAAAACGTAGTACTACGTGCAAAATATTTACAAAACGTAGTACTACGTGCAAAATATCTGCAAAGCATAGTATTATTTGTAAACTACCTACAAAACGTAGTACTATGCGAAAAATACTTACAAAACGTAGTACTACGTGCAAAAAAACTGCAAAGCTTAGTACTATTTGCATACTACCTATAAAACATAGTACTACTTGCAAAACATACGCAAAACATAGTTTGTACTACGTGCAAAATACCTATAAAATGTAGTACTGTTTGCAAAATACCTATAAAACGTAGTACTACGTGTAAAATATTTACAAAACGTAGTACTACGTGCAAAATATCTGCAAAGCATAGTACTATTTGCATACTACCTACAAAACGTAGTACTACGTGCAAAATATCTGCAAAGCATAGTACTATTTACATGCTACCTACAAAACGTAGTACTACGTGCAAAATATCTGCAAAGCATAGTACTATTTGCATACTACCTACAAAACGTAGTACTACTTGCAAAATATACGCAAGAAATAGTTTGTACTACGTGCAAAATACCTATAAAATGTAGTATTGTTTGCAAAATACCTATAAAACGTAGTACTACGTGCAAAATATTTACAAAACGTAGTACTACGTGCAAAATATCTGCAAAGCGTAGTATTATTTGTAAACTACCTACAAAACGTAGTACTATGCGAAAAATACTTACAAAACGTAGTACTACGTGCAAAAAACTGCAAAGCTTAGTACTATTTGCATACTACCTATAAAACATAGTACTACTTGCAAAACATACGCAAAACATAGTTTGTACTACGTGCAAAATACCTATAAAATGTAGTACTGTTTGCAAAATACCTATAAAACGTAGTACTACGTGTAAAATATTTACAAAACGTAGTACTACGTGCAAAATATCTGCAACGCATAGTACTATTTGCATACTACCTACAAAACGTAGTACTACGTGCAAAATATCTGCAAAGCATAGTACTATTTGCATGCTACCTACAAAACGTAGTACTACGTGCAAAATATCTGCAAAGCATAGTACTATTTGCATACTACCTACAAAACGTAGTACTACTTGCAAAATATACGCAAGAAATAGTTTGTACTACGTGCAAAATACCTATAAAATGTAGTATTGTTTGCAAAATACCTATAAAACGTAGTACTACGTGCAAAATATTTACAAAACGTAGTACTACGTGCAAACTATCTGCAAAGCATAGTACTATTTGTAAACTACCTACAAAACGTAGTACTATGCGCAAAATACTTACAAAACGTAGTACTACGTGCAAAATATCTGCAAAGCATAGTACTATTTGCATACTACCTACAAAACATAGTACTACTTGCAAAAAATACGCAAAAAATAGTTTGTACTACGTGCAAAATACCTGTAAAATGTAGTACTGTTTGCAAAATACCTATAAAACGTAGTACAACGTGTAAAATATTTACAAAACGTAGTACTACGTGCAAAATATCTGCAAAGCATAGTACTATTTGCATACTACCTACAAAACGTAGTACTACGTGCAAAATATCTGCAAAGCATAGTACTATTTGCATACTACCTACAAAACGTAGTACTACGTGCAAAATATCTGCAAAGCATAGTACTATTTGCATGCTACCTACAAAACGTAGTACTACGTGCAAAATATCTGCAAAGCATAGTACTATTTGCATACTGCCTACAAAACGTAGTACTACTTGCAAAACATACGCAAGAAATAGTTTGTACTACGTGCAAAATACCTATAAAATGTAGTATTGTTTGCAAAATTCCTACAGAATGTAATACTACGTGCAAAATACCTACAAAACGTAGTACTACGTGCAAAATATCTGCAAAGCGTAGTACTATTTGTAAACTACCTGCAAAACGTAGTACTATGCGCAAAATACTTACAAAACGTAGTACTACGTGCAAAATATCTGCAAAGCTTAGTATTATTTGCATACTACCTACAAAATGTATTACTACTTGCAAAATATCTGCAAAGCATACTACTATTTGCAAACTACTTACAAAACGTAGTACTACGTGCAAAATACAAAACGTAGTACTACGTGCAAAGTATCTGTAAAACATAGTACAACATTCCAGATATTCTGTCACTGAAAAACGTGCCTACTACTACGTTCAAAGATTCCAGTTTATAAAAGCTTTTCACTAAGTAGGTTGAGAACGTTTAGATATCCAAAAATATAGTACTTACTACATACAAAATACTCAACTTCAAATCCGTCCCTCACAAAACTTCAAAATTTTCCAAAGGATCTAAATCTCCAGAGAAATCGTAGAAAGAACGTAGTAGGTATTACGTGATAAATCGCAGAAAAGCATTCAGCGTATCCGTTGAGCCGTCGACGGCCAGCGCAAAAACATTAAACTGCGTATTCATTTTTTATAAAGGACAGTTGGTCGGGAAATCCATTACAGTCTCTCGTGGAATAGGTGAAAACGGGAAAAGGAAAAAAAATGGAAGAAAAAGTAAAACGGAGACCGAAAAGCGCATTAAACGAAATGCCGCTCTTTATTTTAACGAACGGCAGACGAAACTTTTTTAATGCCTCGCTCTCGCAGCCCGGTTGACGAAATCATTGCGTTGTTAGCCCCGTCAAACTGCACCCGCCTCTGTCCCGTCCTTCGTTACCACGAAAATTTATTCAGAACAAAAATTCCATTGGTAAACACGTCGCGCGGATGGGTCTATTTTTTCCCTTTTTTCCTCCACCGCCACCGCCCCCGACCCTTTTTTTATTTTGCGGCGTGCCTTCAGCTCGATTATGAATGCACTGATGCAATGTTTGCGAGGGCGTATATTGATTTCCCTGTGACGAGTGTTAAATAGAAGTGCACATTGGGTGGAAGAAATCTTTCTTACTTTTGTAAAATTTGAAATAAAATTGGATACTGTTAGTATTCTTGAGAAGAGGGTAGGTTAGTTATACAGAGATGATATAGAAAGGTGTGGAGAAGCTTCGAAATAATTTTACTGGTATTTTGAAAGTATTTTGGATGACAAAAGTTTTCTCCCTCCGAGTATGAGTGTTCAGGCTGTGCGGGAAACACCAATAGGCGTTCAGTGGATATGGCTAGGAAATGCAAGTGGAGGATTCTCGCACACGGTGAATGTTATACGTTTTTCATCACAGTCAAAGGGAGATTTTGGTCAGCATTTTTTTCTTTTTTTGTAGGAAATGGTTCGTTTGCAATGGGTTGTAGTTTCTATTGGACTTTCTATCCACTTTTGGAGAGGAGTATGTAGAGAGGAAAAATAATTTTGAATTTTAATCCGAAGGTACGCTTTTCTTTTTTTAAACATTTTTCAAGCTGTCGCTTCTTTGCACATCCCGCACGTGAAATGTAAATTCCATCGAACTCGATTCCGTTTTCCCCTCGTATCGGAGACGCGATATTTTATGATATTTTACGCGCCGCTGGATTATCGGGCCCCGTAAATATCGGTCAGGTGTTCTGATACATGGCCAACCGATGCATTTATAATAATAAGTGTTATTGAGAGAGCCATCGAGCATGGCAGCCAGTGGTTAAAGCCACCGCTGCGGCTTTTGGACGTTCATCCTGAGCGCCCCTCTTCATCTCTAATCGCCATTTCTACCCAAAAGTGAATTCTCTTCGCTATCCATTAGAATTATTCATTTATAACGCAGACAATGTTAATACATTCGGCAAAAATGGAATTTCGAGGAATTGAATGCAAACTCAACTGATTTGTAATTTAATATGGCAGCGCTACATTTTGATTAATTTTTAGTGGGCCTTCAAAAGCCTCAAAGGTACGAATCCATGATGAGATTTTGCACGTAGACTTTTCTATCATGAGACAAAACTCTCAGCAACAACTAAAAAAATGTAAATTATGGAAATAGTCGCGAAAGATGAGATTATTCAAAATATATCATGAACATGTCTCATGAGAGTTAGTTTAGTTTCATAGAACTACTCACAAAAATAATTAAAAAATAATAAAATATGTGAGGCGCGATATTTTTGTCTCATCGTAGCTTGGCACCTTAAAACTTCGAGTGGATCAAGGTTTTGAAGAATATCCCTTCAAATCGTGCAAGCCTTTTCGAGCTATCTACCAACACTAATGAAAATTTATTTAAACTTGTTTATTGTACATTTCTGCATTGGATAGACGAAGAGCCCAAACTACGAAAAAAATTTGACTTTATCCAAACACTATATTTTTTTTGTTTCTCATAATTTTCATACCCCACGCAACATTTTATTTGTAATTCTGTTATGTATACAGGGTGTCCCGGAACATTTGCCACCTGAGCCTTCTTCCTTAAATGCGCCACTCATTTCCTCAATTTTTCAAGTTCCATGTCGAACCTTAAATTCCACCGTGGCACAGTGCGTTGATACATGGACAAAAATTGAAAAATCAAATATTTTGCAGGCTGATATTTATCATCTAATATTTACATCAAGATGTTCAGGAATCGAGTTCGGTTATGCTTGCTAGGTTACCGTAGTAGTTTACGATGTTATTTACCACCTTAACCGGGAATCTAAGGACTTTAAGCGTCACTCGAAATTCATACGCGGTAGAGTTTCTTTCTTTTTTTTTTTATTTAGACCTTAAGAATATTTATTATTCTTGGCTCACTTTATCAACCATAGATTCTGGTATTATGGGTATGTGTGCTCCAAACTTACGACCGTACTGATCATTAGAAAACGCTTTAGTCCCGAGAATGAAAATTTTATTTCAACTGACTTTTTAAAAAATACGTAACAAAACGTATCCGTGATTTTTTTATATTTGGTTTCCCTAACTTTATACTTTATGAAAATAACGCGCTTGTCTGCTACTACCTGCGATTATTTGAGAAATAAATTTTTTAGGAAGAAGTGTGTTTTTGATATTATGTTTAATATGAATAATTACGTTTACGATTTTTATATATTATTATTAAAAGTTTATAATAACAATACATTACGTTAACGTATTTAGAGTCTTCTTTTTTAGTCTATGTAAGCTTATATATGTTAATGAAAAAATTCTAACTTCAAATGCACGTGATAAAAATAATTTGATAAAAAAATTTTTGAACAACAGTTAGTCAGTATTCAGTTGACAACAAATTGCAAAAAAATATTGATAAAAATCTTTTTATTTAATAAAAAATCGAGATCACCTCAATATTTTTTTAACGCAACTGTATATTTTTTTCTACACCAATCGATGCATCTATATATTCTGGTTAAAAAAGTATTGGGGTATATAGGTCGAAAACTGATTAGTTCAGAAATTATGATTTTTGTCCCGACTTCCCATTGACTCAACGCACTGTGCGTGGTAGTGAACATATCACTAACACATTACCTTCTTTTTGTTTCAGGTGAGTACACCACGAAGACCATCGATTTACATGCAATTCTTCGGTGAGTGGTTCATTGTACCGTCTACATAGACTGCTGTCCATAAGTATTAGGACACCAGCTGTATTTGCAGAAAATGTGATATTTGATACCTTTCGCTGCTTTTAATTTAAAATACCAACTAAAGCGAAATTCGTCAATAAATATGCAAGGTTTCTCACAACTATTCTACAGAGAGTAGGTGTCCTAAACTCACGCGCGAAAGTGTATTTTAATATACCATTAAAAGCTTGAGCGGTCCCCAAAAAGAAGCGCCAACAGGGTAATCAGAATTTCTGCCCCGTGGAGCTCGCAGAATCCATTACTGCGCGAATGGATTCCCGCGAAAATGAGATTCCAAGGAAACGCTGAATACACGGGATTCACTTCGCTGTTAGCCCTTCGCAGGGGTGAATTAATCGAGTGTCTAAACGTTAATTTCACGCGATGGCAAACATTTGTCCAGCCGACACGGCAGCTCGGCGCTGGCGGGGGCTTGAATCCGCGAGTGTCGTCAAATATTTTACGAACGGGGGCGCGATGATTCTAATGGATCCGCGAGACGCTGGAAGGAGCGTCGCTTTTTGCCAGGTCGATGAGTTCCTCGAGGCCTCGACGTCGAGCCACTCTCTTAGGCGGGACCCAAGAGGCGAGCTTGGCTTAATAACGATTCCGGCGGAGACTGGCTGACATCTTGCTCGATGGAAGAACATTCGGGGGATGAATGGCGCGAAGGGCCTGTAGTTCGTCGCGGTAATTAATCGTCGGTGGCATGATGCTCGTAGGGGTGTCACGGTGAAATTCTTAATCGCTAATCAAGTAGAGGGATCGACGGAGAGATTGAATTGGTCGGAAGTGGGGCGAGGAAGATTGTGGGGGGATGTTGTTGGGCGGTTGGTACATTTTTGTTAATTAAGTATTTACTCTGTGAGTTGTACCTACATTAATTATTGCTTGTAAAGTATTACAGATTTTACTTATATATTCATATTGACTAGTAGAGATGATTAAATTATTAATCATGAACATGTCTGATGAGAGTTTAGTTTCATGGAACTAATCACAAAATAATTAAAAAATAATCAAATATGTGAGGCACGATATTTCTGTCTCATCGTCGTTTGACGACTCGAGTGGACCAACGTTAGGTTAAGCTTTAAGCGTAATTAGGGTGACTGTTCCTAATATCGCCACCCGCTATATCTCGCAAAGTAAGCACTGAAATTTATCGGTTATGCACTCAATTAGTACCTAAACATATGTAGGAAGACATACTGTAATTGCAGCGTCATGTGATCAACAATTACGGAAAGGGAAGGATTTTAGAGAATCTTCATAGTGTACAAATTTATTGGACTGCCACAATTTTACATCCCATTCGGAGAAGTCAAGTCTAATGATTCCGTGAATGCAAGAATATCTACTAGAAATGCCTAATTAATGATGTACTTAAGGAATGAAATCGATTCAAATATTTTCCGTGATGAAAATAGTATTTTTATATTTTTAAATTTCTATATTTTTCTAATAAAAATAAAATCAAAGGTGGATAAAAATACATTTATAGTGCAAGAAATAATAAAAGCACATGTGAAAATGACTTTAAAAACTCATATATACATGAATTAATTAATATTTCTTGAGTTGGCGATATTAGGTACACTTTTTTCAGGACCCGATTTTTGCATGTCTTTCGTTTTTCGAGTCCTAATTAAAAATTTGTAGGTTTCAACGATTCTAACTTATGCTACATGAAAGATGAATAATTTCTCTTTATTTTGAAGCGAACTGCATGTAAAAATATCAATTAGTATTCAATTGACAGCGATTTAACTTTTGCCTGACGATATTAGGTACAGTCACCCTACTATTAAGTAATTATTATAGTATTTGAGGGTCGAATTGTGCCTTTTTTTGTACATTATTCTGCCAATTCTTTTTTTAGTACAGTTGGTAACATTTGGTACTATAAATGGACTACTTCGTGAAAAAACTACCCCTTTGAGATGGTGGGACATTCATAGACGTCTTTCAGATTTTTTAACATTACATAAATTGAAATGCTGGGCCTTTTCTATACATTATCCTACCTACCACTTCTTCTTGTGAAATTTCTATATCATTTGACACCCCCAAATAATCTCCAAAGCACCATAATTCCACTCCAACTCAAATTTCACATAAACTCTCACTCGATATTGAGTCAAAGCAATAATTTTACAAACAGTTTTTTCTAATTTACTGGAGGTTGATGAAGATGGAACTGCGCCCTCAATTCCCACCCTCACATCAACCATAATCCCTGAAATAACAGAAACACTGATCACTAGCGACTTAATCAACCCTCTCTAAACACTTAATCCACCCAGATTACCCAGTTCTTCCACCCCAGTGCAATATACTCTTGCACTTCTCGAAAAACCCCGTTACAAGCGTCCCAGCGAAACAACCCCCGCCCCCCATTATACAACGATCGATCATCCCCGTGGACTTTGAATCGCCGTGGGACCCGAGTCCCCGGGAATATCATTTGCCTCGTTCGATTTTTATATAATCGAGCTTAACGATTCAACGCGAAAGCGAATTGCGAACACCAGAGCCCCTGCGACGCTTTTCACCCCCGGATTTAATATCGCGTGCGTTGCGTCGAGCGAGCACGCGCTCGAGGAAAAAAGAAGCACGCTCGTTGATTCATTTGCGGGGATTTTCGTTGAAATTACCGTACCTCGACTCTGTGGAAGCACACTGGGAATATCTGATCAGCTTGCTTTTGTGGCAACAGGGGGGACTTGTTTGTAATCAATGGTGGAGCACCGGCTGGTACAGCTGACACTGTTTTTAGACTCTATTAATTTCCCTCTCGGGTGTAGATTAACGCGAATTGCGAAATTATGATGTCATTAGGGAGGTCCATTGAAAGATGATTGACGTAGATTGGTGCTCGCAGTTTTCGCTTCGAAGCATTCAGAGACCGCGAGTAACATTGTTTGAGGGGATTCTTTGGTGTACCGTGTGCTTGATGGGCTTTCGAAATTAATTCTTTACAAATTGGAAGTAATCAGTTCCTTTGAATATATATTTTTTCTGCTGTTTCTCGGCTTCGTTCAGAATTCAACGGTGCATTCAGCAACGTGGTAGTGGTAGTAGTAGTAATAATAATAATAAGAACGACACACTGGCTCTGACAGTCGATGTTCTTAATTATGTAAAAAATAATAATAAAGATTCTGATAATAATTTTATTGCATCATAAAATTCAAATGTAATGATTCAATTTTAATGCTAAACCTGCTATTTTTCTTCTCAAAATATCTTCAGTCATAAAAACAAGTTACTTAAAGAAATACGTAAGAAAATAAAATAAGTGTTAAAACAAAAAAAAGGCATAACTTAACTGTTTCAGTCATTAAGAAAATTTAGATACATTTAATTACTCTGATTCATCGCCAACTTCTTCATTACAAACAAAACAAACATTTTGCACTGTGCTTGCTACAAACATATTTCAAACACCTTGCACAAATAATCTAATTTAATTCGTCTGTTTACAATGATTTAATACAATTACAGTGGCGCGCAAAAGTTCTCAGCCAGATAATTTTTTCAATTTTTCTTCCAAAAGCAAGGTCTTCAGAAGAAATGCTTTTTTAAGAAAAATTAAAAAAAAAGGACCTTTTGGCCAGAAACTTTTGCACGCCACTGCACTTTCTGACGCAAAAACAACTCCTTCGCTGCCTACAAAAATTATTTTATGAAAGAAACAGCAGTTAAAAATTTTCTAAACATTTTTCTACCCTCCCTTATGCTCCCCACTGTTAAAAAACTCCCAAAAACCACCAAGACACGTTTCGAGAAGCCAAGTGCACGTACTAAAGAGTCGCCAACGAAAGTGTCTCGCGTCAGCCTAGCAGGAAGCGACTCAAATATTCCTATCGCGTCGCAAGTCGTCGCAGGTCACGTGACTGACGCCGAGGATCGCGGATTCACGCGATCGAGACACATTTTCGTCGAGGAAAATTATTTCCTCGTGCCACGCAACCATCCACGGCTTCTTGCTAAAGCGAAGCGCAGGCTTCCCTTCTGGGACGTAACCGAATTCTTCCTAAAAACGGGAGCAACGAAAATGCATTCTACCAGCGTGTCTCGGCGGCGGTGTTTATAAAATAGCGGCCATCTTTCCCTTTTATTTCTGTTTCGCGGCGACACGTCACGACGAGGTATCTTTCACCGTGCAGACGTATTTAGATCTCCTCGCGCGAAGCATTCGAATTCCTTCCTCGTTCGATCGCATTGTCTCGCGTCGGGATTGAAATTCGCCCTCCTGACGCGCGACTTCGTTGCATTTTTAATCGGGCGTACGGCCGATTGACGTCACAGGGACGGCGACTTTTAGGACAGGTCGATGCTTCGTCTGGAAGGAAGCTGTGGATCTAGCGAGAGACTGGGGGCTGCTCCTGTTGGGGATTGACATGTCTATTATTTGACCTTGAAGTTATTTAAAAAGGAAAAAAGGAAATTAAAAAAATGAAGAGTTTTCTTTCTCGGAAAATGATTGCTTAGTCTCCTTAAGTCACTTCGAAGTCAACACAAAGAATAAAAAGAGAAATTGTACAAAATAAAAAAGGAAGCTTTTTTTCCTGAAAAGAAATGACTGCCTAGTCCCCTGAAGTCACATCAGAGGAAAGAAAAATGAAAAAGAATTCTGGTTTCCGCGGAAAATTATTGCCTAGTCCTCCTAACAATAAGTACCTTCGAAGACAACTAAAAGAAAAATTGTACAAAATAAAAGGGACAGCTTTTTTCCACGACTATCTAAGTAGCCCCCTTGTTTGTGCTTTAATAGGAAACCGTGTCTTTTTAATTTTTTTTAATGAAAATCTCGAATTTTGACCTACTATGTCAGAGGTTCCACAGGAACTGGCACCTGTTTTACACATCTTGTAATTTTTTCAAGTTGATCTGAACCTCCGTTCGTTCGGAATCATGAGAAAAAAATTTCGAACGAAACTCTTTTAAACTTTCTTTTACGTTTTGAAGAACTTTTACTTATAATATGTCTCGCTTAATGAGCGAATTTTAATATAGTCCAAGCTTCATTTTATTCAGAAAGAATAGTAGATACTTGCAAAAATTGCAATAAGAAATAAACCGATATTTCGACTACCTAGCCGCCTAAAGTCTTCACTGGCGAGGTGGAAAGTTCGTTACTTAAGTTATGTGGCGTGGACTAACAAACTAATTTTTATTTCCATTTACAGAGTATAAGTTTGACTGTTTCCTTCCCACGAATCGATCAAGACTTGAGTTAGTAGGTATATTAATTTCATGAGACCCCACCTCAGCAGTTAAGGGTTAATCGTGACATTGAGTGATCACTTTAGAACAGTACTGTTGTGATGATTGAAGACATAAGATTCGTGGTAACTCCTATGTACTACTCACAAATGAGGCAACTTTGACCACAAAACTAGATTTTAAAACAAATTCCTCTAGCACCTACTGTATAATAGGTATTAGGGGTAAAGAGTACAGTGGTTGGCCACCTGACAGTGATTGGCCTTATTTTGAGAAATAAATGAATATAAAGGAATACCAATGTCATGCCTTTTTTTAATGAACATATTCATATTCCTCGTACTTTCTTGCTTCGAATGTAATCAATATTTCTCCACTCATTATATACTGTGATTATATATAAAAGCAAATAGGATGACTCGACTTTGAAGCTTGGAAATTACAGCCATTTAATCAAAAAACCATAAGAGTACAGTTGAAAGTTTGCGAATAGTTTAATGTATTTATGATATGTGTATCTCTTATGTTCGGTATATATCGATAAATAAAAGTTGAAACTTTATAAAAGAATTGTTTATTTGTTAAAATTATACATATATTATGAAAAAACAGGGGGGCCAACAACTGTCATATGAATAATGTTGAATGATAGTAATTGGCCGGACGGCCAGTGACCGGTTTTTAACCATGTTAATGGTGAAACAGTAATTAGCCCCCTGTTCAAAACAGAAACAAACACGACAAATACATACTAAATAAAATATATCCATTTTTATTGAATAATTTTAATCTTATTTCTATCGCCAAATCAGGTAACATTTTCTTTCAGGTTATATTATGTATCAAATAGCGGCCAATCACTGTCGAACCGATTGGACAATTACTGTCTTGACCATGCCAATAACTATATTTCTTCGTTGGAAACATATTTTTTGTATATTTTTATACATTCTTGATTTTTTTTATATACTCTATTTATTTTTATATTATTAGGGGTTTTTCGTACTTATTTATATTGATTTCCATTTCAAATTTACTAAATTCACATTTATAATTCATTATTTATGTGACACTCTTACTTACAGTGAGTAAAAAATGTATTGGGACACTTTTTAAAATCGCATAACTTTTTTAGAATTGGTCCAAACGACATGAGTTTTTTTTAGAAGGTAGAAGGTTTAGTTTGCTATGTGACGTATTTCTGAGTTTTGAAAAAAAATTCAATTTGTCGGAATAGCAAAAAGAATAGTAAAGGCCGTTTTTTTCAACTTTTTTTTCTGAGCCTGTAACGAAAATTCAAAAAACCCATTTGTAAATTTAAGTAAGCTGTATACATGCTGAAAATTTCATCAAAATCGGTTAACGGTGCTCTGAGTTACAAACGTTTAATGATCGCACAATAAGTTCGAAAATCGCTTAATTTCGGGTATTTCGCGATTTTCGAACTTATTGTGCGATCATTAAATGTTTGTAACTCAGAGCACCGTTAACCGATTTTGATGAAATTTTCAGCATGTATACAGCTTACTTAAATCTACAAACGGGTTTTTTGAATTTTCGTTACAGGCTCAGAAAAATAGTTGAAAAAAACGGCCTTTACTATTTTTTTTGCTATTCCGACAAATTGAATTTTTTTTTCAAAACTACGAAATACGTCACTTAGAAAACTAATCCTTCTACCTTCTAAAAAAAACTCATGTCGTTTGGATCAATTCTAAAAAAGTTATGCGATTTTAAAAAGTGTGCCAATACTTTTTTTACTCACTGCAAGTGGCCAACCATTGTACTCTTTACCCTATTCTCAGGCAGAATGCATCTTGAAGTGGGCAATTAAAGCTATCCAAGTCTCTTTATCATAATATAATAACATCAGTTCTACAATAGTTGCCAGATGAATTTGTTTAAAAATTTAATTTTGTGGTCAAAATTACCCAATTTGAGGGTAACAGTACCAAAAATCTCGACAAAAGGCTGTCTCACACAAGTCCTCTACACTTCCTGCAGGAGAACTGATATTTCTACGATTTTAGTTACAGGAAATTGATTGTTAAGTTTAGTAGTGTCCCACGTGCAGTCCTTGGCGTGCTATTTAGAATAATAATTTGTGATGGTTGAAGAGACAGTTGGGGAGGCTTGAAGAAATTCCAGATGCAGAAAAAGACTTCCTTTGTTTTGGAGGCAATGAAGGATTCCAGTTGTTTGCGTTGGTTCCCTGCGTAGATTGAGACGTGGAGATAAATCGATGGCGAAGGAGGATTGAATTGTTTTAGCGGGACTGAGCTGCACCCTGCGTCCTCGAAATGGCAGCGTTCAAAGGCACGTCGCCGTCGCATACGTGCCTCTTTTTTTATCGGCGGCCCATCTAAAATGGAAAACTTTCCGCTATTTTTCCTCGCGGCCCGTACGCCGCATCTAAAGTACTTCCGTGGCGAAGGTCATGAATAAAATCAATCGTGGGCTGGCGCGCGACGATTTCGTACAAACACGCGGCCAAATCCCCGGCAAAGGCAAACCGGGCGGGCGATATCGATCTAGGCTGTCGGGAGTGCATTAACGAACGAACGTCGGGATCGGCAAGATATACCTAAACGTGGAAAAAGGCCCGCCCGACGCGCTTAGTCAAATGAAAGTACAAATCCGTAGTACTACGTGCTGCTATGAATCGGAGTTGATTGTTGACAGAGCAGTATTGCGTGTTGAAAATTGTGAACGTAGTACTACGTGTTTCTTGGGTCCAACTTGAGATCTGCTCCCTTAGTGCAACTTGTTCCTCGAGATCAGCCCACGTAGTACTAACAAGGGAACATGCCGAACCTGGAAATTCAAAAAATTCTGAATTTTTGTGAATATGTAGGGAATTTCCTCCTTATTACAACGCAATTTCTTTGTGCTGCCCAAATTCACTGTAAGAGGGTGTAATTGACCCCTGAAAATCCGGTTATTTTTCGATTTTGTGTTATAACTCGCGAATTGTAAAATAATTTTTTTACCATTGTAATTATAAAAACTTTTTTAAAAAAGTAAAAGAAACGAGTTCAAAGACGCGCTAAAAAGTAAAAAAGAATTTTTCCCTTATTTAATTTACGACTCTCATATTTTTTAAGTAGGCGCCAGATTTACACAGTGCAAATGATGAGACACCGACTTAAAAAATATGAGAGTCGTAGATTAAATAAGGGAGAAAATTATTTTTTACTTTTTAGCGCGCTTTTGAAGTCGGTTTTTTTTACTTTTATTAAAAAGTTTTTTATTTTTTTAATTTTTAGTTATCTTCGTTTGAAGTCGATTAAAAAAGCATTTATCATGTTATCAATTAGGGAACAGACTCCATATAATAATGAAAGAATCATCCAAATCGGTTTACGCGTTACAAAGTTATGCGCGAACATATATTAAAACTGGAATTCTAGATAATTCTAGAGTATCTAAATAATAATAAAAAAATTAATATGATACAACCTTCTCTTCATGCTCTTTCAAATAAAAAAAAAATCATCAAAATCGGTGCACCTATGCGGAAGTTATGCGTGAACATACAAACATAATGAAATATACGTGACGAATTGAGTAACCTCCTCCTTTTCAAATCGGTTAAAAAAAAGTAACTTTTGTCTTGAAACTTTTTCTATCTCTTACAGTTTTCTATCTTACAGTAAATTAGCCAAATTCTCAGGGATTAATTTCACCCCCTTCGAGTGAATTTGGGCAGCAAGCAAAAGTCGCGTTGTAATCAGAAGGAAATCTCCTACATATTCACAAAGTTTCAGAATTTTTCGAATTTCCGGGTTCGGGATCTTCCCTTGTTAGTCCTACAATTATTAGTTCAAATCAAAACATGCTAGGGTAAAGTACCCAATTACTGACACCTAACCAATTACTGTCACCTTAAGCTATTTTACTTCAAATAACGAATAAATAAACGTTGTAAAGTCATATACGAAAAGAATTATGTAATTCAACCTATAATCTATACTATAGATCTATAGATTATATACTATAGATTAGATACTATAGATTATATACTATAGTTTATTTATTCGTTATTTTAAGTAAAATAGCTTAAGGTGACAGTAATTGGTTAGGTGTCAGTAATTGGGTCCTTTACCCTACTCCAGCGTTACATTTCACCAAACCCAGTGACAGAGTCTCAAAGGTACCCCTGCATGTTCTCACGTAACCCCATAATACTCCATGTTTCTAGTCCCTTACACTCCCAACCAATAATTAACCATAATCCAAGAAACACGTACGCACATAGTACCCCATTCCAAAACCCACCCCCCATTCAGAGAACCACACACTCCACCCTAAACGCCTCTCAAGCACATCCTCTCGCTCCAGCATCTCCTTCCTACGAATCCTCGTTCACAGGAGCACGTATGTAGTACTACGTCATTACCCGATACCCTCGAGCACACAGAGGGATACCTGACACGACCGATTCAGCGGCAGTGACGCGAAAGGGGCGCGCTCCTGTCGGGCGAAGCGGATGGGAGCGATCCCCGAGTTATCATGGAAAAGTAATGAACGCGGTCCCAATATCGGACTTATCGTCACGGCGCAGCCCACGCTCAGCGGATCCGGCGAATTCGACTAATTCCTCCTTTTTTTTTACTCCCCTCGCTACGCTCCACTGTCGAGAGACAGCTCTCCCTCCTCTGTGTACCTAACAATTGAGCTGCAGGGCGAACGTGGCGCGAGCCGAGCAATTAGTTGGCCCGCCAGGATAGCAGTGATTAATCGCCGGCATTAGGCGGCCGGTTTTCAGAGCAGCGACGATCGCTCCGCGACTCGTGCATCAAACCGTCCGCCATGCGCGCGGCAATTAATTGCTGTAACCGCGAAATAATCACGGCAATTCAGCGTGTACCACGCCGTGATAGAACTTCGCTGGTGGAACTTGTAGGAGGATGAACTTTTTTGTGAGACTTCCTGTGTTCGGGGGAAATGGACGTTGAGTTTCAAGAAGGTTGTATGCTATTTTATTTTAATTTCGTTGCTTTTAGTTAACTCTTCTTGATCTTAGATTCTTCTGTGTACCTCTCCTTTAAAATCTTAAACGATGTTCTTTTTCTTAAAGCAGTAGGGAGGGATTTTTTTTTTAATTTTGAAGCTTCTTCTGGTATTGTTACACGAGGTAACGTCACGCTTGGGTCCAAAGAGTTATTGGAATTGGGAAGGTTTGTTCTAGGCGGATTTGGGAGATAGGAGGGATGTTGAGTGTGGTGAAATTACAGGTAGAAGGGGATAGGTTGTTTTATCAATGGGGGCAGGGTGTTTCTTTTTTTTATAGAGAAACGTAGTGACCGGCAGTATTTACTGGAGGTAGCTTCTGAGATCTCCAGATCATCTTCGTCCAGGATCTGAGAACCCACAGTGGTGGTCAATCGAAAGTTTAAAACCCACATTCCTAAATTTAAAGTACAATGTAAACTGGACGAAAATTGGCAGGTTTTTGTAACATTTTGTTATAGGTATAATATAAAAATTGACATTTTTACATTTGCTTTGAGTATTCTATTGTGGTTGTAGGCACTACAAGTGTGAAAATACATTCGTACCTTTCCTTCATTGATACATTTAATTCACTGCCACTATTCTGGCAACCAGTGAAGGCTGCTAATAAAACATTAATTAAAAAATAACCTCAAGTATCTGCCCCCAGGAGGGGCCCAAGGCCCAGCGCCATATAGTAATAACACCACCAACAAGAACTTCAGTGCGCACATAACGAATTACAATACCTCACAAAAAGATAGAAAAAAAATACAAAAAGAACCAAAATCGAAGAGTCCTTGTAGAAAACACTGTAAGTGCCAAAAACCAAATTCTCTACTATACTATTCCCATTTGCACGTAAAATATTTTCCGATAAAATATCTTTTTTTTTATAACTTTGGCACTTGCACTATTTTCTATAAAGAGTGTTGCATCATCCTGCAAAAGGCGCAGTACAGTTCCGCTGCTATTAACCTAATCTAAAAAAAAAAAGCAGAGGCTAGCTGAAAAGTTAAAAGCAGTGTTTAAGTGATTAAGTTTTATTAAACTTAATTTTTTTATTAAACCTTATTAGGTCGTTCTATATTCTCCAAATTCTCAGCCCCCTTTCCCTCGTTTCACAACCGCAGCGTTTCCCCGATAGCGATCGAGAAAGGTGGAGTTTTCGATCGAGTTCGCGATCGAGAGTCGCTGGGACTCACGGTCCCTGAACCTGACATCTGGGACAGAAGGTAGGCTGCCACGGTTAGGTTCGACCTGTCCGACCAATGGCAGCGAGTAGAAGAAAGGCGCGGGAGGAAGGGGACGGCGGTTCCTGTTAGCCGCAAAAGCCATGAACGATGCAGGCTCAGTCAGTGAAACTCCGCGCACCGCGGCGCACCTGCTTATCCACGCGTAACTGTTGCACGCGAACGTCGAGTGGGTGCTTGTGAACCGTCGCCTAGTGAACAGTGAACAGTGAACGGGTGGTATCCGGGGCCTGACCCGCCAAAGGTTTCTTTCCCTTTGCGTTGAATTAAGCAGTGGATTTGAAGGAGGGTTCAGAGACCTCCGTCTTGGGCATTGTTTCTTGTGCTGAGCGCTGGGAGTGGGGAAAAGTATTTCTTTGGTGGATGGTGGTTGTTGTGCTCTGGTGGGGAGTAGGCTGAGAGATATTTCTTATAAGAAAATTTTTACTTACAGTTGGAAGTAGTTTGATGGAGTTTTCTAAATTGGGAATTTGAATATTTAAGTTTACATAGAGTAGCGGATAAAACATTTACCACTTTTTCGATCCACTCTGCTTCTTTACTTTTTTTTACATCAGACTCGAAATTGCAGCATGTGCCCAATATGCATATTCTGATAGAGAATTAAAAGCTGTATGGAACTCAGTTAAAGTTGAATTTATTTAATTAACCCTTTAGCACCCACGTATACGTCACATCATTTTCAGGCGTATAAAAAAAATCGATAGTCGATAATTTTGGGTCCCAAAACGGTTGGATTCTCTAAATGGCTCCGGGATGCAAGCCGCTGATGCGTTTACCGCTGTAAATAATGTTTACTGTAACCATGGAAACGTTTCTGGCGAATGCATGTTAGACATTTTTCGATAACCTGAAACGTTGCTCTTGTTTTCTTTAAACAGTTGAGAGTAAAATTATTTTTTTTTTACATTTTATTTGGTAGATACGTGTAAATTAATTGTTATACTAAAAGAATAATGCTTGTAAATTAATTGTTATACTAAAAGAATAATGCTTGTAAAGTTTGATTTACGAAAAAAAATCGCTTTTTTAATCCGTACACGCCCAGTTTGACGTATAAGTCACATCGAGAAAATCATATTTCGACTGGCTTTTTTGGGAAAACAACGATGAAGTGTATGTATTGGGAGCATTTTTCAATTAGCTAATCGGAAGAAATCATTTTTTTCCGCCGAGAAAAGTGTCTGGGCCATAAAGGGTTAACAAACAAAAACCTTACATAGCTTTAAACAGGACAATACACTTTTAAAGGCGACAAATGTTACCATTTCTTAAAAGTAATATAAAATCTAATATTTTCTGGGGGCACCGTTTGCTTTTAGGACGGCTTAAAAAGTTACCGAAAGTGGTAACTCCTCCGCCAGCCCCAAAAATGTGTTCTCCCGTTCAATGCCATATAAAACTTTTGTTTGCTAGTTAAATTAATTCAGCTTTAACTGGGTTTTATACAGCTTTAAATTCTCCACCAGAATATGTATATTAAACACATACCACGGTTCCAACTTGATGCTAAAAAATAACAGAAATAAAACAAATAAAAGAATGGTAACTTTTTTATCCGCTTCTGTATGCGGTGGATAGGGAATGTTTTTATTGGAATCATATTTGAGCCTACTGTGCAATATTACACCTTATTCAGAAATGGGAAACATTCTATTCCATCCCTTGCTTCTCATATTATAAAATTCTATTTTAGACCACATACACACTCCTTCTCAAGCTATAATAATTTAATTACCATTCCCACTGTCAACATAAACTCTCCTTTGACCATCATTCTATGACTCGAGGAAATAAAAGAAAATCAGTGCCATTCCTCAGCATCCTCAAGTTCCCCTATTCCCATTTCTCCCAAAAAGCTGTCCCTCTTCCTTTTCACCAGAGCCGGACCATTCTCCTCCGCGACAAACGGGCCCTCCTACCAATCGATGGCTAGTCCTCCATCAGTCGCATTGGAAATTCCGTTGGAGTCCACGGGAACAGCCTCGGCCAGGCGGATTCCCCGCTGGGAACAGCGTACCGCGCGGCTCTGATCCTCGAGATCGATGGCGACTCTGGAACTGCTCGGCTCGTGTCGAGTGGAACTTATTGAAAACGCTTGGGTGCACCTGACGCCCCTCGCCCCTCTATCGTTCCACAGATTTCGTCGCGACGAGCGCTTGCCATCGAAAGCGCCGTTTTCCTGTCCTCTGCGGCGGGTTGAGTCGAGTTTCACGCTGGGACGAGTCGTGTCTATGGAGCACCGATGCTCGCAAGTTTTTCGCGATCTGAGCACTCGAAATTTTCCATCGCCAGGGTTACCATTTTTCTGGCCATCTAATATCAGAGAGGAATATTCGGAAGTTTTAGCAATTTTGAGGGATTTTGAATTGTTTAGGGGTATTGTTGGGTTCTAGGCTTTTTTTTTAGTTGGTATTTTCGACCATTTTAATATGGAGGATTTTTTATTTAGAGCTTTGGATTAGTTAGTTTTTGGAAAGGCTTCTTCGGGACTTGTATGTGAAACGCATTATTAGACAGTAGTTGTGGAAGGAAAGTTTAAGACTCATATATCTGCACGTCTGCGTAACAGAATTAATAGTCTTAATAACGTGGGTACACTGGTAGCACCGAAAGTTAATATGTATGGTTCTTCAGGAACTGAATTTAAAGTTTTTGTTTCGCATGACATAGGTCTAGGATGAATGACTTAATTTCAACTTGTGGACAGCGGAAACTTCAGAAATCCTCATCAGTCACCCGCACAGCGTACACCGGTCCATTTTCACCCAGATAATTCCACCCAGAACAGGCTTTTATATTACACTTCAATCTTACCATAATTTATAACTAGCTATATTCCTAGAAATAAATAAAAGCGATCGTAGTAAATAAGTCCTGGGTCCAAACTCACTCAGCATCCGCCACACGAGAACTTACTAACACCCCAAAAGCAAAGTAAATTGAAAAAGTATAGATGTCACAAGCAGCGAGAATATCAAGGGGTTCCCTCGATTGAAAAGGGCCACGAGCTTGTCGTTGAATTTCGACTCTCCTGTATTCAGTTTCTACGTGCAATTCAACCCGCCTAACCATCAGTTTCCCTCAGCCACGGGGTTCTACCATTTCCACTCCACGAAACGTTCTGGCTGCAATCAGTAGTCTGATCCATAGTCAAACAGACAGGGGGAGGGAGAGCTGCAGCGAACTTCCTAGCGAAGAAAACCTGAACCCCTATCGACCGCGTCCACGGCCTTCAGGAGCCCCCGTCTTCCCTGACGCTGCGGCTAAGTCAACGGAAACCGGCGTGGCCCATTAACCGCAGACGTATTATTAACCACTTGCCCTGGGTAGAACGCACGGTTACGAATCTAACTGAGCATTTGCATAATACGGGGACTCGAGGACGTGCACAGCCAGGGTAATATCGCGTTCAACAGCCTCTGCGGTTGGAGTGGGGTGCACCAAGCCCGAGAAAAAACGCGTCTGACGGTGGCAGCGGGTGACAGGCTGGCGATTAAAGCCTGATAAACCGAGCGACAGCGTTTAAATAGGTGCCTGAAGGGGGGTACGTTGTAGGTTAGTGCCTGGCGAACTAATTCAGGCAAGAAATTATTCTTGTTTGCTCTTGAAGGGCGTGGAGAGGCAAAGTTGGTTTAGGTTCCCTTTTGGATGAGGATGTTGAGGTCGTGGACTCTTTTAAAGGGCGTCGTGCGGGTTTGGATATCCATGTTTGTGGGCTGTGAATAGTGTAGATTGTAGCCGGATTTTGTAGGAATAAGTTTTGTGAGAAAAAAACCAACCTCGGGGCAACGGGACTCGAACTCGCGACCTGCGGATCCACGGGGTACTGGTCAGGCGCGTAACCGACTCCGCCAAAGTCGATCCTCCGAGGTCTATGGTCCGAGCTCTCTTTTATGGTGGTTCTTGATCCCACAATTGTAAGACGATTGCTAGAATTTAGTACTCGGGTACGGAGTTTCATGGCATAGTATAGTCCTCTGGGAAATTTGTAAGAATCTCTGTACTCTGTGTTTTATCCAAGATTCATCTCTGTAAAAATCCCCTGGGTTTCCAAATATTTCACTCTGCAAACTGTCCTTGTGCCAATTCATTGAGAACCGATTTGCTTTGAACTCACTTCTTCCAAGCAAGTTACTGGAAAGATTTCTCTGTATTCACGAAATTTCGTGGATTAAAAAGAAACGGCGAAAATTCTTTTTTACGAGATTGATTCGAATCACATTCTCAGGTAAAGCTTGCTTGTTGGGTATCACATTGAACATAACTCTTCAGTAATGGCGGATTGGCTAGGGTGTTATCTTGCCCATTTAAATATGAGACAATATTATTAAATATTACTAAAAAATTGTACATTTAATTCACAAAATTTTGATGGTACTTCTTTGTCACCTGTGAATTTTTTGAAAATTCTATTTATTTCTTATAAAAATTAAATGATTCCCTTATAGTTGTAGGTGGGCCTCGAGAAACATCAGTCAATATTACTAAATATTACTAAAAGATATATGTTTATTTCACAAAAATTTGAATGGAACTTTTTTTACCACTTATGTATTTTTTGAAAATTCTATTTACTTCTTACAAAAATGAAATGATAGCTATATAGTTGTGGGTGGGGGGCCTCCTTCGTCTCCTGGCAGCCAAAATTTTTGGACCCAATTACCCTCTCTATATGCGCACTTGAAGCCGCCATGTTGGAACCATCGTTAGTAACCCTATTTCCTAGGGGATCGTAGATCTCTCGACGAGAATGGGGCACACGCACAGGACCTCCGCCTCGATCGCGGAGGGCGCGAGTTATTCTCAGGGGTAGCAGCTGACTCGACCACAAATATCGTCGCCGCTGTTGCAGAAACTCGATATGAACGGTCCCGCGCGCTCTTCTGCCAATAAACCGTATTGCCGGCCGTATCTCGCGAGCCCCGAGCCATTAGCCTGTCGAACTTTAATGCCGATTGGGATTATTACGATCGCCTGGCCACTGCTTTCGAGCCCACTGGGATCCTTAATGCCCTGGCCGAGGCATTTCGAATCGGATCGGACCGTTTCGCAGAATTTTAACGCCGTTGATTATTCTGTGCTTGTCTCCTTCGATTCCTGCGCAGAGAAATGGGTGTTGAGAACTTGCGGAGATTCGAGGTTGAGAATGGGCTGGATATTTTATTGATGGAGGGGCATAGTTGAAGTTGTAAAGATTGCGAGTTGCTTGGTCGGTGAATTTATCGCCGATAATTCGGGGGCTTTAGTTGGGGCGGGGGAGCTGAAGAGACGGAGGATTAGGCGAGATGGAACCTAGGGGAACGAGAGATTGTTGAAGAAGAAAGGATAGGGAGATCATGATCTAAAAATTTGGTAAAAATAGTGTAGCATACTTGGTGATATTATGATTATTTAATTCAAATCCTCTGCTCGGACCACCTAGTATATAACATTAAGCATGAAAAGATTAGGGTGACTGTACCTAATATCGCCACCCGCTATATCTCGCAAAGTAAGCACTAAAATTTATCGGTTATGCACTCAATTAGTACTTAAACATATGTAGGAAGGCATACTGTAATTGCAGCGTCACGTGATCAACAATTACGGAAAGGGAAGGATTTTAGAGAATTTTATTAAAATTCGATAAACCGAATTTCGAGCAACCGAAATAAACTTTATTTGTCCAATATGTACATCGGAAAGTAAAAAATAAAATATTTTAAAAATCTATATTTTTAAATTCCTATATTTTTCTAATAAAAATAAAATCAAAGGTGGATACTAATACATTTATAGTGCAAGAAATAATAAAAGCACATGTGGAAATGACTTTAAAAACTCATATATACACGAATTAATCAATATTTCTTGAATTGGCGATATTAGGTACCCTTTTCAGGACCCAATTGTTGCATGTCTTACGCTTTTTGAGTCCTAATTAAAAATTTGTAGGTTTCAACGATTCTAACTTATGCTACATGAAAGATGAATAATTTCTCTTTACTTTGAAACGAACTGCATGCAAAAATATCAATTATTATTCAATTGACAGCGATTTAACTTTTGCCTGGCGATATTAGGTTCAGTCACCCTACCTACATGAGATTATACAAGGGAACATTAACCACCTATTATATAACATTAAGTATAAACAGACGGATAGCCATAGCAGACCATGAAACTTTTACAAACGTTCATCTAGAAACTTTATTGCAAAGGAAAGCGTAGAGAGATTATACTCAAAATTCTTTCTAAAAATTGTAGCTTCCACAGGGACACTGCCCAATTCAAATCCTTTTCTTGGTCCACCTAGTATGTAGCATAACCCAGGCACTCAACTATCCCACGTAGCACTCAACCATAAAAAGAAGGATAACCACAGCATACCATGAAATTTATACCAAAGCTCACCTAGAAACTTTGTTGCAAAAGAAAGGATAGAGACATCAGAATCAGAATCTTTTCTAAAAATTGTAGCTTCTGTGGGGACACTAATTGCAAGATTACTTACCTAATTCAAATCCTCTGCAAGAATGCCCAATTCCAAACCTCTTCTTGGTCCACCTAGTATGTAGCATAACCCAGGCACTCAACTATCCCATGTAGCACTCAACCATAAAAAGAAGGATAACCACAGCATACCATGAAATTTATACCAAAGCTCACCTAGAAACTCTGTTGCAAAAGAAAGGATAGAGACATCAGAATCAGAATCTTTTCTAAAAATTATAGCTTCTATGGGGACACTAATTGCAAGATTGCTCAATTCAAATCCTCTGCTTGGTCCACCTAGTAGCATAACCCAGTCGCCCATCAGACACTCAACTCTTCCACTACAGTAGCACTGGAACGTATAAAAAAAAGGAAAAAGAAAAAGAAGAAGAACAATCATGCAGCTTCTACAAAAGCTCACCTAAAGCATACCAAGATCTCTAGATCCTTCCACTCAAATCCTCCTCTTCCTCCACCCACTACCAATAGTCCTGCCACCCTTCAACCACCCAACACTCCCACAACAACACCCATACCACCCAAATCAGGACTCCGTGACGCCACCACAACCCTAGCTATTCCCCTCGTTCAACAGACCCCGTCCCAGGACACTCCTGACGAGTCCAACGCATCCCTTCCAGAAGACGTTGATCACGCCTGCTGCTCGCTCAAGAATGAAATCACGGGTTTCGTGTGGAGCGACGGAACCCGCGGGCCCGTGGATGCGAGCGGAAGCGCCGCGTTATCGCGCAGCGCGAGGTTTCTGACGCGACCGGCTAAATCCCGCTCGGATTACCCGCGGCCTGGATACGAGGGCTGCTGCAGCAGGGCAAAGGGGGCGGCAGCCCTTTTCAGAGGGAGCCGTAGTCCCTGTGAATGCCGCTTGGATTACGGAAGAGCGTCCGACCGATGGCTGATTTGGGGAATCAGGACGAGCCAGCCCCGCCTCCCGGCTGCATCCTCGCTTAGGCGCGCCTCGGGGACCAAGGATCGCGTGATGAAACTCTTTGGCTGCCGATGGTCCTTTTGGAGTTTCGCGACTAATCTCGCAGGTACGTCGCACGGGCTATAATATTCAATAACCGCTGAGGATTGTTCCTCCCCCGCGTTTCACCCCCTCGCTGCTCTCACACTGAGCGAGCGATCCTTGGAGCATTTCCTTGGCTCCAAGGTGGCGAAACCTCTCGGGGTTACATCGATGAGGATTATGGGGGCGTTGCGGGAGGTTGGTGTGATTTTTTGGTGATTTATGGAGTGGAGTTATTTGAGGAGGAATTGAGGGTGTATTAAAAGAAGCTTGGGGTGCTTGTTAATTTTAAGGCGGACTTGAGTTGAGGGTAAGTTTGAATAATTTGTGATGGGGTTAAGAGTAGGATAATTGAAAGTGATAGGTGTACTGACAAGGGAAGATCCAAAATACAGCAGTTCAAAAAGTTATGAAACTTTGGGGTATATAGACGATATATATATGTAGGTATTACGCAATTTTTTGGTTGAATAAAATCACTCTAAGGGGGTGAAATTAACCCCTGAAAATCCGGCTATTGTCTGTTATAACTCGCGAACTGTAAGGGACAGGAAAAAAGTTTTCAGACAAAAGTTACTTCTTTTAAATAGGACTATCATTTGGTAACTTACAATTCGCGAGTTTGGCCAATTTGAAACGTAGAAAATTTTCTGATAAATGTTTTTTAAATTTTTGCACTTACAGGGTTTTCTATAAAGACTCTTCAATTATATTAATTTTATATTTAATATCTTAGAACTTCGAGTGTAAGAAGGTTCAAGTCTGAAGGTTTGAAAAGTATCCGATAAAAAATAATTTTCCAAAGCTAGAGCAGCTTTTATAAAATTTTAGAATCTATTGAATCAGTGAAAGAGACCTGATAATCCCTGAGAATCTTCGACTTACATCCCCGATCTCTTTCTAGCCTTATCTACATACAATATCGATAGATTACGTACCAAACTACCACCAAGTAATAAAAATTGGTCGATCAAAAGGTACCGACGCAAGAACGAGCTCAGAAAATTCCCATCAGCGAACGTTAGAGACTTCCGTAACTAATTTACCCAGAGCTATCAGCGGGGGGTGGTGGTCTATTTTTCGCCGGAACTGCGAGAAAATGTGCCGAGCGATGTAGAAACGATGAAATCTCTACGGGTCCCGCATCCGCGCTGTACCAAAGTACAATGATGCCTTCATCGCCAGACATTCGAATCGTTTACGGGCCCCCGAAAAGATCTTTGTAGATTATCTGCAGACGAGGATAGTGAATTTTTTTCCCCCCCTGCCAGTCGTCGACGGCAAACAGAGAGATCTCGCTCGCTGATTTTCCAGAGAACTCTCTGGGAATCGGGAGCGTATCGTTACGCGTGGCAATCTGCGGGATCTAAATTCGGGGCTCTGGATCGAGAATATCCGGGCGGAATTTCGGAATGGGTATTGAAGACACTAAGCAAGTGGAGCATTCTTGATTTGACCTGATTTCGGCGTGGATGTATCATGGGTTTCGTAACAACCCTCGGCTTGAAAATTTTGCGAGATTGAAATTTCTGCTTGAAGTGGTAGGTGTATGTTGGAGAACCTTGTGCTGTTGCAGTTGGAATTCATTGGAATTCTGCGCGTTTTTAATGAGCGCAGTAGATAAATGTAGGGTGGGGTTGAGTGTTAGGAAGGTGAACCTTTGAAGCTATTAATATTTCAACGTTTAAAGTCTTGGATTCTTGACTCTTTAAACCCTTGGGTCCTTGAACCCTTGAACCTTTGATGTCTTGAACAAGTGAACGCTTGAACCTGCAAACTTTTGAAGGTTTGAATCTACGAAGTTTTGAAATTTTAAATCTTGGTCATTTAAACAAATGAACTCGTGGGTGTTTGAACCTTTGAGCTCTTGAACATGTAAACGCTTGAACCTACAAACTTTTGAAGGTTTGAATCTACGAAGTTTTGAAATTTTGAATCTTGGTCATTTAAACAAATGAACTCGTGGGTGTTTGAACCTTTGAGCTCTTGAACATGTAAACGCTTGAACCTACAAACTTTTGAAGGTTTGAATCTACGAAGTTTTGAAATTTTGAATCTTGGACATTTAAACAAATGAACTCGTGGGTATTTGAACCTTTGAGCTCTTGAACATGTAAACGCTTGAACCTACAAACTTTTGAAGGTTTGAATCTACGAAGTTTTGAAATTTTGAATCTTGGACATTTAAACAATTGAACTCGTGGGTATTTGAACCTTTGAGCTCATGAACATGTGAACGCTTGAACCTACAAACTTTTGAAGGTTTGAATCTACGAAGTTTTGAAATTTTGAATCTTGGTCATTTAAACAAATGAACTCGTGGGTATTTGAACCTTTGAGCTCTTGAACATTTGAACGCTTGAACCTGCAAGCTTTTGAAGGTTTGAATCTACGAAGTTTTGAAATTTTGAATCTTGGTCATTTAAACAATTGAACCCGTGGATATTTGAACCTTCGAGTTCTTGAACATGTGAACGCTTGAACCTACAAACTTTTGAAGGTTTGAATCTACGAAGTTTTGAAATTTTGAATCTTGGACATTTAAACAATTGAACTCGTGGGTATTTGAACCTTTGAGCTCTTGAACATGTGAACGCTTGAACGTGCAAACTTTTGAAGGTTTGAATCTAAGAAGTTTTGAAATTTTGAATCTTGGTCATTTAAACAATTGAACCCGTGGATATTTGAACCTTCGAGCTCTTGAACATGTGAACGCTTGAACCTGCAAACTTTTGAATGTTTGAATCTCTGGAGCTATGAAATTTTGAATCTTGATGACTGAAACATTTAAACAATTGAACCCCTGAACACTTGAACCTTTGAATTCATGAAAACTTGTTCTTCTGAGCCCTTGAACACTTGAACCTCGACATCCGCAACTTAAAAACTCTGAAATCCGTAAACCCCCAAACTCACGAAGCTATGAACACTTGAACACCTGTGCCATTATCATCTACAACTCAAGAGTTCCCAAATTCTTAAACCTTCAAACCCACGAACGCCTAAACCCTTGAACATTGGAACCCCTGCGTCATTATCATCCACAACTAACCAGCTCCCAAATTTTTAAACTCCCGAACCCACAATTCTTTTTCTCCTTGCACACATAAATTCCATGCTCACACCTGCAAAGCCCAAAACTGCACTAAAAAAATACACCAATCCTCATCCCGCGACCGGCCACGCCTCCTGCCTTAACCACCACATCACCTCGAGCCGCTTTTCCCTCCAACGAGTCGAACTACCGAACGTAACAACTCGGCCAGTCGTAACGTGTCAAAAGCAGCGCCTATCGCTTACAACAGATACTCGTCCACTCATTACCTGCTAAGCGAATTCATCGATTCTCTGCCGTTGCCATTGTGCCGAACGTTTGTTCCCGCTGCCGCATTGTGCCCCAGGTGGCAACAATGCCGCTGCGAGCTGCCACGATCGGCGTCATTATTCTCTATGATGGAAGGCGGTTGTCGCTACCGAGTTTCCTCCTGCAATTGGTCCCACTCGATACGATAATACAAATTGCCCAGCGCCCCCGCACCACCCTCTTAATCCCTGCTCTTTCGAATCTCGCGGAACAATAATCGATCGATCATCGAGAAATAACGACAAAGCCCGACGGGAACGCGGGACACCGCAACCGTTTTCTCCGCTACTCGTCCGCTTCCTCCACGCCCGGGAGCGCCCCGCGGCATTTATCTTTCGAGCGGCAAAACAACCACGCGGTAAATTATTACTCACCGACTAATTGAACCGAGGGAAACCTGTGGCGAGCGCCCCTGCCTCCCCCACCGCCTCTTCATCGCGCCCCTCGAAGCCTCTCCTATATTCTTCATATATTTCGGTCCAGCGGTTTCGCTTAATCTCCTACTTAGCGTACCGTCGGAATTCTCCCCCTTACCCAGCGCCACCTTCTACTAATTTTCTTTAATCCCCGCCCCCCCCCCCCTTCCCCTCGCCTCTCTCCACCGCGGCGCATCGATCGCTCTCTCCTCTCTTCGCACACGTCCGTCGAAACCGTTTTGCTAGAGCTTCCCCCTCCTACTCGAATCCTTTCGATATCTGGATCTGGGGGCCGCCGGCCACGGGGGTTTTCCCACGCCATTTCTATCCCCAAACGTAACCGATTTTATTCCCTTTTGTAGAAGAAAAAAATGCCTCGGGCGCTGGGACTCGAACCCGCGACGCGCGGGGTCCTCAGATTACTGGGCAGCCGCGTTACCAATTCCCCCAACGCCGCTTCCCCGATGTCACTCTCTTTCGAACGTTACATATACCGAAACTAACGGGGCGCCATCTAGTGGCGCACTCAAAATTTAATCTTGGAGGGAACCGAGTTGAACGAGTAAAACTATTTTTAAGAAAAAATTATTTAATGCAAATTCAATCAAATTCATTAGGCGATAATAAAACTTTATTTAAAGAATAAAATTTACAAAGCCTCCTCTTTGGAGGGTGCTAGGGTCCCTTGCCCCCCCCCCCCCCCCACTGGCGCCATCTATGTGCCAATCGCGCCGTAGGTCGTTCCCGAAAGTCGATATAATTACACTTTGTCTCGTGCTGACATTCTACGATCCCCAATCCTCCCCCAACAAATCTGTTTCTTGGCTGTCTGGCGCACTTTGGACGACAGCTTTCCCAGGGAAGGTAGCTTCGTTTTCCTTTATTCGTTCCCGTCTTATTTCGACCGCCGTTGCTCGGGAACGGTAATATCCGTTTCGGGATCACGCAGGAAGCGGGATGACTTTCTTGGATTTTCTCTTGTCCGGGACGTTCGACTGCTTCGATCGTGCATTCCCACTATTTTGGCTCTCCTTTCCTTCGTCTTTTTTGTGGAGTCTGGTGCTGTTTATTTATCAGCTGGGAGGCGACATGTCGCGCGAATATTCATGACGAGGCTCCGAAGAGAGTCTCTTCTATCTCCCTTCGAGAGTTAACCGAGACGCATGCGAGAATGGAAATTCCAGGTGGATAATGCTCGGGCTGCTGTATTTCTAAATACTTCTTCCTCGTTTTTCTGCGATGGTTTCGCGGAGTTGCTACGCCCTTGACTCTTGCGGATTGGCTGAATATTAAATAGCCTGCAGAGTTTCGCGAAACTCGGAGTCTGATGTTGCGCTGTAGTGCTGCCATTATATTCTCGGTGGAAACTAGGAACACTTCTTTCTTGTTTCTATGAAACACTCATTTGTGAGAAAAACACAGCAGATTTTGGGGCCTCCAAACTCAATTTTCAGGACAACAAAGTGTTCTTCTATATTTCTTGAAATTTTCACCATCAATTCAACTTGTATAAATCTACAAAGACATTTTTTAATTTTCCTGCCATTCAAGCCATTGCATTCCTGCCAAAATTTTGCCCGCCACTGTATATTATTATTATGAAAGGTTTTTCAGGTCAGTACTAATAACGCGAAGCCTCGATTTTCAAATCGCCAGCACATTCGAATATCCATCTGCCAGGGGGTTGACCCGGCCGTGCACCCCGTCCCAGTGGGGGGCTGATCCGCAACCGCAACAACCGCAAATGGAAAATCCCCGTAAAAAGTCCGCCAACCCGTTCGGTTGGTGTCACGAACGCGACAATTCCCAGCTGCAAATCCATTTTTCTTCCCTTACGCGTTGCCTGCACCTCCAACTTCCTGGATTCCAACCCCCTCGCGTGTATAGGCGTGCCTCCCTGTTACGGCGAACTTTAAATTAACGTTGCACACCGATTCAGTTGTTCTTTGATGTGGGTGGGAACACGGTGGAAACTCATATCAATTCCCTGTCAGTCGTGAAATGAAGTTGTTACTTCCCTTAGTAATAATAAGGATGTTAATTAGAAGGCTTTGTTATATTCCCATCTGCATATAATTAACAAAAATGGGAACAGTGCTGAAGCAATGTGAGCCTAATTGGACCAGATGTTATTAAATTACATTACATCGCCTATTGGCGAGAGTCAGCCAATTTGCTGTTATTAAATCTAACACAGAGAATAGTTAATAAGAAAATACTAATAATGATGGCAGAAGAATGCAATTACTAATAAGTACAAAATATAAAGTACTCCTGCGAGGTTATAATTCTAGAATGATTTCTTTGGCGACAGTTCCCTAGCAGCACAAAATATTGGTTAAGTATTTTTTTTTTTTAAATATTATAAAAATATTTTTTTACGCATATCAGAAAGTGTGAAATAATTGTGTAGAAAATATGAATTAAATAACACAATATATTGTTTACTATAGGATACTAAGGTCCGAGCCAGATATATTGGCCGGTGAATTCGTTTTCGCGAACAGCGATCGAGGAGAAATCAGCCACCACCATCTGACGATCGTGGATTTGTCAGTTAACTTGCGTGGCCCCCGAAGGGTATGATGGGGTAACGGGAACGTTGCTCGGCTCCGCCTGAACGTAGTCATGTGGCTGTTATTTATTCTTAGCGTAATAGTTGTGTGCGTTACGAAGCTATGCGTAGACCAATACCGGACGAAGCTATCGAGAGAGAATCAATGTTCTGACCAATAAAACTCCTGAATTTTTTCGGAACTAACGCACACCTATTCTGATGTGTGTAGGGTGGATGTACCAGTAAATGAACACATGAATGGCCATTTTTTATTAAAATGAGTAAAATAAGTTATTAAAATAAGCAACTAATTAATTAAAGACTTCTTTCAATTTTTTGCTTCGTACCCAAACAATTTTTGCAACACGTGGAATCAATCACGCTGCAAACCGATTATATAAATATAGAAATTTAATATATTTTAATAATTTAATAATATTTTAATAATTTAATATATTTATAGAAATATAATAGTGTTCATTCATTAGCCTTAAGTGTTTATTTATTGGTGCGTTTACCCTATTTGTACGCTGACAACTCAGTTTAGCCTACACGCCAGAAGCTTGGCACCATCCCCACCACTTCTGGCTCACTCTTGTTCCGCGAAGGCGAGAGCGAGATGGAATGAGAGCGAGTCAGAAAACGATGAGAAAAGGAGCACCGAAGCAGGCGGTGTGGTGGGAGAATTCCCCTCACGAAACTCACCGGCCAATATATTTGGCCTCGACCTTAGTGTTTAATTTAGTAATGAACCGTGAACCGTAGATTTAAGTTGCAATTACACTGCGAAAGTGGAAGAATTTTTAAATTTTATCTTGAAAAGAATTGCTGCTTTCGATGTTGCTTTATCGTTTTATTTGATATTCCACAGATTTGCACTCGTTAGTCGTTCGACGAGCGCGTTCGTCGCAGTACAAGAGGTTATCTTTATCTTTTTGCATACGAGGTAATTGATTGTAGGAGAATGGGTGGGGGCGATAAGCTTGTGAATGATGGAATATAAATTGTTAAGATGCACACTGCTTCGATTGTAATGTTTAAATATTGGATAGCAAATTAGAGGCGTAGAAGGGTGTGGGGTTACAGCAGAATCGTAGGAATCAATTTCTCATTGTCTTCTCCCTCTTTGTAATCCCGAAGAATTATTTTAGAATGATAGATATCGTCAGAACCCGAACGATTTTAATCATGATACTGACAACTTTCAAAGTTGCTGAACCTTTCGCACGTGATTCCCGTGGAAGGTCTCTTTTCTTCCAGTTGGCGGATTCTAAAGAATAGTGTGAATGAACCTCGAGTAACTATGATTCAGCGTTGGCTATCCTTCCCGTTGTAGAACAAAATTGAACTATGGCAGGAAAATCGACGAATTAACCCTCGGTTGTCACACCTACTTTTTCGAACGTCATTGTCACACTGGGTCAATTTAACCCTGTCAATTTTCATTCAGTTGTTTTTTAAAAACTATTTGTTAAATTAAGTCTCAAAAATTCTGAGATAATGTTTGAACATTGTAGAATATATGCCCCTCGTTGAAAGTTGACATTTGAAGTGTCATCATGCTTAAAAAATGTTTGAAGGAATAAGAGTTTCGACAAAAAGGTTTTTTGCTTAAAAAAACGCAGGGTCAATTTGACCCAGCGTGACAACCGAGGGTTAAGAAAATGATAGAACGTGGATTATTGGGGCAACGAATTTAACCAATTCTTTGGTTTTTCCTGTCTGTGGATCCACAAAAGAAGAGTTAACGCAATAATTCTTCACAGCTGGGTATGCCGAGTTAACTCGTCATTAGAAAGTTCCTCTGCACCAGGCATGACGAGTTAACTCGTCACGCAAAAATCCTCCTTATTAATCAATTCGAATGCTCTCGACAAGAAGCTTTAGTAATTACAATCCTAGAAAATTGTAACTATAATACTGCGGACAGAACAAATTGAAACGTCTTGAATCACTTCTGAATCTACACTCTTCAAAAAATTCTCAATTTAAAAATACACAACTGACAGTCTCCGTATTACGAACTCGAGTGGTGAAACAGCGATAAGAACTAAGAAAAAATAAGAGAAAAGGGAAAACAAGGAGAAGGGGATATGTGGGCACTCTGAAGAAGCTCCAACCGGTGGTAGCCCGATCAGTCGATTCTCGCGAACCACAGAGGCTAGTGTGCTCGGCTTCAAGTTCTCGTGCACCAGCGTTGCAACCTTGACAACCAATTAGCCAACAGTGGTGGGCCAAGATCCTGCCTGCTGAAACTGCAGGGACTGTTAACTGCGTTTCCAAAATTACGGTTAGTGCACTGGTATGCACAGAGTGTTTGGGGAAAAGGGCTCAGGACTTGCAGAGTACGTAGCAGTTGGTTAGACTGATCGTGAGTGAAAAATGTTTACTTAACTTCGTTTAGACACTGGTGGATTAGTCTAATTCAGGGTTGACTAACTGGCGACTCACGAGCCGCCGGGGGCCTCTCCGCCTTGCTGCCACGCTGAGCGGCCCCCCTCCATACCAACTAGACTCTGACTATCGCAGTCGATTCCTGCGTCTTTCTTTCTCTTTTCGACTGCGATCGTCAGAGTCTGGTAGGTATGGAGGGGGCCGTTCAGCGTGTTAGCAAGGCGGTGGGACTCCCGGCGGCTCGTGAGTCGCCAGTTAGCCAACCCTGGTCTAATTCAACAGAGAATCAACTTTGACCACGATCTCAAATAGCCTCTTATGAATTGACAGTACTGAGAAATATTTACTGCATCACTCTGAAATTTACGTGGTATGCAGAATTTTCATAGCGATATGATTAATAAAATGATTTAGTTTGGCCAAGATAGTAAGCTGCACATTTTTTTAATAAATACATTGCGCATTAAATATTTCCAGTACTGAATATGTTTCATTATGTAATGTGTCATTACATAAATGACACGAGTGCATCTGCAAGCTTCTCTCGTTCTATGAACCATGAAGACAAACATATGGTAGATGAAAGTGACCCCGTGGAAACCAGTTTACTTAATTTCGAATTAACCCTTTCTGTACATGGAGTCGAGCATTCCCTGTACACTCCGTGCGGAAATCCCCAATTCGTATTCCACAACAACGTAGATTCAACGCCCATAAGCGTTCCCCGCACTGGAGTGTATGCACTGATCGAACACTTAGCACTCAAAGTACCAATTAATACCAGCCTCTCTCTGTATTAATTTCTCTTACGTTACTTCTGTCTGTAGGTTGTCTTAGACACTTGATTCCCCCCGTGGTGAAAGCACTATGTACAAACTGTTGCTGACTCTTGTCGCTTTTTCAAGCGGAGTGCTTTGCAATGCAGAACAAAATCTGACCGACACTATTAACTTGAGCTTGGACCAGATGAAAATAATGAACAGCCGTGAGAGTCGCGCCACTGCAGGTACGCGTTCTAAGTCATGATTATTTGCGTCACAAATTCAAATACACTGGTGAAAAAAAAAAAGAGTTGTGTGGTATGAAGTCAGTGGTGTGCGCTGTTCTGTGCCTCTGAGGCCGACTTTGACGCCATAGAACTTGCCCTTAACACTTCGAACCAGGCATTGTAGGCATTCGGACGCTGGTAGTTCAGTGACGTCAGTTTACTAAACAAACCGAAATTATTTCTACACTACTCCTTCTTTTTCCTCGATTCTTGTCACGCCAGTTCGTATTTTGCAATGGAGCTCGATAAGTTCGTTTTTAGCAGTGGAGCTGGACGCTTAAAATAGAGGGGTCGAGGTGGAGCTGGGTAAGGTTCGCGAAGAGGGAATCATTCTTCCAAATTCCGTCCCATCGATGGTTAACATGAACGGTCACTTTAATTATCATGTTGCCCAGCAAGTGTTCTTCGTGAACATGTTTCTGTCGGTTGGCAATAACAGTTTTCATACAGCAAATAAGCATTGTAAAGCGCCATCTGATGAGATGTAACGCGTAGCGAGGTAGAGCAAGTCGCAGGACCGTTAGTCTTAAGGAGCAGGCCAGTGTTTAATCGTTCCACGCGCGAGGTTGTTTTTCTTTGTACAAAATTATAAGTCACGGCGTCGTATCTACCGACTGCATATATACAGGGTGATCCTGGAGCCACTGGACTCAAAGAGATGCCGCCTGGCACCCCGTGGCCGAGGTGAACCCCCCGTGGCGAGGACAACCCCCCGCAATGCCTAACCGAATTTTAGGGCTTTCGACCCTCGAAGGGGTTGGCATACATTAAGAACTTGAGAAATGTCCAGGATTTCCGCAATTCCTCATCAGATCTTTGCGAAAACGACGCCAATCGATTCCTTATGCTCCGCCGATAAAACTAACACCAAGAACGACGCAATTCGGAGCATAATCAAGGAAATTAGATGAAATTTTAATTTATATAATTTCTCGCTAGCTTCGTTAAAAATAGTCCGATTTACATGAAATTTGGTTTAATTTTCATCGGCGAAACGTAAGGAATCCATCGGTATCACTTCCATATCGATATGGTATACAATAAACAATTCAGTTTTTCTGAAACAGGTATGAATCCTCGGCCACGGGGAGCTGACCTCGGTCACGGGGTGCCAGGCGGCATCTCTTTGAGTCCAGTGGCTCCAGGATCACCCTGTATATATATCCTAAGTTCTTTTTTTCCTGAGAGCCCCGATTGTGCAAAATATACATTATTCTTGCAATAAGACGTGTCCACTGCGTTTTATTTCCAAGTCCAGCAGTTTCACAAGGTGATGAAGAGGTGCACGAGACACGTGCAGAGGGATGACTACGTGGTCACTGTGGGCATAGGGGCCCACAAGCTAAACAAGCGCAAGGTGAAGTGGAACGAGGCACGGAAATCCTGCATAGCCGAAGGAGGTGATGCAAATTATTTGTATATGTGGGTTTCGAGGTCTTTTAGGTGAATAAAGAACATAAAAAGTGGGGAAGGGTGGACCTTGCGACTAGATTTCGAATGTGATGTGGAGGTTTTGTAGTTTGATGAGTGGTCAGTGATCCGTGAGAGGGTAATCATTTGATTTCGTATTATTTTTGCTGATGGCATAAATAATTTATTTATTAACTATTTGCGTTGTACATGCGTTAACAAATGAATTGTACCTTTCTTGTGACGCGAATTACATATTTATTTTGAGCGTTGAGATCTCTTGAACTGATAACTTGTCAATTTTACAACCAGACAGCATAGACATTTATTTCTGTGCTGCCTCTGACCTCTGACTTACTCGTGACTATCGCAATCCAAATTGAGTATTCATCATTTCGATATCACTGATAATCTCGAAGCATTATCTCTGTTTAGCCATTTCGAAATCTATGTTTCGCGACCACTAATCTCCCTACCCAATTTCCTCTTCAGACTTAACACAACGGGGTTCTGATTGCAGAACACTCAATATCCTTTTCAGACCTAACCCGATTCAGATTACCCAATTTTCGCTTTAAACCTCTTAGAAATTTTTCTCTTCAGACTTAACCCAAACTTAGCTTCCCTTCAAATCATCAAATTTCTTCTTCAGACTTCTCCCAGACTTTACCTCCCCCATATCACCCAAATTCCTCTTCTTCTCAATGCTTAATCATCTTCCAAGCCCAAAATGTTTCCCTCCCTTAATTCCCCACCGTTCAAATTTCTTTGCACCCGCACAAAGGAACCGCCAGGTGTAACTTAATTCAAACCTCTGCATACTCAAGTCTGGTCGAGGTATCAGTCATTCATGCTACAGAGTTTATTAGAGGATTCCTCATTGTTGATTAGGTCAATTGGCCATCATAAACTCAGTTGAGGAGGCGTCGATGCTGGTGAATTGGATGAACAGGGAGAATGTCGATACGGCTTGGTTAGGTATTCACGATCTGTTCGAAGAGGGCGAGTGGATGACTTTGGCGGGCGGAACGTTGGACGCGGCTGGGTACAATACGTGGAACACATGGTGGCCTAATCAGCCTGACAATTACGGCGGCCAAAACTGCGGGGTCCTCATAGAACATGGAGGATTAGACGACGAACGTTGCAACCGGGTTTTCCCTTACTTCTGTAAGATCAACCTATGCTGAATCATTGGTGACCATCTTGGGTGGAGCTTGGCCGGGATAAATACCTGAAGCTTCAAGGCGATTGTATTGGAAACTTCGACATTGTTCGATGATTAGAATAAAATATTTTGCGGGTGCAACTTATCCGGGATTTTTGCTCTCGAGTGACAATTAATTTTTAATTAATCGTGGTTGACTGTTCAAGGAACTATGGAAGATTCAAGCTTCAAGGTGTTTGAAGTAGGGGAGAGGTGCTATAAAAGGGACACTTTTGATTAGCGTCTATTTCTGACACTGTCATTATATGTATTTAAAAAACAAGTACATCAATAAAAAGAGTGTTTATTTCCCTTCAATAAAAGTATATTATAAACTCATAAATTGTAATACAAAATAACAAAATCTACGATTTTCAAATAAGTGGGAAATGTCCGTTTTACGACTAAGTGGTTTTAAAATATTGATGATTTATAGTATAAAGAGTTCATTTATTCATAGATTCCATTGTTTCGTATCATTAAGATTTACAATTATATTTGTAATACTTAATAAGTTTATTTTTATTAGCGTGTCCCTTTCATGACTTTAAATGGGACAAGCTTGGCGACGGGCAATGGTTAGTGACCATGTCTCCTAGCTATCGAGTGTTAAAAGATTGTTGGTTTGATTGCAGATTGCACCTCGATTCAGTTGTTCTTTGACGTGGATAGGGTTGCTAGAATTAGGGACGCGTAGGGGAGAGTTGCCTATATTGGACCGGCTCCTATATTGGACCATTTGTATATCTCGATAAACAAATATATTTGCAGCGGTTTTTTTGGCTACATTGATTTAGGAAGTGGAGATGGAACTTGCGAGAACAGCGATACGGTTATTCGTTAGTTTGTCGTTCACCGTCGTCGAAATATAGAAACACGTGGTGCGCGATCATTATTTTTCGTGCTATTTCAAGTGAATTTCTTTCTACAACTTGTAAGTACTATAATTTTAAATGATACTAGTGTAAAGTGTGCTGTCTTAGCTACAACTTCATGTCCTTACTTCTCCATATTCGTATAAGTATAACAATGAAAACATATCTTTTTTATGCAACCAACCAGTTGCCTAATATTGGACCATCACTAGTTGCTTAAATTGGACCGGTCCATTTTAGGATACAATTTATGTTATGGTAGCGAATAGTTAAAATCATACTAAAAAAATTTAAAAAACAATTAAAACCGACTTCAAAAAAATAAAATTGCACTAAAAAGTACAAAATAATTTTTTCCCTTATTTAATCTACGACTCTCATATTTTTTAAGTCGGCGCCAGATTTACACAGTGGAAATGATGAGGCACCGACTTAAAAAGTATGAGAATACCGTAAGTTAAATAAGGGAAAAAATTATTTTTTACTTTTTAGTGCAATTTTATTTTTTTGAAGTCGGTTTTAATTTTTTTATTTTTAACTCTTTAGTTTTATATATATTGACACAACATGCTGAGGAGATATATGCGTACGTACATAAAATAATAATAATTAGGTGACAATAGTCTTTATTATTAACCAAAAGTGGCATATCGCCCTCTTTCGAATAAAAAAAGGATCATCAAAATCGGCCCATATTCTGGAGAGTTATGCCGAGACAAATATAAAAAAACCATCAAAACAACGTACTATTGCACTACGTGCACCGTAAGATGCTTGTTGCTTCCTGTTTCTATATTTTTTCAATGCCCTGATCTGTGTTTTTTAGATTGTATATTTAACTTCATTGATTTTTAGGAGCGGTCCAAAGTAGGAAACCGGTGGTCCAAATTACGAAACCGGTTGCCTGAAATGGACCGAAGTTATTAGTTTAGTTTTCTTAAGATATTATTTTAATCACATATTTTATCAACACACTAAATACATGATAAAATCTACATAAAATGTAGATCTTTTTCCCGTTTCTGTTTGCTTTCTTCAATGTGTTATGTCCGTGTAGGAGAGAAAAATAAAAAAGTGGTCCAACATAGGCAACCTTCCCCTACGTCATCACTTCTCCTTGTTCGTTCCGACCTGGCAGCCGTAGATACATATACTATACAACTTGTGGGCACACTATGCAAGAATCCCTTCACTACTACCCCCTACTACATCTAACTCATCCCTGTTGTCCCTAGTTCTGGCATCCCTGGACGTGGGTAGTGACGCGGCAGAAACTCATTTCAATTCGCTGCCAGTCATGAAACGGAGTAGTTTCTTCCCTTAATAATAAGATATGTGTTCCCCTCCACTACAAGTATGATTTTCCTGGCAACCCAAACCGCGAGAACTTCTCGAGGAAATACTATATCTTTATCTCTTTGTGTACGAGGAAATTGATTGTGGAAAACTGGGCGGGGCAATAAGCTGGGGAATGGTGATTGATGGAATATGAATTTTGAAGATGCAGAAGCTGCTTCGCTAATAATGTTTAAATATTGGATAGCAAATTAGAGGCGTGGAAGGGTGTGGGGGGTTACAGCAGAATCGTAGGAATCAATTTCTCATTATCTTCTCTGCGTTTAAAATTCCAAGGAATTACTTTAGAATGATAGATATCATCAGAACGTGGACGATTTTAATCATGACACTGGCAACTTTCAAAGTTTCGGAAAGTTTCTCTTTTCTTCGAGTCGGCGGAGTCTGAAGAATAGTGTGAATGAAACTCGAGTAACTATGATTCATCGGAGTTGGTCGAAATTTATAGAGATAGATGATCCAGTCTTGGGGCTATCCTTCCTGCTGCAGATCGAAATAGAATTGTAGCACGAGAGTGGATGAATTAGGAAAATGACAGAACGTGGATTATTGGGCCATGAAATGATCGATTCTGTGGTCTTTCCTGTGTCTGTATCCACCGAAATTTAATGATTTAATCCTAAAGTAGATCATAGAGGTGATTAGCCACTTATGTACCGCGCAAGACGAGTTAACTCGTCATTTGAAAATTCCTCAGCACTGGGCATGACGAGTTAACAAATTACTGGAATATTTCTCTGCACTAGGAATTACGAGTTAACTCGTTATTTTAAAATTCTTCTGAACTGGGTAGGACGAGTTAACTCGTCACGCAAAAATTCTTCTGATCTCCGTAGAACGAGTTAACTCGTCACGCGAATATCCTCCTCACTAGTCAACTCGAATTCTCTCGGCAAGAAACTTTAGTAATTAGAATCCTGCAAAGCTGTAACCATAATACTGCGGACAGAACGAGTTGAGACGTCTTGAATCACTTTTGAATCCACTGTCCCCCAAAAGTACACAATTTAAAAATAGACAACCGAAGGTCTGCGCATTGCGAACTCGAGTAGTGGGGTGTCCACTGTCCAGTCTCGCTAAGCTGCTCGGCGTGCAGCACGAGGAAGCAGCGACAAGAACCGGCGAGAAAATAAGAGAAAAAGGAGAAGAAGGAGGGGGGATATGTGAGCACTCCGAAGAAGCTCGAACCGATGGTAGCACGGTCAGTTGAATCTCGCGAACCACAGACGCCAGTGTGCTCGCCTTCAAGTTCTCTTGTACCAGCGTTGCAACATTGACAACCAATTAGCCAACAGTGGTGGGCCAAGATCCTGCCTGCTGAAACTCCAGGGATTGTTAACAGCGTTTCCGAAATTACGGTCAGTGCACTGGTATGCACGGGGTGTTTGAGGAAAAGGCCTCAGGACTTGCAGAGTACGTAGCACTTGGTTAGACTGATCGTGAGTGAAAAATGTTTACTTAACTTCGTTTAAACGCTGGCGGATTAGTGTAATTCACCAGAGAATCAATTGTGACCACGATCACAAATGGACTCTTATGTATTCGCAGTACTGGGACAAATATTTACTGCATCACTCTGAAATTTACGTGGAACGCAGAATTTTCATAGCGATATGATTGATAAAATGATTCGCTTCCAACTTGTTTTTACCAAGATAGTGAGCTACACATTTTGGTAATAAATACATTGCGCAACAAATATTTCCAGTACTGAATATGTATTACATAACTTACACAAGTGCATCTGCAAGCTTCTCTCGGTCTATGAACCATGAAGACAAACTTATGGCAGATAAAGTGATACTGTACGTAACTGTTCACTTAATTTCGAATTAATCCTCTTGGTTCATGGAGTCAAACATTCCCCGTACACCCCGTGCGGAAATCCCCCATTTGTATTCCACAACAATGCACATTGAACGCCCATAAGCGTTCCCCGCACTGGAGTGAATGCACTGATCCAACACTTAGAACTCAAAGTACCAATTAGTACCAGCCTCCCTCTGTATTAATTTCTCTTACATTACATGTATCTATAGGTTGTCATAGACACTTGGTTCCCCGTGTGAAAGCACCATGCACAAACTGTTGCTGACTCTTGTCACTTTGTCAACCGGAGTGTTTTATAGTGCAGGAAGAGATTTCCCTGACACCGTTAGCGTGAGCTTGGACCAGATGAAAAAAATGAACAGCCCTGAGAGTAACGCTACTGCAGGTACGCGTTCTAAGACATGATTATTTGAGTGATAAATTCCAGTACACTGGTGAAAATAGAGTTGTGTGGTATGAAGTCAGCGGCGATCGCTGTTCTGTGCCTCTAAGGGCGACTTTGACGACATGGAGTTTGCCCTTAAGGAGTCATTCTGGTTAGACGGTTTGAAAAAATCGATTTTTTTTTAAATATTTTTCGAAAGTACATATTCTCAAAAATGTACTGTTAAATTTTCATTGAAAAATTCCGATTATTTTAACTTCTACACAGGCATTTTGTAGGGAGCGCAGAGGCTCGACCTCTACAGACGAAAACTTTGGACGCGTTTTTCTCTAAACGTCATTTTTTTCACATGGTGCAGGTAAAATCTCAAAATCTATCGAACCGATTGCTTTATAAATTGAATTGCTTATTCTACAGACCTATGCCTCTGGCCGGTACTACAAGCAAGTATTTCTGTTGAGTCTAATCTACTTTTAAAATAAAAAATAGCACAGAAAACACAGCCGAAATACATTGATTCTTGTATTTTGCCCGGAATTTTGTTAATTTTAAGGATAAATCATTTATTCTAGTTCGGACCATAGTGACAGTCATACTAATCAAGAATCAATTTGTATTTTTGGTTTCAAATAAGTCCAACTGCTGAAATTACCTGCACAAGCGAGGCATGAATTTTTAAACATGTCATCAAAATCGTCTTCAAAACAATTTTAAAAGCAATAATTTTATTACTTTTATATTTTTTACTTGCTATAGAAATGTAGTTTAATTAATAGAAAAAAGTTTTATTCCATTACTATAATTCCTGTCTTCGCAATAAATTCCTGAAAATCGCTGAATTTATCGGCGCGCTAACCAGAATGACCCCTTAACACTTTGAGCCAGGTATTATAGTCATTCGAATGCTGGTAGTATGGTAGTAGTCAGAAGAAGGTTTGAAAGGCGAATGAAGAAACCTGCTACAATGTACTATTACTTCCAACGTGATAAGCAACATTTATTAAATAGGTATCAAAATTGTCCATACACATAGACAAAACTGCAAATATTAAATTTTTCTCTGAGCACTTTCGTAATACACAGTGGAATCTCGACCATGTAAAGATAATTTAGTTGAAGATTTATTTGACTAATATTATGGGGCAAAATTATTAAAACTCTCCCACTAGAGTAATATATAGAACTATTTTATTACCTCTGTTGAAACGTATTATTCGTTAGAAACAAAACTTTACAATTCAATCAGAAAACTAAGCAATTCGAAGGAATCTTCAAAATCGATTTTCTCAAAAAACGAAGCTTCGTACGAAAAAATTGTATTCTACATATTCGATTGATTTTTCTCCAAAGAAAATCTCATTTTCCGCTGTTCTGAAATTCCATTCTTCCACCATTTATTTCACCCCCTCAAACTTCAGGAACAGTTACAAGGCTTGCCAATGCCAAAACTCGAAATATCCAGGGAATATATTCGTTTCCCAACCACGTTACCCAAATACTTCTATAAGTAGTACACCTTGCAGGATCTATTGACATAAAAGAGACCTGGGGTTCTATTTAGAAAACCCGAGTAAATTCGTTTTGTAGATGCGTCACTGCGGTTGCAGGAATATTACGATCACAGGAAATCAGACCTGAAACCATTCAAACTTTTTCCTGCAGCACTGAACCAAGCGAGAGGTATGACCTGCCCACTTCGGTGATTCACCCTGTACAATGTTTTTCCGTGAACTCTGCGGCCTGAGATCGTGAAACGAATTGATAAAGGCGAAATGCCTGCTCACGACGTCTGTTGAAGGGGAAGGAGCGCGTTTCGGTATTACCAGCAGATATTCCATGGGTTTTCCCGCGTGCGTTGGTATACTGTGGATACTTTGCCTCGTACGAGTTGTTGTGAACAACAGTGTACTATCACCGACGACTTTAGATTGCACTAATCACTGCACACTCGGCCAAACACTGAAATAAATGAAAGCTCAGTCTTACAATTTTGATGAGAATTTAAGTATTGATTAATTCTTGGCAATTTTAGTTGCCACGATATTGGTAGAATCAATAGTGTTCGGTGAACTATGTTATTCCTAAGTGTTACATTTTTTGTGCCACTTTCTTTCTCAATTCTTGATTTATTTCATGGATTCACTTGTTCGTAGTGGAGTGTTATTATTATATTTATCATGTTAGTTAGAAGATAAACCAGGTTCTACTTTACTACCAGCATCGAATGATATTCACAGTTTAATTGATTTAAATTTCCCTTTAAAACACTTCAACATTTTCCATTGTAAAAATCCATTCAAAAGGTTCGAGGTGCAGGTGGTTAAAGTTCACGAAGAAGGACTCATTCTTCCAGACTCCGTGGCGCCGATTGTTAACATGACCGGTAACTTTAATTATCACGCTGCGCAGCAGGTGTTCTACCTGAACGTCCTGCCCGACATGTTGCGCAAGGTGATGAAAGGGTGCGTGAGTCACATGCAGAGGGATGACTACATGGTCACTGTGGGCATAGGGGCCCACAAGCTGAACAAGCGCAAGGTGAAGTGGGACGAGGCACGGAAAGGCTGCATGGCCGAAGGAGGTGATGCAAATTATTTGTATATGTAGGTTTTGAGGTATTTTAGGTGGATAAGGAATAGATAAAGAGGAAGGGGTCGACCTTGGGACCAGATTTCGAATGTGATGTGGAGGTTTTGTAATTTGATGAATGGTCAATCATCTGTGAAGAAATTCAGGCTTAACCCCATTCAGAACAGCCAATATCCTTTTCAGACCTAACCCGATTCAGATTACCCAATTTTCTCTTCAGACTTTTTCGAGAATTTTATCTTCAGATTTAACCCAAACTTAGCTTTCCTCCAAATCATCAAATTTCCTCTTCAGACTTCTCCCAGACTTAACCTCCGCATATCACCCAAATTCCTCTTCTTCTCAATACTTAATCATCTTCCAAGCCCAAAATGACTCCCTCCTTTAATTTCCCACCGTTCGAAATTCAAATTGCAGCACCTCCACAAAGAAACTGCCGGGTATATCTCACTTCGAACCTCTGCACATCGAAATCTAATCGAGGTATCAGCCATTCATGCTACAGAGTTTATTAGAGGATTCCTCATTGTTGATTAGGTCAATTGGCCATCCTAAACTCGGTTGAGGAGGAGAAGATGCTGGTAAATTGGATGAACAGAGAGAATGTCGATACGGCTTGGGTAGGTGTTCACGATCAGTTCACAGAGGGCGATTGGGTGACTTTGACGGGCGAATCGATTAACGCTGCTGGCTACAACACGTGGACCACGTGGTGGGCTAATCAGCCTGACAATAACGGCGGCAACCAAAACTGCGGGGCCCTCATAAAACAGGGAGGATTGGACGACGAACATTGCAACATCAACTTGCCTTACTTCTGTAAGATCAATCTGTGCTGAGCCACCGCTGACGGTCTTGGGTGGAGCTTGCTCGGGATGAATACCTGAAGCTTCAAGGCGATTGTATGGAAAACTTCGACATTGCTCGATGATAAGAATAAAATATTTTGCAATTTATCTGGAATTGTTATTCTCGAGTGATAATCGATTTTCAGTGTATATTATGTGATTGAGGGTTTAAGGAACTTCGGATGCTTGAAGCTTTGAGGTGTTTGAATTTAAGGTGTTCGAGAACTAATAATACTAAATTGGGGGAACTGTATGGGAATTTTGATTGTAATTTACTTAAAAATCTATTTAATAAATTTATTTAAAAATCTGATCTCTGAGATACACGAGTATATAATGTAGGATTTTAAATAATTGAGTATTCCCTCTAAGTCTAGATATCCTACTGTCTCCATAACTCCATTTCAAATTTCAAATTTCAAGAGTTACTATCCTCAAATCCCTTAATGATTCACGACCATAATTGAAAACATGCCATAAGTCAGAAAACTCCTGGTCCCCACTTTCTTTATCAACTTGAACACACTTAATTATACATGTTGGCGTCTATGTTGAGGGGTAAGGTCGAAGGCGGATGGCCTACGCCAGGGCTGGGCAACCCGCATGCGGCCCCTTCCCCGACTTGTCTGCTCTGCTGGGCCGCAGGAGAACGACCCCCACCATGCTCTTTTAACTCGTACACTCTACACAGCCACACGGAGCTCTCGCTCCTACATAGCTGGTATTGTTGATGGTGGGGGAACCGGCTGACTGGTAACGGGGATTGTGCGGCCTGCGGCGGCAAACGAGTTGCTCAGCCTTGGCGTACATCATTAATTGTCCGTGTTCGTTCCAATCTGGCAGCCGTAGATACAATACTATACAACTTGTGCGCACACTATGCGAGAATTCCCCCTCTTCTACCTTAGTTGTCCCTAGTTCTGGCATCCCTGGACGTGGATAGTAAAGCTGGGTTTACACTTGACGAGTGACTCGGCCGAGTGAAAATCTTGGCCGATTTGCCCGCCAGATTACTCGGTCGAATACACTAAATCCCCGTTATGAGCCCGACGAATGGGGCTGGCGGCGGGCTCATAGTGGGTTGTCGACATGATTCTCTCTTGCGTACCCGACGGCAACTTTATGTCTGGCTCTTTCGTTTCCTCTCGCTCGTTGTCCGGTTCTCTCACTCTCGTCCGCAGGCTTCCAAGAAATGGTGGGGATAGTCATCGGGCTGTCAACGGAAGGTAACAACGGGCTCATAACGGGGATTTGCTAGAATCGGCGTTCAGACTGGCCGAGTGCTCTGCCCAGTAGGCCCACTCGGCCGAACACTCGTTAGATGTAAACTCAGCATAACACGGTAGAAACTCATATCAATGGGAGGGGGGGGGGGGGTCTCCCCCGAAGCCGTCGGGGAGACGGTATCATTATAGAAGGTAGGGGTATGCTTATAGTGGTGCGGTATATAAAGCCAGGAGCGTATCGCATCTTTAGCAGCAAAATCAAGCTTCGAAAATGCTTTGTAAATTAACAATTCTGAAGTTTTTAGTCTTCTGAGATTACCTATAGAAAGAGAAATTAGAGAGAATAATTAAAGAAAAAAAAAAGTAGAATCTTCCCACCGGGATTTGAATACCGGATTTTTTGCTTACGTCCCAAGCGCTTGGATGTCGGAAAAATTAATTCTCGGCGGAGAGCGCCGGCCAGGCAGTGCGTACGGCGCGCGCACAGAGGGGGGTATGCTTGTGTGTGCGGAGGGGGTAGGGCCTAGGAGGGGGTATGCTTGATCGTGGGGAGAGGGTAGAGCCTGTGGACGAAAACCCACGATTCTGGAATCACTGTCCCTGGCAACCCCGGCGAAAACCCACGATTCTGACATCACTACCAATTAACCAACAGTAGTGGACCAAGAAGCTCCTGCTGAAACTAGCGGGATTGTCGAACTGGGTTTCGAAACTTACGGTCAGTTTACTGGTATAATACACAAAGTGTTTGAGAAAAAGGGCTGAGGTCGTTGAATTTTCATAGCGATATGATTGTTAAAATAATTCGTACCCAACTTGTTTTGGCCAAGATAGTGAGCTAAATAAATAAATGAATTTCGCAATAAATACTTCCAATACTGCATTTGTGTTACATAAATGACACAAATGCACCCCGTGCAGAAATCCCCCATTCGTGTTTCACGATAATGCACATTGAATGCTAATAAGCGTTCCCCGCAGTGGAGTGAATGCACTAATTTAGCACTAGCAATATAGTACCAAATCTGACCAACACCGGTAACCCAACCGTGGACCAGATGAAAATAATGAACAGCAGCGAGAGTCGCCCCACTGCAGGTACACGTTATTATTATATTTATCGCGTTAGTTAGAAGATACGTAATCGAAGTGCTACTGTACTACCAGCATCCAATGACACTCATAGTTTAATCGATTTCAGTTTCCCTTTAAAACACTTCAGCACGAGTGTTTTTGCACACTTCACATTTTTCAATGCTTTAAAAATCAATTTTAAATTTTAAAAATCCATAAAAGAAATTCTGTGTTCCCCACAACAAATTTCGCTTAAAAGTATCCCAATATTAAATTATCAGGCTACTTAATAAGCAATGGGCTCGAAGTGTTACCATCACCCACAGGCCACTCTGTCAAAAAAACAGAGAAACAAATCTAACCTCTTACGATGCACGGAAATCCTGCTTGACCGAAGGAGATGATGCAAGTTATTTTTATATTTGAGTTTTGAGGTGTTTTAAGTGGATAAAGAACAGAAAAAGGGGAAAGGGGTTGACCTTGGGACTAGATTTCGAATGTGATATGCAGGTTTTGTAATTTGATGAGTGGTCAATGATCTATGAGGAAATCATTTGATTTCCTGTTATTTTCGCTCGTGAAAAAAGTAATTTGTATATTAAGTATTTAGTGTTTGGAATCTAAGTTTTGTTATGGGAACGAAGACAGTCACCCTCCTTCGTGCACTTGGAGATTGTATCTTACTTGTGACGCGAATTACATATTTATTTTGTGCGTTGAGATCTCTTGAATTGGTAACTTGTCAATTTTGCAATCTAAAGTATGGTCTGACTCACTTGTCACGCAAATAACTCATACAAGATACATCGTTGAAACTGATAGCTCTTCGATCCGTGAAATCTAAGTATCGCGATCCAAGTTAATCACTAATCACTAAGCACAAGACTACTAATTACTCTTGTTGAGATCAAGAAATAGCAATGTCCCTCGGACAGAACGGCCGCGCACCACGCGATTTGCTGGCCGACTATACTGCCCTCATTAGTTAAAACGTCCTCTCTGACATTTCGTAACATCTGAGAAAACTGAAGTTTAATAATTTCCTTTGTGCCGTCCTTGTTTTTCGTCATTTAATTTTAAAAATGTAGTTATTATTTCGTAGCAGCCTAATATAATTTTTTGTCATAGGTGTACCGGCATATAATGTATTATTAACGTGGCAATTAATTAAATGTTTCAGATAGGATATTTTAACTTAGTAAAGAAAGTAAGATAGGATACTTTAATATAGCAAACACTTGAAATTGTATTTAATTCATACTTTGAAATGTACAACTTAAACAAAAGTAACATTGACATAAACTAGGTAGTTAAAAATAAACATACCAACATAAACATATACATACCTACAACTTAAACATACGAACAAATTAAACATAGAGATGAATATAACGGCTTGAAGTTAATAATCATCATCGTCATTATTATTCGACACTTTTAATGATTCCCAAAAGGCAAGCCGATTGGCTTCAATTTTGTAATTAAATTTTCTTTTCTCTCAGCTGAAATTCCTTTACATTGAACTCTGGCTTTTGGTTTTGATAATTTAGCTTTCATTGCTTTTGCATTAAGAAAATTTAACGCCTGAAATTCAGCAGAAAAATCATTTTTATATTTTATGATTTTTTCCCCTCTTGTGAATTGAACATGTACAAAATCATGAAGATATGGTCTAGGAGAAATTTTTTTTTATTTGTGCTGAGAAGTGAAGTAGGTAATACATAGGACATTATAAACTAGTAAAACGATCTGAAAAGCAATTAGGGTGAATAAATTAGACCGATTCTAGATCTCTACGAAGCACGTAGGGTTTTCTAACTTTACCTAAAAGGTAAAAGACATGTGGAACTTCAAATATTTCAACATATCTTGAAAAATGAAAAAATGTTAGATAGGACGTTTTAACTAAGGAGGGCAGTATAACGAAGGAACGCAGAGCAGGTCCGAGCACTTGGAACTTTGAACAAAGAGAGCGAAAATTGCTGAATCCTCACCTCGTGTACACAGGCCCACAACGTCGTTACCGCGGAACGTCCCCAGTACTTCAGTACTTATGTTTTCGAAATGTTTATCGCACCCTGGATTTTAGGAACGTCGCGCAGCGTTGCAAGATTGTTGTCGACAAAGATTTTATATCTCGAAAGAAAAATGTCGTGGCGTGACAGGCATTAAAAAACTAAATAAAATTATTACTGTCGGAATTCGATTTGTAAATCATTGAATCAAATATAGCCTATATATTAAAAGGAAAAAATTGAAAAATTGGTCTTAGGGACGCGTGCGTCATCAGATAGGACGACTTAACTCGTCCCGCAAAAATTCTTCTGAAATCTGCAGGACAAATGAACTCGTCACGTGAATATCTTCCTCACTAATCTACTCGAATCCTCTCGACAAGAAACTTTACTAATTCCAATCCTGCAAAGCTGTAACCATAATACTGCGGACAGAACGAGTTGAGACGTCTTGAATCACTTTTGAATCCACTGTCCCCCAAAAGTACACAATTTAAAAATAGACAACCGAAGGTCTGCGCATTGCGAACTCGAGTAGTGGGGTGTCCACTGTCCAGTCTCGCGAAGCTGCTCGGCGTGCAGCACGAGGAAACAGCGACAAGAACCGGCGAGGAAATAAGAGAAAAAGGAGAAGAAGGAGGGGGGGACATGTGAGCACTCTGAAGAAGCTCGAACCGATGGTAGCACGGTCAGTTGAATCTCGCGAACCACAGACGCCAGTGTGCTCACCTTCAAGTTCTCGTGCACCAGCGTTGCAACCTTGACAACCAATTAGCCAGCAGTCAAAATCCTGCCTACTGAAACTCCAGGGATTGTTAACTGCGTTTCCAAAATTACAATCAGTGCACTGGCATGCACAAGGTGTTTGTGAGACAGGGCTGAGGACTTGCAGAGTACATAGCACTTGGTTAGCCTGATCGTGAGTGAAAAATCTTTACTTAACTTCTCTTAAACACTGGTGGATTAGTATCATTCAACACGGAATCAGCTTTGACCACGATTTCAAATAGCTTCTTATGAATTAACAATACTGGGAAATATTTACTGCATCACTTTGAAATTTACATGGTACGCAGAATTTTCATAGCGATATGATTGATAAAATGATTCGCTTCTATCTTGTTTTTACCAAGATAGTGAGCTACACATTTTGCTAATAAATACCTAAATGTCGATAAATATTTCCAGTACTGTGTATGTATTATACACATGACACAAGTGCATCTGCAACCCTGGAGAGAAACTTATGGTAGATAAAATGACACTTTGCAAACCAGTTTGCTTAATTTCAAATTCACCCATTCTACACGTAGAGTTAGACATTCCCCGTACACCCCGTGCGGAAATCCCCCATTTGTATTCCACAACAATGCACATTGAACGCCCATAAGCGTTCCCCGCACTGGAGTGAATGCACTGATCCAACACTTGGCACTGAAAGTACCAATTAATACCAGCCTGCCTCTGTATTAATTTCTCTTATGTTACTTCTGTATGTAGGTTGTTTTAGACACTTGATTCCCCGCGTGAAAGCACCATGTACAAGGTTTTGCTGACTCTTGTCGCTTTTTCAAGCGGAATTTGCAATGCAGAACAAAATCTCACCGACACCATTAACTTGAGCTTGGACCAGATGGAAACAGTGAACAGCCGTGAGACTCGCGCCACTGCAGGTACGCTGACTATTTGGCTGATAAATTCAAGTGCACTAGTGGAAAAAGGAACTGCGTGGTATGAAGTCAGTGGTGATCGCTGTTCTGTTTCGAAGGGCGACTTCGACTTCATGGAGCCTGCCTTTAACACTTCGAGCCAGGCATTGTAGTCATTCGAACGCTGGTAGTGGTACAGTAGTAGTCAGGAAATGGTTTGAAAGGTGAATCAAGAAAAATACTATAATTATGCAAAAAAAACTGAAACCCACAAAGTACTAGTACTTCCAATGAGATAAGCAACATCTATTAAATAGGTGTCAAAATTGTCCATACACATAGACAAAACTGCAGTTACATATTACATTTATCTCTGTAAATTTTCGTAAAACACAGTGGCATCTCGACCAAGTAAAGATAATTTGGTCGATCATTTGTTTGACTAATATTATGGGACAAAATTATTAAAATTCCCCCAATACTGCAATACGCTATAGAACTATTTTACTACCTCTGTTGAAACGTACTCTCTAAGTACTCACTAGAAACAAAACTTTACAATTGAATCAGAAAATTAAGCAATTCGAAGGAATGTTCAAAATCGATTTTCTCAAAAACGAAGCTTTGTACGAAAAAATTGTATTCCAGATGTTCGATTCATTATTCCCCAAAGAATCACCTAATATTCGGCTGTATTCAGATTTCACCCTCTCACCCTCCATTTCACCCCCTCAAGCTTCAGGAACAGTTGCAAGGCTTGCCAATGCCAAAACTCGAAATATCTTGGAATATATTCGTTTCCCAATCACGTTACCCAAATACTTCTATAAGCAGCACACCTTACAGGATCTATTGACATAAAAAATCCTGGGGTTCCACTCAGAAAACCCGAGTAAATTCGTTTTGTGGATGCGTCACTGCAGTTGCAGGAATATTACGATCACAGGATATCAGACCTAAAACCATTCAACTTTTTCCTGCAGCACTGAACCAAGCGAGAGGCATGACCTGTCCACTTGGGTGATTCACCCTGTACAATGTTTTTCCGCGAACTCTGCGGCCTGAGATCGTGAAACGAATTGATAAAGGCGAAACGCCTGCTCACGACGTCTGTTGAAGGGGAAGGAGCGCGTTTCGGTATTACCAGCAGATATTCCATGGGTTTTCCCGCGTGCGTTGGTATACTGTGGATACTTTGCCTCGTACGAGTTGTTGTGAACAACAGTGTACTATCACCGACGACTTTAGATTGCATTAATCACTGCACGCTGCCAAATACTGAAATAAATGAAAGCTGAGTCTTACAATTTTAATGAGGATTTAAGTATTGATTAATTCTTGACAATTTTAGTTGCGACGATATTTTTAGAACCAAAAGTGTTCGGTGAACTATATTATTCCTAAATATTACCCTTTTTGTGCCACTTTCATTCACAATTCTTGATTTCTTTCTTTCTGTACCTCTTTTAGTATTACAGTCAACTTGTTCATAGTAGAGTGTCATATATTTATTGTGTTATTATATTTATCATGTTAGTTAGAAGATAATCCAGGTTCTACTGTACTACCAGCATCGAATGATATTCACAGTTTAATTGATTTAAATTTCTCTTCAAAACACTTGAACATTTCCCGCTTTAAAAATCCATTCAAAAAAGATTTTGTGTTGCTTGCAAAAACTTTCACTTAAAAGTATGCCAATATAAAATTACCAAGCTACTTAATATCCACTGGCCTCGATGTGTTAATTACAATCATCCACAGGCCACTCTACCGAAGAACAGAGAAACAAATCTGAGCTCTTACACAATTAATTGCGTCTTATCGTGTCCAGTCAGATCACTCGCTTATCATTGCATATCGAGTAATAATTGTCCTCTCCCTTGACCAGCGATTACTCGAATTCAGTGACGTCTATTTAGTAAACAAACCTTAATTACTTTTACTCGTGTCACGCGCGATTGTTGAACGCGATAAGTCTGCACCAATCCGTTTTTTGCAACGGAGCTCTTCAATTAACGTACTGTCAGCGCGAGGGGCAGAGACGCTTGAAACAGAGGGGTCCAGATGGAGATAAGTAAAGTTCACGAAGAGGGACTCATTCTTCCAGATTCCGTGCCATCGATAGTTAACATGAACGGTCACTTTAATTATCACGCCGGTCAGCAGGTGTTCTTCGTGAACGGCCCGCCTGACATTTTGCGCAAGGGGACGAAGGGGTGCATGAGTTACTTGCAGAGGGATGACTACGTGGTCAATGTGGGCTTGGGGGCCCACAAGCTGCATAAGCGCAGGATGAAGTGGAACCAGGCGCGAAAATCCTGCATGGACGAAGGAGGTGATGCAAATTATTTGTATATGTGGGTTTTGAAGTTTTTTACGTAGATGAAGAACAGAAAAAGGAGGGAAGGGGTTGACCTTGGGATTAGATTTCGAATGTGTTGTGGAGGTTTTATAATTTAATAAGTGGTCAATGATCTGAGATAGGAAATCATTGGGTTTTTGGTTACTTTTGCGGAATAAGGTGGAATAAATAATTTGTGTTGTAAGGTAAATGGCCCAGTGGTGAAACAGTTAAGGAAGACGTTGAAATAATTGCAATTTCTTTTATATTTAAATAGTATAAAATTATAACTAAATATAATTATTCGGAAGCGTAAAATTTCTAGTTTCAGATAACGCAACAAGAATCTACAGTTGTTAAAGGAAAAGTTTTAAATTAATTAAAAAAATGAAACTGTTCATATGGCCCAGTAATTAAATGAAATTCATAGCGTGTCCCAGTCATTAATTATCAGTGTCCCAATTATTGAATATATATATTTAATTTAACTATTTCTATCAGTTAATGAAAAGAAATTAATACGGCAATATTTTAGGGTAATAAAAACATTTTATTTATAATACATTTGTGTTAAATCTTCGGCATGACTTTATGTCTGAAAATGATTAAAAGTATATTATAAAATTTTAGGTTATGCTAATATTATGAGGAGTTTAGATTAATAATTCTTAAACAGTATTATATTTTTTTCTAGTTATTACTAACGTAAATATATAGGATACAAAACAATACTTCGGTAAAATAAATGTTAATAATTTTAAAACTTCACCGAATACTGACGTCTGTACCAATGTTTATATAACCATTAAACACGTGTTTAATAACTGGTCCGTGACATGTTATCGTGTACCTACTATTGGATAAACGCAACAATTTCAATATTAAAAACAAAAAATTATTAAGAGATCCAATTAATTTTCAATTCTTCAATATAAAATAAATCCACAGCAACTACTATTTAAAAAATTATAAAATAATAATAGTACTATTTAAAAAATTATAAAATAATAATTAATTACAACCTTAACAAAAATATTCTCTCGCTTGCTTGATCCCATTAGGTGCAAAACGAGATTGAAACTGTTGAATATTTACTGTACAATAATATTTTTGCATGATATAACTATTCAGTTATGTAAGCTTATAATTGTATCTATATAAAGCTAATATATTTTGCAATTATATTTCGAATAGTTTAAACGTTGCAAATTAGTAAAACTGTTATTATTAATAAAATTTCTTCTCGATTTTTAATTATTGGGCCATGTTTAAGTACTGGGACATTTACCTTACATGTGGTAAGAAATGAATTGTGCCTTTCTCGTGACGCGAGTTACATATTTATTTTGAGCGTTGAGATCTCTTGAAATGATAATTTGTCTATTTCGCAATCTAGAGTATGGTCAATAATTTAAGACAGTAAAAGATATCTATGTCTGTGCTGCCTCTGACCTCTGACTTACTCGTGACGCAAATAACTGGTACATCGTTTACACTGATATCTCATCGATCAGTGAAATCGAAGTACCGCAATCCAAGATGAGCACTCGACATTTCGATATCACAGATAATCTCGAAGCATTATCTCCATTTAGCCATTTCGAAATCTATCTTTCGCGATCCAAGTGACCACTAATTCTCGACCCTTCAGTTTACCCAATTTCTTCTTTAGACCTCAAAGGATTTTCTCTTCAGACTTACCCCAAACTTAGCTTGCCTTCCAAATCATCCAATTCCTCTTTAGACTTAACCGAGACTTAACCTCCTCTAGATCATCAAAATTCCTCTTCTTCTCAGTACTTAAGGGGACATTCTACTCTCTCGGCCGAAAAATCGACCAGTTTTTGGTGATAGTTTTTATAATGAAATAAACACTGAACGTTTTCGAATTTCTGAGGGTATATTCTACCAGTCTTGAAATACAAGGAAAAATCTTTGCTGTGTGTTTATTTCAGTTGTTTACATAAATATTTCGCAGTGAAGTTGGCGGCATCAGAATTGCTGGCGGTTGAAATTTCGGACGACTGGATCATCGGAAATAAAGAAACCAAAGATATTTTTAATTTGCAGGAGTATGGCTATCTCGCTAACCACAAATATCTTAAGATTTTTAATATTTCCCCACATTTTATATCAATTAAATACAGAAAAGAAGTGCCACTTTCGGTACTTTCAACTTTGATCGACTGGCATTTTAATAATTTTGGTCCAAAATTGTGCTTTCGTGGAAAGCGAGATAACCATACTCCTGCGAATTAGAAATATGTTTGGTTTTTTTATTTCCGATGATCCAGTCGTCCGAAATTTCAACCGCCAGCAATTCTGAAGCCGCCAACTTCGCTGCGAAATATTTATGTAAACAAATGAAATAAACAAACAACAAAGATTTTTCCTTGTACTTCAAGAGTAGTAGAATATACCCTCAGAAATTCGAAAACGTTCGGTGTTTGTTTCATTAGAAAAACTATCACCAAAAAGTGGCCGATTTTTCGGCCGAGAGAGTAGAATGTCCCCTTAATCATCTTCCAAGCCCAAAATGTCTTCCTCTTTTAATTCCCCACCGTACAAATTTCCTCGCAGCACCCTCACGAAAGAAATCCCATTTGTAACTTAATTCAAACCTCTGCACATCCAAATCTGATCGAGGTATCAGGCGTTCATGCTTCAGGGTTTTATTAGAGGGTAACCCATTGTTGATTAGGTCTGTTGGCCATCATAAACTCGATTGAGGAGGAGACGCTGCTGTTGAATTGGGCCAAAAGAGAGAAGGTCGAATCAACTTGGCTAGGTGTTCACGATCAGTTCGAGGAGGGCGATTGGGTGACTTTGACAGGCCAAACATTAGACGCAGCTGGCTACGATAAGTGGTCCACGGTGTGGCCAAATCAGCCCGACAATTACGGTGGCCGGCAAAACTGCGGGGTCCTCACAAAAGAGGGTGGAATGGACGACATTGAGTGCGACTTATCCTTCCCTTACTTCTGTGAGATCAACCTATGCTGAACCATTGGTGGTCATCTTGGATGGTGCTTGCCCGGGACAAATACCTGAATCTCCGAGGCGATTGTCTGCGAAACTTCGATATTGTTCGATGATTACAATAAAATATATCGCGAGTGCAACTTATCTGGATTTTTTTTTTTTTTTGGGTGATAATCGATGTTTAGTGTGTATTAGGTGGTTGAGTGTTTAAGGAACTTTAGATGCTTGAAGCTTTGAGGTGTTTGAGGGATTTAAGACGTTCGAGCATTTGTAATACCAAATTAGGGGAAGTGTATGAGATTTTGAACTGTAATTTACAGAAATCTGATCTGTGAGATATGTGTGTACGTAATGTAGGATTTTAAATAATTGAATATTCCCTCTAAGTTTAGATACCCTGTTCTCTGTTCAATGTTCGCGGTACCTTTATTTAAATTTTTAAAATTACAGAAGATACTGTACTTACTGAAATCCTTTCAAAATTCACTATCTTAAGGGGGAACAACACTGTGACGGCCGGAAAATTAAGTCATTTTTAAGAATTTTTTCGGGAATAATTTACAGTTTTCATAGAAAATTTGTATTACCTACCTTTAGTACGCTGTCTTAAGAGACTACAAAAAAAAAGAAATACATAGAAAAACATCCATAAATTTAAATATTTTAATTAATCTTATAGAACCCTCCCAAGCGAGCAGGTCGAATGTGTAACTGTGGAACAGCAGATCCGAAATCAAATTTCATTTTTTTCTATGAACTGTATGAGTTTAGTGTCCTTTGTACGTAACAAGTTTTTAAACGAATTATTTTTGTAAAAATGGTGCGCTTTAGAAGAAAAGTTTTGAAAATCCGCGAATAATATGGACAGTTTTTCGAGCGTAATTTAAAAAATTTGTTTTCAATCAAAGAGTCCGTACGTACAATGGAAACTACACTCATATAGTTTATAAAAAAATTTGAAATTCAATTTCAGACCTCCTGTTCCATAGTTATACATTCGAGCAGCTCGCGTGGGGGGTCTAGAAGATTAATTAATATGTTAAAATTTTTGGATATTTTCCTGTTTATTTATTTTTTGTATAATCTCTTAAGCCAGCGTTCTAAAGGAAGGTAATAAAAAATTTTCATGAAAACTGTAAATTATTCCTGAAAAAAAAATTCTTAAAAATGGCTTGATATTCCGGCCGTCACAGTTGTGTTCCCCCTTAATTGGAAACATGCCCTAAGTCAGGGTTGACTAACTGGCAACTCACGAGCCGCCGGGGGCCTCTCCGCCTTGCTGCCACGCTGAGCGGCTCCCCTCCATACCGACTAGACTGTGACGATCACAGTCGATTTCTGCTTCTTTCCTTCTCTTTTCGACTGCGATCGTCAGAGTCTGGTTGGTATGGAAGGGGCCGTTCAGCGTGATAGCAAGACGGAGGGGCCCCCGGCGGCTCGTGAGTCGCCAGTTAGTCAACCCTGCCCTAAGTTAAAAAAACTCGTGGTCTCCACTTTGTCTTTCAACTTCAACTTTCAATAGACAACGGAAAAGCAACTGAACGCACTTAATTCTACATCATCGCAATTCTCAGTGTATCCTACAGTCCCACAATTGAAAACAACCTCCCACAATCTGTCATCCAAAAATATCATTCCTTCATCCAAATCCCACTTGTTCCACCAACGACTTGTAGCGATACCTCCGATTCCGCGACTAGAGGTGCCTCTCGACCTATCCTGCTCTCTTATCCACGCAAGTGCTCCCTCATCTACTCTCTCCTATAGGGTAAATCCGGGAGACGCGGCAGGGCCGGAGAGTTGGTCGAAACAGTTGATTCCTAGACAATTAATTGTTCTGAATCTTACATATACACTTACATATACACAGATGTAGAGTCTGAATATAGCGACTCGACCAACTCTCCAGCCTGACCGCCTCTCCCGGATTTACCCTATAAGGTAAAAGTCCCCATTTCTACTCATGTACCGATTTCTACTCATTTTCTATTTTTCTTATTATTATAAGTGGTACATTTGGACTATAGTAGTAACGAAATAATTATAAATTACTTGAACATTTACGCGAGTTTTGCACGAGCTTGGGGTTGAACAAAGTGCAGCATAAACAACGAAAAACTTTTAAAACGATAGACCCACGATTTTTCGACCGTGTTCTAGCTGTTTGTGCTAAGGAACAGCGACACTATTGGTATTCGATAATTGGGCAGAAAATAGTCTTTGCAGTGAAAGTTCTTATTTCGAAACAAAAACAGATGCCGTATTGTGCTCTGGATTTAGAGTTTTTTTTTACTATTTTCAATTTTTTTAAGTAGAAAACAGGTGAGTAGGTTTAGGATCAAGTGAACCACCGTCATATCCGCATTTCTACTCACCACACTTTTAGTAACATAACCTCACAATTCAATGTACGCTGTAACCTCTATTTCTATTCGAAGGCATCTTATTTTTTATTTATCATTATTTTATGCTTTACTATTGTGTTAGAAAACCTCGCCATACAAGATGTAACTTATTTTAACCTCTAAAGGCAACGTGTTATGTGAGCAGAAATTGGTACAAATGGTGAGTAGAAATACGTACATCACTATTTTTTCGTGAGCAGAAATACGGACATTTGTATTTAATTACAAATTACCAATAGTTAAACATCTTAAAATATCTTTCTTAAATAGTTTTTGAATTGATTGATTTATTATTCAAGAATTAATCGATTACTCTTCAAATTTTGATCACAAACAAATTTTTTACTCTTTCTTTATGACGAGTAACCTCTTAAATGAGTAGAAATTGGGACATTCACCTTATATACCCGTTTCGTCCTAACTTCTAACATCCCCGCATCTAAAGCCGGTAGTTAAGCCTTTTTACAGCTGCTAGTTAAGCCTCACTGATGAGCCCACTAGCAGGCCCCAAGACGAAACCTACACTTCTTTCCTTTTCTCCTTTTCCATCCAACCTTTACTTCCACAAACATTCCCTACCACCTCAATATCTTACCTCAAAATCACATGGGATTTTTGAGTGTTACAACTTAAACAGAAACTACTCAAACTTGTGGAGACTTGTGCACGACAAGTAATACAGTACCACAATGCAGTATACCCAATAGCTATCGTCCTTACCTATAACTTCAACCTCTGCTAAAAACTCATCGAGCTAAACAAACCTGCCGAGATTATTCCGCCACTCGTTACCACAAAAATTCTTCCACCACACCTGCTCAACGTCCCAACGACGCAGACCCCGTAAACCGAACTACAATGCTCGCATCAAAGCGCGAAAGACCATCAGCCACGTTGTTCTCGAAGCGCAAAGTCGACCAAGGTTCGCCCTTCGCTCGAGGGCCACTTTGCGACTTCTTGCGTGCCAGTTCGAGGACCCTGCCTGTAGCTCGCTGCTCCCAGCGAGCGCAGACGCGACGTGGCATCTCCGGAGCCATGTGCGGCGCGTAATTAAGCGATCGGACGAGAATCATCGCAATCCAAGGTCCCAGTGCTTCAATCAGGAAAACTGGAATGCCGGCATTCCAGTTTGGTCGGCCCCGCTCGTCGCGCGACGGGAAGAAAAAGGAGGACCGTCTGGCGGGGGGACTATGACGATTAAGGGGCGCGGGGGGGGGGGGGGCGTAGACAACGCGAGAATGCCGCGCGAGCGATGATAGCACGGTCAGTTGGACTTTGCGAAGCGGACACGTCAGTGTTTGGTTTTCCATCGCGAGTCGCTCCTTTGGCGAACAGTGCACGCTCTCCTTGGGATTGTTTCACTAGATCCTTCGGGGATATATGGGGGAATTACGGTCAGTATAAGGAACGCCGTGCGTCGAGGTGGGGGTGGTCGAGTTTCTGAGATTCTTTTGCTTTTGCTCTTTTGGTAGGTTGGTAGACTTTCTTTGAAGCAAGGCAAGTACACTTTGTGCCTGGTATTCTGGATATATTCACATGTTTCTTTGTGATTTTTTAACTAGTACTGAGCTAGTATGAAGGAAATAGATATGAAATATTCATTTTTAGCCAAATGGCACTTTGGGTACCTTTATACGTTTCCTGTGCTTCTCTTTAAGGGGGCACACCATGGTTTAAAATGGCGGAGTTATACAACATTGTCTCCTTTGTATCTTATCAGCTGGCTCTCATCACCTAAAGCGACTGGAACATTAAAAATAAAAAATTCTTATGTCAACTTAAATACGAATAGGTTGTCTGCAGTGTAAAGTACGATTTTTGAATGATTCTAAAAAATAAGGACATGACAGTGTTATAAAAAAAAATTTTAACACAGTGTGGTGTACCTACTTAAGAGGTTATACCTAGTCGGGAGGTCGAAAAGAGGCGAGTGTTTGTGAATTTTTTTTGAAAAAGCGGAAGCACATATTTTTACAGAACTTTTTGCACTTAAAAGAGCAACATTTAAAGAATATTTGGTAATTTTTTCGTAGAGAAATATTTACGTTTATAATAAAGTAACAAGCGACATCCAAGAAGCCTTTTTAAAAATTTGTTTTTGTGATGAGCACTGCCATTTGGGACCAGATTATCTCAAATCAAAAAATAAAAAAGATTTCGTTAGTATATTAATGTAACCTCTGATTAACGGAGGGAACTGTCGAGATATTAATTTAAAACAAAATGACGGCTATTTAAAGTTGAAATCTTGATTTTTCGTGCGAAAAATCAGGACCTAAACTATAAATAGCCACCATTTTGGTTTAAATTAATATTTCGGAAATTCCCGCCGTTAATCAGAGGATACATTAATATACTAACCAAATCCTTTTTATTTTGTGATTTTAGATAATCTGGTTCCGAATGGCAGTGCTTACCGCAGAACCAAATTTTGAAACAGGCTTCTTGGATGTCGGTTGTTACTTTATTGTAAACGTAAATATTTTTCTACGAAAAAATTAACAAATGTTGTTTAAATGTTGCTCTTTTAAGTGCAAAAAGTTCTGTAAAAATATATGCTTCCGCTTTTTCAAAAAAAATTCACAAACATTCGCTGCCTGACTAGGTATAACCCCTTAAGCAGGACTATTTCTGCCAAGTGAATACATCGGAAATTCCAGTCGTGAGTCTCAAAGGGGTTTCTGAAGAGACACTTAAGACCTTTCCACGCAAGATATATCAGTGGGTGATCAATTTTATTTATAAATCTCCTATCTTTTTTAAACCAGCACTGTTTCTGCCAATGAATACATCTGGAATACCAGTTGAAAGATCTTCAAGGATCTTTCCGCGTGACTCGGGACTATTTAGTAATTCTTGCTGCGGATGTTACCTAACAAAAGGTAGCAACTGTACTGCAAAAGGGCTTTGTACGAAATTCTACCAAACTGAATGCCCGAGGGTCAAGATGATTGGGTCAAGTTAGTACAATGAAATTTCTGTACCCCACTTCGTTACTTCTCGTTCCATCGCGACTGGAAATCTCTCCGTCAAGATTTTCTCGATATTATTCTCGATGTTTGTCGATAGGTCGTGAACGTCCAGCGAGGCCCGCTCACCATGTATAAGAGTTTCTTGATAATCCTCTGCTTTTCGGGAAGAATCCTCCGCGACGTGCGAGCAGCGGACTCAGGTAATGAGCCAGGAGCACGTTCCACGTTTAATCAATGTGTTAACAGTTCATGCGGCGCTAGGTTTTGATAAACGCCCCCTCGAGTCGGAAATCCTCGAAGCATTCCGGAAAATTTTAATGTAAAAACATTGGCACGTGGTCGCCAGTTGGAAGCGTTAAACTCGTGGTGTTGACGAAAAAGGGTACTTCTCATAACCCATGACGAGAGAGATGAGTGACTTAAATTAGAGATGATCGAGTTTATTAATATTCTCGATTTTGTCTCCTACGAATTTAAAATTGCTTATCTCATAAACACTTAGTGTGTATTATCGCACAGTGTGTATAACACATCCGATACATCCGCGTTAAATAATTACTTGAATCACTATACATTCATACATATGTTTTCATTTCAATTTCATGTACGTTATCTAAATGTTTACTGCGATCAAGGAGACAGCTGGACGCCATGTTTGTGTAGTAACGACGCAGAAAAATTCGATAACGAATTCGGTAATACTTATCAACTGCATTTATCATAATTTCACGCTAAATATGAATTACAATTTTATATATACGTACAGTCACGTTGGTTCAAAGCTGACTTGGTGTCCATCAATTATCACTGGGGGAGAGGGGATTAAAGCTATTCTCAATTTTAATTAAAAAATCAGAAAAGAATGCGGAAATTGAAATTGAGAGATTTCTGCCCTTCACTTTTTCTGACAAGTGGAAAAAAATATCCGATGCCATATGGAATCTTTAGGCTGATAGTATGAGCAGGGCCGTATTTACTATGTGGCGCACTAGGCGCCAGCTGGGACCATATTTTAAAACCTTACTCCTCGCAAGCAATATGAAAAAATCTATATACAAGGTGTTTATAAAAGTGTGGGAAATTTTTTCAGGATAGATTCTACTCATCAAAGTTATAAGAAAAATTTGTATATGCATATATTCGATAATTTTCCAGTTATAAGCATTTTCATATTCATATAAAGTGCAATCGACAGACTGGCACGTTCGTCAATTGAGGGCTCGGATGCAATAAGGGGGACTGGCGCTCGAAAATGGAAAAAATTATTGTCCAAACGCTAGGAAATATTGGAAAATTAAATGTTATTAAACTGTATTTTAAAAAATATAGTGTTGTAAAGCTGGTAACGACACACATTTTTTCTATTTACAGTTTGTTTATCGAATCATTACTATTCGAGCTAAAAATTATAAACAAAAAGTTTTTCATCGTCCAAAATCATTATTTCTTTAAACATAAATTGCGATAACTTGAGTAAATATTAAGGGATCGTTATGAGACTTAAAACATAACTACAGAAACTGTAGCGAAGCCGTAAAATGTATGCACAAAACCCTTATGTTAAAAAATGTAATAATATTTAATTAAAAAGAAATACTAGACATAACCCATGTTTTTCAACGTTCGCCGTTAAAAAGTATCGAGGCAATTTTGAGATACATATAACTTGCAGCGACAAAGTTTTTCCTTAATATACAAGGAAGATTTTCACCAATTTTCACACTGATTAATAAATAATTGTAGAAGATATAATGATATATATATAAATCTCGCAAGCCATCAACAGTCAACGCGAGTGCTAAAACTGCTAAATAGCGCATTATACGCGGCTGCTGACTGTTGGTGGCGCGCAAGATTATATATATATCATTATATCTTCTACAATTATTTATTAATCAGTGTGAAAATTGGTGAAAATCTTCATTGTATATTCAGGAAAAACTTTGTCGCTGCAAGTTTTGTGTATCTCAAAATTGCCTCGATACTTTTTAACGGCGAATGTTGAAAAACATGGGTTATGTCCAGTATTTCTTTTTAATTAAATATTATTACATTTTTTAACATAAGGGTTTTGTGCATACATTTTACGGCTTCGCTAGAGTTTTCTGAAGTTATGTTTTAAGTCTCATAACGGTCTCTTAATATTTACTCAAGTTATCGCAATTTATGTTTAAAGAAATAATGATTTTGGACGATGAAAAACTTTTTGTTTATAATTTTTAGCTCGAATAGTAATGATTCGATAAACAAATTGTAAATAGAAAAAATGTGTGTCGTTACCAGCTTTACAAAACTATATTTTTTAAAATACAGTTTAACAACATTTAATTTTCCAATATTTCTTAGCGTTTGGACAATTATTTTTCCTATTTTCGAGCGCTAGTCCCCTTATTGCATTCGAGCCCTCAATTGGTCTAACATACCATATTTTCATTCATAGACGTTTCGGGCGTGAGTTTTACGAAATATAAAAAAGCTTATAACTGCAAAACTAAGAATTAGCGGACATACGCGTATACCAACTTTTATTGTTATTTTGGTGAGTACAACCGCCCCTGAAAAAATGTCACAAGTGTAAACCCTATTCTCATGGGTAACAGGAAGCTTTCCATCGAGAGACAAAGGTGTGTACCCCTTTTTCGTCCGCACCACAGAAGCCTCGCGATCGGTGCTCCCAAATAATTGGGATCGAAGGAACTACTTGAAAACGGGGCATTTAACTCGAGTCTAGAGAATTTAGCGTGGTCGACACGCAGGGCCTTTAATCAGCGCGCGTAACGGCGATTAAGCTGACCAACGAGGGGCGCCCTCTTTTCAGCTCCAGTGTTATTAGACACCACCAGCTGCCAGAACAATTACGAGGCAGACAATCAGTTGTTCCACGTGCACGGGAAACAGTGGAGGGCCAATACCGTGCCATTAAAGGAGGGATACGTCGTCACTCGCGGCGTAGGGGCGCACAAGCTGCACCGGAGGAAGGTGAAATGGAACGCGGCTCGCCAGGCGTGTCTAAACGAAGGAGGTGAAGCAAATCATTTATTTAAAAGCAGGCTTGATGGGAAATCAGGAGGTTTCGCTGACGAGAATCAAGTTACATAGCCGCTTAAACGAGGGGGAGTCGTGAGATAATAGGGGTGGTTGTCATGCAGGTATCGTGGACCCACCTCTATTTACCCTTTGCAAATGATAAACCTGCATAATGTACTCAATCTGTGCGGAGAACGCCTATAGGCGTTCAATGAGTACAGGGAACAAATGGAGGAGTAGGATTTCCGCACACCACGTATGACAAACGGTTCAACCTCCCTGTGCGACCTTTTCCTAAATTCTAGCGTGTCTAAATCGATAGTAAATTTTGCAGTGGGAATTTTGAAACGCCCCGTGGAGCAGGCAACGGTTCTTACTGACTCCCTCTCTTGGAAGCTTCTAAGCATGTTATCCCCCACTGTTAGCCCCGTTAGTTCTGAACCCCTTCTGCAACCCGTGGAATAAGTGACCAATTCGATAGGTGACTTGGCGGTGATAAACTCCCTGGCAGAGGAGAGCGTCTTGCTAAATCTCGTAAGGCAGGCGAACCTGAACGAAGTTTGGTTGGGAACCCACGATTTGTTCGAGGAGGGTGACTGGGTGACTGTGACCGGGGAGTCGCTGGAGAAGGCTGGCTACGACAAGTGGTCCACGGTGTGGCCTCAGCCTGACAATTACGGTGGCCAACAGAACTGCGGAGCCCTGGTCAAAGAGGGCGGGATGGACGACATGGAGTGCCAAGTGCTGAACGCGTTCTTCTGCGAAGTCAACATCTACTGACCTTGCAACACCCTAGGCCCCTACTTGGTTGACGCAGATTGGGGTTAACCTTTTAGTTATAGCTCGCTCTAAACTTGCAATTGATCACCATGAGCTTCTTTGTGACTCCTCCTTCCTTGTGAGTCTTCATTTTGACTCATTATGCGGCAAGAAGCAAGAAACAAGAATTGCAGAGGATAGTTGACGTTTTTGAGTTAAGAGGATTCTCGTGTAACAGCCCCAAAAGTAACTGATATTTATGATTTTTTTTTTAAACAATTGTTAATATTGGATTAAACTCTCTTGGGATATAACGAGGTATTTTTAAACTTGTAGAAAAAAAAGTGTTCTGTGTCGATTCTTCTTATTATTTATTAATCTCTCTTTGACGATTTAACTCCTGCTGGCGTGACGCGTAGCACCTGTCACTGTCATCTGATTGCAAGAAAAAGAAAAATTTCTCAAAATTAGATAGTTTACCCTGGGACTGAACCTACAATTTTAATGTTAGTTTTTATTTAGAATACTTTTTTCATTGATATAAAATTAAATCTAGGGAAAAAAGTCTTTTTCTTTCAAACGCTATAAATTTTTCAATTTTTTTTCTTCCTTTAAATTAGGTTCAGTTGGTAGGACGTTGCTCTCTTAGGATGTATGTGTTTAAAATTTGTAGCTGAGAGGTTGACCCTTGAGTTTTGTGTGTAGTGTGCAGGTGTGCCAAGCAATGGTGAGGTTTGTGGGCGGAGGATTGTGATGCTTCGATACTAGTTCGTCTGACGAACCCCGAAACTAGTTCGCTAGTTTCAGAAACCTCGTATCGCGGACTAGGCGAGCCTGTGGCTCCGCCTACTTCGGGTCTTCTGTGCATTCTATTGAACATGCGCATTGGAGACCTCCCTATTGCTTGGTACGCCTGTAACATTGTGTATATTTCTGAATGTCCTTTTAATTTAGATTTCATGGTTCTGTTTGTGATGTAAAGCTTCTTGGAAGTCTAGTATAGTATGGGTTGAACAGAAATGTACCTACCATCTCTCAGATGTAAGTTAAGGAGTCTCAAACTGTGGGCTCTTTGAATAACTACGCGATGCGACATTTTGTGTATCAATTTTTTTTTATTAAATCTATTTCTACCAGGCGAACTTGTTTTTTTTTCATTAAAATATATGTTAGCACATTCATAATTCGTTTAATTTAACCTTCCGCATGCTCAGGATCTGGAGAAGGATCTATACCACACCTCAAACCCCCCCAATCTTCTTTTATCCCCCATATGCATTCAATCAGTCCTCCCAGTGCGTTGAACGCACATAGGCGTCCAGCCCGTATGCTTTGCAAATACGACCAACCGAATTCCGCACGGGGGGTCCTACTCACCTCCAACTTATGATTCAAAATTCGATATTTTCTAACGAACTACACATCATAGCTTGATGGCTTTCACCAGCATATTTTCGTGTGCAAATGACACTGCTTCTCCCACTTTGGCATCGGCTTCCATTTTCTGGTTGCCTGGTTGCAAGGGGCGGGACCACCGCGACTCGAAAGTCAACAGTGCTCCTTCGATTTTTGAAATGTACACACGGACTGCACGCAAACGTGGGACGCCAATTTGCCGAGGGTTTTTGCATCGGCTGCGCTGTTATTCCATCGGGAGCTGACATCGACCGTTGCGGTTGCAAATATCCCGTAAAAGTGGTGGTCGCGTGACAAGGGACCACGGATTCAGCAGAGTTCAGCGTTTCAGTGCGGAAACGGTGACTCCTCGGTCTCCGGACGACGCCAACTCGATTCCCTTTTAACCTTAGCACGACTTCTGTGGCCCCTGACCCTCTGCCCATGCATTTTAATGCAACGTTGCTTTCAGCAATTGTTAGAGCTGCCTCAGGGATTTGAGCATTCTTATGCTAAAAATTGGAGAAATAGAAAATGTAAAATAGGGGGGAAAGGAAGTGAATATAAATAACATTACCAGGAGGAAATGTGATAATGGGAAATACATACTATTGGGGTTGACTTCACTTCAACTCTTTGGGGAATTATTAATTTTAAAATTAGTATACTATATTCTTCTTCGATTCCAAAGTTTTGTATTTAAATTTGAATGAAAAATTAAATTTAATAAGTAGAGCAAAAGACAGAAGACCTGTTGTCCATTGATTAGTCAGTAAATTGGAGTGCAAAGGGTTGGTAATTATTTGCTGACTTTGCTTTGTAATTCAAATAACTTTAATTAGGTATATTTGTGTGTCTTAAAGAGTGACCCAAAAATGAGGCCTTTTTAGCCTCTTTGGGGCCCCTCGATTTTGGAACTAAATTTTATGCGAAACGATACCTTATGATGAGACATCAATCACACCAAATTTTCAAGTTAAGGTGACAATTAATTTCTGAGATATGGGTGGTCAAAGAAGTCAAAATTCGTTAACGCGTCAGCCCATATGCTTCGGTGTACAGACTTTTATGTCAGTCCAATAATTTAAATAATTATTTCCAGGGGTTTTGCTGACTGCTAACCACAAATTTGAACTTAGATTTTCAAAATTCACAAATAAAAAAGTATCAAGAAATATAAATGACTGTGTAGTGAGTGTTTTTTTTAAAATAAATATATGATCCACCATATTAATGCGGCCATTGTGAGTTTTGCTGACTGCTAACAACAAATTTGAATTTAGATTTTCAAAATTCACAAAAAAAAAAAATAAAAATCAAGAAATATAAATGTCTGTGTAGTGGGTGTTTTTTTTTTTTAATATATCGTCCACCACATTAATTCAGCCAATGTGAGTTTTGCTGACTGCTAACAAAGAATTTGAACTTAGATTTTCAAAATTCACAAAAAAAATAAAAATCAAGAAATATATATATATATATATATATATGTATAAAGTATATAGAAATTTATATTTCTTGATATATATATATATATATATATATATATATATATATATATATATAAAGTATATAGAAATTTATATTTCTTGATTTTTATTTTTTTTTGTGAATTTTGAATATATATATATATATATATATATATATATTCAAAATTATATATATATATATATATATATATATATAACCACCATTTTAAATCAGCCATTGTGAATTCTGAAAATCTAAGTTCAAATTCGTTGTTAGCAGTCAGCAAAAACCCCTGCAAATAATTGTTTAAATTATCGGACTGCCATAAAAGTCCGTAAATCGAAGCGTATGGGCTGACGTGTTAACGAATTTTCACTTCTTTCACCTCCCATATCTCAGAAACTAATTGTCACCTCAACTTGAAAATTTGGTGTGATTGATGTCTCATCATAAGGTATCGTTTCGCATAAAATTCAGTTCCAAAATTGTGGGACCAAAAAGAGGCTATTTCTTGGGTCATTCTTTGTTTATGTATCGCTTGAATTCAGATTCAATTCTACTCTGTTTCTACAGGATCAATAACCCAGTTGACAAGACCTGTTCTCTTCTTACGTTAGGGTCACAGTAATGGGCAATATCTCCAAAAACATTATTACCTGCTACCCCACTGTATTTCTATAATTAAAGTAAATACTATTCTAGGATGTCATAACCCGAGCACGCACTTTCAAAGTAACTTTATTGCTTTTAGGTAGCCTCGCGGGCATACATCCTGTACGTAGGAGGAGCTTTGCCTCGCGCTAACGATTCGGCCTGTTGGTGGGGCGGGGGACAAATTTTTTATCGAGTGGACGAAAGTTTGCCACTCGAGGAAAGTTTCATATGAAACCGCAGCCGCCGTGTTCCATTTACTTTCATCTTGAAACTGCTCCTTCGTCTGACATCCCCGTAAAAAGTTGTTTGCCCGAAAGTTGCCTACTTTTTTCCCATCGTCGACGGCTCGGCCAGGAAACTGTGTTTCGAAGCAAAAGTCTATCGATTTGCTTGTGAACAATTCTTCTTAAACGATTTAGACAAACACGTTTCCATCAAATTCATCGCTACTTCAAAATTGAAATATTACCCCTCCGCTAATTATATCAATCACACTTTGTCATACAGCGTTGGTTTCAGAATAAACCGACGTCTCTATTTTTCTAAAGAAAATAGTAAAGATTCTAAAAAGGGGGAGGGATAGGAGTTACATTTTGGTAAAATAAACTATTTTTCAGAATTTTTTTCTCATCAATTTGAAGTGTTTAAAAATAGTAAAAGTTTCGATTGAGGCAGTTCTCAATATTTTATAATTGTGGGATCAGAAAGCTCTGTACACATAAGAGGAGCCTGGAAAATAAATACACTAGGAAAGCAGCAGTAGCCGAGGTAGTTAAGGCACGACTAGTCAGTACAAGACTCCCGAAGATCCCGAGTTCGAGTCCCATCGCCCGAGGTCCGTTTTTCTGCGGTCTTTACACAATTTAAGGTAGTTTCAATCTTAAAATCGATTGTGCGATCGAAGTGCCATCAATTATTATTATTATTAAATGTCTTTATTACACAATTACAATTACAAATATAACAATTGAAATTCAACATAACTGTTTCTCTACAACCACAACCCCTAAAAGAGTCGTTTAAGACAAAAGAAAAATAATTTAGAAAGGAAGAAAAGATTAAGTAACTGTCAATCAACAACTACACAATTAAAGTTCTGAAGTTGGACTAGTGAACAATTCTGCAAAATTTCATTTCCTGTTACTAACAAAAACACGCTCCGCACTTAATGGGGGAAAGGTGGGATAGTTAATCACAGTTTTGCTTTTTTATTAAAATAATAATAATGGTTTGCTTTGTTTGTATTTAATTACTTAAGTTATGATTCTCAGAGTATTCTCAATATACTTGTACAAATTTGAGAGTTGAAAACTAATTTTAATGACTGAATTTAAACATTTTCCGGCAATGACGTTATGCACGAGTATCCCCCACTAAAGGGGAGACTTGATCAATAGGTTAGGGAGACTTGATCAGTGAACTTTAAGAGTAAATAACACATTAATTTTCTAAAAAATATTTATTATCTTAGTCAATAACATAAAATAAATGGAATATCATAAATAGAAAGTAAACTATAACTAACTTGAAAGAATTACTGAAAAAATAAAACCAGAGAATTAAACTCTATGACATAAAACAGCATAAATGCATTCTTAAAAGACATTCCACTTAGATATCATCTGATTCAGATGGTGATGAAGAAAAGATTTTCATTCTCACTTTAAGGATGACTTAAAGGATCACTGATCAAGTATCCCTCAATGCACTCGATTTGAAAAAGGTGAAAAATTAAACTCACCTTAAAGATTTAGATCAATCAATAAATAGCATTAATAGACCAGAAATTGCTATTTTTACTTAATATATTTTAAATCGTTGAAAATGCAACATTCAGTCGAAAAGGAGGAAGAACAAGGTGTCGGAAATATTTACTTTTTGGCTGCAAATAAGATCGAAGCTTCTATCTACATTATTCTATGCTCCCGAAAGAAAACTGTAACATGCAGTGTTGCGATAATGCAAACATTACCACGACAACGTGACAGCAGGCACAAATTGCCAATATATTAATTAAAAAACTGATGTGATCATGTGTCCCCGATGATCAACTATCCCACCTTTCCCCTATTATCCTCCACACGACACAGAATATTCCCCAGAAGTGTACCACCACAATAGGTCCTCAAAGGTTAATAAATCCCCCAGTTCACCCCGTTGCTGTCCGACTTCGTCCCATTTTCCCGTTCCCCAGCCCCTGTGTTCCTTCGGCGGTGTAGCAGGGTGTGTAATTGAGAAATGCCTCGGGTGCTTTGACGCGCTGCCCCCTTGCCTTTCATCCGCGCCGAATGTCCTCCGCTCTCGCCGCGGAGAAACAGCGCCACACCCCCGATCCCGGCCCCGAAAGAAACGTGTGCACGTAATACGCGTGTCGAGATAAGGCCGGGCGAAGAAAGGAATCGCGCATAAACTCGCCGGACCGCCCTCCGTCGGCCTAATTAGGAGCCGTTGCGCGCCTCAAAGCGGCGATAGAGCAGCGCTACAAAGCCACTAGGATGCTCCCGACGAAATGTCCCTAGGAGAAATTCCTCATTACGGATCTGGTAGCGACCGAGCCAGCCGTGCTCTAACGCCTATATACTCGTTATCGAGGCCTCTGCCCTGCCCTGTTTCCTCCCGCACGCCTGTCGAGGTCTCATTAAGTCTTGGGGCTCCGAGCTCCACATCAGCGATTACTAATTTTCGTTTCTGTTTTCTGGTGTGGGCGAAAAAAAGTATTTTTTTGTGGATAACGTGTATCAGTATAACTGATTTAACTTTAGATATGATGGATTCTTGGCTACAGTTTAATTTGGAGAAATTACAGTGAATGCTTCGATACATGTTCATGAGTGGGGACGAAAAGTGAACATCTATCGGGGTTTGACGTTCTTTGAGCAGTTCCAAAGCCCTGTTCGTTAGTCCATCATGAATATTTGTCTAAAATAAGGAATGGATGCGTATTCCTCGATGTTTGATTGGTTTAGTGAGCGAAAGGGTGAAAGATCAGTTTCTCGCGCCGATATCAACACGCTCTTTTTTACCGTAAATTCCATCCACGTGCCATTATCCCTCCAAGCACCTTACAGCTTTCACTCTCCGCAAAGGCAGGAAATAACGGAGGAAAAGTCACGGCTGGGGACCATTTTCCAGCATAAGTGCGCGACAGAGACGGGTCAAGGGACGCCCCGCGGTTCGGGGCGGCACAAAAAGATGTTATCGATGCGGGAAGCCCGAGGGTGGCGTGTTCCCGATGTAAAAAAAAAAGGCGGCCCGTGTACGCGCATATGTATACACGATTCCCGTTCGTACGTGTCGTCACAATACACCGCGATCCGTCGACGTCCGTGCGCCGCTGCTCGTTCCAACCAGCCAAGTGCCCCTTAACCTATTTACCCGTCGAGAGCAGCCGACTCCGCGGATCTTAGCTAAACATCCCTTGTTCGACCCAATCGAGATTGGATTCGAGCCATTCCCGCGGCCCTCGTCGTCGCGCGGTATCGCTCGCGGCTCCGGCGCTCCGAAGAGAAGCTTTTTCCTAGCCCACCTTCCGTCGGGCTCGGGATTCCCGCGGAACGGCCGGGAACACCGCTGCGGATGTGGAAATCGGGAGGGCAGAGGGGCTGCTGGCAAATGGAGAGCTGGCCCGCACCCCGAAATTACGGCCATTCTCATTATGCTCGCGCGGAATTACGCGTCTGGCCTGGAAACCCAGTTGGACGTTCAGTTCCGCGAGCAGATTCGATGGGGTGAAACGGACGCGTGGCTGACGATGCCTTTCTTTCCGGATGATTGCGGTATTGTGTGTGAGTCAGGGGCACGTCGGGTGGGATGCTGACTAGGGGTGGCTGGGTTTCTGGGGCAGAGATGATGTGTGGGTGGAGGGATTTGGGGAGTTTTGAGTTGAGGATGAAGCTGTGGACTTTGGGGTGGACATGGCTAAGTGTGGTTTTGGTGGCTTGCTATAGGGGTTTAGAGGTACAACATGTAGGTACCTTAACCATGACATGGAAATGGTAATTTCGGACATAGTTAAGTGGGAGGCAAAGCTATGGGATTGGGGTGTCAGTTGCTAGATACGGTTTTGATGACGTGCTATAAGGTTTTAGAGATCCAACATGTAGGAGAAACAAGTTTTCACAGTTTTTTCTCGAAAGTGTTTTCCTCAATCAGGAAATAATTTGCATCACTTACTACTTACATATGTGCTGAACTCATTGAGTGTAAGTACGTGACAAAATCTTGGACTTAGACATCTAGCTTTATCTTAAACAATTCTGAACCTGTGTTACAATGTGCCCCAGTCAGGGGTAAATTGTAACACATCTGTTTTACTTATTTAAATACAAATATGAACACAAATAAACATTTCTAAAAAATATAAATGAAAACAGATGATTATTAAACATTTGATATACATGAGTTAAGCCAGGGTTGACTAACTGGCGACTCACGAGTTGCCGGGGGCTCCTCCGCCTTGCGGCCACGCTGAACGGCCCCCTACATACCTACTAAACATCGCAGTCGAATTTGTCCGTCCCTACACAGACATAAATACATTCGATTGCTACGGCCGACCACGGCCATACGTTTACATATAATTATAATTAATACGACAATACGAACTGATATATACTTTCTTGACCGATATCTACTTTTTATATTTTTCATAACGGAAAACGCACTTTCGCATCTGTATGTAGAACCAAACATTGATGAAATTTTTAAACCCACATCCACCAATTTCGGATACTTTTCTTCTGATAATAATTTAAAAAACTCCTGTCCATATTCATTTCTGGCGAGTACGAACGGATCTGCTTGCAAATTACACAATTCAACTCGATAATACATTTCTTGGTCTTCGATCTTATATCCTTTTGGATTATTAAAAATTATAAGCTCATTTTTCATTAATGTATCGAAATCTGTAAAGCGCTTTTTAAATTGTTGCTGTATTTTGATCGAAGACCAAGAAATGTATTATCGAGTTGACTTGTGCAATTTGCAAGCAGATCCGTTCGTACTCGCCAGAAATGAATATGGGCGGGAGTTTTTTAAATTATTATCAGAAGAAAAGTATCCGAAATTGGTGGATTTGGGTTTAAAAATTTCATCAATGTTTGGTTCTACATACAGATGCGAAAGTGCGTTTTCCGTTATGAAAAATATAAAAAGTAAATATCGGTCAAGATTAGCGGAACATTCATTATCTTCGCTGTTAAGGATAGCCGTAACAAAAATTGATGTGGATATACCATCCCTTGTCAATAATATGACGCAGCCTCAATGTGCACGTTCACATTCACAGAGACGAGTAAAAGTAAGTATATATCAGTTCGTATTGTCGTATTAATTATAATTATATGTAAACGTATGGCCATGGCCGGCCGTAGCAATCGAATGTATTTATGTCTATGTAGGGACGGAAGAATTCGACTGCATTCGTCAATGTTTAGTAGGTATGGAGGGGGCCGTTCAGCGTGGCCGCAAGGCGGAGGAGCCCCCGGCAACTCGTGAGTCGCCAGTTAGTCAACCCTGAGTTAAGCAATCATTGCTTATTCATCTGATTCTATCACAATCTTCTTCGCTTTCTTTACTTTTGCCTTTATACTTTTTTTCTACTTTTTGGATTCTCGATTGTTCCGTTGTTCGTCTAGAGCATCTTTTTCCGGTGTGTCAGCAAATAGCATGTTTGCTTTATCACCATTTAGAGCGGAGTAATTAGTAACATGTTACAATTTACCCCCTAGCTTGAATTTTTGCGTTTTATCTCAGCAAACGAGAAACTAAACATCAAATTGCTAAAATGCGTACACATTATAATAAACAAATGTGTACTGATTCGTTTGCGACAAAGAAGCAAAAATCCAAACGGTTTCTAACGACGGTTAATTGAAATAAAAGTGCTGAGACAAAATTTACTTACGTGCTCTAAAATACTAAAATTCTGGGCTATAACCTCAAAATGAATACATAAGGCTCGTTTGTGTCACCAAAGCCGACGGTGCTAATATCTTTAAGCAGCTCTCGCACGCTGTGGGTTACCAGATTTGTCGTTCAAAAGATTTTATTTATATTACAATTTACTCCGTGTTATAATCTACCTCGGTCTCCCCTACTTCAATCATAATATAAATATGACAACTTAGGACACACTTAAAGGGTCATTCCGGTTACACGGGTTGAAAAAATCAATTCTTTTTTTAAACATGTTTCGATAGTACCACATATCCTCAAGAATGTACTGTTAAATTTTCATGGAAAATTCCGATTATTTCAGCTTCTACAAAGGCATTTTATAGGGGGCGCAGAGGCACGACCTCTATAGATGAAAACTTTGAACGCGTTTTTCTCGAAACGTCATTTTCTCACATCGTGAAGATAAAATCTCGAAATCTATCGAATCGATTGCTTTATAAATTTTACTGCTTATTCTGCACACCTGTTACTCTCGCAGGGACTACAACAAAGTATTTTCATTGACTCTAACCTACTTTTAAAATCGAAAATAGCAAAAGAAAAAAGCCGAAAAAACATTTTACTTGCAGTTTGCCCGCCATTTTGCTAATTTTGAAGATAAATCACTAATTATAGTCCGAGCGATAGCGACAGTCATACTGATCAAGAATCTGTTTGGATTTTTGGGTTCAGATAAGTCTGACAGCTGAAATCGCTTTCACGAGCGAGGCATGAATTTTTAAACATGTCATCAAGACCGCTTTCAAAAGCATTTGAAACGCAATAATTTTATTACTTTTATATTTTTTATTTACTGTAGAAATGTAGTTTAATAAATAGAAAAAATTTTCATTCCATTACTGTGATTATTTTCATCGCAATAAATTCCTGAAAATCGCTGAATTTATCTACGCGCTAACCGGAATGACCCCTTAATTAAGGAGGTACATGGGTATTGGATAGCTAAAACCAACGGTTGCTTCTAGGCTAGATTGTAGAGCCAGTAATAACTTAAACCATTTACTCTTTTAACAATTCTTTCTTAGGAAGATAAGACGTATTTTCAAATAAGAATATTTACAAAATAATAAAAATGAATTAATATACAAGACATCAAAGTGAGTACTTGCATAATACGTGCCCCCACGTGGTGAACACGATTCCGATTGACCGACTCATCTAAAGGTAAAACCGCTATACACGAATATCCTTTAACTCAAAATCTACAATGTGGAACTCGGTCGAAAAATTTTAATAAAAATTCAAGGAGTTATACAACAAATATCAACTTTGAAGTATTATACTGAAGTAATTCTGTGATAAATGTTGTCTTAAATATAGTTAAAGTTATGCGATCTTAGTGAGCGAGTTCCACATTGTGGAGAAAAGTATTTTGTAAGCTCAGTTAAAATTTCAACAAAAAATATCCATCCGTTCTCGAGTTACGATGTTCATCGTCTTGAGAAACCTAGTTTTGAGAAAACGACTTCAAAGCCCGCCGCGGTGCGTTTACCTGCAGTGTCCCGCCCGTTACTTTTTGCGCTGCAACTCTCGCAATTTTTCGAATTTTTCAATGAAATCATTTTTCAAATACTTCTAAGGCTTGTGGCTGTCAAAAACAATGGGGAAAAAAATCGATTTTTTGACCCCGGAATAGCCATGTGAGTAGCAAAACTGAGGACTTGAGGGTGTAAGTCGCTGGGTGTGGTTTTCGTAACTTGCTACAGGGTTTTAGAGGCTTAAAATGTAAGTACATCAATCCATAATATGGATTCGGCAACTTGGGACACACTTGAGCGAGTAGCAAAGATCTGGACTTAGGGATGCAAGTTGCTATATATGGTTTTGGTATCTTCCTATAATTATAGTAAATAATTATACTAAATAATTGTTTAGAGACCCAATATCTATATTCCACTTAATAAGTGTTTTCATAGGTGATTGAATTCCTGTCGATATTTTTACATGGAAATCAGAGGCAGTTGGGTACCCACTGCTTTGACTATCAAACAGAAACAGCTGCCTTTCGAACAGAAAAGCATGGATGTTGATTCGTTAGTACTGATACCGCTCATAGCAAGCGTCGCAGATTTCCTTTGAAAGTGCCCGGCGCCGAAATCGTATCCGTTTGAAACGTCGAATCCGCCATTGATGAGGGAAGAAATACCCAATCAAGCTCGTTCTACTGAAAAATAGTTCGTCAGCTAGCCGGAAACGAATCCGATTAAACGATAGAACGCTGTCCTATCCATTTGGTAACAACGAATCCGATGAATATGCCGACGTGCAACGTTGAACAGCATTTCGATATCATACGGGATTAATCTTGCATCTGGAGCAATCCCGTGTATCGGCCTACCGCATCCAGATAACGAAAGATGTTCGGTCGATCGAGCGAACGTGTCGGCGGTGAGCGTACGCGATGAACACGCGGGGAGAATTTAGGATCCCTAGAATTACCCTTTATGCAGATAGAAACGAAACTTCCAGCATTGATCTATGGCTATTAGAAAATGATAAAAGAAAAATTTAACCTCATTTCCCCTTAAGCTATTAAAAGAGTAAACAATTATTTACAATAACTTAACAATCACAAGTGGAGACACAGTCTATATATATCCATAATTTCTAAAATTAGATTCTTCTCAATTCTTAAATACTCTATGAAATTAGTAACAGAAACGTCATTCTCTGAAACTCATTACTCGCTTTACAACACTTCTCTGCTAACCCGTTAACGTGTTTCCTGTCCCTTCCCTGCAATCTTCCCGCCAGCTCCCCCGACGGAAGTTGGCGCACGCAACCGGAAGCGAGAAAGAATGGCCAGGCACCGCCCTGCTGTTAGTCGAAGAGGAAGATTCCGGGGCGGATCGAACGGTAACGCTCGACGGGCAATTTTACGAAAGATACGTTTCTAATCGAGCGTTAATGGGTGATGCCGGGAGCGTCGAAGCCTCGGTGTTCTTCACCCAGCCAGAAAAATATCTTCCACTTCCTTACTCCCTTTCTTCCTTTCCGCCTTGCAACCCAGGCCACTTCTGCCGGAAAATAAATCTGAATCAAAGAACACTACTCGAAAAGAAGAAACTATAAAACGCATTCTAATTAATTCATTTTAAATTCGCAAACAGTCGTATCATAATACCATTTGTTGATTTATACCGAGCTTCAATCAGTTGCCGCACGTTTTTAAATAAAAGACAGAATAATTATAGAAACGTACACCAACAAATATTGCATAGTTAGAGATGAAAAAGGATAATTTCAGTGGAGCAAGGAATGTTTGCGTTTCATCGGGCAATATTTCCCGACGTACTTTCCACGGGCGCTCGAAACGTCATGGAATGCGGGAGGAAACGTCGTGGAATGGAAAAAACGAAACAAAAGTGAGCCGGGGTGCGCTTTAAATCCCTTTCGCAGGCCGGCAGTCTTTCGTGCCGTTTGTCGCAAAGGTTAAACAACTTTGGAGCGTCGTCGGATGCGAAGCTCGGATCGTTCCGTCTCCCTGGATGGAGTTACAAAGTTCAAGCTCCCGTCGAGTATTCCTGACGCGGCCCTTCGCTCGCAGCGAGATCTTGATTTTAATTAAGCCCCCGATTGAATTTCCCACCTGCCGCGCCGTGTCAATGCTGTCACACTTGTTCGGCTGATAAGATAGGACTTCGTGTCAGTGAATAGACAGCATTTTGTTGTTAGTATATTATATGTATATTAGCCAAGTGTGTCCAAACACTAAATTAATCCAAAGGACACCGTACGTTTTATAGGGAAAAAGGATTTCAGTCAAACTGGCTTAACTTTTGATATGTTGTAGATTTTGGTCGCTCGAAGAAGAATTTCTATGTGCCGAGCACTCTAAGTCCTCAAGTTTTTGTGCTAGAGCACTTTGAATCCAGGGCAATAGGCTGTCGAGAATTCCTGTTATATTGACTTGTAAAGTTTAAGTATTTAATCCTCTGAATAAAAGCCATAGTGGGCTGAAACTTGCAGTTCTTCATGTGTCAGAGTCAGATCACTTTGAAGGCACTACAATTTTTAACCTACTTTTCATTAAATTCAATTTCTATAATTTATGTTCCAGAAAAGTAATTTTAATTTAAATTTTCCGAAGCTGAGTTAAACGAATTATATAAACCTGTAAAAGAATTTTAATAACTGGAAAAATGCAATGTAAAAAATAGTACGTAAGGAAGGGAGATAAGGGTTTGGAATATAAAATCTTGCGAATTTTTAAACTGGGGGAAGGAGAGGGTAACGAATCGCCAAAATTACCGTTACGTAATTTAAGGGCGGCTCCATAAGGCCGTCGATAATTTGTGTTTATAATGGGGATACAACGGCAATTGCTAACGCTGACTTGCGACTCTAGAAATGCCACAGAGACTCAAAACAATGAACTAGGGTAAATCCGGGAGACGCGGTCGGGCCGGAGAGTTGGTCGAGTCGGTATATTTAAGACTCTATACGTAAAAACGCGTTAAAGTGCAGCCCAATTACTTCTCTAGAAGTCAAACAATTGAATGAATAACGACACTTCGGTTCCTTCCGTATTTTTCTAGATTTACAGGCTATAAAAGGTAAACTGAGGTTACACTTAACCTCTTTTGTCAAACAACGGTGTACAAAATCGTATTTAAAATATAGTTCTAAGTTTATTTTCGTTTAATGTTTGGGAATAATAACATAGTAGAGTTCCTCTCAAAACTAACGAGAAGACCATCTCTCGCTGCAGAAAGGAGAGATGGTCGAGTTATGATTTTTTTATTATTTTTATTTATATTTTTATTTTTTATCATTATTTTATTATTATTGTTCATTTATTTTATTTATTCACTTTTGTATTCATTTTCCTTGCTAATTGCCGGTAGGTAGTTCGCTTTATCTTTGATGTGTTCTTTACTTGTTTAGCGTAAACAAATTAAATATCAATGAATCTGTAGAATCTGTAGTTCCTTCTTTGTTATTTTTCCATGAATAATTATGTGAGTGGTGTCTGCCAACGACGAAAACCATTTCTCCCGGCGCCTCGGGAGAGGTGATCAGATGTCATGACTTCAGTTTTCAACCCGATTTGCAGTAAATATTGTGTTAAAGCAAATGTCGACCAGTTTTACTGAATCAGCATAAAATTCTTAACATATTAGATTTGTTCTGATAAAATAAGTAATATCTGTATTAGTTTTAATAGCCATTTTATATTAGGTCGACCGCGTCTCCCGGATTTACCCTAATTAAATTAGTTAAAAGGCGAAAGATATTTGCATTCAAACTTCCCTACGCGAAACGGCAATTTCATGTGCACCGACCTGTAGCAATAAAATCAGTATCATCGATCGTGAGCGCTCTCGAAAACGCAGCACCTGCAGCCGTTGTTGTTGCGGGAGCCAGCTCGTTTTGAGCTCCGAGTTTGCATAACTGCACAGTGAAGTTCCCGTTGCGAGCAGTTTGGAATGTCCGCTGGCGAGTAAACGACTCGTTTGCGCGGACTCTCCGCGTGTTGCGAGCTGCCCGGCGGACTGGGAGTCGCGTTAATAATGAATTCTTCCTTGCTGTGCTACGGGTTGCCTGCCGCAGGGGCCGCGCCATAGAGCGAGACTTCTCGCGTGAAGCGCGCCTAGCAAAGCCCAAGTCCCTAGTCAAACAAATACTTATAGAAGCTACGCGTTTGCCTTTTTAAAATTGAAAATTTTCTGCCTTGAGCAACAGGTTGAGTTGCTTGTAATAGTGATGTGTATAAATAGATTTGCTAATACTGCATTCTTTCTTGCAATCGTAAGTATTACCTGCCGCAGGAACTATGCCCTGCGCCGAGATTTTTTCACGTGAAAAAGTAATGTTATATCTATAACAGTAGTATTGTGTAATATTATATTAATATTTGATATAATAAGTATGATATATTATAATAAGAAAATGAAGTAATAATATTATTGTATTAATATTAGTAATATTATTATACAAATATTATTATATAAATATTAATATAATAATACTACTCTGTTTTATTATAATAATACAACTCTATTGTTATGATATATATCTCATTATGACTCACAATATTGCTCTACATTTCAGTAAAAAAATTCGTCACGAACTTATGGAACAACTTAATACACAGTGTTGTCCCGGTATAGGAACGGGTCCACCGTTCCGTTAACCCCTTCCCGTGCTTTAACGAGTCTGACTCGCGATGAAGATTTTGGCCCAAACATGAATATGACGAGCCAGGCTCGTGAACAGATAGTCGGGCCAAACATAAACATCACGAGCCAGGCTCGTGAACATAAACATCGGTATAGCGGTCGTACTTGAATGTTAGTTCCTATCAGTACGCCACGAGAGTTAGTCATGATTCTCATGATTGCTGTTACAAAGCAGTTTAGTTATTGAAATTTAATAAACCCTTACAAAATGCAAAATACAAAAGTTTTAAACGAAAGCAGTGGTAACGAATCCAGTGATAGTGACGCGCTTGCGCCAACCAGAAAACGTCTAAAGCGTATGATTATAGATGAGAGAATTAAATTTTTTGTTTACAATATGCTATTTATTTTTAGGCGTGGTATTATTACATTCCTTGGGACAAAACCACATTTGAAGATGCTCGGATTTCTATCGAAGTGTTGTTTATTCATGAAATATAATTTTGAAACTGTCATCTATTACAAAATATAATATATTTATAATATCTACAAAAGGAAAAAGGATTAGAGTTTACTTCCACAACAGCAGTATCGCGCAAAACTGACTATATCACAGGCATTTACATTTCGGCTCGTATCGTGACTTTTCTCGAGCATCAGTCTGGCTTGTTTACCACGCGTTGACGCCTAACACTTGGGCCCAAGTTTCGTCGAACTAAATGGCACGGGAAGGGGTTAAGAAAACCCTTCTTTCTCCACTACTTCTTCTGTAATTACCGCGGCGAGTGCGAGAGACTAAGAGTAAGCGAGTGAGAGAGCGACAAGCCATAAATTTCGTTCGAGAAAGCAGTGGCATCGTATTACTAAAAATAGACACCAAAGACAAAAAGCGAGCCGAATAGCACACCATTCCGTTAAGACGCCGCCTATTCCCCCGAGCGTCGTCTCCTTAACGGAACAAATCTGTATTCCCAGCCTCCTTTAGCCCGACGAATCACCTTCTCCACCTTACACCACGCTTTCAAAAACACTCTGTACATCCTCCCTCAAGTCCTAGCAACTCCCCGCAGGGAATGAACGAGGGTATGCGCGTGAAGCCACAGTCCCGTCGACATCTAGAGTAAAGCGCGCAAAGGGCGAGGAAAACTCCGCCGCCCCTGTGCGACTCGCGTGCAGCGACGTCGCGGTTCAAGTTAAATTACGCGCGAAATGCATCTCCGCGCGGCGTGTGGCTCGCTTTGAGTCGCGCACCGCGCTCTGTTGCATTCGTCAGGCAAAGAGGAGCGACAGGGTAGAGGCGGAGCGCGGGGGGGGGGGGGGGTGGAAGGAATTAAGAGGCCGGGGGGGAAAGAGGACGACCGCACATAAGTTTAGGAGCCAGAGCCCAGAAGTCTTTGTCGGTCTCTTGAGCATTGTCGGGGCAGGCGCGCATCTGGGGCTCTCCTATGCACGAGATAACGAACAGACGCCGCGTTCCACCGCCATTGTCCGCCCCTCTGGCTTATATAACGTAAATACGATGCGAGGAAGAATGGGGAAACGGGGAAGGAGCTCGCGAACCGAGGACCAGCGTCTGCGGAGTCAAACGTAGGATGAAAATGCGCGCACTCGGCGGGAGGCATGGTAAAAGGACCAAGTGACGACAGGGTTGCAGATTCCACGGGATGTATTTATGAGATCGCGAAGGGGATGAGGAGGAATGAGGAATTGCGAGGGATGAAGGTGCGGAAGGACGAGAGGGGTCCTCGCTGGAACTTTGTCGATGGCGGTTTAATCTTGGAGAGAACTTCATTCGGGGGACGGTTCTTCGAATATTCTTGGGGGCGGGCTCCGCGCATAAATCAGCCACAACTGTGATTGTCGCTTGTTCTCTGTTTGTAACAGCCTTGTCGCTATTTACCGAACCACGCGCGAAGAAGATATAGGCCCGCCAAACTGTAGCGGGCCTTGTGGGCGGAGCTTAGAGCGCGCGCATGCGCGCTGGAGACTTCTCTATGGCGCGGTGTTCGGAGCACCACAGTTTGCGGAGTGAAACGAAGAATTTCTTGATTATTAGGAGTGATAGAGATGTTTGTGAGGAAGCTTTTGATTCTCGCATTTGTTTTTTAGTGCACGTCGATGAAATTGATGCAGTTATACCTGTCAGGAAGTTGTCGAGGCGACCATTGCCCGCGAAGGAATTAATAACGGAGCCCGTGATTAATTGCATGCACCGCGCGATAATCGATGGCTGATGTCCGAGTGCATCTTACGCGTGTCGGCGATTTAATTAGTGGAGCACGTTCCCTCCGTGTCCAATTATGATAATGACGGAAGGGGGCACCGTTATATCGCGGTAATGAGATACAGGCTCTAACAATGCCCACCTCGTTGTACGTTGTATTTTCAATAACGCAAAACAGATGGGAAACAAGAGCTCGCCGATTTAAATATGTAAAATGGTATCGATTCATGCCCTGGCTGAATACATTACTGTTTTAATTTTACAAATACTCCATATTTTTGGATAATTGAGAGAAATTGGAAGAATCTTTAAATTTTGAAAGACTAGTGCCTAAAGATCACACTATTAGAAGTTGGAAACTGTACAAGAGACACTTATTAAGTCACCATTAATTCCTCTTAAAATTGTCTCCAATAGGCACGCCCAAACATGAGATAAAAAAAACAGTGGGGATAACGATGAACTAGATTGGAGGTTTGCCAAGCGGCTCCCCCACTCTTCTGTTCGCTGAGCGATGTCACTATAGCTAGGCACACCTGTATACCTAATCAATATTACTAATAATAAATGAAACATGCATTTCTGATAAACAGCTTTCATTAGAAATCTCATTTCCCAATGGGAAGAACCTCGTGAAACGAAGATCGATCGTGAAGTACTCGCGACTTAAATATGGAGGTTCCATTTTTAGTGAAATGAAAGGACACAAAGTGATCAGCTTTCGTCTTTCTTTCTCTCCAACATCTCCATCGCCAAAAGGTGTCGTCGATATTGCAGTAGGTGCTCCAACTTTGTATAATCGCAGAAAGTATGGAAGGCGATTCCCTATCGACCACTTTTTTTCATTTACAAACGGACAGGAAGGAACTGGGTCAACCGACCTTCCTCCGTCTTGCCATCGAGCAAAGAATGACGGGGGTAATTTTAATATTCCGCCTTCCAGCCAGCCGCCACGAACATCCTATCTGCTTAAAGCTATTGAGACAGATCGGCTCCAATTCCCCGTCCCCCGGCCCGCACTACCGGTAATGGATGTCTAGCCGATTTAATCTAACTGCGGATTGATCGTAATGTCTGCCAGTAGCAGCGCGGAGGCCTCGTTAATCTGATTTAATTCTCGATCCTAGATAAGCCTTTTATCGCACATAATCAGGGGTTAATTCGATGACGCGACAACATGTCGGCGTTTCTCGCCGAAATAAATGTACGCGCCTGCTTTATAATTCACATTGTACCCTCGTATCAACCGAAAATCGCGATTACAATTCAGCTTTTCGCGATTTTCAACCGATATCGTCCGACTGATCCGCTCTAAAACCACTAATTAATTTACGATACACCAGATAATTAAAAACTCTGCATTTTAAACGTAGGATGTTACCGAGGAGGCTGAAACAAACACTTTTTCCCTTTACCATTTTCTCATACGACGTCGTAGAAGAAAGTTACAGGCCTCCGAAGTTGCGGTTACCGAGCGCCTGGCGACGGCAACCTGCAGTAAGCGGCCGACGGGTTGTCTATTGCCAGGCGCTCGCAGACCCAACTTTTAGAAGCCTGTATCTCTGTTACGCGACGTCGTACAGAAAAACCGTGAAGAGAAATACTGTTTGTTTAATCGTCCTCTATAACACTCTAAACTCAGAACACTAAATTCGGAATTGCTCTATATTTACTACCACTACGAGCACGCGATTACGTTCGCGTTGTAACCGCAGCATCGAGAGCCAAACAGAGGGCCGTCGGAAGTATCATCCCCCGGATGGCCATTGGAAAATACGGTTAATATTTGAAACGTGGTTGGGCACTCGCCCCGCCGATGGTATTACGTTTCCTCGCGGCCTGCGAATCGCTTCGTTGATGATGCATCGATACACGCAAATAGTCGATTAGCTGCTTCGCGGAACGTGCAGTCCACTCGTACGCGACGTGAACGATAATTACGCGCGTTCCCACTGGCGAAATTGTTGGAAGCAGGTCCGGCGTATGGTCTCGCTCCCGACTCGCGTACCTATCGATAGAGGGCGTTATATTGAAATTGTCAACGCGTTGAACCCGCGATAAGGCTTCGCACGCCAACTGTTCCCTTTATGGCTTCGAGCTGGAATCGTTTCACATCGAACCATTTATCTTGCGTCGGCTGAGTACTCGCACTCCCCCCTTTTATAGGTACTAGTGGCAACCCCTTTACAACACTTTTCCGAAATTGGTCCAATTTTTTAAAGTTCCAAGTCCCTTTTTTAATTCCCATCTGTTGTCCCTCCTTTCAGTATTAATTAAATACCCCTCCTTTTGATATTAATTAAATATCTGCCGTACCTACTTCCAATCCCAATAAAATATTTGTTATCCCTTCATTCAATATCCGAGTTTCCATATTCTCCCCGTATTTGTTCATCGTGCAACATGTGAAACAGCGAAATGAGGGATATATGTATGAAAGCATCCCTCGAATTATTAAGTTCGCAATCGTACGAAATTGAATCTTTTAATGACCACCATCGATTCTCTGTTGCCCGAGGCCCATTTATCTGAACCGTGCCGATATTTTTCTGTTGCAGGTGAGTAGACGCGTACCATTTCTCACTGGCTGTCCGTCGAGAGCAAGTAAGTTCGCGGGGCTGGTCGTTTTTCATCGGCGTCGCGAGGCGCGATTGCAGCATCGATCGTTGAGAATCGAGCACTCGCGCGGTCTCTCTACCGTTATCACGAGCAACGGTAAAGGGGGGCTGGTACAGTTAACCGATAATCTTCGCCTCTCGAACCTTGGCAACGAAACCGGTCCCACGCGTGAACGTCCATCCAATCGCTGGCTGGAGCTTCGATAAAGACATTATCGATTCCTCTGTCCTCGGTTGCTCCGCGTCGCTTCAGCTTAAGTTTCTCCTTCGGAGGCCCGAAAAGCGTGGGTATTTCTTACGGATTTATAGAGAATAAATTACACGAATTCTGTAAGTGAGCAAGAATTATTGTAAACAATTTGTAGCCGTTTTCTTGGAACTACATTCTTCAAGTTTGCAAAAGTCTATTTGTTTATTTAGATATTTGAGATTTTAAGAATTGAGATTCATTTTGGAAGTTATATCACAAGAAGTAAATGAAGTTAACGATTTGAATTTTCTGCGATTGCGGAAAATTGATCACTTTATTACGTGCATGTGATAGAGTTTATGTGTATTGTCAAAACACTAGGAAATATGTATGCAAAGTTTAGAGATTCAAAATCTTAAGAATTGAGATTAATTTTATTTATTTCAAAAAATTAATAAAGCTCTCGATTTGAATTTTCAGAGATTGTGGAAAATATATCCCTTTATTCTATACCCATGAAACAATTTGTGTGTATTGTCAAAAAGCTAGGGAATACGTATACAAAATTTGAGAACAATACACCTGGTAGTTTATTCTCTATACATTTTTGAAAATATCCTTGTTTTTTTATCCTTCAAAGGAGGAACTCGTCCATTTTTTAGTGAACCTAGCAAGGCTGACACCGTGTGCGTACATTGGATCCGGATCCCAATGGCGAATTTTTCATGAACCGAACGCGACATGGTTGTCTTATTTATGCGATCGCTTAATAAAATCGAGAGCCTTAATACCCCTGCCAAGGACCTGGGAGGTTTCTCGTAATTTATTCCACCGATATTCCATTTATCGAAAGGATAAAGCGATTCTTACGACCCAAGGTCCCGTGGATTGAGACTGGCGAGGGATTTCGCGTGGAAGTCTTGATATTAAAATATGGCTCGTGTTGCTGAGGCTTTTGAATTTGCTTCAACGATTTGTGAGATTTGAGACAAGATTGAGGCTTTTATGACGAGTTTTTGCAATGCTTTGTCTTCGGTAAATGGTAGGATTGTTCTGTGGAATTTAAAGGGTATCTATTTTTCTTAAATTAAGAAAGTAACAGTGTAACTTTGTCAGACTTTTTTGAAACGTAACAATGTTTAATTGGGACACCCGGTTTTCTTCATTTCCGTCTCTAGGTTAACATAAAACAGATGTTAATGAATCTTGAAAACTAACCTCGCTAAATAATTTAGAAAATCCTGAATCATCCCTCTTAAAATCAGCCAGTAGCAAATATAAGTGGAAGCAAAATAAGTAAAAAATTCTCTAAATTAATATATCAATTTCTCCAGCAACTGAGCTACAGGTGTACTAAGCAGCCACAAAGTCCCCACTGCGCATGCGCAAACAGTAGAGGGCGCCACCTACGCGATTCCTCCCACTGAACTAGTTTCGAGGTTTCCATGCGATCTAGTATCGATGCAGAAATCTTCTTTCACCATCCACGAGCTTCCAACCACCCCAATATTTAAATAACTCAACTCGCAAGCTTTTAACCCCGACATAAACGACTCCCAACCAAGACCAGCCCGATTCGAGAATTCTGCGGAGCCGTCGTTCGCTTAACGACCCAGAAGAGGAAGCTCGCAAGGGCGCATCATTATCACGCTCCGTGCAGGACGAAAGCTCGCGCACGCGTGCACAACGTCATCGACGCACCCTTCCCGCCCAACTGTCTCTGTACAAGCGCGCAGATAGCTCATTATGACCGAGGCCTGGCACTCGGACCCGTCGTGCGCACTACGTAATTGGGGTTAATGATCGTGTGTACGGCTGCTGCTCGTACTTGGACGCGAAGCATCTCTCGACTACTTGGCCAGGACCGTGCATCCCCCTGCCGCTCTCCGCCCATTAGCAAGTGTAATGCCAGCGGTGCCAACACCTTGCCACTTTTTTCCCTACCCGTGCGCTCCCTCGCAACCTTCACCCACTCCAGGGTGTCGATAATTCGATTCCTGGGGATAATCCTCCCCGGGGCTCGCTCTATCCTGCAAAATGGAATATATCAACCCCAAGGATGCTCGTGTTTGAGTGCTTGTGGGTCGCGATGTGCACCCTCTCCCTCCTGGGTGGTGGTAAATGGCTGGCGGTTTAATGGAGCCTCCAGTGCCTCCACACGTAGACGCTTCTGTGCTATCCGTGGTGGGGATGACGAATTCGTGGGCATCCTTGTTTGATGTTTTGGGTATGGAAGGAGTTTTGGAATTCTAGAGGGTGATTGTGGTCGTGAGAGTGGAGATGGTGTTTGGTTAATTTCGTTGACGTTACGTCTGCAAATTATTTGGGAGTTTTGCTTCGAAGACGTTATGAGATTAAGTTAATTTGTTTGTAGGTCGAGGCTACTAGGTAATATTTTTAAGTTCACTAATAACAAGTATAGGTTATTAAAAACCGGAATGCCCATACGGAGTCGAAGTACCACTGACATGGTTAAAGTGCAGTGGGCGGAGCCAAGGTAGTAGATCCGCCATGGTGGGGGTAATAGAGTCTCGCGGCGGGGGTAGCGGAGCAGTGTAGTGGGGGTAATGGCTCACTGACCTTAGCAGCCACTTGATTTCCTTCTGACTGTAACTCCCAAGACGCTCGCACTTTACTTTGAAGCCTCTTAGATACAGAATTCTGGCAGGCAAAGCTTTTCTTTGAAAGGTAAAGAAAGAAACCGGCGACTTCTTTCAAAAGGTACTAAAAAAAGGCCCCCTAACGAAGTGCAGTCGCGATTGGATTACTACAATTTGATAATCACTGAATATCGGTTTTCTCGGCGTAAAGCCATTGGAAATGGATTTACGAGCGACGCCGCTGGAATAATAAATAGGATTCGATTTATTGATTATGCAGCGGGCGACGGGGCACGGAGAAACATAGTGACCAGTATTTTCCTGTAAACGTTTTAGAGAAACATTCTATGCATTAATTAAATCCTTTCGTCACCGTTTCCCGACAAATAAACTGTCTTCCTTATGATAACTCTTTAATTGTGTTTAGTTATGCAGAAAACTACCAATCCTCAAAATGATACAAAATTAGATAAACACAGTAGGGATTCCATAGTTTTGTGATCTTTATTTTGAAAAAATTACCAACCATTACATTATACAATTATTAAAACCAGCAAGCCATAGTTGTAGAAAATACAACAAAAATACTACAGAAAATTTCAATTTACTCACTATTAAACGAGCCATTAAAAAACATCATGAAACAACAACAAGAAATAAAATATACTCTATAGAATTAAAGCTACTTTGGCTTAACTATTAAAATCTTCAAACTAAATTTACTCAGTTTCAGATCATTGGGGGTTGGTAGCTCTCTGCATAACTATGCCCAATTCTTCCTTATTGTAAACATTAATAACTATCCATCGATGCTCCTATGACATAGAATTAAAAAATCCAAACACTGATATACACACAACAGTGGAGAACGTGCAAACAAATTTACAAATGGAGTATAACAATTTTTTTAGACCAGTCAGAAACGATAGACATTGTTTATCACACTATCAATACATAATCACGTTCCTTTGTATCTGCAGCTCGATAATATACTTTTTACTAACGTTTTGGAATTCATTAAAGCGTGTAGACTGTGTTCAATAACGCTTCGGTAATAATATCAATGGGCGCACGCTTGATCCAAAGTAGAGGTAATTAATGGCACCGCGGGGCGTATTAATTAACGGCGGTGCAAGCTGTATAATCAGGCATTCATTAGTTCCGAACGATTAGGTACCGATCGGTGGTGGTTTAAAAAGCTTGCAATTTCTGAAAACTCTTTCCTTCCACCCTCCTATGTACATTTTCTCTCATCTGTTGCTAACTTTACTTTCGAGCCTACCTCCTTTACATTCGACAGGAAGAAAGGCTGCGACTAGCAGTCGCTAATTAGCAACGATTAACGATAATACCCGAGCACTCGTTCTCTTGTTTGTATCGGTTACATATTTTTTATTTCACCTCCGTTTCCCGTTTCGAGCGAGCCCTCCCTGTGGCCGGAGGGGAGCGGCCTCGTAATTAGCCGTGAACGAGCGGTAATTAATAACAATGAGTATCGATTCGCCATTACCGGTCTCGGAATAATTAACAATCGCTAATTATTGCTCGGCTGAAAGAGGGGCTGGTATTTCCAGGTAAAAAAGGCTCTTGCAGTTTCAAACCCATTATTCGATGAGAAAGAATATTTTCTAAGGACGATACAACGTCTAAAAATGCTCCAATGTTAAATTGAACAGAGGTGTACCAAGCAATAGTGACAGTTCCAGCGAACGTGGCCAAAAGGAAGATTTAGGTGAGGATCGACTTGATTTAAAGTCCACCACAGCTTCCCAATTTTAAAAAAGTCAAGATATGTCACCATTGGTTGGTACACCACTTTGGATTCTAAAAATAGCAGCTATCTTCAAGATTTTTTCTTTTTGGAGAAAACGATAACGAAAATGAAAAATCTATAACTGAGCACACTGCACACCGATTGTGAAATTATCATTTCGAGGAAAACGTGTTTAAAGTATCTTTGGGACTAAAACTATCATTTAAATTAAAGAAAAAACTTTTCCATTTTTTCCATTTTCAAAATGCTTTAACGCCTTAAGTCAGAGTCGAATTTAATTCCAGTATTTTCAGTTAGATCCATCCTCCAAATCCTTTCCTAGTCACAGCAGAAAATCCTCACAAATAAGTAATTAACTTTAAAAATAACCAAACGATAGAGCCCCCAACCTCGCCTGACCTGGTCCAGAATATTCGTGTAGACTCGGCTTCCGGAGTGCCTCCATTCTGCAGCTTTATCGTGTTAGAGCGAGCTGGACGATTAAAATGGCGTTTCTATGTACTCGATAGTCCCATCGAGGGTGTATAAACAACGCGAGCGAGAGGGCCTGTCGGGCGGGTTGCAGGGCTGCAAGTATCATGGGCGTTCCGCGGCTCATTTTCCAGCCGCGGCGTCGATATTTCTACCGTGAAAGCTGCTTTCCTCGGTCGCCTCTTATCGCGCACTCCCGCGGCGATACACCCGTAATTGAATATCGATTCGCCGTATTTGGACGGCCGATTTCCCTTCGACGATACGATAACTTGTTTGCCAACGATCCTGCCAGCCCTACCACTAATATTTTCGCAATTACGCCGACTCTGGATCGGGCGCGGGCGAGGTTTGTTTCAGGTTTCTGCTGGGCCTTTTTGTGTAAAAGTATCACCTTTTAAGGTGCCCTGGGGGTTTTAATTAGGGAGGGATGATGCGGAGGGTGGAGCTAGATTGGTTGGTGATAGTTTGAATATTCTGTTACTATCATATTCGTAGCTGTTTCCTCTTCGAGTTGTGGCATTTGAAAGTAGCAAGAGTAATCGTAGTAGTTGGCTGCTGGAGCTGTTACCCCCACTACGCTGGATGGACACGCCCACCGTGCCACTTGGCCACGCCCATCAGCCCTCCCCTCTACTACGTTTCCTGTTCTCCTTCTTTGTTGCGACTATATTAGTAGATCAAGGACGCAGTATCTTCTACTCCAATGAGAGGTGAATAAAAAAAATTATTCCTTATTCAAGGCTGGAATAAATCAAGTTATTTTGTAACGAAAAAAATCGTTTATCTATGATTCATTACTTGAAATTTTTATTTAGATAAATATGCAACTCAAGGAGATGAATTTTTGGTAACTATCTAAGGAATTTACCATTTTCTATGAACCACCCTATATTTTTATTCCCCTTAGTAAATATACTTCCACCAACTAGCTACAAAGAAAGAAGAATACCAGACCAAAAATTAAACCACCACCTTACCACGCGAGCAATTTCCACGTTTCAGCTTACCGAGGTAAGAGGGCAAAGGGGATGGTTATTATCAGGCTTGAAAGAAGGAAGCGCGCGTTAAAAGCTACCGAGACACAACACAGAGAGCGCAGTAATACGTCGTCAGCCGCGGAAGCGTTAATTAACTTTGGAGCTTCTTCCACGTTGCCAGGCGTCTCTTCATTAGCTTGAAAAAAAAGATGCCCTTCCCTCGACTTCGCGAATTTCCCGTTCAATTCTATCTCCAAGCTTCTTTATTCACTCCATTCACGCGGCACGCTCTCAGAGAAGCGTGAATTCTTTTCCCCCCCGGCGAACAGTGGCGCGTCAAAGGAGGCATTATTCTCCGTCGCGTAAATGGAAAGTAAATTCGCGATCTTGTTCGATACGATGAAAGGGGTGGAGGGTGGGGGTGGGAGCGCGAGTTGAATCGGGTGAAATAAGCCACGGTTGAAGCGATTGAAATCGCGGAATATTCGGGGCGAACCTTTATCTACGTGATTCACGTGACTGTGGAGGAGTGAGGGAAAGGGGTGGGGCGAACGAAACTTGAAAGTTAAAGAGCTCGATAAATTATCGCGTCAGGTGTTCCGGGCATCGAAACACGGAGACGAATAACTTCGATACGCTCCCGTTCGCCTCTGCGACTTGATTAACTTTCCAATTCGTCTGTTTCCTCTTTTTTTTTCCTCTCTCTTGGGTCGGGAAAATTTTTCCGGCTGCGTTTCCGTAGTTCCTTTAAGCGTGAAGAGATAGCCAACGGTGTGAATGATTTTAAACAGCTCGACTAGGATTCCAAGGAAATTGCAATGGTTTCGGTGATGCAGTTTGCTTCTGGAAGTATTCCGCGTGTAAATTTCCAGTTGAGGTTGTATATAGGATCGCAAACTGTGGAATGCCTGAGTAATTTTTTTGCGAAGGAAATTGGGTGAAGTGGATTAGTAGGCGTGGCCATTCTGTAATGGGAGTGGCCAGTGTGGAGGGGTTAGCCACGCCCACTGATCTTGACTGGTCAATTGAATCTACCTTAATTATAATTCTGCTTTTGTTAACCAGAAGTACACATACAACCAGAAGACAAACCTTTCGAGTGGGTGAAAGTTTCATTAGCTAGTCCATTTTACTGCATCACTACAGCTCGCTGTACCCAGTGGCCTCTTTGTTTCGAATATAAATAACGACATCACAGCGTGATAATTAAAAATCACGTTGCCTCGATGAATTTTTGTTCGACAGTGGTAGTCAGCAGTTGCAAAGCGACACGGGGTTCCCGTGACCGGGGTTGGAGCCACTTTACCTCGATAGGGGAGGAAATGGCACGCCTCGTGACACACAATACACTCCCCCACCCCGCGTCGCGCGCGCAGTTTTAATAAAAATTGCTTGGGCGGCACGAATCTTGGCCTCGGTCCTGTATGCCACTGCAAAGGCAGTCGACAAGGGGTTATTGAGAAGCGGTTGTATCAACGGAGCCCAGAAACTGTGTAATCAGCAGCTCTTGTCCCGTCCCTTCGCTGAATACTCCCCCTATTTTCTTACAGCGAAAGTTCTTTGCGGTTCAAAATCCTTCGTCACCTATCCTTAATAAGGCCTTAAAGAGTGTTTCAGAAAATTAAGTCCTAACTTACAGGTGTACCAAGCAATAGTGTATTTGCAGATTTATATTACTACACCTCATTATACCAATAAACTCTTTTACCATTGATACTCAAATATTCGTTCCTTAGGTACCCCTAAGAACTTACGCACCCTAGAATCAATTAATTAGAAAAAGACTAATTCGGAACGGAGATAAACAGTACCGAGAATAAATGGCACCTCTTCCCCGTCTGAGAAAGCGCATTCAAGGAGATGCTGCTCGAGGGAGTAATCGTCGAGCAATTTAGGATAGACACAGAAGCGGAGAAGATGGAGAGGGAGGGGCAAATATTTCACCTCCCTTTAATTGAAATTCGAAATTAGAGGAGAAGCGAGTAAAATTCCCAGCGGAATAGCGGCAGCGGGAACGGAATATAATGCATCGTCAACGTCCAATTAAATTTGCTGACTGTTTCAACCGCCCCGCCCCTCCTGTCGCCCCGCCCGCGGGATATGAATCACGTAGAAATGGCCCCGCGGAATTTTCGCTCGTGTAAGTTCTCCAGGAGGTAACATCGAGTTCCGCGGCTGTCGCGTTTCTGCGAACCCACCTTACCAGCCCGTACTCGTCGAAGATTTATTCAAACATCGGCGGAAGCAAATACTCGCGGCGGGTAGTTCAGCAGCGTTGAAAATTGAGGAGTGGGGAACTGTTGCCGTTCCTCCAATGGAAAATTCCGTCGATGGCGGAAGCTGATTCTCGATGAATATTTGTTGCGCAGCTTGCAAAAATTTTGAAACGCCCTGTAGTTTCATTCTTGGTTATTGCGGCTCCTCGTAAATGCAGATTGTAGTCTGCATTTTCAATCTTCTTTTACAGGTTGGGTTCTCTTTTTGATACTTCGCTTCCATTGCTGAACGCTCCTTATGGACGACCCTGTATATACATTTTGTAGATTCTGTACCTTTGCCCACGTTCAATTGCGATTCGGTTCACCTGTACCTTGATCGACGCGTAGCAAACAAATCGTTCTGTACACTATTTATTCGTTCCGCTGATCGAAGCCGCCATTTCCGATCGCGATCGAGCGTGAAAAATTAGTAAACGGACGCCAGCCACCTTCGATTTTCCGGACGTCCGTTTTTCCGGGACAAACGCGACGGGAGAGCTCGAGTCGCGTCGGAACGGAGGCGAGGGCGAGCAGCGCAAATGAAATTACGAGCCACCGCCTACGGGTGTGGAACTTCAGCCCGCAGAGGCGTCGAGAAAACTTGCCGCGACCGATCGGTTTCGGCCGAGTTGGCTTCGTGTACGTTGCGCGCGAGTCAAATTCGCTTAACAATCATTTGCTGGGTGGTCATCTGTTATTACACACCTTCCCCTGTGTTCGGATAGTAATTTTTATATAATCGCCATTATGTGTTTAATTTGTGAAGAGGGGAAGGTGTCGACTTAATATTACGTGCTTTGGCTTTCGCATGCTCAGGTACAGTAGTAGTAAGCCGTACAAGTATGTAGAATCGAGTAAAACAGCTCCCTACTGCGTAAAACTCCGTTGGGGATGGCAATGATCCAGTATCGGGGTTTGCGAACTAGTATCGAAGCATCGCTGTTAAATCTTCCTACGAGCCTCAGTGCTATTCAGAGTACTTAAACCGAGGAACCAAGAACTCTGTTTCCTCCCCAGAACCATGAAGACACTAAGTGTCCCTCTGTGTCTTCACCCTCGACAGTCTTCTGTCCGTCGAGCGCTTCTAGGTGGCCCAAAGCTCTTATTCAGACGGAAGACTGTTCATCGAGCGATTGGGCATTAGACGTTAGCAGCGACGGTGATCTTCTTGCGCTTAATTGGACATTGATGAGACTGGCAGAGATAGTCGCCTGTCGCAAAGTGCTGAGCTCACCCTCCACTAAGGCGTCGTCCCCCATTATCCAGGAGCTTCGAGACTTCTCCTTGGCCCACGACCCCCTGGAAAAAGGATCGACCGAGGATCTGATCGGGCAAGGACGACGGGTGACAGCTTTTCCGCGGAGAATTGCCACTCGTGGCGCGGATCCTTGCCCTTGAGCCCCGAAAACCCCAGCTGAAAATGGGGCAGAGGCTCTTTGTTTCTCCTCGCAGAGAAGCTTTCCTCCCTCGATCTCCCGTAGTTTCTTTGAGAATGGCATTTCCTGGCACCTTTGACGCAACCCGTCCTACAGGCTTGCGTGGAATTCACGAGGGCAAGGGGGTCGAAATACGAATTGCAATCTCGTGGGAGATGAAGTGGTTTCCGAGGAGCCTTTGGACTTCCTAGGGTGACGAAGTGGACAACGAAGCCCTGATCCCATTACCTGCAAACTGGCAACTTGGTTACCTGCAAATGAGTTTTGCTTAACGCAATCACCTGCCTAGCAGTCGGAAGACTCGAAACTGTTTCCTTAAGTTTCTGTTTCAAGTGTTCTCTCTGGTACCAAATCCCCTCACCGTTGCTTCCGCACATATTCATCTTCAAATTCTCGATATTTAACTCGGAGAATAAATTCTCTTCCACGTGATTATTATTATTATCATCACGATCTTTATGAGCCAAGAACGAAAGGGTAAAAAACGAAATACCAGTCGTGACAGCTGGAACCCTTTCAGTTTGATTAACCATGTGCTTCATACACGCCACATTTCACGGCTTGTGATTTCATGGCTTATGACGATGAGAAATTTACGATAAGTGAAGTGAACAATAAAAAAAAAGGGAAATTTAGCGCTGCTATTATCACGTCACGTACAAAGCTCCGAATGAAAGACCGTAATAACGGTTTACGATTCCCAACGAGAGAAAAACTTTTACTGGTGAAGCTTTTTCTCAAACGACGGAAAAACATTGGCTGTCATATTTTTTCCCATAATCCCAGACTTCTAATTTCAAATCAGCGTTCCCCGTGTACCTTGACTACTTTCAACGTTGGATGGAGGAACGCTTTCACGAGATCGCGCTGCCAGGCGCGAACAGTGAACAGCGGCGAAGAAAAAAGGGCGTTGCAAAAGTGGTAGGTGGCCGTGTAATGTTTTTCTTGTTCCTCGATTTGTTCACCTGCTGGATGCGGGCAGAAGCGTGTGTGTAAATGAAACTCGATTCGCCGGGGCACCGTTCACCGACCGCACGCGAAGTCGACGAGCGACCGTATTAGTGCCAGCGAAAAGATTCCACGGAGTGGACGCCGCGGAGGCTTGAATTTCGACGTGGAATATCGTGTGACGTTAGTGGAGCAAACGCTGGTGGGATCCAGCGACGGATTATCGGTGTATCGCTAACTCCGGGGACCAACAAAGCTCGTTGTTCCGCGCGGGCAATCTCCTTACTTCTCCTTATAGTCTCAACAATGGATGTTGGCTGCCGGCGGTCGCTTCACGGGGCTACCCCACCACTACGCCTTAAGACTTCCCCCACCACTGCGCGTCAAGACTTCCCCCACTACTACGCCTTAGGACATCCCCCACCATTACGCCTCAAGGATTCCTCCACCACTCAGCCTTAAGATTTCCCCCACCACTGCACCTCCTGTGCCTTTGCTCCGGCTACCACTATATTCGAGAGATCGAAATGTTTGTAAAGGAATTCTCTTGACCTTTCAGACAGAGGCAAGCTGACACAGTGGCTATAGCTTATTTAATTCTGCAGCTAACAAGGGAACACCGCGAACCTGGATTCACCGATTCGAACGCAACTTTGTGAGTTTTTAGAGTGACTCCAAATAAGAACAACGGGTTTCATTTGGGCCCTATTGCCTTTAAAGGGGTGAAGTGAACCCAAACCTAACCTCAAAGACAAATTGGCACTTCCACTTTTTCGGGTATAACTCTCAAAGTACGAGAGGCACAAAGAAATGTTTCAAACAAAAGTTTAATGGTGCAATAAGCGCTGCAAACTTGCGTTAACAAAATTTTAAAAATTAGTTTTTCCGACAGGTTCTTTTTTTAATAACTTTTTTCAAAAAATTTTTAACGCAAGTTTGTAGCGCTTATTGCACCATCAAACTTTTGTTTGAAACATTTTTTTCTGTCTGTTATACGCGAAAAAGTGGAAGTGCCAATTTGACTTTGAGGTTAGTTTTCACCCCTTAAAGGGCGATAGGGCCCAAATGAAACACACCGTTGTTATTGTTTTGAGTCACTCTAGAAACCCACAAAGTTGCGTTCGAATCGGTGAGTCCGGGTTCGCGGTGTTCCCTTGTAAGTAACATGCAGCAGCCAAATACTTTCTACCCTGACTATAGCTAACGTAAAATGTGTTTTTCAAGCCCTAAATGCAAATATCCTTGTCCTCTCAAGAATCTAAGATTAATATTCATATTTTAAATATATTGTTGGGGTCGGATAGAGCCAACTGTTTCGTTTCTGACCATTTTGATTAAATGTTTCCTGTGTCTAATTACTCAATACTCTGAAGTGGCTGCAGTTAGAATTGTTGTCGCGCAGCCACGTAACAGCAGTTAGAGATGCTCCACCAACGTTTCGAATCCTTGACGAGGCTGATTGGCAACGACTAGCGAAGAGCTAACTCGCCTTTAGAGTCAACGCGCGCGTGAAACTTGATTCGACATACCGTTTGACCAGTGTGCAGCCAGAGACTGGTATCTTATTGGGTCTGGAAGTTTAATGCTTTGATTCTCTGCCGATTTCCACCTCGACACTCCAGTTTCTTGACAAACTTTGCAAACCAGACACCTCAAGCACTCACAGGTTCTTCTAGCAATTTCGTCGATGTGCAAATATGAATCTATGGTATACATATACGTAACTATGAATGCAAGCTGGTCTCTTTCTTCTAGTCTTTTAATAAAATTCTTTAACTTTGTCAGATCTTCTAGTTTTGTCAGTGTTCTTCAAGGCTTCAGCCAATGACTATCGAAATTTCTAAGGGTGATTATTTAAATTCGGGATCTTGAGGAGAACCACTGTATGATACTTCCCAAAGTTCAGCTAATGACTATCGAAATTTCTAAAGGTGATTATTTAAATTTGAGATCTTGAAGAGAACTAGTTTCCAAAGTCATCAACGTTTCCTTCTGCTGCGGTTTAAGTACACTTTACGTTAAAATTAAAGGAATAATAATCTCAACTCAGGAGCATTACAATTCCTACCTCTAATTTATTGAAACAATTTTCCTCTAATACCCCATTCAAAGTACCTCAATGGCTACCTCCTCATTCTCCATTCCTGAAACCCTGAAATTCTCGGCTACCAGGGATAATTAGTTTCCACGTAATTTTACATTCTGTCTAGAGGTCAGTGCCCTCGCAGGCCTCCTTCAGTGTCCCTCCACACCTCGGATATCAATCATTCAACCCCTACGTCTCCAACGCAACTCAAACTTCCCTCCAAGCCACCAACACACCCCATAGTGACTTAATTACCTTCTACAGCCATGCCAGAAGACCAATAATCTCTGCTCCACAGCAATCAAGCCCCCCTTAGTTTTCAACAGTTTTTACTCTTAAAGCATCAAGACAATCTTCCTCTAACACCTCACCTAGCTTCAGTCCATTTCTAAACCATTAAATTCCCTTCCATCCAAGTCTACAGTTTACCTACAAGTCACTGCTCCTTTACATGTCCAATATTAATCATTCAACAGCAGAAATTCACCCCTTCGTGATTTAATTACTTTTCTGTACCCAGAAGACCAACACCAAGGAAGCCCTCCCTCCCCAATTTTTAATAATTCTTGTGTCTAATCCTTGGGAACGAATTTCTTCTAATATACCTCCCCCCCCCTACTTCATTTATAAAATCATGAAACTAGTTTTCATTAAACTCTACAGTCTACTGCAAGTCATTGTCCCTTCACGCCTCCAATATCCATCGTCCAACCCTAACAACTCCTGTTCTCTCTTTCATAACTGAATTGCTTTCTACACCGAAACCCAGCATCCTCAGTCCAATACCAATCTCGCCCCTAATTTTTGATAATTTTTTCTTTGAATACCCAATTCATTCTCAGACAATGACTACCTTCTCACCTTACCAGAGATAATTGAAGAGTCCTTCTAGACAGCACTATAAGAGCCAAAAATGAAATTTTTCAGGAGAGAGAAGAATCATACATGATTTTAATTATTTACGAAATTTAATTTGTTTTGATTGCAATAACCCAAATGCATCACAAAATTTTCTATTTCTTTTTTCATTACTATAATCCAAATTTATGAAAAAAAGAGAATTGTATTTTAAGAAAGCCCTGTACGTGCTACCTCATAATTGTAGGGAAAGCTGAATGTGTCATTCATTTAATTTTGCACGTACTGTAAATGCCAATCTTCCGGCAGACGCGGTCGACCAATTCCAATCAATCTGGGAGACGCGGTCGACCTAATATAAAATGGCTATTAAAACTAATACAGAAATTACTTATTTTATCAAAACAAACCTAATATGTTCAGAATTTTATGCTGATTCAGAAAAAAGCCACCTCTCCCGAGGTGCCGGGAGAAATGGTTTTCGTCGTTGGCAGAGACCACTCACATAATTATTCATGGAAAATTAACAAAGGATAAAGCAAAATTATTTATGAGTGAATACAACTACAGATTCATTGATATTTAATTTGTTTACGCTAAACAAGTAAAGAGCACATCAAAGAAAAAGTGAACAACCTACTCGCGATTAGCAAGGCAAATGAATACAAAAGTGAATAAATCAAATAAATAAACAAAAATAAACAAAAATAATAAAAAAATCATAACTCAACTATCTCTCCTTTCTGCAGCGAGAGATGATCTTCTCGTTAACTTTGAAAGGAAGAGTTAATATGGCCAAATACTTTGACTGCATTGTCCCTCAATATCTCTACTCTCTTATTATCCCAAACATTAAACGAAAATAAACTTAGAAGTATATTTTAAATACGATTCTATACACCGCTGTTTGACAAAAGAGGTTAAATGTAAGCTCAATTTACCTTTTAAAGCTTATAAATCCAGAAGAACACAGAAGGAAGCGAAATGACACTATTGATTCAACTGTTTGGCTTCTAGAGAAGAAATTGGTCTGCACTTTAACGCATTTTTACGTAGAGAATGTGAAATATAGCGACTCGACCAACTCTCCAGCCCGACCGCGTCTCCCGGATTTACCCTATTCGAATATTCGAATTTTCTGATATTCAAATATTCGAATACTTAAATTATTCGAATGCTCCTAATTATTCGAATAATGCTCAAATATTCGAATAATGCTTGAATATTCGAATACTCTTAATTACTCGAATAATGCTCGAATTTTCGAATAATCCTAATAATTCGAATAATGCTCAAATATTCGAATACTCCTAATTATTCGAATATGCGAATTTTCAATTACTCCTACTTATTCAAATATGCGAATATTTGAATTCTCTGATATTCGAATATTCGAATACTTAAATTATTCAAATACTCCTAATTATTCGAATATTCGTTACTGCTCAACCAATATCCCTCCACACCTCCACTACAAATCATTCAACCCCAATATTCGTCCTCCACCAACTCACCTCCTTCAATCACCACCTTCGCCCAAAGCAAAAAGATCAACAACCTCAGCTCAACGCCAATCAATGCCCCCTCGATTCCCCAATAACTGTTACAACCGACCCGTGGAAGAGCTCGCTTCCTCCGCGACGACTCCTCGTGTCGCCGGCGAACTGGGTCGAAATGCCGAAGGAACCAGAGCCCGAGCTATTCGATTATCGCGAAGCCATAGGCGTGACGGCTCCCAGGTCATCCCCCTCTGGCGGTGAAATAGAGTGGATCCGTCGGTGTCCCGACACCTACACTCGCGTCAGCCGAGACTTCCGTGAAGGTGAAACTCCGAAGAAGGCCGAGGAAGCAGAGGGGGGCGAGACCTGGCTGCCTTTCGCAGTCTACGCGAGCTGAGGCCGCACTTTAGTCGCCAGACGACGCTCGCGAGGCGCTCTTTCGCCATCCTCGAGACGATTTTCGCGCGCGGCGCCGCCTCTCCAAAGCCCATAGACCCTCCACAGCCTACCTGCCGCCTCCAGGAACAACACACCGCCGAAAAATCACCCTCCCCGACCAAAGAACCCGGTGAAACAGTGGTGGAACGTGAATCTGCGAGAAAACTCAAGAATCTCCTTCACACTTCGTATGTATCCCTTGAAACCGGTAGTGCATCTCCAGGACACTATTTTACAGCGTTATTTCACCAGTCTGGGGGCCTAAAGCATGGATTTGCAAGGTTCTCGTGATGCACAGTGAGGAGTCGGACATGATCCTCGGAGGATTCGGAGTGTGAACTTTGGGGGCCAGTTTTGGGGGGTTGGATTTGACTAGGGGTGGTGCTGCAGGTGGAGGGGATTGTGGGTGACCTGTAGGAGGTACGTGATAGTTGTGATCCAAGTGTGATAGGAGATATGATGGTGATAAGCGCGCTGAAGCACGTCGCGAACGCGGCGACCAACGCTGTCCATTCAGCGACCAACAGCGCTGCTGGGCATGGCCACGCCAACTCCGGTACGTTCTAATTAACTTTTTGTACCTTCGAAGCAGCTTTTCACACCTTTCCTTCGCCCACCGACGGACGCATCTCCTCCACTTTCGCATAGAAATACGTCCGCTCGTCTGGAAGCTACTTTTCAGGTCGTTGATCTGCTCCTCCTCGACCTGTATACGTAACTTTCCAGTGAAATCTCCTGTATATCAATCAGAACGAGATCTCGCAGCCGAGGAAGTGATTAATGCTTCGAATAACTCCTCGGCCATCGTTACATACTCGTTCGAAATTTTTGTTCCTTTATGGTGTGTCATTTTTAATTTAAAATTGAATTTCGAAATTGGTACGAGCTTTGGTACTGAAAGGGCCTGGTTCACAGGGGCCGCAGGTACCAGACGGATAATTGTTGCTCGCAGGTGCTTGAAATTTTCTGGCGAAGGAAAGAGCAGAGTTGATCTGAACGAGGAAAGGATTTAATGGGTAACATACCAGGGTGAACTATAATTTATTTCTCGTTGGAAATATTTTTTAATTTAAAAATCTTTTAAATTTAATAATCTTAAAAAATCTGTAAAATTTAATCTTAAAAATTTAATTATAGAACTTAGAAGATTGAATGTGTAATAACAATTTCTGTTAGGTATTTGCTTCCAGAACAGCTTCCGCGGTAACCAAAATATCTCAGATAGTGTTAATCCAAAACAAAAGAAGCAAAATTTATCTTAAAATACATAAAAGACTCTAGAGTTTGTCGTAGCTGTTTTTAAAAATATCAATTTTTCGCAAAATAGCGAGCATTTGAATGGAGATGTGTGATTTTGCAGAAAAAAAATCATCCTTTTTTAATTGATAAAAAATGGACTATTACGTTTAAAAATAATATCCTACGACAAACACTGAATAATTCTGTCGGAAATCTCTGTTCCAAATTTCAACTGAATCGCTCCAGTAGTTCTCGAGAAATATTGATTACCGTTTTTAAAGTGCCATTTTGAGAAAAGTACTATTACACATTCAATTTTCTTAGTTTCATAATTAAATTTACACAATTGTTACATTAAACTATGTATTTTAAGACGCATATAAAGATTTTCAAATTAAAAAATATTTTCAATGAAAATATAATCAAAGTCAAAGTTCACCCTGGTTTTTTCTAGCCCATGGTGTACGTTGCCTTTAAACAATTAAGAGTTAAAATGCAGCTGATTATGTGGTATGAATAGGACACGATAAAATGATGTGGTATCGATAGGAGGGACTGATAAGAGTTTATTTAAAACGGTCGTGAAAGGTCGACCATATGTTGCTTCGAGCAGGAAACGCTGCTGTCTCGGAATCTAATTTCCATTGGTTTATTAATCTAATAATGCCGCTTAATTATATACGCGAAATGGACGGAGAATGGTAAACAGTAAACGCATCCGCCACTCGTAATCGTTCGAATTTAAATGCGTGATGTATGCACTTACACAGACGGTAATAAAGTGGGCTGCGAAATAACAAAGTACTTTTGTTGACGGGAAGCCTCGAATTCGAGTAATTCTGGCAAAAATTTAAGTTCGAAATTTATTATTATAAAATATTGAGATTGACGATGGAGTAAGGGGCTGCTTATATTTGTTTAGGTTAATGGAACATTGTTGATAATCGCGAGGATTTTTTAATGGCTTTTGTTTTCCGAAAAGAATGTGCTTCTTTTGGGAAATACTCTGCCTTGGATAAAGCGAAGATCGACTGTTATAACGTGTCAGGATTTATGAATAATTACAAAAGTTTGCTTGCTTTATTGTCTCAACGAGATTTAAAGGGTGGGTGATTCTGTAAGGCAGTTTCTTGCTCGTGTTTTTCGCAGCTTTTCGGTTCAGTTGAGGGGAAAGCATCCAAGCAGCCCGTGCAATTGTATTCTTATTGAAATATCGCTTGCGCAAAATGCAAAAGGTTACACGGCGCGGCTGTGGAGCACGATCGAGCCTCTATCCGTTTCATAAGAAGCACAGAATTCCCTTCTTTTCGACGCCTAATGTCAGCTCACCGGGTAATTTCTATCGATTGAGAAGTCACTCGGCACTCTTCGACGGTCAATCTCACAATCTGGGTTATTAAATTTTAGCTTTGTACTCTCTATACTCCTGTACTTGACAGTAAAAGATTACAATTTCTCTTTTCAAAAAGGAGGAGGGGAAATCATTTTGGAAGTTTATCAAGTGCACGACTCAAAATTGATGATGGAAATATTTCTAACAGACATCGTCATCATAGAGGTTTAAAAAGTAGTCTCGAAATATTTAAACGTTCCAGATGAATTCCACTAATTTGTTGCTCAGGCTAACATTATTTCCAACATTAAAGCATGCCAATCGATTCGTCTCGATAAAACGAACAAAAACTGTAGAACAACATTTCCCCCTCCAAGGTTTCGTTCTCGAGAAAATCTCCATTAAAGACGTAGGTATCTATCCAAGCGAGCACACACTTTCAAAATCGATTCCCCAAAAACAAAAGGTCCTACGAAAAAACTTTATTCCACATTTTCGATCCATTTTATCGCCCTTAATCAATCCCCCAAGTTTAAACCTCGCACTCCCAACCGTTCCACATCAAATCAACATTATAACAGTAAAATATGAACAAACTCGATTCGAGCGTAAGCAAAACCTTCGCACAATCAATATTACAACACAAACCACCACGCATCGCCCACTTTCGCCACCGTAGGCTCGCTAAAAGCACGCTTCCGATCTCTCGGAGTCCATCGATTCCAATCAGCTCGAAACGCCCACGTCGCGTTCGATTTCACTCGAAATTGGACAGCGACGCGAAACTTTCTCGGGGGACGGAAACAAAAATATTTCCACGGGATTAAAAAAAGTATCCAGTGCCCATCCCCGTGGGCGTTTTTCCCCGAACTAATTCTCCGACTGACCTGGCCGAGAACGGGAAAAGTTGATCGAGCTGTACGGAGGATTAATAACGCAAGCGGTACGCGTGTACCGGTTGCCTGCGATTTATATCCACCTGGGGTCTGGGTCGGCCGTGTCCGCCCGGTCGATCTATATTCGAGGGGGCGTTTAAACGGCCGTTTGCCGCCAGAAATCGGTACGCCTCGAAATGGGTTATACACCCGGGCCATAATTAATACGTGCAGCACGACGAGTGGAAAAACACGGGCCAGGGGCACCTGCGATCTTGACATTAGGCGTGGCAGGAGAGCTGCGATTCTGTTCCCGTGTGTCACGATCTTGGCGGTAAATGTCTTCTCTGTTTGCGTTTGTCCGAGGTGGGAGGCAGGTACTGCGGCAGGTGGCGAGTTTGGTTATTCAGTCTAATTGCGAATGTGCATTCGATGTGCAGGAACGAATCGAAAGTGTGAAAGTAGTTTTTCTTTTAAAGAATTGAAATTGATGGTGGTTTTGTAGAATAATTATTCTAATTTCGAGTTTGCAGAGGAGCATAAAGCGATTAGACAGGGGTTTAACAAGCAGTAGTGAGGTTTATAAAGGTTATAAAGAGGGTGGAAGGAATTGAGAGGGGAGTGTTATTTGGATTGGGAATAAAAATTGTTTTGTCAGATTTTTTATAGATGAATCTATTGAACCTAATAAATTCAGGTTTTACGTACTTCTGCTATATACGGTGAAGAGGTTATATATATTTTTTTTTACACAGAATAGGACATAGTTATAAAGATACTCGCATCGGTGTCGAGACGTTGCTTCATTTATTTGTTTAAACTGCTGACCCTGTCAGACCAGAACCGCTGAGCAGAAACAAAAAGAACGGAACGGAATTTTAAGTATGGCCATACGCTAAACCTCAGGAATAAACAACATTTTTGATGAAGTATTGTTTTTGGCAAGAAACTTCAAAAAAGAGCGGGAGAAAATGCATTCCTTTGTGTTTAAATGATACATCGTCCTCAATTATGGGTTTTTCTGCTTTTTTTTAGGTTCACCGTATGGTCATATTAATAGTAATTAAAATACCGTTCCGGCTTTTCGTTTTTGTTCAGCGGTTCTGGTTTTACAGGGTCTGCAATTTAAACAAATAAATGAAGAAACGTCATCACATCAGAAACACAGCAGTCAGAATTTTTATAGCGAGGGTAAATCCGGGAGACGCGGTCGGGCCGTTCCTCTCAAAACTAACGAGAAGACCATCTCTCGCTGCAGAAAGGAGAGATAGTCGAATTATGACTTTTTTATTATTTTTATTTATAATTTTATTTTTATCATTATTTTATTATTATTACTATTGTTTATTTATTTTATTTATTTACTTTTGTATTCATTTGCCTTGCTAATGGCCGGTAGGTAGTTCGCTTTATTTTTTATGTGTTCTTTACTTGTTAAGTGTAAACAAATTAAATATCAATGAATCTGTGGTTGTATTCACTCATAAATAATTTTGCTTTCTTCTTTGTTATTTTTCCATGAATAATTATGCGAGTGGTCTCTGCCAACGACGAAAACCATTTCTCCCGGCACCTCGGGAGAGGTGGTCAGATGTCATAACTTCAGTTTTGAGCCCGATTTACAGTAAATATTGTCTTAAAGCAAATATCGACCTTTTTTTCTGAATCAGCATAAAATTCTGAACATATTAGGTTTGTTTTGATAAAATAAGTAATTTCTGTATTAGTTTTAATAGCCATTTTATATTAAGTCGACCGCGTCTCCCGGATTTGCCCTATGTATTATTTTAATTGAATAAAAATGTAGGTATGTAATTTCTTCATCAGGTTTATGTAAAACCTGAACTCGTTTGATTCAATAGATTCTTCTACAAAAAATCTAAAGAAAGACTCATTTTATTCCCGATCCAAATGACCCTTAAGTACACTTCAATCTACAAATAAATAGTGAAACCTCCATACTAGTTCACCAAACCCCGAAACTAGTCTCTCCCCATCCCCACAGAGCCCCTCTACTCATCTCTCTCTTCGATCTCACCCGTACCAAGCCTCTCTATCCCTCACCACACCCACGCTCGTTCAAGTCCCACCAAGACAAACCACGCGGATGAAAAAAAAACGTTAAACGATTAAAGCGCGACTCGTGGCACGTTTGGAGGAAATTGCTGGCGCGACAATTACACGTACGTGCACGGCGCTGGCGATTATCGGGCCAGGCATTCGCGCGGCAACTGCCTGGGTTTCATAGCTCGCCGCGTTTCGCAATCGATCGCGGCCGCGGAAGTGTTCTTTCCACGATCCATAGAGCGATCCGCGATACCCATCGAATGGAATGCCTCTTCTTCTCGCCCGTCCGACCGGCGACTTTCACTCCTCTGCCGTGGATTTCTCGCGAGCGGATCGTCCTTGCGCGTAGTCGCGGAATTCTTTCCGCCCGGGAAAGATCGAGGACGCGGCGACACATTACTCCGGCGCCTCTTCCTCCCGAAAATTTATTCCGAAGCGGGCGGGAAATATTCATGGAAGCCGTGGGCCCGAGATAAAAGACGAGGCTGCGAGGCTGATGTCGCGAAATAAAACTGGAGCGAATTGTTAAATATTAATTTCTTTTGTTGGGAAGAGGAAGCTGGTTCTTTCGAGCTTTCCATACCCGTCCTTTGTCTACTAAACGGTGAAGAATAAGCTGCAGCAGCTGCAGCTTCTTCGTACAGGTGTCACCATTGTTTCGCGCAGGATATTATGTAATCTAATTTCGTTTATTCCTCGGTAATTGGTTTGATAATTAGGGGTATCGATATTCATCGAATTACACTCATCTCTCGATTTACGTTGTAATTTTTTTACGCTGTAAATAATTTATTTACTGACATGACATCTTTTTTTTTTATTTAGTTTTTGTACTAGTACACTCCATTAGGGTTTGCCAGTTTTTGAAATGCGGGTTTAAAAGCCGTTTTTTAAAGGGAAAATTAAATTGAAAAATCTGGTTTTTAGATGGTAGAATTAATATGTAAAATTGAAGAGTAATTAATTATTTAATTAAAAACGTTAACACTTTAGCTTGAAATCGCCCCGGGCACAAGTATATTGTAGTAGAAGAGGTCTTTTCAGAAGAAAAATACTGAATGAGATAATGATTTATAATTTATATTTTGTGAGTATATTTTATTTTGCTATATTTTTGTAGTTGCGTAAATATTAAATGAACAGAAAAATGGCACGGATTTGTACGTATTTTAGTTACTTTAATTTTTTCTTATTTGTTTGGTTTTTTATAGAGAGAAGGTACCTATATTTTATTTTGTTATATATTTGTAATTTCATAAATATTAAATAATCTGAAATGTTTCAAAATTAGAATGAATATTTTTTACTGATTTATTTGTTTTCAAAATTCAAAAACCGGTTTAACCGTTTTTTTAATACTCGAATTGGAAAACCGTATTACTCAAAAACCGTTTTTGTATAAACCCTAGACTCCATTCATAATAATATAAAAATAATTAAATTATAGTAAATATAATTTTAATAGAATAATTATAACATAATATAATTTTAATAGAATAATTATATTAAAAATCATTTTTATCGTCTAAAAACAACCACGTGGAACGCACGTTCCGCCTAAATTTTTATCCTTATTATCCACATGTGTGCCCTCTGTGAAAATAATTGTTCTCGAGCGAAATAAACGAAGAGAAACAATAAACCGTTGCTCGAACATCTGCCACTTTTGCGAGGCAGATAAAGAGCCGGTTGTACAACCTCGAATTATAAACGACATTAACAAGGCTGATCCTCGTGTCGAACGGCCTTGGCGACTCGAAAACGCGCGAATCGAACGCGAACGCTCGAGGCCGCGGATTCTCCATGTCGCTATTCGCATTTGCGAGCTACCGAACACGAATTTCAATGAGTTCCGCGGAAAAATTCACGAGGAAAGATGATCCGCATTATTTGGTGGGTTTTCCTCTGATGATTCTCGGGATGCATTGGTTTTTATGTGATTCTGTTGTGAAATATAGTATTGTTGATGGGGGGACCAAGTGGAGACTTTGATTTGAGAGAAATTGTAAGCAATTGAAGTTATGAGAAAATTTCTCCAATTGGAGATCTATGTAGATACGAATAGGATTCCTTAAGGTGCGTTTAAATCAAACGAACGAATGCGACAGAATTCGAGTAATAAAAAGTTGCAAATAAAAATTGCCATTTACACTGAATGAGCACGAATTTTGTCGAAATGAGAAGCGAACGAGCATTCGTTCGTTTGGTCTAAACGCACCTTTAGGGTATGGTTCTCAACGGGTGACCAAAGTAGATTGAATAATATTGTAAAAAGCCAGCACCAAGGCTTCTGGTCCTTAAGGAATCACTGTATCAAGAGAATCTTCAAAATTTCAATTGGAAACTGAAGAACGTAAGACTTTTAATAGTCTTTCTCAAGTCGCAGTTCTCAACGGGCGTCTAAAGTAGAATGTACCATATTGTAACCAGCCAGCTCCAAGAGTCGAGGCTCTTGGTCCTCGGGGAAAAATAAAATCAAGAAAACTTCCAAAACCCTAATTAGAGACTAAATAATGTGAAATTTCTGCCCGTCTACCAAGAGTTTCCCTCAAGTCAGAGTTCTCAACGGGCGTCCAAAGTAGGGTCGATGCTCTTGGTCCTCGAGTAATCAAAAATCTTCAAAACTCCGAATAAAAACTGAACAACATAAAACTTTTAACCATCCACCAAGAGTTTCACTCAAGTCACAGTTCTCAACGGGCGTCTAAACTAAAATAACTCATATTTTAATCAGCCAACTCAAAGATCCTCGACTTTTAGTCTCCAAGGAATCAATAAATCAAGAAAATCTTGAAAATTCCCATTACAAACTTACCACAATAAAACATTCAACAGTTTCTACCATCTAGGGTGACTGTACCTAATATCGCCACTGTTCCTAATATCGCCACCCGCTATATCTCGCAAAGTAAGCACTAAAATTTATCGGTTATGCACTCAATTAGTACTTAAACATATGTACGAAGACATAATGTAATTGCAGCGTCATGTGATCAACAATTACAGAAAGGGAAGGATTTTAGAGAATCTTAATAGTGTAAAAATTTATTGGACTGCCACAATTTTACAACCCATTCGGACAAGGCAAGTCTAATAATTCCGTGAATGCAAGAATATCTACTAGAAATACCTAATTAATGATGTACTTAAGGAATGAAATCTTAATACCGTGTTCTTAATACCGCCTACCGGGGAGAACAATGGTTTCGATGTAATGTTTGTTACAGGTGGGGTTACGAAATGTGCCGAGCAACCGAAATAAACTTTATTTGTCCAATATGTACATCGGAACGTAAAAAATAAAATATTTTAAAAATCTATATTTTCAAATTTCTATATTTTTCTAATAAAAATAAAATCAAAGATGGATAAAAATACATTTATACTGCAAGAAATAATAAAAGCACATGTGAAAATGACTTTAAAAACTCATATATACACGAATTAATCAATATTTCTTGAGTTGGCGATATTAGGTACACTTTTTTCAGGACCCGATTTTTGCATGTCTTACGTTTTCTGAGTCCTAATTAAAAATTTGTAGGTTTCAACGATTCTAACTTATACTACATGAAAGATGAATAATTTCTCTTTACTCTGAAACGAACTGCATCCAAAAATATCAATTATTATTCAATTGACAGCGATTTAAGTTTTAGGTACAGTCGCCCTACCAACAGTTTCCCTGAGGCCACAGTTCTCAACGAGCGCTCGCGAGCTCCCAAACTAGAATAACTCACACATCCCCCACCCACGCCCAAGAACTTGGACTCTTAATCCCCAACGCACCATTAAACCAAGAAAACTCGAAGACTCAAACGAAATGCAATCTCCATCGGGCTATCTACCCGCTACCATAGAAAGTTGCACAGTTGGGAGTGACCAGCGACAGCCTTGAGAGCCGTCCACGACATACCTGGCATCGTCGAGTGGCCTATCGGCGCTCGAAAAGATGTCACGGACGATAAACGTCGAATTTGAAATGTAATCGACGCTCCTGGTCTCCGCCAGCCCCCCACGAATACCAATTAACCCTTGACCAGCTCCTGCGTCTTTTTGGACTCAACCTTAACGTCACCTCGCGTAACAGTGGCAGGCATAACTTAAAGCCGGGTCCACATTTGTTACCGCGACCTCTTACTAAAATTGCCAACCGTACTATAATATATAGTATTCTACTACATATTTTTTATCTAAAGTGTTGCATGGCAAAGAGTAATAACCATTTAAAAAAAAAAAAAAAAAAAAAAACGTACATTAGTTCCTGAGAAAAGAAATTCGTGAAAATAGGCTTCTTCTCAACTGGCAAAGAATGGGCACTTATTACGGGTCAAAACTGACCCAGACGTCGATTTCTGTGATCCCCGACGCGTAGACCCCGCGATCGAGATTCGCCAAAGAAGCAGACAGGAAGATTGATAGACGCTCGTGGAAAGGATAGGTAGTGCTCGTTGACACATTTCGCGCGGCGGACCTTTGCCACCTTGCCCGCGTGTTTTGCGAGCGCGCTCCCTTTGTGAGGGAGCGTTCAATCCATTTAGACTGGGGAGCGCGCGACGAGGTTCTTTGTCGCGCGCTACCGCGAGCGCAAGCGTTCACCGTTTCGTGTCTGATCTCGTGGAAAGCTTTCGAGCACTGTCCCCAGACATCGTCCATTTTGAATATTGAGAACGGGGTGGAGGAGAGGGGTTCGCTGGGAGTCTCTTGATTGGTGGAGAATTTTGAATCGAGTGGATTCCGTGGCTGATTCTTTGTCATTTGGCGCGGATGGAAACTGGAGGATTGTGTGAATGGGGGTGGTTTTCTTTGCTGAGGTACCTGCTTTCGGGGTGGCGATGCAGGTGCGGGTTGAAATTGTATTTGTTCTTGGTGTGATTACCTGTGGTTTTAGGGGTGTGGCGATGAGGATATCTCGGTTGCGTGGGAGGTTTTGTTGTTGCTTCCTTGAGGGGACATTCGCATTTGAATGACCCAAAAATAGGTGATTTTTGTGATTGAAAAAAGTGATTCCTAGGAGTTTCGCTGGACAACACGTAATTTTAATTAAACATGTTTTAATATTTCCGTACAATATTTATACTTATATATTTATAATTATATATATCATAAAACAAATCGTCTAATTTGGTGCTGTTTTGAGCATCTCAGTGTGGCGTAACCCCGTAAGAAAAATTATTTATCGAGAAAGGTACTTGGAAAAATTGGTTTCATCAGTTTCTAGTTGGAAGTTTGAAATTTTACTGAATCATAGATTGTTGGGGGGCCAAGAGATATGATTCTACAGAAACTTCCAACTATTTGTCTGACTAAAACATGACTCATCCCCCTTCGAACATTTCTTAAAAACAATTTCGCTCCGTAACCTTTAGAGGGCCGGGATTTTTTCATTGAAATTGTAAATTTTATTTACTTAAATTTTATGCATATATACCACCAAAATGGCCGATAAAGTATCCATATTCTTAGGTGGCCACTATAGTGGCCAGCCCGGCTCTCTGTACCAAATTTGGTTTTAAAAAATCAATACATTTGAAGTAACAAAAACAAAATTATTTTCATATTCAAAATGCTTTCTATTTTTGCCTCTATTAGAATCCTTCATATGTGATAACGCAAAGAAATATAGCAAAGTGATAAACAAAGCAGTTCAATTTTTACGAATTTTTTAAACTTCCATCTATGAAACACGTTTTTACGAATTTTTTAAACTTCCATCTAAGAAACAAATTAGACATTGTGCATTAATATCTGCAATTCTAGAAGGGGATGATTCTCTTGGTTTACCGTTATCATCCGTACTGAAGTAGATAATTTATGTTGAAAATTGGCCAAATGGTGAAATCGGCAAATGGGCAAAGCGGTGAATGCTTAAATTGCAAACTCTAAAATTTCGTTCTCTTTCGGTAGGGGAGGGTTGCCTATATCGTACCGCTTAAGACATTTCGCGTTATATTTCATATTTAGCACTAATTTTAACGCAAATGACTATTGGATATTATAGCTTGATCTTTTAGGCACCTACTATTATATGCTTAGCCTTTTTTTCAGAACAAATTAATTTGTTATTAATCTTTTTGTCACATACTGTAAAAGGTACGATTTAGGCAACCGGTCTCCTAAATCGTACCCCTCGGTTTCCAAAATCGTACCTCCACGAAAAAATAGTATCGATAACAAATAAAGAAGAAAATATTCAACATAAAGTGATGATTATTATATAGTTACATATGCAAATGTATATGGATCACACACAATAACCTATGTATATAATATATGTACATAACCTATATAACATACGAGTTGTCAAATCCTACTGGTACGATTGTAGTTGTACGATTTAGAAAACATGATCAATTTATTTATAAATATCAATTTAAACTTTATAATCAACGTGATATGTACTTAAAATGAATGTAAAATATTCTACATTAAACCCGCTTTTAGAAAAATACAAAAATACAGGACAAAATTGCATTGTTTGATTATTATCAGCTAAAATAAACTGGTAAAAAGTTACATCAATCATACCTGATTTTTTAAAATATTTATAGCACGCACAAAACAGGGTATAAGCTCAAAAGGTTTTCTTTCTATTTCTTATTTCGTATTTACTTGATATTTTTATTATCAGATGTCATTTACGTTCATTAATTGCTGAGAAATTGATGAGATACGATTTAGGTGACCAGTACGATATTGGCAACTCTCCCCTATATTCTAGACTTGAGTTATACACTTGAGGGAAGAACCCTTTTCTTCAAGATGGCATCGTTTTGCTTGGAATATGGTGCATTCAAAATCAAAGGACTTAAACTTGACAACTGGAAATCTGATCTTCGGGTCCACCGTTTTGTTCTATCCTCCACAAAACGTCCCATTTCTCCAACTTACTACCGTAAAAGCAACAACGCGACTTCAACATCGAAACGGAGACCCTGAATTTCCACGACCCACCTGCACAATCCAAGAGCCCATTTTTCTTTCCGCGGGGGACGATCTGCTTCTCCCATCTGCACGAAACGGCCGCCTTGTACTTTTCCAGGGTAATTAAGTGATCCGAAACAAGGCTAATTATTCCAGGGGCCGTGCCGCCCGGTGCGGAGACACCCGTTCGATAAAAGCAAGAAATGGGTGTCTGGAATAAATTGTTTCCCCCGGGAGGATTGGGGAAACTGCAGGGAAAGCAACGGAGAAAGAAAGGAAATAGAAGGTAGAAAGAGAGAAAAATGGAGTGGCAGGAAGCGACTGAGGGGGAGGAAGTACGCGTTTCCTCAAGATGGAGGGAAACGAGAGGCCGATACTCAGCGAGAAATATCGCCGATAAATTTCCGGTTGTCCCTGATACGTGGATGCTCGATCGAGATATTTCCTTGTCGCGATGGTTTCTAATAAAGCCTGGAGAGCAACTTCGTCGTGCCAGAGGGGAGGCCATCGATCTAGAGTCGGGGCGGAAGTCAGGCTGCGTCCCCATTTGGTGGGTAAGCTGCGACGAATTAAGATGAACTCGTGGGGGTTTTTTCTTGTTAATCGTAGACGTAGAAGATGCTCGATTTTCACGTGGGCACTTGGGTGGTTTTCTGGTGGAAAGACGAATTATGCTTGCGTTTGGAGGGGTGCTGAGAATTGTGACTTGGGGAAGAGTAGAGGTTTTCTGACGTAGAGGAACTCTAACAATTCGGGTAGTAATATGCGACGACTTATGGCCGACCGCCTGCGCCAGAAATATGTTCTAATTGGAATCGTTATATCATTAAAGATACGTGTCGAACAGTAAATCGTGTTTGCATACTCGTAAACAGCATGGTTTCCAATTCGCGTGCTGCACGCTACATTGTGCACTCGTTTCTCCCGATGGGCGGGGAAGATACAGTCTCCTCCAAGCATCATACAGTGGCTCATAGCCATAATCGTACACTCTTTAAAATCGCATAACGTTTTTAAAATTGGTCCAAACAACTTGAGTTTTTTTTTTGAGAAGCTAGAAGGATTAGTTTGCTAAGTGACGTGTTTCGTCGTTTTTAAAAAAAATGCAATTGGTCGAAATAGTGAAAAAAATAGTAAAAGTCGTTTTTTAAACTTTTTTTTGAGCCTGTAATGAAAATTCAAAAAACCCGTTTGTAGATTGAAGTAAGTTATATGTACCTATACATGCCTAAAATTTCATCAAAATCGGTTAACGTTGCTCTGAGCTACAAACGTTTAAAGATCGCAGAATAAGGTCGAGAATCGCGGAAATTCATGAAATCAGCGATTCTCGACCTTATTCTGCGATCTTTAAGCGTTTATAGCTCGGATCAACGTTAACCGATTTTGATGAAATTTTCGGCATGTATATAACTTACTTCAATCTACAAACGGGTTTTTTGAATTTTCATTACAGGCTCACAAAAAAAAGTTTAAAAAACGACTTTTACTATTTTTTTCACTATTCCGACCAATTGCATTTTTTTTAAAAACGACGAAACACGTCACTTAGCAAACTAATCCTTCTAGCTACTCAAAAAAACTCAAATCGTTTGGACCAATTTTAAAAATGTTATGCGATTTTAAAGAGTGTACGATTATGGCTGTGAGCCACTGTAACTATTATAAAACAAATTTTTAAAGTTATGGTATAACGTTGGGGAGATCGGGGCAGATTGTAACAAAAAAGTTTTCACAGTTTTTTCTCGAAAGTGTTTTCCTCGATCAGGAAATAATTTGCGTGACTTACTACTTACATATGTGGTGAACTCATTGAGTGTACGTACGTGACAAAATCTTGGACACTTAGACATCTAGCTTCATCTTAAAAAATTCTGAAACTGTGTTACAATGTGCCCAGTCCGGGGTAAATTGTAACACATCTGTTTTACCTATTTAAATACAAATATGAACACAAATAAACATTTCTAAAAAATATAAATGAAAACACAGATGATTATTAAACATTTGATATACATGAGTTAAGCAATCATTGCTTATTCATCTGATTCTATCAAAATCTTCTTCGCTTTCTTTACTTTTGCCTTTATACATTTTTCTACTTTTTGGATTCTCGATTATTCTGTTGTTCGTCCAGAGCATCTTTTTCCGGTGTGTCAGCAAATAGCATGTTTGCTTTATCACCATTTAGAGTGGAGTAAGTAGTAACATGTTACAATTTACTCCGAGCTTGAATTTTTGCGTTTTGTCTCAGCAAACGAGAAACTAAACATCAAATTACTAAAATGCGTACACATTATAATAAACCAATGTGTACTGATTCGTTTGCGACAAAGAAGCAAAAATTCAAACGGTTTCTAACGACGGTTAATTGAAATAAAAGTGCTGAGACAAAATTTATTTACGTGCTCTACATTCTAAAATTCTGGGCTATAACCACAAAATGAGTACATAACGCTCGTTTGTGTCACTAAAACCGACGGTGCTAATATCGTCAAGCAGCTCTCGCACGCTGTCGATTATCAAATTTGTCGTTCAAAAGATTTTACTTATGTTACAATTTACCCCGGTCTTCTTTAAAAGTTAATATTAAGTCAATGATTTTGGTTACCGATAACCATTATCGATGGTAAAAAAAATTCTCGTTAGGTACATCTGATCATTGTCAATTATTCTCATTAATGTTACTGACAATTAGTATTCATTGATAATATGAAAACCGAATACATTGTATCCGTATATTCTCATAAATATATTAACTTATATATTAACTCTTCAACAACTCCTTCATAACAACGAGCTATGATAGAGATCAGCAACACATGGCTCCCGAGCCAGATATGGTACTTTAGGTATCTAAATATGGCTCTTTCGATATTTGAAGGAATGGAAAAATTTGCAAAGCTTCCGCCACCTAAGCCAGACACCCATTTCTTCCTTTTACCGAACGAATGTCCCCGTACCGTGCGGCATGGTGCCTGGAATAATTAGCCTTGTTTCGGATCACTTAATTACCCTGGAAAAGCACAAGGCGGCCGTTTCGTGCAGGTGGGAGAAGTAGGTCGTCCCCCACGGAAGGAAAAATGGGCTCCTGTATTATACACGTAGATCGATGCAACATCAGGGGCTCCATTTCGATGTCGAAGTCGTGTTATTTTTTTTACATTAGTGAGTGGAAGAAAGGGAACGTTTCTTGGAGAATAGGGGAGACCGGGGCAAAGTGACACGGAAAAAGTTTGAAGTCGAATAAAATTTTTCCCTTTCAATAAAAATGTTTGGAAATAGATTTATAATATAATTAAAACATTACTATTGATAAATGACGAATAGCAATAGTTAAAATAAACTTAGGGTATATTAAAATTCAGCTTGAAAGAAATGATGCAAGAGGTATCACTGTACCCCATATATGGGGTAAAGTGAACTCCTATCCGGGGTAAAGTGAGGTGCAACAAAATAAGAACTTTAATTAAGGATATAGGTAAATATTAACCACTTGCGCTGGAATGGCGTGTGTAGCACAGCAGCTTCTGGCTTTTTTGCACCGTGGTTGTCAAAAACTGTGTCAGATTTTTCATTTTTTTGAGGTTAGTTTCTGTTCCACCACGCCGTGTGGTTTTCTAGCCAGCTGACAGGTTAGGATATTGCGCACATCACTTGCGCATTGGTTCTTAGCAGCCATTTGCAGCTCAGTTTACCCCGGTCACTTTACCCCGAATATGTACTCAGTGGAAAATTAATTATTTAATAATGTTGGAATTAATGTTTTCTCAAACGCGTGTACATGTATGTTTATAAGCTCTTTATAAACACGCAGAAAAAAATTGGAGTTAAAATTACACATTTAAGACTCATTTATCCAAAAAGCTAAATTGAAAAGAAAACTAACTGGAAGTCTCTAAAACTTCATTTTTAATTTTTTAAATGAATTTCCATTTTTCGATATCTGAATGCGCATAATTATGATTGTGATATTACACACATTTATTACGTCACCAAAATTTGTAAATATATTCTATCCTCAAAGAATAAATTAAGAAAGCTCATTTTACCCCGATGTTCACTTTGCCTCGGTCTCCCCTAGAGGAAAAGAATAAACCGGCAGATCAGGTTTCCAGTTGTTAAACTTAAGTCCTCTGATTTGGAATGCATCATATTTCAAGCAAAATGTTGCCACCTTGAAAAAAGGTTATCTTCCGCAACACTGAGTCTCAATTCTTCAAGAAAAAAATATCATCTGACCTAAACCTCTAATTTTTAACGCACCATATTCCAATCAGACCGTCCCTATCTTGCAACAAAGAGTTCCTCCCTCAGGATAAATCTCAAATCCCCAAGAAAAGAATATTATCTAACCTCAACCTCTGATTTTCAATGCGCCATCTTCCAATCAAACCATCGCCATCTTGAAGAAAAGAGTTCCTCCCCCAAGCGTACAACCCAAGTCCCCAAGAGCCGGCTACCACAACAAAGTGCTAACAAGCTAATCGCCCTAAACCACAAGATACCATCATAAGGTTGAGAACCCCAGCTCGACAAGAAGAATCTGCAGCTCCTTCGATAACCCTGTCAGAGGTCAGCTTCTATCTAATCGCCCCTGCAATATGCACCGAGTAACGCATATAAACATCTCCGACCCTCCAGCTCTTCAGTCGCCATCGAGCCTTCAATCCTCTTAACTCAGCCTCAAGATGTTCAAACTATCCTCGTTCTTCTCAACGATCCTCCTGCTGTCCTGCACGGTTGCATCCTCCAAGGGTGACCCGACTTGCAAGCCAGCTAATGGCTACACGGTCTGCCACAATAAAGGGGTCCTGGTGGAGGTGACCCAGCAGCAATCAGAGGACAAGCTAGAGATCGAGGACCTGGATCTCCTAGCCATCAGAGAGAACGCCTTCAAGAACCTGACCACCACTCGCCTGAGCTTCAGCTTCGGCAACAAGATCTCCGTCGTGACAAGAGAGTCCTTCTGCGGCTTAGAGAAGCTGGAGCGGCTAGACCTGGACAGCAACGTGGTGCCGCTGTTAGCCAACCTGTTCGCCGAGCTCAAGCAGCTTCACTCCCTGTCCCTCATCTTCAACAAGATCAACAAAGTGCCCAGAGACTCGTTCGCTGGCCTGGCGAACCTCATGTGGCTGTACCTGGGCCACAACGACATCGAGTCTATCGACAAGGCCTCGCTCTCAGGATTATCCTCCTCGCTCATGTTCCTCTGGCTGAACGACAACAAGATAGCTTCCATAGAGGCTGGTAGCTTCAGCCAGATGCCCGAACTGAGCCGCCTTCACTTGGAGAACAACCGACTGGCCACTATTCAGCCCGGCACCTTCCGGGGACTGCACAAGCTGGATGGATTGTTCCTGGAGCAGAATCAGCTGACCCGCGTCTCCAGAGTGGACTTCAAGGGACTGATCGACTTGAGGATCTTGCACCTGCAAGATAACAGGATCTCCGATGTTGAAGCTGGTGCTTTCTCCGACTTGGGCCAGCTGGAGCAGCTGGACCTGAAGAAGAACGAGCTGGATCATGTTCAACCTGTGATGCTCAGTGGGCTGTCCGGCTTGAAGAAGATCGACCTGTCGGATAACAGGATCGCTGTCGTGGATCCTGGAGCCTTCGCTGGCTGCCCCGCGCTGAGGACCGTCCACCTTGGGAACAATAACATGAGCAACGTTGACAGGAAGGAGTTTGGGCTGCCTACTCTGGCGATGCTGTACACGTAACGATGAAACTGCTTGTTGGGATAAATATTCTGGATTTGGGGAAGGATGTAGGGTAGTGGGAGAATAAAGAGCTTGGATATTCGGCTCGCGTGGAAGAGTTACTTGTTTTCATAAGATTCTGATCCCTGTTTTTCCGTCGATCCTTTGGTATAGACGAAGGTGTCGCGAATGATCGCGAGCGAGGTTGTGCAATTTGTTGATCGCAGGAATGGTGCAAGGCTCCACGGGACTCTGCGACCTGCTCGACGTTCTCCTTTCCAGGAACGCCTACGTGGAGTGATGTCACGTTCCTGCGTTTTCCCTAATCGCTCCTCGCTGCCGTTTGATAAGCGGAGAGCTCACTGTTGACTCGCGTAATCGGTTAGCCTTCCGTTTTCTTTTGCTTAGTTTATCGGTGGGAATGTGTGTCAAACAGGGGTCAGCTGTTGCGGTTAACGGGGTAGGGGTTAACATGGAACTGTGTCAGTGACAGTATCACTTATTCGGACGCTGGTGATTAAAACACTTTGATTTATATTTTCTGCGAGGCGGGATGCTTACAATGGCCTTCAGCACTTAAGTCCGTTCCTTCCGAATGTAATAAACTACAGTAAGAGACAGAAAAACCTTTCATGATAGGTAGTCCGACGTTTACAGCGGACGCCGGGTCAATTTTGACCCATAACAGCATGATTTCTTTCATTTATTATTTTTTAAATAAGCTTTTATTGTCAGATTTCCGTCCTGTTGCTATACGAATTGTTTTCCTGTAGTAGTAATGGCAGTGGGAGTTGAAAAGGATGACTTAACGTGTAGTCTGTGTGGTCGCCATGTGTTTTTTTTTTTTTTTTTTTTTTTTTTTTTTTTTTTTTTTTTTTTTTTTTTTTTTTAGTATTATCAAGTTAGAATTATATTCTGAAATACCTATTTTTAATGTACTTACTTTACCTTATTTAAATATTATAAAAGGGAATCGCGACTCGAAAACGGTTGGGAAACACTAATTCAACTAATCCCACGCAATACGAACTCCTCCATTTCCACAACATTTAACGAAATCGCCGTGTGCCTATTTAGCTTTCGATTGCAAAGGGTTGATGTTAGAAAAATTGGGGTGCAGGAGTGAAATTAGTAGGGATGCTTGAAAGCAGGGGCGGATTAAAATTTTTGGGGCCTGCAGCTATCAAACCTTCGGGGGCCCCGTTGCTTAAAAATTGACGGGGGAGGGGTGTAAATTTTTTTGTACCAAAACATACAATAAAATAAATCTTGAAAAATTGAAGTTTGTTCTAAATAAGATTAAATAACATTTAATCATAACGAAAAATAAAAAATACGCAAAGCAAACATCGAAAAGATTTTTTAAAATAAATTAGTGCGATTTCTAATTATTTTAAAAGGGAAGCAGCAAACAAAATATCATTCAATTATTTCTTTACTTAAATAGATCGAGGCCCCCGTGAAAAGTGGGGCATAGGCTGCAGCCACCCCTAGCCGCCACCCCCTTGATCCAACCTTGCTTGAAACAAGATAAAAAATTTCCTATCATCTCTTTTACGTCAATCTCGTTTCACAGTGGGATAATAATCGCTTTAAATAGCTGGAAATTGGACTTGAGGATGCAGTTCAGTTATACCCTAGTGGAAGGATTCTTTCGAGCATAATTTCACGCTCCTCGGGCGATCTAATGCACGCCGAGGCTCGGCGTTCCAGTCACGTTCCGCGGATCGCCGCGTCACATTCGAATGCGCCGCGATCGCGCCGCTGTAAATCAAGCCGAAAGCGTCCGCTGCTCCTGGACTCCACGGCTCGCACAAGTATCTGCTTTCTGAAACGGGAGACGCGCTAAGAAGCCGCACTTTCACCGCGCCTCGAGTCGATATCCGGTCGAACTGGTACGCCTCTAAACGCCAGTCCTTGTAATAAATATGCTTCTTTTTTGGTGAAGAAGACACTTGAAGATGACATGTATCTACGAGGTTTTGTGTATGAAGTTGATTAGAATTTTAAATTTCTTTCGAGTATTGAGAAATTTGGAATATTTAGAGGCACTGTAATTTCAGGGATTGTGGTGAGGTGTGGAGGATGCTTCAGTAGAATGTGCATAATTTTAGGGCTCTTATTGTGATTAAGGCTAAGAATCTATCTGAAAGTTTGGAGTCTGGAGATTCTGAAATTTTTGAACCTCCAAGAGTTCTTCTTGTAGTTTGGGAATCTTAGTGATATTTTTTGTATTATTTGGTATTATATTTGAGTGGAAGATTTAGAATAGTGGGGGGTCTAATATTATTCACGTAATCTACCTAGAATTTTGAAATTTCAAGGTCCTGAAGTAATCAGAAAATTTAATTAAACTTCTTACAATCTCAACACCCTTCCTTACAATTTAGAAACTTAACTAAAATCTCAAGAATTTGATACAGTTGCGAATAATATTTGACTAAAAGGTCCACAATTCTAGAATTCTAATACCACCACCTAATCGACCAAAAACTTTGAATCCCCAACTCTCTAAAATACTAAAAAAAAAATCCAACTGAAATCCTCAAAACCCCTTCCCACAACTTAGAATCCTAATTAAAATTTCAGGAGTTCAACACAGCTACCCACAACGTCCACACAATTCCCAAAGAGCCACAGAAACCCTCCACGACTATCTGATCTGCTTAAAATCATGAAAGTTCAAATCATTGCAGTTAATTAATTAGTTAAATTAATTGATTTATAAATTTAGGTTTGAAATGATTTATTTAGATAGTATAAGTTTTTGTAAAAATTTGATTTAAAAATGAATGAAAGTTTGATTTAGATATTAAATTTAGTAAAGGTAAAATTTTGTGCCAGCAACAGCGGTTAGACTTAATTTGTTAACTAATTTATTTAATTTGTGAATAATTGATCTATTTATTTATTTTACCTAAATTACCATCAAATCTTCAACTTCAACCGTCCACTGCAATTTTAACCCTGGCTCCAGAAACTTCGTGCACCGTGGGAAAGTCGTGACAATAATAGCAGATGCAAACGACTGATTGTAACGGGATTAAGTGATTCGCTGCTTTTAACTCGTGCCTGATCAACCTTAAACTGTCGTTCTGATGTGAGGTAGATTGGATCGAGCGCAATGATATACGGGGACCTTCCAGCTCGCTCTCCTACGACAATTGCTTCATCCGGTGGCAACAAGTAGGCTGCCTCGATCACTCCACACCGCGCGAGTGTTCTCCTTCTTCAAACGGTATCGACACGCTCGGTATCGCGATCAAGCTTCATCGTATAATCTATTAAACGGCTTTATACATCCAATCGCTTGATGAAAATCGGCAAATCAACTTTCTCGATGCTAAACACTTTGTAGAGGGAAACACAGATCACCCAACATTCATTTGATTTGTCGTATCGGTGTACAGTATAGAACAGTTTGGAGAATGAAGCATGCACTTTACACAGTTTATAACTGTAGGAATTGCACCTAAAATTGTTTATTAAATACAAGAGTACTACCGCGTTAATTTATATTACGCAAAAGTCAATCAATCAATCAATCGGTACCGGTAAATGGTTCGAAGAAGTGGTGGGGATAGCGATGATTCAGCACTGGTTCGGATAATCGAGGGTTCGGTTAATCGAGGTTCGAATAATTGACGCTCTACTGTATGTATTTCCTACAGCAGTGATTCCCAAACTTGTGTGTCACGACTAGGATTGCAATTTTATTCTACAGGAAAATAAATTTTCCTTTCGTTTGGAAATCTTATTAGTTTGTATTTCTTCCAAACATATTTTTTATTGCTTTTAGCATCGCAGAGCAACTTTTTGTCATTTTTAAATATCTCAGTGCTTACGTTGAACACAATTCGCGACCCACAGGATGGGAACCACTGCGCTACTGTACATCAATTTGAGGTCTTAAAGGGGCTTAATCGAAGTGCAATTATGTTTACATCACGTGGACAATTTGCCAGTGACTTCGATGGTGACAGTGTCAGCATGAAATCTACGATCTGCGCGGACAAGTGGAGTGGCTGCTGAATATATCAATCGAGTTATCGGTCTGAGAATATCCTTGAACGCAACGATCCATTTACCCTCCAGTCATTCCTATTCATAGGATCAGAGATAAACGGTCGAGATATAAGGGGGAGAAGGGAAGGTGAGCCAAGACCGCTGGAAAATGAGTCAAGCCTGAGCATAGGGTCCCAGAATTCCTCAGAACCACAAATTTCAACGTTCCGCCACCCTAGTTTCCCCCAGCAAAGTGTTCCGCGCTTCCCGCTTGCCCCTCGCAGCCGTCAACCCGCCACATCTCGATATCCCGCTTTACTACCAGCGTCCTGTGACGTGGCGTGTGGTTCTGCCTCGTGGTTAGCCGCGTGTGGTTTCAAAATAGACGTCCTTTTTTATGGGACATCGTGAGAAGCATTTTTCCACACTCTCGCCCTGAATTTGCTATGATCAGAGTGTTTGGAACTGAACGAAAGCTTAGAAAGTAGAAATCATCGTTATCTTCCTGTGTTACTTCTACTGTTTATTTATATTATATTTTCATTCCCCCAACGATCAAGAGTATTGTGTAACTCGCTGCGAATAAGATTCTTGATTACACCAGCGGGAAATATGTAATAGGTATTCTGAAATTATGATAAAGTTTCTTAAAACTGCAGGTTTACAGTGGTGGTAAAAAGAAGGTTGAAACTGTGAATAAGGAAGAGTAAGATGGTTCCATTGGAAAGAATAGTAGCTTAAAATTTTTGTACCGTGGGTTGGGGGTTGCCAGAACTGGACAGTGATACCAACATAATATGTAACCCTTTGTCACGTGCGGGAATCATTCAGGCGCATTTGCTCACAATACTCGCTGAACGCCTATCGGCGTTATCCGCACGGACTAGTATTAATTTATCGTTAGTTATGTGTTTTAAGCTTTCTTTTGGTTACCAGTGTGCGTTACTTGAGCGTTCCATGGAAGTCGCGCTGAATTATGGTCGAGCGGCTCGATGCAATCAATGCCCCATGGAGCACCGGAACAACTATGCCCGAACACTATGGCACCGTCCCATTTACATCTGACCAGTCCTCTGCGTCGACACGGCCAATTAATCCAGCAACAAAACGCGAAATTACCCGTCGCCAAACAGCCCAATTAACGTGCTCAATTAATCGGCTAACAAAACACAAAATTACTCAAATGGCCACGGTAAACTTTAGCTGCGCCAGTTGCAGCGGAGTCCCTAGTACAAGTTCCGTAGTTCTCAATCATGTTCACCGTGGAGGGGGACAGAATATGAGCCAAAAAGTGAGTCAAAAAGGACACAAGGGACGTAGTAGGGTTGAAGAAATGAGAACACAATTGGGACAGATAGATAAAAAAAACAGGACGTAGACATCCAAGAACAATTGGAGGGGTAGAGAGGCACAGTAGAACAGACAAGTGCACGCGAACGCTCATCCATCCACAGAGCCACGTCATTACAAGATCGATCAAACATAACGTGGATACACTGACAGACTCCGTTTCAGGATAGGCAAACAGATCGAGTTAAGCAAATGTCGCGAAGGGTTGCGAAGAACCAGCGAGAGGACTGCGCGAAGAGGTGCGCAAACAACGCTGACCGAGATACAAGCTGGGACTTTCCCGCTCCTCTTCAGCGAAGAACTCAAAGCAACCGTAAATTTCCATGGAATTATGAGAATATACGATATTATAGGTATACTGAGTGATAGTGAGATTTGTGGGGGATGATGGAGATGATAAAAGTGCGAAAAAATAGTAAAACCTCTGTACTAGATCGCCTGTTGAACCTCCAAACTAGTACTAAGCGTTGCCCTCCAAAGAATTGCCCTGTGGCGCCATCTCCGACTCCGCCCATTCGTCCATCTTCTGTTTGGGCATGCGTAGTGGAGATCTCGCTACTACTTGGCGCAGATACACTTGCATTCTGTTTTTCATTTCAATCACGGCGTATTCTCAACATCCAAGTGTGTTTCATTTCATTGGTGTTCGTCTTGTCAATGTCTCGTTGAAATTGTTGCTCTAAATGAAAGTGCGAAGAATGTGAAACGTGGAACTAAGGAGTGTATAGGATCTTGGGTGATTTTGTTATCTTGATGTCTGGAATTTGAGCGAAACCAGTGGTCACATTTCTGCCTCCCTGGAGATAGGTGAAAGCCGGCAACGTTTGCTGTTGGCGATTCAACGGCAAGGACGGAGGCAATTCGCAGCATGTAATGGGGGTGGAACGTTTCAAAATCGGGCGCACGAAACCGAATCGATAAGCGCGTGAATATGGGAACACGGGAACAACGGGAATCTTCGCTACGCAAATACGAATGCAAATATTATCGTTGGCGTAACGACTGCGAAATAATTACTTCGCCTGAAAGCTTTTGCAATGAATGCATCTGAAATGTTTTTTGTTGACTCGGGGGATATTCATCCCATCGGTAAAATATTCTTTTTCGCTCCCACATATTCAGCTCGATGAGAATGCCAAAATTGAAAAAGAACTGTGTTAGCTGGAAAGGGACTAAAGTTTCAGCCAATTAGATCGCGTGGAATTACTTCAGAGGGCAGAGCGCTTCCCCCTCTCTAGATACCGTCCCGACACGCGGAGGGGCGAACGCTCCGCCCCTCGAAGCTCCTCTACGCGATGCGACTACCGAAAACTTCAACAGTCTCTCATGAAAAACGTTTCCCTTGCAATGCACAATTCCCATCCAACTTTCCACCCTCTTCTCTCGCTCTACTACACATACCACCCGAAGTTTCTAACATTCGGAATATCCAGTTTGTTCATTATAATTCTGCTGCAATACGCCCCATTTCAGAGCCTGCCATTTTTTCACATAATAGTACTCCTTGGTTGCAGTACCCCTCATATTCAAATCCGTGGAGTACGAGAAAAATTAAACACGTAAAGCTATCAGTTACCCGAAAGCTAAATACAGAGACTAAAGCTGAGTACTTAAACGTCGTCTGAGAAATCGGAAAACAATGGAAGAATAGATTTGAGAAACAATACTGTCCAACGAGAAATTTCTCCAACCATTCTCTTTCTCCCTCCCCCACCTCCCTTCGTCTCCTGGTAGGAACGAAGGAGAGTTCTATATATATTCAAGGGAACGCGGCAAACACAGTTGGGTCAGTTTCCGCGGGCAGCGGCCATTCATTTCCGGCGGCGGTATTGTTCCGGCCGAAATGCACGGTTACTCAAGCTTTTTATGCCCGCGGGCGGTTTACGACGGAAATAAAACGAACGTCGGCGTCGCCGTCCACCCTATCTGTCCTCCTACCTCTCCCTCCAGTTGGCTTGTTTAGCGTGGGGTTACATGCCACTTCGGAAGCCTTTTTTTTTTAGCGCACCCCAGTTGTCTCCCCCTCCTTTACCCGCAATTAAATCTTTTTTCGCTGGCTTTTCGATCGCGAGAGCCAACGTGGATCTTAACGCGATCCCCGGGGGATGAAACACACGGGTATAATTGATGAGGAAACGTGGTAATAAACCCTGTAAGAGCGTCGAAGTGTTCTATAAACGTATCTATGTGCAAGATAAGTTTGCAAGGGTGATTATGAAACAACTGTATTAAACACGTCCGGAACACCCACCGCCCCATTCCTGGACGAGAAGGGATCATCATTCCTTGCCGCATCGCCTCGGGTGTAACCGTAATCCCTAAGAAGTCCCAAAGTTACGCGCAATGAAGTTATACTGTGCAGGGCAGGTGGATTGGCGTTTTAAGGATCGAGAAGAGAAAGAGGGGTTGTGCATAATCGTTTTTGATCCGTCAATCAGACTCATCTACTAGGGCTACAGTTGACGGATTCTGCCCTAGACGCGTGGGGACCGAGAGGAATAAACTTAGAACTTGTATATATACGAACGAGACTGGGACCTGGCACTTGCGAGAAAGAGTTTGGGAGATTAGACCTCTGGTGGCGCTAGCTAGCACTAACACTCGCCATCCCATGGTGTGGCTGCGACGTTACAAATTGATAAAAATATTCTGCGGTTTTAAACTGAAGAAAGAACGCCAAGAAACATGCTCCCTCTTTATAAGCACATCGATGAGGCCCACCCACGTATATATATCGAGGGTATACTGTATTTGAGGTTCGAAACGTTCAGTTGAAGCGTTACTACACCCCCCGAAGCGTTATAAACCTTTCTTAAGGCGACTTAATTAGCGGATCAAGGCGTGATCACGCCCGTAATGAAGCTAGTCGCGTTTCCGCCGCTTGTTACGCCGAAGAATCGTCGCTCCAGGAGGAGTTAATCTCTCAAACGAGCTGGCGTGTCTCGTTAGCTGCTGAACGACCGCCTGCCCATTGAAGTGGATGCGCAAACGCTTTCAGAAATTAGGACCGTCGCGGGAGCCCGGGAGTTTCATGGTATATTATTAGGGACACTCGATGTCAAGAGCAGTGCTAATGTTTGAGATGCCTCTGGTCGGACCTTCAACAGAGTCTGACGCTCGAGTGCTTCTAGATCTCGGCGCAGACAACCTTTGTATTGTTCCTCGGCCGCCAGATTTCGTCGAGGAGCTTCGCCTCGGGTGTCTGCCCCAGGTGCCGATACTTTCTGTCACGCCCGGTCGGCTGGTGGCCCGATCAAGGGGCAAGTAGTCTCGGTCGCTACATGGTCAGACGCGGAGGACACTGACGGGGAACCGCGTAAACTGTTACGCACTGACTTTCATAAAAATTCGTAGGAAGGTGGAGGATTAAGAAATATTTCACCGATGTTAGGCAGAAAATGTAGATACTTGATTGTTTACGAGATATTTAACAATAAAAATCGCTGTCGCTACTTTTTACGTCGGTGAAGTTTCGGGGACTTAACGCGCCAAAGGGCAAACGCGATTTTTGTTTTAAATATCTAGTGAGAGAATTCGAGTATAAACGATGATAATTCTGCATGCGTCGAAATTGATTTAATTCTCATCCGGACAGCTCATCGAGAATTAATTAGCGATATGGGTTGAAGACAACGCCACGTTAAAGGATGGGATATTGGAAACGAATCAATTATCTAATTGAGTATTATTAACGCTGCATTCTCACGTCGTCGTTAATTGAGGCGATTAATTAGTCACATGTAATTACTGGCCGATGTTTCTCAGCGATCCTCTTTTGGACAGCCCCGATCTATCGATCATTGAACGAGAAGATATTGAGACCAGTGGGTAGATCCAATACTCAATAATTAATTGAATTTTACCATTCTAAAGGTGATTCGGATCAACAGGAACTAAACTTTCTTAGTTTAAAGAAGAAAGGTAACTTAGTTTAAAATTCAAAGCTTCTCATAGTTTCAAAATACTCAAGGTAAAGAAAAGAAGAAATATCTCATAAGTTAAGTACATATCTTTAAATTTATCTTCAGCTTCTCTTGGTATTTAAAAAAATAACTCTGAAGCAAAGATTTCTAGGAAAATGATCTTTTCATTCCTACATTTTCTTTTCAAACCTTCAAATATTTACCCTCCCCATAATTCTATAAATCCAAGTGCAATAGAATCCCAAAATATACTATCATTTTCCACACTTTCTTTAATCACCACTGCACTTATCTATCATCAAACTTGCCAATTACGCCCAGTCTCGATAATTAAACACCTCCTTCACTTATTCTCAAAGTGACTCGCTTTTTACATCAACTAAACCATCTACAATTCAACTTCACATGGAATCCATGTAGCAAACAGATAATCCACGCAATGAAATGGAATTTAGGTTTCGTTGGACATGAAATCATCAACATTCTTACAGCAACGATGGCCGAGGCTGCGCTTTTCACAGCCACGCAGAGGCTCCTCGAGCATCGACTAGACCAAACGAGAAAACAGGTTCCGCGAGCTCCAATTATGGTGTCCCGATGCAAGTTCAATGCTCGGCGATAAACTTCCCGGATGAAAAAGCGTGGCAAGACGTTAATTGAAAAATTTGCATTAAACAGAAGACAGCTAATTAAAAATTTTAAAACAATTATTTTTTCTCAGTAACAATGCTAAATACTCTGTTATATAATATATACATCTTAAGTGGATCAAATAATTTGAACATAAATATCCAAAATTATTTCGTTAACACTTTTTATTAGTCTCCCAAAAATTACTCAACTTTGAGCCGCAAAGTCTCATTGCTTTTTATCATACACCCCTGTGCAATTTTACATCCCCATTAGGTCTTGCAGTTTGCACATGCCCGAATTAGCGCAGCAATTTTAAAAAAAAAAAGGTAGGAAAGTATCGTAAAATCCCCACTCGAGCAGACAGTCAGCAGAGGGCTTACAGAAGCAGATAATCGAGGGATCGTGGAACTATGAAGATTGTAGACGTGGAGGGTGGGAAATTTTAATCTCTCTTAAGCGAAATCGCACGTATGCAGGTTCGTGCGGGCGGATGAAAGAAGAGAATGGGGGACGGGGATGGAGCGCGAACGAAAGGCGATTTCGTGTTTCATTCGCGCGGCTTAGTATTCGAACAAGTTGGAACCGATCCAGATTAAGGGCTGTCGGATTGTTATTAAAAGCCGGGATGGAACGCCCGAGTGGGCCACGGTTCGTGGAGGAACTCTCCTCCACGAGCTACTTTTTCACAGTTCCCGAGGAATTTTGGAAAACGCGACGACTCCTGTGTGGTACCTTGGTTGGCGCCGGCGTGAAAGCACGCCGAGGAGCTCCCAGCGTATGAACAGCTTTGAGACTTAGCTCGTGGGAGGCTCAGCGTATAATGGGACGAGTGTAGCTTCGCTTTTCAAGATTCTCTAGCACTTGCACGATGATTCGTTGATTAGAAAAGCAAGTGGTGGTGGAAAGTTGCAATGAGCGTGTAACAATATAATAATAATAATACGTCTTTATTACACTATCAGATTGTGTTAGATTAATACATAGTTGTTGCTTCTGGTTTTTTTTTTATTGTGGTGTAATGGACGAGATTCAGCCAAATATAGGTACTGTACTGGGAAATATTTATTACATCACTCGAATAAACACGTTATTACTTATACCTCTCTTATAGGGTGACTGTACCTAATATCGCCAGGCAAAAGTTAAATCGCTGTCAATTGAATAGAAATTGATATTTTTGCATGCAGTTCGTTTCAAAGTAGAGAGAAATTATTCATCTTTCATGTAGCATAAGTTAGAATCGTTGAAACCTACAAATTTTTAATTAAGACTAAAAAAACACAAGACATGCAAAAATCGGGTTCTGAAAAAAGTGTACCTAATATCGCCAACTCAAGAAATATTGATTAATTCATCTATATATATATATGAGTTTTTAAAGTCATTTTCACATGTTCTTTTATTATTTCTTGCACTATAAATGTATTTTTATCCATCTTTGATTTTATTTTTATTAGAAAAATATAGAAATGTAAAAATACAGATTTTTAAAATATTTTATTTTTTACGTTCCGATGTATTGGACAAATAAAGTTTATTTCGGTTGTTCGGCGCATTTCGTAACCCCACCTGTAACAAACATTACATCGAAACCATTGTTGTCCGGTAGGCGGTATTAAGAACCCCCATTCTGCTAAAAGAAAAACACTATTTTCATCACGGAAAATGTTTGAACCGATTTCATTCCTTAAGTACATCATTAATTAGGTATTTTTAGTAGATATTCTTGCATTCACGGAATTATTAGACATGCCTTCTCCGAATGGGATGTAAAATTGTGGCAGTCCAATAAATTTTTACACTATTAAGATTCTCTAAAATCCCTTTCCCTTCCCTTTCTGTAATTGCTGATCACGTGACGCTGCAATTACAGTATGTCTTCCCACATATGTTTAGGTACTAATTGAGTGCATAACCGATCAATTTTAGTGCTTACTTTGCGAGATATAGCGAGTGGCGATATTAGGAACAGTGGCGATATTAGGTACAGTCACCCTAATAAAAATTTTCCTAGCACTAATAAGTACTAGGAAAATAGTATTGCAACATTTACTTCTTACAACAGTGTGGAGTCAACTACGTAAATTTGAGAGTGATGCAAGAAATATTTCCACTACTGTAGGTTTCAAGTATGAGTTACACGTAAACACTTCCTCTGTGAAACTAAAAAAGAATCAAAACATCTTTCCTCGTTTCTTCGTTACACCCAACCCTCAGTGCTCATATTACAGATTGGTCCCACAAAGGTATCATGCAAATCGAAGTGACTCTTCGAAACACCTATCAACTTTCGGAGTTAACAACAAGCGCTTCAGGATTTGGTCACTGTTTACCTTCTTACCCGTGGAAGCCAATAACTATTCAGAAGCAACTCATGCATTCGACACTCGAATTCGTCCAGAAGACACACTTAGGAACAACTAGGTCCCCTAGTGGCTGGGAAACATCCCCCGCGCGATTTAATATTCACCGGATCTGGAACTAATCCAGCAGCAGGGGGCGGTGGCATTTTTGCAGAACGCGACACTGCAATTTCCTCCGTGGGCACCGTGCCGAGTGCCCGACCCCCTACCCCCCTTTCAGTCCTGATATAGGATCCTCCTTGTCCAGAGGATCCTTCGGTTCGTCTCGTTCGACTCGAATCCACCGCACAGTCTCTCGAAGGTGTCCAAGTCGCGCGATCGATGCCAGACGCATACATTACCAACCCCCCCACCTGAGCCCCCACCCTCCCTCCCTCTGTCCTCGGGATTATTGCAGCAGTCGTGTTTCCGGTTTCGAGGAGCGAGTGGAGGAGACGTACAGTGGCACTCGGAACGATAGAGTTCGCTCTGAAGCGGACATATTGCTGGATGCTGGGGGTTTCTTGCGCGCCTTGGAGGGGGAGGGGGTGAAGCTCGAAGGAAGACGTTTGTTTCGGGGTAATTGAAATAGAGGGATAGCAGCAGCCGGTGGGGAAATTGGAGTTATTGTCGTGGACTGTTTTTGGTGCTTGGGAAATTTAATAGAGAGGAGAATGCTTTGTGGAGGAATTGGGGGTGTTTTGTGCATTTCTCTATTAGAAATTAATCATCGAAATATTTGAACTGCTTCGGTATCTTCGTAAAATTTGAGGGAAGAGAATGTTTCGTTGAGGAAGGGAGGGTCTTTTGCACCCCTCAATTAGAAATTAGTCGTCGAAAAATTTGAATCGTTTCAATACCTTCGTAAAAATTGTGGGGGAAGAGAATATCCTTTGAAAGAAACATTTTCAAGCGGTTTCATCCGATGCCGGATAAATTACAGCGTCCGCTGACAAGTTGGGGGTGGAAAGCGCGAGTGCAATGGGGGAGCTGTAAGATCGATACCTCCAGCGTAATATCCAGTAGATCTGCACGAGCTCTGATGCACCAGCACCATCGTTTGCCCTCTTGATCCTCTCTTCGAGATGCACGAGGGGCTTAACCCCCGATCGTTTCCTCCAACTACTCGCTAGTCACAGAGCCGGATGAAGTTACGCGATTCGGACTCTCGAAAACGATTCTCCGTCGTCCCTTCCACTTCCGAATATTAATAATCCCCCCTAGTTCATGCACTCGCGGAGGGTTATTAAAATTGGCAGCGGGGGGCATTTCGTGGACCTTATTATGAAGAACTGCGACGGGGTTTATGATACGTAAAATACTTGGAGCATTCGGAAGTTTGCAACTCCCAGGATTTATTGGAGTCTGCAGTCGGGAACTAGTTCCAGGGAGATCGAGGTGGGTCGTAATCGAACTTCGAACCGCCCAGAATGGCCACATATACAGGGAGGTCGAGGCACCTAACTTCGCTTCAAATTACTCGTAAACTACTGGCTGTGTAGAAAAGTGTTTCCAACAAAAGTTACATGGTATCAAGGTAGTAGTTCGTTTCTTAAGTTTTAGTTTAAAGTAAATTTAAGAAATTTAAAAATTGCGCAATACACTTCTACATATCCCCAAAGTTTTTAATTTCCGGATTGGGGATCTTCCTTTGTTAGAAAAAATGGCCCTTCCTGTAAGCACCCCCTTTAGTAGTTTCTTCAAATCTTCAACAACAATGGGAATAATTCTGATGTTCATAGTTAGTGAAGCACCCTGTATTTTGCGCAGGTGTGCATTTACCTGCAGAGGTTTATCGAAAGTCAACATACCCCTGTATTAGTTGCTGCTTATTAAAAATGTCTGTTGGGATCGATAACGCGCAACGCATTTATTCCACGCGTATCGCCGCGTGCACGGAGGGAAACATCCATAACGGGGCGATTCTTCTAGGATTAGTCTTCATTTATTAGCCTACAATACAAGCGACTGTTATCGAAACTGCACAGTCGTGGCAACACTGCATGCAAACTCGTTAACCTGTTAGCTGAATAATACTGGGAATATTTTTTGATAAATAAATAATGTAAATATCCCTCGATTATTTAGCAAACATTTACTTCCACTGCACGAAGATTGTTTTATAAAATGTGGATTTCGGAGTGATGCAATAAATATTTCATTATAATATGCAGTCAATTTTGATATGTTGAAATTTGTATTTAAAAAATAGTTGTGGACGAAAGCGATTTTTTTAGTTAAAATTCAAATTTTTTACATTTTATTACTAAGGTCCAAAAATTTACAGAAATATTGGCAAAGAGTTATCCTGGAGTGCGATACACCCCGTGTGACCACGAAGGGTTAAAGTTCGTCGTGGCAAAACACGCCTAGATTACTACTGATCAATCGAAAAGCAGTGTGTGCTACAAAAGTGCCCCCAGAAGTGCCGACGCCATCATCGATTCTCCGATATATCGATGAAGGGGGCAGCACAGTGGAGTGGTACTAATTAACGTTTAAGAGCGAAGATAATTATATAGAGAGGACCCTCATTACCGGTACTATTAACGACAGAGAACCGAAGCAAGAGGGCAGCCTCCAGTTTAGTGTGGATAATTAACGAAAATCGGGGGAATTATGAAAGCCTACCAAAAGAACGAATGCACTGAGCAATTTGAGCTCCACGTTCTCCGTCGCGTGTGTGGAGGAAATTAAACGTGGCAGTGGGTCGTGATAACAGGGTTCGTCGGGGATTCAAATTTCATCCCTGGATCCTCGACGATTATGAACTGATCTCGCGGAAACGCCGACAATTTAGACGTTCCTGCGAGATCCTACGGTGGCTGAAGCACGTGGTCGTTTACCCTAGCTCAAATATTCCGACAGAAATGGCTGGCAGCCGAGCTGCCCGGACGGTCTGTGCGCTAATTGAGAACTTACATAAATGGGAGGGCCAGAGAGCCTCGGATAGGCTCGACTTAATTTCGGTTAAACTAAACGTCGAAGCTGATGGTACCACCGACTCATTCGATTGTGGCCGCGGGAGCCGAAGGTTCTAGGCGGGAAGCTATGGTATGGCAATGCCCTAAATGTTCAGGAAATACTATAGAAATGTTCACGAAATACTACAGAAATTTTCACGAAATACTATAGAACCGTTCGCGAAGAAAAATGTGAAATTGATTACTAATCGAAGACACGCGGCCGTAACCGAATGAGCTGTCTGTACAAGTTAGTGCTTGACTCGTCGCAGGACGGGACAAGAATCCGTTTCTAATTTCCTGGGGAAAGACAGATGGCCCGTTCGGAAGTTAAATTGAGTTTTCGAGGCGTCTGATTGGTTAGGGATTGTAATTCAGCCATTGTGCGACTTTATATACAGATTCGTAACGTCTTCGAAGGGTATTCCTTCGTGATTGCGTAGAAAGATCGGTTCCCACGAGGCACGTAATCTTACGCCACTTACATAGGAACAAGTCCCATGCTCTTTAACCCTCGCAAGGTAGCCACCGAGTCAATTCTGACCAGTAGCACATTTTCTCTTGTACCTGTTTCAAACTAAATTTCTAAACGAGACTACTACCTGCGAAGTTCTTTCCCCGGAGTCATCCAAGCATCTTAATGTTAAAAGAAACAAAAAAAAGGGGAGATGACTCATGGCACGGGTCACGAGTGATCCAGCTAGAGAGTTACAACACGTTCCTCTATATCACGCAGTACCGTGCCATTTACTAATACGTTCCACAACTTTCCACTTAAATTAATAATACGTGTCTCCCGTCACACATCGCCACTACCATCGTTCAAACCTACACCCGAACATCCTGCGCTCGCCGGAACGCTTCGATCGATTAGCGAGACGGCGTAATTAAAATTTCAACAATTACCTGGCTCAACGATCACGCGAATCAACGAACCAAAGGGAAAGAACGCGTCATGCTTGCACAATAGGCGCGGAACACCGTCCCCCCCACTCCCAACGCCGTCCCATCCCCACCCTAGGTACCGAGGGAAATCTAGTTACTTTGCGTAACAGCTTTAAATTCCCTATTGTCTCCGCGCAGCTGGTATTTACTCGGCGTCGACGTCTTTACGGGGACGCGGCCAATGCGCCGAGCACGGTCTTGGCGTTGTATGCGCGACTGCTCGCGCACAATGCACGCCCGCGGCCAACCTGTACACAATATACCACTACACGTGCAACGGCTAGGCACTCGGCCACGTACGATCGGTAATTAATCGCTTTTTGTGTACCCACCAAGGTGGTAGTGTCGTCCGGGCCCCAGAAACGCCCGTGGCGATTTTCGATCGGGCTCCACGAATCCTTACGGCGGATTCGCATGTGTCAGTTCTGTGGCGTCAGTGGCAATCTCAGTGGCCTCTTTATTTCAGTGGCAGAAATTGAGAGAGATGTGTGAAATGAGAGTATAGTACGTAAAAGGGATGTAGCAAGATTGTGACAACTGTGAGAGTCTCACAGTTTTTGAATGAAGAGGTCTGGAAACCATAACCTCCAAAAGAATGCCAAATCTTATTGGTGTCCATTTTGGGACTCCCGCAGATTCACGACCTCGCTGTATCCCTTCTAGGTACTATACCAGAGGAACAAAAACACCAGTGCCACTGATAGCACTGAACCGTCACGGAAATGGCATTTGTGAATCCGCTTTTATTTGCTGGTCCGTGCGAACGGACTACATCCCAGGCGAGAATGAATTCTCATCAGCGGAATTTTGGGATCAGTTTCCACGTCCATTGGCGCGTACTCTGATTTCATTGATTCGACTGCTTTTATTCATTTCGTGTTGTGTATAAAGTGACGAATTGTAAGGTGGGAATTGTATAATTTATGATTCATGTTCGACGAGCCTAAATTCGTCCAAGCTTCCTGGGGACTCCGTATTGTATTGGCCTCTGAAGCTATGCAACTTTTCTTCGTTCCTTTCTTGTTGGAGATGGTAGCGACGGGAAGTAGTAATTGTGATTTCAAACGTCTCCGTTTTTATGCGCGCTATAGAGCAATTATACCACTCGTGTCTCGGTTGCAATTTCTGACTAAAGCGTCCGCGATGTTTAACTGCTTTGGAAAAGCGCAATCAACCCTCAATGAAATCCAATTCCCCGCAACGAGCACGTAACTGTCCCGCTGGCGTTTAACAGCAATTATACGGGAACGAGACGAGATGGAAGTCTTCCGGGGTTGGAAGTCGGCGTTCTGATTTAAACTTTCCTTTCTCTCGCGAATTTCGCGAATTTCGCCCGTACAATTACAGGCGCGCGCCTATCCTCGTCGCTAATTGAACGCTGATACCTCGAAATCCTCGAATACCCCGACCTACTCCGCTTTTAAACCTTTGTCGACTACGAGTGGGTCTTTTTTGACCCACGCGTGACGCGGCTGAGCGTAATAATATACAGTAGTCGTGAAAATTATGTACTATAGTAAAAGTAATTAAAACGTCGTGTAAAATAAGTATAATATAGTTACTGCGGGTTCAAATATATGCGTTCAAGCAGTACGCGCAGCTTAAGCGGACAACGCCGATAGGCGTTTAATGAGTACCATGAACAGATGGGGCTGGAGGATTCCCGCACACCACATACGTCAAACGGTTCAACCCTCGTAATTGAACTGTTAAATTATATATTTAGATTTAGGCAATTCAAGTTAGATTTAATAGTTTCTCTGCTCAATCGTTTCTTATCAAATGTTATAATTTTACTCCGCACTTTGCGCAATAAGACCCATTATTAATAATGAATTCCCCTGGATTTTTTACACGTTTGTTTTTATATTTCGTACACATTTGACGCGTCTCCTTCCCCGCCCACCGCGATTCTCTCAAATGACGAGGCAAAGGCGTCGCCTCGTGAATTTCGAATACCGCCCCTCTATCTCGGCGTGTATTCAACGGCCGTTAAAAATGTACGATAAACCCGCGGATAGGGAGGACAGACGCGACCAGAATAACGACTCCCTTAAGGAAAATCCTCCGGCTTTGGCGCTAAAGTCCGACCCGCCTGGATCATTATACGTTGATTTGTGCACCCCAGATATCCGAAAAGCGAGCCGTCCTTTACCGAGCGGGATACACATGCTGACGTTCCGTCATGGAAAAAAGTATAATGGACCAGCGTCGAGATCAATGGAGGGACCCTCTTCAAGGTTCCCTTCGTCTCAAGGGAAAAAAGAATGATCGATGATCCCCCTCTGTTCCATAAATCTCGCCACTTAACGAAAAGACCGGCGGTAACGATCTTGTGTTTACGATCTTCTTATGCAGCGCCATCTATCACAGTCGAGCCTCGGGAATCCAAAATAAATGGCTACTCGAATTATCGAGACTCCACTGTCTATCGTTCATGAGAAAAAGAAAAAGAATTATTTAGGTACATCGAAGTACAGTGAGGTTAGTGGGAGGAGCTAAGAGAAATGGGCGGAGCCAAGAGAAGTAGGCGTGGCCTGTCTGACTGCGCATGCGCAGTCTGGGCCTCGCTACTGCTTGTTCCACCTATTGCACTTACTCGGAAGGGAACAGAAGGTGGAGAAAGGAACTTGAATCTTCAATGTTAGAGAACCTCCAAGTCTCTATCGACCCTTCAAGGTATACAATGTCGTCTAGAATCAAACAATGGCTTCCACGTGGGACAGGAAGGTTCTAAAGGAAATGAATCGAGATTCCAAAGCTTTAAAGCACGACGACTGAAGACAGTCCAGAGATATCCTCGAGCTTCGATGATAAGGACCATCTTCCCCACCTGTGACCACTACGTCCAGATATCCTGATGGATCCGGTGATTGGGTATCGATCATCGCTGCACAAAGGACGGGCTTCCATCCCCAGCACAACTCTGGTCGGATCTCGGTTTTCGAGCCCTCCAACTTTCCGTCTTCCCTGATGCTCCATCGCTTCCACGAACTTTGGGGAGATTGAGGTGTTTCTGGTTCCGTGGTTGCACAATTGTGGGCGGAGTGGGGGGTGGGCGGTTTCGATGGCTGAGCGCAGATGGATGCGCCATATGGTTTTGGGGTAAACACGAATCGATGAAGGGGATCTCCTTGGTTAACCGTAATCTTGGTACAAGGGGTGGGGCAGCCGAAACATGCCTTCTGAATAACTCCTTTAACGCGTTCCGTGCCACGTGAGCCCCTGGTGACTCACGATATTTTTTTTATTGTTATTATGATTTCGAATTTATTACTCGTTAACAAAAAATATATACAAACAAAATATTTATTGAAAGCGAAAAGTGATACGTTCGTTCAAAGAAAAATGAAAAATGGTATCTCTTAAAATTTATTGTCGAGATCAAAATGGAACCAAAAACAGCTGAGTTTATGAACAATATTGCCGGTATAATAAGTTTTTATTATAATTTTCTTCAATCTCAGCGCGTCTTCGTGAAAAGTCAGTGAGCACGCGACCCGCCTCCCACGTTCCACTCGCGCCCTTCGAACGAGAATTTTGAATTAATTATAATCATCTCGAGTAGAACATCTTCTGGTTATCGTTTAAGAAACTTGGCCCGCTTCGTCGGCGAATTAATAAACCAGGGAATATCGTGGCGGTGAATTAGCGGAAGAGCCGTGTCCCAGTTTCCGCGGCGGACGAAAATCCGAGGGAAACTCGTTTCGGGCGAAACGGGAATTTTTCTTTCACAATTTGCGCGGGGGGGGGGGGGGGGCCTCACCCGCTGCGAGCCTCTCTTTTCAACGAGAGGCCTGAAATCTCCACGTTACGATGAATCGTCGGCCTTGTAATGAATTAACGGGTCACGGACAAACGGTAGAAACGAATGCGAAGCACCGGGCGAAACTATGCGCATCGAGGGTGGGTAATTAAAAGAAAGCAATTGGCGTGGGTGTTTCATTTACTAAATGATTATCTTTTTTTTTCTATTCCCCAAATAAGAATTTGTGAACCCAAATTTCCCCAGAATATACTCATGAATTTCGAAAAATATTATAATTCAATAAACGAATAATATTTTCTATTTTCTGTCGGTTTATTATACTAGCTTTGACATTTTATTTTCAAATCAGTATATTTCGCTGAATATAAAAAAGTCAGCAACGAAATTCAACATTCGGACCGGACAACTCGATAGAGAATTTAATTGCGAAGAATTTAAAAAAAATTGTCAAGTTTACTGGAAAATTGTGACTTGTAGACTGTTTTGAAAAAAATTTCATTGCGTAACACTGTGCGGCGCGCGCGGCGCGTCTGCGTGGCTTCACTGACCTACGCAACGCGTGTAGCTTGGCCGCTGAGTTGCCGTGCTTCAGGCGTTCCTTGGCCGAACTTTTAAACCTTAATAACTAAGAAACTGCGTCTCCACCGCAATTTTGTTAATCTTCACTTTCGCCTTATTTTGTCACGTAGAATCATCCGTTTCATTTTTTATTACCTCTATTCGAGTGTACTGTTTTTACGTGTTCGTTTCGGCACGGGACCGCAGAAACAGGTCACCTGTTCGCCGCTCGGTTATATCGATAGAGGGAGGTTGAACTTTGCGATTCTAGCGAACATTTTACCGGGCGAGCGAGCAACTACCTCGACGATTCTATCGGGCGTGTTTAATTCGTTTGTTTGCTGTACAAATGGTGCAAGGAGAAAGGTGACTGTCGAACTCGCGGTTCATCAATTTTTCAGACCAATGCTCCGCGTCGCCGAGCTTTCAGATTTCTCTTTTTTTTTTGGGGAGCGGAATGTTTATATTCCGAAGGCAAAAAAAAAGGATGACCGATAGGTATAATGTTGTGAATGCGGGAACAAAGCGAGGAAACGAATGGAATATCGCGAATATCGACGTCCGTATTCATCTGATAGGGAACCGTTAGTCACGGTGTGGTATGACGGGAGATTAGTGGGGGGGGGGGGGGGGAGACGCTAATCGGCCTGGTTCAGATAGTACTATATTTTATGTGATTTTCGTGTAATTTACAGAGTATTACGTTTGTTTGAATAGTGAATATGTATAGGTTACTGAATGGTACCTTTTTATGGGAATATTGATTTTCTTACAATTAGTACTACGGTTTGTGCAAGACGTAGGAAATTATAAAACTTAGTACAGTACGGTGTAACATTGGCAGTTAATTAACATGTATTAAAAAGGAAAGAGGATAAAAATTGCATGCATTTTGACACTTGTAATACATTTACAAAAGATGCAATGTTATGATAGGATACTTAAAGTAAATGTAAAAATGTTAATTTTTATATTATACATATAGAGCAAAATATTAAAAAAATATGCCAGTGTTCGACCACTTTACGGTACCACGTTTCCTTTAATTATTCAAGGGCGTGTCAGACCCTGTTACCTTTTCATTTTTACGTGTATTATTTGGCTCACGTGGTAGGTACCACGTTCTTATGCACATTAGTGTAAATCAGGAATATGTATTACAGTTTCGAACACGTAGTACTACGTTGTCCACATTCACGCAACTTGAAACTATACTGAGAGAACGTAGTATTACGTGCTGTGTACTCTCGATCCTTAGTACAAAGTTCCTCATAAATCACTAAACAATCACGTAGTGGGTACTACGTGCTCCTGTATTCAATATCAATCTCTCTAAACTCCCGTTACCCAGCTCCTCCTGCTCCAACGAAACGCACGAAACCGTCCATAAATATCGCGTTAATAAACACGTCCCGCAATGAAAAATCGCCAGCACTTTATCCCGACACCCCCAGCTGCTGCAGCCATCCGCGGGAGGCACAAAATTCAAATTACATTTCCTTGCTACACCGCGCCCTCACCCCAAGTTTCGCTCGTATTTCTCGCAAGCTAAAATAAAACTCCGATGTTCGTCGCGCGGTATAATACAGTAGCGCCTCGAAAGAAGGTGATCGCTATCCCCTCCACTTCATCTGTTGTTACCGCCACGGATGACCGCGAGGGGCGCTTACAAAAAAATTCTGATTTTAATGAAACTTCGTGTGAATGTAGAGCATATTTGAGTTTATAACGAACAATTCTCTTTTTTTTTTGTGGAAATTCACTCTGACGAGGTGATGAAATCAGCCCTCAAAGTTATCACATTTTTGTGTTTTAATATAACTTTGTAACGCTGCGAGATAAATTTAAATATTAAAAAAGAACCGTTCAATATTTTATACTCTATCATATTACCGAAATAAAAATAAACTTTGGAGACAAATCTGTAGCCTGGAAATTTGTCAAGATCGTGAATTAAACCATCGTAAATTATCTTCTAATATTTCTCAAAGAGAAAATCCCCAACTCGAAAAGTCAAAACATTATGAAACTTTGGGGATAAATAGAGGATATATAGGTATATCTTACGTTTCTTTTTTTGCTGCCCAAATTCACTCCAAGGGCGTGAAATTGGCCCCTGAAAATCCGGATATTTTCCGATTTTGTATTACAAAAAAAGTTTTCAGGAAAAGGTTACATCTTTTAATTAGAACTATCATTTTGGTAACTTACAATTCTTACAGTTCTACATATCCGCAAAGTTTGAAAATGTTTTGAATTTCCGGGTTGGGGATCTTCTCTTGTCAGTTCATTAATACTGACACTAACACATTTACCCTACATCTCCACCAAATACCACAACCGCACAATACCTCTCCCAGCTTCTATACCACCTACACACTCCACGCCGGCGTAAAACCAACACAAAAACTAAAAAAAAAAACGCTAAAACAGACACTAAGCTTCTGTAAGAAGACTAGAGGAGACGCGACTTGCTTATCTCTATCTCTGTGATCTCACACGCGCGCGCATACCGGGAGGAACGAACTGCTTCCGGTAATGAAACTCGACGCGAAGAGGAAGTTCGGAAGAGCGACGCAGAGGGGGCCTCGGCGAGAGAGCGAGAGAGGGACACAGCAGGCACGCACGTGGGGACGTTGAACGGTCTAAGGGGTGCTGGAGGGGATGCAGGAGGTTGAGGTCGCATTGATTTTGTCTAGACAGGGTGGAGACTAGCCGCGGTATCGTCCTTCGCTCGCCGCTTGATATTCCGACAGCCGAGCGCGCACGGTGCACGCACCTGCACTCCGGTGCGCGTCCTGCCACCCGAAGCCGCATTCTCCCAAACGGCAATCCAAATCTGTGCGTCGCCTCGTTCTTCCCTCGGCCCCCTTCACCTCGAGTCGCAGCGCGTAATTCGATCGAGTGCAATCGCGAGTGAAAGCCGGCCACAGTGCAGACACGCGTTCGAACCGGCACTTTCACTAGCGCTCCGATAAAATCCGTGGCAGAGTGCCGGTAGAGTGGCAGATGTGACGACGATTACTTTGATCAGTGAGATTATAATCGACCGAGTGCGACGTAAGGTGGACGAGGGAATAAGAACTGAGCGGAGCGGCGAGTTCGACGGGCGAGACCGCGACGGAAGGGGATTCTCGAGAAGTCTGGCTGGGTTATAGCGCCTGGGAAATATACCTAAAATGTGTATAGTCTGTAAACGGATCAACCGGCTAACGAGCGAACGACGGGCTTCGCTCGTTACGCGGCGCGGTAATCGCGGGCGCAAAGAATCGGACGCTGCCTCGAACGTAGGAAAAGGGAGTATTATTTTCGCGTATTAGCAGAGATGCTACGGGACACCGCTGTGGCATGAAATACCCGTAGAGTTGGCGTGCAGACCGGGCTGTGGCTGCGTTCCCGTGCAGTGAAATAGTTCGCGTTGCTGGGCGGTTTTTGGTGGAGAATCGGGAATACGTTAGTCCCGTTCGAGTGTTTCTTGGGAAGTTGAGACGCAGGCTTGTTCGTGATATTTGAGAGGGGTGTGTTAGGAGCGAACCGAGGGCTCCGGCGAGATTGAATTCCGCGAGGGAACAGGCGCGTTCGTTTAATTCACCAAACGCCTGTTCGCCCGTCCGATCCTGGGGCGAAATGAACGTTTCTTGTAACGTCGGACGGCAGCTTTTTCTGCGTTCCGAGCGGGGAATTCGCGTTGCTTTTAGTATTCCCGATGTCACGGCGTGTTTTGGGGCAGAGATATGAGAACGATACGGAAAAAGTTGCCTGGCTGAGGGGAATTCTTCTGCGCTGTGTTTACGACGGTGCTCGCGGGACATTTGCAAGACATGATATTGCTGACGTCAAGGTAAATCGTGTTTTGCGAGGTACGAATGTACGTAGCATGTAGGTGCCTGTGTATTACTGTATTCAGTGGCGCACCCAGAGGGAGAGCTAAGAGGACTTGGCACCCTCCAACGAAAAAGGAAAAAGGAGATTAATGTAACCACGATTGAAGAGCTTTGTAAAAAGAAAAGAAACTTGGATTTTATTCTTTAAATAGATCTGATAATTATCTATTGAATTTTATTGAATTTGCATTAGAAATATTTTTATCCGTTCAACTCGGATTCCCTCGAGATTCAATCCTGAGTGCGCTACTAACTGTATTACAGTACTAGTATATTTATGCATTATACGACGGCTGAACTAATAATAATAATAATTATGGGTCGGGTATATTACAATTATACTGCAACTATTTCTCGACTGTACTATAATTCTATATCGACTGTTCCACAACTATATTGCAATTGTGTTTCGACTATTTCCTCGACTATGTCGCAACTATATCCGGATGGTATCACACCTATAGCTCGATTCCGCCGTCCCTGCCTAACAACTATATCGAAACTATAATTCTACTATACTACAACTATAGAAGAGCTAAATGACGACTGTATCTCAGCTGTGTAGCAAGTATAGTTGAACTATACCGAAACTATAATTCTACTATACTATAACTATAGATACCAAAATGATTGTAGCAAGTAGCTCATCTCGGTAACAGCTACCTCGGCTACTTAATGAACGCACGTTGACGGTATTATATCTACATAACGATGATTTGCAATCTTCGATTCTAATTAAGAAGACAAAGTATCGCGAAACGTTTGGCCAAAGGACTTACGACGGGCGGGCTACAAATTAATTCTTTCTAAAGACTGCAGCCTGTACTTGGAACAGGGAAGCAAACGAAACGATAACTCTTAATCCTTGTTTAATTAATGGCTGGCCACGGAGACGGTTAATTGGTAGCGGTCTGGCAACGAAATCCGCTTTAATTCCTGCTCGGCTCGGATTTATAACTAACTGAGACCGGTATCGATGGATTCTCTGTTAATTAAAAACCAAAATCGCGGCCCCTGCCCACTCGAAATTTATCGTGGAAACGGAGCGAGAAATTAATGCCTCGTTACTCGTGCCTCGCTTGGTCTCGATCATCGCGAGAGCTTTTCCAACAGCGATATTAAGATTTAGAGGATGGGATCGACGATTCCTTTTCCGTGCTCGCAAGCTATACGAGCAGCCAGTTAACTCTCTCTTAAAAACTCATTCCGTTCCGCGAGTTATATTTTGCGAAAAATTGCTGGGCTTCGTTAGCATTCATTGTGAGCAACATGAGCTCGTTACGATGAAAGTTATGAAGTTTCTCTTGCAAAGCCCTTTCTCTACGCTACATTTAATGATTATCAATATTATCATTAATGAAGGAAGCGAGACTTTCTTTCCAGAGAAAATTGAGAACAATGGCACTTTTCATTTTGCACAATTAAAAAATCAGGTGTTTAGGAAAATGTCCTTTTATTTCTTCGACGTATATGAAAGTGAGATAACTGTTCGAGCTATGTTTAATTAATTTATGCGATCACTGAATTGGTGTTTTTGTTTATTTTTCAGGAACCCCCTCAACTCCGATAATGCCAGGGGGCACGCCTGGGACCCCGTCTTCTAAGATAAAGGTAAAACACTCGATCCTTTCGCAATGCTAAACTTTTCCAGCTGATTAATAGAATCAGTGTCTGTCGATTGAGTTTAAATTAATAATCAATCTTTTAGGATAAAATAATGATGAGAACGAAGGTCGTGGTGGCTCTGTACCCTTTTCTAGCGACCGTGGGGGGCGATCTATCTCTCGAGAAGGTAAGCGAGTTTCAATTCGAGTTCCTTTGAAGAAAACCATCGATGGAGGAATATCGAGCTGTTAATTTGCACGGGGGCGGAATTTATTGACTCTGGGAAACGCGTGCAGCGTTTCACGTGCGATTGTGCCGCCGCGAAAGAATTGTTTTCGAACTAGCCCGACAGTTATTTGTACAGCGCGGTTTTAATTGCATTGCGGGGAACCTAAAATTCCATTGGCATGGAAATTCAGACTGCGTTAAAACGGGTGTTGTCGATATTCCGCTGCGAATTGACCCTCGATACTTCTTCAGGCTTTCAGGACGAATTAACAGGTTTTCTTCGTTTCTTTGGAAGTGAATTGCATCGATTCGTATTCCGATGCTCGAGACAACTTTAAAAACAATTCACTTTTTTTTTATATAGCAAATTAGCAATAACGTGAGTTGTCATATTGAATTAATTTTAAAACTGTTTCGACTCTTTGAAATTTAAATATTTGACGATATTGTGGGATCATGAACCCCCATAAAAAGAAGCCCGGAACAAGAGATCTCGGAGAGTTGATTTGGCGACATTGGTAAGGCGGCTGATCAGTAGCGCAGAGGACCCCCGAAGATCGCGGGTTCGAGTCCCACCACCCGAGGTCCGTTTTTTTCCGTGACTCCCGAATATATATGAATTACGAAACCTCTATACATACAATAATCAAAATATCCAAATCTCTATCCTTGGTTCTGTTACACCTTAAATATAAAATTATATACTGAAGTGTGCTGTACGAAAAATCATACAGAACCCCACACCACAAACAAACCGAATTCCAGTAGAGTCCGTGCTTAAATTAAGGAAGCCAAAAGCAGCCTAAATCACAATACAATAAATAGAACCCATGCCCAGTCGAATTGCATCACGTCACACGAAATTCAACCCACTCAAACTTTATCAAACCACGGCGAATCGCATCGAATAGCAATCCCTAAAAAGCTAATTTAAACTCCTACTAGAAATATGCTTTCAGCCCGACTACTTTCAGTCGCAAATCACCACTTTCAGGTGGCGTTCAACTACACCCAACCACGTCCAACTTGACTTTAGGAAAGCTTCGATGCGATTAAAGCTCGCGGGCTGGCCTTAATTCTTAGCGCGCGGCGAGGACGGGAGTTACCAAACAAGCAGGACGTATTAGGTCTCGAACGCGATTAAAGTTCTAATCCCTGGACGGAGGATGGGCCTCTCGCGCCGCTGATTCCTGCGGTCAGATAACGGTCTCGATAATGTCCCGTTTCGATCGAATTATCGCCGAGTTCGGCGCCGGGCATCCACGGAATCCTGTGGATACCGGTTATCCTCTAATATGCGGAGGTAACCGCTCGCCGATCCTCATTAGACACTCGGGCAGCGCTACTGCCCGTCGCGCGCTGCTTTATGCCACTATAAACGGACCACTTGCCAAGTTTTACGGCACTCGCGAGCGTACGTGTGCGCCTTGACCCTTTCCACTCCGAGTACGCCTCGCATTAAACTTTAAATTGCAGTTACACACTGGCATCATTAGAGCTTATAAAAGTAGAGGCTTGTGAATTATTAGTTTCAACATCGGTATCCTATGCTCAGGGCCCGACCTAGAGGGGCGCAAAAAGGGCAACTGCCTGAGCAGCAAAATTGTTTAACTGGTAATTTATGAATATTAAAGTTTTTATAAAACACACGGCTTTTGTTATTCAACAAATACCTACAAAAAAAATCACTCACTGTCAAAAATTATATTTTAAACTAATTATAAAGGGCGGCAAAAATCATTTTTCCCCAGAATAGCGGAAGAACTATAGATCGAGACCTGCCCATGCTACCTCCCATTCCGAATTTCCATCTTCGAGAGAAAGTTCTCTATTCCAATCGACGAGCGAATACGTTGGTGTACAAAGGGTTGAAGGGTCGAGGGGAGCCACCTATCCCTCGACGATAAATCGATACGTGCATGGTTCTCAGCCGTGAAAGACAGAACGCTCGAGAGATCCGTCGGGAACGTTCTCGAGTTTTCGTTCAATTTCATCCAAGTCCCCGTGGCATCGAATCGATGTACCGCGGAGGGTTTTCCGCGATAGGAGGAACTGGGTCGAGCCTAGATGCAGGGATCACGGGGAGAGACAGGGAATCGACGTGGAATTTCGACGAGATTGTTATTGGAACGATCGAAATTGAAGTAGCTAGCAACTGATGCGAGTGATTTCCAAAACGCGCCTCGCATCGTCATGTTCCACGACAGGTGCTTCAACTCTCGACCTTAGACTCCTACGCTGTCGACCTTCCTTGTGGCTTCTTGACCTTGAATGACCTTGAGTGACCTTGAATCTTAAATTGATAAATTCGCCTTGGAAGCGATAGACACCTTTAGGATATAAGATATAGCAGTTTTTGGAAAAAAACTAGGTTGACCTTGAAACGTCCTTGACCTCTCCATTCACGATAATCGATTCCTAACGCAAGCTATTCCTCTCCGAATCGAATACTTTTTTGGGACCACCAATATGGAAGATAATCCTATTGACCACTTTGTATTGATCACGCTGTAGAACTGAGGATTCAATGTGCCACTTTCTTGGAGAACTATGATACAAAGCTCGCTGTACGTTCTTGCATGGGAAGAGTGTAGGGAGAGATGCAGTTCTAGCAGTGCTGGCCAGAGGCAAATGAGTTTCTGTTATTTCAGGGTGCAGAGTACGAGGTGCTGGATGATTCTCAGGAGCACTGGTGGAAAGTCAAAGACGAGCATGGGTATGTAGTAGTACTGTTACCATAGGAGAGCTAAAGCACAGGATACATCAAGAGAGGAACACGATAAATGTATCGGAGAAGGTTTTAACCTTTAGAGGGCTGGCCACTATAGTGGCCACTGAAAATTTTAAAAATTGAACTTGTTTCTAAGGATTTTTGATATCGCTAATCACGATTCTATGGTCAGAGTATCGAAATTTTGCGCAGAAACAGTGTTGCCAACCTAAACAAGCCTAAATGAATAACAGCAGTTACATTCATATATTATTCTTTCCTTTGGCGTTACCCAGGGCTAACGACGTGGACGTAGAAAGTTTTGTAGCTCTTTGTTTTGTTTTTGCGGTTTTTTGTGTAATTTTTGGATTTGTTTTTTTATTTTTCTGATTTTACTATTTATTATACGAGCTGCAGTCATGCAACTCATACATTCTACAAAATGAATAATGAATGTGTATCTCTTTGTTGCGATTTTTATCTGTTTGTTCATACTTCTTGTCCTTCCAAATGAAAAAAAATTTATATGTCGGAAATTCGAATTTACGGTGTTGATTGTTTCGTATGGAAATCCTCAAAACAGGGTGTTACGCACAATGGAGTATCACGTGTAGAGCATATATAAAGAGTTCGACGTCTAGTTTGTCGTAATGAACAGAAATTGCATCGTCGGTTTTTATCCAGTTATTTTGGAAAATGACGACCTATTAGTCGAGAGGGTTTTGGCAGATGAGAAATGGAGTGATTCGGATCAAGATTCAGTAAAGCCCTAAGCACTTGTAAACGAAATGGAGGAAAGGATACACGTTCATTATTAATTTTGTATAATGCATGGGCATTAGTGAATTGCACGACTACAGCTCGGATAATAAATAGTAAAATCAGAAAACTAAAAAAACAAATCCAAAAATAACACAAAAAAAACAAAAAAAGAGCTACAAAACTTTCTTCGTCCACGTCGTTAGCCCTGGGTAACGCCAAAGGCAAGAATAATATATGAATGTAACTGCTGTTATTCATTTAGGCTTGTTTAGGTTGGCCACACTGTTTCTGCGTAAAATTTCGATACTCTGACCTTAGAATCGTGATTAGCGATATCAAAAACCCTTAGAAACATTAAAGTTCCAATTTTAAAAATTCCAGTATATGCCATACCGTTCGCGGCCGGGCTGGCCACTATAGTAGCCACCTAAGAATTTGGATACTTTGCCGGTCATTTTGGTGATATATATGCATAAATTTTAAGTAAATAAAATTTACAATTTCAATGAAAAAATCCCGGCCCTCTAAAGGTTAATTATAATGAATGTTATTCGACGCTCAACTGATAGGATAAGACCAAACTAGCCGACGCTACTCCTTCTTTCTCCATTTAACCCTCGGTTGTCACACTGCATCAAATTGTCCCTGCGTTTTTTTTAAGCAAAAAACCTTTTTGTCGAAACTCTTATTGTCTCAAACTTTTTTTTAAGCATGATGACACTTTAAATGTCAACTTTCAACGAACAGCATATATTCTACAATGTTCAAACATTATCTCAGAATTTTCGAGACTTAATTTAACAAATAGTTCTTAAATAACAACTGATTGAAAATTCACAGGGTCAAATTGACCCAGTGTGACAACGACGTTCGAAAAAGTAGGTGTGACAACCGAGGGTTAAGATCCACCTTCCTTATTCCTCTATCTACCTAATCGAATCTCTGCTCTATAAGCTATGCTACGTAGTAGAGCCTGTCCTTTGTCAACAATTCCTTACACTGCTTTCGCAGCGAACAGTTCCACAAATTTGTCTGTCATTGACACAAATGCAGTTGTATATTCAGTGAAGTGGAATCCCATGTCCCAGCTGCTTTCTGATTTAAATTAAACAACCTGGCACAGCGCTAACAGTGTTATGCTTCTGCGGTTGAAGATGAACATGGACTGGATTTTGTCACTGCGATGCATCCAAATTGACTTCCGTACCGAGTGAGCATATTACATATTTGGAGATTGAGTGCTTTTAAAGGCTTAGTTTCCCCCCTCTCTCTTTCTCTCTCGCCAACCATCACTTCATATTCCATAACGACTACTTAGTATGCCCAAAAGCGGATTATACGCGGGAGCTGTGTTTGTCGTGCGCCGAGTGGTCGAGGATCCTCGAGATACAGCCTTGGTTCGCAAACACCGGCGTAAGGAAGCGCGGCTTGTGTCAAGGAAACACGAGGGGACCTGGGGCAGGATCCGATATTTACTGTGCTCTTAATCGACGCAAACGTGCGTGATATTTGCAATGCTAATCCCACGTGAAAATATCAAACCGTAACAGCGGCTCGTCGAATGATCCGAGAAACACCGAAACTCGTTAACAGCCCTAGTTCCTATATTCGCTGTTAACCACTAATTGGATCTCGTTAAAACTCAAGTACCTCTATCCGACAGTCATTCAGGATAGCTTATGGAACTTTCACATAGTTTCCGTAGCGCGAACCAATTAATAATTAGTAAACTGACCTAGCCTGGTGGGATATCTCTACGGTGGAACCTTTTGCTGATTTCAGATCCGTCGGTTACATCCCTAGTAACTATGTGAAGGAGAAGGAGCTGCTGGGTCTTCAGAAATACGAGTAAGAGATTGGTTTAGTTGAGGAGCGGTATATGGTATTCGTAAATACTAATTGAAACGTGATGAATGGTCTGAATTGCAGATGGTACGTGGGTGATATGTCTAGGCAACGCGCAGAATCATTGCTCAAGCAGGAGGACAAAGAAGGATGCTTCGTTGTTCGTAATTCTTCTACCAAAGGGCTCTACACGCTTTCCCTCTACACTAAAGTGTAAGCACTTCTATTTCTATCTTAACATCCTCACCAAAGAGGAATGCTGAGGAGACGTGTGTATCGTTGCAGCCCACATCCTCACGTGAAACACTATCACATTAAGCAGAACACAAGGGGAGAGTTCTACTTCTCCGAGAAGCACTGCTGCGACTCTATACCAGACTTGGTAAACTACCACAGGCACAACAGCGGGGGATTGGCCAGCAGATTGAAGACTAGCCCCTGCGATCGCCCTGTACCAGCGACCGCTGGCCTCAGTCATGGTTCGTAATCCCATTCGAGGCGACTTTTCGCGATCAAAATAAGCTACTTAAACGCTTAATATCTGCTGCGTGCGTAGACAAATGGGAGATCGATCCAGCGGAGCTACACTTGCTGGAGGAACTCGGTTCTGGACAGTTCGGGGTCGTGCGAAGGGGAAAGTGGCGTGGTTCTATAGATGTCGCTGTTAAAATGATGAAGGAAGGCACTATGTCCGAAGATGATTTTATAGAGGAAGCTAAAGTGATGACGTAAGTCGACGGGGAAGCTTGAACGTTCGAAGGCAAATAATCAGGTGCTAAATATCAAATTGTGTCTGGTCTAGGAAACTCCAACACCAGAATTTGGTCCAGTTGTATGGCGTATGCAGTAAAGATAGGCCGATATACATTGTCACTGAGTACATGCGACATGGATCTCTTCTCAACTACCTCCATCGTCACGAAGCAACATTAGGAGCGAACGTTGGCCTTCTACTGGATATGTGCATACAGGTAACAGTCGAGATTCCAACAGAAACGCAAATTTCAGAGGTTTACATAGAACTAGCCCTATAATTCTGATCGCAGGTCTGCAAAGGAATGGCTTACTTGGAAAGGCACAACTACATTCACAGAGATCTCGCTGCGCGCAACTGTTTAGTGGGCTCCGAGAACGTAGTGAAAGTCGCGGACTTTGGATTAGCGAGGTGAGCACTCCTACCGTTCCCAGAGCCTCTTACCAGAGCCTCTTAAATTTACAGAGCTAAACCGTTCGCAGGTATGTGCTCGACGATCAGTACACCAGCAGCGGAGGCACTAAATTCCCCATCAAGTGGGCGCCACCGGAGGTGCTGAACTACACCCGCTTCAGCTCCAAGTCGGACGTCTGGGCGTACGGAGTGCTCATGTGGGAAGTGTTCACCTGCGGGAAGATGCCTTACGGACGCCTGAAGAACACCGAGGTCGTAGAACGAGTTCAGCGAGGGATCATATTAGAGAGACCGAAGGCCTGCTTCAAGGAAGTCTACGAGGTTTGCTATACGATCCGTGGAGCGGATTTCCCTAAATGAAATCCCCTAATCTACCTATGAATTCGTTGCAGGTGATGCGAAAGTGCTGGGCCCACTGCCCCGAGGTGCGACCATCCTTCCGCGTTCTGAAGGAGCAGCTGATCACCGTGTCCCAGGGTCTGCTCAACGATTGACTCAACCTCCTACGGTGTATCCGCCTGTCGTCGCCTTCGAGCCGGTCAGCCCAGGCGACGAAATCTCCATCGCTGGAGCGATCGCCCTCGACGCTGCCATCCTCGAACTCCTCGTCGTCGTACAACTCGTCGACGCTGCCGTCGTCGCGCAAGACACGCTCGTCCGCCTCTCTGCCGCAGTCGGTGGATTTTCTACACCTCTCGTCGTCCACGTGCAAGCCGAAGAAAGGGGGGTCTTCCTCGCAGAGCACACCCGGCCACCAACCTAGTCAACCATCGTCAAGCTCGTCGAACGTCTGTGACATTTGCAGTTCCTACGGGCACCCGTGGATCGAGATTTGCAAGGCGATACGAGCCACTAAAGGCAAATAACTGTGTGTGTATGTGTGTGCGTCCCAAAAAAAAAAAAAATACGTGCGTCTCGATTCAAACCGCGACTGCATTCGCAGCTTACACGCCCAGGAGAGAATTCTCATTGGTACGACGTTGTTACTGGAAACCCCCGATCCTACCCATCCCCACTCCTCTCCTTCTCATTCTCCTTCCCTCTCCTCTTACGTCATTGCCCCACCTCCTTCACACCTCGTTCAGATACTTGAGAGAATTCTTTTTTTATTCCCCCCACACCCCCATCTCGTCGAACAAATGATCCGAGTGCGTGATATTCTTGTGTTCTGCATACTAGTTCCCCCCCCCCCCACACACTCCTCTCCTCCTCCTGCTCTCCTTACGAACACTCCGAACCCTCCCCCGAACCCTAGTATGATTTTCCGTCTTTTTATTCCATAACAACGATATGGATGCATTTACGAATAGAACAAGTAGTATTTATTGAGTGTCCTCGAAGGGATAATACTAGTAAGTGGTGACAATTTCCGTAGAGACATGTACTGTCCTTTTGTTATCGACTTTTTAACGAAACAAGTAACGTAATTCTACGAAGGAGAACAATTATTTCTGCTTAACGGATGAATTTAATAAATGAATGTTTCACTTGTGTATTATATACTATGACGATTTAATAAAATAGAATAAAGAAAAACATTGGCGCGTCTTATGCCGGCGGAGTTATTTTGCGTAGGTTTAGGAACACTCATCCCGATAGCGGAGCACGCACGATTAGCGAAATAAAGGTCCGTTTACACGCTCGATTTCGGAGAATGGTTTGGCGACGAATAGCGTAATTTTAGGCGGAGGGAGAGAACATCGGAGGAAATAATAATGTGAATAAGAATATCATTATTTAGAAATGTGAGGACTGGATGCTAAAGAAGTAATTTTATAAATTGCTCGTCAATCATTCCGAATTGAGAAATATGTGAAAGACGTGTGAAGAAGTTTGCGTAAAAATATGAGAATCGTCAGTGAAACAGAAAAAAATATACAGGACAGAACTGATATTGGAGGACAAAACACTGTACTGAAACTTTTAAAAACACAGTAACGATATTTCGTCTCTGCCGCGAACGAAAGTTCTCGGAATCGTGTGTAAATAGACCTTACAGCTGCCCTAAGTCACTGCTTTCCTCGAAATATGCGACTCTTTCAAATTTCCCCTACTTCCCTTTTATTCGATCATCACAGTGGTAAAATTACTTTCAAAGTTTTTTATTCCTACATATGTATTATACTATGCAAAAGAATAGAAACTTTAAAGAATACTCTATACCGCATTCGAGTGGTTTTTTTACAAAAAACTTTTAAAAATTTCGTTAATCATTACGCGTATATATATAAAGGAAACGAAATATGCTGAAAGAAAAACTATTTTGCCAGATAAAGTGAATTTTCAATATAACATAATGTAGCAAGAAAAACACTCGAAGCATCGATCTTAGTTATCACCATGGTTATCAGAAGCACAAAGAAATATAGTAAAAAAGGACTTACTTACGCCAGTTGAATTATTTTCACGCGAATACATAACTCACGCCACCAGCATCCGTTGACTTCCAGTTCTGAGGAAATCTGGTCACCCAATCTCTTTGGTGGTATCCTCAGGGCCGTCTTAACAAATTTGAGCGCCCTGCGCTAAAAAATTTTGGCGCCCTAACCTAATCATGTATCGAGGGAAAGACACTACATGACGCGTTTTCTCACTGTCACCTGCGGTTCGGCCCGCGCGGATCATGACGCAAGGATGCTCCAAAGAGAAATTTTTGTCTCCAAAATTGAAGAGAAAAAAGCATTTCAACATATTTAGTTCTTAAACGCCCTTGGATCACGGGCGTCCCTGGGCTATAGCTAGGGTTGCCATACGTCCCGTATGTACGGAACTATCCCGTATTTCACTGATCCCGTGAAATATTTTACAAAGTAAAATAAACCATTACCTGCCCACTTTTTTATGTTTTATTCATTTAGCACTTAAACGTTCCGTATCAATGCTTGGCAATTATGGCCACCCTAAAAATAAACCATTACCTGCCCACTTTTTAAACGATTTTATTCAGCTTCGATTCTCTGTATGTATGTTGTATGTATGTATGGTTCAAATCTGGCAACTCAAAGTTAACCCACTTCCAACTATCCAATTGTCTTGAAACTTTGCAGGCGTGCGTAGTTTGGATGACAATACAATATTTTAAAAAAAAAATTAGCTCCGAGCGGGTGAAAAAATTACTCAGTCATCAATAAATATAACCCATAACCACAAATTCAAACGACTTGAAATCAGCCACTCGCGTTCTTTACGAAAACGACAGAAAGCCGCTGCGTTCGGGACGCTAGTCGCATCGCGATTTGAAATTATAAAAATATATATAAAAAATTATGTTAAACGATTTTAATAAAAAAAAATAAAAATGTACTAAAAAAATATATAAAAAAAATTTATGTTAAACGATTTTATTAAAAATGCACTAAAAAGTAAAAAATAATTCTTTTCTTATAGGGTAAACGCACCAATAAATGAACACTTAAGGCTAACGAATGAACACTATTATAAAATTAGGTTTGCAGCGCGATTGATTCCACGTGCTGCAAAATTTGTTCAGGTACAAAGCAAAAAATTAAAAAAAGGCTCTAATTAATTAGTTGCTTATTTTAATAACTTATTTTACTCATTTTAATAAAAAATGGCCATTCACTGGTACGTGTTCATTTACTGGTACATCCACCTTACTACAATTTCGATGGTATTTTTTCACTTTAACCCTCTATGGGCTCGTGTAACTTTCAGGTCACATTTTAATTTATTGCAAAATTTTGTTTTCATTTGCATATATAGGTTTATAATTTCTGATTTTTCGTTCCCACAATTTTTTTGGAGTTAAAACAAAAATTCGGCCCATAGAGGGTTAAATAAAATCGTGGAGCAGGATATGTCATAACAGAATATGAATCAATTTAATACAGACTCAAGCGTCGAAATGAATTTGTTGTGACATATCCTGCTCCACGATTTTATTTAAAGTGAAAAAATACCATCGAAATTGTAGTATAAGAAAAGAATTCTTTTTTACTTTTTAGTGCATTTTTAATAAAATCGTTTAACATAAAATTTTTTTTATATATATTTTTTAGTGCATTTTTTGTTTTATTTATTTAGCACTTAAACGTTCCGTATCAATGCTTGGCAATTATGGCCACCTAAAAATAAACCATTACCTACCCACTTTTTTCATGTTTTATTTATTTAGCACTTAAACGTTCCGTATCAATGCTTGGCAATTACGGCGACCCTAGCTATAGCCCATTTACCCCATTGGTAAAGGCGGCCCTGGGTATCCTTATCGCGTTAATTCACAATTAGCACCCGTAACGTGTAATCAAACAATCGCATTAAAATTCTACAGTTAAATAATATCCATCCAAATCACGAGTAATCACGACTTTTGCCAAAAAACCGACCCGCACTCCACGTAACTCGACGAGCGCGAATTTGAAACTATTTAGTTGAAATAATACGCAAACGTCTCACTTCAGGCGACACGTGATGCGCGCGCATTTCAATTTCACCCTAGGCCCCGCCCCCTTTTCCTAACCTAATACGATTCTCGCTCGACGTAGGAATAATTGGAAATTTCAAGGCTACTGTCACATGTACTTAACTTGCGTATAGATGTAATAATTAATAATTTTCAACAATTGTTATTCCAATCCTTAAAAGAACACGTGTTAGTACAATCGACGAAAACGTTAACACACCGTGCACCGTTTTACACCGTTTCGTATTTACAAGAGTATTATAATCGAAATGATATTGTAAAGTAAATAAATGATAAGCATGCGATTTGTTATCGGTTTTGCTAGTGCCACGTGCTGCAGGTAATAATTGTAAAAAAGAGTAATGCGCAACGAATAAACCATTCAAATTAAACGTAACGTAACTCGCTTGCATCTGGACTATTCTTTGTATTGGTTCAGTGGAAATTGTTATCTTTCAAATGTTTCATCATAAATGTTAGATATATATTACAAATTTTCATTGAATAAAATTATAAACAATATAACGGCATTGCTCGCTTCGTCATCTCTTACGGTCGTGCGTATACGTTCTTTCAGAGGACAGTTTAGAAGGCAATTCAGTGCGATGGCGAACCCATTAATCGCAGTTTGTCAAATGACATCGACGAACGATAAGGAAAAGAATCTGCAAACTGTGAGCGAACTCGCTGCGAAAGCCAAATCTAGGTCAGCCTGCGTAAGTATAAAAGACACTGACAATTTTAATTACTCAAACTTACCTTGATCGCATATGTTTCTGAAATATTTGATAGATCGCATTTTTCCCTGAAGCGTGCGATTACTTGGCAGATAATAAGAAGGATACGATAGCAATGGCGCAACCTTTGAATGGGTCGACTGTAGCGAGTTACAAGGAAATCGCCAAAGCGAATACGATTTGGCTGTCTTTAGGTGGGCTGCACGAAGCGGTGAGATAGTTTAGAATGCTTTATGGACCGTAGGGCTGGGACTACTCGAATAATTTAATATTCGAATATTTTACAAGTATTCGAATGCTACGAATAAACTTTGGATATTTGAGTATTCGAATGTTATTATTCGAATATTTAAGTATTCAAATATTTCAGTATTCGAATACAATTCAAATAGTATTCGAATACATTAGTATTTGAATAGTATGGTGTGAATTATAAATCAAGTTCTTTAGGTTCATTTTTCTACAAGCTTTTATTTAGTTTGAGTTGTGAGTTCGTTAGTTTGTCAGGGTGAAATCTTCTAAGCTAATTTTGACCCACTTCAACATATTCGACCAGCTTGAAAATATGTTTCAGGGCAATACAATATTTTCACGCATTTATTTTTAGTCGTATGAAGGAATTCTTCTCAGGCAGTCATTTGGGCCGGTATCAAAATTATTGGATCCTTTTTAATACATTTTAATAAAAGCTTGCTTTTAAAAAAAAATTTTAGTATAAAGTATTTCATGCTTTTTAGTGAAAATACATGATGAAATACATTTAGTGAAAATAACTGATGTATTCGAATACTGAAATATTCGAATAGTATTTAAGTACTTAAATATTCAAATAGTATTCAAATACTTAAATATTCTAATAGTATTCGAATACTTAAATATTTGTACTTAATATTTATACTTAAGTATTTGAATACTTAAATATTCGAATAGTATTTGAATACTTAAATATTCAAATAGTATTTGAGTACTTAAATATTCAAATAGTATTCGAATATTTAAATATTTGAATAGTATTCGAATACTTATTGGATTTGTATTCGCCAAATAATTGAGCAACTGAGGTATTCTAATATTCGAATACCGAAAAATTCGACAAATAGTCCCAGCCCTAATGGATCGCAGCGCTCATTTTTCAGCATTCTCATTTTAATTACGTTCGTAGGTACCAGATAATAAGCAATGTATACACAATACTCACATTTTAATAAATAGCGAAGGTGAAATTGTTAGTACTTATCGTAAAGCTCATTTGTACGATATGGATAATAAAAGTACCGGCGTTCGATTAATGGAATCTGATTATGTTATATCAGGGGATAAAATCGAACCACCTGTATCAACGCCAGTTGGTAAATTAGCGCTTAGCATCGTATCCTTTGAACACAAGAATAATATCATTCCCTGCCAGTTACCGAACGTTGCAAGTACTTGACGATAAAATTAGTGCTACGACGTGCGCTTCCCTGAATTGTCTCTTGCACTGAGGAACATGGGGGCAGAGATTTTGACGTACCCATCAGCGTTTGTGTACCAAACAGGTGCCGCGCATTGGGAAGTATTGCTACGCGCCAGGGCCATTGAAACTCAATGCTACGTTGTGGCTGCCGCTCAAACTGGTACGCATAACAAGAAACGAGTGAGCTGGGGCCACGCCATGGTAAATAATATTACTGGGATAAAGGGGGGACAAAAGTACGTGGACACTTTTAAAATCGTGTAACTTGTTCAAAATTGGTCCGAAGAACTTGAGATTTTTTTTTGAGAAGCTAGAAGGATTAGTTTGATAAGTGACGAGTTTCGTCGTTTTGAAAAAAGTTGCAATTGGTCGGAGCAGCAAAAAATGGGAAAGATTTTTTCAACTTCTTTTTGTGAGCCTGTAATGAAAATTCAAAAATCCTGTTTGTAGATTGAAGTAAGTTGTATACACGCCTAAAATTTCATCAAAATCGGTTAACGTTCGTCTGAGCTATAAACGCTGAAAGATCGCAGAATAAGGTCGAAAATCGCTGATTTCGGGAATTTCGCGATTTTCGACCTTATTCTGCGATCTTTAAGCGTTTATAGCTCAGAGCAACGTTAACCGAGTTTGATGAAATTTTAGGCGTGCATACAACTTACTTCAATCTACAAAAGGTATTTTTTAAATTTTTTTTTAAAAAATCGCGAAATTCCCGAAATCAGCGATTTTCGACCGTATTCTGCGATCTTTAAGCGTTTAGAGTTCAGAGCAACGTTAACCGATTTTGATGAAATTTTAGGCGTGTATACAACTTACTTCAATCTACAAAAGGTATTTTTTACTTTTTTTTTAAAACGCGAAATTCCCGAAATCAGCGATTTTCGACCTTATTCTGCGATCTTTAAGCGTTTAGAGCTCAGAGCAACGTTAACCGATTTTGATGAAATTTTAGGCGTGCATATAACATATTTCGATCTACAAAAGTTATTTTTAATTTTTTTTTAAATCGCGAAATTCCCGATATCAGCGATTTTCGACCTTATTCTGCGATCTTTAAGCGTTTAGAGCTCAGAGCAACGTTAACCGATTTTGATGAAATTTTAGGCGTGCATATAACATATTTCGATCTACAAAAGTTATTTTTAATTTTTTTTTAAATCGCGAAATTCCTGAAATCAGCGATTGTCGACCTTATTCTGCGATCTTTAAGCGTTTATATCTCAGAGCATCGTTAACCAATTCTGATGAAATTTTAGGGTGTGTATACAACTTACTTCAATCTACGAAAGGCATTTTTTTAAATTTCCATTACGAACACAGACAAAAAATTGAAAAAATCTTTCCTATTTTTTTTTTTTGCTATTCCGACCAATTGCAACTTTTTTCAAACCGACGAAACACGTCACTTAGCAAACTAATCCTTCTAGCGTCTAAAAAAAACTCAAGTTGTTCGGACGAATTTTGAACAAGTTATACGATTTTAAAAGTGACCACATACTTCTATCCCCCACTGTACATTTGGTTTAAAACATTACGTGTCCTTATTATTTACATGAATTATGAAACCTTACTAGATCATAGATCCGTGGGGAACAGTGATAGCGCAGTGCAGCGACAAAACCGACGTGGCCGTAGCGGAGATTCACTTGGATCTTTTACAACAAATACGAGAGAACATGCCGTGCGAAAATCACCGTAGAACAGACTTGTATCCCAAAATGGAGAGCCTGAAATCGTCAACGTAGATGTTATATAATAACATGTTTCATATATACAAATATGCATAAATTATTCTAAACGCATGCATTTAAATTTGCATCTTATACGAGCAAATGCTCGTGCACAGACCACGGTCGTAGGAAATAATTGAGAATTACGGTTTAATGATTCAATATCATACATAAAATGTATTCAAGGATTCAAAACTTTGTCATTACATTTTTGTAACATACATATATATATATATAAAACAAACATTTATTATAATACATCTTATTGTACATACTGCTTAATGACTGATGGATATTAAATACGGATGCATTCTTTGTACCTTAAGAGTGTAGTAGTTGAAAATCAGTTGCTATTTTTACAGGCATAGACAACTTTTGTACACGTCGAACGAACGGCGTGACGAGCTACCGAAATGTGATTTAAAATGTGTATCGAAACACGAAGCGACGCTTCGGGGAGAATTATAAATAATATATTATTTCTTGTGCTAATTAAAACTAGTAATTCATTTAATATTTACTTAAAACCTCGATTAGTTTTTCTGAAATGGCACATGCTATATCTGCGGATATAGATGTATTCTTTGTCTTTCATTTACTACCTGTAACATACAACTTATACAGATTACAAAATCATCTTAAACGTCGGACAGCTCTTGGTCCTCGACGTTCACGTACTTTCGCTCGTCTCTGTCCTCGGAGGCCCTATGAGATCCGCTTCGACGCCCTGCAGCGCCCAAGCGTGCTCGTATATCTCCAACACTTCCCACTCCGATTTGAAAGCAGCCTTCGGATCCGGCGGCATGGACATCGCGGCGCCGGACACTTGGTCCTGCTGGAGTCTGAACATATCGGTAGCGTTGCTTTCTCCGAGAACGAGCGTGTAAATGGACCTCAACCCGAAGACGTTTAGAAAGTACCAGGACGCGGACGACACCCACGCCGCGTCCAGGGTAACTAATTCTATACCGCGTTGCAGCATCGGCTTGAAGCGCAACGTCAGCGGGAATGGTACTTTAGCTGGAACGCGAGTATTAGTATTCTTAGAACCGAAGCGAAGGCGACGAAAGGGGAACGACGCTCGCGAGCGTTACTTTCAGGCGAACTTACTCGTAACGAAGCCGGACAACATCCAATTGATCCAGCCACCTATGAGCACCGTCGGCAAGACGTTACTTACGTTCCCTTTTAACATGTCCTTCATCATGTTGGGATCGGCCATGGGATTCTGCGACACGGGGGCTCGCCTTTGCGTTTTGAAGTAGCCCGTTTCTTCGTTATTAAAGAAATGCCTCCGGCTGATAAATGCCATCTTTGGAATATACTGGCCGTTCTCTCTGAGTAGCCTGGAGCGTATCATCACTTGGCTGAGGAAGGAGATACATTTTAATTCCTCGGATTTAATTCCTCAAAAAACCGAGGCCCGAAATAAATCACCTGTCCTGCACTTGATGCACCTCGACCTTCTTCTGCGAGGCGACGAGTATCGAGACGTAATGCCGAATAATACCTACGAGGAACGTGATCACAACAATCGGGAGGAACACCCAGCCACGGATGTTCGGATCTAAAAGCAACTCAGCCATGGCAGTTGTCGCTGCCCCGAAATTCACGAGGAAGAAAGAATAAAGGTAAGGGAACCAAACAGGCCGAAGAACATTTTACGAAGGCAAGAATATGTGCATGTCAGTGCCGGTTACACACACGGGGAGCCACCTGGAGGACGCGATCTAGAAATAAGGATTCCAAGCTTCGCCGATAATAAAGCGAAGCAATAATAATGACGATGGAATATTATTTAGTAGTAATTGTAAACGGCCACGCGTTGCTGTGGCTCAGTCTGGTTAAATGGAAAGGACAGAAAAGAGAAAGTTGGTTTATAAAAAGTAAAAATAGTTTTAAAAAGTATATAAAAACACGCGCGTATTCGAATGTGTCAAAATTTCAAAGCAATCGGTGAAGAACTTTCGGAGATTTAAGATTATGAACAAACGAACATTTACGTTTTTATTTATGTAGACAGGAATTTAATAAGTTCAGTATAATATCCTAAATATTATCTATTACCCGTTTACATTATTAATCGTGGTAATTGCGAGTTATATATAAGGCGGTCTTTTTAAATATTTCCCTCGCACAGGATAAGACGAGGAACTATATGATACACTTTGTATACACTAATTAAATAAAAAAAAATTAAAAACAAGCTTTTATTAAAATGTACTACAAAAGAAAGTAATTTTTATACCGGCCGAAATGATTGTTTTAGAAGAATTCTCACATATGATCAACAATAAAAAAAATAAAAAAATTTAAAAGACTCGACTGCTTAAAGAGCGAATTAAAATGACAAAAATAATAATAAGATGACAATTGAAATTAACTCAATTGCCTGCAGTTGGAGGCCTTAAATCTTTTGATGCTCTTCTATCCCAAGCATGTACCGCAATGATTAAAGAAAGTGCTTGAAGCTGGTAACAAAAAGAGGTGGACAACATCGATGCAAATTCAAGCTTATATAGTGACATTTCAAATGCAGCGTATTTTGTAACTTATATGTTTCTCTCTTTGTCCGTGTGGGAAATACTGTTAGTGTTATTAATAGCCCGTCAAATCTAATTAGGGCGAACAGCGATACACAATATTTATTAAGACAATATGTAATTTTCTATTTCGAAATAAATGTTCGAATGTAATTACATCAAATCATTTGCATGAAAAGATTTAAGGCCTCCGACTGCAGGCAATCGAGTTAATTTAAATCGTCATTTTATTATTATTTTTGTCATTTTAGTTCGCTTTTAAGCAGTCGGGTTTTTTAATTTTTTTTATTTTTACTTTTTTGAAAATTATATATCCTATGACATTCGGAAGGTCAAGATAACTCTGAAGACACCTCATTTGTCCAAATCGGTATCACAAACTAACGGACAAACTAACAAACGAAATAAATAAAAGCTTGTAAAAACTCACAAGTAAAGCTAAATAAAAACTTGTAAATAAATAGCAACCACTTCACGCTACTTCCGATTCCAAAGCATTACAATTGAACGAACAGTAGCATTTCAAATCCTTTCGTTTGAAATTCCACCCAATAGTTTCCCGCCATTTGTAATGTGACCTTCACTATTTACCAGCGTGCATTAAATCAACTTTGAATTTCCAAAACATAAAATTTGAACTCCGAAATCGTTCGTTACATTTTACGCAGAGCTATCGAAGTGACCTTAAACGACCTATTAAACCTTTGACACTAATAATTTAACAGCTCAGCACTTGTCGCGTGCGGGATTCCCCCAGCCCCGTCTTTCATCCGTGCCCCGCAAACGCCTAACGGGCGTTCCCCGCACACCCACGCCAAAAGAATGCTTTAAATACAGAATGTAATGCCACCTCCGTCGATAACCAAGCCAGCGGACCCCAAGCGTCCTCGTTCGAGCGCACCTCCGCAGACGTCGCTGCCGCACGCTCCGCTTCGCACCGCTCGCCGTGTAGGCGCCTACGTGTGTACACACGCGTCGGCGTTAATGTGTGATCGAGGTTTTCGCCAGGCGCTGCTGCTCCGGGGTTGAGATTCGCGAAGTGTGGCCGAGCATCTCGGGATAAGTGCGTCGCACGTAAGGTGCGGGGCGTGATATGAAACAGTGAACCGGAGGGTCGCGGATTCAAATGGACGATAGGCGATAGTGATCCGCGCGTGATGGGATTGTGAAAGGGGATCGGGCAGCGGTGCACGAAGCTCGCAGGAAGCGGGGAGAAAAAGGGCCCAGGGATACACAACGCTCACGCCCGGTTGTCACGACGCCATGTTTCCCCGAGCTGGCCTACCGATGTCGGGTGTCCCTTTGACGGTGCTCTGCCTCTCCGTGCTAATCGTCGCCGGCCTCGACGAACCCGGTAAGTCCTGCGACCGTTCCACCGAGCGGACCCGCGAGCGAGCCGCACGCGACACGGTGGCCTTCCTCCGCTCTTATTCCGTCCAGCGCCGCGCCGAGCCCGCTGCGATAAACGTTTTATGCATAAAGCGGGGCCACTCGCTCCACGCACGATCTCCCTGCCGCTGTCATTCGTCGCCCTGTGCCGCTATCGCCGCCGCTGGGCCCGCTGTTAAATAATCCCCGTGCAACAATCAAACCCGCCGACGGAAATCGAACGCGGATCGAGTCGAACGAAAGTAGCGTGCGCGAGATGCCCGCCATGCACGATTGATTAACAACAGAAACCGACATCGTATGTCACGCCGGTCTATCGAGATCGTTTTAAATCCTTTATCGTTCGACGCGCCCTCCTCCCTTATCTCTCATCTCGCATAGCGATCTCTCCTCTGTTTATGCTCGGGCCACTCGTGGCACAGCAATTGCGGGAAAAACGATAGGCAGAACAGTGTCGCTGGGTGTACAGCAGACAGCGCACACTGTGTACCTTCTATTTCTTCGAACCTTCCAAGGACTTTTATGCAGCTTTAAGAGCCTGAATAATTCGTCGAGACCTTTGTTTTGACGAGGAATTAGCCGGTCAAGATTGATGCGTAATCGCGCTGCTGCTCGATCGATTTCCGTTTCATTTGACCGCCACGGAATGTGTTTGAAACGTTGGCACCAATGAGAAAAATTGTGGGATTACTTCGTTAAGAAGGTTAATGATCCTTAGGAGCAATTGCGGGAGTATGATTGATTTTAGGGAGGAAGCGGGTGGATTGGCAATTAAGTTTCGTTAGGGAAACTTCGGGTATTTAAATATTCCCCGTTTGTTTACGTCCGTACGTCTTTACTAGGAATATTCACCTCGTCTATTTGCGTATGTGCGATATCGAGTTACCGCTTTCGCGGATGGCTAGGGTTCGATTGGAAATCGCGGAATCGTCGAACGTGCGATTGATCAGTTCGAACCGCCGGAAAAGTCAAATGAGAGACTGTAAAGGGATTTGTATTCTTTCGATCGTATGTTTACTTTTGCACGCTACGTAAATACAATCTAATCTCGTAACGCGATAGTGTAATTTAAAGAAGACACTTAATGCGAGGGACAGTCACTGCCCGTTGAATCATCGATCTTATCGCGATAAGGAATATTGTCTTCTGTAAATAAAGAATTCGACACCCATGCAAACGATTCTATATCTCATGTACCAAGCTCCGATGCAGGAAGCTTTTATGTACCCTGGATAATTAATTCGATAATTAAATGATATCCCTTGGGAAGAACTCTTAGTAAAAGACATTAAAGCAGCTGGGTTGCTCCAACCATTAAGACAAAACTTGCCCGGTTTGTGTGACTCGCCTGCTACAATTTTAATGACTTAACGAGATAACTACTCCGTTCGTTCACACGTTACTTGGCAAGGACTTTCCAACTTGGTCGCATAAAATACTTAAAAGTAACGCAGCTCGTATTATTTGGTATTTGTTTGCGGTATAATTTTATATCGCCAATATCGAAAGATTAATAATTATGCTACTTGAAATGGTCTCCGTGATAAATATATGCTTCCACGTTTCCCACAGGTGTAGAAAATGTAGAGACCACGGAGCAAAAAAATGAGAACCCGACGAATATAGAAATTACAGCCTCGCAAGATTTGGAGGGCATAGAGGCCGGTAGTACGCCCTCGCTGACCTGCAAACTTAACGTGCCGGGTCACATATGGTGGGCTAGGAACGGGAAGAATCTCACCACCATCAAGGATTTCGAGTCCGCCGGACGTTTGGACATTAAGCAAGCCAGCAGGAACGATACCGGAGACTACAAGTGCATGGCGCAGACTATCGAAGGAGAAGTGACGGAGAAAGACGTTCATATCAGAATTATTGGTGAATGTTAATCGTAGCGAGTAGCGTTAATACGTAATTGCGTGCCTAACGAAGGATTGTTTCTGCTTTAGAGCCGGGTCGAATAACGACAGAGGAAGACGTCAGGGCTAAGGTAATGGAGTCGGCCAATCTGACGTGCCACGTACACGGCTATCCGTTGTCCCAGTTCGCCTGGGTAAAAGGGAACGACTCGGAGAGCACGGAGCATTTGAAAGATCTTACCACCGTGACGCAGATCAACGAAACTTACGCCGTATTAAATTTAGAATTCTCAAGCCTGACGCGCAAAGACAACGGCACGTATACTTGCAAAGCGCGCGACTACAACGGCGAGATCAGTGCTTTCAGGCATCTGTTCGTGATCGACGTGCCGAAAGTCAGCATCGATTTCATGAAGGCAGTTGGCGCGGGGAGTATATTTTTGAATTGGACCGTAAACGACGGCAACGAGCCGATCAAGAGGTATTTCGTCCAGACCATGGAGAATGGGACCGATCAGTACCATTATTACACGGAACAGATCGGCGGCGGTAATTCCAGCTACGTTTTGAAAGGCTTCAAAAATGGTACGGCATATCAGATTGGAATCGCTGCCATGAACACTGTGGGTACTTCGCACGTTAGATTAGATCCACGCTGGATCACCACTCTGGAGAAAGGTAAGGGGCAAGGCTTAGATCCTGCGCGCATGCATTTCTGTTTACCACGGAGCAGTTCATTCGCAAGGTTCGTTGCAGATCCTATATTTGTGCCAAAAGTTTCTGTCAACGGTGTCACAGAAAATTCCATCACGATAGGGTGGACAGTGCCACCGGCTGACTTAAAGGAACACGTCCACTATTACAATTTAATGGCCACGCACGGAGACCAGAAAAGGGAGGCGGTCTATCCAGCACAGCCGTTCACCGTGTACGCGTTCGTTGATCTTGATCCAGCGACTACGTACAAATTCAGGATTGCTGCGTGCAGCGAGTACACGAAGGAGTGTGGGAACTGGAGCATCGAAGTGAATGGCACTACGTTAGACGGAGGTGAGATGGTTCCACGTAATTCTATAATTTCCTGTATTCTATAAACCATATAGTAATCTAATTTTGTTTCAATTTAGTGGCCAGCCCCCCTCAGAATCTCTCCGTCAACTGTCGCTTCGACAATATAAGCAGCTCCAGCTTCATCTCCATTACGTGGATCCACCCGGAGAAGCCAAACGGCGTTATTACGCGCTACAACATACAATTAACCGGCGCCGCCAAGTTCAAGAACGACATGGGCCGCCTGGACTTCGAGATCTGGGGGCCGCAGAATTGGAGCGTTCACAAAAAGAACAGCACACACTACAACCAGATACCGCCTAATACAAACTACACGGTACGTACTTCGCAACCCTCGATCTTCTCGAGTCCAGGCGTTTTATGCGAGTAATAACGTTCTGTCGGAAGGTCCGCGTGCACGGTGTAACCAGGTCCCGTACGCAAGGGAGAGACGCCGTTGGGAATTGCACCACGCCGGTCACCGTCCCGGACAGAGACAGCTTGAACATGCGGACGTGGCGGAAGATCGAGAACCAGGGTAAACAGCTGTTCAAGCTCTACCTGCCGCGTATCACCGAGAGGAACGGGCCTATATGTTGCTATCGAGTTTACCTGATCAAACTGGCGCCTCAGAAGAGCGTGAGCGATCTACCGCCGCCGGAGGAGATCGATATATATTCCTACCAGTACGCCCACAATTCGCCTTCCGGCGGCGCCTACGTCGCGGAGACGTTCGACAGCGACCGGTTGATATCGGAGGTGTTCCTCGGGGACGGGGAATCGTTCAACGGCAGCACGATGTGCGACAAATGCATCGAGCTTCGGCCGAAAGCCGCCCCGCCGGTATTACACTTCGTTCCTGAAGTTCAAACGACCCTGGCGCCGTTGAACACCACGCCAGCGACGACTGCGACACCGGCGGCGACGACCACCACCTCTGCTCCGACAACAACGACTACTCCGATGACGACGACGACGGTACCAGTCACTACGCAGCAGGCAGAGACAACAGTGGCTGCTCTGATGGACAGTAACCATACGGAGAACATAGCGAGAAGGAAAAGAGACAATGCGGCCAATCAGAAGACGAAGGGCGCCGACGGGTCCCTCGAATTGTCGCTGTACCTACCGCAGGATGGTTTTTTGGACGAGAAGGCTAATTACACTGGATTCGTCGAAGTGATCGGTACAGTTAATATTTCTGATTATATGTCGCGGTTTCGCGGTCGAACGGTGCAGCGAGCTTTCGTTTTGCAGTGTTCGGGGACCAGAGGGACAAGTTTCTACCAGCCTACAGCAATTACTTCACTCCTCTTTACGGAGGATCCGAGCCCGGGATCGCGGCGTCGCCGGACATGACCACGCTCAGCGTGATCCTGCAGATCTCCATCGCCCTCATACTGATCATCTTCATCCTCCTGATCGCGCTCTGCGTGTTGCACAGGTACACGAAGCGCGCGCAGCAGAGAGGGGAGGAGGTGATCACGCTGAGGAACAGTTTCAGGTGTGGAGAAGCGTTCGGCGAGCGTGCTTCCGGCCGCGACGCGTGCACAAGCTCTAACGCGTGTTTTCTGTTAGGCACCTATGCAGGAGTCTCAGAGGAAGGCATCAGCTCGTGGCAGCAAGCCCGCCGGACATGCCGCCGATTCCTAGAGGCGACCTGCTTCAGTCCTACCTCGAGCGGCACCGTGACTCCGACTACGGTTTCCAGCACGAGTTCGAGCTGCTGCCGGACAAGTTCACCGACCGCACCACGAGGGCCTCGGAGGCGCGGGAGAATCTCTACAAGAACCGTTACCCCGACATCAAGTGCTACGACCAGACCAGAATACGGCTGGCGCAGATGGACGGCATCTGCGGCTCCGACTACATAAACGCCAACTTCGTGCTGGGTTACAAGGAGCGGAAGAAATTCATATGCGCCCAGGGCCCGATGGAGAACACCGTCTGCGATTACTGGAGGATGATCTGGGAGCAACACCTCGAGCTGATACTAATGCTGACCAACCTCGAGGAGTACTCCAAGACCAAGTGCGCCAAGTATTGGCCGGACAAGGGGGAGACCAAGAACGTCGGGGATATTACCGTCGAGCATATCCGCGAGAGGGCTTACTCGGACTACGTGGTGCGCGAGCTGAAGATGTCCCGTCTAGGGGAACGGGACACGCGCACCATCGTCCAGTACCATTTCTTGGTGTGGAAGGACTTCATGGCGCCCGAGCACCCGCACGCGATACTCAGGTTCATCAAGAGAGTGAACGAGGCGTACTCGCTGGAGAAGGGGCCGATATTGGTGCACTGCAGCGCCGGCGTCGGCCGGACGGGCACGCTGGTGGCGTTGGACTCGCTGCTGCAGCAGCTTGCCGAGGAGGGCCAGGTGTCGATCTTCAACACGGTGTGCGACCTGAGACACCAGCGGAACTTCTTAGTGCAATCGTTGAAACAGTATATTTTCATTTACCGCGCGCTGATGGAGATGGCGCAGTACGGCGACACGGAGATCCCTTCCTCGCAGCTGAAGGCCGCCGTCGCCAAGCTGCGGCAGAGGGAGAACGGTAAAGAGAAGTGCAGGATGGAAGAGGAGTACGATGTAAGTGGGTTGTTCGATTTGGAACGTTCCCGGCGAGGTAAACGGGCGCGCGGTTGTACGTGGTGTGTTTTGCAGAAAATCAACTCGGTGCTGGAGGACAGAAAGTCGTTCTCCGTGGGCGGCGGGGAGGAGAACAAGAGCAAGAATAGAAGCGAATTGATTATACCGTACGACAGGAATCGGGTGATACTCACGCCCGTTCCGGGCAGAGAGCACTCCACGTATATTAACGCTTCGTTTATCGAGGGCTACGATAACTCGGAGTCGTTCGTTATCACTCAAGACCCGCTGGAGACCACCATTGCGGACTTCTGGCGGATGATTTCGGAACAGGGAGTCTCTACGATAGTGATGCTGTCCGATGTGAGTAAACTTGTGGGTTCTTGAGAGGTCGGAGGAGCTGCGAGCAGTTTTATATTCTTGGTTTCGTGTCCCGCGGTCTCAATGTTGCGTAGGTACTGCACATAGCACGCAACTTATCTTTCGTAGGAATCATTAATTTCGTTTCAAGTCAAGCGAAAAGTATGTTTGGGTCGCTGGCTGTGGGTAAGAATTTTGGGGAGCGAATGATATTTAAGGGGTTGTTCTTAAATTGCGTAAGGGTAATTTTGGCGAATTCTTACCTCCTCCCTCAGTATCAGAATTTGTAAGATTTTATATTCCCTCACCCCTCACCTTTCCTTAAATAATATTTTTTACATTTATATTTAAAAAATATTACGTAAGAAATTCGTGACCTTCTCCAACCCCAAAAAAACCTTATGTAACTTGAGGACGACACGTAAGCACAGTTGGGCAGTATTCGAATAAAGTTTTATTCGAATTATCTCGAATAAGAATTGCGAATAAAATGAAGTTATTCGAGAATAATGAATAATTTTTTATTCGAATAAAAATTAAAATTAAGAATAAAAATTTATTCGAATAATGCCCAACTCTGCCCTTAAGTTGTATACCAGATTTCTAACATTAAATGGGATGACTCGACTAGTATTGAGGGTGGTTCAGGATTGTAGAATTATATTCAACGAGTCGTTAAATTTCAATTTACAGTTCAAGAAGAAATATAAGAACTATGCACTGCGAACGTTTCAAGGCTTGAAAACTGTTATAATATCGATTTCGGTTCTCCAAACGGTTACGAAGAATCTTTATTCTAAATAACTGTTATGAAGAACCGAAATTTCCAACTATTATCTCTTTCGGTTACGGTCCCTATTTTCCTCCTCATATCGGTTCCATAACCGTAATTTTTTCGGTTCTACATCAGTTCCGAAACGGTTCCAGAATCAATTCTCGTTTCATATTTTCCCTAATTGATATCATGAATTATTATTGTAGCTACAGATCACTGTAAAATCAACAATAGAAAAACAAAATCCTTATAGAAAAAGGAGAAATATTCATACGTATCATTGATTTCTAATAAAGCGTTGAAATAAATAAATCAGCTACATATTTTTTAAATTCACACACACTGTATTATTCAGAATAGGAAGTTGAAAGTTTCTCCTGTTTCTATAAGAATTTTGTCACACAAAATCAATAATTATCTACAATAATAATTAATAATATCAATTAGTGAAAAGACGATAAAAGAATTGATTCTGGAACCGTTTCGGAACCGATAAAGAACCGAAAAAATAACGATTATGGAACCGATATGAGGAGGGAAATTGGAACCGTAACCAAAACAGATAATAGTTGAAAATTTCGGTTCTTCGTAACAGTTATTTGGAATAAATCTTCTCCATAACCGTTTCAATCAGAACCTTTATATAACAGTTCTAAACACTTATTTTCGGAACCGTTTTAAACCCTGGAACGTTCCCCTTACATTCCACTACTAATCCCTACGAGAGCTTTCAAATATTCTACATGGAACTTCTTCCAGCTGAACGAAGGTCCACGGAAGTGTCCACGATACTGGCCCGACGACGAAGCCGTGTACGATCACGTAAGAGTTCGATACATCCAGAGCGAGAGTTGCCCGTACTACACTCGCCGCGAATTCTCCATCTCCAACATAAAAACCGACGAGAACGTGGTGGTAACGCAGTACCAGTACCACGGATGGCCAACAGTGGAAGGAGAAGTACCTGAAGTGACCCGCGGTCTGATCGAGCTTGAGAACCAAACGCTTACGAACATCACGGAGTCGACCGGGTCATTGGTGGTGCACTGCAGTTACGGGTCCGACAGGAGTTCTATGTTCGTTGCTCTTAGCATACTGGTTCAACAGCTGCGGACTGAGAAACGAGTGGACATTTTCACAACGACGAAGAAGCTGCGCTCGCAGAGACACGGCATGATCAGCACCTTTGTACGTACATCGAGTTTCCCGCGAGAAAGTCTCTGTGCAAAACTAATGTCTCCATTAACGTTTCAGGTGCAATACGAATTTCTATACCGCGCTATCGTGAATTACTCGGATCTGTACAATTTGGTGGACGACGAGTCAGCCTCTTAATGCCACGATAAGATTGACATACCTTAAATGATGTTTGGTGACGTGCGTAACAGACATTCGACGTATGAAAAAGAAAGTGAAAACGTACGAACGCTCGAGAGAACATATATTGGGCTAACCAAAGAAATCGCTGGGGTATTGGCGAACGATGAACAGCATTGTACGTTAGACTGACACGTGCACGGGGAGCTAGAAACTTTTCAGAACCCGAGCTACTTGTGCACGGGCTACCAGGTAACGTGTACCAAGAACGTTCGCTGATGCAGCAAGCAGTGAACGCTGGACAATATTCAACTGACTCGTACAATCAGTTCGATGGGATTCTACGAATGAAATTAATTACAAAGTGTAGTACAGTGACGAGCCTCGGCGACGCTGTGAAACGTATCTCGATCACTTATTTTTATTGACAATGCCAAGAGAAAGGAACCACGGGAACGGTGTGTTAAATGTCTTGTGATTGAAACGGAAGAGAGTCGAGGAGAGCACTGAGCCAGCAAAGTAAGTGCTTCTTTTTTTACTAACGAAACACGGCTACTTGGTGGGACTAGCGAAGTACCGAGCGTATTTATAAGACGTATGAATATGCTGATAAGTGGACCATATAACTTACGATCTAGCATTGATCGTGCCTTGTATATTCCAATGTTTATACGATATTTCGACTTGTGCGACATTGATATTACGATTCATAGAAGCCGGCGAACTTCTACGGATCCAAGCAGCGTGTTACTTTCAGCGTATCGATGATTTAACAAGTTTCTTTGCGCACGGTCAAATGTAGATGGTAAAGTTCATATGGTTTGTGATCGCTGGACTCTTGTAATTCTTCCGGACGTTTCTACCGACGCGCGTTCTTATTCTACCGTGACAAGGAGAGATCAGACGCTAATATGATCTACCTTACATTACGATTACTAACAATCACATCACGCACGCGTGGAAGATTTATCTGTAAGATAAGGGTGTCATATATATATATATACGTAGGAGCGTGCGTACCGCGCGCGCCCGGCGCTGAATTCTCTTCGAAAGAAAGACTGATGCCCTAATTCAGTTGGGGAGCAGCGCGAGAGAAGGAGAGCGCGTACCTAGCTCGTACGCGGCATTGTAAACCGCTGTGAATTGTAACGCACGTGGGAGAATCATTTTTTACTTTTTCATACGCAAGAAAAAATTCTAGGGATATATATATATCTCTGTGTGTGTGGCGTGCCAGCGAGTGTGCTCTGTAAGTGGCCGACTAAATGTTACGCATAATTGGAGGGCTTACGGTAGGAGCTACGTAGATTTCACTTGAGAACACGGACAGACATACGTAGTTTTCATTTAGCCGATCGATTCCCCCACCACTGCCATGTATAAGCCGAGAAGCCTAGCTTTGGCTGCTCGTTAATCGAACGCATTATTTTTCTAGTAGCCGTCTTCGCAAGGAACTGTTTTAAGTTATCGATCTACGAACCACGTTCAGTCACCGCGCCGAAGCTAGAGGGAGGTTTTATGTTAGACGCAAGAACTGCCTATAGCTGTTAGTGTTCTGGTGCACGGTGGACAGCGTCGGCGGAAAAGAGGCGAAAGCGAGCCGACGAGATTACTGTAGATAAGGGAAGAAAAAACGGGGATCTCTTTGGTGTAAGGAAATTCGCGAAATCACTATTATACATTGTATTCCTTCGCACGCTCGTTCATTTCTAGTCAAGTTTTTAGCTCCGGCACGCGCGCTGCTAAGCCACTCGCTAGCAGTGGCAGGGGACAATCACGTTAAATTTGATTTATCATCCCGCTCGGTCGGCGAACTGTTTTTTCTTTCCTTTCACCGTTCGAATCAGTTTCATTCCATTTCCGTGCCGAACGGCACGCACCTGCTCGATGTACATGTGTGTATAACCGGCTACATTACTCGAGGACTAATTAATTGCTAGCTAGAGCTTCGATTACGTTGTAATTGATAGGAGTCCCAGGGACGTATATTCTCCGTCTGTAATTATATCGTTGTCTATCGCCTGTCGCTGTTGCTTACTGTATTATTAACGAACGATGCGACAATATCTCTCTTTACGTTCGTGACACGCTTACTTCGTACGTATAAGTATCCCGTAACGGTGCAAAGTGTACGCGAATCTCCACCGCTTCGAAGCCTCGAAAGATGATAACTTTAAACTAGGCCTGCTTTCTGGGAACATTTCGACAAGCTGTAAATAATTTTACTGACACAATCATGAATTTATATTGCGATCATTAGGCAGAAGATTTTATAGTCGCTAGTATTTTCCTCTGGATTTCTCTATTTGTATATAGGTATTTGTGACATTTGTACTTTATTCGTATTAACTTTTAGTGGAGTTTAGAGACGCTTTCAGCACGGTGGAGACTCTTAAACACTTCCTGCGACGAATACACCTGAAATCTCTGTTCGGCGTAATTTCTCGTAAGTTAAATTAACGCGCACAACAAGCACCTGTCGGAAGTACAGGCATTGTATTGCGAAAACGACTAAGCTATTCTTCGTTCGAGCGAATTCACAAAGTTATATTTTCCGAAATAAAACTCGCAAGCGCAGCGCCCGATCATGTAACGAATCTATCTGTTTTAATTTATATTGTTATTACTAGTACCAGTGAGAGAACAAGTGATGTTTAAGTACAGAACAATAACTGTTATTTATAGACACTGCGGTTTTTAATTATTTAATAAGAATCGTACGGAAAACTAACAAGCGTCCCGAACCCTTATTTCGCAAAGCTGGGGATCGTGTTGCACGTGCGCACAGAAATGCGCGACGGAGAACAATAAATGTAACGAGAGCGTTGGTGGTGCGATCGAGGGGGAATTGCGATCGCGGTTTTATAATCGCTTGCATGTATTGTTCTCGATGCGCGTCTTGATATTACAGTACGTGTGTAAAGGAAACATCGACATTTTTGCAGCCAGTGTATGAATTAGAAGGATTAAAAGCATTGTTATAAATTGATCTACAGAAACTTTCGTTCTTTACTTTCGTCACGAGGATACGGCCCGATTCGAAGACGAAGGTTCGAGTGTCCAATTCTTTTCAGCCGCATTGATATTTCGATTAAAATAGCGAACCTGTTACTTTGTAAGGTGCACATTGAAACGCGCTATTATATTAAAAAGATACCTCGGACATAAGTTAAAGTTAATAACAGTGTCTTTGCCAAACGGAAGGGAAGTTACTGCGGCACACATTATTACTGCATCGGGCTCTGTCAATGCGTTAGCTTTTATTTAAATCGAAAGCGACGTTACGAATTAATCGGCGATCTGGAATTAACTTTAATCCGTCTCGAGGTAAATGGCTCTATGTAACTGGCTAGGAACTTGTAGTGCAAATTATAATAGAGCGTGCCCCGTAAGAACGTGTGCGTGACGTCTGTTGTATGACTAGAGTATCGGTAATGGTGGAGGCGGCGGTTTTTAATGGACAGTAATTAATTCGTGCGAGATGTAAGAAAATACTCCTGCGCTCAGGCGACGGTGCTTAAGGGGTCATGCTCAGTCAGGAGGCCGAAAAAAGGGTGGTCTTTGGAAATTTTTTACTCAAAAGCTATAACACATTTCTCAAAAAATCTTTTTTCCTTTTAAAGATTGCATCTAGTACCGTGAATCGTAATTTTTTTATTTAAAAATAGTTATCAATAACTAAGTTATTGTCCCTCACTCGAAGGTTCTCTTTAAAAAAGGCTTCTGCGATGACCACTGGTGGTCGAAAGTCGACCATCTAAAATAAAAAATTCAAAAGAATTTACTTATTATATTATATTATCTAGTATTTGAACGAAGGATTTTTTTATCCGATGCTTAGTTTTCTTTTAATCGATGAAAATTAAGCACGATTTATGATAAAAATTGAAACTTTTACTTTAAACATCAGCCATTTTTTTCCAAATCAATATTTCGAAAAATCCTTCGTTCAAATACTAGATAATATAATATAATAAGTAAATTCTTTTGAATTTTTTATTTTAGATTATCCACTTTCGAGCAGCAGTGGTCACCGCAGAAGCCTTTTTTTTTAGAGAACCTTCGAGTGATGGATAATAACTTAGTTATTGATAAATATTTTTAAATAAAAAAATTACGAAGCACGGTACTAGATGCAATCCTTAAAAGGAAAAAAGATTTTTTGAGAAATGTGTCATAGCTTTTGAGTAAAAAATTTCCAAAGACCACCCTTTCTTCAGCCTCCTGACTGAGCATGACCCCTTAAGCCGTCACCTAAGAGTCAATGATGCCATTCAAGAAAATCCATCTCGACAGCGGGGAGGCAACGTTAACCGTAGTACTCGAACGACCTAGCGTAGAACTTTGTAAATTTATGCTGTATTGCCATAACGGTGAACCATGATATTGTGAATATGATTGTGCTGCACTTTGACAAATAATTATAAGATACGAAGCTGAAATAAATTTGTTTACAGAAAAGGACTCGCTATTTTAAAGGAGATATGCGCTCGACTGTTGTTCGGTGAATTAGTCCGGTCTCTAGCGTCGTAGCAGCACAAACTTATTACACTAAGGAAACGAGGGAATAAAAGACTTTGCCAAGCGTGATAGATAAACCGAAAGGCGAGGCTCATTCTGCTCGCGTAATAAATAATATTCTATTCCGCTTGGAAGTCGAGATGCTTGGAACGAGAACTTTTATACAATTTTGATACGCGAAATGAATTTCGAAATGGTATTGAATAAGATCGTTGACAAGGGCATTCTTAAGTTTCTTATAATGCTTCATCCGCTACTCACAGTCCAGAAGGTTCTCTGCGTAGGCTTCGAGCGACTTGGCGTGCACGAAGTGCTGTCGTAAAATGAATTCCCGAGCGAATCGGGAAATTAATAACGCGTGCAGGCTTCGAGCCTTCGAAGCGAGCAGGTATTAAAGTTCTTTCGTCATCGTTCTACATTCGCGTACACAAGCAGTATACACAAATCCAGTGGCACCTACTAACGTTCCTGTGATATTCTATGCGACTGATGATTTTTAAGATGTGATTGATCACGACCCCCTAATTTTTGTACAACTGGCGATGCTGGCCAGTTCTTTTATATGCGCTCGATCTTGTACTTTTATAACTAGTGATTTTTCCATTAACCGCTGATTTCAATAATCCCCGACAACCTTTACATTTGATACATGGGATGTATATATACACACTGGGATTTTTTAAAGACTTTTTACAGGATACTCGCGTAAATGCCGGGCGAAAGTAGCCCGCGAAAATGACGAACCGTTGCGTGTCTCGAGCGCGTTTGCTGCAGCGCTGCGATTGTAACTAACAGAGCTCGTTAAGTTTTACGATTTAGCCTAATTTACTTGCGTTCAAGTGATTGCATGACGTCGGAATATTAATACTCTATAATTAACGACTGATACGGCGATATGTATGTATTAATCTTTCAGTGTAATCAGCGACTAACGTTACACACATTTGTAACTATCCTTTTTTTTTTTCAAACGGCACACACTCGGAGCAAAAAGACAGGGGACAGATAATTTTATATATACAGGGTTTCTTAAAGCTGCCGAGCGGTCAAAATTTTATCACTTTTCGTTCAAATCTCTTCCCTTTGGTTTCCAAAATCGCATCAAGGTCGCGGAAATTTCACGAAAGTGAGAGCAGGCTACTTATTTTTATTGACATAAAAACTTAATTCTAAAATATTCAAAGAAAAATACTATTGCGTTTATAGTAATTCCTCGATGTAAGATTTTTTAAGACACCCTGTATATAGGGCACTCCATTTCGACCTATAAAGTGGATATGTTTCGAAAGGACTTGGAGGTAGAGCTGTTCGAGTACTCGGAAAAAGCGAGTCGAGCCTGACTCGGCTCGAAGAACCGAACCGAGCCGAGTACTCGAAAAAAGCGAGCGGCTCGAAAGAACCGAGTAGCTCGAATTTGTTCGAGCGGCTCGAAGTAAGCCGAGCAACTCGAATGGAACCGAGCGGCTCGAAGTAAACCAAGCGGGCCGAAAGTACCGAACAATCCGGTGTGTCGAGTAGTTTGAAGCTTGAATGTTTCGAATATTTTAGAATATGTTTATATATTGGATAATGGTTCGTAATTATTATTATTATTTCGACTTTATTACTCGTTAAACAGAAAATATAGTACATAAGGAGAAAATAACATCTGAGTAAAGGCGAAAAATTATTTTCAATAGTTGGAGAATATTTTCATTTGCAGTTTACATTTTAATTACTCACATTATTACTGCGACCTCGCCTTTACTCGCATCTTACTTTCTCCTTGTGCACTATATTTTCTGTTTAACGAGTAATAAAGTCGAAATAATAATAATAATAATTACGAACCATTATCCAGTATATACATAAACATATTTTAAAATATTCGGAACGTTCAAGCTTCAAACTACTCGACACACCGGATTGTTCGGTACTTTCGGTCCACTCGGTACTTTCGGCCCGCTCGGTTTACTTCGAACCGCTCGAAAAAACTCGAGTTGCTCGGTTCCATTCGAGTTGCTTGGTTTAGTTCAAGCTACTCGGTTCTATTCGAGCAGCTCGCTGTTTTTCGAGTACTCGGCTCGGCTCGGTCCGAATTTCAAGCTACTCGAATATTCGAGTGCTCGAACAGCCCTACTTGGAGGTGAAGAAGTCTCGTGCTTTTCTAAACGCATCCGCTTGCAATGAAAATGGTCACCCGGTATGTTTTATATTCACAGTGATCTTTCCTTGCCGCGGAGGAAATATATGCTGCCGGTACGTTAGAAGGATACTACGGACAAGTATTATCGAAAGTATTCGTTACGATTAATTGTTGCGGATTTGCGTCGGACTTCAATGAGATCGCTTAACCCCCTCCCCCGTAGCAATAAATATTTTATCTAGCCTCTAGCGACTTGTATAGACTTGTTAAACTAATTTTCAATGAGTAATTTTCAATGTACTGTTTTCTGCTTGTTTGACGACCAACCGTCAAACGAAGACTCGGCGTGTACACGCGCGACCATTCGTTACTGTATCGTATTACCATGTACAGATATGTAGGTTCCGTTGCGCCCGTATTTAAGAATGCGTTACGAATTACCGCGGTTCCATTTCCCTTTTCAATACGTCGAGATTGCGTTCGTGTACACCGTCGCGATTAATCGTCAGCGATTAGGCGTCACTCGCAAATGTACATTTACCTTCAACGATCCGTTTGCACCTGCCCGAGCACCATACCGGTCGCATTTCTCGTTTCCCGCGCACTCTATCGGAAATCTACAGCTGGGAGAACCTCTGCCATTAACCTACAAACATCGCGCGAGGAACTCTTACGGTCCAAAGTTATCGAAAACGAATCCTGCTTCGATTGATCGTTGAAAATTCAAAGACCTTCGTTTAAAACCAATCACATTCCAGTAGAAGCTACGGGTGTCCCGAAGTATACAGCTTTGAGGTTTTGTAAAAATAGGTCCGGAAGAACCTTTTGTTCCGAAACCTCGGAGCTGTAAACTTCGGGACACCCGGTAACTTTCCCCCCCCTCTGTATCCCTTCTATTTAGGTACTAACCTAAAACGGGAGAAACTTCGAGTAAACATAGACAGCTGTCATTATCCGTTGACGAGAATATTACACCGATCGCAAGAAGAGGAAGTTAATGTCAGTCGCAAACCACGACTAGTACACCTCGATCGTGTCGAGTCGAGTAGGATACTGAGCGATGACGAGCCTATGTTTACAAGAATATATTTACCCGTTTCAGGTGCCCTTAGTCGCCTAACGGAAGTTTCATCGTCCAAGTCGAAGACGACCCGCGTGATCGTTCAAATTAACCGCGGCAGTGTCGATCCCCCTCCGCGAGCCGTGGTGGGGGATTGCTGCGCGCGCAGACGCGACGGAGACGGACGCGCGCAATTTCAAATCGCTTTACTGTGGATCGGGGAATGGTAACGTGCACGCTCCGGACAGAGGGGCCTATCGCCGCCGTCTCCGATATTATTTCGACAAGCTAGACTCTTGTAAATTTGCGCGGGACATTGACGGACGATTAAATTTGAGCCGCGTGTCGTATTTAGTATGCTACGTTCGTACATTACACAACGGCGAGTCGAGGTTAAATTACGTATAGACTTAGATTTTGTATGATATTCGATTATTTACAGAGGATGGTTACGCTAAGGACAAAGATATATATATATGTATTATATATATTATTGTATCTACGAGACGCGACGTGTAACAAAGACGCTCCAAGTCTTATAAGGTAACGATGTTAACGGCAGTGATCATCGAATCGTCTCTTTTGTATGAAAAGGAAAAGAAGAAAAAAAATTGTAAAGCGATATCGGTAACGGTGCACTCGATGTGAAAGGAAATACACGACACAATAATGAGCCATATACTCTGCGATTTCACCTCTTCCCTTACTCCTCCCCACTACTCTCCTCTGTCTTACCTTTTGTTTAACCCTCAAGGAGTTATCGGAACGGAGAAAACGAGTTATCGAGGCGAGAAATGGAATTTGATTAAAATACCGAATATTATTTCGTTTAGAAACGTTTCGTTAAGAAACTTTGAGAATTGCCTGCACGAATCTCTGCTCGAATGCTGATTTCAGTAATGCTATATCCGAGCAGTGTCGAATTTATGGCAAAGGAGGTTACGGTACGTTCTCAAACTTTCGCGTGACTGCGAGCCTAAGCGTTTTCATAGAATTCCAGGCGTAATTCGTGGGCAGCGCGGGAAATTATACTATATCGACCGGCGAATGATTGTACATAACCTTAATTTGCCTCGGAATGGCAGGTATTTCGAGGGGCATAGGCCGTTTCGGTATCGGTTACGCTTGTGATGATTGTTTTCGATCGGGGGAACTGTTCGTTTTCGTAGGTCGATGCACCGTTAAATGCGTGTAGAAGCTCGGATAGCATTGTCGTTATTTATTCCATTCGAGAAAAAGTCTAACGTTCAGCACGATGAAGGCGTTAAACTATTTCTCGGTCGTTATCTACGGAAGTAGAGAGAGAGAAGAGCGGAATTCCAAGTTAATTGCGACAGTCGAATTCCACGGCAGGGAATGCAGGCTTCTCAGCCGGTCGAAAAAATGTTAACGAAAGGAGTATTATGATCGGTAATAATGGCCGGATAATCACGGTGGACGACGGATAATTAAGGGAAATCGCGGGTTGTCGTCTAACGGCTCCTCGTAGATCCATTCAGCGGACCGCGATTCCTCAATGGTTTGTTGTACGCGTGGTACTCCGCTGCAAGCTTGGGATCGTTTGCATAATAACTTGACGAACGATTAATCCTGGCCGGGGGCCATTTTTTTTAAACCGCTCCGTTGGAACTTTTTCTCCGACGGTGCTAGAGATCAGAGGGCCCCGTGTATATGAAAAGCGAAACGAATCGTACGCTTAATTACGTGATCAATTATTTAAATACAGCGGCGGTTCTTAAGGGGTTATTCTGGTAATCACGTCGCAAAATTCAGGGTCTTTTCTCGGTGAATGCAATGAATAACAATGTCAAACTTTTTGTTCATTTATTAGGTTACTTATAATGTATACGGAACAATTTTTTAAATACACTTTTAATTGTGTTTTTCAATGTTATCTGGAGTTAAAAATCGCGCCTTTGAAAAGACGGCGGGAGTGATTTCAGCTCACAAACTCATCTGAAACAAAAAAACCAAACTGATTCTTAATCACTATGAGTACCGCTATCGCAGGTGCCAGAATTAGCCACGTAAATCAAAATTTAACAAAATTACGCGCATTTAAACTTCAAGTAAAATGGAAAATTTCGATACTTGAAGTTTAAATGCGCGTAATTTTGTTAAATTTTGACCTACGTGGCTATTTCTGGCACCTGCGATAGCGGTACCCATAATGATTAAGAATCACTTTGGTTTTTTTGTTTCAGATGAGTCTGTGAGCTGAAATCACTCCCGCTGTCTTTTCAAAGGCGCGATTTTTAAATCCAGATAACATTGAAAAACACAATTAAAAGTATATTTAAAAAATTGTACCGTATACATTATAAGTAACCTACTAAACAAAAAGAAACTTTCACATTGTTATTCATTGCATTCACTGAGAAAAAAAACTGAATTTTGCGGCATGATTACCAGAATGACCCCTTAAATTATGGTCCGCGGACCCTCGTGGGGCCGCGATGTATATATTATTAATTTAAAATCGTATGGAACCATTGCAATAAAAGTATTGTTATAGGAGTTCGTGTATTTATTTTTCCCTTCTTTTCAAATTTTAAGGCCGTTAGTACGCAATTTCAAATAAATACTTTATGTACTTCAGGGTTTTAAAGGAGGTACACGATAAAAAAAACATTAAGAACCGCTAGAATACAGTCCTACTGCACATTTTACTCCTATCATCCAATTAGCTGAAGCAGCCCATCCTTTTTAATTATTTTCCATGAGACCTCCAGAACACAAACGTCACGTCTCCGTCTTCCCTGTGCAAGGCTCCTTTTAAATGACGGAGCAGCGGAACGAAACAATCCGTCGTGGCCGTTGGAACAAAGGAAAATCAGGTTTCTGGCGCGCATTTCGACTAAACGAAGTTAACGACGCCCGGGTTGAACCTGGATGCTTATTACACGACTACTGATCTTCCCACAAGGGGGTTCGCGACTTCGCATGCCTCTGAATTAATAGCGAGCTAAAAATCTGCGGTTCGACGAGTACAAACGACTCCTAAAAATTAAAAATATCCTTACAGAGAATAACTTCAAACTCTAAAATTTCTAAATACATAGTCAGATATCGTTCCCTCTGCAATTGGTATACTTGAATGTAACAAGAAAGTCTGTCAAGACATTACTCTCGACTCGACAGTCCCCTAAAAAAAAATATTTCAAAACTGTCGCCGCGCTGGGACTCGTCACACATCCCCGCCGGTCTGGTTTACTGTACTGTTCCCATTTTTCTTACGAATCACGTAATAATCATCCATCCGCGCGTAACGGCTCGAGAATACGGAACAAGGGGCACCCGCCTAGCCCAGCGTTCGTGTCCCCGAAGTATCACGTGTTCCGGCGGGAACTGGTCCGTCCGGTATTCCCGCGGATTCGGGTACGTCCGTTACACTCCTGAAAGCCAGCAACCCCGGCGAAATAAGCTCGTCCCATAACGGAACAGCGCGGAATGAGCTTCGAATCCTCCGTTATTGGAGCCTCTTCCATTAAAATCGTCGCACGCATGTTCGACATTTCCTTCCGCGCGCCGAAACGACTAACGGCGGTACATTGAATTTCGCGGGTAATAATAAATCTCCCCGAAGGACCCGCGGTGCTCCTGCTGCTCGCGAAGCAGGCTGGAATATCGCAAATTACGCCGTAAATAGCGCGGCGCTTTTACAACTCGCAAACTAAAAATCGCACGTTTCATGACGGATATAAGGCGTTTAGGACGTCAAGCGTCAATCCAGTAAGAGACACACTAACGACACGCGCTCGTCTAGCTTGCGACAGGTTCGCGCGTGCTAGACGCTCGCGGGTACGCGACCAGTAGAGGATTCTTTAAAGGCTTGGTGGGGAATAAACTGGCCGAGGATACTCGTGCAGTCCATCCCCGGTAGTACAATTGCGAATATGCGAGTCGCGAGTGGTCCCCGCGCTTGTGCGTGACACGGAGTAGAGCTCGATAAAGAGAGCGATCGCGGAGTTTGTAAATTCAGTGGCAAAGGAAGCACTGCGAGCACTGATTGTTAATTATATATAGAATTGGCTTGACGATTAATAAAGATGACGGTGCACGGTGCTCCTCTCTTCGATTTCCAAAATTCCGTCGATACCTGACAGAAGCACCAGATTTAAATATGGCAAAGCAATTGCAACTGCAACTTTCTCCCGTATCGCGCGAGAAAATTCACGAGTAATCGAGCTTGACTGTGCCTCCGCGGTGCCACTGATTGAACAAGTTCTTCCGGTGGTGGAAGCGTTAATAATCGTCCTCGTTAACTAACATGCGAATGTTATACGATCGCTAATCGATAATTGGACGCAAGATGAAAGCGACGCGTGGAGTAAAGCTGATCTGCCTCGCTTTGATCGCGCTGAAGCCCGCCGACGCGAGGACGCCGGCGCGCGGCGAGTCCAGCGGGGAGTACCTCCAGAAGGTGATGTTCCAGCTTCAAGAATTCAACGTGCCGTCCTCTGTAAACGTTTACGACAGGCTGAACGATTACAAGAGCAACGAGAAGCAGGGGCACGCGGTGCAGAGGATCAACATGAACGCGCGGCAGAACGTCCGGAGGTACAGGAACCACACGTTCCCTCGTCACAACGTTCTGCCGAGCGAGAAGATCGATCTGCGCAGAGTCGACTCGGAGAGTATATCACAGTATTATCAGGTGAAGGAACGTCGCTGCGTTAATTCCCAACACCATTCGCTCCTGCCTCGCGATCCACGATGATCGGTTCTGATCGGGCCACCCGGTATATCGCGGAGAGACGCTGAAGAGTACAGTTAGCTGTAATCGCGGTGCTCGTGGCTGAAATGATGAAGTTGTTGTTAGATAATCATAGAGACGTTTCGTTAATGGATAGAGAAATTGAACGTGATTGTTCTTTCAGCCTCCTACCGTCACCAAAGTCACCGAGCCGGAAATGCTCGGGTTCACGCGGGCTGAACTAGCGGCGATGTACAAGAGCGCCCTGGAAAAGGGCTCGACGATGGGCCTGTCTTCGTTAACTAACGCACTGGCTACGGGGGAGGCCCCTCGAGTTACGGACACTCATGTGGAGTTCCCAGTCAAGCAGCCGCTCTACCAATATTACTTCTTCCCGCTGAAAACCTTCGTGTCAGAGCTTAGAAAGGATCATGGTTATAAGACGATTGTAAGTAATCAATTGTAGTACTGATTTTCACCACCGCTCGCTCGATAGGGACAGGGTGGATTAACTTAAGGGGGTAAGTCACCCTCGAAAGCTCTAAAACAGGCCTTTCTTCAAACGCAAATTGTGAAGTGATAAATGACAGTAGAGGAGACGTTTTTTTCTAGTTTTAATCGTTATTCTATGAGCTTTAACGCAAAAGAAGAAAAGTTTAAATATCTCTATGTGCATAAAAGTTGTAAGTAAAAACGTAAAGGTGTGTACGCGGTGCACTGTTTGATGGGGAACATAAAATCTCGAAAACCGCTCTAACGATTTGGATGAAAATTTAATGAGAGATGCAGAAAAACATTCCCTACGATGTATCGGGAGCGAATTTTCGAAAAAAAAAACAATACAATTTTTATGTTGAAAAATACCATTTTATCGATTTCTTGTATGAAAAATATTTATCTTTTTTTTTTAAGAATTTATCTTGACAATCTGCTCCTGACACATTGTAGGGAATGGTTTTCTGTATCTCTCATTAAATTTTCATCCAAATCGTTAGAGCGGTTTCCGAGATTTTATGTTCATCATTAAACGGTGCATCGCGTACACGCCTTTACGTTTTTACTCACAACTTTTATGTACGTAGATATTTAGACCTTTCCTTTTTTTGTGTTAAAGCTCGTAGAATAACGATTAAAACTAGAAAAAAACGTTCTCTCTACTGTTATTTATCACTTTACAAATTGCGTTATGAAAAATGGCCTGTTTTTGGGCTGTCGAGGGTAAGCTACCCCCTTAACGGGTAACGCCACTGTAGCAGCACAAAAACGTAGTCTACATTTGGCAATTATTTATGGGTAAACAAAGACATAAATCGAAAATCTGTTTAATCGCCTTTATTATATGTATCTTAAGTAGTTTCAAGCTATTTTTCTTTGCTTTTCTTTTTTCCAAAATGGCACTTTAAACGCATTTTTCTCGGAACCATGTTTTTCGAACTGGCTTGCTACATAACTCAAACAAATTTTATTTAATTCGCTTGAAATTTACAGTAGCTTCTAAACTACATTCTCGGTAGAAATACGTATCAATTTTACGATTTGCTGAAACCTTTTAATGTTATGAACAATTTTTGAGCGGAAAAATTTACGTTCAAATGCTTACTGTTTCTCAGAAAAACAATATTTCATAATATCGGTACGTATTTCTATGGGGGATGTAGTTTAGAAGCTTCTGTAAAAATTTCAAATGAAACGAATAAAATTTGGTTCCCTGAAAAACGCGTTTAAAGTGCCATTATGAAAAAGAGAAGAGAAAAAATAGATTTTCGACTTATTTCTTTGTTTACCCACAAACAATTTTTGTGCCGCTACAGTGTTGTTACCCCTTAAGACGACTAAGCAGTCGAAAAATCGATATTTTTTATTGCATTTTCCAAAAGTACTATCTTTTCTGAATAAAATGCCGCTTGGTTTGTAGTAAAATTTGTAAAATTGTAGATTTAACAGCTAAAAACGTCAAGCAGCAACCTAAAGCGTCGCCTTTGCCCAGAAACTTTAAACGCGTTTTTCTCGAAAATTTTTTTCTCCTAATTTTTTTCTGATTGCGAACGAATGGAGGTTCAGATCGACTTGGAAAAAATTACAGGATGTGTAAAACCTGTGCCATTTCAGCGCAAACCTCTGATATGGTCCGTAAAAATTCGAGATTTTCATAAAAAAATTAAGAAGTCGCCAGATTTTAGTAGCACACAAACAATGATGGACTACTTCTTAATTTTTTTTTATGAAAATCTCAAATTTTTACAGACCATATCAGAGGTTTGGACCGAAATGGCACATGTTTTACACATCCTGTAATTTTTTCCAAGTCGATCTGAACCTCCATTCGTTCGCAATCAGGAAAAAATGAAGAGAAAAAAATATTCAAGAAAAACGCGTTTAAAGTTTCTGGGCAAATACGACACTATAGGTTGCCGCTTGACGTTTTTAGCTGCCAAATCTACAATTTTACGAATTTTACTATAAACCAAGCGGCATTTTATCCAGAAAACATAGTACTTTCAGAAAATGCAGTTGAAAAATCGATTTTCCGACTGCCTAGTCCCCTTAAGTGGGACGATAGAACTCATAAGCAGAAGAGACCGAAACCACTCGGAATGATTCAGTATGTCAGCGAAAACGTAAGCAAACGAAGACCTATCATTTACAAAATATTCATTCCGAGGTCACTCAGTTGATATTGATATTAGTCATTCCACGCTACTTACCGTTGTAGCTGGGAACTATTAACTCGTCGGCTGAATAAACATTGCCCGAAGGCAGTTAGCATCGAGGACCCAAGTTTACCAGAATTATTTTCTTTCTTTCCCTGAGTTCTATCGGCCAGTTACGGTTGCGTCTACACTTTCGCAAGCACCGTGTACAATTCTAGAGAATCCAGCTTTGTTCTAAAAGACATTAACTATTATTCTAACCATCTGAATATCAAACTGCTGTCGTTCTTTGTAGCCCGCCACTGCGTTCGACAATAAGGAAGCTGCGCAAACTACTCAGACACAGCTGTCCAGCCCGCTATTCGTAGCCGTGAGCACTTTCGTGACCATGGCGATTGTGTTCATGATGAGCGTTCTGTTCCTACCGAAACTTCCCCAATTCGACATACTTCACTCGCGGGGCATTCAAGACGATTTCTTTCACTTATCCAACGTGGTCACGAACGCTATCGATCGATACAATCTCTTGGAGAAATTTAAAGGACGCCACGTGGACTCCGTCAGCTAGCTTAGAATATATGCGACTAGACGACGTGCATTAGAATCTTTATTTTCTGCAAGTATAAGCGTTAATACGCGTGAATCGACATAAACTCTGCGGCCGAGAATTAGCAGGGTTGAAATGAAACGGAACGGTCTTGCTAAAATATATTCACAACATGTATTTAAATTTTAACAAAAAACAACATCGAGCTGAACAAAAACGATTTTGCGTTCGATAACATTATCATATATACTAAACTTTATTCTTAAAAAATGTAATGTTATACAGCTTCTCTTTTGTACATAAATACCGATAAGGATTGTATGAAGTTACTAGCTAGAGAGATATGCTCGAAATAATACAGCATCGGACAACGCTACGAGCATCTAGAAGTATTGTGCAATCATTCGTAGCTCTGTTACAGTAGAGAGAAGAAAAATAGGGATAAGTTACTTCGTCTATTTGGGGAATGTATACGCGCATGTACGATATATTTAAGAGTTATTTAAACTTGTAATAAAGAAGGTGCTTCGTAATATGTACTACGCATAGTTCTATGCTTTTGTAAAAGTATAAATTTCACGACCTGTACAATACGAAGAGTAGAAAGGAAGGCACACTTTGGAGTAATACCTGCAAGCTCTTTACTCGGTTTACGCGCTATCTATTTCTTGTAATCAGTCTGACCGATTGGTAGCGGAAAGGGAGGCTTGTTCCGCCGCCTTCCGTTTCAGCACTTGACGCTGGTGCTCGTACTCGAAATCCTCTTCGGTTAAATTTAACTTTCGAACCTGTAACACCACGTCCGTTTAATAAAACACAGGCGCGAAAGAATAAGAAGCTCCGTACCGTACCTGATAAACTAGAGTTTCCTCGTCCGGAATATGTTGAGAAGGATTCCTCAACACTTGGAGCGTCTCGTAAACCGTCGGGCAACGCTTAACCAGAGAAGCGCGACCCAGGCTGCTCTTCAACAGTACCAAACCAACTTTAAATATAATCTTAACGCCCTCGCAGAGAAACATGTCCCACACTCGTAGAATACTCTCCCATGGCAGTGTTCGCGTATAGACACAGAGGAACCACTCGGTCATGTACAAGATTGGTTCCATCTTCTGTTTTTTCTGCGCAAATCAATGAGAATAACTAAACGTGTCCCGATTCGTCAGCTGCAATTTGGCAAAGTTAAACTCCCACTGACCAGATGCTTGTACGCGATGGGAGACACTCTTTTCAGAAGACCGAAGAGAATATCTCCGTCGCGCAGTAACGTTTCCATCCCTTGACTGTAATACCCGATAAGGTATTTGTCGCATATCGCAACGAGGCACCAGAACGCTTGTACCGCTGGCATGTGCATCAGCAGGAATGCTGCGATGGGTGCTTGAGCCTGGCAGTAGCCGACTTTGCTATTCAAAATCGAGTACGCCTTCAATACTTTAAACAGTTCCTCCTGCCCGGGGGCTTCTCCGATGAACATTATGTGATGAGGGAACTGCCGATGGAGATCCTTCTTTATATCGTCTATGTACTTCGGGTCGCCGGATCGTTCCACCAACTCCTCGAACAAATTCGGATTCGTGTCCATTAGCAGCTGCCCTCCGCACAGGTTCAACCACGCGCGGAGCCTCACGGAAGGTGGTATGCCCTTTCGACATCGCTCTCTGACTTTCCGATAGTTCGTGTTCATGAAGTAACTCCAGTTGTTTAGCATCTGAATCCACTTCCGCTCTCGCCGCAGCATTATCTCGGGCGGTATTCCTTGCTTCCCGAGGCTGGCGAGTCGGCGTACAAAGATGTGTTTTTATTATTGTAATCGGAAATATTCTATGGCTCGTCGAGTTTGTTTATTATGATATTACCTGTCCGTACTGCAGTTGGAATCCTGAAGAAACCCGTGCCGATCGATCTTCGATCCTTCGAACTTATCGCTCTCGACATCCCCGTCCCCGTTATGCGATCCTGTGGACGCCATAGCATCTTTCTAATTGTCTGAAGCAGAACACGTCGAATCGGTCTTTACCAGTTACAAAGCTGTGATTTCCTTAAACAAGTAATAAATATTTATAAGTTTTACATCTTTAAACGCTTTAAAGCAGATCAAGGATCAATCCCAACGTGGTAATATTAATATCGCTTTATTCCCACTAATTGTGTTACAGAGAGAATAACAATTCGAGAACTTAGAATTACTGTATTATAGAATCCTGTTGTTTGATGATAAACATTTAACGCCTCCGCCTATAAATGACGAATCTGTATATTTAGAGCACAAACACTGTTCGGCGTTTTCCCAGATCGTAGCTGTTATCACTTACAGCATGAAAGTGTGGGTAATGATCGGGAGAATATCCCGCGCCTTAAAACTGACAGTTGACAGCTAGTTGCCACTGATATCCGGGAGACAACGTGATCATAATCTGCGGTATCAGTGCGCCGCGCATCCTGCGATAAGGCACCGTTCTGTAACGCCCAGTAAGTCTGCGCGACGAATTACAATCATTTCTACGCGACAAAGGCTGAAGCTCATCTCGGCCTCGCACTAACATAAACCCAGGCCTGTGTACACACACGATCGGCCAATTATTTACTCTCGCATTAGCGCGTTAACAATGAGTGGGCGCACCATGGGAATCGCCTACACCTACCATCGATGATGCGCGGAAATGTTGCTTGGTACCCCGCAGGATCCGCCGTGCATTTTATTCCTGTCATACGCGGCAACCGTAGCCCCCACGTCGGGTGAAACCGATTACAGTTACATTGCGCGTAGCGGAATTTCTTTTTATTTCCAAATATAGTTCTCCGATGTTCCGTGGTAATTGGACGGTTCCACTATATTCCTTTGCCGCTGCCCAATGGCGACGGTGGGTTTGAAGGTGAGGTAAACATAGGCGAACGTGCCCGAAGTGGTGTATTTGAATTCTACCGAATGGGCGTTTCGTTGCGAGCTATTTTGATATCTATCTGTTTCAGGAAAGCAGTAAGGGCAGATACATTGGTAAGAAATAGGATAAGGCTTTGTGTAAATAGTTTTATAATAAAGTCGCTGGGTATATTGTTTTAATCGGAACTATTTTCCCGTTTGTCGTGTGTACAGGGTGTCCTATATGAAATGCTCGCGAATTATTCTCTTGAATTTACTACCAGGGCCGGCGTGAACTTTTGTGGAACCGGGTTCGAATATTTTGCGGGGCCAGAAAAAGCGCATTTATAGATACTTCTAAATTTTGTAATTGTAATAAATATCTATGTATAGGGCCCCGAAAAAGTTAAGGTGAGTTTTTCGTGGACCAAGGGCCTTTTAAATAATTTTTATAATGATAATTATCTGTGCATAGGGCTCTGAAAAATTTACGATGAATTTTTCGTGGACCGCAGGGCCTTTTAAAGAAATTTTATAATAATAATTATCTCTGCATAGGGCCCCGTAAAATTTACGACGAATTTTTCGTGGATCGCGGGGCCTTTTAAAGAAATTTTATAATAATAATTATCTCTGCATAGGGCCCCGCAAAATTTGCGACGAATTTTTCGTAGACCGCGGGGCTTTTGAAAGAAATTTTATATGAATAATTATCTATGCATAGGGCCCCGAAAAATTTAAGATGAATTTTTGGTGGACCGCGGGGCTTTTGAAAGAAATTTTATAATAATTATCTATGCATAGGGCCCCGAAAAATTTACAATGAATTTTTCGTGGACCGCGAGGCCTTTTAAAGAAATTTTATAATAATAATTATCTCTGCATAGTGCCCCGCAAAATTTACGACGAATTTTTCGTAGACCGCGGGGCTTTTGAAAGAAATTTTATATGAATCTATGCATAGGGCCCCGAAAAATTCAAGATGAATTTTTCGTGGACCGTGGGGCTTTTGAAAGAAATTTTATAATAATAATTATCTATGCATAGGGCCCCGAAAAGTTTAAGATAAACTTTTCGTGGACCGCGGGGCTTTTGAAAGAAATTTTATAATAATAATTATCTATGCATAGGGCCCCGAAAAATTTACAATGAATTTTTCGTGGACCGCGAGGCCTTTTAAAGAAATTTTATAATAATAATTATCTCTGCATAGTGCCCCGCAAAATTTACGACGAATTTTTCGTAGACCGCGGGGCTTTTGAAAGAAATTTTATATGAATCTATGCATAGGGCCCCGAAAAATTCAAGATGAATTTTTCGTGGACCGTGGGGCTTTTGAAAGAAATTTTATAATAATAATTATCTATGCATAGGGCCCCGAAAAGTTTAAGATAAACTTTTCGTGGACCGCGGGGCTTTTGAAAGAAATTTTATAATAATAATTATCTATGCATAGGGCCCCGAAAAATTTACAATGAATTTTTCGTGGACCGCGGGGCCTTTTAAAGAAATTTTATAATAATAATTATCTCTGCATAGAGCCCCGCAAAATTTACGACGAATTTTTCGTGGACCGCGGGGCCTTTTAAAGAAATTTTATAATAATAATTATCTATGCATAGGGCCCCGCAAAAATTACGATGAATTTTTCGCGGACCGCGGTGCCTTTTATATAAATTTATTATAAATATCCATCTAGGGACTTTTTAAAACGCGGAGACAGGTTCCGGGGAACGCACTGAACCGCCTCGCGCCGGCCGTGTTTACTACCGCAATAAACTTCTTTCATATTTTAGGACTCGGATTTTAGAAGAATATCTAAATATATAATACATTTTATTTTCGTCGAAAGTATCCAAAAACGCAGAAATTTGTATATTAATTAAGAATTAAAGCGCGCTGCTGCTGTTTCTAGCCCCTGGTGGGGGGTATCCCAACTATAGTGCCAAGTTTATCACAAAAAATACCCTAGTGATCTCGAAGTGTGAAAAAAATTGTTTATTATCCGTGTTCCTGAAAAACCGCTTTCTACTGTGGGACACCGTGTATATATTCTAACGTTGCGCGAATTTTTTGCAAAAGAGGAAAATGAGACGTAACTAACACACCTATGTGTAAAAATTATCGTGAAAATATATCCACGAATTACACTTTATTGACATACTGAAACATTCGCGCGGACGTTTTTCTTATTTCTCTTTACGCACTTACCGGCATATTTCCAGCGCTGTTACACGCTCCTTGCATTCTGTCTCAGAAACGCACATGCCAGTGGTAATACTATTCAACGTTAGTCAATCTTAGGACACTCGCAAGTCTCATTATGAAAGCATAGTTTCCGAAAACAGGAATTGTGCAGACTCGGAACATCCTGCAGGTTTAATGCGTCTTTAACAGTGCAGGTAACAAACTCTGATGAATTCCGAAGCGAACGTAGGTGGGTGAATTAAAAACGCTGTTTCCAATTGTGCAGAAGCAGCCGCCGAAACATGACGGAGGGAAAGGAGAAGTTACCCACCAATGCGTTAACGTAAGCGTTCGATCGGTACGAATGCGTTAACTGTTATCGAGTCAAAACGCTGTAAGCGTTGATCTTTTACAGAGCGGAGGAGCTGTTGCAGAACAAGGGTCTTAAATACAACACTTGGGACGAGTACGAGAGGTCGGTGAGAACCCTTCCAAAGACTGGAACGAAGCAATTCGAGCCGGACGATTCGTGGCTACAGAATATGCAGATCGAGAAGAGCGTTAAGGCTCGCAAGAACTTAATAGCCGTAGAAAGGGTAGACCGTAGCTCTCAGCTGGCTAGCGCCGAATGGTTGCCCGCGCAGAGAAGGGCGAGAGTGAAGAAACACTCGGGGCAAGATTGGGGGAATTTTGGCCTGGAGAAAAGCTGTGCCTTGTATTTGATACCAGAGGAAGCGTTGTTTCTCTTAGAAGCTGTATGTTATCGTACGATTTACATGTATTATTTGTACAAAGAGTTGGATCGCCGTCTAATATAGCGGGGAGAAAGTAAGAGACTATTTTGTTTTAGAACTGTTTGGAACTTACATGGAACGATGTCCCATTGTCCATTCAACAAGCTTACGAACTTTTAATCGATAATGTTGAGTGTTCAATAGAGGAGTATAGAGTTTACAGTCAATTAGTACGTTACGGTTATCGTATACAACGCTTTGTTTATGACACAGAGAAGAGCACGAAAAGCGACGAGAGTCCTAGCGCCAAGCGTAAGGTGATAGTCGAGCCTGAGAACGGCCTGTGGATGGCTGATTCTCAGCAGCAGACCGACGCTTGTACGGATAAGTCTGACGGAAAGGATGCTGGTAGTCGGGGAGCAGTCGATACAGAGGCGAATGACTCTCGCGTAGAAGTTTGTCGAGATGCGACGGAGCGCTTAAATATACCAGACGATGTACACGACGTTATAGAGGGTCTTCTTTGCGCCGTGGAAAATACCCGAAGCGCAGATGCCGTGTGTAAAGACGCAGCGGAGAATTGTTCAAAATTAGATAGCAATTCGCAGGCGGCGGAAAACGATGAGAGCAAAAGGAAGCGGAATTCTAAATTGGAGATTATATCGGAGGAAACCTTGTTGGGTAATATCAAGATCGTCATGGAACCTTTGAATAACTGCGACACGGGGAGCAATAATTCAGCGTCAAGTTGGCGTTCGGCGCGTATACAACGGAACGTGAAATTGTTACCCAAGAGAACCGACAAGCTATCGTTACCTTCCGACATTTCCATAATCGAATCGAACGCTAAAACTCCTGAACCGTGCTCGGCGAAGCATAAAGCATCTTCGCCAACCAACGAGGAATCTCAGTGTAAAAAAGCGAAACACGAGGTAATATATGTAATGTTTATAATAGGGTGGCTCTTGTTTAATCTTGGTAAAATTTGTTTTCAAGATTTTCTTCGGCACACCCTCCAGAATAGTTCTAAATAATTAAAAACAAATCTATGTAAAGGTGGGATTCCAAAAACTTCTTGGCAACCGACAACATCATCGTATCTTTTTTTCGCACGCAACACATGCAGTCACTTTCGCAATCATCGCATGCGACACGTTGCCTTGCGTTGCCTCGGTGGAATCCCACCTTTAAGTTTGAGCTCGATCGGATAACGGGAAAAGGGGCCTAGGGTCCATTAAAGATTTAAACCATTATTTAACAGCTTACAAAGTCGATTTTATATAATATCCGGGAAGTTGTTGATTAAAGAAAAAAATTTGTCAAACAAAAGTTGTAGACCCGGACAAGGAGCGTCTTTTATGTGTATTACTTTTTCTCGCACGACAAAGGGTTTTCGGAAAAATTCGGAAAAACTAAAAAGAAACTCGTTTTTCTCAAATTTTGAAAGTTTAAATGCTTCTCGAACACTTTTTAATTATGAAGGCGTGCAAAAAATGGAATTTTTATTTTCGAGGACTATTTTTTAAACATTTAAGGGGGGCATATACCGAAATATGCAAAAAAGATAAAGAAATTTCCTTATTTTCAGTGTTTGATATTCAGAAAATTTGGGACCGAAAGTTGCAAAAGTATCGAAGATATAGTCTCAAATTTCGGTCCCAAATTTTCTGGAAACATTCATAACATATCAAACACTGAAAATAAGGAAAATTTTTTTTATCTTTTTCGCATTTTTCGGTTTATGCCTCCCTCCCTTGAATATTTAAAAAATAGTCCTCGAAAATAAAAATTCCATTTTTTTGGACGCGTTCATAAATAAAAAGTGTTCGAGAAGCATTTAAACTTTAAAAATTTCAGAAACCCAAGTTTTTTTTTAGTTTTCCGACTTTTTTCGAAAACCCTTTGTCGCGAGAAAAAGTAATACAACATAAAATATGCTCCTTGTTCGGATCTACAACTTTTGTTTGACAAATTTTTTATTTAATCAACAACTTCACAGATATTATATAAAATTGACTTTGTGAGTTGTTAAATAATTATTTAAATGTTCAACGATGCAGAGACACCTTTTCCCTTTATCCTCAAACTTTACACAGATTTTTTTTAATTATTAGTAACTATTCTGGACGGTGCCCCGAAAAAAATACAAAAATCAAAAATAAGAGCCACCCTAATCTACAACCATAATTTATAATATTAAAATATTACCGCTAATTTCCTTTCGATTAGGTGATCGAACTTTCCGACGACGAGATCCAAGAAGTGCCACAGCCTATGACACGAATGGAGTTGTTAAATCTAATTCCAAACATTGCCCATCTGTTCACGATTACAGTGAAGATCTCGAGGGGTTACGTGCCGCATAGTATAAAACCTCAGAAAACTGTTTACCATTACGATGTGGTAAAATTAAGACAATTACATCAATCAGATAGAAGGCAACGGTACGGCGAAAGCTCAGAATACACGAACAACAACGTAAATCAGAATACGCCACGACCCAGTAACACGCCTGCCAGCAATATTCCGAGAAGGATTCCACACGTTGCTACGTATCAGAATCTAACGACAAATGTATATAACAGAAATATTTTTATGCAAGATTACTTCTCCATGGAGCGCAGACAATACACGAACTTCGAACCACAGTACGCGTTCAATAATAGATTCCCATTTGCGTACACCCAGAATTCCTATTGGCACCAGAGGGGTGCTATGTTTCAAAACGTCTACGTTGCTCTGGCGAATCATAGCACGACCATTCAGCAAAACAGGTTTCTGTCGGTGCAAATGAACAATTTCCAAGTACCAAACGCAAATACCCCGATAAGGAACTTCTACACTCGGAACCAGATTTATCACAATGTTCGCCAGAGCCCTTTGCTACCCAGAAGGTTTTACCACCAAAGAGTCGTAGAGAATACATCAGTCCACTGCAGCGTAGGTAGAAATGTGCCGCAGCCAGAGCCTCGTCAAAGGTACTGGCCGCGAAACCATCAGAAAAACTCGAACGAGTCGAACTACAACAATGAAAGTTACCAGTCGTCGTTCAAAGTGCTTCCTGGAACGTCTTCTTGGTCAGAGTTGAAAACTAAATGGCGCGAGGAGAAAACAATTACTATCGACGACGAGAAGGATGAGATCGAAGACTGCAATGAAGTGCAAGTGGTTGGACAGCTGCGTAGCCCACTTGTTGGATCAAAGAGTGCGAGCCTCGAGGAAGTGTTTAGCAAACTTAGAATCATTAAGTCCGCACCCGAAAAGACTGTCAGGAGGAAGAAAAGTAGATACAAGATATCGTACAATGTTTATTCCAGTACGCAGAATTATAGAAAGGCGAATCCCGGCCCCCCTCTCTGTCGAATGGTTGTAATAAGGTAACTAATGTTTATTAGGGCGTAACGCCACGAGGATAAACAAAGAATGGTGGGATAACTTTGGAGGGGATTTTAAAGAAATTGGAAAACTCGAATTGGTGCGACTGTGTCGCTATTTTTTTGTTCAAAAATCATGAGAACCTTATATTATATTTTTAACCCTTCGTGGTTACATATTTTAATCACAAGTTGGTCATGCGGGGTTCACTGTACCCCAGCGTCATTTTTTGAGTTACTATTTTCGTACTTTTTAATCTTTTAACTATTCAGTGATAATTGTACATTCGTAATACTTATACAAGCATGGTCTAATAGTCTTTTTCTAGAAATGTAAATTTTGATATGATCAAATTTGTAGTTGAAAATGAGCGATTTTCCACGGTTGTGGGAAAAAAGCGATTTTTTAATTATTTTTATTTTTTTTCTTGCGATAAATCCCCTTTGGAAGTCGTAAAGGCGCGACATTTTAACTTGAAAATTATTCTTGGGGTACAATACACCCCGTGTGACCACGAAGGGTTAATAACGTTCATAAATTTCTTTAAAATCATCTGCAAAATTATCCTAACATTTTTTGCCTATCATCGTTGCCCCTTAAGGGGAGGTTCCGGTCTGGAGCCCAAAAAATAGGTGATCTTTAGGAATTAATTAAAGGAAAACTACTGTATATAATTTAATGGGACTGTTTGCAGTGTATTAAGGATGTCTTAAGTTATAGAAATATATTTTTTGTTCTATAATTAATCATTGCAAACGACACTGGGGAGTCGTTAAAGTCGAGGCGGCAAAAATTTCATTCAAATCGGTGGGACCTGTATCTCCAAAAGTTATTATCCGATTCGACTGAACTTTTTTTTATTTTGAAGAATATACTTCTGACTAGGAGGAGAAACCAGAAAAAATTAGAAAAATGACATATTTTTTTTTAGAAAATAACGACACTTGAAGTTTGAAATCACTTTTCTCTATATTTTTCGTCCTTTTAACGCCTTTAAAAATTATAAATTTTCAATTTTTTGTAACTTTTTCTGGTTGCTCCCTAGCCAGAAGTATATTCTTCAAAATAAAAAACGTTTCATTCGAATCAAACAATAACTTTTGGAGATACAGGTTCCACCGTTTTGAGAACACTGTTTCGAGAAAAACGCGTTTAAAGTTTTACGTGAGCGCCGAGTGGCCGGTTGTTGCCCATACATTTGCCGCTACTCAAATGCCTATAACTTCGTGAATATTACGATTTTCAATAAATCCTTTTAAACACGTATCCTTAAAAGGTTAAACATTCGAAAAGTAAAATAAAAAAAATCGATTTTTAGACCGGAAGCTCCCCGTAATTCGGTATTAAAATTCTGCTCCAAGCAAATTCTGCTTAATAATCTTTCCATTCCTATTTCAGACAAGACAGCCCATTTCTACAGCCGATCGAACTCCACCGTCTGTTACAAGACGCGAACAATTCCCCGATAATCCTGGCGTGCGTGTCAATGACAATTTCATACATTCAACCGGGACTTGTATCTATACCTAATTTAACATAACTAAAATAAAGTATTTAATTATTTACTTCCTCTCAACTTATTCCTCTGTGGAGCACAACATGCTCGTAATTACAGCAGATTCGGCAAAACAAGCTTCGTATTAATTACCCTTGTATCGATACAAACGAAACGCCTCTTAACAGCTTCCTTCTTTGAACATTACATGGTGCTAGGAACCTTAGGAATAACTCTCCGCGTGACACGCAAATAGTGTGTATTTTATACTTTATTATAAACGTTCCAAGCAACATTTCACGTAGAAATTATGTTCGATTCTTTCTCCTCGTTTATATTGGATTCTCGTCCCCGCGATGTTCGAAATTACTTTCGATCTATAACCGGTTCTATGGTCTGCCCGCCGCATATCTGGCCCCAGCCGATCAGCCGCCAATGCTTGTCGACGCGACGCGACAGCGCGATCTTCTCGTCGATCTCTGTACACACAGGATTCGTCAAGCTGATTTTCGCCAAATCAGCACGCGTGGCTAACACGCGACCTCCGGTGCTCAACGATCCGATATTCACCAGCAGCACCTCGGTCCTCGACAGTTTCGGTACCTATCGATAGGACAGTCTCACCGTTATGATACAGAGTGGCATTTCCTTAAACAGTTTCGCAGGATTGCCTTACCCTTGCTCCTTTCTTGTCGCCCTCCGTTCTGACTCCCAGCAGTCGCTTAAGGAGATAATACGATATTTCGAGTTCGATAAATATTTTTGGCAGAGCCCCCACAGCTCCCAAAATTTGACCCACTAAACGATCCGCTCGACACAGTGTCGGCTCGATCTTGGTCCCGACACCTAGAAATTTATCGCACAGAGAGTATTTCTACGTTCTTTCCTCTTTAAGTATTTATGGCGCAGCTTACCTATGAGACCACCTGGGACAGCGAACTGCAGTTCGTTCTGTTCAGCGAATAGTGATACTATGCGCGAGAATATGGGGCGACAGGTCAACTTCCCTTCGCTGTCTTTCGATACCAGCCCAGGCCGTACTTCGATCTCCATACCCACCTGCGAAGCAACGGATGTATCAAGGTTTTATCGCGCGAATGGGAGAGGAGCGGAATAGGAGAATGGATATTTCTCATGTACTTTTAATACTCCTCTTAAAATACTTCCTCCAGCAACGCCTCCTTTCAGATCGTCCACTTCGCAACCAGGCTTGTTAACGTCGAACGACCGGATCACGATTAATCTCGGTTCCGAAGTAAAGTCTCTTAAAGGTACTGGAATCTTCTTCGTGATATATTCGCAGAGGACCTCGATGTTGTACTTCAGTTGCGCGGAGATTGGTATAACAGGCGCTCCTTGGGCCACTGTGCCTGATTAAGGGAAGCATGATTTGTTCGTTAACGTATGGGTGTAATAATCCCGGGGATTAGTGCCGAGAGCAGACTACCTTGTACGAATTTCAGGATCTGTTCGTACTGCTCTTTCGCCTGAGCTTCTTTCACCAAGTCTATCTTGTTTTGCAGGATCACGATGTGCTTCAGCTTCATGATTTCAATGGCAGCCAAGTGCTCGGAGGTCTGCGGCTGAGGGCACGATTCGTTGCCAGCTACAAAGAAGGTTTCGCTGATTTTAGTATACTTCGAAGGAGATCTTAAAGTGCCGCTCAACAGTGGGCCGCTCTTTCGTGTTCTATTATTTGGAATCTTATAAAAGGTGTATCAACTATGTACCGATTAAGAGTAAAGCTGCGTCCATAACAGCCGCGCCGTTCAGCATAGTTGCCATAAGGATATCGTGCCCGGGGCAATCGACGAAGGACACATGGCGCACCAGCTGAAACCGTCCAGTGCAAACTTGGCGCAGGCACGGGAACGAGTCGTCTTTGCTTGACCCTCCGGATATGTAACACGCTGGCCTTGGACATTTCTCATTATCGCATTTGTAAATCTTTGCGTTCGCATACCCTGAAACGAAACAGTTTAAAGAAATTTCTGGCCTCGCTTCAGCCGAGTACAATTCTTCTGCTAGTTAATTCTGGGTTCTCGATCGGATATGATGCTCATTCTTAGGGGCCCAGTTAAAGCGCGGCTCATTGCGGGAGCAATTATCGCGTTGAAAAAAAGGGATCAAGCATGAGTATAGTAATTTGCATTTATTTGTTTATGCGTCGCATATACACAAAGAGAACATTACATGCTCCTTACACCTATGATCTTAAATAATTTAAAGATATTCAATCAAAGTACTCGTTCTGTGAGCAATGGAAATTTTAAACCGCTGATATGATAAACGTATGGCAACGGATTTGTGATAACACTGACAAGCATTCAATTTGAATTTACTGGAGACCGATTTTAACGCAATTTCGTGAATTCCTAAACGTATTGATTTGTCTGCATCTTAGATTAAGAAGTTGTGTAGCCATTGGCGTAACTAGGATTTTTGTCTGGGGGGGGGGGGGGCAGGCCCCATTTTCTCCCCCCCTTTCACACTCTCTCACTCTCTCTCTCTCTCTCTCTCTCTCTCTCTCTCTCTCTCTCTCTCTCTCTCTCTCTCTCTCTCGTATAGGTAGAGTTACCTACATTTAGCAGCTTAATTCTAACAGTTTTAATTCATAATTTAACGTAATAAGAACATTATTTATTTATTTTTTTTATTTAGTTGCCCTGCATCGATAGCATTTCGGCCCAAATATTTGTTTCTTTTCAAATAGGATTTTACGAACGGACGAATGTATTTTACTTATTTCGATAGTTTCTCGGGAGAGGTTATTCCGCGTTTCGGGGGGGGGGGCCCAATCCGCATTTTGGGGAGGGCCAGGCCCACCTGGCCCCCTAACTAGTTACGTCAATGTGTGTAGTTTAAAGCGCTGTGCGTTCAACCTCTGGCTGTTAGTACACTAAACATCAATCAACTGTAAAGCTAGTTAAATAGAAAATAGTGAACACAAGTCGGACTGTCTACGTGTAACATCGTGAACAAATAACTTTTGAATTCTTTTTCCGAAATTGATACAGGTACACAAACATTTCTATTAGTTCTAATTATGAATTAAAATATCCATAAAATGCGCTGCATCGTCAAGTGAAACTGTACCGCCTAAGAAGTCCCATTACAAATTTATCTCCCATTAAAAAAAAAAATTAAAACCGACTTCAAAGAAATAAAATTGCACTAAAAAGTAAAAAGTAATTTTTTCCCTTATTTAATCTACGCCTCTCATATTTTTTAAATCGGCGCCAGGTGTACACAGTGCAAATGATGAGGCGCCGACTTAAAAAATATGAGAGTCGCAGGTTAAATAAAGGAAAAAATTATTTTTTACTTTTTAGTGCAATTTTTTTTTTAAATCGGTTTTAATTTTTTTTTAAATTTTTTTATTTTTATATATATTGACACAACGTGCTAAAGAGATATACGCGTACGTACATAAATTAATAATAATTAAGTGACAATAGTCTTTATTATTAACCAGAACTGGCAAAATATTGCGCCAATGTTGATGCAGTGTAGGATGCGACCACCGGGGCATCGTCCTCTTTCGAATGAAAAAAAGAGATCATCAAAATCGGTCCATATGCTGAGGAGTTATGCAGCGACAAACATAAAAAAAAAATACAACCGGATCGAATCTATAACCTCCTCCTTTCTGAAGTCGGTTAATGAATAACTAAATGCTTATCCGGCAGAATGACGCAGTATTGTAATTTCATAGAAACATTAATACAAACAAGATAGAGTATATTATTACAAATCACCTTGTAAAACAGATACGCTAAATATATGTTGTACAAATGTTTTAAAGCGTACACCTAACGAGCAAGAAATAAACTCTCAACGAAAACGTACATACTAATGAAAGTGAACGCATCAACATGTATGTATGGAAAAAAAAGGATGCTAGAAATTCAAAGATCGTAGTTCTATCCTCCAAACTCTAGAAGTGGTATAAAAGGGTTGCGCGTACAGCGACTGACATAATTGATCATATGTTATCGTAGCTCGAAAAAAAAATATCACAATATTTCCGTAATTGTAATAATCAACATTCTGCATTTCAACGTGGCAATGAGAGTAGCATTTGATCAATACTGTGTTAGTAATAAATACTTTGTTTTTAGGGGGAAATGGGGGGAAACTGTGTCGTTAGTACTAAAAGAAAATAAGAAATGAAGAAATATATTTCCTTAGTATCGAAAAATAATAGAAGAGCGAAACTAAAATTGTTAGCAATTTCTACGCATAAAGGCTGGCGTCAGACACGTCCAAGTAATTTAGTAATTTTTCGTGCGTGGACACAGTAAAATTTAGCCGAGCGGCTTCGTAAAACAATGGTAAATTACTAAATCACTCGCTACTCGACTGAATTACTGGACGTGTCTGTTCCAGCTTTAAGTCAGCAACGATAAGTCGGGAGAACGCCATAAGACAAATAATCATTAAGGGATTATGAAACGTATCCAGACTTCAGCGCACGTTCACGTTTTTTTTTTTTTAGTAAAGTTATACGCTCGTAGATTCTTAGGCCTTTACAACTGTGGTAATGAAATGCTCTGTTTCCGTTCGAATAAAAATATGCACATCTAGGAAACATCCCATCGTTAATTACGTAGGCCCACTGTACTCGTTACTGGCAACATTCAATTCATTTAACAAAAATAGTTTCTCTCGGCGTTGTATCGTTACTTTTCAGTACAAACAATTGTTCTTTATTCAAACATTATTATAATGTATAGAGAGTCACAGTAATTGTTCGTACTTAAATTAAGGGCATCCAACTATAAGTAAAGTCACTTTGCGTCCAAGTGAATGAACATATCGAGGTGTTCAAATCGTGAGAAACAATGACATAAACTATGCAGAATCATAAACTATCATTCTCGTTTCTGGCTTTAATCGACGCACGTGCCCGCCAACGATCCATGTAACTATAAAAATTATTTGCACCGGCGTTCGTTCTTAAAGACACTGATCTCTGTTCACCTCGCCTAACCGCGGCTCAATACTCGAACATAATACAAGGGGCAAAGAAACAAAAATAATGTCTGACAGACTAAACAATACGTTATACTTGATAATTTTTGATTCTAGTAATTTATATAAATAGTTTAATCCTGAAAAGCGTACGCTATTTCCTACAGGATCGCTAAAACAATTGAAACTAAAATCAGTATTCATTTAACTTCATCCGATGCTAACGTACCGTGCCTCGACGAAAAGAAGCCGCTCGAAAAGCTCTAGGGTCCGAACAGTATACCCTTATTGGCTGGCGCGACAACTTCGACGAACACGAAATTAAGCAAACGTGACGCGAGCGGCGGAAGCCGATGCGATCGAAGAGCCCCTCTGACATATTCCGACCGACTCCTCTTCATCGGGGCACGGTATAACATGATGGAATTTGCGGGAAAACAAACTTTAAAACAAGTATCGTCTACAGCTCCGTGCTCCACATTTGCACAAAGTCTTATTGGTCGATGTGTCGGACTCGGGGGTCTCCGGTCGTATTTCAAATTTCTCTTGAGATTCCGTGGTGATGCCTGGATCCCGTTCAGCCATCATCGATACATCTTGCTTTATAGAGTTCTCGCTGTTCCTCGAGGACTGGCACGTGTAGTCGAAAGTGATCTCCGCGTTCTGCTTGATGTCCCTGGTCGCGAACAGCGCGAGCTTAGGGAGATTGGGATCCAGACAGTTGATCCAGACACCGTAGACGGCTAGGTTCGGGTCGCAGGAATGGTTAATGAAATGAGAGATGTTGCCGTACATGGCAGCGTCGACGGTGTACGGGCACTGTTCCTCCGTCTCGTTATAATCGAGATCGAAGAGGTACGTTCTACCGGCGGCATCGTACTCCTTGCCGCGTTTCTCGGCCTCCTCGCTGGTGATCACTTCGCCGACGTATTGCGTCACGAAAGTCCCCTTTCGGATCGCCCGCAATGTCTTCACGCCCCAGCCCCTTCCGTTGGCGGTTCTGAAAATGCAAAGCTTCATCTGCGTGCCGCGCTGCACCACTCGGTTCATGCAATTTATGTCGCAAGTGCATCGTTTGTTGCACTCGTATATGGGCGTGCCGGGTGGAACTCGAACCTTACAGGTCGACGTATAAGGGCAGTATCCGGCGTACTGAGTGAAGCAGCAGTCCGCCTTGGAGTCGCACGTTCTGCACTCGCAACCGATGGGCGGGTCGTCGGGTATTATAACACCAGCGCCGGGCAAGTACTCGTCTATGTAATAAAAGTCTTGGGGCGCCTCCTCCAAATCCACTATGTTCTCTACCCGTATCAATGGTTTACCTTTGGTCACATTGTTCATCCCGACCTCCCACTCTTCCAGCGACTGCAGCTGCTCTCTTCTCGCGTCGCAGAGCAACATACGGAGAATGCCGGATTTACTGAACTTCTCCAGTTTACGGTTCCTAACGAACTTCTGCTTAAAGAAGTTCCTTATGCTAGTGAATACCGCGTTCTGCTCCACAGAAATGGACGCCAGCGATTCCCCTTTGTGCTTAAGCTGGCTCCAGTACTCCTCCACGTCCTGATCGGTCGGGTAAAAGTTCACCTTGCTCTTGAAGCGATCGAGCAGCTGCGATCTCTCCGCCTCGAAGTTCTCTAATATATCCGAGCAATTTACTAAATTCGACGTCGGCTCCCACGTGTTGTACTCCGGTCCCCAGTCTTTCCACTTCACCAGATACGTCAGCCTGCTCCCGTTCACTTTCTTCCCAAGGATCTTCTCTACCTCCCACAGATTGCTGTCCACCGGCGAGTTCTTCGCGCTCTTACCGTCGTGCTTAATGTCCTTCAGTATGATCCTCAGCTCCTTTAACTTAACATTTTCTAATTTGTACTTTGCTTGTAATTTGTCAATATTACTATCGCTTCTGTCATTGGCATTAGTCCTATCACTACCGTTCAGTTTATTCAGTCTTGTACTTTCTACACTAGCTTCGCGACTCCCTGGGCCATCCGAGTTCTCTCCGAGCTTGCTCCTGTTCTTGGCTTGTCTATCCACGTCCTGTTTCGAGGGGGCATCGCTGCTACTCGAATGCTCTGGCGACAGGCCATTATCGTCGCAGCCTTCCTCGAGGTAGCTCAACTTCTCGTCGTACTTCGGTTGCTTGACGGACGGTTGAACGCTCCCTGGAGAAGCCGGCCTTTTCTCGCGCATGGGAGACATGTCGCCGGTGCTGCCAAGACTGTCTTCCTGCTCCCCTCCGGTGCCGTCCTCTGCATGAACCTCTGTAATGCCAAACATTTAAAGGATGTCATTCTCTCCAGTCACATTGTTCTGCGTTTCGTTTAACTTGTATAATCGTCCTTCCCTTCTCCCTTAGCGCTAACGTACAACCTTGTACTTCGAATAATCCCTTGAATCCTCTTCGTTCTTCTCTCTCATTTAGTAAGCAAGACGCTCGCTCGGTATATCGTGGGATAATCGATACGACTCGTGAAACATTCGCGCGAAGGAAAACGCCTCGTACGACAAACCGTTCGGCGAGATAATATTAAGTATACCACAAAGCGGTTTATTTACAGCTTCCAAAGACGCGTAAACGCTAACCGACTAAAGCATACCTTAATAATACTTTTGCTATCGCTACGGCGTACGCTAAGGTACACCACGAATCCCAATTGGCGCGAAGCTATCCATTTAACAAGAATCTTTTTAATTACAATTTAACCAAACTCCTTTCTACCTATATTACTCTGTATTTACGATACTTCCTGGAGTACATTATGCGCGTTTCTTTTATCGTTCTTCGTACGAAGCTTCGAGGTATTAACATTAACATCTTTCGTCGCACAGACTTTCTACACGAGTATGCCCGTTGTATTTACATAAAACTACATTACACGTTTCTAAATTGCCCGGCGAGCTAAGGCACAAAGTAGTACGACATAAATATACTATGTTCAAGGTGTCGATAAGTAGAACACGCATCGGTTTCAACGTTAAAGAATCGTGTGCTTTATTACGTTTCACATACTTACAGTGCAGCAAGTTCTTAACGCATACGTATAAAAATACAAGAGATTCATATATGTTTGAAAACTTAAGAAGTTCTTAACGCATAATTATACTTACCTTCGTGTGTCACTAATACAAGAAACATTATACTTACATTTACAACACTCTGTTCGAACAAACACTTTCTATTTGTCGTCTTCGTTTTTATTTATATAAAAAAAAAAAAACTGTAGCAATTCCAAGAAATCTTATTAAGGTATGCTTTGATCAATGGTCTCTTTAATTCTTCGCACCTAGGATCACACAATTTCGTGCGTATCGACAGGCACGATTATTAATAACAATTAAGGCTAGCTGTTAATAACAACGAATCCATACTTTTCTAAAATTCTAAGCTCTACAAAATCGCTGTGTCTATACACCTAGAATTATCGTTGCTACATGAAATTCCATCACGTTCCAGCCTGTCTACTTGCAAACGATCTTTGTTTCGCGCTACGAGGTACGCTTTCGCAATTGTTGAAAAATTCGTCGCGCTGGCGAAACGATTGTAATCTACTTCGAACGTTCCCCCATTGTTTTAAACATCGTACACATACGGATTCAAACATCGAGAACATTTCGGAGAAATAACAGAACCATGGCGTTATTATTACCTTAAATTAGAGGGGCAAATGTAGATTTAAAATCGCTACATAGTACGGTGGATAAACCGTTATTTTTTAACGCAATCCAACATCTCGAGACACTATGAAACGAGCTTCCATGCGCGCGAGCCGGAAATAAGAGAATATAACAAAATGGCGAGAAAATTTGTCGCCCGCAGCGCCACCTACGTGGCAAAACGCGAACACAGGGATTTTGATCTTTTCTCAAAATTGAGAGAAGACAAATGTTTTTGTTGAGATATTCGGAATGAGTTAGTAGTCGTTAGTAAAGAGTATCTCGGGTGTTTTTTTTTTTTCAAGTAGCTTTTGGTTTATAAATTCATTTACTCGAATTGAGCGAATTTTTAATATTGTGATTTGAAAGATTTTTATTGCTTTTGGAGAGTAAGACTCTACCGGAGCAAGGGCATGCTTGATTAATCACTTTTTAAGGCGTTAAGTATCTCTTTTTTTAATGCAACTTACGAGGGAAGATCCCGAAGTCGGAAATTCAAAAAATTCTGAAACTTTTTGAATATGCAGGGGATTTCCTCCTGATTACAACGCAATTTTTGTTTGCTGCCCAAATTCACTCGAAAGTTACGGTTGCCACCTTTTTTACAGGAAAATAACGTAGAAAAAGGTATTCTCGAAAAAACTAAAAGTATATTTTAATCTTATTAGTTTCTATTTCTTCCAAACATATTTCTAATTGCTTCAGCATTATAGAGCAACTTTTTATCATTTTTATACAGATTTATGTAGATAAATTTACGTGTAATAACGTAAGATACTTTATTTTAAAGTACGGGTGGCAACCCTATCGAAAGGGGTGAAATTAACTCCCGAAAATGCGGCTATTTTCCGATTTTGCGTTATAACTCGCGAACTGTAAGAGGTAGAAAAAAAGTTTCAAGACGAAAGTTACTTCTTTTAATTAGATCTATCATTCGGTAAAAAAAATTATTTTACAGTTCACGAGTTATAACACAAAATCGGGAAATAACCGGATTTTCAGGGAATTTAAAGTGAATTTGGACGACGAACAAAAATTGCGTTGTAATCGCTAGGAAATCCCTTACATATTCAAAGTTTCAGAATTTTTTGAATTTCCAGGTTCGGGATCTTCCCTTGTTAGACTTTCTTTAATATGTATCGAAATGAGTTTAATTATAACATATAACTATGTTCCTAGTTTCATGCAAGAAGTCCATGTATTTATCGCTTTTCTTTTAGTAGAATGTTGAGCTTGCATTTATACTTTAAACAACTAACATCGCAGATATTATTTTCTATGAAATTATCTATGAAAAGGTGGTATTCTCAAGCAGTTAAATCTTACATTAACATGCGATTTGGGAACAATTAAGTTAAATTCGCAGGGAGCGTTAATCGAACCCGTTAAGCAAGTGCAAACCTCAGAAGAATGTGCTCATTCTGGATAATCTAGAAGTCTCGGTCTACTTACCAAGTTTAATTGTAATGTTCCTCTCTAATTCATTCTTAAACCGAACAGTTTGTACTCCCGATATAGCTTTCACAATCGTGGACTTTCCATGCGCTACGTGACCAATGGTACCTGCACAAAAGTTCCATTATATTTCATAGGATTCCTCGTTCTCTGGCAAAACAAATAATCGAAATAGAAGCTGTATTTACCAATATTAATCGTAGCTTGTCTACTGATGACCTCGCGTGATAATGCGGTCAATTTACTAACATCCTAAACAACAGAACAATCTCGTATAGAAGCCTTCCCTTTAACTTTCAACAATTCGCATTACAACATCCACCGTTCAAAACCAAAACCTTCGGCGAGTGCATACAATTACATTTATCTTTCACAGAGACCGAAACAAAGCTGTGTAACCAACAAAATCGTGCACGCTACCTATCTCGATACAGGCGCAAGAAGATAATTCTACGAGAAAGTAGAGTACAAACGAAGTGTTATGACTGCGACGAAGCCAGTGCGAACTAACAAGGAAACACCACGAACTTGGATTCACCGATTGTAACGCAACTGTGTGGGTTGTTGGAGTGATTGAAAACAAGAACAACGGTGGGTTAGTCTTGGGCCCTATCGTCCTTTAAGGGAGTGAAAACTAACCTCAAAGTCAAATTGGCACTTCCACTTTTTCGCTTATAACTCTCAAAGTACAACAGACAGAAAAAAATGTTTTAGACAAAAGTTTAATGTTGCATTAAGCGCTACAAACTTGCGTTAACAAAATTTTGAAAAGAGTTAAAAAAAAAATACCCGAACGAAAAAAAAACTTTTTTCAAAATTTTGTTAACGCAAGATTGCAGCGCTTATTGCACCATTAAACTTTTGTTTGAAACATTTTGTTCTGTCTGTTGTACTTTGAGAGTTATAAGCGAAAAAGTGGAAGTGCCAATTTGACTTTGAGGTTAGTTTTCACCCCCTTAAAGGGCGATAGGGCCCAAATGAAACACACCGTTGTTCTTGTTTTCAGTCACTCTAAAAACCCACAATGTTGCGTTCGAATCGGTGAGTCCGGATTCGCGGTGTTCCCTTGTAAGTCCAGATGTCATTAACGACGAAGAACGAAGAGAAAGAACCTCTCCGAACAGAGGGTGGCCTTTAAACGCGCTACTACTTCCCCGAAGGTATATCAGTGAGGATTTTTATTCAAGTAAACGCGAGCTAAGGGTGTTGCAGTATGTGCTGGCAGCAAAGATTGAGGTTATGAGAAATATGATGAAAGCTTGTCGGATTATTGGGGCGACTCGGCGCACGTATTACTCACTAGCTTCGAGAGATCTTGCTTGTAAAGATTCGGCTGACCGGTGGTCACGCCTAGACCTTCTTCGCCGCCCATAGTCATTCAGTCAGTGTATGAAGCACGCAAACCACGCGAGGGAGACTTTAAAAAAGGCAATCGCTCATTTAAAATCAAGTGTACAGACGACTGTTAACCAGAAAGCGAGCCAAGTGAGCGCGAGCAGCGCCGAGCGGGCGCACTCCGAACTAGGCCGAACGCAGGCACTGCCTGCGGCGCAATTGCGCGCGAATTTAATTGTCATGCACGTTTGAATTTGTCCAATTAGCGAATAAATTTAATTCCCAATGCTCGGAGGACTTATCGTTTTCAGAGATTTTTATAACCTATGAATATAAATCCGATGAATTATAATACATTATATTCTTACGATGAAAATACGTAACGTCAGAATTTCGTTTTGACAACTGCCATAAGAGTGATGGAACTCGGCGAACAATCGATATTGAAATTATGTTTCAGATGGTAATGGATCGTAACAGAGATTTTTATAACCTATGAATATAAATTCGATGAATTATAATATATTGTATTCTGACGATGAAAATATGTAACGACAGAATTTCGTTTTGACAACTGCCATTAAGACCGGTGGAACTTGGCGAACAATCGATATTGAAATTATGTTTCGGATCGTAATGGATCGTAATTGTCACGGATAAACATGCCTATGAAATTTTATAACAGAATGATAAATTGATCGCGAAGCTGGAATGTTCGGAGCGTTAAGAGTAGCTGTTACTACAGGCTTAATAAATTCCCCGAACCGGCTGCAGTAACCAAGGTGTGTGCTGTTATCCGTTATTTATCCGTGGTAGTAACCTATGCAAATGCATACGTGTATGCAAGTGTTTACATTGTAAACAGGATTCTCAGGTAAAGTTTTGTCAATGTCATCTGAATTCCAAATTAAGGGAGATTGATCTTTGGACTTTATCCTGTTAGTGGTATTTTTGCAGTAGTCATTCGGCTGCAAAGGAGTCCGGAGATCTTATGAGATTGTGGTCCTGCTGCAAAAATGGAACAGTGCCCAGAATTTGTGGATCTATTGCTAGCGAGGCGTAAAGATTGCGATATCTTATGGGCTTCTCGGTCCATGGAACCGTTGCTGCCGCACAAACTTTCGCCGGAATCCAAGTACTCGAGGAGTCAAATGATCAAAGCTGTACTGAACGACCGGAGAGTCAAGCTAGCGATCGCGTCCGTGGCTGCGATGCATCAAACGGACGTAGGCAAGGTCCAGAGGGAAGCTCGGGTGATGGTTAACGAGATGGCTAGTAAAGCGCATTTAGCGACTGTTCGCTGGCTAGGTAAAGTTTGGAGCTTCGAAAAGAAGAAGGGAAGCGAAGGGATCGCGCGTTATATACAAGTTCTATGTTGCAGGTATAATCATCACCAAAGTGATGAAAAGAATTTTCTTAAGCATTTACATAAACGAGAGCGCGATATTCAGAATGAAGAAAGAGATGCAGATTTCTCAAGTGCAGTACGTCTACGCGCCGTCGCATAGAAGCTATTTGGATTTTATATTACTGTCGTATATGTTGTTCTCGTATGATATGGCTCTTCCAAACATTGCGAGCGGCATGGACTTTTACCAGATGTACATAATTGGGGAATTGCTGAGAAAAACTGGAGCCTTTTATATGCGACGTAGTTTCTCGGATGATGTACTGTATAAAAGGGTATTTCGGGCATACATAATGTCCATCGTGGAGCATAGCGATAGAGCGATGGAATTTTTTATCGAGGGCACTCGAAGTAGAAGTTTGAAGAGCATAGTACCAAAATTCGGTATGTCGGAATTAATGACTAAGATGATTACTGATTAATAGTGATGGGATTCGAAGTGGTTCGAGCCGCTTCGAATCTGTCTTGAATATCAGGCGACTACTTCGAAGCACTTTGAACATGATTCGAAGCTTAAAACTCTTGGAAGTCTTGGAAGTCTTGAAAGTCTTGATCGTCTTGGAAGTTTTGAAATTCTTGCTTCAAAGTCTTGGTAGGTTTCGGACCCGTATGTACTTCCATCGCCGACTCGCGGGACAATAGAGTCATTAACCGCGACCCTGGTGAGACCCTCTGGCCGATCAACATGGCTAGCTTTTTGCAACTAGATGTTCATTTTCAAAACTTTCAAGACTTCCAAGACTTTCAAGACTCGAGACTTTCAGGACTCAAGACTTTCAAGACTCGAGACTTTCAAGATTCAAGACTTTCAAGACTCAAGGCTTTCAAGACTCAAGGCTTTCAAGATTCAAGACTTTCAAGACTTAAGGCTTTCAAGACTCAAGACTTTCAAGACTCAAGGCTTTCAAGACTCAAGACTTAAGACTTTCAAGACTCAACACTTTCAAGATTCAAGACTTTCAGGACTCAAGACTTTCAAGACTCAAGACTTTCAAGACTCAAGGCTTTCAGGACTCAAGACTTTCAAGGCTCGAGGCTTTCAGGACTCAAGACTTTCAAGACTCAAGACTTTCAGGACTCAAGACTCAAGACTTTCAGGACTCAAGACTCAAGACTTTCAAGGCTCAAGGCTTTCAAGACTCCAGACTCAAGACTTTCAAGATTCAAGACTCAAGACTTTCAAGATTCAAGACTTTCAAGACTTTCAAAACTTTCAAGATTCAAGACTTTCAAGGCTCAAGGCTTTCAAGACTCAAGTCTTTCAAGACACAAGGCTTTCAAGACTCAAGACTCAAGACTTTCAAGATTCAAGACTTTCCAGACTCAAGACTTTCAGGACTTAAGACTTTCAAGACTCAAGACTTTCAAGATTCAAGACTTTCAGGACTCAAGACTTTCAAGACTCAAGACTTTCAAGACTTTCAAGACACAAGACTCAAGACTTATCAAGACTTTCAAGAGTTTTAAGCTTCGAATCATGTTCGAAGTGCTTCGAAGTTTTCGTCCTTTATATAAATTCGAAGCGCTTTAGATCCCATCACTACTCATTACCAAGAACATTAACATATGGTTTTGCTTTCAGGTCTTTTATCAATCATGTTAGAGAGTTTATTAGAAGCCAACGTGCCTGATATACATTTTATACCTATAAGTATTAGTTACGAGCGACCCCCGGAAGAATTGTTATTCACGTACGAGCTTTTAGGAGTGCCGAAACCGAAAGAATCTACGGCTGGTCTCTTCCAATCCCTCTCTATTTTACAGAAACCTTACGCCTATGGCCGTGTCTTTTTCAACATTGGCCAGCCTATCTCCGCGTGTCAATTTTTAAATATGGAGCATCGTAAAGCGAGAGTACTATCGCCTTACGCTAAGCTACCGCCAACCGTCATCGAAGAATTAGCCTACTGTATAATAGATTCGCATAAGAGAAACACAACTCTCATGCCTTTCAACGTAATTGCTCTGCTGTTCAATGAGAGGATCCAAATGTATCCCGACGATCCATATACATTTGACGCTTTAATTAGCGATTACTTGTGGTGTAAGGATCTTTTGCAAGTATTCAACGCCACAATACGTACTGGAAGGTGAGGTCCATTTTAAGAAATAGTAGTGGTGCTTTACTATTATGTTATCACAGAATGAATTTTATTTAGGTCAGACGATACGAACGATACGAGAGAAGAAATATTAGACACCTTGAAGCCTCACGAAGAATTGCTTGTATTTGATTCGTCGGAAGTTTTAAGGCTCAAAGAAAGACACAAGACGACAAAAGTAACGAACGATACGCGCGTCAAAGGACACACCTTATCGGAGGAAATTATGCGAACTGCTGTTTCAGTTATTAATATTTCAATTTACTTAAATCCCACTTTGTCGTTCGTGTTCAAGCCAGCTCTTGTCACGCTGGCAGTGGGAATGGAAGGAGCTGAGCTTGGTAACATTGAAATCACTTACAGACTTGTCATTGCCTGTACATATTAAGAGGTCGTGTCTAGTTGGCAGGCGAAAAAGAACCTGATTTTTGGGAATTTTCTATGGAAAATCTAATGTATATTTTTTACAACTATTTGCTTATTTTAAAAGTACACATATTCAGCGACTCTTAGTAATTTTGTTATAGGAAAATATTAAAAAATGAACGAATAGCAGCCACTCCCCTGGAAGCTATTTCTTTAGCGGTCAGCACGATTTCTCCGAGTCGGATCATCTGAAATTCAAAAGTGAAGAAGATTCTCGTAGTATATGAGTTTATCTATTTCGTGAACGAAGGATTTTTGTTTCTGATGAAAACTCTATTTTTAATTCACGAAAAACGAACAATTCAGACATCGAAAATTTATGATTTTGCGTTAAACGGCCATCATTTTCTCTGAAATCATTTTTTTTTTTTAAAAATCCTTCGTTCACGAACTAAATAAACTCATATACTAACAGAATCTTCTTCACTTTTCGATTTCAGATGATCCGCCTCGGAGAAATCGTGGTCACCGCTAAAAAAAGTAGCTTCGGGGAGAGTGTCTGTTATTCGTTCATTTTCTAATATTTTCCTACAACAAAATTACTGAGAGTTGCTGAATATATGTACTTTTAAAATAAGCAACTAGTTGTAAAAAATATACATTAGATTTCCCACAAAAAATTCCCGAAAATCACGTTTTTTTCGCCTGCCAACTAGGCATGAGCCCTTAAAAGAAGTAAACATTCTTCTACCATTCTATACATCTAGGAGTCGCCTTCCAACGATACGCATTACTGAGAACATTACTGAGCACAGAATTTGCGGTACCTCTGGTAGAGGAAGAATCTCTATTAAAATCAGAATGGGAAGAGACATTAGAATTCTTATCGAAGCGGAATTATGTAAATATCCTCAACGATACACACGTGCAGGCACAAGATCTGAAAGTATTCTCGCTTTTACATAATGTGACATTGCCATTCATCGACGCAGTATATGTTACGTGTCTTGCCCTGTTCGAGGTGAAATAAAATATTTTCGTTACGTTCTACGCTCTTAAAGTGCGTACGCTTAAGTGTAACTCTTTTATAATTACAGTGGGATGAATCGAAGTCAAATTACGCAACGGTACAAGCAGCTTCGATCGAAGCGCAGAGACGAATGGAAGAAGCGTTTGTCGAGGGAAACGAATGGGGGCAACACCCGTATTCATTGTCGCTCGATTTGTATAACACAACAGTACAGAATCTGATACTGCAAGGTATCTTAACTCCATACGAAAACCGAAATACATACCAAATTGATAAAGCCCGACTGGGGCGAATTCTGGCGCAACTGCAGAGTCTCTCGCTGAAACGACCACCGGGTTCATATCGTAGCTTGGCATTAATACCTACATCTCAACCAGTTCTGCAAGCTAAATTGTAAAATTTAAACTGCGTAAAACTCCATGGTCATGTATTACAATGAATCGAAATGGGCAGGCAAAGGATTTCTTTGGCTGTGAAGGTTTTAATGTGATTAGTGTTAGAGCCATTTGTCTAGTCGATGCATAACTTTTTTTTTTATTTTGTTTTATGGTAATCCTTTATAATAAATTGTCTAATATAATGCAGTTGCGAGTTCATTGAAAGCTGGAGGAAAACCTCTCTACGGAGCTGAGTATTTTAGCTGTGTCCTCGTCGAGAGAATTTACAGATCTTTTTCTTCTGCCGAGGAGTAGAGTGGCTCCAGTAGTCGGTGTAGGGTTGTTCATGTTTCTGAATAAAAGCTGGGGAGAATTGTAACGCGTAAGGGTGAATGCTGATTGCCGTTTACGGTACTACGTATCATAATCGATTAATTAATTACCATAACTAGACGAACAAGATACACTGCGAATGTGAGAAAGGAAATAGCCATCAGCGCGCCTTCTATAGAAGGAAATCCTGTGTCGTGTTCATGGTAATCATGACCATGATCGTAGTGCTCGGCGCCTCTTTTCTCTCTGCCACCTGTCACAGTCCGCGTAAGTCTAGATTCTAGAAAACCAGAGTGCGAGTAAGCACTTGCTCGTTGCATTTCGTCGGTGTTTCATTAATTTAAGGGGAGGTTCCGGTCTAAAAGTCGATTTTTTTTATTTTATTTTTTGAATGTACAACCTTTTAGGAATACGTGTTTAAAAGGATTTGTTGAAATTTGTTAAATTCTCGAAGTTATAGGCATTTGAGTAGCGGCAAATGCATGGGCAACAACCGGCCACTCGGCGCTCACGTAAAACTTTAAACGCGTTTTTCTCGAAACAGGGTTCTCAAAATCGGTGGGACCTGTATCTCCAAAAGTTATTATCTGATTCGACTGAAACTTTTTTTATTTTGAAGAATATACTTCTGGCTAGGGGGAAACCAGAAAAAAATACAAAAAATTGAAAATTTATAAATTTCGAAGGCGTTGAAAGGACGACAAATTTAGGGAAAAAGTGATTTCAAACATCAAGTGTCGTTATTTTCTAAAAAATGTGTTTGTTCTAATTTTTCTGGTTTCTCCTCCTAGTCAGAAGTATATTCTTCAAAATAAAAAAAAGTTCAGTCGAATCGGATAATAACTTTTGGAGATACAGGTCCCACCAATTTGAATGAAATTTTTGCCGCCTCGACTTTAACGACTCCCCAGTGTCGTCTGCAATGATTAATTATAGAATAAAAAATATATTTCTATAACTTAAGACATCCTTAATACACTGCAAACAGCCCCATTAAATTATATATAGTAGTTTTCCTTTAATTAATTCCTAAAGATCGCCTATTTTTTTGGGCTCTAGACCGGAACCTGCCCTTAAGTTTCTGATACCTATCTCAGTCATTAAGGTATTTTCGAATGCTTTTAGAAACAGCATCTTCCCCTCGCTAGACGTAGACTGTGACTTTAAAGTGCGGTGCACACTTTTGAGCACATCCACCGGCAAGAAGTCCAAAATTTCTGTGTCGTTTGAGAGCGAAGACTCGTCAGAGTATCCCTTGTTTGTACCGTCTTCCTGGAAAGTATGTACCAAGTACAGAATAGAATGTTCCAGTCTCCGAATTAGGGTTGGGACTGTTTGTCGAATTTTTCTCAATTATTTGGCGAATATAATTCGAATATCCAAGTATTCGAATATGATTCGAATATTTAAGTATTCGAATACTGGTGTATTCGAGTAGTATGGTGTGAATTATAAATCACGAACTCACTCGGAATATTCGAGTAGTATTCGAATACTTAAATATTCGAATAATAACATTCGAATACTCAAATATTCGAAGTTTATTCGTAGCATTCGAATACTGAAATATTCCAAGTTTATTTGTAGCATTCGAATACTGAAATATTCCAAGTTTATTCGTAGCATTCGAATACTCAAATATTCGAAGTTTATTCGTAGCATTCGAATACTGAAATATTCCAAGTTTATTCGTAGCATTCGAATACTGAAATATTCGAAGTTTATTCGTAGGATTCGAATACTCAAATATTCCAAGTTTATTCGTAGCATTCGAATACTGAAATATTCCAAGTTTATTCGTAGCATTCGAATACTGAAATATTCGAAGTTTATTCGTAGCATTCGAATACTTGTAAAATATTCGAATATTAAATTATTCGAATAGTCCCAGCTCTACTCTGAATATCTACATCGACCAGAAGACTCCGGCATTTACCTCCACCGTTGATTCGTCGTACTTCTCAGTGCTAATTACAAGTGTATCTTCTTCGTCGAACTTCTCACGACTTCCAGACTCATTAATAGGATCTAATTCATAAGAGAGATTTCCTCCACCTCCGTTAACTACTGTTCCTTCTGTTACCAACTCTTCGGGAACCATACTTTGGTATTCGAAAGGAAACTGACTTGTCGTGCTTGCTTGGGCGAATTTATGAAAATGATCTTGCTTTGTGGAGGGCATTCTGCGAACGGGTGAAATAAACATTTTTTAATAAAGTAATTAATACCGTCTAACGTAGCGTTTCTGTGCTTACCTGTATACCTTTTTCTCGTCAGAGAACTGCGGCATATCTATCCATTCTGCCAAACTAGCGTTCCACAAAAATATCTCCAAACATAACGCGGTCGTTAACATATTTGTCAAAAGCATTGTTACTGATTAATAATGTACAATAAAAATATGAAGCGATAATTTATTCCAATCGACGTTTAAACGAAAAAGTATCTACCCGATTTAAGTTTATGCTACGACTGAGGGGACGTGCTTAGACACGAGCGCGACACAAACCAGGATGTTATTATTTCAGGTAGAAGTTCTGTTAGAATTAACGAGGACAAGATGAAAGATTATGTTCGCGTTGTAATGACGATTTGACAAATTCTCTTAAAGCTTCGCATTCATCGCATGTGCTAAGAATCCATTTTAAACGCATTATTAATTTCCCAGAAATTGCAGGAGTATATTTACAAAGGGCTATAAATCTCGAAAACGTTGCGAAGCTCGCTGTAATTGATAATTTATTTATTCACATTATTATAATAAGTACAATAATGAATTAACATTTTAATATCCTTACGAAAATTTTGTTAGTTTTACTTATCACCTACGTCTGTTACAACTTATTACTGTCTTTCTTTTAAGTACTTTTTCTCTGTTAATCGTGTGGCTGTAACGTAAACTTAGCTCGAACGTAACACGTTGTTAGTTTTTGTAAAATTAAACATCCATGTAAAAAGAAATTGTTAAGTACGCCTTAAGCGATACAAAATTTAAAAATATATAAACTACGTATATATATACAAATCAATTTGTTTTTACATCAATCATATAAGTAAAAGATACATTCAGCGCACATTGTGCAGGAAATGTTGCGAGAACATGCTATTCATACTAGGGCTGGGACTATTTATCGAATTTTTCGGTATTCGAATATTCGAATACTTCAGTTGGGTCAATTATTTGGCGAATATAATTCAAATATCCAAGTATTCGAATACTGAAATATTCGAGTAATATTTGAATAGTATTCGAATACTTAAATATTCGAATAGTATTTGATTACTTAAATATTCGAATAATAACATTCGAATACTTAAATATTCGAATAATAACATTCGAACACTTAAATATTCGAATAATAACATTCGAATACTTAAATATTCGAATAGTACATATTCGAATACTTAAATATTCGAATAGTATTTGATTACTTAAATATTCGAATAATATCATTCGAATACTTAAATATTTGAATAATAACATTCGAATACTTAAATATTCGAATAATAAAATTCGAATACTTAAATATTCGAATAATAAAATTCGAATAATAAAATTCGAATACTCAAATATTCGAATAGTACATATTCGAATACTTAAATATTCGAATAGTATTCGAATACTTAAATATTCGAATAGTATTTGATTACTTAAATATTCGAATAATATCATTCGAATACTTAAATATTTTAATAATATCATTCGAATACTTAAATATTTTAATAATAATAATAATATTTGAATAATAACATTCGAATACTTAAATATTCGAATAATAAAATTCGAATACTTAAATATTCGAATAATAAAATTCGAATAGTTAAATATTCGAATAATAAATATTCGAATAGTACATATTCGAATACTTAAATATTCGAATAGTATTTGATTACTTAAATATTCGAATAATATCATTCGAATACTTAAATATTTGAATAATATCATTCGAATACTTAAATATTTTAATAATAATAATAATATTTGAATAATAACATTCGAATACTTAAATATTCGAATAATAAAATTCGAATACTTAAATATTCGAATAATAAAATTCGAATAGTTAAATATTCGAATAATAAAATTCGAATACTCAAATATTCGAATTTTATTCGTAGCATTCGAATACTTTTAAAATATTCGAATATTAAATTATTCGAGTAATCCCAGCCCTAATGCATACCGATACCATATTTTGCGCGCACAGAACTCTATAAGTATAATCATACCTATTGACATTGCACAAGTTTTTCTACGTACAATTAAAAAGTACAATACGTCTTGAAAATTTATTATAAAATATAACGCACGTTGTATTAATATCCTAAGAGATATTGTGTCAACAGTACTAACTGCTTCGATCTAGCGCTTTTAACTCCATTACGGTGTCTAATAAAATATCTTTTAATCACAAGGATAGACGTTACAAGCACATTACATGCGCCACGTAACAGAAACAATTCCTTCGAAATAAACTTTTAAGAATATAGGCCGTGCACCGCCTGTAACGGTGCACTCAATGATATATTAATTAAATACATACACGCGAGAAGCGTAACGTAAAATAAGATAATCAGATACTTCGCGATCGGAAGCTTTAAATAAATTGTATGAGATTCAGTTACTTAACTGAGGCGCAATTAAAATAATCTGTCTGTTATAGAAAAATATAAAAATCTAGCGAAAGGAAAGTGGAAGTTACTCTAAAATACATTGCATTCAGAATGTTTGCGTACCACCGGGCAAAGTGAATTTTATTAAAATGCCAAATATAGCTATCCAAGAGTAACTCAGTCTTTGGAAGATAATTGATTAAGTAGTTGGAGATTACATTTCTTTATACATACCTATTTGATTCTCGAATCTCAGATTAATTACTTCTGAATATTTCTTGCCTCCTTATTATGTATGCAGCTCACCCTATCTCTATAATTCACTATCGCTAGTAGTTAGAAACATTGCTGTAATAAAAAATATTAAAAACTATCGCGTTAGTATTACAAATAACGTGCCATCGATCTATCTCTCTCTCGAGACAAATTCAATTAGCTAGTTATATGTTGTACAATGTACATTCTTTCAAATGTTTAAGTACCGAACCATGGAAAATATATCTTTCGTCTGCGAAGGAATGCATGTCCATTAATATTAATGGTTTAAGTAACAAAAGGCGCTACTTAATGGAAACAAGTATAATAATTAGTACGGATGGGATCAAGTTTCAGTATCTACTCACGAATCCGAGTCAATTCCAATACAAAAGTTTCACTTCATGGGATTCGAATACTACTCATAACAGCTAGCGTTTCATTCTATGTACTTCCAAAGTACTTGGGTTATAGAAGCCGGTTTCGAACCTCGGAAAGAGTACCTCAAGAGTTCGAGAATGTCCTTGTAAGTACTCTCGACATTTGAAAGAATTGAATATCGTAAAAGTAGTGTTCGAACCCTGAAAAACAAAACACAAATCACATAATTGCACCGAATAGAAATATCCTGGTTAAAGTACTCATAAAATGTTCGAATCTACTTGGTCAGGGTTCGATTATACTCGAAAGTACTGCTAACGTTTCTCGAAGTACTTATAGAGAGTTCAAACCCACGTCGTCGAGGTTCGAATCAACTTAAAAGTATTGCTTCTATTTTTCGAAGTACTCGTGAAGTGTTCGAAAGTATCCACTCAGATTCGAGCCTACTTCCAATATACTTCATCCCATCACTAAATTAATTAGAGGAATGAACACAGTGGAAGCATGAAGTGTACGACCTCTTGTCTTTTATCGGGTGATCTTGGAATATTTCTTCCTCGTTTCTTGCAGAACAATGAGAAGAACAAAAAAGCTATCGTTCAATAATACGAATGGAATAGCAAGTAAAGTGTACAACTTATCTTCTCCTCCGTCACTTTCCAATGATCCAATAATATCAACAAATTTCGTTTTCTACTCTCTAATACAAAATTCATCACAATAGCGATTATGCCCATAACCGTATGTAGAACATCTTTCGGAATATTTATGATAGATTCTCCTATCATTTGAAATGCGCTTACTTAATCACTAATCCTTCCTTTCCTCCTATGATCAATAGAATCAAATGTCTGCGCGATTCATTGCGTTACACGAAACTGGAAGCATAAGAAGACTACATTTTCATACCGTACACGTTAAGATCTTAATATTTTATATCACATAAGAGTAAATAATCCAGAGCTCATTGTTGCTCGCGACCTCCCCTGGTGAATTCAAGTTGCTCGCGATGTGAGACACGAATTACAGACATCGAAGTTTTGAAATTTGGAAAGTTTAGAGAGAAAATGCGACTCGGTAAATTTTTCTTCTATCTAGCACAACTTTTTATACACTCGTCTAATCTACGAAAGTCTAAATGCATTGAAGAAGATTCTACGATAATAATCCGTCTCCCAATTCCAGATAAATGTTAAAAAAAAAATGAGATACAGTATATAATACATATACTTATTTATATATATTATTTAAATCTATCTGCTCCAACTGTAAGCAACGCTTGTGCAGTTATAAAACATGCTACAGCTTGAATTCTATATTTAAGCTGGAAAATATCTTGTATATTACCGCTTAAAGATACCTGTAAAATGTTATTATGCATCCAGAAGTGTATTAAAGTGATAAAAGGGCACGGAACGATTACTTGCCTCGCGAGGAGGGAAGTAATTGCTACGAGTGCCGCGATCGTGCTACGTATGTACGCGCTGTTTCGTGGAATATCTTGTGTTAACTATACCGAAACAGTGTAATGAATTCTTCACAGCATCGAAGCACGCCCAGCTCCATTGTTCGAGTCGCTTTGGAACATTTATATAAACATCGCAGCGCGGCCCTTCCCTACCAGTCATTTGCTCGGTGCCTTATCTTACATATTGCAGTCTGATCGAAATGTCGTTTAAATAGAAGTTCTTATCCCCTATGTAAAATTATCTTGGAAGATACGTTCGTTAATGATGTGTTCTTTACTATCATCGGTTACTCTAACATTTAAAGTGACAGATAAAATTGTACTCCCTTATGCGAACTTGTTCAAGTCAGGCACGAATAAAACGCCGTATCGTGGCCCGGGCGCAGCGCGCCCAGCCTTTGTGTATCGACAGATTATTTGGCAATGTTTCGATGTTCAATGTAGGCGGAGAGTTCTGTCATGTACGCTGGCTGCTGTACGCCAGCCACCGGGCATCGTCGCTTTCATGAGTCAAGTAACGATATCCGACTTTAGCTTCTAATTCTCTTAAATCGCACCACGTCTGATAATCCTGAAACATCGCAAGCGTAATTAGGATCGATCCTTCGAAGTCAGCTAGAATTAGCTGCGATTTCGTGAGAGCATTTCGCGCTTACTTGAAGCCACACATGCTGCAAACTCTTGTCCACGGTGAAACGCTTCCTTTGCTTCACTTGTAGCAAGTTATTAATTAAGTCGATCGCTGGAAAGAGGTAATAGATTTTATTTTCGAAGGAATCTTACGAGATTATTCTAAATAATTAAGGGGTAATGCCACTGTAGAGCCCCGAAAGGCAGCCTGATTTTGCGAATTTTTATGCGAGTATAGTGAATGGAATACAAAATCTGTTTGAAGGCCTTTATTGTATATATCTTGAAGTATCATCTCAATTTTTTTAAAATTTTTTTAATGCAAAATGGCGGCGCCACAGCTCAGCAAAAGTAGCTTCTTCTGAAAAACAGTGCTCCGCGGATGGAAAGATTTCTTCCCCAATTTTTGACCCAGAACAAAAAATCAAACATTTTTGAGTTCTGCATAAGATTATCTCGAGAAGTGCACGAGGAAATTCAAAAATACGATTTTTTGTAAGAATGGTGCGTGATTGAACAAAAAGTGACGTGAAAATTGTTGAAACGTTTTGTTCAATCACGCACCATTCTTACAAAAAACAGTATTTTTTAATTTCCTCGTGTACTTCCCGAGATACTCTTATATAGAACTCAAAAATTTTTGGTTTTTCGTTCTAGGCCAAAAATTGAAGGAGAAATCTTTCCACTCGCGGAACAGTGTTTTTCAGAAGAAGCTTATTTTGTTGAGCTATGGCGTCGCCATTTTGTATCTAAAAAATTAAAAAGAAATTGTAATCATACTCCAAGGTATGTACAATAAAGACCTTCAAACCGATTTTGTATTCCATTCACTATACTCGCATAAAAAATTCTCAAAATCATTCTGCTTTTCCGGACTCTACAGTGGCATTATCCCTCAAGTTGCATACCATCGGATGAGATTTCTTGCCAGGGAGTGGGCGGATACATGAAAGCGGCGTTCTGGATTTGCTCGTTAATATCCTCTTCCTCGTTGAATGGGAACGTGCCACTCAGAGATACGTAAATAATTACACCGACGCTCCACATATCCAAGGAGCGGTTGTAACCTTTGTTTCTTAACACTTCGGGAGCCAGATACGCCGGAGTGCCGACGACGCTCCTTCTGAAGCTCTTCTCTCCTATGATTCTTGCGAAGCCAAAGTCGCACAGCTTGACCTGAGTGAATTCGCTGTCGCTGCTCAATAACACGTTCTCGGGTTTCAAGTCGCAGTGTACTATGTTCTTGCTGTGCAAATGCTTCAGCGCCACCAAAATCTGGGTGATCAAGAACTTGGTCACTCTTTCGCTGAGGCGACCGCGCTCGGAGCTCAGTATCATTTCCAGCATGTCGCTCTTCAACTTCTCCATCACCACGAATATTCGCTCCGGAGTCTCGAACATGCGTTCCAGATTCACCACCCCGCTGTGCGAGAGATTCTGCAGAATAGCGACTTCGTTCTTCAGTTGCGCTTCTTGCTTGGTAGGGAAGCGCAACTTGTCGATCACTTTTATGGCAACTGCTCGACCGCTCTTACGATGAACACCTCCGTACACCGTGCCAAATTGACCGGAGCCCAAAACTTCGTCCGGATAGATCTCATACAACTGAGACATATCCGTGATGTTCTCCTCGGGTTCCGTGGATTGTTCCTGATCTAAGGAAACGCGAGATCGTTAGCGCTTCTTTCTATAATCTTTTACGTACGAAGCAAGCGGAGAAGGAAGATACTCACTGCTGGATACAGTGGTTACAGGCATAAGCGCTTGTCTAATACTAGTTTCCCATGATCTAGCTACGTGAGCTCCGATGCCACTCTCTGGAGGAGGAACTTGGCTACAATTGTCTCCGTAAGAAGGATCCTCTCCAACGTAGTAATCGATATTCGCAGTTTTAAACTCGAAACAATGCATCGTGCCTAGAAAATAATTGGCTTAATATTTCTAATATAGAAAGATCAACGTAACTGTTAAATACGTACTTGAACGCGATGTCTTGGCACTCTCGATAGATAATATCTCGACTAATGGAATCTCTTTGTAATACTTGGAACTACTCTCACTTTGGAATAATGTTATAGCTTTCGTATCAAGACGCCAATAATGCTTCTTCCTCTAAAGACATGAAAATTCAGTATTAGGGGAGACCGGGGTAGGTTGTAACACGGGGTAAATTTTAACATAAGTAGAATCTTTTCAACGACAAATCTGAGAGCTGCTTGACGATATTAGCACCGTCGGCTTTAGAGACACAAACGAGCGTTATGTATTCATTTTGTGGCTACAGCACAGAATTTTAGTATTTAGAACACGTAAGTAAATTTTGTCTTAGCACTTTTATTTCAACTAACCGTCGTTAGAAACCGTTTGAATTTTTGCTTCTTTGTCGCAAACGAATCAGTACACATTGGTTTATTATAATGTGTACGCATTTTAGTAATTTCATGTTTAGTTTCTCGTTTGCTGAGATAAAACGCAAAAATTCAAGCTCGGGGTAAATTGTAACATGTTGCTAATTATTCCGCTCTAAATGGTGATAAAGCAAACATGCTATTTGCTGACACACCGGAAAAAGATGCTCTAGACGAACAACGGGACAATAGAGAATCCAAAAATGTAGAAAAAAAGTATGAAGGCAAAAGTAAAGAAAGTGCAGAAGAAGATTTTGATAGAATCAGATGAATAAGCAATGATTGCTTAACTCATGTATATCAAATGTTTAATAATCATCTGTGTTTTCATTTATACTTTTTAGAAATGTTTATTTGTGTTCATATTTGTATTTAAATAAGTAAAACAGATGTGTTACAATTTACCCCGGACTGGGACACATTGTAACAAAGGTTCAGATTTCTTTAAAATGAAGCTAGATGTCTAATAAGGGAACATCTCGAACCGAGAAATTAAAAAAATTCTGAAACTTTGTGAATATGTAGGGAATTTCCTACTGATTACAATGCAATTTTTGTTTGCTGCCAAAATTCACTCGAAGGGGGTGAAATTAACCCCTGAAAATTCGGTTATTTTCCGATTTTGTGTTATAATTCGCGAACTGTAAAATATTTTTTTTTACCCAATGATAGATCTAATGAAAAGAAGTAATTTTTGTCGTAAAATTTTTCTTCTATCTCTTACAGTTCGCGAATTATAACAGAAAATTTGATAAGAACCGAATTTTCAGGAGTTAATTTCACCGTCTTCGAATGAATTTGAGCAGCAAGCAAAAATTGCGTTGTAATCAGGAGGAAATCCCCTACATATTCACAAAGTTTCAGAATTTTTTCCCTTCCCTTGTAAGTGTCCAAGATTTTGTCACGTACTTACACTCAATGAGTTCACCACGTATGTACGTAGTAATTCACGCAAATTATTTTCTGATCGAGGAAAACACTTTCGAGAAAAAACTCTGAAAACTTTTTTGTTACAATCTACCCCGGTCTCCCCTACATATTAGGGCTGGGACTATTCGAATAATTTAATATTCGAATATTTTACAAGTATTCGAATGCTACGAATAAACTTCGAACATTTGAGCATTCAAGTGTTATTATTCGAATATTTCAGTATTCGAATACTATTCGAATATTGAAGTATTTAAATACTATTCGAATATTGAAGTATTCGAATACTATTTGAATATTGAAGTATTCGAATATTGAAGTATTCGAATATTTAAGTATTCGAATACTACCCGAATATTTCGAGTGAATTCGCGATTTATAATTCACACCATACTATTCAAATACTGCTCTATTCATACTGAATAGTATGGTGTGAATTATAAATCAAGTTATTAGCTTAAAATATTTCACTGTGACAAACTAACGAACTCACAACTGAAACTAAATAAAAGCTTGTAAAAAATGAACCTAAAGAACTTGATTTATAATTCACGCCATACTATTCGAATACATCAGTATTCGAATACTTAAATATTCCAATAGTATTCGAATACTTGGATATTCGAATAGTATTCGAATATTGGATATTCAAATTAATTCGCCAAATAATTGAGCAACTGAAGTATTCGAATATTCGAATACCGAAAAATTCGACAAATAGTCCCAGCCCTACTACATATGCGTATTCATGTCTGAACATATCTATCACTTACCACTGGATCGCGATTCGTAAAATGCACCATCCAACCTTCCTTCAAAACCTTCGAACCACGTCGCTTCGTGTGCTTCACACTCTGCACTATACGCATTAAAGGAATATTATTGCTCGGCGTGGAGCTGCAACTATCACGATGAAGTTACGCATTACAGAATATTAAACATTAAGATCTAATAACTAAGAGAGCACAATTCACCTCGACGGCCGTGACTTTTGAAGTTCATCGTAAATAATATCATCACTGCTTGGAACTTGATCCTACAAGATTAACGTATTATTAGTTATACCATTAAACGCGAGAAAGACCTTACTCTATTTTACATTGACCATCATAAAAGCGTTTATACAGTGTACTCCTCGGATCCCTTCGTTTCATCCGCCGCGAACGAAGAGTGTTGAGGCGGCGACGGAGATTCAGCATCGCTGTCGCCGTCACCTTCTTCGTTTCTACCATCGCATTTACCTTCTGGCTCGCTACCAACGCCACTGTCAGGATACTCGTTACCTGCGCAAACAATCTCTGTTAAAACCGTGCCCATTGATCGCAGCTAGCAAACGAGATGCGATAAAAACGAAACCTGTATTGTCTCGCGGATTCTCCCCGGTACAGTCTTTAGGTATCTTCTCGATACACTTTTTGTGCGCGTTATACTGGCAATCTTTGCATTGTAGGCCTTGCTTAAATAAACCTCTTAGCAGCTTTTTACAGTGGCCGCATACGGTCGGCCTAGTGTAAGTGTGTACTACAAACGTGTGTGGGATTTTAATACGCGTCGCAAGTTCTCGTTCGACCCATACCGGTCTACCTCCCAACGAAGGAGAGCGGGATTGCTTCGGAGCCATTATACTTGGTATTGTCTACATACAAGGGACTAATTACAATACTATAAGCGAAACGTATGCGTAAGTTGCGTAACGTCTAAAGCCCTACCAAAGTGCTATTATTTTGGCTCACAATCGGCGTGTTATTTGTACTATGATTATCATCACTGATGCTGGTCAAGCTACTAGTCGATCCCTGGCTCGGAGATCTCGGTACGTTCAGCATCGCCGAACTACGCCGCCTCTGACTGGCATCGTGTGAGCAATTGTTAGGTATTTTAATAACGCATCTTTTGTGATAATTCATCCCACAACCTGCGAAGTAAAACGCACTAGTCGGGTCACACCGTTTCGATCGATCGAAGCAACATCGTATTATACGTTACGAATACCTTCGCATTTTAGGCCTTGCCGAACAAGACCGAATAACATTTCCCCACAAGAGTCGCAGAACGTGGGGACCTTGTAAGAGTGAACGGTTAAAGCATGGGGGCGAAGGGGAACCTCTTCGTTTGGCACTTGCGCTAAACCAAAAGCAGACGATTATTTTATCATACTCTATTCGACGAGTCGAGTCGCGGCTGTAAACAAAATCGCTATTTCTGTCTGAACGCCGTCGGCTGTAGTCTTTCTTTATAGCTGACGCTCGACTCGTTGAACGAACGTTATACCGAATGAAATTAGCGTATACCAGTCAGAACAATCTCCACCAAAGTCTCGTCGACAACCTCCGTCGCGTTCGTGATAAGTTGGAGGATATTAGTGGAATTATAATCGTGCTTGAACAAAAGCAATCGCTCGAACAAATGATTTAAACCGTGCTCGGGGCATTTGGTATTTATAAAGTCGCAGGCGAATTCCTTCAGAGCCTTGAGCGTCAACGTGCTGCTGTCGACGGTGACCGTGTCACGGGTTAAACCGAATTGGAATAGAAACGTTACTTCTGGTCCCTCCATGTTACCCGTATTATTATCTGCAAGCGAAAAGCATATTAATAAATTATTGGCGCTAGAACGAACGAAAGTGAATAGAAATCGTAGAGAGGCCTGGATATTCGCGAGAGTAGCAGGAAAATTACCCGTCAACGCCAATTGAAAATATCGCCGAGGAGAAGTGTGACGACATCCAACTCGTACTCGAAGTACCAGAAAAGCAATTAAAGGCTCGCATAAAAGATCAGCGAAAAATAGAGCGAGCCGTCACGAAACTTCGATACACCCAATATGCTCTCCTATCTCTTCCTCGAGGCATACAAACAATATCTCCGAAGCCGTGCGCATACAGGCGTATCTTTCTCCGAGTCGGTCGCGCAATCATGAGATTATAAAACGTGCCCGGAAAGATATCAACAAATAAACAACGAATAAACCAGCGAAACTGCTATCGCCGATAAACCTTCCCGAAATTCAAAACGCGCTCGAGCCATACGAGCGGCTGGTAGATAAGAGAGAGAGAGAGAGAGAAAAATACGCCAGCACCTATCGCGACTGACAATTCACGAGCGTTCCGTTCGAGCACGGATGTATTTACGTACATTCGAGTGAATCGTGAGAGGATGTCGTTATCTCGAAGGTAGCCGCTTTCTTTCCGATCAAATTAACGTCGACGGTACATAATTAGCGTGACAACGGGTCCCACAAGTGTCACCGAGGAGCGTCAGATCCATGCCTGACACACATTCGTTGATGACATTTTACAGTTATCTCCAGGTGACCGACCCACCTTCGCGTATACTCCGAGTATCAGCTCTATACCCCCTCCCCCCGTGCACCGGCGCGCTTACGCGTAGGTGGCGGATTAAATTAAAAGCGTATTAATAATTCCCATTTCTCGGAGGCCGCCGCTCGATATTCCTGTGGGGAAAAGGAAAGGAAAAAAAAACGAAGGGAGGCTATTACGGAAGCGTGCGAGAATTGGAAAAAGGAATCGATTAGCGTCCACTCTTTCCTGCTGGCGTGCCTACGTGCGCGCAAAAACCTAGCGGCGCATAGCGGTTGCCGAAAGATCGTTGCGAAATGGGATCGGCGTAACGGCGCGATCAGTCCAATCAAAAGTGATGAAAGGTAATCGCGAGGGGTGAGGCGCGGGAGAAAGCGGGAAAAACGAACGATTTGATATTTAATGTGAAAAGCTTGTTAAAAGGAGGATGGTTGATTCAGTTTGTATATTTGTTACGCGATGATTGATAGGTATTGCGAATTTTAGTCAATTTATATCTTTATATAATTTATATAAATTTATATTTATAGTTAATTTATATCTTCTCCAGTTGTTGGAGAAGATATAAATATAAATGCAACCTTTGTAAATCTTTTATTATTATATTTCAAATCAATTGCTGCTTAAATAGGTATGCTTCTGCAGTTTTAGAGGACTTTTAGGGCGAATTCCACTTACGCCCAAATTGCCCGTGAGTTTCATTAGGGTAGGTTTCCCTATGCGCGATTGGACGCATCGTCAAGAATTTCAAAGTCGATTTTTTCGAAATTGAAGCGCAATATCAAAAAAATTTATTCTTTTTTCTTGACTTATTTACTTGTTACAAATCGAAAAGAAAGAGTAACTTTTTTTTATATCAAGCTTCATTTTCGAGAAAATCGGCTTTGAAATTCTTGACGTTGCGTCCAGTCGCGTACAGGAAAACCTAGCTTAATGATAATCACGGGCGTAGGTAAGTGGAATTCGCCCTTAATGCAATGGTAGGGATTTAAAGGGAACTTCAATACTTTACCTTTTATTTATTTAGCGGATGATACACTTTGAACACGATAGCGATAACATTTTAATACAAATCGAAAAGCACGGGCGTCCGCAGGGCGGGGCAAAAGGGGCAGTTGCCCCTGGCTTTTGAGAAAAACCGCTTATTTTTCAAAACTGATCTTTATTAAGTTTATACTAAAAACTGGAATATTTTTAAATTTCGGTTTTAAATTTTTAATTAAATTGGCACTATAAAATAGGTTAAAAAAAAACAAGAGGGGTATATTTTTCTTTACCATCGTCCCAAAGTTGCCGTCCCCCTGGAAAAAAATCTCCGGACGCCCTTGTCGAAAGGAATAATAATGAATAAAATTGAAGTAATAAAATTGAAGACAATATGTTTTTAATAATTCTTTATTTCTTCCTCCAAAATTCCAAGGAATCATCCGAGCTTTAGCTACTTTTCGTTATTACAATAATTAATAGCAGGTTCGGCAACCTGCACTAGGGTAGATGGCCCAATTATCGTGCTTTGATGCCGAGTTGCTCACGACGGAATTAATCACTGACTTCTGTCACTTTAATTTTGCTTACTGAAAATTTATATTGGTATTTTGAACTTTTCTCTTTATTGAGGCATTTTTTTCGGGTTGAAAATGTTAATTTTTCATATTTTGTTAATTGAAATAAAAATACATGTTTTTGTCCCAATTACCGTGCCCTGAATAATGCGTTGTCCCTATTCCCGTGCCCCCAATTACCGTGCCCTTTTTTGAATAGCGTTCCCGCGGTTAGGTTATGTCTTTCAACTTTGAACTGTTCAAAACATTTTTTTGCTCTACGAGAGGTGTTTTTATGTAATTTTAATATCACCTTTTCATTAGAGAAGCAAAATATGCAAATATAAATTTCTGTTCACCCGTTCTGAGAAACGAAAGTAAGGTTAGGTTTAATAGTTACAGAGGGAGCCAGTGGACACCGAGTTGCACGGTAATAGGGACGAGTGTTAAATTCCTGTCCCTATTACCGAATTCACTTTAAAAATACGAAAACGTTTCAAAAGTGCTCATTCTGCTATTTTTTCATAAAATTTGAACCTTTTATGATATAATAAACACTTTACATAAGTGCGAATCATGATAGTTATCAATTTATTCACTTCTGTAAAGTACGTGTTCCTTACCAATTCCGGTAAGGATTTAAGTAAATCCATCGAAATCTTCATATGCATTTTTGAAATTTTTTTTACTCTGCTTTAGTTGTTTAAAAATGCCACCTTCTTATTTGAAACACATACATTAATAGTTTAACTTAATTAAAAAAATTTCTTTCTTTATTTCTTTTCCTTATTCCTTTTCTACCCTACCTAGTGCGCACTGAATGCGAGTTTTCTCGCTTCCAATTGGCTAAAAGTCGCACTCACAAGGGAACACCGCGAACCCGGACTCGCCGATTGGAACGCAACTTTGTGGGTTTTTAGAGTGACCCAAAAAAAGAACAACGGTGTGTTTCATTCGGGCCTTATCGCCCTTTAAGGGGGTGAAAACTAACCTCAAAGTTAAATTGGCACTTCCACTTTTTCACGTATAACTCCCAAAGTACAACAGACAGAAAAAAAGGTTTCAAACAAAAATTTACTGGCGCAATAAGCGCTGCAAACTTGCGTTAACAAAATTTTGAAAAAAGATTTTTTTTCGTTCAGGTATTTTTTTAAACTCTTTTCAAAATTTTATTAACCCAAGTTTGTAGCGCTTAATGCACCATTAAACTTTCGTCTGAAACATTTTTTTCTGTCTGTTGTACTTTGAGAATTATACGCGAAAAGTGGAAGTGCCAATTTGACTTTGAGGTTAGTTTTCACCCCTTTAAAGGGCGATAGGGCCCAAATGAAACACACCGTTGTTCTTGTTTTTAGTTACTCTAAAAACCCACAAAGTTGCGTTCCAATCGGTGGGTCCGGGTTCGCGGTGTTCCCTTGTCAGTGCGCACCAGTGCGACCGTCAAATTCGCTATAAGTTTGCAACGCCAGTGCTTTCAGCGCACCCTGTATATAGGTTCGCCGAAAGCTCGTGACACACACGCAAACTGCCTATATGTCACGTGTCTATGTGTCCATCAGCGGACACACTTGTGCACGTGGAAGAGCGATTCTAACCTACGTGGACCTACGAATGTTATTATTTAAGCCGAGATCTAACATACAAATATGAATTACAAGCTAACAGTTAATTCTAAGGATCCTCCTACAGGTAGGTTATCTTATAACACCTGTTACTTCAAAGACTCCAATGACTTTTGCTTGTTTCGATGGAATCGTAAAACAGATGTCCGAAAAAATTTGCCGACTAGAGTAAAGTACAATATCTACAACACGCTTTCCTTTTGAAAAGCCTCACTTCGTTTCTTCATACTCTTCTACTTCTAACTGCTTATCGTCAAGTGCACGTTAAATACTGAAACCACGAACGCACACGTTAAACAGCGTCTTTCTGATGTAATCGTTGGCGAAACTTAAGACAGTTGAAACATTCTCGACTGGCTATCAGCGTCGACTCGACACGGCTACTATTAATGCATCTTGCCAGCTCGGTGACATCATTAAACGCACGTTTCATTTATGCAGATGCTCTGATAGTAGCGGAAGTAGTCAATTTGGAAAAGACAGAGAAGATCGAGGTGGTTTGGTGCGACGAATGGAAGGGCGATGGAAATGTTCGCTTGACGAATTCTCAGAACGAAGCGGTAGGAGAAAGGAGCTACGATGTCGGTCGTTATTTCGGGCGAACTACGCACACCGATCTATATGGTAAACTAATCCGTGAATTCGTTTCTCGTGTTCTGTGCCGCTTTTAATTTGTCGCTCGTTTAATTTGCTCCTCAGGCGGTATCAATCCTCGTGAGAAAACCGAAGTCGATCACTGGTTGTCTTTCACGATCGGACCTCTGGGATCTCTGCCACTGAAAGAGACCGAGCTGCGTTATTTGGACAACGCGTTGATGACAACCACCTGGTTGGTCTCCAAGAAGCTAACGTTGGCCGATATCTATGTGTTCTGTAGTCTTCTGGATAAAGACTTCTTAGCGAAGTTCGAGAAACAATTTGTCAATATAAGTAGATGGTATAAACAGATGCTCTCACTGCCTGCTGTCGTGGACGCGTTGTCCTCCGTTAAGAAGAATGCTAAGGCGCCCGTTCGTAATAACGCGCAGCCAGAAAAGTCTGTTAAGCAGAGCGGACAAAGGAAACAGGAGGGTAAATTTATTGATTTACCTGGAGCCGAGATGGGGAAAGTGAGTAGTTTATATCTTTAACGCTGCTTTTAGATTTCGAGGAGTATTCTTATAATCTGATTTGGTCCTGTAATAGGTCGTAGTACGCTTTCCGCCAGAGGCAAGCGGGTATCTGCATATTGGTCACACCAAGGCAGCATTGTTAAATCAGTATTACGCCGAGGCATTTCAAGGGCAACTTATCATGAGATTCGACGATACGAATCCTGCTAAAGAGAATGTGGAATTTGAGAAAGCTATCTTAGAAGACTTGGAGCTACTGCAAATCAAACCGGACCGCTTTACGCATTCTTCTGATTACTTCGATTTAATGCTGGAATACTGTACGAAACTAATAAAAGAGGGAAAAGCGTACGTGGATGATACTCCCGCTGCCATAATGAAGGAACAGCGTGATCAGAAAATAATGTCATCGAACAGAGATAATTGTAAGCGTTAGATTTTAGAAGATCGTGCAAACGTAACGTTAAGAATTCACGAAACTATTAAGATGTTTTCTGCTTATCATTTCAGCTGTTGAAAAGAATCTGGGGCTATGGAATGAAATGCAGCAAGGCACTGCCAAAGGTCAGGAATGCTGCGTTAGAGCTAAAATTGATTATCAGTCGGCAAATGGGTGTTTACGGGATCCCACGATTTATCGGTGCAAACCGGAGCCACATCCTCGAACTGGAACAAAATACAAGTATATATTGCAGATTAAGGGGACTAGGCAGTCGAAAATTGATTTGTTTTTATTGCATTTTCCGAAAGTACTATCGTTTCTGAATAAAATGTCGCTTGGTTTGTAGTAAAATTCGAAAAATTGTAGATTTGGCAGCTAAAAACGTCAAGTTTGCCTAGAAACTTTAAACGCGTTTTCCTTGAATATTTTTTTCTCCTCATTTTTCCTGATCGCTACTAAAATTCGGTGACTTCTGAATTTTTTTATGAAAATCTTGAATTTTTATGCATCATATCAGAGATTTGCGACGAAATGGCACATGTTTTACACATCCTGTAATTTTTTCCAAGTCGATCTGAATCTCCTTTCGTTCGCAATCAGGAAAAAATGAAGAGAAAAAAATATTCGAGAAAAACGCGTTTAAAGTTTCTTGGCAAAGACGACACTATAGATTGCCGCTTGACGTTTTTAGCTGTCAAATCTACAATTTTGCGAATTTTACTATAAACCAAGCGGCATTTTATTCAGAAAAGATAGTACTTTCGGAAAATGCAATAAAAATCGTTTTTTCGACTGCCTAGTCCCCTTAAGGGGGTATACCCGTTTGAACGCTCAGAAAATGTGTACATTTTGTGGATTTTTTTACAAGTCAACGGCTTGATGAAAATTCTCCGTTTTTGTATTATGTTTACATAGTATTATGAACTACTTAAAAAAAAGTTTCAGTTAAAAAACTATTGTTTTTCGGAAGTTATGGATAGAAAACTGAAACTCTCTCAACTTCAGACGGTTACACGGTGGCACTGAAAAAAAGCTGTATGTCTGAAATCAAAAACAGTAAATTTTTTTATAAAATATATTAATAACTATCGATTTGCGGCGCCAATTTTGAAAATTTTGAAAAATAAAGAAATGGTGGGAGATCAAAGATAAAGTTAGATTTTTCCAAGAGAAAAGTCCACGTTTTTCTTTATGAATAATAAACGAGGGAATCGGAATAAAAAAAGGCGTCGTAGATAGATGTGGAATCTTGTTACAGTTCTGCGTGCAAAATTGAAAGTAAATTGGTTGAACGTAGCGCGAGTTTTTAGGGCCACCGTAATGAAATATGTAATTCCGCTGCGATCGGTCGAGCTGCCGGCACAGTGGTACATAATGACATTTTTTGTTCAAATCACCCTACAGGTTGCAAATTTTCAGTAAACTTGACGATTTTTTTTTAAATTCTTCGCAATTAAATTCTCTATCGATCTGTCCGATGGAATTTTAAAATTCGTTGCTGATTTTTTTATATTTAGCGAAATATACAACACTTTTAGAAGATCAGTATCTGTAGGCTTTTTTGGCCGCCAGTTCCGAATTCAAAGTCAGATTTTCGAAATTGAAAGCGTACACAAATATAAAATCAAATATTTGCTTCTAAAAGTACAAATCTTGTTCCTCAAACAAGATTGCACATAATAAAATCGGATTTCTAAAGGCAACTAGGATAAAACGTTAAGTAAATCAGGTCTTCTAAAGAGATCCAACATTAAATGTCTTGCTCATCAATATTGAATCAGAAAAGTTAACTCTAAGAAAGGGGTATGAACACAGACGAACACGCTTAAATATGCAAAATCACGTACACATTTATGAGATGCTTAGAAATTTATAAAAATACGAATGTCGATCCACCATTTTAAATTTTACAATTTGATCTACAGTATTAGATTTGTGGCACAAATTAAAATTTTGATCTTTATAATAATTACCTCATACACGTACTCAGCGTCTCCGAAAATCTATACGCACTAAGTTTGTTCCGAATAAGCTCATTTTCTGTAATTTCGCTCCAACATATTTGGATTCGCAATCTTCAATTTCGAAAATCTGACTTTAAATTCGGATCCGGCGGCCAAAAAAGCCCACCGATACTGATCTCCTAAAAGTGTTGTATATTTCACTAAATATAAAAAATCAGCAACGAAATTTAAAATTCCGGCCAGGTAGATCGATAGAGAATTTAATTGCGAAGAATTTTAAAAAAAAATCGTCAAGTTTACTGAAAATTTGCGACCTGTAGGGTGATTTGAACAAAAAATGCCATTGCACCGCGCCACCCCATGCTACCTGGGTTGTTCCACTCAAATGCTTATAACTTCGTCAATCTTCCGAATTTTTACATCGAACTTGATTTACAATATTCCTAAAACATCAATCTATGACAATATATAAAAAATAAATCCGTTTTTTGCCACTGTGAAACGGTTATACCCCCTTAAGAGATCGAAGAAAATTAACATTTAATGTGAAACGTGTTCATTCTTCACTAGGGTGTATCCGATATACGATTTCGCTTGTCCCATTGTCGACGCTGTTGAAAATGTAACTCACACTTTACGTACGACAGAGTATCATGACAGAGATGTTCAATTTTATTGGCTAATCGATGCGTTGGGATTGAGACGTCCTTATATATGGGAGTACTCGCGCTTGAACATGACCAACACCGTTTTGTCTAAGAGGAAATTAACTTGGTTCGTCAACGAAGGCCTGGTCGATGGTTGGGACGACCCACGTTTCCCAACCGTAAGAGGTATTTTAAGAAGAGGAATGACCGTCGAAGGATTGAAGCAATTTATAATTGCTCAAGGTAGCTCGAAGTCTGTTGTTTTCATGGAGTGGGATAAAATATGGGCGTTCAACAAAAAGGTCATCGATCCAATCGTCACTAGGTACGTCGCGATATGAAAAGTTATCATTGCGCATCGAGAAATATAGGAATCATTTATATAACGCCATTTTTTTCAGGTATACTGCCTTAGATTCTGATAAACTTGTACCGGTGCACGTAAATAACGCAAAAGAGGAATGGCTAACTGTTCAGAATCATCCGAAAGATCCATCGAAGGGCACTAAGCGAGTATTAGCAACTCCGTCGCTGTACATAGAAAAAGACGACGCGAACATGCTGGTCGAAGGGCAGAATACAACCTTCATTAATTGGGGCAACATCTTGATACAAAAGATTGAGAAGGAGAATGGTGTCGTTAAGAAAATAACAGCGCAATTGAATTTAGAGAATAAAGATTACAAGAATACATTGAAAATCACGTGGTTGGCGGTGCCGTCTGATAAAAGTAACGATAGTGGTCGAGCTGATCTAATTCCATGTTACGCTGTTTACTTCGATCATATTATTAGTAAACCAGTCTTGGGAAAAGATGACGATTTCAAGGATTTTATCGCAAAAGACACGAGAGTAGGTTTTTGTGTTTTATAAATGATTATAAATTTGGACAATTATTATTACGAATTCAATGAACATTTCAGACAGAGGTAGAAATGCTCGGAGAAGCAGAACTGAAACGTGTGAAGAAGGGAGAAATAGTTCAGTTACAGAGGAAAGGGTTCTTCCGGTGCGATGTGCCTTACGCACCGGCCAGTCCATTTTCCTCGAGAGAACGGCCCTTAATTCTGTTCCACGTACCCGATGGACATACCACGAACACAACGAAAACTGCTTCTCCTGCGCCAGCAACTTCCGTTAAAGAGCCTCCTCAGAAAAATGTATGCCCCATCTTATAATTTCACGATCGTAACTTAATATATGTCTTGAAATTTATGCGATTGTCTATTTTAGGATACGACGCATGATGCAAATGTGATCAATGAAAAGATTGTCGCTCTAGGGGATAAAATACGCAGTCTGAAATCCAAGAAAGCAGACAAAGCTACGATCGACGCAGAAGTAAAAGGCCTTCTAAATTTAAAAGCTGAATACAAAATCTGTACAGGAGTGGAATGGAAACCAGGAATGACTTCAGATAAATCACCGAAAGCAGTTCCTGTTAGTCCTAACAAAAATGAATTAGCCGTAGATATCGTCCAGCAAGAGGGCAAGATCAAAGAATTACAGCTGAAGATAAATCAAGAAATGCAACGGCTTGCAAGCTTGAAGACGGAGTATAGAAACAAAGTCGGTATCGATTGGACAGGAACAGAAAGTGAATCTGTAGCACAGAGTAATGTATCGACAGGCTTGTCCGTTGACACATTGTTTATTGAAACACAAAAGGTGGCCGATAAAGTAAGGCAGTTGAAAGCTTCGAAAGCAGACAAAGCAGTTATCGATGAAGAAGTAAAGAAACTTCTAGCTTTAAAATCGGATTACAAGTCTGCGACTGGGCAGGACTGGAAGCCAGCTAATACTGCTTCGCCAAAAGTAGTTAATAAAGAAGCAGCCGATGCAACAAGCAAAGCAACTGGTAGCGAAGAAATATCCAAGGAAATACAGGAACAAGGGGATAAAGTAAGGCAGTTGAAAGCTTCGAAAGCAGACAAAGCAGTTATCGATGAAGAAGTAAAGAAACTTCTAGCTTTAAAATCGAATTACAAGTCTGCGACTGGGCAGGACTGGAAGCCAGCTAATACTGCTTCGCCAAAAGTAGTTAATAAAGCAGCAGCGGATGCAACAAGCAAAGCAACTGGTAGCGAAGAAATATCCAAGGAAATACAGGAACAAGGGGATAAAGTAAGGCAGTTGAAAGCTTCGAAAGCAGACAAAGCAGTTATCGATGAAGAAGTAAAGAAACTTCTAGCTTTAAAATCGAATTACAAGTCTGCGACTGGGCAGGACTGGAAGCCAGCTAATACTGCTTCGCCAAAAGCAGTTCATAAAGCAGCAGTCGATTCAACAAGCAAAACAATTGAAGAAATATCCCAGGAAATACAGGAACAAGGAGATAAAGTAAGACAGTTGAAAGCTTCGAAGGCAAAGAAAGACATCGTTGACGAAGAAGTAAAGGCACTTCTGAAGTTGAAAGCTGACTACAAAGCCGCGACTGGAAAAGAGTGGAAACCACCTTCTGCTCCAGCGACTAAGGTAGCGAACGAGGAAGAAGCTAATGCCACTCAACTTTCAGAGAGCGTACAAAAGCAAGGAGACAAAGTAAGACAACTGAAAGATTCTAAAGCCGAAAAGAGCATCATCGACCAAGAAGTAAAGATTCTGTTAGATTTGAAAGTTAACTATAAAACATTAACCGGTCAGGAGTGGAAACCAACGAAGCCAGATGCAACCTCTAGAAAGCGGAAAAAAGAAGATGCTCCTAAGACTGAGAAGCAAATGAATGCTTCGAGCAAAGAAATAGTTAAAAGCGAAGGGGGGAAAGACGTAGACACTGCTAAAACCGGAACGAGACTGGGATTGGAGGCGAAGAAAGAGGAGAATTTCTTCGAATGGTATTCCCAAATTATCACCAAGAGTGGTATGATCGAATATTACGATGTATCAGGCTGCTACATTCTCCGCCCGTGGAGCTTTGCCATTTGGAAGGTAATAAAAGACTACATCGATAAGGAAATAACAGAGCTGGGTGTTCAGGAATGTTATTTCCCGATTTTCGTTACGCGAGCAGTCTTGGAGAAAGAGAAAACTCACATCGCAGACTTCGCGCCTGAAGTCGCATGGGTCACGAAGTGCGGAGAGTCAGATTTAGCGGAACCCATTGCGATACGACCCACATCGGAAACCGTAATGTATCCTGCTTACGCCAAATGGCTGAGGTCCGACTCTGAGCTTCCTCTGAAACTCAATCAATGGAATAACGTAGTGGTAAATATAATTTAAGTAACGATTACGTTGAGAGGCGTTGCGACGTGTAATTGATAGAAAACAATGTCCTGTTTTATTGCAGCGGTGGGAATTCAAAGACCCCAAGCCTTTCTTGCGTACGAGAGAGTTTCTGTGGCAGGAAGGGCACACTGCGTTTAGCACTAAAGCTGAGGCCGACGAAGAAGTAATGATAATTTTAAATATGTACGCTAAAGTGTACGAAGACTTGCTAGCGGTTCCTGTTGTTAAAGGTCGTAAGACTGAAAAAGAAAAGTTCGCTGGCGGTGATTATACTACAACAGTGGAGGCTTTCATCTCGACAAGCGGTCGTGCGATACAAGGAGCCACGAGTCACCACCTGGGGCAAAATTTCTCAAGAATGTTCAATATTCAAGTAGAGGGTGCCGCGGAAGGAGACGAGAAGACACTCGTCTATCAGAATTCATGGGGTTTAACGACTCGAACGATTGGCGTTATGATAATGGTACGTGCTTCTCGCTGTCGCGTGAAATTCTTTAAACGCAGAAGAACCTTCATTTACAGATCCACGGGGACGATAAAGGTTTAGTGCTTCCACCGAATGTAGCTTGTATCCAAGCGGTGATAGTACCTTGCGGCATCACGGCGAGTACATCGCCTCAGCAAAGAGAACTTTTGTTCGCTGAATGTAACAAATTGCTGGGCGAACTGTCGCAAGATAAAGCGCTTAGAGTGAAATCTGATTATCGGAGTAATCGCACTCCTGGCTGGAAATTCAACCACTGGGAGTTGAAAGGTGTTCCCGTAAGGGTTGAATTGGGCCCGAAAGACTTGGAGAAGAATCAAGTTACGTTTGTGCGCAGAGACACTTCTGAAAGAGTGACTGCCAAGCGAGTCGAAGTGGTCACTGCTTTGCATGCGTTGCTGGCTGATATACAGTCAAGCATGCTGGCTAGGTAAACACCAGTTTAGAGAGAGATTCTCATTTGGTTACTTGCTTTATTAAATGGTTAATATTCTTTTTAACAGAGCAAGAAAAAATCTGAATGAGCACATCAAGCGAGCAGATAATTGGGATGACTTCTGTTCTGAACTGAATAAAAAGAATCTACTGTTATCACCATTTTGCGGAGAATCGCCTTGCGAAGATAACATTAAAGCTGACAGTGCACGGTAAATATTACACTAAGCTCTTCATATGTTTCTATTAGGGCTGGGACTATGCGAATAATTTAATATTCGAATATTTTATAAGTATTCGAATACTACGAATAAACTCCGAATATTTGAGTATTCGAATGTTATTATTCGAATATTTGAGTATTCGAATGTTATTATTCGAATATTTGAGTATTCGAATGTTATTATTCGAATATTTGAGTATTCTAATGTTATTATTCGAATATTTGAGTATTCGAATGTTATTATTCGAATATTTGAGTATTCGAATGTTATTATTCGAATATTTGAGTATTCGAATACTATTCGAATATTTAAGTATTCGTATACTATTCGAATATTTGAGTATTCGAATACTATTTGAATATTTAAGTATTCGAGTACTATTCGAATATTTAAGTATTCGAATACTACTCGAATATTTCGAGTGAGTTCGTTCAAATATTCGAATAGTATACGAATACTTAAGTATTTGAGTACTATTTGAATATTTAAGTATTCGAGTACTATTCGAATATTTAAGTATTCGTATACTATTCGAATATTTAAGTATTCGAATACTACTCGAATATTTCGAGTGAGTTCGTTCAAATATTCGAATAGTATACGAATACTTAAGTATTCGAGTACTATTTGAATATTTAAGTATTCGTATACTATTCGAATATTTAAGTATTCGAATACTACTCGAATATTTCGAGTGAGTTCGTGATTTATAATTCACACCATACTATTCGAATACTGATGTATTCATACTAAATAGTATGGTGTGAATTATAAATCAAGTTATTAGCTTAGAAGATTTCACCCTGACAAATTATCGAACTCACAACTGAAACTAAATAAAAGCTTGTAAAAATATGAACCTAAAGAACTTGATTTATAATTCACACCATACTATTCGAATACATCAGTATTTGAATACTTAAATATTCGATTATCGAATATCGAAAAATTCGACAAATAGTCCCAGCCTTAGTTTCTATTTGATATGAAATACGTTTACATACTTCTTTCTCTTCGTAGAGAGGACACAGGCGAGGAGCCTGGAACAGTATCAATGGGCGCGAAAGGTCTTTGCATACCATTCGAACAGCCAACTTCGTCAACACCTCTCGACAAACAAAAGTGCATTCATCCTAATTGTCAACGCAAACCGAAATTTTATACACTTTTTGGTCGTAGCTACTAAAATCTTTTTACCACAGAGATTTGAAGCGATTGACTCAATAAAGATTACTTCGAAGGATACCTTTCTAATACATTGTCTTAGTGGAGTACTTATCACATTTCCACAAATATGTAATCATTTCTTTATTTACTTGCTACGCTTGAATACTCTGCATGACTGATTCTCTTTCACTTCCACGATAAACATTTAAAAGTAAATTAAAATTAGTGCTATGCCCAAGTTTGCTTTAAAATCTCGCCTGCGAAATTTATTTATTTTAATTTACGTCTTTGTTGGAAGGAGTTACAAATGTAGTCATCTTTAGAAAACTTATGTTTATTTTTTATCTTAAATAAGTAACTAAACGTAACAAAAAAAGAATACATGTCCGAAATCTTGGAAAATAAAAATGTCCAAGTAAAATGTGTTGAAACTTTAAACCTTGCATCTATAGAATCGAAAACTGAATTTAAAGATACGTGCAATTAAGTAGTATACTTTTCGAAACAATAATTCAGTAAATTTATTGCGTTATGGGTATGTTTTACAAATGTTCGCGAGTAATTGTAATGGTATTACTTGCTACTCATACCAGTTTTTACGAATGCAGTTGCTTTTAATAATCTTAAACTAGTACCTTCATAAGCTATAAACTACATTTCGCCTATATACACACACACACATATATATATTTATATTGTGTTATCTATTGAAAATACATTGTTTTTCGAAACGGCTGCTCGTACGTTTCAAATTACATGTCGGATTACGAGACAAGGAATTATTCATGCTTCTCGTTTCTTGGGCCAAATCGTCCGCTCCCATTCGATCTTCAATATCCTCGCTACTTTCATTCGCGCGGCTTCTAAATTCCAGCGTTTTCTTCCTAGGCAAAGACAATGTTAAATCCCCGAAACTTTTCAATTCATCTGTCGCCGAGTTCCTCGCAGATCTACTCGGTAAATTAATTCTCTCCGTCACATTCTGCCCCTTTAAAAGACGCGCACCCTTCGAACTTTCCTTGCGGTTCTCGCTCTTGTGTTTGTCGAACAAGTCTGGATTATCGTCGATGAAGTCTTCTATCCTCTCCAGATCGATGCTCACTTTGAAACGAGTTCCACTTGCGCTCCTACTTCTATTCTCTATTTTACAAATCGCGTGATCGTTGAGACGCGAGTCACGTTGACATAATTTCGTTGCGCTTCTACTGCTTGCCACGAGGTCGGAGCTTAGACTTTGAATAGTCCGTTTTACACTGTTAGTACTTCTGAAGCGTTTGTCGGCGCAATTGGCGGTCGCGTGTGGAGATGCATTAACAGGTTCCTCTGCGTCGAAGATGCTTTCGGTATTGCTAATTAAATTAGCATCCTCTCCGTGGCGCCGCTTATTATCATCGATTACTTTAGTCCCATTATACACGGACTTTGTCGGATTATCACCGTCGCTTTGATTATTACTACTCGCAGAAACTGTTAAATTACTCGCTGTCAAAGCTGCGCTCGTGGATAAATTGTCCGCTACGCTTTTACAAGAGATCGGCGTTACTGGGTCCAGGTTCTCCTTCGTGTCGTCGCGGTAATTATCAGACTGAACGGTAACAAGCAAGCTGTATTTATCCTCGCATTTACAATTCGAGACAGTTTCATTCTGCGCTTTAAAGGGCTTCTGTTGGACAGCCCTCCGCGCAGATGCATTATTGAACCTGGTATTCTTCTTCGGGGCGGTTGTTGCACTTTCCATATTGATATTTACAAGATACTTATTGTATAAAATCATCTGTAAAATGATAATTGATCGTGCGTATATATCTTCTAAAACAGAAATCTATATTGATAATGATGAAGAGATACGTATAATCACCTGTAAATTATTTGAATTGCACACGCGAAATTTAAGGTCGCGCAGATGTACGTACTCCGATGTCAATCGAGGGTGATGACACTCGTCTCTGATTTCTTTTTCTTTTTGGTGGAGAACACTGTTTGAGAGGCTGTTTGATACACTAGATGTTGAAACGGCTGCCCTACAATTCACACAGATTTGTAATGTGCCCTTATTACACAAATGGATTATAGGGCTGGAGCTATTCGAATAATTTAATATTCGAATATTTTACAAGTATTCGAATAATTTAATATTCGAATATTTTACAAGTATTCGAATTCTACAAATAAGCTTCGAAGATTTGAGTATTCGAGTGTTATTATTCGAATATTGAAGTATTCGAATACTATTCGAATGTTATTATTCGAATATTGAAGTATTCGAATACTATTCGAATGTTATTATTCGAATATTGAAGTATTCGAATACTATTCGCATGTTATTATTCGAATATTGAAGTATTCGAATACTATTCGAATGTTATTATTCGAATATTGAAGTATTCGAATACTATTCGAATGTTATTATTCGAATATTGAAGTATTCGAATACTATTCGAATGTTATTATTCGAATATTGAAGTATTCGGATACTATTCGAATATTGAAGTATTCGAATACTATTCGAATATTGAAGTATTCGAATACTATTCGAATATTTAAGTATTCGAATACTATTCGAATATTTAAGTATTCGAATACTATTTGAATATTTAAGTATTCGAATACTATTTGAACACTGATGTATTCGAATACTATTTGAATACTGATGTATTCGAATACTATTTGAATACTGATGTATTCGAATACTATTTGAATACTGATGTATTCGAATACTATTTGAATACTGATGTATTCAAATAGTATGGTGTGAAGTGGGTCAAAATTAACTTACAAGATTTCTTCCTGACAAATGAACTTAAGGAACTTGATTTATAATTCACACCATACTATTCGAATAGTATTCGAGTACTTAAATATTCAAATAGTATTCGAATACTTGAATATTCGCATAGTATTCGAATAGTATTTGAATACTTGTATATTCGAATTATATTCGCTAAATAATTGAGCAACTGAAGTATTCGAATATTCGAATACCGAAAAATTCGACAAATAGTCCCAGCCCTAAAATGGAAGTGTTCAGACGAATCATCATAGGTAAGCTTCATTGAAACAGATTGTTACGATATATCGACGTGTGCTACACTAAAACTCGCATGTTCGAGCGGTTTGCCACGAAAAGTAGCATGTTCCGTTTGTAGCGACGAAAAGCAGCACATTTGGATGGTTGGCTACGAAACATCGAGTGCGTCAACTTATAGCGAATTCGGTACCTCGCACTCTGCACTGGTTCCAGAAAATTACTTGGGTTGGTTGTTTCTGATAGAAACGAAGATAGCTCTATAAGATTCAACCAATCCAAGTCATTTTTTGGCACCAGTGCAGAGTCAGTGCGAGGTACCGAATTCGCTATTAAATACCATCCGACGCGATTTTTATTTAATACTTGGTCGGTAATTTATTAAACATTAAAATACTATACTTAAATAATGTAGATTAAAATTTTCATACGTGTTTCCTTTTCGAAATTAGATGGAGTTATTATTTATTAAACAATATTTTCAAAAGTTGAATTCTTAGATACAAAATGCACTTCAAAAATTTAAACTAACCACGCGTCGAAACGCGATAGTTTCTGCGGTAGAATCCAAAAAAATGCTATTCTTCGTGGCGAAACAGCATAATTTGCTAGTTTTCGCCGCGAAGTACGAAATGTACGAAATTCTTCGTGGCAAGCGGTCAAATATGTTACTTCTCGCGGCGGAAGAACAAACGTGCTAATATTCGTCAGAAACGATGGAATGTGCTTCTTTACGTGGCAAACTGAAACGTGCTGCTTTTTATAAGAGAAATGAAACGTGCTACTTTTCGTAACGCACGTCGATATGATACAGTTTATAAAACATGGCTTACGATACTAACATCTCAATATCATTTTGTGACCTGCGTCGACCTGTTGTATCTGATCTGTCCGATCTTGAACGGGAGCGATCCGGTTTGATGGATTTCTCTGTGTCATTTGCGAGGCTGCTGTTTCCTGATCGAGCAGCAGGACTTGTGCCTGCATCCCCGTCACACTGTTAGAATTTCCAGTTATACATTGAAGAGAAGGTACGGGGAAATTCACACAACAACGCATTCCCCGTACCCCACTTTTCATCAGAATTAACCCTTAAACTGCGGTGCATTACAGACAATTTCTCAAACACGTTTACGCCCGTCTCTAAGTCAGGTATATTAGGTCATCCCATAAGCAGCGCGAACCTTCTCGTTACACATTTAAGATCTCGTTTCCAAAGACCACGTAGGAAATGACATAATACTACCCACTTAAGGCACATTTACCAAGCATTGCGCATAAAAAAAACAAACTATAAGGTGCGTGAAAGAAAAAGAAAAAAGCTCACCGCATAAAAGCTATGCGAGTCAACGGAGCGAACAACTTAAGGGTTAACGACTGTGTTTTGAAATTTATATAGCAAGGAATACTTCTAGTTCAATAATTTTTACATAGATATAACTTGTTGCACAGGGTACAGAGGTCATATCAGTGTTGTCAACACAGCTATTTGTAGTAATAAATAAAAAAGAAAATCAAGAAGACAATTCTTCTGCAATAAAGACAAATAAGTACTACTTACATTTCTTGCAAGTTCTTTCGTCTTCGTGTTTCCAGGTATTTTATTGCTTTCGTTTACGTCGTTTGTACTACATGCAACTGTACCGTTACTATTGTCTTTCTCTCTACGTTTCAATGCAGCATCTTTCGCTGAAGGCTTCGCGGTGTATGTGCGTACGAATGTTGTGCTTTTATTCGTAACCCAATCATCTTTGATCTCGATGTACGATTTGTCCCTACTTTGTGAATTAGATACATTCGCCGAAGCGTTGTTCTCCTTCGTGCTATTAGCTATTTTTACATCCGTTTTATTAAACGTCGCAGGTGAAATGTTATCCAGAGACATGATAGAGTTCGCGCTATTCTTAACGTCTACAAACGTGAACGATGACTTTTGCCCCAGTTCGTGCGCGTTCCTTCTTATCTTCTTAGGTTTATCTACCGGCGAAGTGGTTGCATTCAACGTAGCCTTGTCAATTTTTCTTTTCAACCTTGTATCTGAACTACCATTTTGAGGTAGCGATCGAGACAGCCGACTATTGTTCAACAAGTCATTTCTGTTTTGCAACGTCAGGCATTCGATGTCGTCAACTCCCTCCGCGTCCTTAACAGAGGGCACAATTTCGAAGTCCTCGGGTGGCAAGGATATTACATTGGTGATTTGGATGTTCGAAAGGGAACCAGCAGGATCGTATTCGTCGTCCTTCTGGTCCAGGTTTATTATCTCTTCTAAAACACTGGGTTTCTCCGCATCCTGCGAACTAGATTCGTTTAAACTGGCAGTTTTAGTAACTTTTAAATTACTCGTCACAGAACCATTGTCTCCGGTCTTTTTAAAATTATGTTGTTCCAATAACTTCGACACTGTGAGTGAACTAGAATTCTTCTTTCCGTCTTCGGTGACGCTGTTAGACCGTGATCCATTGGCACTAGCAAGCGTACTGTTCGATGAACTCTCGCTGGTAATCTGTGAAGTATTTAAATACTTTTATCAGCATGTACGCATGAATATACACTCCGCGTGAAAATTAAAGAACACTATAATTTCGTGAGAATTTTGGGCATTTTCAAATGGCTATATCTTTGCGAAAAATGGTCGAAAAAAATATTTAAAAAACGCATTTTAACGCTTGAAGTTTCTAGTTTTTGAATCAAGGACTCAATTTTCTTTTCTCATTCCTTATGATACTGTTTTATCCAGATGAAGCGCAGGAAACGAAGTTTCAGAAATTTTTGTCTAGTTTGAACGTATGCACGGGCGAAAAGAAATTTTTTCCGGTAAATCCAACGAAGAGCTCTTATAGAGCAAACATTTTTCTTTAATTTAGTTTTTCTGGTTTTGTCGTATGATTTTTATTGACCGAGTTATTCGCGATCAAAACAAAAAAGGTACTTTTCGCTTTGAACACCTATAACTTGCGAACTCATGATCGTGGACAAATTTTCATGATGGTTTTGGGAAGCTAAGATTGTTTTCTTTGGGAACCTTTAGTTGCCAATTTAATGAGATTTTTTTTAATCGTATTAAATCCATTTTAAAATGATCCCAAAAATTGCATATTTACCATTTTTTAGAAAACATGATGCCACTTCAAGGAAAATCATGGAATCATTCAAGTGTCCACATTTTTTGCGAGTTAAAACTACCCTTAAACACTGTACAAAACGCCGGACCGATCAGATTTTTTCTCGTAAGTCCTCGATAGTCAAAAATGCGATGTTGTCCGAAAAATTGAACGATCACTTTTTTTACATTGCTTCTTTTCAAAACCCTTTTTTTGTTCTCGCGGCTTTTGAACGATTGTTGCACGTTTTTTTTTGTTAGTTCTATGTCATTTTAGTAAAAGACTCGTAAAACTCGAGGTGGCGTATTTGGGTGATGCTAATGCCAATTATTGAAGTACAGTTTTTGTCATTGCGAAGAGTTTGGATAAAAATGTTTTTCTTAAATTTTTTGAATCTTTCCTTTTTACTGGCATCATGTTTCCTAAAAAATGGTAAATATGTAATTTTTGGGATCATTTTAAAATGGATTTAAAACGATTAAAAAAGATCTCATTAAATTGGCAACTAAAGGTTCCGAAAGGAAACTTTCTTAGCTTTTCAAAACAATCACGAAAATTTGTCCACGATCATAAGTTCGCAAGTTATAGGTGTTCAAAGCGAAAAGTACCTTTTTTGTTTTGATCGCGAATAACGCGGTCAATAAAAATCCTACAACAAAAATAAAAAAATGAAATTAAAGAGAAATGTTTACTCTATAAGAGCTCTTCGTTAGATTTACCGAAAAAAAATTCTTTTCGCCCGTGCATACGTTCAAACTAGACAAAAATTTCTGAAACTTCGTTTCCTGCGCTTCATCTTAATAAAACAATATCATAAGGAATGAGAAAAGAAAATTGAGTCCTTGATTCAAAAACTAGAAACTTCAAGCGTTAAAATGCGTGTTTTAAATATTTTTTTCGATCATTTTTCGCAAAGATATAGCCATTTGAAAATGCCCAAAATTCTCAGGAAATTATAGTGTTCCTTTAATTTTCACGCGGAGTGTATAATATCGTCATACTCACCTCTACATCATCGTCACTGTCGAATGTAATAAAATTATTACTCGACGGAGTTAATATCGACTTGGAATGTTCGGGCACCGACCTAGGATATTCTTCGCAATCGCGCGATATTAAATTGGATAATAACGAATGTGGCTTAATCGGAGCAGCTCCATTGTTACTTGTAGATTCTCCCACGTGAGGTAGTCGTAAGGTTGCAACCATATTCTGAGTAGCTTGCGAGTTACTACCATTGCTCAATCGCATACTGGCGAATAAAATACACTTCTGTTAGCTTAATACACTTCGAGCATATTCTCTAATCTCATTCATGCTAACCTGAGCATTTCTTTAGCTGCTTTGAGTTGCTTCAACTTGAACGTCCGTGGACCAGGACGTAGCTTAATAGGTGACGCGTGCGGCGTAGAGCTAAGAACCGGTGTCGCTGATGCGAACGGTATAGGTGAATCTTTACCAACAGAAATGTCGCTGGTCTCCGAGTCAGAATCATTCCTAATTAAAGAGTTACAAATGCATCACAATGCGCAACGCTATTCTCATTTCGTATTAACACTTCTACGACCTTAAATACTTCAGATTGACAAAGCGATAAGAGCGAATACATACTGTAATGTACTTATGTTTACATTAGTAGTTCCATTGGTTTTGCCTGTGGAAATGAGAAGATAAAACTGAACGTTACACGAGAACATTCATTCTCAATTAAATTCATCGATAACTTATGGGAAATCTATTATCCGTAAATGGTTTACCTAATATGGAAGTGCACTCCTTACATTCCCAAATAGGATTGCCCCATTTAAGTCGTCCGCAGGCCATGTGAATCCCTTGCGAGCCGCAAGTTCGACAAAGCGCCAGCTCCCACCTTCTAAGGAAACACACTTTGTAAATAGATTCTGTACCTATATCCTACTAGCTTTACCACTCGGCTCCGCCCGAAATTTAGATTCTGATTTTATGAAACAAAATTTTTTTAGTTTTTTTTCTGAAAATGGTCACATTCATTTGTATTAGTCAGGCATAATGAGCTGAGGCACATTTCGTGATACTAGAGTTTATTGTTCGAAAGTTTTTAGGCGACAGACAAACACAGAAACATGTAGAAGCTTTCTGCTTTATATACAATGGCTCATAGCCATAATCGTACACTCTTCAAAATCACATAACATTTTTAAAATTGATCCAAACGACTTGAGTTTTTTTGAGAAGCTAGAAGGATTAGTTTGCTAAGTGACGTGTTTCGTCGTTTTTTAAAAAAAATGCAATTGGTCGGAATAGTGAAAAAAATAGTAAAGGTTGTTTTCTAAATTTTTTTTGTGAGCCTGTAATGAAAATTCAAAAAAACCGTTTGTAGATTGAAGTAAGCTATATACATGCCTAAAATTTCATCAAAATCGGTTAACGATGCTTTGAGCTATAAACGCTTAAAGATCGCAGAATAAGCGAAAATCGCTGATTTCGGGAATTTCGCGATTTTTTAAAAAAAAAATTTAAAAAATACCTTTTGTAGATTGAAGTAAGTTGTATGCACGCCTAAAATTTCATCAAAATCGGTTAACGATGCTTTGAGCTATAAACGCTTAAAGATCGCAGAATAAGGTCGAGAATCGCGGAAATTCCTGAAATCAGCGATTCTCGACCTTATTCTACAATCATTAAACGTTTGTAGCTCAGAGCAATTAACCGATTTTGATGAAATTTTAGGCATGTATATAACTTACTTCAATCTACAAACGGGTTTTTCTTTTTAATTTTCATTACAGGCTCACAAAAAAAGTTTAAAAAACGACCTTTACTATTTTTTTCACTATTCCGACCAACTGCATTTTTTTTAAAAACGACGAAACACGTCACTTAACAAACTAATTCTTCTAGCTTCTCAAAAAAACTCAAGTCGTTTGGACCAATTTTAAAAATGTTATGCGATTTTAAAGAGTGTACGATTATGGCTGTGAGCCACTGTATTAAGACTAGCAAAATACCCCCGCGCTTCGCTTCGGGCCTAAGAGAGATATTGAGGACTCCACGAAAATGCATTTCACCCCTTTTCACCACCCCCCTTGGGGTTGATTAGGGCGGGCTCCTGAAGTTGTTTTTGTGGCATTTATGTGTGTAATCTTTGAAGAACCAAGTTGATATCTAATCGGACCTAAGAGATATTAGAGAATAGGGGAATCCGAGAAAATACATTTTACCCCTTTTCACCCCTTTTGGGGATGGAATTTCCAAAAATCCTTCTTTAGTGGGTGCCTACGGATCGAGCCCTCGGCCACTTATTCCTACCACGGTGCTATTTCGCCAGCGAGAAACGCTCGCCCATTCGCAAACTTACTATTATTTAAAAATCATTATTTAAAAAAAAATAAAAACGTTAGAACCTTCCTCTCGTCAAGCCGAACAAAGTGATGCAACACACTTGTGGCTACAGTTCATATTTACTGAGAAACCGCATTTCAAAGTATGCAACTTCAATTTTACATAATAGTATAGATTTATTTTGCACTTACGCGTTAAAGCTCGTATATTTTCTGCCTTTAGGACAAAGACATATCGGAGCGTCGCATTGGTCGTGTCTGTACAAAAGTTCCTGAAACGCGTTTGGCACGAGCTCCCAGGAGGCATCTCTGCAGAGGAGATATCGTATTAATCGTCGCTCCTAATAGATTCCATTTTCAAATATACAAGATTCATTTTCTACTCACTGACTCGGAATAAAAATACCAAACTCTAGCATGGCTTTCTGAAACGATTGTTTATCGTTGCACAGAGGACATTTGAAGAAGTATCCAGCGCTCACAGCAAGTTGCTGAAACAAAATGTCTGTACTCAGATACGCATTGCTACGCGCTTAAATAATCGCAGACTCTGCGAGAGATCGTCGGTGTCTTACTTGGACACACTTCCTGTGGAACCACGCGTTCTTTTTGCAACACGGGGCCCATATCGTGGTCATTACGTCGCTGGGATCTACGTTATCGTAGCATATGTAACATACTACTTCGCTGGGTTTCGCCAATTCATTTTTCACTTGAATATCTATTTTCTGCTTCGGTCTATGATTTATACAATACGACCTGAAATGCAACGAGACAGTAGTTACTTTACTTCGACATTTAAACCTTGAGAAGAGGACGAACCAAGAGAAATGTACCTAAATTCACCGAAAAACTGATTTAAGGTTCCAGCCCTTAGCCCACAAGGATAGTGAAATATTCGTTTGCACTTGACGTTGCAGCATCCCAAAGTGGCACCATTTTTCTTACAGTACGAGCATACCTTAAAAGATCGACACCACCGATTACAGAGATTCGTTGAACGAGGCAGCGAGAGCAACAACTAACGCACATTTTCTTTTAGACAGAGTTAGTAGCAATAACGTATTCCAATAGGCTCTAAAAAAATTTCTTTTTAAAGCGGGTTGGTCCATTGTGGCTCTCGCTACCTCAAATACTCCTTAATCGTCTTTCAACAAATATTCCAGACCCAGAAGCTATTAAAGCTAGAAAGTGGAGTAAAATTTGATACAGCAGTCGGTAGGAAATGCTACAAATTACCCACCGCAAACCACTTGCCAAAGAAACTCTAATTTCAAACGAATATCGAAGAAACTATCCGCCCCAGAACGTCGTGTCTTTCGTTCGTATTTACATAAGACTATTTACCAATCTCTTTCCCCTACGAACTTCTTTCTGTATATCTAATTTTAGAAATCCCAAAATGCCTTGGTCGTCGGTCCCTTTCTGCTCCATGTTCGACGACAGAAGCTGCAAAACATCAGACGTACATTTAGAACGCTCGTGCGGACATTACGCGTCGAAACTCTTATCCGCGGCACGAGAACTGCGTTAGATGCGTACCAGGCAGTAATAATGCGTGACGATATCGCCGTGCCTGTAAAACTTCCCGAACTCGAGTTCGTTGTCTTCCGAGAGCCCGCAGAAACAGCAGACTCTGAAGCCGTGCGACTTGCCGCGCTTCGACATCGTGCCCCCTAAGGAATCGGACGCACGATCGGTTTGCGATGGAACATACAAAGAACGGACATCGTGTTAATCGAGCGGAGAGCGTAATGCGTGTAAACCACGATAAGGTCGGCGAACGTCGTTCCTTCGTCGAAATCTTTATACAATTGCAACGTCCGCGAGACGAACGATAAATGTGTGAGACGTAAATAAAACACAGCCAGCATAATACGTACAAAATTTATAAACGCTTTCCCTTAAGGTCACGGTAAGTACAAGGTATGTGTATCGGATGCTGTATGTTGCTAGACATAAACAGTATCCTACGAGTTAGACGGTTTACAGGCGTGCAATCAAAAGGATTGCGATTGTAGTACAAATGCCGATTTCGCAGCCTGCAGGACGTCGGCAAAATGAGTGATCATCTTGTTAGCTCTGAAGCGCAGCGATTGATACGGCTCGGATTGTGTTTATCCATGAGTGACGGAGGCGGCGATCCGCGGAAGGCAGGGCGGTATCGAAATGTTTGGTGGATCGTGTTTTAATGAGTATTAATTATTTATCGTATAATAACGGAGTCACGGATTTTCAAACTAACACTGCGCGGGAAAAACGTATACGCGAAATGACATTGTTGGGGATTTCTAACAGAGGCTCGTGGATTTTGATGGCAGCGAGGGTTTGGTGGCGATCCGCTTTTCGGGTCTGATCAATAATATTTCTTTTACTTTAATTGGCTAATTGAGATTTTTAGACAAAAGCGTGATGGAGCACTCCCTTTTACGAGAATTCGTGAACCACTGGACACGAATGTATGTAGGTGGCGTCACTGGCGTGGATAAAGAACTGGGACGAACGGTGACGCCTCGTGAAAATGGTTTAGAAATTCGACAATAGAGGGCTACGGGGGGACAGTCACTTTGCGCAAGTGGTTGCTGACGTGAATTAGAATCCCTTGAATTTTTAACCTCTATGGTCGGTATTCATAGTCGCTACTTATTCTTAAACAAATGCTTAAGCATGCGGCATCCTCTACTAACTTAGTAGCTAGTACAGCCTGCCGAATGCTTAAGCATTTGTTTAAGAATAAGTAGCGACTATGAATACCGATCTATACATCTCTATAATTTTTTAAATAAAGGGCGTAAAATGGGGATGAATTCGTAACGTTCGAACTAGGGATGCTGCATGCTTAAAACGGTCTTAAGAATAAATAACGACTGAGAATACCGCCCGTCAGTGATGCCAGAATCGTAGGACGCGGGACCAAACGCTTACCCCCACTATGATCTACCGTCGTCTCCCATTATACCCTACCGGCGTACCCCATTTTCTTCCCACCGCACTGACACAAGCATATTTTTACTCCTGTCCATGTGAGCTGCCTGTTGGGCTGCCAAGCACACAGCAGGGGTAGGGATATGCTTGTGTGCAGTGCGATGGGAAGAAAGTGGGGGACGACGGTATGCCATAGTGGGAGACGACGGTAGGTCATAGCGGGGGTAGGCGTTTGGTCAAAGAGGAGATATAATAAGAGGCGTCACTCCGGGCGGAACCTTTGAAGTCCTTACTTGACCTTGGCATTTAAATTGGTTGTCTATTCGAGCGGGATATTCAAATCAACTAAATTTACCTTAACGCAGTTGGCTGATTATTGTCGAAGTTTACCGATCCATGCCGAAGTTTACCGATCCATGCCGAATGTACATTTAAATTGGTTGTCTAGTGATTTCCCCAGTTTATTTCTGTCCTTGTCGAGTGACGCCAACTCTTTGGTTTGGTCCCGCATCCACGATTCTGGCATCACTGCCGCCCGTAATGAACGACAAATTACCCAGAATTATTAAAATGATTTCGACATAGTGGAGGGGGAACACACCACGCATGCGCGTGATGGCGCGCGACGTCAAACCATGGACAAAGAGGAGATATAATAAGAGGCGTCATTCGACAAGGACAGAAATAAACTAGGGAAATCACTAGACAACCAATTGAAATGCCCATTCGGCAGTGATCGGTAAACTTCGGCAATAATCAGCCAACTGCGGTAAGGTACATTTAGTCGATTTGAATATCCCGCTCGAATAGACAACCAAATTAAATGCCAAGGTCAAGTAAGGACTTCAAAGGTTCCGCCCGGAGTGACGCCTCTTATTATATCTCCTCTTTGCCATGGACATAGGAATATGGGGTCAGAGCAAAGGCTGAGGGGAGTGAAGCATGGACATTGGAATGAGGAAGCAGTTCAGGGGTTGTGGGGAACCATGGTCACGTGGTATAAACTCCGGTGCCGCATTGGCGATTGGTTGTGATCATGCAAGCGCCAACCAATTGGGAGTAGAACATTAGTATGCGACACTAGCGGTCGGTATGCGAACTAGTAGTAATGGCCGACGCAAGTATACCATTTATTGCGGTCTACCAATTTTCACAGTATCGACGAACTGTATGTAGAAATAAATGTAGTGTAACAAATTGTAACACTATAATGAATAATTATTTCAATTTAAGTTTTCATAAAAGGGCCAAAAAGTGGAGCAACCAAAATTGTTCACATTACATACTTTTACATATTCCAAAATTGTGTCTAAATGTATTGTCAACACTTTTACTGTAAGAAATAACTTTGAAATAAACTTTTATACTACTGGATCCATATAAACATATAGTAAAAGGTATACTTGCGTCGTCCATATTTGTTATGTTACACTAGCGCCACCGTTCCCGCGGTGGTAGATTCCTTTGCCAATTAAACCAATTAAAACCAGGGTGAAAGACAGAACCAGTCACCACCCAGATAGTACAACGTCTGGTAAAGTCTTAAAGATGTCTAAAAGGCGTTTTAAACACGTCTTAAAGACGTCTTGTTACAAATCAAGACGTTCAGACCTAAAATGGACATAAACTAGACGTCTCTAAGACGAGGTGTGCTATCTGGGCAATGCGGCACCGGATGCTCCCCGAAGCTGCTTCACTCCCCTCGCCTAAAGTCGCAACTATTGCTCCGTCGTCCCTATATTCCTATATCTATGCGTCAAACCAATCAACGTCAAGCTGGGAAACAATGAGAAATTAACCGACGTATCGAAGGGTAATATCGAGCTGTGGAATATCGATACACCGATATATCATTGCCTACAATATCGATACAAAATATCGATATTCATGAACCGATATATCGATATTTACTTGAATCGGAATTGTATCGGGCATCCCTAGTTCGAACTTAATTTTTAAATTCTCAGAACTCGAATCCGAAACTTTCGAAATTCGAAGCTCTCGAAATTTGAATTACTGATTCTGCTTTATATGTGGAATATTTTGCTTTAAGAACTGAAGTGAACAAAATTTCTGCATAAATCTCTATTGACCACTTTTAAACAAAAATATAACAATATACAAATTCTCGAGGCACGCCGCGAACGATTCCTTAGTCATTGATTCTATATTTTTTCTTATCCGGGTTTCGAGAGTTTCGAATCCCGGAAAAAAGAAGAAACTTTCGAATTCTCGAAACTTTCTTGGGTGCCGCGGAGTTTCGCGAGGTTTCGACGCTTCGAGAAACCCACCCCTAGCAAAAAGCTTTAAGGTTTCCTCAAGCGTTAAATTTGCAAGTTTCATTACTCCCCCTTAGAATCTCATTCTTTTATTCGCATAGAAGCCTAAATTACTTAGACACCAGCATCACATCCATTAGCAATCATCTCCAAGATTTATTCTTGCTCGTATAAAAATAATATACAGTATAACTACAATCTCGCAGAATAATATAAATTTACTACCACGTGTTCCTTTCACCTGTAGAAAAATTAGCGCTGTTGGAGATAATACTGTTTAAATAAGGTATTTGAATGAGATCTCTTCGAGCTTGGGCTGCGCGGTATAAAATCGGGCAATCTAAAGATTCACATTTCACGTCATCCTTGTAACCACTGCAAGACTGGCAGATCTGAAAGACAGATAACTGTTTACAAAACTCACATTTAGAATCACAAAAGTCTTACGTTTACCATCGTGAGCTCGCAATGAGTACGTTCCAACCATCTCAGCTTCTCGTGTAGAATGGTAACTGTCCGCGTAGGATTCGCCATGCAGTTTGTACAAATGTCTCTCTGCGTTTGATCCTCGCAAGTGGCGCACACGACGGTACTGAAAAACTGTCGTATAGTTAACTTTTGATTGTCCGTGAACAAACTGACCGCTTTATCGGGAGTCTGACGATGAGACATTTCCCTGTACCTACAAGCAAGTTACACGATCAATCTTCAAAACAGCAAATTATAAACACAAACGCAGAAATATGTAATTCACTATTTATTATACCATGCATTAACGTCAACGCCAATCAGGTTCAAGCACCGATTAAGGGGCGGTATGATAGCTTTCGTTATATAATACACTGAATTCGGAGTTAAGCCCTCGTCTGAAATTACTTCCATTGGAGTCCGCACGCAGTGAATAAGTGGCTGATTCGGTGCACCAGCTACTATGACGTATCGCACTCGTTCGCCAGTCCTAGGTACTGCTCGGGGATCTTTGCGAATCAATCTTCGCGTTAGCGCCAACGCGGGCACACAAGCGCTAGCTTTGTAGCCACGCAAACCTCTAAATTCCTTAGCGAAAGTTAAGTCCTGAATCGATATTTTCCTGCGTAAAATCTTATCGAATTGTCTAGTAACGTATAGCTTTATCAAAGAAAGGTCCTTGGTATCGAACAGAATTTTTAATGACTTCTCGAGTATCTGGAACATAGAATCGATGCAATTAATTGCGTGGTTCGAATTGGTATTTCACAACTAAACTTACTTTAGCCACGGCTGGACAACCGTCTCTGCGGACAGTTTCGATACCCTTGGCTAAATATTCGGGTTCTTCTTGTTCGGGAGATTCGTACATGTAACCGCAGTACCTCTTTTTAGTCTAAACATAAAACATATCTTAACATCGTGTATATTAATTTCTCTACTGAATATTAATAGGATGGAATGAAGTATTACTTGTAATAAAGATGGCTGTAGAATTTTCTCGAATTTCAGTTTTACGGGAGGAGGATTAGCTGCAGTAATAGTATCGGCCATTTCAGCCCCGATAACAAATGCATCTTTCCTCGATCTTCCTGGCAAGAGAATAAACAACGAGTCGGTATCTCCGTAAACAACTTGTGCGCCCCATTTTGCTGTAGATTCTACTATTTTAATTGCTCGCTCCAATGTTTCTCTTCCTTTACTGACAACGCTGTCAGCGATCTAAAGTAATAATCATAATTAATTGATAGGATTTTACGTTGAAAAATATAAAGTAATAATCATAATTAATTGATAAGATTTTACGTTGAAAAATATAAAGTAATAATCATAATTAATTGATAGGATTTTACGTAGAAAAATATAAAGTAATAATCATAATTAATTGATAGGATTTTACGTAGAAAAATATAAAGTAATAATCATAATTAACTCGACGAAACACTCGATATTTTTAGAAGAATGATACTGCATCAGACATACTTCGATGCAAGGCATCCTTCCACTGAAATTAGCGGCCGTATAGCCATACGTAACGTTCGCGATCAGTTTGAGACCCAGCTGCTGCGAGTGGAGAATACGCTGCAGTACATTACTGTCGTTTTTATGGAGTTTCATGGACTCTTTCACCATTAATCGTGTCTCAAGTATTTCTGTGAGCATACGTGGCAATATTCCCTGGCGTACTTCTGGCTTAACAAAAGCTACGCCACATGGCGAGAAGTTTATCTTCCCTTTTAATTTTTCGACCCTTGATCTTTTCAATCTTAATGTCGCTGCACCAAACTCGTAAGGCTCGTGACTTCGAAAATAAGAAATATTATATTTGTGTATTCCGCCTCGCGAAGGATGCGAAGGTATTAATACGATACTTACTGCCCAATGTGTTCTACGCGACCCAAACAAGTAGAGAAGCAGTAATTGTAAGCGATAATAATGCTGGGATATAAGCTTTGAAAATCAAGCACGATCAGTGGATCGGTATAAAGTACAGATTGTGGTTCCATTATTAGCGGTAGAGCTTCCGGTGCTCGCATTTGAGCCCTTTGCTGTATGGACGGCGAAATGGGGATGTAGTTCGAAGGTTTCGCAAGCCTCAGCATCATGGACTCAACTCGAAACTGAGAGCCTCGTGAGAAAACCTCGTAGAATTGTATTCCAAAAAGCCTTGCGTGTTCACATGTTCGTCCTGGAATGATTATGAGACGTGAAGCGGAACGCAGAATGCTACGTAATGTCACTTAAGCGCATCCGCCGGTCAAAAAATCGAAAAAATTTTGTTTGCATATTTTCATTCAACGTCTCAAAAATGTTCAGTTAAAATTTTGGATCGAGATTCCTAACGGTATAGATTTCATAGACAGTTCAGGGGGATCGCCAGTGTGACGGCGTTTAAATAGGTGTTTTTTGAAGATGGATCGTTAAGCAGGTTTAATAGACAGAAATGTGATTTTTCTTTTAATTAATAATACATTTATTCATCTAAAAAAAGAATCAATTTTTTTTAATCGAATAAACGCATGGAAAATAGGGCGCGCATGGGCAAGTCCCCGTGACTATAGACGAAAGCGCTCAGCGTCAAACTTTAATTACCTATGTTTTTTTATTACCGAAACAATTTTTCACGCACTGTCGCCACGATAAAAAATGCAATTCTTGACCGAATCTAAAAATTCAAACGGGATTCTACTCGTAATTACACTGACTTCCGCGCTACCCTCTATTGCAAATTTTCATGCACTCGATTTTTTCTTACGAAACATTTTTTGCGAAAAAAACATGTTTCGAGGACCCTAATGTTTAAACATTTGGCAATCATCGCTCAGTTGTTTCTTAACACTGCCTGAGGGTTGCGCGATAACGACACATGTGTAATTAAGGAATATCTTTGGTTTTTTGATTTTGGATGATCCTGATTAACGTTATCGTGGAGCCAGCGCAGGCCAGTTTTTTTACAACGATGCAGCATGCAATGCATATCAGAGGCAGGGGTGGGCAAAAATGAAATAAAAAAATTGTTTTATACTCTACATTTGTAGCAGAATAAAGTGCAAAAAGTTTTAGGCCCATACATTGTATACTTTTTTCTAGAAAAAATTATAAAAACCACCTATGTTTTCGCGCGATTTGACCGGCGGATGCCTTTAACGAGTGATACGAACCAATAATATCATGCTGTATCAATATCTTCAATGTGCTTACGACTCTCGTGACATAATGCGTGATCACTCTCCATTGTATCATTATACTTTTATGCTTCCACCAATCGGTCAACGTTTGAAAAGTGGGGCACGAAATCCTCTCGTGCATAACATTGTACATCACATTTTCAAATGTGTAATTCAGTAACGCTGTAAACGATGTACACATAATTTCATAATTCATTGTTGAAATGTTTCTAGAGCGTATATCATACCTGTCTCGTGCCGCATTATTCTCCAAACATCTAGAATAATCCGACCCGGTACTTTCATATCATTTACATTATCTTTATCTGTTTCCTGCCCCTTGGGATTTGGTACATTCGAAATTCTTGAAATTTGCCTTATAAAGTTATTAAAATTGATGCGCGAAGCCCTCTGTTGGATATAGCCCCACGAAAGAGATTCTATCTCCCAACCGACTAGAATATCTGGATCATAGTGTCTGATCAACGTCACAAGGCTGTTGAATAAATCCTCTTCGCTCGATACATACGAGGTCGGACACGTTGTACTAGACGAGTAGATGTTTTTCGCTTTTGAATTCTGTATAGAGGGATTCACAAGAATTGCGCCTGAAACAATATCATTCTTTAATCACTAGTCTCAAGTAGGGCTGGGACTATTCGAATAATTTAATGTTCGAATATTTTACAAGTATTCGAATGCTACGAATATTTTACAAGTATTCGAATGCTACGAATATTTGAGTATTCGAATGCTACGAATAAACTTCGAATATTTGAGTATTCGACTGCTACGAATAAACTTCGAATATTTGAGTATTCGAATCATACGAATAAACTTCGAATATTTGAGTATTCGAATACTACGAATAAACTTCGAATATTTGAGTATTCGAATGCTACGAATAAACTTCGAATATTTGAGTATTCGAATGCTACGAATAAACTTCGAATATTTCAGTATTCGAATGCTACGAATAAACTTGGAATATTTCAGTATTCGAATGCTACGAATAAATTTCGAATATTTGAGTATTCGAATGCTACGAATAAACTTCGAATATTTGAGTATTCGAATGTTACGAATAAACTTCGAATATTTGAGTATTCGAATGCTACGAATAAACTTCGAATATTTGAGTATTCGAATGTTATTATTCGAATATTTGAGTATTCGAATGTTATTATTTGAATATTTAAGTATTCAAATACTACTCGAATATTTAAGTATTCGAATACTACTCGAATATTTAAGTATTCGAATACTACTCGAATATTTAAGTATTCGAATACTACTAGAATATTTAAGTATTCGAATACTACTCGAATATTTAAGTATTCGAATAGTACTCGAATATTTCGAGTGAGTTCGTGATTTTTTAATTCACACCATACTATTCGAATACTGATGTATTCATCCTGAATAATATGGTGTGAATTATAAATCAAGTTATTAGCTTAGAAGATTTCACCCTGACAAACTAACGAACTCACAACTGAAACTAAATAAAAGCTTGCAAAAGAAATGAACCTAGAGAACTTGATTTATAATTCGCACCACATTATTCGAATACATCAGTATTCGAATACTTAAATATTCGAATAGTATTCGAATACTTGGATATTCGAATAGTATTCGAATACTTGGATATTCGAATAGTATTCGAATACTTGGATATTCGAATAGTATTCGAATACTTGGATATTCGAATAGTATTCGAATACTTGGATAATCGAATTATATTCGCCAAATAATTGAGCAACTGAAGTATTCGAATATTCGAATACCGAAAAATTCGACAAATAGTCCCAGCCCTAGTCTCAAGTAACATTATTGTTATGCATACCATGTTCCATTCGCTCCACGTGCGACGATAATGGAACATCGTTGTGAATAGCGTAGAATATTGCTTCGACAGAATCATGCTCTGGATCAGGAAGAAGTTTGCCACGCGTGACAACGTGTACTTCTACTGATAATAGTGTTAAATATTGATGCTGTAACGATTTCAATACAAGGTGTTAGCGATACCTAAAATATTCTATTACTTCACAGAATAACAGAAACTGTTTCTAAAATCAAATATTTACCACAGTCAGACCTCTGGCATTTTGAAGATTTTCATCCGCAACATTACCGGTGTGTCCTTTCATACTATATTCGATTTGTCCGTAAGAAATTCCTAAATATTGCGACTCTTTGTTTTTGTACAACAGTGGATTTTCAAGCATCTTCTGTAACGAAGGATTCAAGCTATGATTAGATCCACTTGAGTACTCCGAAGTGTTAGATGTTTGCGACTGAACCTTTGCGAGTTCATTATTATCAGTGATCGTTTCAATGACCGTATTATGTTCTTCGGTCTTTTCATTATTTGAATCCGACGAATGTGTCGTCTCTACCTTCGTATCTTTTGCAATATTCGGATCACTTTTCGGTTCTGTATGCTTCTTTCTCTTTTTCAGTAAGTACTCTTTGGCTCGCAACCAAGTTTTGATACATTTCGGTGTTGGCGGTTGAATAAGAGGTTGAATTACAACCGAATTGTATCCGGCAAGAACTCTTTTTATGTTGCAAGACTTTATGTTTGCTCCGGAAGGATAGAATTCATTTATCTTCACTCTACGCCAAAGTTTAATACTTGTAACTCTTTCCAAGCTGGATTTAAAAGGAACTGAATCGCTGATGCTGCTAGTTGTATTGGAATTTTCTTTCTGTTTTATAAGATCGACCCTATTACTGAAAAACGGCGCGGTTGATTTGCATCCCGAGATATCGTACATCTTCATACTATTTACAATCCTTTCTCTGCTGGGTGGATTAAATTTAGTAGTAATAGTGATCGATTTATCCTTCGTGGTATCGCTTGTGGTTTCCGCCGATAGAACATTCGCATCGTCCGATTCTGATTCCAGTTTCTTGCTAAGGTACTGCGTAAATGTCATGTCACAAATATCTTCTTCGTCGTCTAGCGGAGCTTCGATGTTTTCTTCTTCGTTCGCTTGCAATGTCTTATCTGAGAAATTGTCTACGTCCAAATCTGAAGTTTTATCTTCATCATTTACCAAAGTTTTATTTCCATCCTCTTCCATATACGTTTTCATAATACTTTGGTGATGAGTGAAGTTCATTATGGAAACATTAGCAATAGCATTTTCTTGCGACTCGTTCATTATCTCTTCCGTCAAAGCCAAATGTTCAGAACGACGTTCGTCGATGTTGTCTCTCACAGGATCGATCTTTTTCTCACTAACATTCAAAAAATTTAATCGTTTACGAACTTCTTTATTACTTCTATCTTTTATATTTACTGTACTACGTTCTTTGTTCTTCGAATCAGGAGCCTCCTTATTTACACCTGCGCTACGCACATTGAAGATACATAGAAAAATTGTAATTAGTCTCTTGCGAATATAAAAACCGTATTTGTTACACTCACCTATCGCTGAGCTTGTCAGGGACAAGTGTCTCTTTAGTACTTTCAGCTTCGTTGCATACAGAATGTGCTAGAA